>OX369280.1:6624498-8081998 GCA_947284805.1 Coleophora flavipennella | reverse complement strand
CCTTTTCTCAATGGCGGTTGGCCAAAGGCCGCAGCGACTCGTTATTGTTGTTCCTGAATAAGCATTTTTTAAATTTACAATTGGTAATTTAATACCTCAAAGTTTGTCGATTTGTTTGCGGGACACATTGTTACTGGTACACACAGGTGTAACAAAATTGGTGTAGGTCCCGTTAACTGTGGCTTCTACTCATCGTACTGAACAACTTTTGTTCTACGCCTTGCTGAAATCGCAAAAAATGTTTTTACTCTTCATACAAAGTGATCAGCTAATCGACTAATTTTGTGAATTTTAGTACGGAGGGTCCGTATGTTTTTTTTTTAAGAATTGTCTATTGGTTCCTGGAGAAAAAAAATCGGTATGATGAGAAGAAACCCGAGATACCGGGTCCTACACCATTTTTTACACCTGTATAGTAGAGCGTCGGTGGCGTAACGGCTAGGGCCACCGCCTCCTGTCCGGGAGGTCGTGGTTCGAATCTTGCCACGTACCAATGTGATTTCGAATTTAGATTTCATATGTGCGTTTGGCGTCGGTGGCTCAACCGGTAACGACTCGGTCCATCTAACCAGAGGTACCGGGTTCAAATCTGGACGGCCAATGTACCAATGAGTTTTTCAAAAACTTACGTACATATACTTACCGATTGTTTTAACGGTGAAGGAAAACATTGTGAGGAAACCTGCACACGCCTGCGAAGAAACTCGAAGGTTGTGTGTGAAGTCGACCAACCCGCACTGGGCCCGCGTGGTCGACTAAGGCCTAATCGCCCTGATTCAAGGTAGGCTCAAGCCCCTCGGTGGGGACGTATATGAGCTGATATAATTTACGTTTATCCGACGCTCTTACGGTGAAGGAAAACATCGTGAGGAAACCTGCACACGCCTGCGGAGAAACTCGCAGATTGTGTATGAAGTTGACCAATTCGCATTGGGCCCGCGTGGTCGACTAAGACCCGTTCGCCCTAATTCAGGGAAGACTTGAACCCCTCGGTGGGGACGTATATAAGCTGATACGACGTATAGTAGTGTTAAAGTTACCTATACAAATGAATTTTAATTGACTGTTCAAACTATACGCCAAGTCTATAGTTTTACTTGGGAAGTGGTCAAATTCTGACTGATCAAATAAGTCGATATATACCTATCCTACAGTTCAGTAGTCACTATAAGTCGGCTTGATTAATTCAGTTGTGGTTTTGGGAATAGTCGAAGTCGATTTTGCTTCAAGTTTGGACAATTTGCATAATGAAGGCGTTAACGTTTCATGAATTGATGATTGTGAACACTATCTCCAAAATCCTTCTTTTAGGAAACAACTTACCAACAAATTGCATTCTTAGGAAAAACTTCTTGTACATAACGTCAAACAGATTAATAAAGATAATTATTAAAATTATTAAAGATTATATGTGTAGGAAAAGTAATTCAATAGGTACAGATATTAAAACACATGGTTCAACCGGTAACGAAGCGGGCTCAACCGGTAACGACTCGGTCCTCCTAACCAGAGGTGCCGGGTTCAAATTCAGACGGCCAATGTACTAATGAGTTTTTCGAAACTTACGTACATACTCGTATACTCACTGATTGCTTTAACAGTGAAGGAAAACATTGTGAGGAAACCTGCACACACCTGCGAAGAAACTCGAAGGTTGTGTGTGAAGTCGACCAATCCGCACTGGGCCCAATCGTCTTAATTCAGGATAGGCTCGGTAGGGACGTATATTATGAGCTGATATGATGATTAAATACAGTAGGTATTGTATTTTATTCTGTTATTATTATTACAGTATAACTTTATTATTATATTATTATATAAAAGCGTCGGTGGCTCAACCGGTAACGACTCGGTCCATCTAACCAGAGGTACCGGGTTCAAATCTGGACGGCCAATGTACCAATGAGTTTTTCAAAAACTTACGTACATACTTACCGATTGCTTTAACGGTGAAGGAAAACATCGTGAGGAAACCTGCACACAGGCCTGCGAAGAAACTCGAAGGTTGTGTGTGAAGTCGACCAACCCGCACTGGGCCCGCGTGGTCGACTAAGGCCTAATCGCCCTGATTCAGGGTAGGCTCGAGCCCCTCGGTGGGGACGTATATGAGCTGATATAATAATATATTATGACCTGGTGAAGGTCGCGGGAAGCCGCTGGCAGTGGGCAGCGCAGAACCGGTCACCATGGAGATCCTTGGGGGAGGCCTATGTCCAGCAGTGGACGTCCTTCGGCTGATATGATGAACTTTATTAGCATTCCAGCGAGATCTGCAGATATTTCCGACGGGTTATATTAAAAACATGATATACTCATACTTCACTAAGTCACATATCCGTAAGATTTGGCTGCCTATAAAAAAAAGAATTTCAACATGTCGCAGGTATGTTGTCAAAGTCGTACACCAAATAGAAATAAAGTCAGCTTTTAAAAAGTGTCCAACTAAATAACGGTGTAACCTTCTTTGCTGGGAAACCTAATTATATCCCTACTTAATATTATAAATGCAAAAGTAACTCTGTCTGTCTGTTACGCTTTCCCGCAAAAACTACTGAACGGATTTGGCTGAAATTTGGTAGGTAGACAGATTAGGACCTGGATTAAGACATAGGCTACTTTTTACCACGCTCGCGAGCCGCTTGCGGCTCGCGCACTGCGCACCTTCGAAAAGTCATAGAAACGTGGTCCACGCGGGTGAAGCCGCGGGAAACAGCTATAATAAAATAAAACATTAAAATTCACAACATGAAGGAATATTCATTATAATCTAAAAATAAATTACAACAGGGCTATGCGAAAAAATGTGTGCTAGTTGATTCGATTTAAATTTTAAAACAAATTATAAAGAAGGCAATCTCTGAATGTTTTAGTATCACAAAAGAAAAGTTTTTAATTTTATAACTACGTGAGGAAAAGTAATTATAGCAAGGCTATACAAGAGAACATGGGTTATGTTGATACAGCTTAAATTTAAAATAGATTACAAACAAGGCAATGTCTGAGTATTAAGGCTCCCCAAAAGAGAGGTTTTAATTTTATTGCTTTGCGAGAAAAAGTAGTTAGAGAGAGGCTATACAAAAGGATGTGGGTTATGTTAGGTTGAAGATTAGTGCAACTAGCTGATCGTAATAACAATTAATAAATTAGCGAGCTTTTCGATATTTTGCTAAAATTAGATAACACAGAGTGAAGTTGGAAATTGAAAGAAGTTATGTCTAAGCTATACAACATGAGACGAGAGTGAATAGGCATTATTTGAGTTTGCGTGTACCATCCTCGACTACATCGTCACTTACCATCAGGTGAGATATAGTCAAACGCACTCAAATTTTTAATAAAAAAAAAGACTTACTGTAGCGCGGTGCGCGTTATTCGTCTTTTTTTTTCATCCGAAATTCTTTTCATTCCATTTATTTCTTTTCCACGCATGCGCTGTCACCCATCTGACAATAGCATTAAAAATCAAAATTATATTCATCATTCATATTAATTACTAAATAAAATAAAGGAATTGTCTCTTATAATATTAGACCCATTTTGGGTAGGTTATATTTGTGTTTTTTCTGTGATTATTATTTTAAATTTAAGTGTGTATCGTTTTCTAATTCTTATGTTCTTTTTAGCACGCATCCTCATTTTAAACCCACGCCTACTACATACCTACCTAAGTCGTGCTACATTACAGAGCTAAGTTTTAAATATTTTGGTAAAGCGAGAATTCAAAATTCAAAATTTATAACCTGTGCACAGGACACAAAATATACATATAAAATTTCACATCAGATGTTTCGAAATTACAATGCGATGAGAAAAATATGAATTTTGATCCAAAGTGGGATTATATCTTAGGTTGAAGCTAGATTTCTTTAAGTTAATAAAATGAGAGGGCGCCAGGCACCTGTGCAGATTTATTTATTTATTTACACTTATAGTACACCAAAAACAATGTCGTAATGCTAATACATAGAGATACTATAATATAGTGTACAGTAGGCGGTCTTATTGCTAAAAGCAATCTCTTCCAGACAACCTTTCATTACAGGAAAGCACAAATACTTAATTTTACAATAAGGGCAGAGAAATAAGCAATTTAATTAACTGACTTAATAATAATAATAATACATGCTAATATTATTATTCTATACATATATAGTAACTATTATATAAATATAGTACATGTATTATATATTATAAATATACATACAAATAAATATATACTAATAAATATTTAAATTTCATAGACAAATTACGAAATAAAATAATACATAAACCAAATTCGTTACACACTTGCACGTATGGGGAGAGAGTAATTTGCTCTAAGAAAGAATCACTGGTAGGTACAGTGAACAGCACATGCAGTTGGACATAATGGCCTTGAAAATGTTCGAAGTTGAACAGAGCGAATGCGAAAAAGAGATAGTAATTGTTCTCTTCGCATTGTTTTCAATCTGCGCTGCCGCTTACCGCTGGTCGGTGCGGGTAGGCGGGGTCGGGGGAGATCGCGTTCGTCCGAAGATTTTACATACATACTTATTGATGGAAATTCCGATTTATTTGTGAAAAAGACCACTTTTAAGAATAAAATAATAATAGTGGTAAGGTTTGTTTATTTGTTTGGTTGTAGGGGGTTAAACTTTAGAATTATTGAACCGAATCTAAAATTCTTTAACCGCCTCCGGGGCGTAATAGGTAGGTAGTCCATTCGCTTCACACCAGGAGGTCGCGGGTTCGATTCCCGGTGGGGTCAACTTGTAAGACTCGGTTTGGTTGGTGGTAGGGCATTTTTTAAGCCCGCCTGGCTAGCTACCACCATCTTATCTAAAGTCTTGCCGATTGACATCAGTATCAACAACATTGATGTGTTCCGGCTTGAAGATAAGATAGCCCGTTCTCCATTGTGTTGGGGAATCTAGGTAAGCCCGCTTCCATCTTCGGCATCATCGTCACTCACCATCAGGTGAGATGATGCCAAGGGCTTACCAATTATGAATAAAAAAAAGCAGTGAAGAATGAGACGGTGTACGCTCACAAGTTCACAATAAATGCTATCTAATATCTATGCGACTGGACTTGGACTGACAAACGTAGTAAGTATTGGTGACTTATATTCCCTTTGGACGGGACGAGAACGTAGTGTATTATATTCTCTTTGACGGAGACGGATGAATGAGTGACTTTAATGTGCTTTAATATACTGGCAGTGTTGCCGTTAGGACAATATTGTTTAGGGTTATTAAAATGAAGAAGTGGCCAATTTTGTAATAAGGATGTGGGTTTAATTAAAACAGTATCTAATACATGTAGAAAAAAAATAATTGTAGGTCTACAATGGCATCTGGTAATTCTAAAATCTCTACATCAACGTCAATCGATCTGTGATGATGATGTAGATGGGGTTTCAATTTTTTTGATTGCTTTGTCCGCTTCTGTAAATTTGTTTAAAACTTCAGGTGGCAAAACATAGTCGTGGCATTTTTATTATTTATTTTTATTGACTTTTAATCATAATTATGGAATTAAGTGCTAATGCACACATTTTGTTTCATAATTTATTTTTCAGTGTGTTCATGACACTTAACTACTTACTTCCGCATTAGAGTGAGGAAGACAAGACCGCAGTAACTAGGTCAAATATTTGGTCAACTGTAAACAGTAATTATCAAAAACATAATTACCAAAAGTAGCTAGAATCGTTTGGTTAGCTAAAATTATTTTTGGCTAAACCGTTATAAATATACTAGATCTAGCCACAAAGTGGCTAAAACGGCAACACTGCGCTAGCTCGTGTCACTGCGCGGATGCTTGGTTTATTAGATCTGTGGCGGATGCTTTGTAAGGGGCGTGGCTTATGATTTGTCAAAAGCACAGATCTGTGGTCATAAGTTTGTGTGAATTCGTTATTGGTCTTAAATAGACGCTTATTTAGAAAAGAATGCCGATTGGTATATTTTCGTAAAGATGACGAATTCTACCAATCACCGAAGTGTGCGAGTGTTCAACTGTTAAAAATCGGTCGTAGTTATATGTGTGTATACTGTCCATCGCCACGTGCTGGCCACTGTACTTACGGTTTAGATAAAAAATGAATTATCACAGTATCTTCGTAGTGCAGATGGAGTGGCTTCATCTTGTTGACACTCAGGAAAATTTTTAATTTCACGTATTTCTTAGTAGAGATTATGAGTACTGGAAAGTGTCAGATGCACAGAGGGATTTCTTCAGGCGTTGTTGGCTCCAGAGCGAGAAGTGAAAGACTGAGACACTCCCCGATTCTTATTTATAGTAGCTGCAATTGCAGGTTCGAGAATGTCCTGCAACTTGTCTTACGTTCCTGTCTACGCGGAAAAAGGTCAATAGTCTAGAATTTTTTGCTATCAAAGACTTCTATACAAGCAGAGGTATTTTTTAGCTATTGCCGCAAAACTCGAAAACGGTTCCAACGATTACGATGAAAATTTAGTGAAATGTTGTGCTCTCGCCAGGCAGGGTTTATTAAAGACAGAGCTCCACGAGCCGCTTTTGGCTCGCGCACTGAGCATCATCGATGGCGAGCCGCTTGTGGCTCGCCCGCCGGGCACTATCCCCGCGCAATCTCGATGTCCACGCGGGCGGAGTCGCGGGCATCAACTAGTATATCAATAAGGAAAGAATAGAGTAAAACGACAATAAACTTTACTTTTACTTTTAAATGAGAAATACGAAATACTTATGAATTTCGTTACTTAAGTAACCTCCATCCACATTGAGAAGATTCTTTGTCGTCTGGTTGAACAAAACCTTTGGACACAGATTACTAAATAGTTACTTGGATGAGAAAATGAAAGATACTTTCATCTGTTCTAAGTTAACTTGTGGAGACGCAGGGAGGGGTTGCACCCCTTTGTTGTTGATGTTCCACCTTTTCGCACAAATCGTTACGCTTCTTCATTTATTATGCGTACAGCGCAGGAGTGGAACTCCTTGCCTGCGTCAGTGTTTCCCGATACCTATAATTTGGGGATCTTCAAGGCAAGAGTGAATAGGCATTATTTGAGTTTGCGTGTACCATCCTCGACTGCATCATCACTTACCATCAGATGAGTTCCAGTCAAACGCACACAAATTTTTAATAAAAAAAATAAAAAAATCTTGTTCTTTTTTTAGAGTTTTGTACCTAATGGATACGAGTACTTACCAACAAATGAACCAACAGTAGATCCCGAAAAAATGGACTTCCTACAATTCGCATTAAAAAAAAAATTAAGGTATGTTTATTTATTTTGAATAAAAATAAAGACTATTTCACGAACCTAATTAATATAGTTAATCAATCAAACTACGCTATATTTCACTTGTAGGTACTTAACACTGAATAAAAAATTATTCTATTCTATTCAATCAATAAATTTTGTTACCTATTGTAGCATAAATGAATTAAAATCAATTTATAACAATGCTACATGATACGTAGAATTTTGAAAGATTACCTAATAGTTGAAACCTATGATGCAGAGTTGCTATCGTATATTTATGCTACACTATGTAGTATTAATGAAAAGTTGTTTTATTGTATTGTTATTATTTTGAACCCTGTTAATGGGAGAGTTTGACAGCAGAACGGCTAGAATGGCGCAGGACTGTGAATGTACAAGTGCGCGAGTTCGAGGATCAGCGTAAAGCTGACCTTGATACCAAACGCGACCAGTTAAAGGCCCGACCACCTGCGACCATTTCATACAATTAAGAGAGTGGCATACTTAAATGCCCTCAGGGCGCGAGGAGTTTCGCTGCGAAGATTGGCTACATAAACCATCTTCGAGCGCACGCGCGGCAAACCGACTAGGAGTCGAAGTGGTCGCCATGACCGAAATCGGTCGGATAGATCATCATCATAATCATCATTATTTTGTAAGTATGCAGGTTTTTCTTAAATTATTTCAAATAAACTTACTGCCAATTATTTATTAAAATTAGCGTTTTTTTTGCATTTTTTAAATAAATAAAAAAACATGACGTCATTTGCCCAAATACTATGTAAAAACGGCCTTTGTTCTACTTTTATAATTAACGGTTGTTAAAAGAATTTAGTAACTAACAAATTACTTTATATTGTATAAAATCGTTATATCTCCTAATGATTATACCACTAATCAATGCAATTGGCTAATAAGCTGATAGATTTGTATGAAAATCATTTTTTTCCCATTTTGTCAAAGGTATTTTTTGAGAGTGTTCTTAAGTTTCGACTTCTAAATCACCTCCTGAATTGCGTCCGTCTCTCAACCAGTCACCCTGTTTTCTTCAGCCTTCTATACCGTTCTCCTCTCTGTCTTATACAGGGTGTGACAAAATTGGTGTACGACTGGTTAACTGGGCCATCACAATGAACAAATTTTCCTATGGATATAGTCTGTCCGTATGTTTGTAAAATCAATGTTCTGATGTTCCTACCAATTACTAGCACTCCATAAGGTCAAAGGAGGGTGTTCAGTGAAACAAGATAAAACATTTTTACCTTGTATTGTTCAAAATTAAAAGTCTGTTTTAATTATACTAGGTAGATACTAGTTACATAAAATTACTTTACTAGTCGCTGGTAAGTCGAGCGTGGATGGGAGGCAACTTTGCCTTATTACAAAAAACGCTGACACCACTGTGTCCCTACAAGTCAATTCTCAAAAAAAAAAATGTCGATGCTCTATACAAAAATCTTTAAAATGAGCATCAGCTGATCGATTTATATGAAGAGTTCATTTTTTTTTGATTTCAGCAAACTCTTCAAACAAAAGTTGTTCAGTTTGAGTAGTAGATTCCCCAGTTATCAGGTTCTACACCAGTTTTGTTACACCTTGTATAAGGCTGTATATTTCTAAATTAAAAAGTAAAACTTGAAATTTTTACACAGTAAAAATAATATTCAAGCCATGTGAAATAATAAAAGGAAAATAATCCGGAAAAACAACTTTAAAATGAGCTACGAGTAGTTTTTTTTTTTATTTACAATTGGTAAGCCCTTGGCATCATCTCACCTGATGGTAAGTGACGATGATGCCGAAGATGGAAGCGGGCTTACCAAGATTCTCCAACGCAATGGAGAACTGGCTATCTTATCTTATATTCGTAGTTGCATATTACTTAATACTAAGTTAGCGACAATTTTTGGTATTAATACAATAAAATACTAGACTTCCGAAACGAAGATTTGCCTTTGAAAAATTTTGTGGGGATCAAGGTGGGAGTGGGAGGTCAAGATGGGTTTGGTTAAGTAGTTTCGGAACGAATAGATAAAGGTTTCATATGGCAGATACCTGGATTGCAGATCTGAGTTGAGCGAGCGATAATAGGTTCGATAGGTTTAATGACGATATTGTTCCCTATTGGTGGCGGGTCTGATTGATTACCCAGCACAGCAACCCAACATATAAAAAACTTATGTCTTGACGTTTTTGAAAAAAATCAATATTTTATTCGGCAGTTTCCGTAAATTCATTAGAACAAAGGTTTTCGGTAAGAAGATTTCGGTAACTAATTATTTAAAGCAGGCAGTGATATGAAGTACCTTACTTTTTGGACATTTAGTATAATTTTCGGAGTTACAACTACTACTACTATTACTACTACTTCTACTACTACTATTACTAATACTACTGTAACCACCACCGTAACTAGTACCTACTGCAGCATAATTGAATTTAAAAGGGGTTAAATAATATAGTAGAGATGATAAATGATACGTAGAATTTTTACTCCCAGCCTAAATATGAATTTCGGAAAGAAAATAAATTTTGGGGTAATATGGAATACTTTTATTTTTTAAGATTATAAATATTTGGGTAAAGATATAAACCAGAGGATAAGCTAAAGGTATAAAGAGTGAATGACCGTGGAAATAACCTAAATATAAAAACAACACATTACATAATTTTATCATATAAAATAGGGTTAGGTAACGATCGATCGTCCCCTCGGGTGTATAAAATGATCTAATAAATTCCTAAAAAAAATAAATCGAATTTAATTATTGGGTGTCGGAATTACACCATAACGTTGTAGGTAAAAACTTTGGGTGTACCATACTCTTAATAAATTTTAAATCGAACGCAAAATTATTATAGTAAACGGAAGACAGGAGAACACGCAGGCCAGCAGCTGTGCTTGGAGGACGACAGCAGAATCTTATCGGGCAGTAGTAATGTTTGGTGACTAGCGACAACAAAAAGGCGCGGGCAGGTCGTAATAATTGATCACCAGTAATGGTATTTGGTCACCAGTAACGCTCAACTCCAATGGGTCTTAAATTAGATATATACAAAAATTCCACTTCCCTTTGGGTTAGCGGCAGGCAGTTGCTGATCGGCGTAGTAAGCAATAGTCCAGGGTATAGTGGTAGTATGCCGATTTGTTCGGGCCGTGCGGAAGACCCGTGTGGAAGACCCGTGTGGAAGACCCGTGTGGAAGACCCGTGTGGAAGACCCCCAGTTAAAAATAGGAGGTCTTGAATATGACAAGAAGAAACACAAAACTTTTAAAATATTTATCCTGAAAACAGCTATTCCGATGGTCAACACTCCTCAATTGTTTTCACTCTTGTCAAAAGCTCGCAATCATTTCTAAATTCTATTTTTATGGACGACAAGATCAAAAGAGATTTTAATTATGAAACGCAAGAAAGAAGATCGGATCGAAACGATAGTTTGCGTTTCACTACTGAGTAAAAATAGGGTTAAAATAAAGAAAAGACATGGAATCCTATTTGCCACACAAATACGTATTAATTTGTAATTTTTGGCCTAAAAGTTGATAGATGGGAAAAGAAAAAAATTGGTGAGGCAAGTAAAGGAATATATTTAACAGAGTGATTGAAAAGGGAAAGTAGAATTACACAGCATATAAAAAATATTTTCATCGCATAGTACAAAATTATAGAAACGTGCCCAAGTGGGAATGATCCCACTTGAGATGGAAGTGTCCAGGTGGGAATTTTAAAATTAGGAATAATACCATAGGGATTTTATAATATAGGTAGCTACCCCGCATGTACGTGACCCCAAGTCCCTAATGTGCTTAAAATTTAAATAATTTGATTACCGTTGTCGTACTAGATCAACATAAAAAAAAATTAAAATTTGACCATTTGGCGTAGAGGTGATCCGAAAAAAATTTAAAAGATAATACTTGTGGATGGTGGTGGTGGCAGCTCACGTCTCGGCGTTATTTGTGGTGTTGTACGGTCAACACCTGGGAGGCTCGGAGAAATTACTCCGGAACGAAAGAGTCCCGGCCGGCTCAAGGTGATAGAGTAATGAGTCGAATCTTCGCGAAGTACATCCGAGGTGTGGGTAAAACCATAAAAACGTGAAGAAGATTACAATGTTGACAAACTAGCTGATTAAAGGTGAAACAGTAACCGGAGAATTCAACCACTTCCCAAAAAAAAACCGTGAGGGTTGCGTCCAAAATTTAAAACAGTTAGAACATCCAAAAAAAGTTGTTAACTTTTTTTATTTTTTAAAAATTCATAATTGCTTAGCCCCGATTCCCGGTGGGGTTAACTTGAAAGACTCGGTTTGGTTGGTGGTAGGGCATTTTCTAAGGCCGCCTGGCTAGCTACCACCATCTTATCTAAGTCTTGCCGCCAAACTTCAGTGTTAGTAACATTGATGTGTTCCGGCTTGAAGATAAGATAGCCAGTTCTCCATTGCGTTGGAGAATCTTGGTAAGCCCGCTTCCATCTTCGGCAACATCGTCACTTAAGATGCCAAGGGCTTACCAATTATGAATAAAAAAGAATGTGAACTACAAACTGTGAAGAGCAAAGTGCAAAAAGATCGAATAATTAACACGAAATGCTACACTATAAAAGCGTCGGTGGCTCAACCGGTAACGACTCGGTTCTTCTAACCAGAGGTACCGGGTTCAATTCTGGACGGCCAATGTACCAATGAGTTTTTCAATAACTTACGTACATATAATTACCGATTGCTTTAACGGTGAAGGAAAACATCGTGAGGAAACCTGCACACACCTGCGAAGAAACTCGTAGGTTGTGTGTGAAGTCGACCAACCCGCACTGGGCCGTTTACGTCCCCACCGAGGGGCTCGAGCCTACCCTCAATTAGGGCGATCGGGCCTTAGTTGACCACGCGGGCCCTGTGCGGGTTGGTCGACTTCACACACAACCTTTCCTTCACCGTTTAAGTCATCGGTTAGTAATATGTACGTAAGTTTCGAAAAACTCATTGTCGAGTATTACGAATAAGTATATTTTTAGTCATGCAATATAAATTCATCAAAATTATTTAATTTTTTTAATTCGATTTTTATATAAAACAATAATGAAAAAAATAGTCCATAAAGTTAGTTGCCGGCTGCCGTAATGTTTATTTGTTTCTCAAAAGGTGTATTGAAGATTTTTCTATACAGAAGCCTTTCGAAAATTGATCAAGCGGATTATTTGAGAAGCCTTCAATCCTCTTACAGTTAAGTAAGAAAATCTGTTCCCGAAATACTTAAAGGGATGGAAATAAGAGGTACAAAAAGTACTCTTCAAGATTTCAGATAAAGTTTTTTTATATTTCTACGTAGCATTTTACTTTTGCTTGAGTAGTTCATGATTATCAAAAAAGAATTGAGAAAACAATATCTAGATTTAGGAAAAACTCTGCTTTAGCGCCTGAGCTATTTTGCGTTGACTGTTTAGGCAAAGTATATATATTAGTACTATAGTAGTATGGGACACTGCCTGCCACTCTCTATTTTCAACCTCACCCCCCCCGTCACGCAGATTGGTTACAGTTTGGTTACAGGTTACCGAACGAAAAGGATGAAAGGATGAGCTACGTTGCAACGCCCCGACCGCTGTGATTTCGTTTGGAAATTATTAAATCCCAATTTAATAAACTGTTAATTTTACTGATGGCTTAGTTCACATAATGATAAAGGCAGTCAAAAAAGCTTTAACAGATTTCATTTGGATGAAACAAAACACAAATAGCCAGTCCATATTAATTTCGTATTTTGTCACGGCAGCGTGGTTCGTTCACCCCAGTATTACACGACTAAATCTAAGAACAATCAGTGTGTATGAATCTGCATTTTACTAGTTGTACATTCTTTTAGAAATGCAGTATAAATGACGTTTTGTTTGTTTCGTAGGTTCGTTCGTTCGTTCGTGTGTGTTGTTTACTTTATTTTAAATGATTGTTCGTAATTGAAA
Source organism: Coleophora flavipennella (assembly GCA_947284805.1). Lineage (NCBI taxonomy): Eukaryota > Metazoa > Arthropoda > Insecta > Lepidoptera > Coleophoridae > Coleophora > Coleophora flavipennella. Next base: position 8,068,803 of record OX369280.1, on the reverse strand, counting down.
CACTAATTTGATTAGATGGGCCGATGTTGTAAAAATATGATATGAGTTGTATAGAAATATCTAGTGATGTGATTTATTATGGAATGTGATCACGGAATAATAGATTGAGATGGACATGGAGTGTAGGTTGTTAAATGAAATTGTTTCACCGACAAAAGCACTTGACTGTTACATGCAGTAAATATCTAACAAACCAATGGCGCCGGTGATTCAGCCCTACGTGCATGTATGCCTATAGATACGTCAGTTGTTTATATGTATATCATTTCTCGCTCGTTTGTATGAAGTGTCCGGGTTGTGGTTTAGGTACCTATACAATACAGTATACAGGGTGTAAAAAGTTCACCCTTGGAAACTTAAAACTTATGGCTCTTCTCTAAAAACTAAATAACTTTCTAACTCATGCATGAACGAAACTGATCAATAACAAACCCATACTAAATGAGTAAAAAAATAACTTCTCATGCAATTGAATCAACTAATCATAAAAAAGACGTACTGTGGCACTCGGGGACTGCCGCGGTAAAGCTATTGCGTAGCATTTTTTATCAACTTATGCAATTATAATTATTTATTTACTTTTTAATTTATGCAGTATTTACCAGTACCATATTAATAGTCCTTGGGGCGCGGGATGTTTATGTAGTAAATTAACACTAAGAAAGTTAATCATCATCATCGTCATCCGTCATTCTTCATTCGTCATCCGTCATTCGTCATCCGTCATTCGTCATAGGTTAAAAAAAACCGGCTGAGTGTTCCGTACTAATATACTAGACGGCGCCTAATTAGTAATCTGTAACGGCGCTAGTTTCATGTTTCAAATACAGTGACATACGGATATACCCTTATAGTTTCGCCATGTCCGTCTGTCTGTCATCCACGGGAGATTCGTAGTAGGTACTAGAAATCTGTAAATTGGCATGAGTAATATGGAATTAAGCTATTGTTTTGTGAAATTATCCCATATGTATTTAGCTGGGTCTGGCTGGAGTAGCAAATGATTAACTAGTTAAAAGGCGTGGGACAGGTAGCAGACAATGACCACTACTTTTTACAAACTTTTCAACCGACTTTAAAAAGGAGGAGGTTCTCAATTCGAGTGTATGTTTTTTTTGTACGTTTGTTACGCGATAGCTCCGCCGATTGTGAACCGATTTTCAAAATCCTTTTTTTATTTGAAAAAGTATATTACCGAGTGGGTCCCATTGTCACCAAGTCGGGATCTGATGATGGGATCCCAGGGAAATCGAGAACAACCCTAAAATTTTATAGGCACATCTTACGTGTTTCATGTATTTCCTAAAACTATCCAAGTTTTGGCGCCTGGTAGTCATCATCATCATCACCAGATGAGCTGATGAAGGAAGGTACAATTCAGGTTATTCAGATGAGCTGATGATGATGGAAGATTTTACTTCTTAACTTTCATGCTGTTGAGCGATACGCTGATTGTTACGCGATATCTCCGCCGATTGTGAACCGATTTTCAAAATTATTTTTTTATTTGAAAGAGTATACTCCCGAAGGGGTCCCATTGTCACCAAGTCATGATTTGATGATGTGATCCTATGGAAATCGAGAACAACCCTCAAGTTTTATAGGCACATATTACGTGTTTCATGTATTTCCTAAAAATATCCAAGTTTTGGCGTCTGGTAGTCATCATCTCATCATCATCATCAGATGAGCTGATGAAGGAAGGTACAACTCCTTAACGGTTAGGAGTTGGAGGATAATTCTTTAAAAATTTCACGTAGACCGATAGTTGTATTCTTTCAGGTTATTCAGATGAGCTGATGATGGAAGATTTAACTCCTTAACTTTCGTGTTGTTGAGATGATGATGATGGAAGCCACAGGAATCTGTATCTGTTAATGAAACACATGCATTATGAATTATGATTTGATGGTTCCTATTGGCGAGTGGGTGATTGGGTATAACGTTGTTAGATAGATAGCATTATTACGAAAAATAAATAAAATAAAAATTAAAGTTTAAAAAACTTAAAAACCGACTTCAAAATGAAATTCACTCAAAAGTATGAAATAATATTATTATACTTAATTACACGACATTAACCAACAATAACGAAATCAAAGGAGGCTAGGAATTAATTTAGGGGGCTTAAATATTTTTTTGAGGTCCGTGTCAGCAATACCATCATATCTAAAATATTTGATACGTAAGTAGCTGTATGCTGATACGGACCTCAAAAAAATATTTAAGCCCCCTAATTTAATTCCTAGCCACCTTTGATTTCATTATTGTTGGTTAATGTCGTGTATCTAAGTATAATAATATTATTTCGTACTTTTGAGTAAATTCCATTTTGAAGTCGGTTTTTAAGTTTTTTAAACTTTTATTTCTATGACTTGAAATGTTCGTATCTATGTATTTTATGTAAGTTGTTTGATTCAAAATTTGCAAGTTAAATTTGACTCATTTTCCAGTTTCCGACTGAGCTGAAATTCTGCATACACGTTTAGTTTGGATAAAAATGCAAGGTTAGCTGGGCGTTTTTTTTAAACATGTCCACAAACATTTTATATTTTCTTTCAGTTTTAACTCTAATTTAAACAGAAAAACCAAGAATATATTTTTTAAAATATTTTAATATTTAATATATTATCTGGATAAATAGCAGGATAAATAGATCGAATATACCTATTACATTAATTAAAAAATAGGACGAAAGTTAATTTTGAGACCCCTATATTTTAGTATGTCCTAGAATGACTGACCTAGTTTTGAGTTCACTTTATTAATTCAATTTATAAGCGTGGAGGTAGAGAAGGTTTGAAGGTATAAAAATGGGTGAGAGCTATTACAATAAATTATAAAATGCGGGTACTTTAATGATATTATTTATATTTTTACGTCATTCAATAGGGTCCTACGATTTTACCTATGTGTGGAATTCCATTTTGTAACCATCTGTTGTGAAATTTTGCAAAAAATCTAACAGTTCACCACAAAATTTTATTTACTGGCAACATTGCTTATTGATTTCGCCTTTTTGTAAAGCTATCAGAATAAGTCACTTCAAATCGTTCTTTTCAGAACTTACAAAAGCGTTACCGTGCCAATTTTTCATCCACTTTGTAATCGTGATTTGTGCTGGTAAGTTTTGTGATTTTATGTATTATTATGTTTAACACTATATATAAATCACAGTCAAAACGATAAGTCTAGTTTATTTAAGTATTAAACTGTAATTAATTGAAATACAGGCAATCGCATGTCGGCGATCAGGTTAACGTTAGTTCACTTTGTTTGGTTGCTTATATGAGGAATATCAAAGTAACAAAATGGAAATACAATGGCGAGTACACACACATATAACAATCATGCTTATGAGGGTGTGCTTGTCATATGTGTGCTAATAATTTTGAACTTAAACAAATATATAATAGGTACGGTGTCGGTCCTTTTTTTACTGCCTGTGCCACTGATATGACTATTACAACATTATGATTTTATTTGAAGTGGTAGCTGGTGCTGTAATTTTCATACTTATTTATATTATAATATCGTAATAATTCAGATTCTTGTTTAAATGAATTATAAAACTCTCAATAATTCAAATCTTACTTGGCATGGGAATACAGTAAAGACAAATATTTTTACAACCGGGTACAAGAGTACACTTTTTTTAAATAAAATTAGAAAAAAATGCCTCTTACTAACGCTGAGAAGGAAAAAAGGTGTAGGGAAATACTTAAAAAAAATGAATAAGAAAAAAATCATTAGAATTAAAACAAAGAAAAAAAGGGTTCAACATATGACGGAAAAAGAAAAAAAAATCAATATAAGTAGTCTTAGTTTTTCTTTTTTAACATGTTTGTAAACTAAGCTTTTATAGTTTCCATTGCGTTACTGTACCTTTCCATTTTGTAACTGTCGCATATTATGACTATGAAAATTGATTGTGTTTAATTAATTATTTAACAGGGCTTGGTTTTTTCTCCAGATTTTAGTAAAGTAATACAAAATTAATCATCAATTAAAAAAATATTTAAAACTTTGTACTCTAAACAGAATTAAAACAAAAAAAATAATCGGTATGTTACCCAAAAGTTACAAAGTCGTGAAAATTTGTGTATTACAAATAATTGATGCCTTTTATAAGGGTCACTTTTTATTGTTTTAAAAGAAAGAAAGTGTTTCTAAGGTAATAATAAAATACGTTTACTAAGAAGAAACTGTGTCAATATATAAAATCTGTTCAAAAAAAGTTACAAAATGGAAGCCTCAACCACTCTTTTGTCCAATCACATTTTCTCTTATAATAATTACTTTTTATACATTTCTCTACTGTTATTATGCATTTTAAAGAAGTGCGAATCATTCTATTTTGTTACCGATACAAAACTAAGTTTTCATTTTTAGTTTACTCCATTTTGTAACCAGAACATTTCTCTACGAAAACGCCAAGCTAAGTGACGTCATTCTAAATACAATATGGCGAACTGCCAAAGATGGCGGACCAGTTATTTTTTATGCACCCCCATGATACTAAGATTTGTTCACACAACTTGTAGTTAAAGGAGTAGGCGCTTATAGCGACCAAAGATTGCTGCTCTGGAGTGGTGTATAAAGCTCATTTAAGATTTATTCAACGAACTGGCACTTTGATCTTAGTTACTTAACACTACATTACGTAAGTGTCGTTTCCAAGTAAACATTCTTTGATCCATGAATTTCATGCTCTGTGAAAGAGCTGAAACGTATTTATTATACAGTCTACAGGAGCTGGTATACATAGGCTGCAGGAATTACTCCACCTCGTAATTCCTGCTGCCCATGTAAGTTTATTTTTCGCTGCTGTTATAATGCCTTAAAGACCAAACAATTGTGGGTGAAAATCTGTTAAAATGCGGGTAATTTTTCACAGGTTGCCTTGTTTTTCTGTGGAAGGATATTTAAGCAAATCGCCCATAATAAAAATATTAAACAATAGGTATTTCAAAGGATTCAAAAAATTGGTTTAATAAAAAAATATATATGAAAAAATTGATATTGTACAGCCATGTTACATAAAAACATTTATTCTCTGGCATAAATAAATCAGCATTAAAAACATGCTTATCAGATAGCAAAAAATGTATCAGACTTAATGAAAACTTACTTTATACGATTTTTATGGAATTGAACTACCCAGTGTAGTAGGACTTATTAAGTCCTAGTATCTCACAAAGTTTCATTAAAATTGTTGGAGTCGTTTGTCATAAAAAATAACGAAGACCCTTGATTTGAATCAGATGAACCTTATTTTGGTTTTACCTGGAATAATGAATATCACAGTATCGTAGGTCGTATAAAGTTGCAGTAACATACAAAGTTTTATTAAAATCGTTAGAGCTATGTTTGATACAAACAGGTGATTTGGCAACCTTAAAAATCAGGATAGGATTATAAAAATAATTATACTTCCCTAACGCATCTCCAAACCCGATCAGTAGTTAAGAGATAAAGCCTAGATAGATAAACACACACATATATTTTTTAATTTTGTTTTTAGTTTAAAACAATTGACCGGTCGTTGTGGAAATCCTTGGGGTAGGCAAAGGCCTGGACAAAGGTCCAGCCTTGGATTTCTTAATGCTGATATGATGATGATAAAAACATACTCTAATAGGAACTTAAGATATGCTTTGTCCACCTCGTAGTTCCTGTAGACCAGGTACACTAGATACTGTATAAATACACTAACTCGCACAGAAAACGGGTAGGCTATAAAAAATGCGGTATCTTTTAAAAAAAATAGCAATCCATTAAAAATTAAAAAATAATTGAAGTTTATTTCATCACGAATTAATGAAATAGTAAAATTTTATTACTTCATTTTGGTGATTGTCTTAAAAACCATAAATAAAAAATAAAGCCGATTTTCAAAATTTGCACATCAAATTTTAAACCATTTGTTTTACTTTTGTTCCTGTTCTGTCATATAAATAGGGGAATTTCTTGTGCAGTAAATCATTACTCTGATCAAATTCAGGTAAAAACATGTCACTAACCCCTGAAGAGTGTACCAGAATTCTGACAATGCTTGAAGTCGGGCGCAGTCAGTGTTATACAGCGAGAACTGATGGCGTGTCGCTATCAACCATTCAAAGAGTGCTCCAGCGATTTGAAGAGACTGGATCCAATATTCGTAGATCAGGAACAGGCCGAACAAGGTGCACGACAGCGCGGGAGGATCGATATTAAAGTCAACAATATTGAGAAATCGATTTTAAACGGCTGTTGAAGACAAAAATCATCTTCTACGTGCTTGAAGGAGCAATCCGAGCACGTGTACAGTGAGGCTGCGTCTTGCTGAAGCAAAGTTCAAGCCATTTAGACCCGCCAACACCTATTTAGGAATCCTGACTAATCACCACAAACCCATTATTGAAAATCGCATCCAAATCGGACTAGTAGTTTTGGTTTTGCACAAAAAAAAATAACTGCAGCGCCCCCTGGTGAGTTTCTCACCGTAACCTATATCTACGAACATGCACCACAATTAAACCGCAATTAATCAGTAAAAAAAACCGCATCCAAAACGGACTAGTCAGTTTTGATGTTGCAGAAACAAAATTTACTGCAGCGCCCCCTGGCGAGTTTTCATCGTAACACATATATAAGAATATAAACCAATTAAACCAGAACCCATTCCTGAAAACCGCATCAAAATTAGACTAGTAGTTTTGGAGATAAATTACAACATTGGTTTGTACAAACAAATGTTTACTGCAGCGCTCCCTGGTAAGTTGTCACTGCAACATCTATCTAAAAACTTGCACCAATCAAATCCAAACCCATCAATGAAAACCGCATCAAAATCGGACGAGTAGTTTTAGAGATAAATGGCAACATTGGTTTGCACACACATACAAACAAACAACCTCACACCCCAATTGCATATACTGTCTCCGTACCGTCGCGGGTAAAAATGATAAATGATAATTTAGCAAATAATTTTGCATTGAGTTTTAAAGAAAATGTATCCAAAATAATTCCAAAGTGTAAAAATAATTTACTCAAGTGTATAAAAAAACTGCTTGCATGTCAATATACTATGAAAAACCATGTGTTCAAAAAATAATAAAAAAACATTAACTCTAATATAGCACCTGGTTTTCGGATCAGGGCATTTGACATAAAAACCATATGTGAAAAATTCTCCTATGCAATCACAAAACTTGTAGATACAAGTATAAGAAGAAGAAATTCCTACCCAGAAATAATAAATGAGCAATCAAATCAATTCATAAACAAAATTCCGAAAAAGAGTATGGAAATTACAGGCCAATATCAATATTACTTGCTATCGGTAAAATAATAGAAAAATACATTTGTGAACAAATAAAAAAGTTTTACAATACGCATTCGATATTGTCTAATAATAAACATGGCTTCCAATCCGGGAAAAATACTACGTAACTGTTATCAAAATCAAATGATGAAATGAATGCCTGCCTAAATGAGAAAAAACACGTTTTGATTGTGTTTATAGATTATAGTAAGGCCTTTGACACTTTGAGACATAAAACACTTATTGAAAAGCTTAACGACACAGGTATCAGAGGTTTACTAAATTGGATTGAGAATTATGTAATAGACAGTATGTTGTTAGAATGAAATACAGCATTAGTGATAAAATAGAAATTACAGAAGGAACTGCGTAAGGATCTGCGTAAGGTCCGCTGCATTACCTTGCTTATGTTAACGACGACGTGAACAATCTCGTCACAAAATCGCCATAAAGTGTACCAATTTGCAGACGATACCTGTCTCATATCAACAGATCGTCACATTAACACTGCATAGAAAATCCTTAAAGATGAGATCACACTCTTCAATAAGTGGTCACATGATATGGGATTGGTTTTAAATGCAGATAAAACTAAGTTCATGCACATCAGATCGAGCCACAATATGGCGTATAATCCTACTTTGATCACTGTACACGTGATCCCATGAATGCATGCATAAGCAAACAATGATTGAGCAAGTGACAGAACATAAATATCTAGGTTTAATAATTAATAACAGGTTCAATTGGAGTCCTCATATAGATGCAGTCTGTATTAAGCTCAGATCGTGAACTGCGATATTTTCTATAATCGAAACAAAGTTACTTATTCAGTGATGTTGTCAATGTACAATGCGTTAGTGGACTCAATTATATTCTATGGAATCACAAGATTTTTGTTACCGACCCTTTTCTTTGCTGCCGAGTGTACGTACTTGACATTTTCGTTTTGTTGAGAGCATAATATGAGAGTGTTTTGTCACAGTACCTATCTGAAAGTAATGAGAAACGTTTAGTTAAGTAAAGCGAACTCGTTAATTTTCGTTTTGTTGTGGACGGGATTTATATAATATCCAGCTTTATTTGCGCAAGTAAACACTAATATGTGGTATATGATGTAATGTAAAGAGAAACCTTGTGAATGTTTTTACTTGAAAGACGTGAATGTAGTAAATATTTACAAGATGATGCAACCAATTTTAGAGTTTTGTTCATTATGAATTGTCGCTGTAAGGCGGCAAATAATACCTATTTGCCTATGGGACTATTGAAACTTTCATATTACTTCAAGCGGTTTTTATATGTAATAGGTGTTATAAATATCATTAAAAGCTTTCATTTTACTTGTAATATTTATATGTATGTGTTTTGGTTAAATCATGAAAGCTGAATTTTATCCACTTCTCTGTTTCCGTTTGAGCTGAAATTTTGCATACACGTTTAGTTTGGATGACAATGCATGAGTGATTAACTAAGTGTCATTATAAATCCATAATGGCGGACTCCTAAAGACTGAGAACCAGTTATTATTTTTGCACCCCCATGATAATCTAATTTATCTATACTTTTGGTCGACTAAGGCCTGATCGCCCTGATTTCAGGTTAGGCTCGAGCCCCTCGGTGGGGACGTATATGAGCTGATATAATAATAAAATAATAAATCTATACTTTTAAACGAGCAATTCTTGTATTTAAGTGTATATATAATCTAAATCTCGGAAACGGCTCAAGCGATTCGCTTGAAAATTAGTATACGGGGATTTTTGGGGGCGAAAAATCGATTTAGATAGGTCTCATCTCTGGGATAACGCTATTTTCTGAGATTTTCGCACTGAAGTCGAGCGCGAAACGAAATATGCCGCGCAATAGGTAGCGTATTTCTAAATGTTTTCAACAGCTCTGGGTAATATGCCCCAAGCAAAACTCGCTCGCTCAAGTACTAAGGGTTTCAAATGAAAGGGTTTGCTGATAAGAATACGAAATAATTGAAAGTCCTTTTAAACATAAACTTGCACCTCAAAATTCCGAGGTTTTTCGAAAGTTATTATTAAGCAGGTTATATAATAATGAACGCTGTGAGCGCATCACAGTCCACAGCCTGGCATGCAGGGGGCAGACGGTATTATTGGAATTTGTTAATTTTTATTTTGAACATATTATTAATTAATTTCTTGTCTAGATTTCCTTTTCAATCAATAATAAAAAAAAAACTAAAAATAACCGTCTCCGTGGCCTAATAGTTAAGTCCATTAGCTTTACATCATGAGGTCGCGGGTTCGATTCCCGGCGAAGTCTATCTTTGGAAGACTCGGTTTAGTTAGTGGAAGGGCATTTATCCACCACCAACTTATCTTAGTCTTGCGGCCAAACATCAGTGCCAAAAGCATTGATATGCTTCTTCGGCATGAAGATAAGATAGCCAGTTCCCCTTTGCGTTGGGGAATCTTGGTAAGCCCGCTTACATCTTTGGCATCATCGTCACTTACCATCAGGTGAGATGATGCCACGGTCTTACCAATTGTAAATAAAAAAATACTAATTGATCATTTTTGTAAGTTCAATTTTGAGAGAATTGACCGTGGATTGAAAATGTTCAGCGTGATGAGTGGAAACCCCAACTAACGCGTACTTTTTTCATCATCATCATCATATCAGTCGAAGGACATTCATTGTTGGACATGGGTCCTTACTTAACTTGTATAAATTAGAGCAAAGTTCAAACAAAAAAGCGGCGGTGGCTCAACCGGTAACGATTCGGTCTTCCTAACCAGAGGTGCCGGGTTCAAATCCGGACGGCTAATGTATGAGTTTTTCATAACTTACGTACATTTACTTACCGATTGCTTTAACGGTGAAGGAAAACATAGCGAGGAAATCTGCATATCTGATTCCAGACATATACGAAGATCGCATTGCACACGTCCGTATAGGTGTAAATTTAAAATACCCTACACGTGACCGCGGTTGGATAGCACGGTTAATTGTGCCACACGATAAGAGAGAAAGAGCAAAGTAGTATGATAAATTATTTTTCAATACAGTTGCTCGAAAAGTGGTTCTTAAGTGTGTGCAAAATTGATTTTACCGCACACCTGCTTTTACTTTACCATTTTTTCAAAATTTCTAGCTCGGGGGAACAAGACATTTCTTGCAAGTTAAACATATAATAACCAAAGATACAGAATCTTCTTGAAGACTTTTGATATGTGAATTTCAAAAGAGATAGGTTGTTCCTCCGTGAAGTTGGTACATAACGCTAGCTGATTAGATTCTCTTTGGGTTATATCATTTGGTACATAACGCTAGCTGATTAGATCCTCTTTGGGTTATATCATTGTGAAGAAAAGATAATAAATATTAATGAAGCTTATAGGTTACACCAAGGAATAGGTTATCTTTTCCAAGGAGGTTTTAATGCTTATAATAATAATATAATCCCAAGCCTTATTGCAGTCTATTAATGATAATATTAAAAAAAACTTACGCATGCGTACGTGTGCTAGCTAAAATATGGCGCGATTTTCGTAAAACTGAATTGAGATGTTTTAGTCGTAAAAACAAATAAAATTATGAATAGTTAATAATATATGTTTAATAAAAATTTATATTTATGTATAAGAAAAAACAAAGTGAGATTACTCTCCAGATATTAAAAATGAGCCACAAGTCGTGGTAAATGAACATTGGTAGCCAAAACCTTGATAAGTATGTACCCATGTATTTTGTTTTTCTGTCACGGACGTTTTTTATTTTACCGGTTTTCTCACAACTGTATTGAAAAATATTGTATGATATTGCGGCTCGGGCTTACAAATGTCACTAGTTTGTTATTGACCTTTTTACCACCCTTGTATCATAAATAACTATTATCTACTCTCATATCGTAAAATTCTAATAATAAACTTCAAAACGAGTTTATATTGAAGCCGAAAAGCTCGCCAATATTTTGTTTTTAAACTCATACTCGTGTTATAATACTCCTCATTCTGCAACAATTTCATACACCGCATTATGCAACAGTTTCATACACCGCATTATGCAACATTTTCATCTCGTACTTCATACTCGTACTATTATACTTATTAGGCAGTTTATTAAACTTTTTACATAAATAAATAGTTTTGTTACTCTTTTTTTCTACTAAGGTATGTAGCATCATCATCATATCAGCTCATATACGTCCCCACCGAGGGACTCGAGCCTACCCTGAATTAGGGCGATCGGGCCTTAGTCGACCACGCGGGCCCAGTGCGGGTTGGTCGACTTCACACACAGCCTTCGAGTTTCTTCGTAGGTGTATGCAGGTTTCCTCACGATGTTTGCTTCACCGTTAAAGCAATCGGTAAAATAATCCGCCGACAAAGTACAGAGTGACCCTATTACTAAGACTCCGCTGTCCGTCCGTCTGTCTGGCAGTCTGTCACCAGGCTGTATTTCATGAAACGTGATAGCTTTACTTTAGATTCTTTCTGTTGCCGCTTTAACAACAACAGGAGTGGAATTCCCTTCCGGCGTCTGTATTCCCCGATTCGTACAATTTAGGAATCTTCAAGACGAGAGTGAATAGGCACTATTTGAGTTTGCGTGTCACATCCTCGGCTGCATCGGCACTTACCATCAGGTGAGGTGCAGCCAAACGTACTCAAATTCTTAATAAAAAAAAAAAAAAAAACAAATACAAAAATTTGAAAAAGTGAAGAAATGACGGGGTCTCCATACAAAAAAACGTAAAGAACGTAAAGAAACTAGCGCCATCTAGAACGATGGTACGGAACCCTTTGTGTGCGGTTCTGACTCGCACTTGGCCGGTTTTTTGGTTCGTTGTGAAAATTGGAACCAACATGGCGGTCTATGAAATTGAAATTTCTGTTGAAATCCTCATTCACGAGCAGCGCCCCATGTCAATGTCATCCAAGTGATAAAAGATCCTTGTCGCTCTGTAAATAGTAGTGAGTCAATGTGAAGGTGTTTCTTTTCAATTTTTGTATTTTACCTGAAAATATACGTAGAAACCAAGCGGGTCCGACTGAAACTTCTTATTGGAAACTGTGCGAATCATCACATTAGCCGAAAATCGTCCACTGCCGGACAAAGGCCTCCCCCAAGGATTTCCACGACGACCGGTCCTGCGCTGCCCGCATCCATGGGCTTCCCGCTATCATCACCAGGTCGTCGGTCCACCGCGTGGGAGGCCTGTCTACGCTACGTTTTCCGGTGCGCGGTCGCCACTCGAGTTCTACAAGCTATTTGGTCTGCTCACTGCCACTTCCTTTAGGTGACCTTGAGCCTTCTTATGAGGCCCATAGTAAGCGACCATGTCTCAGTTCAAATATAATAATAATATTGTATGTGCGAATAAAATAAATTAATCTTTCTCACCTAAATAATATCCCGGCCTGTGCCAGGTACTTCCGCCTCTCACCCCACAGCCACAGCCCATATTAAATCAAAACCACCGTAACCTTATGGCCCATAACTCAAAGGCAGCGTCATCGTGCTAATCAAACAACGCAATGAATTATTTATATGTATGAGTGTGCGAACAAACAGGCCGTTTCCCACCTGTATGTGAGTGTAGCTTGAAATTGTACTATTTCCATGTACAGTCGGCTGTAGACAAAAGTATACAGATAGGTATCAAGATTTGTCAGAAAATTATTTATATTTTTGAACTTTTTGATTTGATTTGATGCCAAGGGCTTACAAATTATGAATAAAACATAATAAAAAAAAGTCGTATTTTCTGTAATTGATTGTTAATAGTGAGTTAATTTAATATTTGAACAAGTGAAAATCAACTTTCAAAAACAGACCTTATGCGAATCGGATTCGTAACAAGCGTGGACCCTCGTTTTTAGAATTCCATAGTCACCAAGGAACCCTTTAATTTTGCCATGTCCGTTTGCCCGTCTGTCCGTGGTTTAACTCCGACACTCTTAGTACTGAAAAGCTATCATTTGGCAAAAATATATACACAGGGTGTAACAAAATTGGTGTAGTTCCCGTCAACTATGGGGCTTCTACTCATCATACTGAACAACTTTTGTTCTACGACTTTTCTGAAATCGCAAAAAAGCCTCTTCATACAAATCGATCAGCTGATCGACCAATTTTGTATATTTATGTATGGTGACTCAATATATTTATGAGAATATATATATATATATATATATATATACCATAGCCATATGGTTGTTTTGGAGAAAGTTGTTCAGTATGATCCGTAGAACCCCCAATTAACGGGTCCTACACCAATTTTGTTACACCTGTACTAATGACGCTAAAAAAGTGGTAAAAATGTTTTTTGGTTTCCTCCTCTACACCAGAAGTGGGGTTGAATTTTTTTTCGTCTATCCCATGGGGTACCTATCGTTGGATAGGTCATTCAAAAATATTGCGGGCAGCTAAGTGAAATAGTTATTTATGCCACTGCCAAGTAATGAGAGCCAATTGCGTGCAGTGGCATACAATACTTTTCTACGATCATGAAATAAATAAAATACATTGAAATTTTGTCAATCATATATTTAATTTTTGAAGCCAAAGCAATAAAAAATTTAAAAAGTTTCATTTTAGTACAGTTGTCTCGTTTTGAAATAATCATTGTCAAACGACTTGTAGTAATGAAGACGTACTTAGTTTTGAAGCCAAAGCTATAAAACTATTTAAAAAGTTTCATTGTAGTACAGTTGTCTTGTTTTGAAATAATCATTTTCAAACGACTAGTAGGAATGAATACCTACTTATTTCTGAAGCCAAAGCCATACAAATATTTAGAAAGTTTCACTGTATCACAGTTGTCTCGTTTTGAAATGATCATTGCAAAACGACTTGTAGGAATGAATAATTTTGTGATATGATTTGAGGTTTTATGTATTAAGCAAATTACCAAATAGGAGTAGAAAAACTATTTTTCGACTCATACATCCATTTGCAAAATATTAAGCTTAGAGTTTTTATATCTAACAGAACAAACAACATCTGGACCGAGAAGTTATTCAACCATTAGGCAAATATCATTATCCTATGTCAGCATGATGTACACCATACACTTAGCGCTTGGCAAGTTAGCAGACGGTATCAAATGCACTTTAAGGAAATGATGCATCGCCCTTGCTCTTGCCAACGTCATTATGTACTTAAAGGCGAAGCTCCAAGCATAATGTAGTAGATATACACGCTGACTTTTCATTCGCTAGATATGGCAAATGGTTGATGCTACATATGCTATGAAACTGAAAATCTTTACCAAGGGATCTATGAGAGGAAAAAAATATCTTCAGGCTCTGGACACTCACTCAACGGGACAGGGAACGATTGGAAGCGTTTGAAATGTGGTTCTGGAGGAGAATGGAGAGAATTGGTTGGACAGGAATGAAAACGAACGTAGAAGTACATGAAATAAATCAAGAAAAAAGAAGCCTATTGAGGACTATAGAAAAAAGAAGAGGAAATATGCTGGAACACCTAGTACGATACGACAGTTTACTGAGAACAATCATAGAAGGAAAGAAGAGAGAAGGAGAAGTAGAGGAAGGCCTAGAGAATTGGTTGGACAGGTATGAAAACGAACGTAGAAGTACTTGAAATAAATCAAGAAAAAAGAAGCCTATTGAGGACTATAGAAAAAAGAAGAGGAAATATGCTGGAACACCTAGTACGACACGACAGTTTACTGAGAACAATCATAGAAGGAAAGAAGAGGGAAGGAGAAGTAGAGGAAGGCCAAGGCGAAACTACCTAGAACAGGCCAGCACTCGGCATCTTAGATTAGAGCAGAGCATTACACCGCAGTCTTGCATACTTTTTCTTATACACGCACTAGCATTCTGTTGTCACATAGTACGCTTGATAACCTTCGCCACTTCATCCACCCAGTATTGATACGGTGAGTTAAATCGGCGTCGATCATCCCATCGTTTGAGACAACAGAATCCAGGGATTTAAAATGGTCGACTTGCTTTAGTGGTGGCCTTGTATGTTGACAGTGTGGTGCTGGTTGACTCCCGAAAAACAGTACTTCATGTAGTACGTTTTTTTCCGGCTGATTTTCAATCCAGCGGTTTCTAGGATGGTTTATCAGAGTTCGAGGGATTCGTCTAACTCAACACTGTTGTCTCTTATGAGAACGACATCATCCGCGCACAGAAGGCCCCAAGGCGGCTTTTCTGTATACTTCATTACAGCTCATATACGTCCCCACCGAGGGGCTCGAGCCTACCCTGAATCAGGGCGATTAGGCCTTAGTCGACCACGAGGGCCCAGTGCGGGTTGGTCGACTTCACACACAACCTTCGAGTTTCTTCGCAGGCGTGTGCAGGTTTCCTCACGATGTTTTCCTTCACCGTTAAAGCAATCGGTATACTTGCTGTTAGGTATTCCCTCACGAAGTAAAAAAGTAGTGGACTGAGCGCCGATTCCTGGTGTACACATACTTCTACCAGAAATCCATCACTTATTCCTGCTAGGTTCTGTACCTTGGTGGTGACGTTAGTGTACATGTCAGCTATGACTAACGTAGCATTCCGGCACGTTTTGTGATCGCAAGGATAGCCAGATAAGTTGTCGTCTTATCCGGTTGAATGCTTTTTCAATGTCTACAAAATGCTATATGTACCTCTTTTTTCACACATCTCCTTTTCTCCAGTAAAATTCTAAAACTGTGCAGCGCGTCAGTTGTAGATCTACCTGCTGCGAAACTACATTGGTTTACGAATACAGCTGTTGACAGTGTGGTGCTGGTTGACTCCCGAAAAACAGTACTTCATGTAGTACGTTTTTTTCCGGCTGATTTTCAATCCAGCGGTTTCTAGGATGGTTTATCAGAGTTCGAGGGATTCGTCTAACTCAACACTGTTGTCTCTTATGAGAACGACATCATCCGCGCACAGAAGGCCCCAAGGCGGCTTTTCTGTATACTTGCTGTGAGGTATTCCCTCACGAATTTAAAAAGTAGTGGACTGAGCGCCGATTCCTGGTGTACACATACTTCTACCAGAAATCCATCACTTATTTCTGCTAGGTTCTGTACCTTGGTGGTGACGTTAGTGTACATGTCAGCTATGACTAACGTAGCATTCCGGCACGTTTTGTGATCGCAAGGATAGCCAGATAAGTTGTCGTCTTATCCGGTTGAATGCTTTTTCAATGTCTACAAAATGCTATATGTACCTCTTTTTTCACATATCTCCTTTTCTCCAGTAAAATTCTAAAACTGTGCAGCGCGTCAGTTGTAGATCTACCTGCTGCGAAACTACATTGGTTTACGAATACAGCTGTTGACAGTGTGGTGCTGGTTGACTCCCGAAAAACAGTACTTCATGTAGTACGTTTTTTTCCGGCTGATTTTCAATCCAGCGGTTTCTAGGATGGTTTATCAGAGTTCGAGGGATTCGTCTAACTCAACACTGTTGTCTCTTATGAGAACGACATCATCCGCGCACAGAAGGCCCCAAGGCGGCTTTTCTGTATACTTGCTGTGAGGTATTCCCTCACGAATTTAAAAAGTAGTGGACTGAGCGCCGATTCCTGGTGTACACATACTTCTACCAGAAATCCATCACTTATTCCTGCTAGGTTCTGTACCTTGGTGGTGACGTTAGTGTACATGTCAGCTATGACTAACGTAGCATTCCGGCACGTTTTGTGATCGCAAGGATAGCCAGATAAGTTGTCGTCTTATCCGGTTGAATGCTTTTTCAATGTCTACAAAATGCTATATGTACCTCTTTTTTCACATATCTCCTTTTCTCCAGTAAAATTCTAAAACTGTGCAGCGCGTCAGTTGTAGATCTACCTGCTGCGAAACTACATTGGTTTACGAATAGAGCTGTTAATTGCAGGAGACGGTTATTGCTAACTCTTCCGTATATTATAAATGTGTGGGAAATGAGCTTTATTGCACGGTAGTTTTCGCAGAGCCTGATGTTACCTTTATTTAGTTTTTATAATTTTTTTTATATTCTTTTTAACTAGTGTGTACACTAAAGATTATTTATCTTTATCTTATCTTATTTTTTAAGAATGGAAAGTTGATCGACTATTACTCCTAAACTAAGAAAGCCTACTTAGCTGTGAAAGTCTTTCTACAAATGTCCTGAAGTAGCGGTTTAGCTGGTAGGAGGGAGGGGGAAGAACATGATTTACCGATCCTAGAATCGCAAAATAGTTTTAGTAAACCCTCAGCAAGACCTATTTAACGATAATAAATAAAAATAAAAAAAAAACATACCCCACACGAAAGGGTACGTCAACGAAAAAAATTCAACCCTTCTTTACATGTAGGGGAGGTACCCTAAATTTTATTTTTTCAAGATTTTATCATACGACTTTGTCGGCGTGATTAATATCTATGCTAAATTACAGCTTTCTAGAGTACTAGAAAGATTATTAGTAAATAATCTCTAAGCAAAGCCGCGAACAGACTGATAGACAGACAGACAGACATGGCGAACGATTGTTGTGAGGTTGTGCGCCAGATAGTTTAGCATGGGTGTAGATCAGGGGTCGGCAGGTAATTTGCAATGGGGTCCAGATAGTGTTGAAAATTTTAATCGCGCTCCAGAAAAAAAACTACTAGATACTACTAAATAACTAAACAACAATTACTAGTTGAAAACTTTTATTTTGACTAGTATAAAGTAATTATATGAAACACAATGGGTAATCTTAAAAAATAATTAAATACATTTAAGAAGTGCGAATAATTACACCTGCGGTCTTGAGCCAGCTTTTTAAAGTTTGGTTCACGTAGGGAACAGTCAATGCGAAGAATATAAGTGTGTATATCAGTCTCTGGTTCCCATAACAAAGGGTATCCTACTTTGGGGCCAGATGACCATGTGTGATTTGTCCCAGAATAAAAAAAAAAATCTTCAAGATGGGCGTCCGTTAATTTCGAACGGTATTTGTTTTTTAAAAAAATCATTTTTGAAAAAGATGATTCACATACATAATATAATTATGGAGCCAAACATGGTGATAGGCCCGTTAACTTATTCTATCTCTGTTTCCCTACCCAAAGGTTACCTGGAAGAAATATCTACCTAGCAATAAGGCCGCCTATTGTATAGGCTTTCTTCTATATTGTTAATTTCTTATGTTGTGATTGTGATAGCAAGTTTTTTTCAATTTTCACACTCCAACGCACTCTTGTGCCACACACTTACTAAAGCTAAACTAACTTATCGAATTAGATCCTACGTTGTAGTTATATAAAAATATTATTTGAATTGAATAGGTAGGTAAGTCATTTAAAAAATATTTGAACGTCCAACTTTCGACCAGCCGCGGTCAGCATACGAACCGTTGTCGACCCTTGGTATAGATATTTATCACGCCGACAAAGTGGTACTACTGCTTCAATTGACGAAATGGCAACTACGAATGGTACTCTCTGCAGAATAAGTTTAGTTTAATTGAAATAGTTAGAGCCATTTTTGAGAATAAGTAACAAACAACTTTTTGTATGGGAGGTAGCTTATTACGATTTTTCTTTACCGCGTGCTGTAGGCCATATAAATTGATAGTAACGTGCCGAGTTGCATCAAAATCATTAGAGCCATTTTTAAATAATTTTAACTGCTCCGTGGCATAAATTTGAGTTCATTTACATTAAATCAGGAGGTGGTGGTATGATTCCCAGCGGCGTCCAACTTTGTAAGACACTGGCTGGTTTGTAGAAGGGCACTTTCTGAGCCCGCCTTCCTAGCTACCACTAGCTTACCTAAGTCTTGTCGCCAAACATCAACGTTAACAGCAATGGTGTACTCCGACTTGAAGATGAGATGGCCAGTTTCCAATTGCGTTGGGGAAGTTTTGTAAGCCCGTTTCGATCTTCGGTATCATAGTCACTTATCATCAGGTGAGTGAATGGCCCTTTGGCCGCGTACGAATCCGCCTGTGCGTAACCAGTTACGATTCCCTGTGGATTAAGAAAAATAATTACAAAAAAGTGATTTTTAGCATGATGGCAACGCTAAAAAATCATAATAGGGGATATAAAAATAGTATTTCTCTGAACTAAATTTCACTCCAATTTGTCCAGTAGTTTGGAAACTAGAGCACCGAACGGACGCACAGTCACAGATATACACACACATACACACATTTTTCACTTTTAGATTCTATTATTGTAAGACAATCGATCCCCATCAAAAGCTGAACTTAGATTTTTTTGCTGTCACAATACCTTCTTCACTCGCTAAAATTAGATTTATATTATATTTATAATTAGAAATTAGTTACTCGAAAGTAAAAACATACAGAATTGAGAACCCCCTCTTTCTTAGAAGTCGGTTTTAATTACTTATTTGAAAGTTCAAATAGTGGGACAAAGTTTTCTCATAACTCACATCATATGCCTAACAAATTGACACTAATTTTGATTTAGAAGTCGAAACTACATTTCGAGTTGAACCGACTTGTGAAGTAAGTTGTACGATTTAATAATGATGTCAGTGGAAGGCTCGAGGTCTCCCAAAAGACGATGGAGTTTACCTACGTGAACTAATCAGAAATGAGAAGAGAACCGTAGGAGAACCAGAGCTGTACCAAAGTTGACATATTAGTACTAAAATACAGTATGGATACTCCCTGCCGCTCTCTCTGGATTCCGACCTCACCCCCTCGTCACACACTGGACATTTCATACAACGGGCCAGAAATTAAATTTCAAAAAAGGAATGACGGAACGAACAAAATGGCGGCGAAATCCTATACGTTTGACAACCAAACTGTAAACAATCTGTATCAATCTGGGTGACGAGGGGGTGTCCATACGGTATGTTAGTACTAATATATATACGAGTACTTTGCCCTCGTCACCCAGATTGATACAGATTGGTTATAGTTTGGTTCTCGAGTGTATGGGATTTCGCCGTGATTTTGTTTGCTCCGTCATTTGTTTTAGAAATGTTGTATGCAGTGTCCGAGGTGTGGCTATACTGTGTGGCGCACAACCCTAGCCACTAAAAGGAAAGCAGCAACCCTTTAGGCAACCTCACAAATGGAAGGAGGATGCACCCCGCTTTATCATACCGCAAACCGTGGCGATCCAGTTGCCACTCCACCCACCATACCATATAAAAGCCGGAGCACAGCCGGCACCGCGGAGGCAGTCAATGCTGCGCTCTTGCGCTGGGACGTTGCAAGGGTTTCGCTAATCGTGTCTACTCCACTCTCTCCACCCTGCTGGAATCTTAACCACAGTGCGGGTCTAGTATCTGCTACTCATGTTTCCGCAGGTTTTTAGTGTGCTGACATGCTGGGTTCTTGATTTCAGGGCGGGTCTAGTAGCTGCTCGACTGGCACCAAAGTTCCAATCAGCTTTCATACTGCTCTGCTTGTGTCGACCTGTCTTCGCGTTTGGCCGGGTCGCACTTGCAGAGCTTCTGGAGTCCGTGCCTATCCAGGAATATACCAAGTAAGGGATAACTGTAGGTCCGTCCGCTTGGTGTGATAATATAATCTAGGAATTCCGTAGTTAAGCATGCCCATAGGGGGGTAGGGCCTCGCCTCGAGCGCTAGAAGTTGTGATTATTTCCTGAATAAAAACGATTGTAATTTCTTCCATTCAAACACGCTATGTAATATTCACTTTACATTCATAAAAAGAAGACAGGAAATACCTACGTGATTTCAGGATCGTTAATATAAAAAATAAATTACTTAAAGAAAAATATGGGTCAAAATATGTGTGGAAATATAAATTACCTCAACCATCTTGACGGCATTTGGCACGCACGTCGCACGTAGCCTGTGTCGTTGAAAAGGCCATAGATTACATTTTATTCCGTGAAAATAGCATAGTCCAGTACAGTTTCTGAGGGAACTGAAAAAAAGAGTCTTTTTTGGTTGATTTCTTTAAAATCGCAACGGAGCAACGTATTATTGTTATTTTCTGCACAAAAATGGTTGTAGGGGTGGGAAATGATATGGACTACTAATTAGCATAACCCGATGTTGTTCTTGAGAGATCTGCAGAAAACTCATTTCCATGCTCGCGCACGTCGCAACACAGCAAAGTATTGTCGTGGTTCCCGAAAGAATCGCTGTAACCCATTATTTTTCCTTGAATAAGGCGTGTCAAATATCACATAGGATACATTACGTGACGTCATATTTTTTAATCCCTGACCAAATTTATATCTCTAGAATGACCTTATGTCACAGATGAGATACTAGTTACTTCATACTTATGTATTAAATTGAAACTTTCACTGTTAGATTATGTGTATTCAGTTAACACCTGCCTAAAGTTACGAAAATATGCTTTTATTTCGGGAAAATAGGGGGTTTTCAAAAGAATCGAAATAGCCCATTGTTTTTCGTTAAATTAGGCGAGTTGACTATCGCAGGTAGCTTGAGATATATTTTTTTTCAAAACTTCTTCCCAAGATAACTTACCACAAGTTATTAGAAATAAAGTGTTAACCAAGAGAACCATCAAATCACTGGCACCACCTATATCTATATAAAGTCATAAAAACTATGTCTACGCGGGCGAATCCGCGGACAAAAGCTAGTATTTACTACAATAATTAACACTAAAACAAAAATGGTCATAAAATGGTAAAAAGAAATAACATCGTCATTCTCATCATCATATCAGCCTAAGGATTTCCACAGCTGGACAAAGGCCTCCCCTAAAGATTTCCGCAATTTTTGAAGGTTCTACGGCGCCTGCATCCAACGGTTCCTGCTACCACTGCCTGATCGTCGGTCCACCGAGTAGGAGGCCTGCCTACGCTATGTCTTCCAGTGGAAAACTTTACTGCTCCAACCGCCATTTGTTCTACAAGCTATGTGCCCCGCCCACTACCACGATTTTTATTATAATTATTTTATTTTTATATTGAGTTAATAAGTTCATCCTGTGAGTGACATAAGATACATTTGTATCCGACTGCCCAAAAAAATAGGGTTATTTATTACTCATCTCGTGATTATGTAATACTATTCGTTTTGTTACCATTGAAAACTGCACAAAGTGGCAGGCAGACATCTTATTATTATATTATCAGCTCATACACGTCCCCACCAAGAGGCTTGAGCCTACCCTAAGAGCGATCTACCTTTCAAGTATCTTCGCAGGCGTGCGCAGGTTTCCTCACAACGTTTTCCTTCACCGTAAGAGCATCGGATAAACGTACCTGCACATGAAATCTAAATTCGAAAACACATTGGTACGTGGCAGGATTTGAACAACGCATAGGAGGTAGCAGCCTTAGCCGTTACGCCACCGACGCTAGGCAGGCAGTCAGTCGCTAGTATATACTTATAACAACGATTTTACCTATATTTAATACAACAAAATTTCTATGATATTTTTTCTCGTCACATCCAAAGAGAAACTAAAAACATGTTCCCACTGTTTTGAAGTATACATGTATACTGTCTTTAAATTAGTGTGGGTTGTCCAGAAACAAATAATGATAAAGTAATTCGAAACCACACCCCGGACACTTCATAAAACGGGCGCGAAATGACATTTCTACAAACAAATGACGATACAAATGAAATCACGGCGAAATTCTATACGTTCGAGAACCAAAGTTAAACCAATCTGTATCAACCTGGGACACAAGGGGGTGAGGTCGGAATCTAGAGAGCGGCAGGGAGTGTCCATACTGTATGTTAGTACTAATTAATATGTTTCGTCGAAACTGTAATTTTATATGCCGTCAGTATACCTTCCAACTTGAGAAACCAGATCAAATAAAACTTCAAATAGAACCCCACGTAAATTTAATATGAAGCTAATCAGATCCACTCCAAACCTGTACTACTCACGTAGACACTAAAACCAGTCCAAAATTACTCGATAGTATTTGCTAAGACGTCGTCGAAGACACGCACATACACATAGCTCATCGATACAGCACACATGTTTCAAAAAGTGCCTTCAACTTGACAATTCACGGCATTCTATCTGAAAATCTATCTGACCTGAGCTATTTATCTAATAGGTCATCATATCATTCAAAATATGTCCACTGATGGGCAAAGGCCTCCCCCAAGGATTTCCACAACGACCGGTCCTGCGCTGTCCCATACAGCGGCTTCCCGCGACCTCCACCAGGTCGTCGGTTCATCGTGTGGGAGGCTTTCCTACGCTACATCATCCTGTAGCCACTCTTGAACTTGACTATACCAACCGCCATCTGTTCTACGAGCTATGTGTCCCGCCCACTGCCACTTAAGTTTAGCGATTACGGATCTCCTCATTTCTGATTCGATCGCGTAGGGAAAGAGGTATGTGACCTTCGAGCCTAAAAGTTTTGTAGCCACAGTAATTGTAGATATTAATCGATTAATAGTAGATGGTGAAGCCTACCTACCCTTGAAGTTTGAACTACGTCAAGTATTGGCAAATGGGTCAATTATAACTTAGACACTCAGGTTCCGAATGTTATTCAATTAACCTTCCTTACACCCGCAGCGTGGTCATAGTTCAGTGGAACTTGCGTCGTTGGGTCGATCGACCTGAAGCCTTCGACCAAATATAATGGACCGGCCCTACCCAAACATGAATCTCATAAAAAATGAGTCAAATACAATTACACGCAAACACACACTCGCACCTATAGTCTACAGAGTCTTATTCAAATATAAACAACTAGCTGTTTCCCGCGGCTTCACCCGCGTGGACCACGTTTCTATGACTTTTCGAGGGTGCGTAGTGCGCGAGCCGCAAGCGGCTCGCGAGCGTGGTAAAAAGTAGCCTATGTCTTAATCCAGGTCCTAATCTGTCTACCTACTAAATTTCAGCCAAATCCGTTCAGTAGTTTTTGCGGGAAAGCGTAACAGACAGACAGAGTTACTTTCGCATTTATAATATTAGTAGGGATAGGGATGACAGACATAGAGAGACGTACTAGAAATGTCGAATGAGATACTAAATTTCACTAATTTCGACCTTCAACCCATTTGGGGAATACTGATCGACTAAGGCGAAATGATCGAATTCGCTGACTCTGTAGGCATCAAACCCGCTGTTCGCGTAGGCCGGTCCATAACTGTTATATTGGTCGAAGCCTGAAGTTATGGAAACATTATGTACTAGAGCTTGCTTCCTGAAGCACGGTCTATATCTCGAAAGGCTTGGCTGTCAGTGGCATTTTTCGGGACCGTTTCCGAGCTTCGCAAGGCATGTTAAACCTTTGGCACACCCTGGCCACTTCATAAAACGGGCCAGAAATGACGTTTCAAAAAAGGAATGACGGAACAAACAAAATTGCGGCGAAATCCTATATGTTCGAGAACCAAACTGTAACCAATCTGTATCAATCTGGGTGACGAGGGGCTGAGGTCGCAATCTAGAGAGCGGCAGGGAGTGTCCATACTGTATGTTAGTACTCATATATATATTTTGCCTTTGGTGCGGGTTGCTATCACTAGAGGGCAGTCGTAAAGCAGTTTCAAATGCTTTAAAGGCGACTTGAAAAACTTCTGACTGTGGGCACAGATTACTAATTAGTTACTACCTGTGGGGTTCGTCAATAGCCCTATAACCTTTACCACCCGGGCTTGTTGCAGCTAATTCAGCGAATGAACTATGACTAATATTTTAATCTGTACCCCGTGTGTGGAGTATGGCCTAACCTTTTAGAAGTTAGGGAAGAGACCTTTGCCACAGTATTACAACATAGCGGCTTACAGTAGCGCAACGAATGTACTTACGCAGAGAAAAGGAAGGGTACTTGCAGGGCACAGACTGCCAAACTCCGCGATTTTGCCAAGCTGGCTACAGGCTAGTACTGCTGTAACCAGTGTAGATTTTTTTCACAGTTTCAAGGGACTGTAAACCGGAACATATGGTTTTAATTTTAATTCGATACCTTCACATGTTTCCGAGATTAAGGGTATTGACAGACAGACGAACGGACGGACAAAAAAGTGATCCTATAAGGATTCCGGTTTTTGAGGTATATTGCGGTACGGAACCCTAAAAAGGTGAGCACAGTATTGTATTTCCTACGATTCTATTGAAAAAAAAGAGGATTCTGGAACCTTGATTCCACCTTTAAAGTTTATCATCAGACCACCTTAAAAAAAAACGAGCGAGACCTACAGTACTCGCATATGACGTGAAACATGTGACAAAATACTTCACACTAGGCGGCATGGCTAACAACCTTAGTTTTCGTGAATTAAAAAACGTTCGCATTTCCTGTTACACATTTCCGTCCCATTTCACGAAATCACTCCCACAAATTGCAGGAAAGCGAGCGGAACCCTTAGTGCGCAAGTCTGACTTGCACTTGGTCGGTTTTTTAATGACGTTTTAACACCCGTCGTAGTAGATTTTTTTAGCGCGCGCTTTCGCGACTTCCTGTTACACATTTCCGTCCCATGTTACACATTTCCGTCCCATTTCACGAAATCACTCCCACAAATTGCAGGAAAGCGAGAGCAAAGATGTTACACATCAATAATAAAAAGGATCTACTGTCACCAGCTTACGGCTTCATTCTAAATTTCAGCTTAATCGGACCCCTAGAAATCGCTCTGAAATCGATCGCAAGATTTGAACTATACAAACATACATAACATTGCAAGTTAAATCATCATATCAACTCAAATACGTCCCCACCGAGGAGCTGCAGGTTTCCTCACGATGTTTTCCTCCACCGTATGAGCGTCAGATAAACGTACACATGAAATCGAAATTCGAAAACACATTGGTACGTGGCAACCACGAGCTCCCGGACAGGAGGTAGCGACCCCAACCGTCACGCCACCGACGCTCTATTGCTGTTTGATTGAATGCACTGTTATAGAAGATCACAATAGTTATTTATGATACAACGGTTGTAAAAAGGTCAATAACAAACGAGTGACATAGCATAGTCCGATGTAGTTCCTAAGGGAACTAAGAAAATAATATTTTTTTTGTTAATTATTTTTTTTATTTTTTAATCACAATTGGTAAACCCTTGACAACATCTCACCTGGTGGTAAGTGACGATGTTGCCGAAGATGGAAGCGGGCTTACCAAGATTCCCCAACGAAATGGCGAACTGGCTATCTTATCTTCATGCCGGAACACACCAATGATATCAACATTGATATTTGGCGGCAAGATTTAGATAAGATGGTGGAAGCTAGCCAGGCGGACTTAGAAAATGCCCTACTACCAACCAAACCGAGTCTTACAATTGACTCCGCTGGGAATCGAACCCGCGACCTCCTGTGTAAAGCCAGTGAACTTTGCCTCTGAGCTACGGAGGCGGTTAAAACATCCATTCTTTAACATCCCAACGGACAATGGAGTGTTGTGGGATGGAAATGATTGTATAGAATAGGTTGAGGGGGAGGGAAGTGACATAGACTGTTAATCAGAATAGCCCAATATAGGTCCTAAGGGATCTGAAGAAAACTCATGTTCACGCTCGCGATCCGCTTGCGTCTCGGGCGCCATTCGCCTCAGACAGTCATAAAAAACGCGCGCAAAGCCGCGGGAAAAAGCTAGTAAGATATAAGTATGAAAATTAGGCTAGTGTCCTTGCGGGCCGCCCTAGCGCGCTGCATACAAATGTACTATGTTTCTTATTTGAAAATAATTAATCAATCAAAGTTATTTAATTATTGTAAATAAGTTTTGACATATCTGTAACATCTTTACTCTGGCTTTCCTGCTATTTGTAGGAGCTATTTCGTGAAAAGAGACGCAAGGGTGTCACAGGAAATCTGTTCTTTTTTCATTAACGAAGGCTAAGGAAACATTTTAATTGGCTATGCCGCTTTATTTTTTTTCAGTTAAAAGGGCTAAGGAACCATGACCATGCCGCCTAAGGCGAGGCCGAAGGCCGTAAGCCAGAATGCTGGTAGGTATTTTACTTATGCGACTACTGGTAAGGCTCTCATGTTTTTTTTAATTTTTTTTAAAGATTTGTTTGATTTTTGTTTTTGCGTCTCAGTCTGAAATGACACAAATAAACTTCCTTGTCGAAACAATA
This sequence comes from Coleophora flavipennella, assembly GCA_947284805.1. Lineage (NCBI taxonomy): Eukaryota > Metazoa > Arthropoda > Insecta > Lepidoptera > Coleophoridae > Coleophora > Coleophora flavipennella. Next base: position 8,041,536 of record OX369280.1, on the reverse strand, counting down.
AAACATCTTTTCAGAAGCAACAGGATGACAGTGACTTTTCCTTTTGACGCTATGAAATATGTACAGGTGTCCCACTGCTATGGGCCGTGGAGGTAAATAACCTTTACTTTAAATATTTGAACCAGGTTATTTAACTTATAGGAGACTTTATTTTCAATCAGAAGCAACAGGACCACAGTGACTTGTCATGTTATTGTCAGTGGTGTGATATACAGGTTGTCCTAGCGCTATAGGCCGTGGAGGCAAATAACCTTTACTTCAAATATTTGAACCAGGAAATATTACTTATAGGAGACTTTATTTTCAATGAGAAGCAACAGGACCACAGTGACTTGTCATGTTATTGTCAGTGGTGTGATATACAGGTTGTCCTAGCGCTATAGGCCGTGGAGGCAAATAACCTTTACTTCAAATATTTGAACTAGGAAATATTACTTATAGGAGACTTTATTTTCAATGAGAAGCAACAGGACCACAGTGACTTCTCATGTTATTGTCAGTGGTGTGATATACAGGTTGTCCTAGCGCTATAGGCCGTGGAGGCAAATAACCTTTACTTCAAATATTTGAACTAGGAAATATTACTTATAGGAGACTTTATTTTCAATGAGAAGCAACAGGACCACAGTGACTTGTCATGTTATTGTCAGTGGTGTGATATACAGGTTGTCCTAGCGCTATAGGCCGTGGAGGCAAATAACCTTTACTTCAAATATTTGAACTAGGAAATATTACTTATAGGAGACTTTATTTTCAATGAGAAGCAACAGGACCACAGTGACTTCTCATGTTATTGTCAGTGGTGTGATATACAGGTTGTCCTAGCGCTATAGGCCGTGGAGGCAAATAACCTTTACTTCAAATATTTGAACTAGGAAATATTACTTATAGGAGACTTTATTTTCAATGAGAAGCAACAGGACCACAGTGACTTGTCATGTTATTGTCAGTGGTGTGATATACACGTGTCCCAGCGCTGTAGGCAGTGGAGGCAAATAACCTTTAATTGAAATATTTGAACTAGGAAATTTTAAATAACTTTTTTATATTCCCCGAACAGAGGAAAAAAAAAAGTAAAGACAAAAAAAATCCTTTAAAAAAAGTTATTTAATCGTTTTTAGATAACGTTTTAACATCCGGTGTAGGCTTTTTTAAAAAATAATCTTGCTTTTTCTTTTAAACTTTTAGAGAGTATACCTAAGGTAGCTATGTAAGTTCTCCTTCCCCTTTAAAGCCTTGAATTACTTACTATCAAAGGTTTTGTTGTCCGTATGTCATAGATTCTTTAAATTCTTCAAGAACATTCATATATACTACTAGCTGTCCCGGCGAACTTCGTACCGCCTTACATTACATTACACTGCCCTGCCCTACACTACACTACCCTACACTACACTACCCTACACTACACTACACTACCCTACCCTACCCTACCCTACATACACTACACTAAACTACCCTACCCTACACTACTCTACACTACCCTACACTACACTACCCTACCCTACCCTACACTACCCTACACTACCCTACCCTACACTACCCTACCCTACCCTATCCTATCTCTCAAGTTGGATCGAACTGCACATGGTGTGCGAATTTTATTATAATCGGTTAAGTGGTTTAGGAGTCCATTGAGGACAAACATTGTGACACGAGATTTATATATATTAGAAAGATACATGCTTTGGTCCCCTGATTGTCTACAGCTGTAAAACATGTCTGGAACTGCTCTGAAAAATGACACTTATATGATTCAAAAAACTGCATACGAATTGGTTTAATAGTTTCTGAGAAGCCCATCATCCTGGCTGCTGAAGCACTCCCTGGTGGTTTACCGCCATAAAACATGTCTTATAACCTGCTCTGAAATGATACCTTGCAAAAACTGTAACGTTATCAGTCCAATTAGTTATTGAGGAAAATGGTAACAGAAGTACATACACAGATAGATACTGACACACACACTTACACACACATACAACCTTTAACCCTAAACGCATAATTATACCGCCTTTGTGCTCAGTTCCATTTCGTTCGTATGGGTAATAATTAAAATAGATAATTTAACTCAAAAGTGACTTTTTTCGAAAATTAGTACAACGCAAGGAAAGAGATTTATCAAAAATTTTTGAATGTTGTTGTACGTATTTTATATCGACTTACGCAATTTCTTCTCCGATTGTGAACTGATTTTAAAGATTTTTTTAAGGGTTCCGTACCTTAAAAGGAAAAAACGAAACCCTTATAGGATCACTCGCGTGTCCATCCGTCTGTAAAAACAGATTTGCTCAGAAACTACTGAATCGATTGAGTTCAAATTTAGTACACATATGTAAGTCGATAACCCAAAGACGGACATGTAACGCAAATAAATTGATTTTAAACATGTGGGCTACTTTTGGGTGGTACGAGTAAATTAGAAAATATACACAAAAATAATCGTGTGACATATTATATGAAAGGGCTTGTTGTGAAAATCTAAAATATTATATTTTTTATAATTTTATGATAATTAGTTTTGAAGTATCTTAAAATAATAGGCGAAAATTGACCATTTCCTCCCCCCCCCCCTTATTTCCGAAACTACTGGGCTTAAAAAAAAAAAAAAAAATGACATTATATGAAGTTAAATGCTTAGATTAAGGAAAATCTATGAAAAAGTCTTAGATCCTTCCGTTGTTACAGAAAAAATGAAAATTCCAGATTCCGACTGGTTAGGAACTAGCAACACCTAGTGGAACCTAGTAGTGCCTTCTACATCGTTAATTTGCGTAGTAATACGACAACAGCAATTAGTTCCCTTTTACCTATTATAGATGGCGCTGCAAAAATTAAAATATAAAGATTAAAATTAGTTTTTGGTGGTTTGGTGAGTTTGACTCTCACGAGGCCGATTTTGCTTCAGAGTCGTTCCATTATTTCAATTTTATCAAAATCGGTTTAGTACTAAAAAAAATAACAAAAACAAGAAATGTTGTGAAATTGTATTTTGTTTTTGCGATTGAAGTTGGGTTTTCAGCGCGGTCAATTAAGTATTATTTGATTGAAAGTGTTAGACAAAAAAAAATAGTAAAAAAACCTTAAACCGACTTCAAAATGAAATTCACTCAAAAGTGTGAAATAATATTATTATACTTAAATACACAACATTTATATTATACTTAAATACAAAAGCGTCGGTGGCTCAACCGGTAACGACTCGGTCCATCTAACCAAAGGTACCTGGTTCAAATCTGGACGGCCAATGTACAAATAAGTTTTTCAAAAACTTACGTACATACTTACCGATTGCTTTAACGGTGATGGAAAACATCGTGCACACGCCTGCGAAGAAACTTGAAGGTTGTGAGTGAAGTCGACCAACCCGCACTAGGCCCGCGTGGTCGACTAAGGCCTAATCGCCCTGATTCAGGGTAGGCTCGAGCCCCTCGGTGGGGACGTATATGAGCTGTAATGATGACACAACATTAACCAACAATAGCGAAATCAAAGGTGGGTACGAATTAAATTAGAGGCTTAAAATTTTTTTTGACCTCAAAAAAATTTCAAGCCCCTAATTTAATTCGTACCCGCCTTTGATTTCGTTATTGTTGGTTAATGTTGTGTATTTAAGTATAATAATATTATTTCACACTTTTGAGTGAATTTCATTTTGAAGTCGGTTTTAACTTTTTTTAACTTTTTTTTATTTTCTTTATTTTTAGTGGTAATGCTATCTATCTAGCAACGTAAAATCCAATCACCTATACTCACCAAAAGGAATTATCAAATCATAATACATGTGTTTCATTAACAGATACAGAGTCCTGTGGCTTCCATGATCATCCCAGCAGCATGAAAGTTAAGGAGTTAAATCGTCCATAATCAGCTCATCTGAATAACCTGAAGGAATACAACTATCGGTCTATGCATACTTCAATGTATAACATTCAAAAGAATTTTCCTGCAACTCTTAACCGTTAAAGAGTTGAACCTTCCTAAATCAGCTTATCAACATGAGAATAAGACTAACAGACGCAAGTATATTAATAGCTTTAGAAAACATATGAATCACGTAATTAGTGCCTTTAAAATTCAAATTTTTCATTATTTTTGAAGGGTTGCCCTCGATTTCCCTGGGATCCCATCATCAGATCCTGACTTGGTGACAATGGGACCCCCTCGGGAGTATACTCTTTCGAATGAAAAAAGAATTTTGAAAGTCGGTTCACAATTGACGGAAAAATCGGTGAACGTACATAAAAAAAAATATACAGTCGAACTTAGTACCTCCTCCTTTTGAAGTCGGTAATAAGTGTTGGACGACAAGTGTGTTGAACAAAAAGCGAGTTGGGTGAAATGCGAGTTGGACGAAATGTGTATTGATCGAAATGAGACTTCAAATACTATAATTGGGACGAATCGTGTATTTGGATCAACTGCTAACAAATCAATTCTCTATCCTTCTTAAGGCGCTAAGGTCACTAAATCCGAGCAGGTTGATACGTGTTTCAATAATATCGAACGTAAGAATTAATGCGGGCTTCAACGCGGCTGTTACGTTGAAATCGAACTCCCAATTCTAGATTTTTACATGTTTTTATTACTTTTCATTACTTTCAAATAAGTTTTAAAAAAATGTGTTCAATTAAAATGAAAGGTCTTAAGGTCACCGATTTTTGTGTGTTTTTATTTTCATTCAACATTAACTATTTCTTTTCTAGAAATTTTGCAATTAATGCCAAAAACAGGGTCTACAGTATATTTTTTTACATCAAAAGTGGTTATATTTTTTAAATTGTATTTAATTAAATCGATTTTTTATTACTTCAAGTATATTATATATTTTTTCCATGGTGATACACGGTCTTTCAATAATTTGAATTGAATATTGTCATTTGACCCATCTTAAAGCCTTAACCGATAGCGCTGGGACACTCGGCTAGTAAAGTCACCGCTGATTAATGAACGTCATATAAGCCATTGTTTCCTTACACGAGGAAAACGACGCGCGGACTCAAAAATAGGTACTCTGAAGGAAATTAAGTAATGTCACATTTTTTTCACGCTAACAATGCTCCCGTTCTATTGTGTGTTATATCCGGGGGACTGACATTTATTTTTTGAATTTCGGGAATTATATTGTAAATTGTAACTGTTTATTTTTAATCAACAATAGGGATGACGACAGCATCAGAAATAAATTATGAACTGTTGATCACTAAATTGCCCTCCTATTTAAACTTCGAAAAACCTTACTCGTTTTGTTTTCTATCAAGTTTCGATTTTTAATTGACGCTGCTAAACTATGACGCCGCGCTTAGGTATTTTTAACATTTTTAAGAACGAAATTTCGTTTTTGACAGATGATAAAAAGTAACTGAGATGACTAGCATTCGTCATCCCTATTGAATACTTAAACATAATAGTACAGAAGAGGCTTAGTCTCAACTAACTCCCTGCCTAGTCAAAAGGCCCTCCCCGCGGTGACCCCTGCCCAAACGATCCATGACGCTTGCTGCGTTCCCTCGCCGAACAGCTAGCGAGATGCGTTGGGCCAAAAAGGAGCCCGATCTAGCCCTTTTCTCTCATCATCATTACAGCTCATATACGTCCCCACCGAGGGGCTCGAGCCTACCCTGAATCAGGGCGATTAGGCCTTAGACGACCACGCGGGCCCAGTGCGGGTTGGTCGACTTCACACACAACCTTCGAGTTTCTTCGCAGGCGTGTGCAGGTTTCCTCACGATGTTTTCCTTCACCGTTAAAGCAATCGGTAAGTATGTACGTAAGTTTTTTTGAAAAACTCATTGGTACATTGGCCATCCAGATTTGAACCCGGTACCTCTAGTTAGATGGACCGACTCGTTACCGGTTGAGCCACCGACGCTTATAATTCTCATCTCTCATAAGACGCCCTAAATCATCTACAAAAGACTTGTCCTCAGAGCACCATGGTCCCGATGTCTCGAGAGCAAAGGAAGGAATTTATATTTAAGCACCAGACAGGCATATTTTGTGTGTTTATGGGCGGGTGCTGTCTCGGCTGCTGATCCGGGTGTCCGCTGTGTGCTTCTTAGGTGAGAGGGCGCGAATGAGCGTGAGCCCATCGGGACGTTTCCCGTCAGTCATCATATCAGCCGAACGACGTCCACTGCTGGACACAGGCCTCCTCCAAGGATTTCAACGACAACTGGTTCTGCGCTGCCCTCATCCAGCGGCTTCCCGCGACCTTCACCAGGTCATCGGTCCTGCCTACGTTTTCCAGTACGTTTCCCGTCAGTAAATTAATGTTATATAGATTTCTGTGGAAATTGTTAAGCTATATCTATACTAGTGGATGCCTGCAGCTTTGCCCGCGCAGATCCCCTTTTTTATCGTTCCCGTGGGAATTTCCCAAAATCCTTTCTTTACTTATGTTCTCGTCTTATTTGCTATCTGTATTCTACATTTCAGCGAAATCCATTTAGTGGTTGCAGATGTGCGTTGATATACCAGTCAGTCACATTTTTTTTTCCTATACTAGCAATATTAAATATTGCTAGTTTAATAGAATGTTGTAAAAGCTCATTTCGAAGAACCTTAAAACTTTTAGTCCTCGTATCAGTTGAAATAAGTCCCCACCGAGGGGTTCAACCCTCCCCTAATTAAGGTGATAAGGCCTTAGTCGACCACGCGGGCCCACTGCGGGTTGGTCGACTTCACACACAACCTTCGAGTATCTTCGCAGGCGTATGCAGGTTTCCTTACGATGTTTTACTTCACCGTAAGTACGTCGGATAAACGCACATCTGAAGTCGAAATTAAAAAACAAATTGAAACGTGGCAGGATTCGAAACACGACTGGAGGTAGTGGCCTTAACCGTTACGCCACCGACGCTATATTTGTGCATAGATTTGTTATCAAGCGTTAAAATCATCTAACTTTTACCCTTCTTAAATAAATAACTTTTACCCTTCTTAAAAAAATGTGAAATCTATTTCGAGTCCGTCCGGCCGTTCTGTCGAACCAATTTGCTATTTTTTTTTAAAAGATATTGATACACTGGACAGGAGGTAGCGGCCAGCGGCCCTAGCCGTTACGCCACCGACGCTCTGTTGCTGTACATGTCATGTATGAGTTCAATGTAGTTTTCTGGCAAATTTTTGGCTTTAATTGCCTCCCATACCTACCCGCTTACGAGCCACCCTGTCGAACGCTTTTTCGAGATCTCGAGATCTTTGAATGAGAGGTGTAGGTCTGTTTTGATCTTCCTGGCACTAAATTGAAATTGAGTTTAGAATTGTACCTACTTTAGAATTTCTAAACCAAAAGTATGTAAACTATTTTAAGAAGCATGAAAGCGTTCGAGATACTAGGGATGACGAATGCTAGTCATCTGAGTTACTTTTTATCATCTGTTAATAACGACATTTTGTTCTAAAAATGTTTGAAATACCTAGGCGTGACGTCATAGTTTAGCAGCGTCATTTATGTACTCATTTTGTAATTTTGGTGAATTAAAAATCGAGGACTTGATGGAAAATAAAACGAGTAAAGTTTTCCGAAGTTTCAGTAGGAGGGCAATTTAGTGATCAAGAGTTCATAATTTATTTCTGATGCTGTCGTCACCCCTATTGAAAACAGAAAGCTTTAGTTCAGCACGTACCTACTGAATTTTAGAGGCAGTTATTAGCAGTAAGCTACCACTGTGTATCTGACTTCCTTTATAAATCACATGAATACGCGGCCCCTAATGCATGTTCTCGTTTGCACTAAATTTTTATTGGTGTACAAGGAAGTAGGCTAAGAGGAAGTCGATGTAAGTTATGCCCTACAATAAGAGGTGAACATACAGAAAATTGGTACCTACCCTTACTTATAGTCGGTTTAACTACGTCTACGTTTGATGTTGACGTCAAAGCCGACATTATTAGTCACTGGTCGCCGCTAGAGTAGTAACGCTCCGCTGGCGCTCCTAATGAATTCTCCCGAGTGGCCAAACAACGGTGTCTAAGGCGATTCGGGCTTGACCTCCTTCGTCTCACCTCTCGGCCGATTGTCCTGTCTAGACGTCTCCGTTTGATGGTTGTACCTTTGTGTCGTAGCGATTTGATAGAATGGACCATTTCATGAAATGGTCGTCGTAGAATTGGCCATTTCATCATGAAATGCGAAACGATCGTAACCTAAACTGCCTTCCACCACCTCTTCGACAGTATCATCATCAAACTAAAAAAAAGTTTATTATCGCTCGCTGCTCTCGCTCAACTCAGATTTTCACGGTATTTTCAAGATCTCGAAAATATCCGCCCAACCATTCATGAAAATTTAATGATATCTCCACGACCTATGGATTCTTTAGACTGTGGTTCAACCAAAGTATATATATTAGTACTAACATACAGTATGCACACTCCCTGCCGCTCTCTAGATTTCGACCTCACCCCCTCGTCACCCAGATTGATACAGACTGGTTATAGTTTGGTTCCGAACGTATAGGAATAGTCTAAGAAATAGGATTTCACCGTGATTTTGTTTGCTCCGTCATTTGTTTTTAGAAATGTCACTTCGTGCCCGTTGTACGACGTGTCCGGGTAGTGGTTGAACTGAAAAATTAAGACGACGCATACGAGAGCGTCAGACTTAATTAGAAACGCTGAACACGTTAATAAACCGACTTCCATTACAGCAACTTAGTACAATTTTGCATTATTATTACCTACATTTTTGATTTTTGTTAATATTCTAAAAAAAACATACTACAACGATTTGTACGGGCTAACCCGGAAGCGTACCCTATCTAATAAAAGAAAGAATAATGAAAATCGGTTCACAATCTGCAAAGATATCACGAAACAAACGTACAAAAAAACATACAGAAGAATTAAGAACCTCCTCCTTTTTTGGAAGTCGGTTAAAAATATTTGCCGCGCACCAATACTGTGACGTGACGGCATCTGACCAGTGTTTACTATTCCACTTGTCACATAAGTATTTACCTAACCATTATAAACCAACTTTTTTTAAACACAATTAATGAATGAAGATATTGCGAAGCTTACCGAACGCTGCCCAGCCGAGTTGGATTCGTCGATTGATCTCAGAGATCAATCGTCGAATCCAACTCGGCTGGGCAGCGTTTTGGAAGCTCCGCAATATCTTCACGTCCCAAAAACCGCAGTGTCTAAAGACTAAGGTCCTTGACCAGTGAGTGTTGCCAGTGATGACTTACGGAACTGAGACATGGTTGCTTACTATGGGCCTCATAAGAAGACTCAAGGTGGAAGGCCAAAGGGCAATGGAGCGTGCTATGCTCGGAGTTTCTCTGCGTGATTGAATCAGAAACGAGGAGATCCGCAGGAGAACTAAAGTAACCGACATAGCTCACAGAAACGCTAAACTGAAGTGGCAGTGGGCAGGGCACATAGCTCGTAGAACAGATGGCCGATGGGGCAGTAAAGTTCTTGAGTGGCGCCCGCGCACCGGAAAACGTATCGTAGGCAGGCCTCCCACGCGGTGGACCGACGGCCTGGTGAAGATCGCGGGAAGCCGATGGATGCGGGCAGCGCAGGACCGGTCGTCGTGGAAATCCTTGGGGGAGGCCTTTGTCCAGCAGTGGACAATTTTTGGCTGATATGATGTGTAACTCGAGAAAGCTCTCAAATTTTTGAGCTGGATAGGCGCTGTTTGGAGCGTAGACGTCATCAGTCGACATCTTTCTAGCTTGGTCTTTAGATTCAATGTACCTCTTAACATCCGGTAATCGCTTTCTGTTTTGATTGAATTGATCACAGAGACATCATTGGATTTTTGCTTCCTTGTTGACAAGATGAAGTAAATCTCGTTCTTCGCTATGCCATTGGGATGCAACCATGTCCACTTCCGCTGTTTTGACATTTTGGGTTCATAAAAAAGAGGCTCTCCTTCTCCATAAAGTCGGCTAGCATCCGACTACGTACATTTCGTACTCCGTATCCAAATTGCCCCACTCTCAGCTGAACATCGCTTCGTTTGCCCAGTTTCACGTTGCAGTCCCCCATAACAACGGTATAATGGGTCCTGGTGCTACGTATGGCTGTAGAGATGTCCTCATACATAGTCTGTGCCTCGACGTTGGAGTGTTCCGTGGTCGGCGCGTATACCTGTATGACTTTCATCGAATACCGTTTGGTGATTATGAGTATAAGGTATGCTGCCCTTGTCGAATCGCTCATGGTATGGACAACATTGTTAATGAGAAATTTGTGGAAGAGAAACCCGACATCACGCTGGAACAGTTGGTCGCCCTCCCATAGAGCAGGTTTCCGAATTTAAGGATCATGGTGTCCTCTCCCTCTCTTCGGATTTCACATAAACCTACGATATCCCACCGTAACCTGCTCAATACTTCTTCGAGATGTAAGCTTGACGTCAGTCCCCAGTTTACGCGTGTTGTAAGTTGCGAGGGCCAAAGGTCGTTGGATTTTGATTCTTTGCACCCCACGCCCCGCTATTACCATGACTGCTACCGGAGCCAGCAATAGCAGGGGCGGGGACTAGGGTTCGTTTTCTCGGTGTGGTATTCATAGAGGGGTTTTGCCGTAATCGCCACGCTTGGCAGGTGGGTTGGTGATCGCAGTGTGGTTGCAGGTGTATTGCAATGTACTGAAAGGACGCTGCTAACCATCCACCATAACTCAGGTTATCTCATCGAACTACCATCTCTACGCCGACGACTTGCAAATTTACAAACACTTCCCGGCGTCCGATCTCTTAGGTGCTGGTCAGGATATTAACAGAGACATGCAGGGGATATCGTCTTGGGCAAAGTCTTTTGGACTGTTGGTAAATCCTAAAAAGTCACAGGCTCTAGTTATTGGGAGTAGGTACATGCTGAACCAAATTAACTTCTCGCCAGTAACATCCGTAATATACGATGATGTAGTTATTCCTTATGCCAATACAGCTAGAAACCTTGGCATTATTTTGGAGTCAAGTTTGTCTTGGGATGCTCAAGTCAACGAAGTCAGCCGAAGGATGCACTTCTCCTTTCATGCGCTGAAACGTCTTCAATATTTCCTGCCACTAAAAACCAAAATATCCTTGTCGCAGACTCTTCTACTTTCTATTCTGGATTACGCTGACACTTGCTACTTAGATGTAACAGAAGAACAGCTCAACAAACTAGAGCGTCTCCAGAATCTCTGTCTTCGATTTAATTTTGGCCTACGTAAGTTTGACCATGTCTCCCAATACCGTCAGCAACTCAAGTGGTTTCCGATTCGTCTTCGCAGGAACACTCATATCCTTAGTCTCCTTTTCAAAATACTTCACAATCCTTCTTCTCCAGCCTACCTACGAGAACGCTTTAACTTGCAGCGTCCTCCCGACCAGCAATCGCGTGCTTATCTCAAATCCCTCCTTTCTTTTCCCACCCATTCCACCGACTTCTATTCTTATTCCTTCTCCGTGCATGCAGTTAGGTTCTGGAACTCACTTCCACACGAGATTCGCGATAGTCAGAGTCTTTATTCTTTTAAATCTAAATTAAAAGAACACTTCTTGTCTTTTCCTTTTTAAAGTTAGCCATATTTATTTTATAGTCTATTTATTATATTATATGCATTTTATTATACTTATATTATTACATTTATTTATTTTATTATATAATTACATTATGTAGTATAATATGTATTATTTTGTAGGTACGTGGTATTTATTTAGGAATATGTTGTCAAAATTTATGTTTTCAAAAATTTTGTCTTTGTTAATGTACACGTCTACTGCCATTCTTTTGTAATTTCTCTTTCCTAGGTCTGCTGGAAGAAATTTCTAATAGAAATAAGCTGTACCTTTTGTATGTTCTTATCTAGTTTAATATTTGTTTGTCCCTATTTCTGTGTGCAATAAATTGTGAAATAAATAAATAAATAAAATAAATATTAAATCATTATTAAAATTTATACAAAAAAACTACCTAATTAAATAAATACAGCTACGGAACCTATACGTTCCAAAATAATAGCGTTTGGCTTTCTACTCACCGCCGCGCATCCCTAACCAAACGCAGCCGTCAGCCACTGAGACTAGGGTGGGGGTCAAGCCTGCTTCGTCACCCCAAGCCTTAAGTAAGCTCCGAGAGCACGTACCTACTATGAAATTATTTCTAATTTTAAACTAATATACATTTAGTATCTGTTGCAATCCCTCTAGGGTGAGTTCTTAATTTAATCCTAAAACTACAATGTAAGCTGTATCTATTGTGCTTCTGTCGAGCCTGCTACTAATTTGGGTCACTGGCCTAAATTACGGCCACGTGGCACCTCGCCTGAATATTCTAAGACGAGACTACAATCAATTCCAGGATCAATCCTAAGGTCTATCTAAGGACCACCTCGAACAGTCCTGAGACGCTTGAGAATTATGGAGACGCCCTTTATACTGCGGGTCTTCTCACCGTCGATTTACCTGCCGAATTATTGCTTCTGAGGAATCCTGGATTTCCTGGACACCTTCTGCATTACGTGCCACCTACGTTCGACTAAGGCCAGTGAAGCTACCTACCTATACTATAGACGTTCTGTGGAAGATGGAAAAGGCCAAATAATAAATTCATTTCTAAATTTTAATTTATTTTTTAACCCACCCTAAACTTTTCTACCTGTGAACCCTAAAACGTCGCAAGTGTACATAATATAAAATTACAAATCTTACACTAATTTAATTGAATTCTTCTATTCTGTGAATACCACCCTCAATAAATTTACTTTAAAATTATTATTGTATATTATGTAGCGACGTCTTTGAGTTGGGTGAGGTGCAGCGAAACTAGGTTAAACGGTAACTAAATAAGATATAATATATTTTCTGGCTATATATACTCGTTCTAAATTCTACAATAACAAAATTAATATTTGGTAATAAATAAATGCTTAGTAAAAACGAATCTAGCAATCTAGTAACCTAGTATAAATATGCTTATGTACACCTACAATTATTTGTTATATATTGTAAAGGAAAATATGCGAAAATTGAGCATTCCCCCTACCTACCTTAACTATATGTATAGAATAAAAAAGGAATATAGGGCTTCTCTAAAAAAGCGTCGGTGGCTCAACCGGTAACGACTCGGTCCATCTAACTAGAGGTACCTTTTAATAACAGATTTGTGAGGCGATTTTAAAAAGTGCAATCAACTCGTGAACTCTGTCTCGTACACCTCTTCCAGTTTCTCACTAATCTCTTTACTATGGTTTCAAATCAAATCAAATCAAATTCAGTTTATTATCAGACAATTACAGTCCATAAAATGTTAGTTACAATGTCACTTAAACACCTATGTTAGTAAAACATAGATAACAAATAATAAGGAAAGCAGTCGAAACAAAGCCACCATTATTTTGCAGCCCGATTTGAGGGCGTCACATGCTTCCCGGTCCAGTGAGCAAAAAACGGTCCATCGACCCTTCCCGCTACAGTGGCCAGGATTGATCAACCAGTATTTTCCTCAAAGGTAAGTCGTCATCACCTGGGGACCGTCGTGCAGCTTTTTCAGATGTGCTTCTCTCAACAGGAGCGGTAGTAAAACATTGATATTTTAACCGCCTCCGTGGCGTAATGTTTAGTCCATTCGCTTCACACCAGGAGGTCGCGGGTTCGATTCCGGAGGGGTAAACTTTATAAGACTCGGTTTGGTTGGTGGTAGTGCATTTTCATAGTCCGCCTGGTTAGATACCACAAGTAAGTAAGTCTTGCCACCAAACATCAGTGTTAACAGCGTTGATGCGTTCCGGCTTAAAGATAAGATAGCCAGATCCCCATTGCGTTGGGGAATCTTGGTAAGCCCGCTTCTATCTTCGGCATCATCGTCACTTACCATAAGCCCTTATCATCTATGCCAAAGGCTTATCAATTATGGATTTAAAAATTAAAACATAAAAATAACTCTATATCAGCATGTTTCAAGCGACCGCTTAATCTTATCTATTCGGGTTTTACCCTAACGTTTTTTGTGTTAAAAATATGATTTACGTGATCTTGCGGTGACATAGGTAGATAAATACGAAAAAAATAATTTTTAATATCTGTTACCCGCAGGCGCCAGCAATGACAGTTATCCTACTATATTATGACAGCTACTTGCGAAAGTATCGTAAATATGACAGTTGACAAGGGTCCAACAATATCATGAAAATTTTCCTCACTGATAAAGCAATAGTCTCCTTCTAACATTAATATAAAGAAAAGGACAACAACACTATTTAGTTGAAAAGCGATGCAACTGCGATACCATTTTGGCAGGGGACAAGTTTTCTCTTAGGGCAATAAACCGCTGTAGGTATTAAAGGAGTGTTTTGTAATAGATAGTGGAAACATTGATTTTACGTGACAAAATTGCAGTAGGTACTGTTATACAGAGTGTTATATTAATAATACTTATGATGATGATGTCCTCCCAGACGTACTATCTGTCGTCAACGACACCCTAAGGCGCGCGTTGTTTGGAAAGAAAAAAAAAATACTGGCTGGCATACCCATTTAATACAATGATAATAAAAAAGCAATCAATTCTCTTTTGTTTTTTTTTTAAAAAACTGAAAACCAAAAAACTCTTCGGTACAAGCTTTTAATATTGCATTGTCACACGATATACATACTCGTATATACAAAATTTCCGCTCAATCGAAAATTTCATTAACAAACATACATGCATTGCAAATTAAATAAAATCTTGTAAATATAATAGAAGTCATTTGTTAGCGTCGTGTCGGAACGTGTTCTTAAAAATGGATAAAATTGAAGTTCGCGCAGTAGTAAAATATCTCTGCTTTAAAATTTTCCTACGGAGCAGGTAAATCAAGAGTTGATAGCAACATTAAGGGTTCATGCTCCTCCATATTCTACGGTTGTGCGTTGGTGTGCTGAGTTCAAGCGAGGAAGAACTTCCACTAACGACGACCCACACAGGGTACACCTTTCATCGGCAGTGACTGAAAAAACCGGCTAAGTGCGAGACGGACTCGCGCACGAAGGGTTCCGTACCATTATCTATAAAAATCACGTTTCTTCCTTGAAAGCCCCCCTTAAATTTAATTTAATTTTAACCCTAAAATATTATTTGTAAAGTGAATAATACAACTCAATATTTTGTGAATATGTCAAGGGTCTACCTGTTGCTGTTATCAAAATCGAGTAGAAAAATCACGTTTGTTGTATAGGAAATTCTGTGAATATTTCAAGCGTCTACCCTTAAATTTTCACTTTTTTGTTTAATTGAAATATTTAGTTTTAAACTAAATATATAACTAAACATTCTGTGTATATTTCAAACGTTAACAATATAGAGCAAAAACTAGCAAAAAAATCACGTTAGTTGTGTTTTTAGTATTTGCTGTTATAGCGGCAACAAAAATACATCATCTGTAAAAATTTCAACTGTCTAGCTATCACGGTTCATGAAATACAGCCTGGTGACAGACGGACGGACGGACGGACGGACAGGCAGACAGACAGATAGACAGACGGACATTCCCTCTCGTATATCTACCAGATACGCTAAAACTACCAAGTTAATGATATAGCGTCCCCACTGACCGACCCTTAGGGTATACAGTGAGGGGCGCTATTCCTGCTAACACCATACGGCGAATGCAAGGACCAGTTGCGGTAGGTCTTGCCGCCAAGACGCTTGTCCCGGTACTCTGCAAGGTGAGTGCCTCGTGGAAGAGAACCACTACCTACTGTCCAGTTAGGTCTAGACAGACGGACAGCGAAGTCTCAGTAATATGGTCCCATTTTTATCCTTTGGTTACGGAACCCTAAAAATGATTAAAAAAGTCGAAAACGTCTTGGCGGATCGTCGTGTTACTCTTCGTACTGCAGATGAAGTGAAGATAATATTATTCACGACCATTTGGGTATGAAAAAAGTGTCAGCACGCTGGGTGCCCAGAATGCTTTCTGACGCGCAGAAACAAACGAGAGTGAGAATTTCATAAAGCTGTTTGGATTTGTTACTAACTTAACCTAACTTAACCTACAACAAGATCCTGACCAAGTTTTGGTTCGATTCATAACTATGGACGAAACTCAGCTTCGCTTCGTGGCGCAAACTAGCGCTCATGTTACAATGGCTCTCATTACTTGGCTGTGTTATAAATAACTATTTTAACATTTAGAATTGAGTTCATTCATCACTGTAAAACTATAATATTAATATACGCCCTTATAGTGTAATGGCTGGTTTACACGGTACAAGCTAGCATGCGAGCTGGCGAGGCGAGTAACTGCATTGTAGCTATTTCCACCGTGTGACCGCATCATGCGAGTTACTGTCATGAGCGAGTCGGTCAGTAGCTCGCATCCGAGTTACTACAGCATTTTTGGTTTTTACTCGTCACTCGCCTTCCCCCACCACGGCACAAGCAGCAGCTTACTGCAGTAGATTTCTACTGTCACGCCAACAGCTCGCACTCGTGTGACCGGGTGAGGCGAGTTAAGCTACTGTCAGCGAGTACAAAGTGGCAGTAGCTGTCTACTGTCAACGCCAGTAGCCCTCCGGAGGACCTCGTCTACTTTCCTATTTCGACTACTTTCCTACTTCGTCTACTTGTCTACTCCGTCTACTTTCCTACCTCGTTCACTTTCCTATTTCGTCTACTTGTCTACTCGTCTACTTTCCTACCTCGTTCACTTTCCTATTTTGTCTACTTGTACTAAAGGTCGAATAGAAAAACCCCTTCGGAGCATAATGTAGAAAAAGCAAAATGAGCACCACACTCAAAATGCAGAAAACGCAAAATGAGCACCACACTAAAAATGTGCAACACACAGAATGAGCACAACACGCAAAATGTTAAAAAAAATAGGTAGGTACCTATTATTTTCTGCTACCCAGGGGGGGGAGGGGACTGTAAAATCAATCAAACCTGACCGAACCTAATATCGCCCGCTTCGCTCCCTCGTTCACATGTTTTCTTGAGTTTTTTGTGACCTCATGATAATGACCTCATACATACATAGCAACATGATGGCAACCAATATGAACTCATAGCAACAAATGCAGGATTTTAGTTCACACTATCTGAGCTATTTTGTAAATTATAATTTGTACTCATTACTCATTTTGCGTGTTGTGCTCATTCTGCGTTTTCTACATTATGCTCCGAAGCTCTCAAAATGTGCAACACGTCTGAGATGGATTGAAGAGTGGACCAAGTATGAGAGTGGACGAGGTAGGAAAGTAAACGAAGTAGGAAGAGGACGACGTAGGAGAGTGGACGAGGTAGGAGTGTGGGCGAGGTAGGACAAACAAGTGGACAAAGCGCAATAGTCAACGAAGTAGGAAAGTAGTTGAAATAGGAAAGTAGACGAGGTCCTCCGGAGGGGCCAGTAGCTTGCACCGTGTAAACCAGCCATTAGTTTATCATATGTTATTGCTCTTTTTAAAAGGGCAAGATCTACGAGCCAACGTAAATTTTTATTTTCATTTCTTGTTAGAGATATATACATGCCAATGTAGCTCTATTTAGTAGGTCGCTATTGCGCATTGCATTTTTTACAGTTTGGGCACAGTATTACGATATGGCTCACAGTAGCGCAACGCGTTTGATGTCGCACGATGCCGCTGCCGCCACGGCGTAGGTACTAGCAGTACTAGCCTGTAGCCAGCCTGGCAAACTCGCGGACTCGCTGTGCCCTGCCGCCCGCTGCAGTACATTCGTGGCACTACTGTAAGCCGCTATATTGATATTGATCGCTATACTGTGGTTTAGGTTAAGAAATAAATAAATAAATAAAAATATATTCTTATTTTAGTACTCAACTGGGTACTTTTATTTATCACTCCTCGGAGTCACCGTATCCCTCATTATCATGTGATCATCTTAATGTAGGGAGCAGCCCCTACATTCCCAATATTCATAAAAGTTATTCTATGTGGGCATCTTAATAGGTATGCCAAATTTCATAAGTGTATGGCATCATATCAGCTCATATACGTCCCCGCGGAGGGGCTCGAACCTACCCTGAATTAGGGCGATCGGGCCTTAGTCGACCACGCGGGCTCAGTGCGGGTTGGTCAACTCACACACAACAAAAGTTTCTTCGTATGCGTGTGCAGGTTTCCTAACTATGTTTTCCTTCACCGTAAGAGCGTCGTCGGATAAACTTACATAAGAAATCGAAATTCGACATCACAGTGGTACGTGGCGGGATTCGAACCACGACCTCCCAGACAGGAAGCGGTGGCCCTAGCCGTTACGCCACCGAAGCTCTCAAGTGTATGTACATAAGTATATTTGTATGTTGCTCTATGTACATACATGCGGGCAAGCCGCGGGTAAAAGCGAATTTAAACTTAAGAAGAACTTTAAGACATCATCATATCAGCCGACGGACGTCCACTGCTGGACAAAGGCCTCCCCCAAGAATTTCCACGACGACCGGTTCTGTGCTGCCCGCATTCAGCGGCTTCCCGCGACCTTTACCAGGTCATCGGTCTACCGAGTGGGAGGCCTGTCTACGCTACGGTTTCCGGTGCGCGATCGCCATTCGAGAACTTTAGGTTTATTTGAATCTCCTACGGATCTCCTCGTTCCTGAATCCATCACATAGAGAAAGTCCGAGCATAGCACGCTCCATTGACCTTGAGCCTTCTTATGAGGCCCATGGTTAGGGACAAGGTCTCAGTTCCGCATGTCATCACTACCAGCACACACTGGTCGAAGACCTTGGTAAAGATATTGCGAAGCTTCCCGAACGCAGCTCAGCTGAGCTGGATTCGACAATTGATCTCTTTCTCGACATTAGAGTTTAAGAGTCTCCAGGAGGCTCGAGTTTCCATACAAACGTAGTTTTGCTTCAATACAAAAGCTACATGCCGGATCGAATCCAAACTTTGTAAATATATTGAATAGACACATATCAATGTTTGCAATTAGTTTTCATTGTAGTAAATTTTAACGTAACTAAACGAAGGCTTAAATTAGTTTGAAACTGCTCTTATTTTTTGCGTTTTATATTAGTACATTATAAACTATTTACAAACATCGATATGTGTCTCCATAATATATTTGCAAAGTTTGGATTCAATCTAGCACGTAGTTTTTGTATTAAATCAAAACTACGTTTGTATGCAAACACGAGCCTCCTGGCGGCCTTTAAGACAAAATCAAAAAACAAAAGATCATTAATTTATACCAACCTTATTAATGAGAATTAAAAGTAAAAAGGGTGCTTTAAAAAGACGTTAACTTTAATAGAATTCTGTAAGCTGCCTTTAAATTAAAAGGGAAACTGTAATAAATTAAAATAGAATAATTTAACAAACAATTTTTGGATCGTTAATAAAATAGCCAACATAATCGCAGCTATTTGCAAAAGGTTAGATTTAATACGAAACTGAAGTGGAATCTGGCCTTTTCCATAAAATTAAGGTGGAGGGCAGTTGTCTAAATAAAGCACCCTTTGTGATTATTTGCACATCTCAAGATAATTATTTAATTAGAACCAAGAAACGAGGTGGTTCATACAGTGTGATTTTAAAAGCTTTAATTTAACTTGCAAAGTTTGTAAGTATGTTATAAGCGTCGGTGGCTCAACCGGTAACGACTCGGTCCATCTAACCAGAGGTACCGGGTTCAAATCTGGACGGCCAATGTACCAATGAGTTTTTCAAAACTTACGTACATACTTACCGATTGCTTTAACGGTGAAGGAAAACATCGTGAGGAAACCTGCACACGCCTGCGAAGAAATTCGAAGGTTGTGTGTGAAGTCGACCAACCCGCACTGGGCCCGCGTGGTCGACTAAGGCCTAATCGCCCTGATTCAGGGTAGGCTCGAGCCCCTCGGTGGGGACGAATATGAGCTGTAATGATGATGTATGTTAGTTTGTTTAGGTCAAATATTGAGAAATATTTTAAAGCGACTTTCACAAATCCGATTGAGCTGATATTTGATACTTAAAATATTTGGTATGAAGACGTATTCCCAGTGATAATAAATCCTTCGGGTACTTGGATGTTGATCTTATGATGAACTTTGGAGGTGGAATCAAGATTCCAGGATCGTCTTTTATTTTCAATAGAATCGTAAGAATAACCACACCGTGTACACTTCATACGACGGGCCAGAAATGACATTTCAAAAAACGAATGACGGAACAAACAAATGGCGGCGAAATCCTATACGTTCGACAACCACCCTGTAACCAATCTGTATCAATCTGGGTGACGAGGGGGTGAGATCGCAATCTGGAGAGCGGCAGGGAGTGTCCATACTGTATGTTAGTACTAATATATTATATACTTTGGAATTACTGTGCTCGTTTTTTTTGAATTTGGAAACACTATTTACATTCACATTTGGCACACTGAGCATTTGCCTTTTTGAGCATAAAAATTCTTCAAATAAAAGGCGTACCTAAAAGATTTAAGGTTTTTTAGGATAAAAGCTTTTAAAAATTCTAAAACTCGCTTACGAAGTTTTCTTGGCAGTTGTGTTTCTAACTCTCACCTAGGGGGCTCGGGTTTATATCGCGATCGACTCAGAAAATGTTGTAGTAGAATTTTATTATTTCAACGCAGAAAAGTTCAAGTGCGTGGGTCAGTTTACTCCCTCTCTTATCGTGTGGCACAATTAACACTTGTCTGGTGTTGCATTTAGCATCACCCGCCGTTACGTGTAGGGCATTTAGATTTACACCTATGGACGTGTGCAATGCGACCGTCATACACATCTGGAATCAGATGTGCAGGTTTCCTCACGATGTTTTTCTTCACCGTTGAAGCAATCGGTAATATATGTACGTAAGTTTCCAAAAACTCATTGGTACATTGGCCGTCCGGATTTGAACCCGGGACCTCTGACTAGGAGGACCGAGTCGTTACCGAGCCACTTCATTTTCAGTTTCAGTTTACTTCATTTTTTTAGAAATTTAAATTATTTCCATATATTTCACCCATGGAGGGAACTTCTCAAGCCGCTTTCTGTCAAGGCTTTTTTTATCTATATTTGGTAAGGCCTATTGGCATGATATGGTAAGTGACGATGATGCCGAAGATGAAAGCGGGCTTACCAAGATTGCCTAACACAATGTGGAACTGGTGGCTATCTTATCTTTATTTCGGAACACATCCACGCTGTTACCATTCATGTTTGGCGGCAAAACTTAGCTAAGATGGTGGTAAATAGCCAGGTGGGCTTAGAAAATATGTTAAAAGATCCCGCTGGAAATTTAACTAGCGGACTCCTAGTGTGAAGCGAATGGACTAACTATGCCAGAATGCCACGACTTCCGAAAATATCTACACTAACAATATTACAGTAGGATTATCAACACTTGTTGCTAATCGCCCCGTGTGAATCGCCCTCATCTCCCACAAAGAGGCGTACGCATCACACTGACATTATCTTTTTTCCCCATCTTTCCCATTATCCTGTCTGTCTGAATTTGTTTAATGAGAATCAGGGCTGGATCAACTCTGGCGCTAAGGTACCTACGAGTAGTTACAGGCTATGTAATATAAATAATTTATTTATCTATGTACCTGCAGTGCTAGGTTGAAGTACATTGAGTATGAAAGCAAAGTTTTGCGTGGTAGGAACTCACTCACTCACTTATTGACTTGCAGGAACCGTGTGTTTTTACTCTAGAGAGCAAAGAGAGATATCTCCGCCAGGCGTTGATGTTTGATCTAATTATATATAATATCGATGGCCTAGAAGACACTCACATTAAGTGCAGATTTGGTAATTTTACAGGAGAGCAGTTTAAAAAAAGTTGAATGTTTGACACGTCGTCCTCAAAAATGAGTTAGGAAAGAGTGTGTACACCATTTATAATTAGTTAGAGAATTTATCTAAGTAGTAATTAATTAAAAAAAGAAAATTAAATTTCTGAAATTTACTACAATAATAATCAGAAATATAAAAAAGACCATCACTTAATATTTATGAGCATTCAACTTGTATTCAAGTATGTTACTTAATGGTTTTGTCTATTGCATATTATTTTTAATAACTAAGTAAATTGTCAGAAATTAAGGGCTTCAACATTAAAAATCGTTAAAAAATATAGACATTTATTATTATCTGGACATTGGTACATTTATAATTTAAGTTAAATTTATGATTACCAAGGTTCGCATAACGTTTAAAATTTATAAAACCTAGATGAGTGCAATAAACTATTTTGTTTTACTTTAAGTGGATACCTTAATGTAAGTATGCTTCAGTTAAATACTTTTTGGTAAATTTTTATGTTAAATAATTTAAGGTAACATAAAACAAAACTTAACAATAATCACCAAAATAAGTGTTTTATATGTCTTTTCCTTGACCATGAACATAAATCTCTTGCTAATATTTTTTTTAATAAAAAGGCCATAAGACCTGCTAAACTAAAACTAAAAATGATCATAAACATAAATGGAAACAAAACCTTTTATCAGAATGAGCATCATAATATTATCATAGGCCTTTTTCATACCTTTCGAAATCCTTGTTAAATCTTTTTTTATCAAACATGCACTCTTCAAACTTAAACTTTCTAAGATAATTGACTACACAATGGAAAATAATCAACTAAAGAGGACTTTCTTCGCAGCGCGCTCCATACAAACGTAGTTTAGTTCTCATTTGAAGACTACGCAATCCAAGTCAAAGCAGTTTTGCAGACATGATCTTACAACTAATATCTGTGTTTGTAGTTTTTCATATTTCCGTAAAAGCACGTTGTCTCAAAGTTATTAGGAATCACATTTTTCCATACAAAACTTTGAACCGGTGTAACTTTGAAACAACTTGCTTCAGTCAGTAAAAATCTGAAAAACCAGAAACACAGATAGGTATTAGTTATAAGATCATGTCTGCAAAACTGCATTCACTTTGATTGCGTGTATTCTTGAAATGAGAACTAAACTACGTTTGTATAGAGCGCGCTGCGAAGAGAGTCCTCTTTATAACCTAAGACTTCAATTGCTCATCTTAAACTTAGGTACTAATTAGTCACTGTCAGTAATACACTCATTATCCGAAATATCATTAACAATCTCAGTATCATTTGCTGGAATGTTGCGATAGTACTCGGCATAATCTTCAGGAATTATTCCGTCTTTCAGTAAAGTCATGAGATCCTTTTTCTTTGCCTTTGAAATAGGTATCAATGATTTGTAGGCTTTTTTAAGAGGTTTGTTAAGATAGTTAAGGGCTGCTACTTTTTTTTTCTTCGATCTACTTGTATTTATCGAGATATCGATTTCTTCGAATTCTGCGTCTCTCAGGTTATATTTGTAAAACACTGATGTCGGAGATTCTTTCCTTACTTGTAGCCACTTAATTTTCATCCACTTTACTGTCTCTTTATTGACATTTTTTACCATGTTGCAGCCTATTGATTTTTCCAAGTCTTTCAGATCATAAAAATCTGTATACTTCATTATGTTGACATCGTACGGTTTTGGATTGGATCTTGCACACGAGATCACCAAGGCGTATTCTCTTGCCGTAAATATTTTTTTATGTTTGCGGGCTCGCTCGATACATGCGTGTATAGAGTCCGCTTCCAAATATGAATGACCAGATTCCATGTATTTAAAGTTAATTGTTTGCAAATGTGAGATGTTATTAACGGCATACAGTGCAGCCAGTGTCACATATTTGTTTCTATTCTGCCCCCCGCAAGTATCAGAAAACGATGATAAGGTGGTTACATTTTCAGGTAAGCTCATCAAGTACTTAATCAAAATTGATCCTATTTCTGTACTTCCTTTTTTTCCATTTGTTTCATCCCACAAGTAACACAACCCAGTATTATCGTAGTTATCCAATATTGTAAAGTTATACAATGAATATTTTCGCAAGTAATAAATTTTTGAATCAGCTGTGTACGGCACGGATAAAATGGCTTGCAAGTCAAAAGTTATGGCACGCATCGTCCCATTACTTTTCAAGCTTTCTTTCTTATCTTCGTCTTTCATATCTAAAGAATCTTGTTCCCTTTTTTTGTGTTCATCGTAAGCTTCTTGTAGATCTTCTTTGTTTGTGGCATATCTGTAAACGTTGCATTTGGTGCACTGGTCTTTTTTGGGCTTATAAAAATCCAGCGGTGGGTCGTACAATTTGAAAATCTCACTATAGACATACATAGAAACAGGTTTAATATTTCTTTCCTTGCAGAATCCCTCTTTATACAATTTATGTAGGCGAGCTTGATTGAGATCGCTCTCTAAATACATTTTCTTTGAATCTTTTCTACAATAGTGGGATTCTATTCTGGGGAACATATCAATATGTTCTTTAACATATTTAACGTCCTCTTCTGAAGTTTTGTTGCCAGGGACAAGGCCTTTCCGCATGTCATCGCCTAAATAAACAGCGCTTGTCCCTACATTTTTGGCACAATGAAGAACTACACTAGAACTAATGTTAAAGGTATTGCAGAAAAACTTCTGACAAACTCTTTTTTTGCCCGTAGCTTTGTGACAAAGAAAGTATTGTCTGGCCGTAGTGCGATTTTTTTTTGCTGCAGTAGATCTACGTTGGATATTAACATGTTTTATTAGAGTTGAAAGGTAAACTTTTTGATATTTGGTCTCACCAAGATCCCAGTAATTTTGACGAATTTTGTCTCTAATATTTTCTGGAAAACTTCCATTACACTTGAATCTACATTTGGTACAATCTGTGGGAATACAATTTTTTCTACCAACAACTTTGCCGCTTCTGTTGATGTAGGATTGACCACTTTGCCGTAATTTTTTCGCTTTATTCCTTTTCCAAGTACCTGTATTAGATTTTCTACTTCTTTTAAAAGTTGATAATGTTATATTATTACTACTACCAGCCTCATTGTCAGATATATCAGTATCAGTATCTCTTTGGGGTTGGTCATTATCAGGATGGTAGGATGATTCTGAATCCACGTATGGTGACATGTCAGAGTCAGATAAATAGAGATCTTGTTCTAGTAAATCCATGCGCAATTTGCCAGATGTACACGGGGATGAAGTTTGGGAGGGTGACACGATAGCAGCCGGCATGGTGGTGGCAGCTTGCGAAGCATCGGTGGCGTCAGCAGCAGGTAAGGTAGGTGGGGCTAGAGGTCGCGAAGCTGGCGCGGTGGCAGTTTGTGGAGCATCGATGGCGTTAGCAGCAGTTGAGCTAGGTAGGGCTAGAGGTCGCGAAGCTGGCGCGTTGGCAGCTTGAGGAGCATCGGTGGAGTCAGTAGCAGCTAAGGTAGGTGAGGCCAGGGGTCGCGAAGCCGGCACGATGGTGGCAGCTTGCGGAGCATCGGTGGCGTCAGCAGCAAGTAAGGTAGGTGGGGCTAGAGGTCGCAAAGGTTGCACGTTAATGGCAGCTTGCGAAGCATCGGTAGCGTCAGCAGCAGGTAAGGTAGGTGGGGCCAGAGGTCGCGAAGCCGGCACGATGGTGGCAGCTTGCGGAGCATCGGTGGCGTCAACAGCAAGTAAGGTAGGTGGGTCTAGAGGTCGCAAAGATTGCACGGTGTTGGCAGCTAGCGAAGCATCGGTAGCGTCAGCAGCAGGTAAGGTAGGTGGGGCCAGAGGTCGCGAAGATGGCACGGTGGTGGCAGTTTGCGGAGTATCGGTGGCGTCAGCAGCAGGTAAGGTAGGTAGGGCCAGAGGTCGCGAAGCTGGTGCGGTGGCAGCTTGCGGAGCATCAGTGGCGTCAGCAGCAGCCAAGCTAGGTGGGGCCAGAGGTCGCGATGCCGGCACGGTGGTGTCAGCTTGCGGAGCATCGGTGGCGTCAGCAGCAGGTAAGGTAGGTGGGGCTAGAGTTCGCGAAGATTGCACGGTGGTGGCAGCTTGCGGAGCATCGGTGGCGTCAGCAGCAGGTAATGTAGGTGGAGCCAGAGGTCCCGAAACTGGTGCGGTGGCAGCTTGCGGAGTATAGGTGGCGACAGCTTCAGATAAGGTAGGTGGGGCTAGAGGTCGCGAAGCCGGCACGATGGTGGCAGCTTGTGGAGCATCGGTAGCGTCAGCAGCAGGTAAGGTAGGTGGGGCCAGAGGTCGCGAAGATGGCACGGTGGTGGCAGTTTCCGGAGTATCGGTGGCGTCAGCAGCAGGTAAGGTAGGTAGGGCCAGAGGTCGCGAAGCTGGTGCGGTGGCAGCTTGCGGAGCATCGGTGGCGTCAGCAGCAGCCAAGCTCGGTGGGGCCAGAAGTCGCGATGCCGGCACGGTGGTGTCAGCTTGCGGAGTATAGGTGGCGACAGCTGCAGGTAAGGTAGGTGGGGCTAGAGGTTGCGAAGCTGGCACGATGGTGGCAGCTTGCGGAGCATCGGTGACGTCAGCAGCAGGTAAGGTAGGTGGGGCTAGAGGTCGCGAAGATTGCACGGTGGTGACAGCTTGCGAAGCATCGGTAGCGTCAGCAGCAGGTAAGGTAGGTGGCGCCAGAGGTCGCGAAGATGGCACGGTGATGGCAGTTTGCGGAGCATCGGTGGCGTCAGCAGCAGCTAAGGTAGGTGGAGCCAGAGGTCGCGAAGATGGCACGGTGGTGGCAGCTTGCGGAGCATCGGTGGCGTCAGCAGATAAGGTAGGCGGCGCCAGAGGTTGTGAGGCTGGCTCGGTGACAGCCAGAAAATCGGGGGTATCAACGGGTAAATTAGACGGAAATAGACGTAATGCGGTTGGCATGGTGGCAACTTTTGGAGATTCAATGGTGTCAGCAGATAAAATAGACGGGGATGGTGGTTGCAAGGTTAGCTCAATATCTTCTGTAGCATCAACAGGTAAGGTAGACAGGGACGGAAATACAGTGGCAGCTTCTGGTGCGTCGGCAGCCTTATTTTGGTCAAGAGATATTTGCAAGGGCTCATCTGTAATTCTCTTGAATGATGTACAGGATTTCATATTCGGTGTGACATTTTGTATTTGCAAATAGTTTTCCGTTTCATCTGATGTGTTAGGATCACTATTTTCTACAAAATCGTCTTCACTGTTTACACTTCGCTTTCGATGCCTTTTTGTTGCAATGTTTTTTTCTTTGTGCGCGCGCTCTATCCGACCTGTAATCAAGAAAAACACAGTATATTAAATCAGGCTGAACTATGGTGGTAAAACTATTAATTAATAACGAACATTATAAAATCACTTAACACTGTTGTCAGGTACTTAAATGCCAAAAATAATAAGTACGCCTCGATGGCCTAGCTAGAAGACAGACATGTTAAGTGCAGGTTTGGAAATATGCAACTCTGAACCTTGCAAACAGTACGGGAAGGTCGATTTTGCACTTATGAGGTGTGTCTTCTAGTAGAATAAAGTTAAATAGAAAATAACTAGGTACTAGACAATACCTAAAAGCTAACACTGCTGTAAGGTAAATGTAAAAAAAATAAGTACGCCTGGATGAGAAGACCTAAACCTTAAGTGCAGGTTTGGAACTATGCAACCGACTCTGAACCTTGCAAACTGTGCGAGAAGTTCGATTTTGCACTTATGACTTGTGTCTTCTAGTGGGCTAACGTTATTTTTAATAGAACTATCTAGATAATAGGCAATACATTGTTACTACACTCAACACAGGTGGAAAAAGGCACAAATAAAATGAAGATTATGTAGGTACCTACTGCGAATGAAGATATTGATGAAAATAATATTTACTTACGTTTAAAAGTAGGTAATAACTTCCAACCGTCGTAGTCGTCTTCTTCCATTTTTGCAGTACTTAAGTACTTTTTCAAGACAGAATGTAATGTTATATTCCTGTATTCGTACACAATAACACTCCCTAGTCACATTATAATTGAAAAATTATTTAAAATTTTAGTCCTGTGTCGTCCTTAGTTCAAATAAATGAATCCGGAATGATACAAGTGAGCGAAAGGGGCAAGTGGGGTAGGTCGAGAGAGCACGCGCCACGTACGCACTTCGCTTCGCGCATGCGCCACCGCGCGCCGCCGCGCGCCGCTCAGTCTCAGTTCTCTCAGTCAGTCAGTCAGTTAACAGTTTGCTTCCGAGTTGCGAGCGGTTCAAGCGCATGTTCCTTTGCCTAGCGAGAATTTGGCGCCAAAAATGATTACGTACGATATTTTAAGATGGTACGGTGAACAAAAGGTACTAATGTACATTAAAACAAAACATCCTACTGTGCAAACATTATAACAATACATAACACATTTTCCTTCAAATATTTTTATTACCCTTTTAGTCTAAATCTACTTACCGTGATAAGATTAAATTGGTATTTGTAATAAAATCATTAATGTTTAAGTCAAGTAAAATATAACATCACTTAAAACATTAGTCCACTAAAAGCTTTAAGCTGCCTACTAGTCATTAGGCAATTACAATTTTTGGACAGAATAATCAGTTATAATAAAATCACTTAATATGTCTGGCTTTCGATATTTATGTGAATAAAATCCCTTAGCAGGATTGGTAACAAAAATTTGTCGAATGCTAAAACAATAAATGACTTTAGGTGTTATGTGAATTATAAAAGTAGGAAGACAAAAAGTTTAAAGCTACTTAATATATTATAACAACCATTTTTAACAAAATAAAGTACTTTATTTGATTTGGCTTGGAATTCACGCACTTATTGCAAACGTCAAGACACGATTGTGGCCGAAAGAGATGGAGATATGGAATTTTGATCAGTGCAAACGATGCGGCATGCGTAGTTAGTACATGTGGCATTCAAAGGTCAAAAACTCAAAAAGTTGCACTTAGTGTAAGTGTCTTCTAGGCCATCGATATGTCGCAGCCATGTGGTTAAATCTGCCATTTGATTGAACGGCTAGCCCGTTGATTGAATGGAGACATTAAATTGAATTGTTGTTGATTGAAAAAGTGTCACACAACGTCCAACTAGTTGGCTGATTGTAAGCTAGCCCGAACGTAGATTGAATAATAGTGTAGCGTAGTGTAGTGTAGTGTAACGGACATAGCTCTCAGAATTCATAAATTTAAGTGGCAGTGGGCAGGCATATAGCTCGTAGGACGGATAGCCGTTGGGGCAATAAAGTTCTCGAGTGGCGACCGCGCACCGGATAACGTAGCGTAGGCAGGCCGCCCACTCGGTGGACCGATGACCTGGTGAAGGTTGCGGGAAGCCACTGTATGCGGGTAGCGCAGAACCGGTCGTCGT
This sequence comes from Coleophora flavipennella, assembly GCA_947284805.1. Taxonomy (NCBI): domain Eukaryota; kingdom Metazoa; phylum Arthropoda; class Insecta; order Lepidoptera; family Coleophoridae; genus Coleophora; species Coleophora flavipennella. The sequence continues at coordinate 8,012,481 of OX369280.1, read as the reverse complement.
GGAAATCCTTGGGGGAGGCCTATGTCCAGCAGTGGACGTCCTTCAGTTGATATAATGATGCAAAAATATTTTTTGCCAACTCCTTTTTCGTTGTGTGGGATTTGTAGCATCAATTGTGGATTAAAAAAATACTGAGTAAAAAACTGTAAATGAGCGAGCGGAGCGAGCGATTTTAGATTCATTCAGGTTTGATTGATTATACAGTCAAAGAGCCTCGCGAAGCCCACCATGGGTAGCAGAATGCTTCGCAGAACAAGAAATCATAGGTTTTATTCGTAGTAACGATTTGGCTAAATGGCGTTTAGCCAAGTACCTAGTTGAACGTTGCATTTAATGACTTGGCCAGTTGTCCTTTTGTCATTCAGTTGAATTTCGCCATTAAATCAACGGGCTCTCCGTTCAATTAAACGGCAGATTTCACCAGATAGCTGCGACATATATACTCAATGCTGAAGAAATGTTAATAGCGCGTTGTAGGTGTTTGTACTCTCGGTGCTTGCGTTTAGGTTCAGTTTAGTTGTACATAGTCTGCCTACGATGACAGTGTCACATCTATCGAGGTGTGGATGTAAACTCTATATAGCTTGACGGATGGTTCAGTCTAAAACTGTGGGATGCGTAGTTGTTAGCGGCTTCTAATGATTGTTTATTTCTTGATTTTTCACAAATAAAAGAAGCGGCAAGTGATGAGGAAACAGAAGAATTCTACAAAATCATTGACAAAGCTCTGGACACTGCACAGAATAATGACATACTTATGGGAGACTTCAATGCGAAGATCGAGTTTCCTAAGAAAAAAGAAGAACATTTAGTAATTAAATGATTCGGGTACGGAGTAAGGAACGGAAGAGGCCAGAGGCTAGTAGAATTTGCATTAGAACATAAACTTACTATAATTAAAACATGTTTTAAGAAGAAACCAAACAAAAGATGGACATGACTATCTCCGGACGGAAAAATTAAAAATGAAATAGATTATATAATCAAATCAACCGATATGAACTTAAACTACTCGTAAGATCATAGAATAATCAGAGCAAAAGAAAAATTATCTGAACTAAAGAAAAGTAGAGTTAATTACAGTGATAAATATACAAACGAACTAAAATTTGAAGAATTTATATCGACACAAAGGGAAACCTTATCTGAAATGGTATCTACTTAGTTAATGTGTTTGCCAAGGAAACACCTCAGTACAAACGCATTACGATAACATTATAAATGCAATCACCACGAGTTTAAAATCAGCCCAAGCAACGAGAAAGGAACACAAACGAAACAATTTGCTATCGGAACGAACATCATCTCTTTTAAAAACAAAGGAAGGAACTTTAAAAAACTAAAAACAAATCGAGATCTATGAAAAATTAACTCTACGCACTCTACATGCTAGTCAATAACTATATATGAAAGGACTATGCAACATATAGATAAAAAAAACGAAAAGCACGAAAAAGACCTACAAAGAACTCAGAACGAGCTAAATAGACAGGAAACAACAGTCAAGCAAAACAAGGCAGACAGCAGTGATCTACGCAACCACGCAAGTCGCAATAAGTTGGCCGTTTAAGGCTTTAAAATGTCTCAATCCGAGCAGGTTGAAACGTGTCAAAATAATATCAAACGTAAGTCTATTAAGTTGAAATCAATGAGGGCTTCAAACGCAGCTGTTACGTTGTAACTGAACGCCCAATTCTGGATTTTTACATGCTTTTATTACTTTTTTCACTTTAAAAAAGGTTTTTAAAAAATGTTTTAGGTTACAATGAAAGTTATTAGTCAACGATTTTTGTGTGTTGGTTTCATTCAACATTAACTATTTCTTTTCGAGAAATGTTGCAATTAATACCAAAAAATAAATAAATTGTATTGAGTATTATATATTTTTTCCATAGTGATAGCTTTACCAGTCTTTCAATAATTTGAATTGAATATTGTCATTTAACCCATCTTAAGGCCTTAAATTAGCAATTAGCTTCGCTTGTACTTTGTAGAAAGGAAGGAAAAATAAAAAGGCCAACAAATTTTCAATTCTAGGAACACCAAACAAATACTAGGCGGGCTAAAAGCAAATATAATTTATTTCTTCTGAAAGCAGTAGGTTCTCAAGGCCAGGCCCAGCTGTCAGTCATTTTAATTGTCTGTGCAACCCTCCGGCCAAATATTTGGCATCGTACCCAGCTGGCTGGAGCCTCGGACCAAATACTTAAATGGACGAAGTTAACAAAAATGTTGACGAAAACAGGCCAAGTGCGAGTAAACTAATTTGTGTTGTGTATTCACAAAAAACCGGCCAAGTACGAGTCGAACTAGCACTCCGAGGTTTCCGTACCACCATATCTCTCCACACAACTGCATAATTTAATGAAAATGATACCTATTCACACTAAAAACAAAAGACATCAACGCGAGCGACAAAAATATGCTTTTTTTGCCATTCAGTTCGGAGTCCGAACTCCGAGTCCGTGTGAGTCATACTCGCGCTAATGAGTACGAACTTCGAACTCATTAACGCGAGTATGACTCACACTTGGAGAATTTTTATTATTTGTTTATTATTATTATTTTTATTAATTGTTATTTTTTTATTTTTTTTATTATTAGTACTAAAATCACACCTGAATGTATTAACTGTTTTACGATAGAGCTAAATCAAATATACTTCTAAAGACCTCTAAAAAACATTTATTTTGTATGGAGACCCTTCCTTATTTTTTTCACTTTTTAAAGTTTTTAGTATCTGTTGCTAGAGCGAAAAAAAAATATTATGTGAAAATTTAAACTGTCTACCTGTTTATTACGGTTCATGAAATACAGCCCGCTGACAGACGGACGGACAGACAGGGGAGGCTAAGTAATAGGTCCCGTTAGTCACCTGTTGGGTGTACGGAACCCTAAAAAACCAGACAAGTGTGTGTCGGACTCGCTCACCAAAGGTTCTGTATGAATTTGTAGGTACATTATTATAAATCATAACAGTGTAAACTGTATTAGGTGTATTACCTACATCCACCAAAATTATTAGATTTTATTTCATTCTTCGTCATAAATCGAAAACTATACATCACAAAAATAATTGAAAATTGGCTTAAGCTGGTGCCAATTAAGACCTTTCGTACGTTACCCCACATGACATAACTCAATTCAAAATTTGGACCTCCGCCGCCGCCGTACCTTGCATAATTGATTACGTATTATAAATAAAGACAATATTTTTGATGTGTAACATCTTTGCTCTCGCTTTCCTGCAATTTGTGGGAGTGATTTCGTGAAATGGGACGGAAAAGTGTCCCATGGGACGGAAATGTGTCCCAGGGAGTCGCGTTTTTTCAGGCTTTAAAAGCGCGGAAAAGGCAAAGGTATCTATGACCATACAGCCTAGTCTGCCGTATCTTTGCCGTCCTTTTTTCAGGCTTTAAAAGCGCGGAAAAGGCAAAGGTCTCTATGACCATACAGCCTAGTCTTCCGTATCTTTGCCGTCCTTTTATAAAGTAATTTGTCACATGTTACACATCATATGCGAGTACTGTAGGTCTCGCTCGATTTTTTTTTATTATTTAATCACAAATGTATTGTTTTGTTTGAAGAAGCGTCGGTGGCTCAACCGGTAACGACTCGGTCCATCTAACTAGAGGTACCGGGTTCAAATCTGGATGGCCAATGTACCAATGAGTTTTTCAAAAAAACTTACGTACATACTTACCGATTGCTTTAACGGTGAAGGAAAAACATCGTGAGGAAACCTGCACACGCCTGCGAAGAAACTCGAAGGTTGTGTGTGAAGTCGACCAACCCGCACTGGGCCCGCGTGGTCGTCTAAGGCCTAATCGCCCTGATTCAGGGTAGGCTCGAGCCCCTCGGTGGGGACGTATATGAGCTGTAATGATGTATTGTTTTAGGATTGTTCCCTATACTTGTAGTATAAGACGGTATTACTTGCCACATTTTATAGTTTCCGTATCAGCCAAAGAGACAGCATACATAAATAGTTATACATACTTACACGCAAAAAACACATTACCCTTCTGTTTGGAGAGTCTTTTTAAAAATTCTCAATTGGTAAGCCCTTGGCATCATCTCACCTCATGGTAAGTGACGATGATGGCGAAGGTGGAAGCGGGCTTACCAAGATTCCCCAACGCAATGGGGATCTGGCTATCCTATCTTCAAGCTGGAACACATCAATGTTGTTAACACTGATGTTTGGCGGCAAGACTTAGATAAGATGGTGGTAGCTAGCCACGCGGGCTTAGAAAATGCCCTACCACCAACCAAACCGAGTCGGTTAATAAGTCGGGTTGAAGGACCAATCTAACTTTGTATAGTTGAAAAAAAATCTCCCATACATCGGATATACATGACGGTCAATTCGTCAAGGTGTGTCATACTCTCATGGAATCACTGGTCCTCTCTCGTTTAATTTACAGCAATACAGTGTATATGGTCCATTTTTTACTGAGAAAGTCAGTTATTGTATCACAGATTACTAAATAGTTACTTCGTATTGTATACCAAAAGTACAAAACCCTGATATAAGATTTCGCAAGCGCATTAGTAAACGAACACGTATTACTCCTGCTCTCAATATTATAAATAAAATAGAAACAATATTTTTTTTTACTAAATAAAACTTGATTGATTAGGTCGTTAATTATTAGTCATTAATTGCTCTTTAGGCATGATGCAAGTTTATTGTATAGATAGAGTGACTTTGGAAAGGATATGAATGTACTCGTGATTACAAACAACTTTCCCAAAGAAACTTTATGTCAAATATGAAAAAAAAAATGTGGTCCTTTAAACATTTTTGCCGATTTGATAACTTGTTATGTATCGAGGGCCACAATTTTTTTTTCTGATTTTACATACAGTTTCTTTGGCAAGTTGTTTGTCATCACGAGTACATGCATATCTTATGTTATCAAGAACTAATTAAAAGTCAATCAATGTAACCAAATTGGTACTAACTACTTTTGTCTATGACTTTGCTGAAATCGCAAAAAAAAATAACTCTTTATGCAAATCGATCATCTGTTTGAACAATTTTGTGCATTTTTGTATGGTGGGTGAAAAGTTTTTTTTGAGAATTGATTATGGGTGCCTTGAGGAAAGTTGTTCAGTATGATGAGTAGAACTACCGCCGCCATTATCAGTTAAAAAAAATACTTCTTGAGACCATACATTTTCGACAATTTTCAACGATGAATTTAAAGAATAGGTAAGTACTGTGGTTTATTTAGAAACTATCAACGCTCTGGAATTTAGGATTCTTGCGATGGAATTTTTGGAGTTTTCTCCTTAAGAATCGATTTTCATATAAATGCTCGGGGTATGAAAGTTTATGGAGAGTAAAATCAGGCGGTATGCGTTAGTAAGGATTAAACTCCAGTCGTGTGTTTATAATATGAAAAACGAAAAACGAAAAATATAAATTCTACTTTAAAATAAGCAAAACTTAGCTCAGAACTCAAACTATCGCCCTTCGGAACAAAGTATTACATTGTCCCCTTGTTACACAATTAACTATTATTTAATCAAACATAAATAAAATCATGCGTTATGCGTTAGTAAGGCGTAAACTCCAGTCGTGCGTCGAAGCTGACATACACACTTTTTTTAACGTGTTAAGCGTTTCCTTTTATCCCTTTTACTTGTCTTATAAGACCTTACTTCTTGCCAAATTTAATCACTTTAAGTCAACGAGAAATATCCTATAGGTTTCGAATTAACTATTTGCGAGTGTCTAAGTATGCAACATTTTTATTAAAAATTTTGAGTGCGTTTGGCTGCACCTCACCTGATGGCAACGAAATAAAACAAAAAAAAAGTTTTCTTTAGTTCCCTCAGGAAATGTATCGGACCATGTTATTTTCACGGGATAAAAGTAGCCTTTGTCCTTCACCACAAAACAGGCTACGTGCACACAAAATTTCATCAAGATTGGTTGAGGTGTTAAAGCGTGAAGAGATTACAAACAAACAAACACATTTTTGCATTTATAATAGTAGTAAGGATAATAAGACTTTACCTTTTAATCCCTTTACATATAAATTGGAAAGTCTGAAACATGAGGTCTCATGAGGCCTTTAACAGGTGGTCTGTGGTCTTAGTCCTAATACAAAGGGCTGCACGTAAGATTGCGTGACGCGAATGCCCTTGACTTGAACTGTACACAAGAATGCTTAATTTCCTTCAATTAAAACATCGTTGGTAGGTAGTAGTTCAAACTTGGTTAACACGTTGAAATACCAGGGTTTCACGACTATACATTCTACGTAATGTGTAAGTGATAGGTGTAGGTACATTTAGGGAAAAACAAGGTTCTATCTGACATTTTATTATACTAGCTTATGGCCGCGGCTTCGCCCGCGTGGACTTAGTTGTAATGACTGTCTTATAGGGTGCGCGGTGCGCGAGCCGCTTGCGTGGACAGGATTTTTTGCCAGATCCCTCGGGAACTGCATAGGGCTATGCTATTTTCACAGGATTAAAAGTAGCCTATGGCCTTCCCCGTGATACAGGCTACCTGCATGCCAAATTTCATTAAGATTGGTCAAGGCGTTGAAGCGTGAAAAGGTAACAAACAAACAAACACATTTTCACATTTATAATAATATACTAGCTGTCCCGGCGAACTTCGTACCGCCTTACATTACATTACACTGCCCTACCCTACCCTACCCTACACTACACTACACTACCCTACCCTACCCTACAAACACTACACTACACTACCCTACCCTACACTCCCCTACACTACTCTACACTACCCTACACTACACTACCCTACCCTACCCTACACTACCCTACCCTACCCTACACTACCCTACCCTACACTACCCTACCCTACACTACCCTACCCTACCCTACCCTACACTACCCTACACTACACTACCCTACACCACACTACCCTACACTGCACTACCCTACCCTACCCTACACTACCCTACCCTACCCTACACTACCCTACCCTACCCTTCACTACCCTACCCTACCCTACCCTACCCTACCCTACCCTACCCTACATAAGAACCTTCTCCTGACAATAACGAACTCGACAAAAAAAGAATTAGCGAAATCGGTTCGTGCGTTCTGGAGTTATAGCGTCAGGAAGGAAAACCCGTTTTCATTGTTTTTAAGATGTATTCTGCTATTCGGGACGGAAACAAATCCAACAAATCAAAAACCATGGCAATCGGTCCAGCCGTTCTCGAGTTATAAGTGTTGTAACAAACACGACATTCTTTTATATATATAAGATTAAGATTAAGTAAGGATAAGGATTCGTCAACCCTATTACCAAGTCTTCGCTGTCTGTCCGTTTGTCTCTCTGTCTGTCAGCGGGCTGTATTTCATGGACCATAATATGCAGACAGTGGAAATGTTCACTGAGCGCATTTTAATATTGCCCCACTCATAAAAACAAATAATAAAAATTAGATAAAGTGACAAAAGTTTTCCATACAAAAAACGTGCTTTTATAGGTATCTTAACATCAGGTGAGATGATGTCAAGGGCTTATCAATTGTGGACAAAAAACCGGCCATGTGCGAGTCGAACTCGCGCACTAAGGATTCTGTACAATTATCTGTAAAAATCACGTTTGTTGTCTGGGAAATATTAATTTTAAATATTAATTTTATTTTAATTAAATTATTTATTGATGTGTAACATCTTTGCTCTCGCTTTCCTGCAATTTGTGGGAGTGATTTCGTGATATGGGACGGAAATGTGTAACAGGAAATGCGAACGTTTTTTAATTCTCGAAAACTAAGGTTGTCATAGCCATTCCGCCTAGTGTGATGGCAAAGGCAAAGTCGGCCCGTGAATGTACGACCCGATAATTAATTAATTTCATAAGTATTTTGTCACATGTTACACATCATATGCGAGTACTGTAGGTCTCGTTTTTTTTTTATTGAATAATACGACTCAATTATCTGTGAACATTTAAAGCGTCTACCTGTTGCCGTTATCAATATCGAGCAAAAACGGGCAAAAAAATCACGTTTGTGGTATGGGTCCCCCCTTAACTATTTGTTTTATTTTATTTTCAAAGTGAATATATGACTAAATATTATGTGAATATTTCAAACGTCTACCTGTTGCCGTTATCAATATCGAGCAAAAACGGGCAAAAAAATCACGTTTGTGGTATGGGTCCCCCCTTAACTATTTGTTTTATTTTATTTTCAAAGTGAATATATGACTAAATATTATGTGAATATTTCAAACGTCTACCTGTTGCCGTTATCAATATCGAGCAAAAACGGGCAAAAAAATCACGTTTGTGGTATGGGTCCCCCCTTAACTATTTGTTTTATTTTATTTTCAAAGTGAATATATGACTAAATATTATGTGAATATTTCAAACGTCTACCTGTTGCCGTTATCAATATCGAGCAAAAACGGGCAAAAAAATCACGTTTGTGGTATGGGTCCCCCCTTAACTATTTGTTTTATTTTATTTTCAAAGTGAATATATGACTAAATATTATGTGAATATTTCAAACGTCTACCTGTTGCCGTTATCAATATCGAGCAAAAACGGGCAAAAAAATCACGTTTGTGGTATGGGTCCCCCCTTAACTATTTGTTTTATTTTATTTTCAAAGTGAATATATGACTAAATATTATGTGAATATTTCAAACGTCTACCTGTTGCCGTTATCAATATCGAGCAAAAACAAGCAAAAAATCACGTTTGTTGTATGGAAGTCCCCCTTAAATATTTGTTTTATTCTGTTTTTTAGTATTTGTTGCTATAGCGGCACCAGAAATACATCATCTGTGAAAACTTCAACTGTCTAGCTATCACGGTTAATGATATACAACCTGGTGACAGACGGACAGCGAAGTCTCAGTAATAGGGTCCCGTTTTCACCCTTCGGGTATGAAATCCTAAAAAAGGATATTTTGATTTAGCTCTATCGTAAAAACGGTAATACATACATACAACCTGTTGTGGTTATAGTAATAATTCTGAAGTAAAACAACAAAATAATACAATCTGGCCAAGTGTGAGTCGTACTCGCACTAGAGGTCTGAACTTAAGCATTTATCTGTCACCCGCGTTGATATATTTTGTTTGTAATGTAAATAGGTATAATAATTATATCTAGACTTGAAAACCGTCCAATAGACCAATGTGTGAGTCAAAGTCATGCTCCGAGGGTTCCGTACCACCGCACCTCTCCACATAACTATGACAATTTGTCCTCTCCACACAGTTATGTCACAATATTACAATATAGCGGCTTACAGTAGTGCAACTAATGTACTTACGCAGAGCAACGGAAGAGTACTTGCGGGGCAGCGGGCGGCGGGACACAGCCTGCCAATCTCCGCGCTGGCTACAGGCTAGTACTGCTAGAACCTACGCCGCCGCCGTGGCGGCATCGTGCGACATCAAAGGCGTTGCCCTACTGTAAGCAATATCGTAACACTGTGGTTATGTGGAGAGGTGTGGTGGTACGGAACCCTGGGATCGAAAGTTCGTCTCACACTTGGTCGGCTTTTAAGTTTCAATTATAAATAAAGCGCGTTTTTGTTACCTTTCAAATAAATATTACAATAAACAAAAAAAAACGACTTCAAACAGGAAACTAAGGTTCTCCTCGATTTCTCTGGCATGCCATTATCAAATCATGGTACCACCCTTTGAATCCTATTCAAGAAAAAAGACGTGTGGCACTCGGGGACAGCCGCGGTAAAGCTATTGCATAGCATTTTTTATCAACTTATGCAATTATAATTATTTATTTATTTTTTACTAGCTGTTTCCCGCGGTTTCACCCGCGTGGACAACGTTTCTATGACTTTTCGAGGGTGCGCAGTGCGTGGTAAAAAGTAGCCTATGTCTGAATCCAGGTCCTAATCTGTCTACCTACCAAATTTCAGCCAAATCCGTTCAGGAGTTTTTGCGGGAAAGCGTAACAGACAGACAGAGTTACTTTCACATTTATAATATTATAGTAGGGATTTATGCAGTATTTACCAGTACCATATAGTCCTTGGGGCGCGGGATGTTTATGTGATAAATTAACACTAAGAAAGTTAATCATGATCATCATCATCATTATCATCATCATCATCCGTCATCCGTCATTTATAATCCGTCATCCGTCATTCGTCATCCGTCATTTGTCACCCGTCATTCGTCATTCGTCATCCGTCATCGTCATCGTCATCATCATCATCATCGTCGTCGTCGTCGTCGTCATCATCATCATCATGATGATGGATAGATAAATGGCACTGTAAGTTTTTTAGAACTCAATATATAATTTTTTTTTGGGGTGTTAGGTTTTATTTTCGTTACGAAATTTCTTGATTCGGTCCCCTCAAAGCCCGAGATAAAAGCAATACAATAGCTTAAAAAAAGGAATCATCAAAATCGGTTCAAAAATGACGAAGCTATCCATGAACACACATCTATAATATAATAAAACTGTAACGGGGCCGTGTCTGTACATGAAATATTTTTGGAAAATAATAACTGTGGTGGACATTACTAACGATACAGAGGCCAAAACAACAACTTTTGGAATTTTTGTCTGTCTGTCTGTCTGTCTGTCTGTCTGTATGTTCGCGCATCACGCAAAAACTACCGGGCCGATTTTGATGAAATTTTGTATGGTGGTTCCTTATAGCCCGGGTTAACATATAGGATACTTTTTATCCCAGAAAATTCAAGAGTTCCCGTGGGAAAATCAAAAGTATTCATTCATAGAATGGCTCACCACGCAAATGTGGCTTGACCTATTACAATCAAATTTTACACGTTGATACCCTTATCGCGAACTAAAACTGGGACATTGTGAATCCCAAAAAAATTAGGGTTCCTACAGAAATGCAAAAAATTGCATCTTTAGAATGACTCAACGTAACAATATGAAACCCTTACATTGGGATGGGGTGTTTTGACCATCATTGTATAGTCGGGTATTCTTTATCCCGAAAAACTAAAGAGGTCCCGTGGGAATTTATCTATCGATACTTACAATAATAACAATAGAGAACTTTTTTCTGTATATTAGCTACACATACCAAACATTATAATATTGGCAGCAGAATGTCAATAGATGGCACTGCAGGAATAATAAAACGCGCTTAAGTTGTATTAAAACATTAAAATATTATTTCATACTTTTGAGTGGATTTCTTTTGTGTATTTTTCAGCATACGCTACTTTAAACTCTGGAACTATGGTACGTAGCGATGTGTTTCATAGACGAACAGAGAGGTATTTTTTTTACAGATTCCAATCGTGTAAAAAAATAAAAACACATAAATCGAGTTTAACATCTTTTAACAGGAGGCACAGATATGGGAACTCTTCTGACGGCGACTATTTGCGTGTGGCAGTTGCTCTCCGCCTGCAATATCAATATCTGTGAACCTCATCAATTTATTTGCGGGTCCTCGGTGGAGGCAATTGGCCATCACTCACTGAGTTGCAGTCGTGTTTGTGAAGATTACCACGTCACCAATTCCTTAATGACCTCACTCGGAGGATACTGGTCTCGGCCAGATGGAATATTCCATCTTTGATGCAGCCGCCGACCGGGCTTTAGGCGATCTGATGGCAAAAGGCCGGAGGGTTTAAACAGGTGCTATGGCAGAGAGGAACGTGTCTGCATTGGGAACCCACTTTTTCTGCCTCACTCCTCACCCGTACGGTACTGCTGCTCAATTTGCGGTGAGAAAGAAGCATAATAAGTACTCGGTCTTGGAGGCAAATTACTGCTTTGTGCCGCTGGTCTGTGAGACAACCGGCTGCTGAACCCTCAGAGGCCTTTGCCTTCACAAAGAAGATTGACCTTCGCCTTCGAGAGAGGAGATGTGACGTGAGGTCCTACCTGCTGCTAAGGTTGTCTATTGCCATCCACCGCGGCAACGAGCAGTGCGTCTTGGGCTCCTTTGGAGCTGATACGACTCGAGGATTTGACCCATATTAATATTGTTAGGAAATTTTATTACTAGATTGATACCTATAATGATTTCAATTAGTTTTTTGATAATATTTCATCATATCAGTTTATATACGTCCCCACCAAGGGGCTCGACCTGACCTGAGTTAGGGCGATCTGGCCTTAGACGATCACGCGGGCCCATTGCGGGTTGATTGACTTCACACATAAGCTTTGAATTTCTTCGCAGGCGTGTGCAGGTTTCCTCACGATGTTTTTCTCACCGTAAGAGCGTCGGATAAACGTACATACCAGTATGAAATCGATATTCGTATAGATATTGGTAAGTGGCAGGATTCGAACCACGGCCTTCCGGACAGGAGGTAGTGGCCCTAACCGTTTTGCCACCGACGCTCTATATTTTATTTAAGATTTAAAAATCTCTACTTTATATTATAAATGTAAAAATGTGTTTGTTTGTTACCTATTCACACTTCAACACCTCTACCAATCTTAAAGAAATTTGGCATGCAGGTAGCCTGTATCACTGGGAATTAAATAGTCAACCTTTTATCTGTGAAAATTATCATAGCCCGATGCAGTTCCCGAGGAAACTAAAACAATACTCTTTGTTCGTTTTATTTAAAATCGTAACGAAAAAAAATTACTAATAAGTATATCCTGACATAGTTCCCGAGGGATCTGGGTACAACTGTTTTCTACGCTCACGCACGTCGGTGGCGTCGCAACGGAGCAACGGATTAAAGTGATTTTTTGTATAGAATTTTTTCAGGAGGTGGGAAGTGACAAAGACTGCTAATCCGAATAGCCCGATACAGTTCCTGAGGTACCTGGAGAAAACTCATGTCCACGCTTGCGAGGTGATTGCGGCTCGCGCACCACTCACCCTCAAAAAGAGTCATAAAAGCTATGTCCACGTGGGCGAAGCCGCGGGCAAAAGCTAGTAAAAAATATAATATAAACGGTCGAATTGAGAAACCTCCTCCTTTTTTGAAGTCGTTTAAAAAACCTAAAAAGATTCACAACTACCCCATGCCAGGCTATGTGCTTGAATCGAGATTACCAAACTAAATCGATGGCTACTAATTGGGTGTCAGACTTTTTAAATGTAGAGGTAGTTACGATAAAAGGGCGTGCCTATAAATCTTTCAAAGCTATGGTTTATTCTCCATCGCCCCATAACTCATACCCGTAATGAAAATGTCCAGAATAAATAAATAACACCTTTAATTATGTAGGTTCACAGATCTGGATGTGATTCATTGTTACGATTACGAAGTAACTATTTAGTAATCTGTGGTTACGAGTAGAAGCACGTTGTAAGGTTGTTAGGACTACACGTGCTGATAACAAGGAGTGACAATAAATATATGCTTTGCACAGACTTTGCGCACTAAAACCACACCCGGACACTTCATTTATAACGGACGAGAAATGACAGTTCTAAAAACAAATGATGACGGAACAAACGAAATCACGGCTTGTAGGTGCTATTCCAACGACGACTACAGACCGCCGCAGGCCGCAGCTTCATACTGCCGGCGACACTTTTTTTTTCAAAAGGACAATCTTGTTGTTGGCCACATGCAGGGAAAGTACCAAAAAAATGTTTTCTTAGAAGATTTTTTGGGTGTTAAATATAATGAATACCAAAAAATACATTGATACCTTAAGCTCTCTTACCCAAAAAATGTATTCAAACACCAAATGTAGTAAATGAGCACCAAATCTTAGCGAGCAAATTATTGCGCTATATCTGTCTGTTCGTTAATTGTGTCCACCCCAGAACATCAAGGGTGCGTCTCGATTTAGGGAAAAACAAAGACGATTGGGAGTTGTAAAATAAGTTGGTCACTCCCTTTTGGACCAGCTAAAGAACCTCTTCTCATTCGTTGTATGGGAGGAACAAAAAAAGAATAAAGATAATTAAAGGGACTTACCAAAATTTCCGCTACAGCACACACACACAAATATCACTGCTTACTTATAAGTACGAGTACCTACCTTAGGAGCTATGTGGAGGATTATTGGGACGAATCGATTCGGAATATAAAAATAAATACATACAGTACATAAACTTAATACGAGACGAGAGAGGGGCGCAAAAAATAGGGGTCGCGGGGATGCAAAACTCAAAATAAGAAATTAATATCGGGAGCGATATGTGTTTGCGATTTGAGGTTGAAAAAAGTGTCTGTGTTGCTATCGCAGAGAACAAAAAAATAAATAGTAAAAGTTAACAATATTGCCACTTTTTGAGATATATTATTACTTCGTAGTTTTAATAAACACTGTCTAAATAAACCACACAACGAAAAAGGAGTTGGCAAAAATAAGTTTTTTCTAAGAAACTGTAAATGAGCGAGCGAAGCGATCGATATAAGGTTCGGTCAGGTTTGATTGATTATACAGACAAAGAGCCCAAAATGTAACGGAATGCTGCGTAGAAGAAGAAACGCTACACGCTATACGCTACGCGCTACAAATTAAAATGTGCATAAAATTTTGGTTTTCAGTAACTATTTTTGGCCGTCAAAAGTGTTTTTTTGATGTTATTTTACTATAACTAGTGTTCAACATAAACCATTTTTTGTACCACTTTTTCGGCTTAAGTAATTTTTATACCCATGCCAAAAATTACAGCTTTCTAGTACTAATAGTCACTGAGCTCAGCCGCGGACAGACGGTCAGACACACAGATATGGCAAAACTATAAGGGTTCCTTGTTGACTGCGAAATCCTAAAAAAACCGGCCAAGTGCGAGTCGGACTAACACTTCGGTGCCATTCGACTTGCTTGTGTTGCTGAAGCTTACTTTACCGGCTGGAGCCTTGATGATGGAGTATCACTTCGGGGGTCACTAATGTAGGAACGGTGCGTCTCTATTTGGCGACAGCAAAGGCCGTGGACCAGTCGTTGATTATTGGTATCTGTATATATACTAAACGCTGAAGAAATTCTAATAGCGCCTTTTAGATGTCGTATTTCTTTTGTTTTCTCGTCGCTTGTGTCAAGGTTCAGTGGCGGGTTACTGCAGTTGCCGCCACAATCTTATCGATCTTCTCTCTGTATTAAAAAAAATGATTGCCTTTGTTTAAATTTCACTTGAAAGATGCACGCAAACTAAAATAATGAATATTCACTCTCGCCTTGAAGGTGCCCAATTATATGAATCGGGATACACTGACGCAGGCGAGGAATTCTACTCCTTCGCTGTCCACTTACGTAATATAATGAGATAGCGTAACGGTTCGTGCGGATAGGCGAATATGCAACAACAAAGAAGTGTAAAGGAATGGGAGGGATGAAGTGAAGGGGTATGTATGTATGTATGTATTTAAACGTATATAAGTATGTATATCAGTCTCTGGTTCCCATAACACAGGGAATCCTACTTTGGGGCCAGATGACCATGTGTGATTTGTCCCAGAATATTTATTTATTTATTATTTATTTATTTATCTGTTTGACGCGTTATGTCCATGAATGACGCCTTGACATGTAAGTATCGAGGATACCTAATGTCCATGTGGTAGCGATATCATAAAATTGAACAGATCATGAAATGGCCAGCCAAATCATACGAAACGAAACTTGAACTGCCTTCCATCACCCAACGGGGAACCTCGCTTCGCAAGAATCCTTTATAGCTCGCTTCGCTCGATCAACTCAGATTTTCATGATCTCTCCAATATCCGCCAGGCCATTTCATGAAACGGCAAATTTTATGATATGGCCACGAAATGTACATCGTGTAGAAAGGTGCTGATACATACGCTTGAACTAGGGCCATTCTCCCGTTAAATTAATTGTATCTGGATTATAATAATATACAGACCCAACCAACAAGCAACCGCATCCGTGGCGTAATTTTAGGACCATTTGCTCGACACTAGAAGGGTGTGGGTTCGATTCCCGTCGGGATCTAACTTTGTAAAACTCGGTTAGGTTGGTGAGAGGAAATTTAATAAGCCCGCCTGGCAAGCTTCCAGATTCTTATCTAAGTCTTGCCGCCAAACATCAATGTTAATAGCAATTATTTATTTCGCCATGCAGATAAGATAGGCAGTTCCCCATTGCGTAGGAGAATCCTGGTAAGTCCGCTTCCATTTCTGGCAGTATTTTTACTTACCAGCAGGTGAAATGATGCCAAGGGTTTAATTATATCAGCTCGTATACGTCCCCACCGAGGGGCTCGAGCCTACCCTGAATTAGCGCGATCGGGCCTCACACGGGCCCAGTGCGGGTTGGTCGACTTCACACACAACCTGCGAGTTCCTCCGCAGGTGTGTGCAGGTTTCCTCACGATGTTTTCTTTCACCGTAAGAGCGTCGGATAAACGTTATCCCTACTATCCTTACTATAATATTATAAATGTGAAAATGTGTTTGTTTGTTTGTTACCTTTTCACGCTTCCACGCCTTGACCAATCTTTATGAAATTCGGCATGCAGGTAGCCTGTGTCACGGGGAAGGATATAGGCTACTTTTTATTCCGGGAAAATAGCATAATCTGATGCAGTTCCTGAGGGAACTAAAAAATACTCGATTGTTGTGATTTTTTGCACAGAGATGGTTGAGTAGGTGGCAAACGACATAATTTACTAATCACCCTTAAAAACAGTCATAAAAACGATGTCCCCGCGGGCGGAGCCGCGGGAAAAAGTTATTAATAAATGCGTAAGTTTGTAAGAATGTATGTTTGTTACTCTTTCACGCAAAAACTATTGAACGGATATGGCTAAAATATGGTAGGTAGACAGATTAGGACCTGGATTAACACATTGGCTACATTTATCCACGCTCGCGAGCCGCTTGTCATAGAAACTTTGTCCACGCGGGTGAAGCCGCGGGAAACAGCTAGTAATATTATAAATGTGAAAATGTGTTTGTTTGTTACCTTTTCACGCTTCAACGCCTTGACCAATCCTTATAAATTTTTGACATGCAGGTAGCCTGTGTCACGAGGAAGGATATAGGCTACTTTTTATCCCGGGAAAATAGCATAATATTATGCAGTTCCTGAGGGAACTAAAAAAATACTCGATTGCTGTGATTTTTTGCACAGAGATGGTTGAGTAGGTGGGAAACGGAATAATTTACTAATCGATGTCCACGCGGGCGAAGCCGCGGAAAAAAAAGTAAAATCTAAATTCTAAATCACATTGGTACGTGGCGGGATTCGAACCACGACCTCCTGGACAGGAGGCGACGGCCCCAGCCGTTACGCCATCGACATGACGGCCAAGGGTTTATCAATTGTGAATTAAATCAAGGAAGTGTATAGAGTGCCGCAAGCGGCATTGTATCGGACTCGGTTCTGAAACCGTAAGTTTTACGGCATAATCGTGACACCGTCTAATCTACCGTAATGAGTATGCATGGCAAAATAACGCGGCCGTTTAAAGAGCCGTAAACTTTGTATTGCATAGCACTGTCATTTGTTATTTTATGCTCGTGTTTTGAGTTGTTGAGGTTACGTTACCGGCTTGATTGGCGTTGTTTTAAATGTGTGGTATAATAGAAAAACACTATAAATACTGAATTTACGTCATTAGAGGATTTAGATTCATATATTGAAAAGTATGAAAAGAAACATTTCACACAGTTGTGGAAGCGTGATGCACGTAAGATTGAAACAATGAAAAAGGTATGTCTGCATAAATTGATCAATTGTAATCCAGAACTACAGTATAAAAAGTGATGTTCCGTGCGGCTATATAAATTGTCGGGCCGGCTATTCGCTCAGTTCGACTTCATTTTCTTAAACTTGTCCTTTTTCTAAATTGTTACTTTACTAACTCGTCACCTTTTTGACTGGTCTCGTTTTCACACTTGACACTTTCCTAACTCGTCACCATATTCTTGATTGATGATTTCTTCTTCTGCAAAACATTCTGCTGCCCATCGGGGGGAGCCTCGCTTCGCTTCGCTTTGACTGTATGATCAATCAAACCTGACCGAAACTAATATTGCTCGCTCAGTTTTTTAAGATAAAACTAGAGTAAAAAACTGTAAATGAGCGAGCGAAGCGAGCGATATAAGGTTTGGTCAGGTTTGATTGATTATACAGTCAAAGAGCCTCGCGAAGATGGTATCGCCCATGGGTAGCAGAAAAAGGCGAGTTAAAAAGGTGACGAGTTAGGAAAGTGTCAAGTTTGAAAACGAGACCAGTTAAAAAGGTGACAAGTTAGGAAAGTGACAATTTAGAAAAAGGACAAGTTTAAGAAAATGACGAAGTCGAGCTGAGCGCGCCTAGTAAGCCGCAAGCTTACGGCACTGTAACTAACTCCACTATAACTGACTGTATCACTTACGGCTATTTAAAATTATGTACTAGTATGCCGTAAGCTTACGGCATCGTAACCAATCGTAATACATTACCGCTTGCGGCACTCTATACACTTCCTTAAGAGGGGAGGCCGGCACTGCTTTTCCCATACAAACGTTCTCGACAGTTTTCTCATTGATTTTTAACACTAAAGAAATGATTTTAATACATTAAATAAATATTAATTTCTTCTACGCTCCCATGTCTTCCTTTTTTCAATAACATTTTTTTTTGAGCAACTGGAACCCTTAAAAAATGATAGAAAAATATCTAATTTTTATCACCACTAAAGACCTCTAGTGTGGAGATTCAAAAAGTATTTACAAAAAAAGCTAAACATAGGGGCCTAGCACAACTAATTATTATTCTATGTGAAGAATTTCTTTAACATAGGTCTAATTATGGAGGAGAAAATCGTCGAGAGCCAAACCTCGAATTTTGCAATTTTTAATCGAATTATTCACCGGGAGCTGCAGTTGTCTTTATCGCACGGTATTTAGAGGCGGTTTAGTCAAAGCGCAACAGCAACAGTTGTTTTAAATACCTATTTACAAATGTCTCTCAGCTAGCGTCCGCTCTTAAATCAATTTTACAGCCATGTTGTACATACTTTCTCGCGAAGCCTTCACGGGTTGTCGTAGTCGGGCTTACACAAATCAGCAAAGAATAAAGCTATAGGTAGGTAACACGACCACATAATCAATGCATTACAAAAAGAGTTGTTAGGTTTGATTGAAGGTACTGTTTCGTTTAATGATTGTTCTGCACTAAAGACCTGACAAATTGGTTAATTCGACGATTAAAAGTGAACATTCAAAACAATAAAAGAAGGGACAATAATAATCACTTTTAAAGCAAGCTTATCTTTAATTACATTTTGAAGGTAAACTCGCTTAACACCAGGACGTCGCGGGTTCGATTCCTGGTGAAATATAATTTGTAAGACAATTGTTATTGGTTTGCATTGAGGGCAAATGCCAATGGGAAATCCTAAGTCCGCCTAGTTACCTGCCATCATCTTATTGAAGTCTTGCCGCCATATTTCAACTTTTAAAGCATTGATGTGTAATTTGGGTTTTTAAGGAACGCACGCAGGGTTTTCGTGGAACAATGAAGTGGCCAGTAAAGTAAGCCTTATTAAGTCCTCATTACTCACAAATTTTCAACAGTTTATTGTGTACAAAAAAAAGATTACATAACAGGCAAATAAAATTATACAATACTTATTACTTACCTGTAATTATAAATTTCTTCGAGCAAATCCGGGAAAGAGTAAGTTTCAGTTGAAATGGCAGACATATACACAAACAAAGAAGCTATTAAAATGTAGAAGTAAGGATACTATATTGTAAAAATTATATAGTTTGTATAAATAATTTAATTAAGAACGCGCCTAATGCCGTAAAAAATCCAGATTTCACCCGCGCGTCTTGCATCGCCCCCCGCTCTAGTTCTAAAACCAAACACGCGGCGGCGCTGCGAATAGCTACGATCGCCAGCGGCCAGCCGGCAGCCGCCATCGAGAACGTGAGTGGAGCTAGAGCACAGTATATGCAATACAGTCAGAAAAATCGAAAAAGTATTTTTAATCAAATATTTATTTTTATAAATCGACCCGATAGTATTTTTTTTATCCAAAATTGATAAGCCCTTACTTAGGATCATCACACCTGATGGTTAGGCATACCAAGATTCCCCAACGCAATGGGGTTCTGGCTATCTTATCTTCGAGCCGGAACACATCAATGCTGTTAACACTGATGTTTGGCGGTAAGATAAGATAGTGGTACTAGCCAGACGGGCTAAGAAAATGCTCTACCACCAACCAAACCGACTCTTACAAAGTTGACCCCCCGGGAATCGAACCCGCGGCCTCGATGTTTGGCGACAAGACTTAGATGATGGTGGTAGCTAGCCAGGCGGGCTATAAAAATGCCCCACCACCAACCAAACCGAGTCTTACAAAGTGGACCCCGCCGGGAATCGAACCCGCGGCCTCATTGTTTGGCGGCATGACTTAGATAAGATGGTGGTAGCTAGCCAGGCGGGCTATAAAAAGTCCCCACCACCTACCAAACCGATTCTTACAAAGTTGACCCCGCCAGGAATCGAACCCGCGACCCCGATGTCTGGCGGCAAGACTTAGATTAGACGGTGGTAGCTAGCCAGGCGGGCAATAAAAATGCCCCACCACCAACCAAACCGAGTCTTACAAAGTTGACCCCGCCGGGAATCGAACCCGCGGCCTCGATGTTTGGCGGCATGACTTAGATTAAATGGTGGTAGCTAGCCAGGCGGGCTATAAAAAGTCCCCACCACCTACCAAACCGATTCTTACCTATGTGTTTAAAAGTAGACCGTTTATCTAATTTTTTGCATTGGGCGCACTCTTAAATACTTACATATATCAGCTCATATACGTCCCCACCGAGAGGCTCGAGCTTAGCCTGAATTAGGGCGATCGGGCCTTAGTCGACCACGCGGGCCCGGTGCGGGTTGGTCGGCTTCACACACAACCTTCGAGTTTCTTCGCAGGCGTGTGCAGCTTTCCTTACTTAAATTAAATACTTATATAGTTTTAAGTATGTACATAATAATCATCAATTAGTTTAAAAAACTAAAAAACACGCTTTTAGTAAACACGCTTTTAGTAAACACGTTAAGTAGTTATCTTGGATGTCCGCCATATTAGATTTAAGTCACGTGACAATTTTTTTCATATTCCTGACAGCAAACCCTTTCATTTGATACCCATATCATGGGGGTGGATTTCAAATAGCCTGTCCGCCATCTTGGACGTCCGCCATATTAGATTTAAGTCACGTGACAATTTTTTTCATATTCCTGACAGCAAACCCTTTCATTTGATACCCATATCATGGGGGTGGATTTCAAATAGCCTGTCCGCCATCTTGGACGTCCGCCATATTAGATTTAAGTCACGTGACAATTTTTTTCATATTCCTGACAGCAAACCCTTTCATTTGATACCCATATCATGGGGGTGGATTTCAAATAGCCTGTCCGCCATCTTGGACGTCCGCCATATTAGATTTAAGTCACGTGACAATTTTTTTCATATTACTGACAGCAAACCCTTTCATTTGATACCCATATCATGGGGGTGGATTTCAAACAGCCAGTCCACCATCTTGGGGAGGCCGCAATATTGGATTTTTAATAACGTTTCTTAGCTAGTCATGTAGTAACATCAGAACTCAGAGCGTGTGCAAAATTTTATCCTAATCGAAGACCGGGAAGTGGGTCAGGGTACTGTTGGGTCTGCCGCGCTATTGCAGTGCCTTAGGTATGTTTGCGGCGGCACAAATTGATGGTTTCCATGCCATCATTAGGAAACGCTGTGCCTCCATGCTGAGACGTGTGCGCGACAGTACCAACAGTATCCTGGGCTTAGTCGCTGAAAGGTGGGACAGTCCGATGCTGGAGCGGTGGATGCACCTTCACACAGTGAGGTAGTATCTACCACTCCCCATCGTAAGACTGACATTTTATTTAATTAGTTATATAATAATTATTATTATTTTCTTTGAATATTTAGTTGTACCTTACTAACAATAGTTATTTAAGGTTTTTGTATTTGTTATTAACACATTTATGGGTCAATGAAGCCTGAAAATAAATAAATAAATTGAAATTAAAAAAATTAAGATTCCAAGATTTTCTTACATACGTAATTAGTTACAAGTGAAGCTAATAAAAGCGTGTTAATAATAAAATAGATCTCGAAAGTAAAAATGACTGTAAACAGATAGTTTAAGCCAATTGTTTGCTTTAGACCAAAAATTACACATCTTCCTAAGTTTTTAACCGCCTCCGTGGCGTAACATACCGGGAGATCGTGGGTTCGATTCCCGGCGGGTTCAACTTTGTAAGACTCGGTTTGGTTGGTGGTAGGGCATTTTCATAGCCCGCGTGGCTAGCTACCACCATCTCATCTAAGTCTTGCCGCCAAACATCAGTGTTAACAGCATTGATGTGTTCCGGCTTGAAGATAAGATAGCCAGATCCTCATTGCGTTGGGGAATATTGCTAAGCCCGCTTCCATCTTAGGTATCATCGTCACTTAGCATCAGGTGAGATGATACCAAGGATCAAATAGTGATAGTGAATAAAAAAGTATAGATATGTAGTTATCACGTTTATTTATCACTGCAATCACCCAATCATATAACTACTATACCTATTAATTGCCTTGTACTAAGCGATAGGATTGCTAAAAAGACGTATTTTATATGACCTTTTGCGTTTAGTGAACCATTCAACAAAGTTCGGAATTAATCGCTCAATGAATGACGTCACAGTTCAGTTCGGTTGGAAACAAGAGATTGTGTGGTATGCCGCCTCATTGGTTGTGCCTTAACGCTTCAAAAGACCGATCACAAGTTCTTTCCCCAAGATTTGCCGTGGATTTTGGATGTGACACATAAAAACCTAATAGAGAGAGAGAGAGAGAGAGAGAGAGAGAGAGAGAGAGAGGAAGGGGGGAGGTTTTAAATTTATTTTATTTTTGTTAGTAATCTTCCTACGTTAAACAGGGTCTGAGAAAAATGGGCGTAAAAGACTGAATTATTGTAAGTTTTAGTAAAAAAATTCAAGTTCAAATGAAATAAATTGATATCATCATATCAGCTCATATACGTCCCCCCCACCGAGGGGCTCGAGCATACCCTGAATTAGGGGGATCGGGCCTTAGTCAACCACGCGGGCCCAGTACGGGTTGGTCGACTTCACACACAACCTGCAAGTTTCGTCGCAGGCGTGTGCAGGTTTCCTCACGATGTTTTCCTTCACCGTAAGAGCGTACATTGAAATCTAAATCGAACTCACATTGGTACGTGGCAGTTCGAACCACGACCTCCCGGACAGCAGGCGGCGGTCCTAGCCATTACGCCACCGACGCTCTTGAAATTGATATAAAGATAAATATTAATTTAAAAATACTGACTGACTCGGTGGCTCAGTAGTTAGTGCTCTTGACTGCTGATCCGAGAGTTGTGGGTTCGATCCCCACCCAGGGCAAACATTTGTGTAATGAGCAGATTTGTTTGCTATGTGTCTGGTCGTTAAATATCTATATAATATTTATGTATTTAAACGTATAGAAGTATTTATGTCGGCTTCCATGTGTGATTTGTCCCAGAATATTTATTTTGTTTTATGTTAAAATGATTCCGTTTTGTCCTTACGACGTACGGAGCCCTAAAAAAATGAATCAGTAGTTTTAAACTTAGCTTTAATTTTACCTACCGTATAATTAAAGCTAAGTTTATGTAAAATTCAAAGGCAAACGTTCAAAAAAAAAAGTTCTTCAACGAGACGAACACTAAATATCCTTGAAGGCACACCCTGGACAATTCATACAACGGACCAGAAATGACATTTCAAAAAAGGAATGACGAAACAAACAAAATGGCCGCGAAATCCTACACGTACGACAACCAAACTGTATTAATCTGGGTGACGAGGGGGTGAGGTCGCAATTTAGAGAGCGGCAGGGAGTGTCCATACTGTATGTTAGTACTAATATATATACTTTGTTGAAGGTGTGGGGGGCACTCAGTCGAAACAGAAATACAAAGGTATGCACTTTTTAACTGGAGCTTGTACTCATGAAACTAAACCACTTTCCCCAAGAAAACTATAATCAATTCGCATTTGTTTTTTTTAAAATAAAGATATTAAATAGTGCGGAAAATGCCAGAATAGGTATCATTGCGGGCCGGCGCGGTCATTGAACTTTGGCCTTTTACTGTAATGTTCATAAACTATGGGAGTTATTCTGAGCAGTTTGATAATTTAATTTAAAAAAAAATTATTGTGAATTGACCATGGGTTTCTTTAGGGAAAGTTGTTCAGTTTCATGAGTACAAGCTCCAGTTAAAAAAGTGCATACCTTTGTGAAGACTCTTACATATTTAAAACGTGACGAAGCCAGTGGCCGATTTATTGTTCGTGACATTTATTAACTAGTTTAAATTGATTTGTGACATGATAAATTAAAAAAAATCCTAAAGTCCTAATATGTTACCCTGACTATTAAAGTAAGTAAAGTATGTTCGGGGAATTAGCTGCAGTACACCCGAACGGATTTCTGGAAATTTGTTGAAGGATAAAACAATTTTACATAAAGGATTATAATAAAAAAATAGTACAGAAGAGGCTGAGTCTCCACTAACTCCCGGTCTAGTCAAAAAGCCCTCCCCGTAGTGCCCCCTACCCAAACGTGCCCATGACGCTTGCTGCGTTCCCCCGCTGAATAGATAGCGAGATGTGTTGGGTCAAAAAGGAGCCCGATCTCAACAAAAGACTTGGCCTCAATGCACTATGCCCCCGATGTCTCGAGAGCAATTGGAACGAATTTATATTAATAAATTTACATAAATATTTAAATTAAATTGATATTTTTTTATTTAGAATTTTAAGTACCTATCATAATTTTAATACCTTTAGCTGCTGGACGAAGTATCTCTAGAATCGTCGCCTTTTGTCCTCTGTTTATTATTGCAAAGGTTGACTGGAAGAGATCCCTCTAAAGGATAAGTCCGCCTTTGTACATAAGCTATTTCTAATATTATTTTAATTGTATATCTTGTACAATTAAAATAATATTAACAAGCAAACAAATACATCATCCGTGAAAATTTCAGCTGTCTAGCTATCACGGTTCATGAAATACAGCCTGGTGACAGACGGACGGACGGACAGCGGAGGCTTAGTAATAGGGTCCCGTTTTAACCCTTTGGGTACGGAACCCTTAAAAATAATTTTGCTCACAGTAAACTAGCATATATATCTTGCTCGTGGAACAGATGGCCGTTGGGGCAGTAAAGTTCTCAAGTGGCGACCACGCAACGGAAAGTGTAGTGTAGGCAGGCCTCCCACTCGGTGGACCGATGACCTGGTGAAGGTCGCGGGAAGGCGCTAGATGCGGGCAGCGCAGAACCGATCGTCGTGGAGATCCTTGGGGGAGGCCTATGTCCAGCAGTGGACGTCCTTCGGCATATGCACCACTTTTCGAGCAATTGCATTGGAAAAAGTATGTTTACTTACTGACCTAAAGATCATTACCCTCCTGTTTGGTCAGTTGGGTAAAAGTAACATGTTTTCCGTGAAACTCGTTTTTTTTATTCTCAATTGGTAAGCCCTTGGCATCGTCTCACCCGATGATGCCAAAGATAGAAGCGGGCTTATCAAGATTCCCCAACGCAATGGGGATCTGGCTTTCTTATCTTCAAGCCGGAACACATCAATGTTGTTAACACTGATGTTTGGTGGCAAGACTTAGAGAAGATGCTGGTAGCTAGCCAGGCGGGCTTAGAAAATGCCCTACCACCAACCAAAACGAGTCTAACAAGTTGAACTCGACGGGAATCGAACCCGCGACCTCCTGGTGTGAAGCGAATGGACTAACCATTACGCCACGGTAGCGGTTAAAAAGTTTATTGTATTTTTCACGAAGTCTACGTGATTTTCTTTTTAACACGCTTATATTAGCTTCACCTGTATGTATGTATGTATGTTTGGAACCGATTCCTTTGCACTCGATTTTGACCCACTTTAAAGGACAGATTTAATTAAAACTTTGTACATTTATCAAGAGTCAGTGACAATACAATAATTTCGTAGTTTATCTCATTATCTTGAACTAAAAATTGAAAAATAAACATAGTAAAAAAATAACTAAAAAACACGGTTTTAAAGCACAGCAAACTAAAAAGGGAAAAATAATTATTAATATAAGCTGAAAATAATAATGAACGAAAAATACTTATATTGTTGTGAAAAAAGCGTGGGACGCTTTGTGCCATATTTTTCGTATACCGAGCAACCCACGCTTTTTTCACAATAGGTAATACTGGTGGTTTTCGTTCATTATTGTTTTCAGCTTATCATCATTACAGCTCATATACGTCCCCACCGAGGGGCTCGAGCCTACCCTGAATCAGGGCGATTAGGCCTTAGTCGACCACGCGGGCCCAGTGCGGGTTGGTCGACTTCACACACAACCTTCGAGTTTCTTCGCAGGCGTGTGTAGGTTTCCTCACGATGTTTTCCTTCACCGTTAAAGCAATCGGTAAGTATGTACGTAAGTTTTTGAAAAACTCATTGGTACATTGGCCGTCCAGATTTGAACCCGGTACCTCTGGTTAGATGGACCGAGTCGTACCGGTTGAGCCACCGACGCTTCAGCTTATATTAAGAATTATTTTTCTCTTTTTAGTTTGATGTGCTTTAAAAGCGTGGTTTTTAGTTTTTTTAAACTATATTTATTTTATTTCATTAGTCACATGTCTTTTTAAAGCCACAATTGGTAAGCCCTTGTGACATATGATTATTTTGTACGGAATATCGTTTAAAAATTACCTACTTCGAAACACGACGTAATATTACATTTTACGTATAATGTGCCCAAAAGTATTATTGGATCAATCGGGTGCTTTTAACGTTGTTAAATATGTTAATTTTTGTCTCGTTATTTTTGTCTCTTCCAGCTCTGCTGTTACGTTAAACCCTGTAAGTAAATTAAGTTAGCGTTTGAACGTTTACATGTAACGTGTGATGTAAGCGTACGTCAGACACAGTGAGTGTTTTAACGACCGCAGGTTACCGCCGAGTTTGTTTGAATATTTCCTTTAAACTCCGGAACAATTTTGTGATGTAGCGGCATCGAAGTATTATGTACTAAGCTCGCTGTATAGCGGTTTTAGATTGGAATACAATATAGTAACTAAGCAGTGAAGTGATGATTAATTGAACTTGCCTCGTAGTTTTAATCAAGAAACTTTTTTGTTATTGATTTTGTTACGATTAAAGAGTGTATTTAAGCTGTTAACTTGCCTAATAAAATGAAATAAATAATAAAAAAAAACGAGCGAGACCTACATTACTCGCAGATGTGTAATATGTGACAAAATACTTTAGGTTAGTTAGATTTGATGACGATATTGGGTGGCGGATCTGACAGTAACGAAAAAAACCGACCAAGTGCGAGTCGGACTCTCGTAAAGTAGAATTCCGCGCTTTCGCAACTTCCTGTTACACATTTCCGTCCCATGTTACACATTTCCGTCCCATTTCACGAAATCACTCCCACAAATTGCAGGAAAGCGAGAGCAAAGATGTTACACATCAAAAATTCGAGCGAGACCTACAGTACTCGCATATGATGTGTAACATGTGACAAAATACTTTAGGTTAGTTAGATTTGATGACGATATTGTACCTGGGTGGCGGATCTGACAGTAACGAAAAAAACCGACCAAGTGCGAGTCGGACTCTCGTAAAGTAGAATTCCGCGCTTTCGCTACTTCCTGTTACACATTTCCGTCCCATTTCACGAAATCACTCCCACAAATTGCAGGAAAGTGAGAGCAAAGATGTTACACATCAAAAACTGGTTGTCTGTAAAGTAGGTTTACGGACGATAATTTTACACGATAACGTGTCACAAGCCGAACGCTTAGGCCGATCGTGCCTCTCTATCGCTTGTTCCGCGCTCTCGCTTGCACGCTCGGCTCAGGCGGGACGTGACAATGAGGAAGTTACAAGGACGTGACACTTTTTCGTGAGTGCAGCCGTCGTTCATCGATTTATAAGACGTTATCACGTGAAAAGTTAAATAAAATTAATGAATAAATGTAATAATATGGTTCGAATCCTGCTACGTACCAATGTGTTTTCGAATTTCGACATCATAAATCATAATAATGTGTTTATCCGATGCTCTTACGCTGAAGGAAAACATCGCGAGGAAACCTGCGAAGTAACTCGAAGGTTGTGTGTGAAGTCGACCAACCCGCACTGGGCCCGCGTGGTTGACTAAGGTCCGATCGCCCTAATTCAGGGTAGGCTCGAGCCCCTCGGTGGGGACGTATTTGAACTGATATATATAATGAATAAATATTTGTTTGTTCTTATTTAATGCGCTGCCATACCGTTCATCCGATTGCGTTGATACTTCGTATATTTTATATGCGCACGCCCAGAAAGGGTAATAGAATAACATGAGGATAAAGAAAAACTTGCAGCTCGCTCACCGCGTACCATCAATATCAATGCTGACGAAGCCGCAGGCAAAAGCTAGCGTAATACAATATGTACATATACATTCAGTATATTTAATATTATCCTGGCCCCTAACCGTGATCCTCAACAGATTTCCCCAAGGAACCTAAAGTTATATCGCAAAATTATCATTTGCAACGGGCTGCAAGTCTAATTGTTTTTGCGAATTGAATTTTTAAAAAGTGAAATTAGTACTATATATTTTAATGGATTTATCACGTTTAATGGAGAGATCACAAAAGCGATGTGGCTACCAAGTTGTTCTTCTGTAATTTCATAGAAAAGATATAAATTATCAATTCAGTATTTATCTACGCGTTGATGTCTATTGTATGTTCGAGACTTTTTACTAATAGGTGCTCCAAAACCTAATACATTTTTAACAAATAAATGTAATTAATGAATTAATAAGTATAATATTCATTATTTAAGTGCAGTCGAAGTGGCTAAGTTCTGGGCCGGAATGATTTAATTTGTCATCGACACGCAAAGAAGAAAAACAAATAAATACTTGGTCTCTAGATGCGACCCTAAAATAGCAAGCACCAAACACGAGACACATCATCATATCAGCCGAAGGACGTCCACTGCTGGACATAGGACTCCCCCAAGAATTTCCACGACGACTGGTTCTGCGCTGCCCGCATCCAGCAGCTTCCCGCGACCTTCACCAGGTCATCGGTCCACCGAGTGGGAGTCCTTTTTACACTACGCTTTCCGGTGCGCGGTCGCCACTCGAGAACTTTATTGCCCCAACGGCCATCCGTTCTACGAGTTATGTGCCCCGCCCACTGCCACTTAAGTTTAGCAATTTTGAGAGCTATGTCGGTTACTTTGGTTCTCCTACGGATCTCCTCGTTTCTGATTCGATCACGCAGAGAAACTCCGTGCATAGCACGCTCCATTGCCCTTTGGGTGACCTTGAGCCTTCTTATGAGGCCCATAGTAAGCGACCAAGTCTCAGTTCCGTATGTCATCACTGGTAACACACACATGAGACACATAAGACCAAGAGAATAGGCAGTAGCGTCCTTTCCGCATACTTTGCTACCACACTGCACAGTGCGATCACAAACTCGCTATTACAACACTAAAAAAATATTCCCTCCCCATAACTTGGGGGAGGCCAATATCTCGCAGTATCATCATCACATCAACCAAAGCAGGCTGGTTATAAACAAATACTTCTAAACTTGGCAAAATTTTTAGCGTATTTTGCCAAGGTTCCGGCTCAAAAGAATATTTTCAACGAAAGAAACATCAATTCCTGGAATCGACCAACTGGAACTTATGGTCGCAATAAGCATTGTGTAATATTGAAGTACAGCCAAATTTGCGCGCCCATCATTGTGCCAATGGCGGAGTGTGGTTTTTGAGAACTTTTCCAGCGCAGTTATTAAGAGGAAACGCGGGCGCCATTTTTTCCATACAAACGTAGTCCCCTGTTTCCTCCCTGCATAATGACAATAAAGCAAAAATATTTTTACCTTTAAACCCAGAGATATGCTATAAGGGGAGGTAGATAGGTTACATGCATCCTAAAAGTGAAGCAAAAAAAAGATGCCAATTGGCATCTCTTTTCATAGTAGCATTCGGTAGGTACCTATTATAATGTGTGTGTAAATGGATTCGATTTTCAAATGTGGTTTGTTAGTGCATAACCCATCTATGGTAACAAATCTCTGTTTAAACCTATATCTACCATGGCCATGCTCCTATGTTTTGTTTTTTTATTTATATACTAATTATAATAGGAAGTAGGAGCCTTCAAAAACGGAGAAAATTGCCCAATTGAAACTTCATTTTCAGACACCCACCAAAAAAAACCGCATATTAACAATAAAATGAAAACATAGAGGCATAGGTTAAATTATTTTTAAAATAAATATTATTATTTCTCACGTTTTGGAGGAGAAAATAGGGGCCTACGAAATGCTGTTTGGTCAAATTTTGTGCCTATTATCGCTCTGCGCTGCAGTTCTTCCTTTCTTGCTGTATACGGAGAGGTTTGGAGGAGGGAGAGAGCAACATTCTAGTCAAATACCTATTCTTCAGACCGCGTTTCCTCTTAAGGTCGAAACAATTAACATAAAATACGAATTGCTTCATTTAAAAAGTTCTGGAAAGTTTCTTTGGAACTTTGGAATACTTAACTGAAATATTGTATGTTTGACTTTGTAATAATAAATGTGAGAACCGTAACGATAAAAATATTCTTTTTGTGAAAATTACTTAAGACGTAACTTTAGGTTGAGTAGGACTTTTTGATGAAACGGGCCTCACGTTCTTTTGATTTTGATTCGTAAGTATTTGTTTATAAGAGTGAAACTTGAACTGTTTTACTTATTAATAGAAACGTAAAAATAAATCGTACTTGAGCCATTTTTCTTCTGGGTAGAATAGTAGATAAATGTTTTTAAGTCCTGGGTTGGGTCAGGGTCTTTGTTAATACTTACACGTGTTCAAAAATTTAAATAATTTCACCACAATTTTTCATACAAATAAAAACATACTTATCCTTTGGGCGGCAGTCGAGAACATCTAAACGATAAAATTATTAATTCATTAAAATGGCATTGCTCACAGCTAGGTAATAGGAAGTGCAGGGCATATTTAATAATGACAGAGGATGGATACGTCACTATCATAAAGGGAACACACTCACATCCGCCCTCCATACATGTTGATGACGAAGGAGCGGGAGATAGTGCGCGTCGTGGCATCGCGCTGCAGCACAGCCACCCGCGCGCCAAGTTCATGATAAGAGATGTAGTCTACGTCACATTTTAACAGAGAATGTCTAACATTATATAGCAATTTTTTTTAACAGTTTTTAAGATTCTGTACTTAAAAAAGAAGGAAAGGTGTGTCCACGAGGACACACTTCAATGTCTGTCAGTCTGATTGTCCGTCTTTCTGTCTGTCAAGACCCTTTATCTCAAGAACTCGAGGAGATATCAAGTTGAAATGTAAAACTAGTATACAACTATAACAATAACAATAAAAAAAAAGTTTTTTTACGAATTTTATTGAAATAAAAAAAAATCATTTTTTAAATTGTATTTCTATATTGTTTCTTGTGGCATGTACGTTACGTAACTATGATGCGACAGTAGAGTTCGTTTAAAAAGTACATTACCGTCAAAGTTAGTTGCGAAAGAGATATGAGCTAAGTAGGTAGTTTGCCTGGCCACGCCACTCTCGTCCAGTAGTTGCTTGCTAGCATTGATTATATAATTAATATGGGTATCATCTTCCACCAATCCTATCCTACTAATATTATAAACGCGAAAGTTTGTCAGAATGTATAGATGTAAGTTTTTTTTAAATTAAAAATTTGAGTGCGTTTGACTGCAGCTCACCGTTTTAATTCTGTAAGTGATGCTGCAGCCGAAGAAGGTACACGCAAACTCAAATAATGCCTATTTTACTCTTGCCTTGAAGATCCGCAAACAATAGGAATCGGAAAATACTGACGCAGGCAATGAGTATGTTTATGGATGTATGTTTGTTACTCTTTCACGCAAAAACTACTGAACGGATCTGGCTGAAATTTGGTAGATAGACAGATTAGGACCTGGTTTAACACACAAGCTAATTTTTTCCACGCTTGCGGCTTGCGCACTGTGCACCCTCGAAAAGTCATAGAAACGTTGTCCACGCGGGTGAAGCCGCAGAAAACAGCTAGTCGGTATATTGGTCAAAGAAATTGGTCTCATAGTCATCTGACATACTTTTTATGAGCTGTCAAAAACGAAATTTTGTTTTAAAAGGATCGAAATATTAAACTACTTGCTGTTTTCCACGGCTTCACCCACGTGGACAAAGTTTTTATGAGATTACCAAATGGGAGTAGAAAATAATTTATTAAAGACCACGCCTAATATGGTCATTATATCTAATTACTTTAAACGAGCAATGCTTATACAGGAATGAAATTTCATTTATCCTGTAAAAACGGAAGGATTTTACATATTCTCATAGATTTTTCTGTAATCTATGCATCTAACCTCTTAGACTGTGATTTTTCCAAAATTTTAGGCCCGTTAGTTTCCAAGACAAGGGGGAGGGGGAATTATCAACTTTCATTTTTTTTTCTTAAACAACTTTAATTTATGAAATTAAAAAAAAATATTTTTCAGATTATACTAAGAAGTCCTTTTTATTTGATATGTCACACGTCACACGATTTGTTTGCAATTTTTTTTTAATATTTTCAAATTTTATCCCCAAAAGTTAAAATTAATTTATTGACGTTACATGTCCGCTTTTGGTCCACCGACTCAAATAATATATAAGGTCTAACAAAATTAGCTGAAACTATTTTAACTGGTGCTTCTACCCATGAAACTGAACAACTTTCCCTATGGAACCCATAGTCAAATCGCAAAAAAAAATTTTGCTCTCCCATACTAACTCGTTCAGCTGATCAGCCAACTTAGTATAGGAAGTTCAATTTTTTTTTGAGATTTGACTATGGGTTTCATGGAGAAAGTTGTTCAGTTCCATGGGTAGAAGCACCAGTTAAAATAGTTTCAGCTAATTTTGTTAGACCTTATATTTAAGCTCAATCGGTCAAGTAGTAATTTTTATAATATACGTTTATTTTGTGAAAAGGCTACGGAAACTTATTAGAGTCCGACTCGCACTTGGCTGGTTAATTTGTCTTATCTCGTAATTTTTTTGGTTATCAACCGCCTTACAAAAAGGAGAAGGTTCTCAATTCGACTGTATGTTTTTTTTAGAACTTTTGACTGGATGAACCGATTTTTATGTTTTTTTTTATTTAAGAGCTTTGCTTCCCATGTGGTCCCATATAAATTTTATCAAAATCGCTGTAGTACATCAATAGAAAATTAACAAATATTAAAAAAAAGACATGTGGCACTCGGGGACTGCCGTGGTAAAGCTATTGCATAGCATTTTTTATCAACTTATGCAATTATAATTATTTACCATCGCGACCACCAGCGCGACCACCATCACGAGCACCATTGCGATCACCATCGCGACCATCATTGCGACCACCATCGCGACCACCATCGCGACCACCATCGCAACCACCATCACCACCACCATCACCATCATCATGATGGATAGATAGATGGCACTGTTTTTTTCAGTCCCCTCAAAGCCCGCGATAAAAGCTATACTTACAATAGCTTAAAATACGAGTGTGCTTTAGACCACACGACTGAAGTAAAACTTCTTTAGCTCCATCAATATATGTTTGAAAGTAAATACTTAGTCTTCAGAAAATAATCAAATCTTTTTTGTCATATGGAGGTATATACAGTTTATGAAAAGAGTTTTATTATTCTCCGAAAATGATGAAATCTTTTTTATCTTATAGGTATGTTTGTTTTAATTGTTTTAACAACCGATATTGTTGCCTTGGCAACCGATATCGTTGGTAAACAAAAACACTTTATACACAAATTTTACAAGTACAGCTATTCACTGTTGTACATAAATACCTATACACCTATATACTTTCTCATAAACAGCTGCTTATGTATTCGTCCGATTTCGGAGCAGCTCGTCTCGATTCGTGCGAGTTCGGCCTTCAAGCCACACCTCCGTGCCCGTCGGAGTGGGGAGCGTGAGGTTTTTTCGTTACGGAATTTCTGGATTCGGTGCCCGCGCTCAAGGCCCGCGATAGAAACTATGCAATAGCTTAATAATAATGCAAAAATGTACTAAGCTGTTGCGATAGAAGTCGATTTTTAACGTGTTTAGCGTTTTTCTTTATCTGGCATAATTTTTATACCATTAAAAAGTGGTGGTAAAAGTATATTTTTACTAATTGGGACCCCGACCTCCCAAGTCTTCTCTTTTTACTTCGTGCTGGCTAAGACGCGAGCCGGGGGGCGCGTCGAGGCTGCAAGTTTTCTGATTCTAATTAAAAGTCCGACTATACGCTGTCATTTCGCCCTTGTAATAACAAATTCTAATATTGATTGAAAGTTTGGTATTTGACAGTCTCTAAAATAAATTACGAAATATTACTCACTAAATAGCATTTCTCCTACAAAAGCACAGAAACTTATTAATTTTATTATTTAATCCATTTTCAATTTTAAATTTACGAAAATCGCTAAATTAGTTCGTCAAAGACAATGACGTCACAAGCTAGTAACTCGATTCCATTAATTTCGTAACGAAATGTTTTTGACAGTTGCTAAAAAGTAACTCAAATAACTATAAGTTTGTTTAATATTGCGTTTATTTTAACCAAAGTTATACTAGTAGTCAAATGACGAATGAAGTGCAAAGTTCATGTAAGAAGATTTGATATCTATGCAAAGAGTATGTAACCACTTTATTTTAGTGTGAACTTCGCTGAGAACCATAATACACAGGGTGTAATAGAATTGGTGTAGGACCCGTTAACTGGAGCTTCTACTCAACATACTGTACAAGTTTCCACAAGGAACCCAAAGTCAATTCTCAAAAAGAAAAACTGGACCCTCTATACAAAAACACACTAAATTGGTTGAACAGCTGATCGATTTGTATGAAGAGTAAATTTTTTTGCGATGTCAGCAAAGTCATAGAACTAAATTTGTTCAGTATGATAAGTAGAAGCTTCAGTTAACGGGACCTACACCTATTTTGTTACAGCCTGTATATCAATTGTTTTGTGATTATTTTCAAAAAAACAACATAGCATTAATTACAAACTAAATAATTGTAAACAAGGTAGGGATATAGGAAGGGTGAAGGAAAACATCGTGAGAAAACCTGTACAAGCCTGCGAAGGAATTCGAATCACACCCTGGACACTTCATACAACGGGACAGAAATGACATTTCAAAAAACGAAAACGAATGACGGAACAAACAAAATGACGGCGAAATCCTATACGTTCGAGAACTAAACTATAACCAATCTGGGTGATGAGGGGGTGAGGTCGCAATCTAGAGAGCGGCAGGGAGTGTCCATACTGTTTGTTAGTACTAATATATATACTTTGCTCGAAGGTTGTGTGTGAAGTCGACCAACCCGCACTGGGCCCGCGTGGTTAACTAAGGCCCGATCGCCCTAATTCAAGGTAGACTCGAGCCCCTCAGTGGGGACGTATATGAGCTGATATGATGATAAACATTTTTAATTAATTTCAATTTATAAGCCACTTATTTAATGTCTTGAAGCCGCTTTAAATTGGTAACACGCAATATCCAAAGGTTTCATTTCGCAGAAAGGTGAATTTTAATGTCAAGGTTATATTTTAATACAAAAGAAAAACTCGATTTTTCAAGGCCGAAGGTTAAAAAGTCAGCCGTCCCTATTGTTGGAAACTGGACCCTCCGACATTTTGAATGATGAATGGTGATTCATTGCATGGTTTGAAGTTGTCGTCGAGCTGATGGCATCCACGAGCTTTCTCGACCGACCATTTGTCATCGACCATCGTCTCTCGAGTTAGGGTCAGACTTTTAAATGACAACGTAATGATGAGATGAAATGAGTAATAAGGGTGATTAAAAATTGAGTATAAAAACAGCTAAGTGTGAGTCGGACTCGTGCACCGAGGATTCCGAGCACCACACCTCTCTCTATCTACATAAGTACAACAATCATATCTACTAATTTCAAACAAAACTATATCTATATCAAAAAAAAATTATCAACGCGAACGACAAAAAATGTTTTTTTTTAAATTCATTTAGGACTCCTTAGCGCGAGTACGACCCACACTTGGCCAGTTTTTATTATTTGGTGTTTTATTTTTACTAAATAACATAAATTCTATTATAAAACTAAGTTTTAAGCTAATAATAGATAGATTGAAAACAAAGAAATTTTTAAAAACAGTTTCTTATATGAGGAACCTCTTAGTTTTCTAATTTTTAGGGGTATTTTTAGTTTCGCCATGTCTGTCCGTCTGTCCGCGGCTTAGCTCAGATACTATTAGTACTAAAAAAACTGTTATTTGGCATGGGTATATAAATTAATCACGCCGACAATGTGGTACAATAAAATATTAATAAAAACAATTTTGGTACTTCCCCTACATGTATGGGTGGGGTGATTTTTTTTTCTTTGACGTACTCTATCGTGTGAGGTATGGTTGAATAGGTCTTCCAAAACTATTGAGGGTTTTCAAAAGTCATTTTTAGATTGAGAGATCTGTTTGTGAAATATTAAGCTTTAAAGTGCAAATTTTTGTTAGAGTCGAGTGTGTCACCCCCCTTTTTTATGAGTAATAGTCGACCAACATAATTATGGTGTAAAGTTGGATTTGTAAAAATTTCATAGATTTAATACAAAATATTCTATTACCAACTGCAAATATAATTATTTTTTTTATTTTTTTTATTAACAATTGGTAAACCCTTGACAACATCTCACCTGGTGGTAAGTGATGATGTTGCCGAAGATGGAAGCGGGCTTACCAAGATTCCCCAACGCAATGGGGAACTGGCTATCTTATCTTCATGCCGGAACACACCAATGATATCAACATTGATATTAATTAGTTTGTTTTAAATATACATTTATTCTTTGAAAATACTGCGGAACCCTTCTTTGCGTGAGTCCGACTCGCATTTAGCTGGTTTTTATTATAATTTAAATGCCTCGTAGCAACACTTAATGTATGAATTTCAGCCAGGTACTTAGAACGGTTGAAAAGACACAGCCTTTAAAAAATCTGACAGACAGATTGACGGACGAACGGCGTAGGCTGAATAATAGGGTCCCGTTAACTGGATCGGAACCCTGTAAACCAGTCAAGTACGATACGGATTTTCGCTGCAAGAGTTCCGTAAGGCCACACCTCTCCATATAAGTACAACAGTGATACCTATTTTTTCAAACAAAAGACATCAACGCGAGCTACAGATTTTTTTTAAAATTTAGTTTGAACTTTTTAGCGCAAGTACGACTAAAACTTAGGCGGTTTTATTAATTTGTTTAACTTTAGGATAAGTTTCAAGCTTGAAATTATTACCGTTTTTATACGATTGAGTAAAATAAAAATAATAATTGAAAAACACGTTACTGTAGCGACTTATTTTTTTACATTTGGTAATTTTTATTATTTGTTAGTTAATTAATACAATAACACATATACAGTGAAAATTTCAGCCGGCTACCTATTACGGTTCAAAGATAAAGCCCTTTAAATGTCGGACAGACAGACAGATGGACAGACAAGCGTAGGTTTAGTAATAGGGTCCCGTTACTTAATATGGATCCCTAAAAATGACGCGATCTGCTAAAACTATCTGTGGACCAACTAATACGCATAACAATAAAAAAAATAAAAAAAT
Organism: Coleophora flavipennella; assembly: GCA_947284805.1. NCBI lineage: Eukaryota > Metazoa > Arthropoda > Insecta > Lepidoptera > Coleophoridae > Coleophora > Coleophora flavipennella. Next base: position 7,974,854 of record OX369280.1, on the reverse strand, counting down.
AAAATAAGCTCTTTTCAAAAAACGTAAAAACTTTTAGGAACACATTTATTTGAAAATAGTTTTTAAGTTCAGTGACTTCTTCGCGAGTTTTTAGTTGAGTGAGATTCGGTGGCGTAACGGTTAGAGCCGCTACCTTCCATCTGGGAGGTCGTGGTTCGAATCCTGCCACTTACCAATGTGTTTTCAAATTACGATTTCATATGTACGTTTATACGACACTCTTAAGGTGAAGGAAAACATCGTGAAGAAACCTGCACACGCCTGCAAAGAAACTTAAAGGATATGTGTGAAGTCGACTAACCTGCACTGGGCCCGCGTGTTCGAATAAGGCCCGATCGCCCTAAAATCAGGGTAAGCTCGAGCCCCTCAGTGGGAACGTATATGAGCTGATATGATGAAGCTCATTGACTTATTTATAAACGCTGAACTGAGAGGTACAGTATTTTCTATGATTTGATTGAAAACAATAAATGATCCCGAGACCTTGATTTCACCTTTGTAGTTCATCATCGGAACCACTTCAAAATACCAGTAGGAGTGTGATGGTTCCTGCGTGACACCATACGGAACCCTAATAATAATAACTTTTGAAATAGAACTACTGCGTAACACCACATGGAATCCTAATAATAATATCGAGTTGCTGAACTATTTTTTTGAAGGTTCGGTCTGACGCCGAATTCCTTAACTCAAGTAGGTAAAATGTTAGCACTTGGGACCAATGAAATACGATTTAACGTTCGCAAGATAGGGTAGGAAAGGGCGAAAGAGTAAAAGAATTGGATTTGTGTTGTGTGTGAAGGAGATAGAAAGCCAGGGCTGTTTCTTGAAAATGCGCGTGGGCAGGGGGAGAGAAGATGGAATGGCGAGACGAGTTGGTCGTGTCTCGAGGCTGAAATAATGTTTGTGATTCTGTACGAATTTTTGGTGTGAAAAGTATATAGTTTTGTGAGGTGCGCCGTGTGTCTGGGTACGTATTTCTTTAGGTCTCAAGACCTAACTTGAATCACCTTTTAAATGTCCAAAGTTTTATTAAACCCAAATAGGGAAGCACTCGAAAGGTTCTTTAAAATTTAGGGTTCTCTGTGAGTTACAGAAATGTACAGTGGTTGTAGTTTGGTTGCTTGACGTAAATGTATAGTCTAAAATATCTAAATTATCTTTTCATTACTGTCATTAGTCTACTTAATTCTGATTAATTCTTTATTTTATGTAGATAAATTAAATGCTAATTCATATACGCCCGTAAGTTTAGTACGTGACATTTTACTGGGCGAGCTGTATAATTCAATATAATATCAAATTTGTACCGTTAAATACTAGAATAAATGCAAATTCTTCTTGGGCCAATAATTAACATATAGAGATAAAATTAATGTATGGCCGTACTTTTAATACAAATTAAATGTTGTAACGTGGAGTTTTACGCCTATATAAAATAAAAAGGTTTCTCCACAATTTGAGTCAAATAAATTCATAATTAATTTTTAGACTCAATCAAGTCATTTTATTTATTTTACCCTCTGCATGCAACATTGAGGCATCCTTGAGGGAGTCTACGAATTCCCTTCACTTAGAATTGACAAAAATAATGTAACTCGCATTTTGGTAATTTCTGAATTGAGCCCCTCAGTGGGGACGTGTATGAGCTGATATGATGGTAGACGATAGATGCAATGCATCTCGTGGAAACTTTCTATTCCATAGGTATAACTTTCCATCAGTAGGGAACCTAATGCCGGATCCACTTCAGAATAAATTAGACGATCACTTAACTTTCACTAAGACACAGGCCTATGGTCTTAGGAGGGGAAGTTGGGTCCTGTTCATCTGGTCCGCGTGACCACGGATCAAAGCGTTGCGTTAACTAAAAGAAACGCACCTTTGGAAATCTGAATAAAAAGATACACAACGTAACTAATTGGGTCCATTGTTCATTCTTCTATAGATATGAATTAATATTAAAATATATTTATTCAAATATATATTCAAATAACTCTTTATTGTACATCAAAAATAAATACATAACATGCAAGATTTAATTTAAAACTAAGAGATGTACAATTAAGGCGGTCTTATCGCTGAGAGCGAATTCTTCCAGACAACCCAGTGCTCAGAGAAAAGGCACGGAGACAGGTAGTACGCGAGCAACAATAACATTTAATGATTAATTATTAATAATTTTAGTTTCATTTTGTACGTTCCCAATCAAAAAAAAAAAGTAATAACTCAATGAGTTCAATATAAAACTTATAACCAATTTTCTTAACCTCAATGCAGTCGAAAAAAAAATAAGACATTTTAATAAGAGGTCACCACGTAGTAAATGATTAAAACATTGTGTTACGTTGACCCAGCTCACGGTTTCCGATTGAGCTGAAATTTTGCATGCGTATGCATGGCCCGTGACGAAACAATATTGAAAGAACCCGGTAATCATAGGATTTTGTAGCGTGGGTTGAAATATCGCCCCACGAACATAAGTTATGTATAAATCAAGCATTTGGTTTGACAAAGTTCGCCACTTAGGATGGCTGGCGATCGGAACAGGTCAATTTTTTTTTGTTACTGTGCAAAAGATTCTGCTTGTGTTTTTTTTATACATTACAGATGCGTGCTTTGGGATTTTTGTGCCTTGGGTATTTCGAGACGAAGAATGCGAGGGTTTTTGCGTTGAGTGACGCGGCGACGCTCACCCCGGCCGGAGACAATGAACAAAAAAACTTTCTACCTGCTCTTGGGGTGCGGACGAACAAGTTAAGTGGTCCCTATCTTTGAGCCAAATTGTGAAAGTTAAGTTTTGCACACTTTAGAAGTTATAAGATATCACCGTGCCCAATCTTCGTAGACCAACAGTTAATATTTAATAAATAATATTTAGTAAAAGGAGTAATATTTAGTAAAAGGGTCAATGAATTAAGAACTTAATAAAGCAAGTATGCTTCAGGAACAACATATAAATTACTTATTAACAAATACCTAACTACTTGATAACTGAATAATATGTTCGCAAATCGATTTAAGATGGGTGGAATTTTAACGAACTAATCAATGTAACATGTATGTTATGTCATCTAGCTGTTTCCCGTGGCTTCGCCCGCTTGAACAGCGTATCTATGACAGATAGAAGGTGCACAGTGTGCGAGCCGCAAGCGGCTCGCGAGTGTGAGAAAAAAAGAAAAAAAAAAGAAGAAAGGCCTTGTATTAGTCTAGATCCTAGTCTGTCTACCTACCAAATTTCAGCCAGATTCGTTCAGTAGTTTTGCGTATAGAGATACATACATATCTACAGCGAGCACTTGTCGTGATCGATGGATGTAATTAAGCTAAAGCAGTTCAATATGGAGGATGGTCAACATAGCGCAATTCTAGAGGGTTGCGTTCAAGCCAGGATAGCGGGTTCGATTCTCGCACAGAAAAATTAATCAAGGAATGATGACTTATATTAAAGGAATACTTATTTGGTACAAAGTTGTGATGAAGAATATACATGAGAAAAGCTGACTAACATTAGACGGAGAAAAATTTTATATTTTGAAAATAAAAGGATAAATTATTCTGTATGGGTTTAAACGCACTTGAACATAAATAATTCCAGGGTGATCCGGCTCAATTTTGTCGTGACTAAAGCCGGTTAGCCGGGGCGGATTCGAGCCGACAACATTGGAAGCGGGTGCTGACGAATGCCGACGAGGGAGACATTATCAGGACAGCATGGACAGAGAGAGAATAGAAGGGATTTCTCATGCCAGAGAAGTATCACCTAGTTTCCTTTATTTTATTTCAGACATAAGCGTACCTATTGTTTACGCTAAACTGGAAATTTGCGGTAAAATGACACAGTTTACCGTCATCATGGTCTGAATGTCAGTTCCACAACAGCATTGTGCTGCCTGCGTCCGAACGGCTTTCACCCTAAATGTAAAGCACTAAATCAGGGTTTTCACGAAATGCATCCAAGTGGTATTTTGGCATCCTGTTGGAAAAGGAGGCGATTTCCACAAGCTGCTGCTGGCTTTCAATATAGGTACAATATGAAGGAAACATTATCTTTTGGCCTGAGGGAGTTGAGACAGACAACGACATCGAAGGTGTATTATTTACACATTAATGTTAATATGTATTTACCATATAGAAAAAAAATATATATATCTGCGCATGAGATTTCCACGTGCAATTTGGCGCAAAGGTTGCATCCGAAGTGGCTTCGCTGGTGTCTGTACGTAGGATGACAGACCTAGCGTACGACGCTATTTTAGTAGCGGTCGTCACTCCACAACTTCGAAAGAAAATATAGTGAGGTACAACATATAGCCACGTGTTCAGCTGCCAGTATCTAGCGGCTTTAGAACAGTAATTGTTGAAAGACTACACAAAACTATTTAAAGTAACTGTAGTCTATGCCGTACATTACGCACTTTTCCACACTTTTATGGTTTCCGGAGTGGAGAGAGATGAAGACACAAAGAATCCCTAAATAATTGTTGATAGTACATATGCAATCAATATAACTATTCAAGAAAAAACTTAAACTTAAACGGAATACTTAATATGTTTCTTTGATATTATAAAAGAAAATAATTTAATTATATAAAAAAAAAAAAAAGAACGTCGGTGGCTCAACCGGTAACGACTCAGTCCATCTAACCGGAGGTACCGGGTTCGAATCTGGACGGCCATTGTACCAATGAGTTTCTTTTCGAAAACATACGTACATATACTTACCGATTGTTTTAACGGTGAGGGAAAACATCGTGAGGAAGCCTGCACACGCATGCGAAGAGACTCGAAGGTTGTGTGTGAAGTCGACCAACCCGCACTGGGCCCGCGTGGTCGACTAAAGCCTAATCACCCTGATTCAGGGTAGGCTCGAGCCCCTCGGTGGGGACGTATATGAGCTGATATAATAATAAAAAAAAAAAATTAACGATAAAGCCTTACACAGACTGTTAATTAAAGAAAAAAAATATAAATATATATATAATATGATGTTATCTCACTGTTTGCGACTATCGATTGATAGACTTTAATTGGGTTTTTTTTGTTGTTCGACCATAGATCAGAAAAGAAAACAAAAATACTGTACTTTGTCGAATAATGCTTTGCATAAAGTTTACGAAAACTCATTAATGGAAAAAGGGATACAAATATTCATATGTAAGGAAATGTTTAGTATTTATAGAACCCAATCGAATACCTTTCTATATCATGGATTAGGTATACCTTTTGATCATTAGTTAAATTAACTACGTTAATTTAAAATAATTATTCCTTTGAACAAAGTATTATATGGTAACACTTGGTGATATTAACAGTTACTAATGCAATAAATAGACATCAAGGTTATGATAGAGCAGTTTTGCAAAACCTACTTTATTCGCTTAAAGAAACAGCTCTTGCGAATAATAGAATAACCTCCTTAATTTATGACCTTAAGGTTCTAGTCAGTGTCTCTGCTATAGCTTGAACAGATTGACTAGGCATCTGAAAAATTAGATAAATGGAAAATGAAAGGTCTCAGATCTAAAATTCTTATACCTATCTACCTTTTGTGTGGTGTGGAATCTAGTTTGCAATACCATTTGGTATGATATAGTATAATTCGGGACTTCGTGTGTAGTTCTTATCGATTGATGTATTATTATTATTAATTTTGCTTTGAGAAATGTTGTTAGGCTAAAGTGAGTTTAAATAGGAAACCTAGCCAGGTGAAACCTAGCCACCAACCCAAATACCAAATAATAGGCCTATCTAGCTGTCTATAGATGCATCTACACAAACATAAATATCGGGTTCAAATAAACACAAATTTCAATATACCCGATAGAAATACAAATTTTGCGTGAGGACGCTCACCTATATATCAAAACAAAACCACAACATATACACATTATATAACAAAACGCAACAAATATTAAAGACAGCTTGAAACAAATGGATATAATCCATTCAAACTATAATAAACTAGATCTAGAAGAAATACCTAACCTAGGTATTTCATATGGGCTTGGAAAGGCGAAGTGGCAACTTTCTGGCACCGTACATACACTGAGTTAAGGTTTTGGCTTGTTCGATGGGTAACAAGCCTCTCATTAATCGGTGTCCGGGAATTCGAACAAGAATATAAGGAGGACATACCACACCTATGATCTAAAATGATCAATTATATTACAAATTTCAGCTTTTTTGGTTTAGGGACGAGATCTCGCAGCATCTGAGCCCCGAAATCCGCTCTATTTCTAGAAAAGCTTAGTACCTCTTTTGTAAACTGAGATCTTTTTGATTCCTATAAACAAACGAATAAATTGAGAAAAAAAAAACACTTACCTACTATTACACATATTTTTATGTTTGTACACCATTAGTTGTGACACAGCAATAAATAAATGAAATGAAATGAAATGAACTCTAACCCCAGAGTCATTGACACCTACTGCTCCATGTGTGAGCATATTTCAGTTTTAAACAAATAATAAAAAAAATAAAAATAAATAAAAGGTCACAAGTATATTCTCAGCACATCCGAGGCCTTAGGCTGGACTAGACTAGACAAAACTAGCAGTCTAACAGGAGGCTGAAGCCATGACGCGTATTCATAGCAGATGCACAGGCCGACGGCTTGTGTCGCGAATTAACAAAAATGGTGAGGTAGCAGCATATGAAATTAAATTATTTCAAACGTCTTGTAACACGTTTTTTTTTTAAATCAGGGTTATCCCATTTAACGCAAGAAGCGAAATAGAAATTTGAAACTTCGAATTCAGACACCTTCAATTCTACAAACCAGAATAGACCTCGTATTAAACCCAATTGGAAGTTCCGACAATGTGAAGGACTCCGATATGACTGTATTGTATTTAACATTTTGTATCTGTTTGCAGTGTGGAAATGCGCCCGCTTGCCTGTGGTTTCGCTGTCTCATTCCCAAGGGGGGGTGTGTGATGGTTCCTGCGTGACACCATACGGAACCCTAATAATAATAACTTTTGAAATAGAACTACTGCGTAACACCACATGGAATCCTAATAATAATATCGAGTTGCTGAACTATTTTTTTGAAGGTTCGGTCTGACGCCGAATTCCTTAACTCAAGTAGGTAAAATGTTAGCACTTGGGACCAATGAAATACGATTTAACGTTCGCAAGATAGGGTAGGAAAGGGCGAAAGAGTAAAAGAATTGGATTTGTGTTGTGTGTGAAGGAGATAGAAAGCCAGGGCTGTTTCTTGAAAATGCGCGTGGGCAGGGGGAGAGAAGATGGAATGGCGAGACGAGTTGGTCGTGTCTCGAGGCTGAAATAATGTTTGTGATTCTGTACGAATTTTTGGTGTGAAAAGTATATAGTTTTGTGAGGTGCGCCGTGTGTCTGGGTACGTATTTCTTTAGGTCTCAAGACCTAACTTGAATCACCTTTTAAATGTCCAAAGTTTTATTAAACCCAAATAGGGAAGCACTCGAAAGGTTCTTTAAAATTTAGGGTTCTCTGTGAGTTACAGAAATGTACAGTGGTTGTAGTTTGGTTGCTTGACGTAAATGTATAGTCTAAAATATCTAAATTATCTTTTCATTACTGTCATTAGTCTACTTAATTCTGATTAATTCTTTATTTTATGTAGATAAATTAAATGCTAATTCATATACGCCCGTAAGTTTAGTACGTGACATTTTACTGGGCGAGCTGTATAATTCAATATAATATCAAATTTGTACCGTTAAATACTAGAATAAATGCAAATTCTTCTTGGGCCAATAATTAACATATAGAGATAAAATTAATGTATGGCCGTACTTTTAATACAAATTAAATGTTGTAACGTGGAGTTTTACGCCTATATAAAATAAAAAGGTTTCTCCACAATTTGAGTCAAATAAATTCATAATTAATTTTTAGACTCAATCAAGTCATTTTATTTATTTTACCCTCTGCATGCAACATTGAGGCATCCTTGAGGGAGTCTACGAATTCCCTTCACTTAGAATTGACAAAAATAATGTAACTCGCATTTTGGTAATTTCTGAATTGAGCCCCTCAGTGGGGACGTGTATGAGCTGATATGATGGTAGACGATAGATGCAATGCATCTCGTGGAAACTTTCTATTCCATAGGTATAACTTTCCATCAGTAGGGAACCTAATGCCGGATCCACTTCAGAATAAATTAGACGATCACTTAACTTTCACTAAGACACAGGCCTATGGTCTTAGGAGGGGAAGTTGGGTCCTGTTCATCTGGTCCGCGTGACCACGGATCAAAGCGTTGCGTTAACTAAAAGAAACGCACCTTTGGAAATCTGAATAAAAAGATACACAACGTAACTAATTGGGTCCATTGTTCATTCTTCTATAGATATGAATTAATATTAAAATATATTTATTCAAATATATATTCAAATAACTCTTTATTGTACATCAAAAATAAATACATAACATGCAAGATTTAATTTAAAACTAAGAGACGTACAATTAAGGCGGTCTTATCGCTGAGAGCGAATTCTTCCAGACAACCCAGTGCTCAGAGAAAAGGCACGGAGACAGGTAGTACGCGAGCAACAATAACATTTAATGATTAATTATTAATAATTTTAGTTTCATTTTGTACGTTCCCAATCAAAAAAAAAAAAGTAATAACTCAATGAGTTCAATATAAAACTTATAACCAATTTTCTTAACCTCAATGCAGTCGAAAAAAAAATAAGACATTTTAATAAGAGGTCACCACGTAGTAAATGATTAAAACATTGTGTTACGTTGACCCAGCTCACGGTTTCCGATTGAGCTGAAATTTTGCATGCGTATGCATGGCCCGTGACGAAACAATATTGAAAGAACCCGGTAATCATAGGATTTTGTAGCGTGGGTTGAAATATCGCCCCACGAACATAAGTTATGTATAAATCAAGCATTTGGTTTGACAAAGTTCGCCACTTAGGATGGCTGGCGATCGGAACAGGTCAATTTTTTTTTGTTACTGTGCAAAAGATTCTGCTTGTGTTTTTTTTATACATTACAGATGCGTGCTTTGGGATTTTTGTGCCTTGGGTATTTCGAGACGAAGAATGCGAGGGTTTTTGCGTTGAGTGACGCGGCGACGCTCACCCCGGCCGGAGACAATGAACAAAAAAACTTTCTACCTGCTCTTGGGGTGCGGACGAACAAGTTAAGTGGTCCCTATCTTTGAGCCAAATTGTGAAAGTTAAGTTTTGCACACTTTAGAAGTTATAAGATATCACCGTGCCCAATCTTCGTAGACCAACAGTTAATATTTAATAAATAATATTTAGTAAAAGGAGTAATATTTAGTAAAAGGGTCAATGAATTAAGAACTTAATAAAGCAAGTATGCTTCAGGAACAACATATAAATTACTTATTAACAAATACCTAACTACTTGATAACTGAATAATATGTTCGCAAATCGATTTAAGATGGGTGGAATTTTAACGAACTAATCAATGTAACATGTATGTTATGTCATCTAGCTGTTTCCCGTGGCTTCGCCCGCTTGAACAGCGTATCTATGACAGATAGAAGGTGCACAGTGTGCGAGCCGCAAGCGGCTCGCGAGTGTGAGAAAAAAAGAAAAAAAAAAGAAGAAAGGCCTTGTATTAGTCTAGATCCTAGTCTGTCTACCTACCAAATTTCAGCCAGATTCGTTCAGTAGTTTTGCGTATAGAGATACATACATATCTACAGCGAGCACTTGTCGTGATCGATGGATGTAATTAAGCTAAAGCAGTTCAATATGGAGGATGGTCAACATAGCGCAATTCTAGAGGGTTGCGTTCAAGCCAGGATAGCGGGTTCGATTCTCGCACAGAAAAATTAATCAAGGAATGATGACTTATATTAAAGGAATACTTATTTGGTACAAAGTTGTGATGAAGAATATACATGAGAAAAGCTGACTAACATTAGACGGAGAAAAATTTTATATTTTGAAAATAAAAGGATAAATTATTCTGTATGGGTTTAAACGCACTTGAACATAAATAATTCCAGGGTGATCCGGCTCAATTTTGTCGTGACTAAAGCCGGTTAGCCGGGGCGGATTCGAGCCGACAACATTGGAAGCGGGTGCTGACGAATGCCGACGAGGGAGACATTATCAGGACAGCATGGACAGAGAGAGAATAGAAGGGATTTCTCATGCCAGAGAAGTATCACCTAGTTTCCTTTATTTTATTTCAGACATAAGCGTACCTATTGTTTACGCTAAACTGGAAATTTGCGGTAAAATGACACAGTTTACCGTCATCATGGTCTGAATGTCAGTTCCACAACAGCATTGTGCTGCCTGCGTCCGAACGGCTTTCACCCTAAATGTAAAGCACTAAATCAGGGTTTTCACGAAATGCATCCAAGTGGTATTTTGGCATCCTGTTGGAAAAGGAGGCGATTTCCACAAGCTGCTGCTGGCTTTCAATATAGGTACAATATGAAGGAAACATTATCTTTTGGCCTGAGGGAGTTGAGACAGACAACGACATCGAAGGTGTATTATTTACACATTAATGTTAATATGTATTTACCATATAGAAAAAAAATATATATATCTGCGCATGAGATTTCCACGTGCAATTTGGCGCAAAGGTTGCATCCGAAGTGGCTTCGCTGGTGTCTGTACGTAGGATGACAGACCTAGCGTACGACGCTATTTTAGTAGCGGTCGTCACTCCACAACTTCGAAAGAAAATATAGTGAGGTACAACATATAGCCACGTGTTCAGCTGCCAGTATCTAGCGGCTTTAGAACAGTAATTGTTGAAAGACTACACAAAACTATTTAAAGTAACTGTAGTCTATGCCGTACATTACGCACTTTTCCACACTTTTATGGTTTCCGGAGTGGAGAGAGATGAAGACACAAAGAATCCCTAAATAATTGTTGATAGTACATATGCAATCAATATAACTATTCAAGAAAAAACTTAAACTTAAACGGAATACTTAATATGTTTCTTTGATATTATAAAAGAAAATAATTTAATTATATAAAAAAAAAAAAAAGAACGTCGGTGGCTCAACCGGTAACGACTCAGTCCATCTAACCGGAGGTACCGGGTTCGAATCTGGACGGCCATTGTACCAATGAGTTTCTTTTCGAAAACATACGTACATATACTTACCGATTGTTTTAACGGTGAGGGAAAACATCGTGAGGAAGCCTGCACACGCATGCGAAGAGACTCGAAGGTTGTGTGTGAAGTCGACCAACCCGCACTGGGCCCGCGTGGTCGACTAAAGCCTAATCACCCTGATTCAGGGTAGGCTCGAGCCCCTCGGTGGGGACGTATATGAGCTGATATAATAATAAAAAAAAAAAAATTAACGATAAAGCCTTACACAGACTGTTAATTAAAGAAAAAAAATATAAATATATATATAATATGATGTTATCTCACTGTTTGCGACTATCGATTGATAGACTTTAATTGGGTTTTTTTTGTTGTTCGACCATAGATCAGAAAAGAAAACAAAAATACTGTACTTTGTCGAATAATGCTTTGCATAAAGTTTACGAAAACTCATTAATGGAAAAAGGGATACAAATATTCATATGTAAGGAAATGTTTAGTATTTATAGAACCCAATCGAATACCTTTCTATATCATGGATTAGGTACACCTTTTGATCATTAGTTAAATTAACTACGTTAATTTAAAATAATTATTCCTTTGAACAAAGTATTATATGGTAACACTTGGTGATATTAACAGTTACTAATGCAATAAATAGACATCAAGGTTATGATAGAGCAGTTTTGCAAAACCTACTTTATTCGCTTAAAGAAACAGCTCTTGCGAATAATAGAATAACCTCCTTAATTTATGACCTTAAGGTTCTAGTCAGTGTCTCTGCTATAGCTTGAACAGATTGACTAGGCATCTGAAAAATTAGATAAATGGAAAATGAAAGGTCTCAGATCTAAAATTCTTATACCTATCTACCTTTTGTGTGGTGTGGAATCTAGTTTGCAATACCATTTGGTATGATATAGTATAATTCGGGACTTCGTGTGTAGTTCTTATCGATTGATGTATTATTATTATTAATTTTGCTTTGAGAAATGTTGTTAGGCTAAAGTGAGTTTAAATAGGAAACCTAGCCAGGTGAAACCTAGCCACCAACCCAAATACCAAATAATAGGCCTATCTAGCTGTCTATAGATGCATCTACACAAACATAAATATCGGGTTCAAATAAACACAAATTTCAATATACCCGATAGAAATACAAATTTTGCGTGAGGACGCTCACCTATATATCAAAACAAAACCACAACATATACACATTATATAACAAAACGCAACAAATATTAAAGACAGCTTGAAACAAATGGATATAATCCATTCAAACTATAATAAACTAGATCTAGAAGAAATACCTAACCTAGGTATTTCATATGGGCTTGGAAAGGCGAAGTGGCAACTTTCTGGCACCGTACATACACTGAGTTAAGGTTTTGGCTTGTTCGATGGGTAACAAGCCTCTCATTAATCGGTGTCCGGGAATTCGAACAAGAATATAAGGAGGACATACCACACCTATGATCTAAAATGATCAATTATATTACAAATTTCAGCTTTTTTGGTTTAGGGACGAGATCTCGCAGCATCTGAGCCCCGAAATCCGCTCTATTTCTAGAAAAGCTTAGTACCTCTTTTGTAAACTGAGATCTTTTTGATTCCTATAAACAAACGAATAAATTGAGAAAAAAAAAACACTTACCTACTATTACACATATTTTTATGTTTGTACACCATTAGTTGTGACACAGCAATAAATAAATGAAATGAAATGAAATGAACTCTAACCCCAGAGTCATTGACACCTACTGCTCCATGTGTGAGCATATTTCAGTTTTAAACAAATAATAAAAAAAATAAAAATAAATAAAAGGTCACAAGTATATTCTCAGCACATCCGAGGCCTTAGGCTGGACTAGACTAGACAAAACTAGCAGTCTAACAGGAGGCTGAAGCCATGACGCGTATTCATAGCAGATGCACAGGCCGACGGCTTGTGTCGCGAATTAACAAAAATGGTGAGGTAGCAGCATATGAAATTAAATTATTTCAAACGTCTTGTAACACGTTTTTTTTTTAAATCAGGGTTATCCCATTTAACGCAAGAAGCGAAATAGAAATTTGAAACTTCGAATTCAGACACCTTCAATTCTACAAACCAGAATAGACCTCGTATTAAACCCAATTGGAAGTTCCGACAATGTGAAGGACTCCGATATGACTGTATTGTATTTAACATTTTGTATCTGTTTGCAGTGTGGAAATGCGCCCGCTTGCCTGTGGTTTCGCTGTCTCATTCCCAAGGGGGGGTGTGTGATGGTTCCTGCGTGACACCATACGGAACCCTAATAATAATAACTTTTGAAATAGAACTACTGCGTAACACCACATGGAATCCTAATAATAATATCGAGTTGCTGAACTATTTTTTTGAAGGTTCGGTCTGACGCCGAATTCCTTAACTCAAGTAGGTAAAATGTTAGCACTTGGGACCAATGAAATACGATTTAACGTTCGCAAGATAGGGTAGGAAAGGGCGAAAGAGTAAAAGAATTGGATTTGTGTTGTGTGTGAAGGAGATAGAAAGCCAGGGCTGTTTCTTGAAAATGCGCGTGGGCAGGGGGAGAGAAGATGGAATGGCGAGACGAGTTGGTCGTGTCTCGAGGCTGAAATAATGTTTGTGATTCTGTACGAATTTTTGGTGTGAAAAGTATATAGTTTTGTGAGGTGCGCCGTGTGTCTGGGTACGTATTTCTTTAGGTCTCAAGACCTAACTTGAATCACCTTTTAAATGTCCAAAGTTTTATTAAACCCAAATAGGGAAGCACTCGAAAGGTTCTTTAAAATTTAGGGTTCTCTGTGAGTTACAGAAATGTACAGTGGTTGTAGTTTGGTTGCTTGACGTAAATGTATAGTCTAAAATATCTAAATTATCTTTTCATTACTGTCATTAGTCTACTTAATTCTGATTAATTCTTTATTTTATGTAGATAAATTAAATGCTAATTCATATACGCCCGTAAGTTTAGTACGTGACATTTTACTGGGCGAGCTGTATAATTCAATATAATATCAAATTTGTACCGTTAAATACTAGAATAAATGCAAATTCTTCTTGGGCCAATAATTAACATATAGAGATAAAATTAATGTATGGCCGTACTTTTAATACAAATTAAATGTTGTAACGTGGAGTTTTACGCCTATATAAAATAAAAAGGTTTCTCCACAATTTGAGTCAAATAAATTCATAATTAATTTTTAGACTCAATCAAGTCATTTTATTTATTTTACCCTCTGCATGCAACATTGAGGCATCCTTGAGGGAGTCTACGAATTCCCTTCACTTAGAATTGACAAAAATAATGTAACTCGCATTTTGGTAATTTCTGAATTGAGCCCCTCAGTGGGGACGTGTATGAGCTGATATGATGGTAGACGATAGATGCAATGCATCTCGTGGAAACTTTCTATTCCATAGGTATAACTTTCCATCAGTAGGGAACCTAATGCCGGATCCACTTCAGAATAAATTAGACGATCACTTAACTTTCACTAAGACACAGGCCTATGGTCTTAGATGGGGAAGTTGGGTCCTGTTCATCAGTCACCGGAAATACTGAATCATACAAAATTTCAGCTCAATCGGAACCCTGGAAGTCGCTATAAAATCGATCGCAAGATTTAAAGAGGATATACATACATACGAACATTTCAAGATAGCAAGGGTTATTAATAGCTAATTGCAATCAAGGTAACAATTGTATGATGAAGTTAGCTAACTAACTGTTCAAATATTAAAACCCTGCAATAAAAAAAACATCTTTATAATTATAAAACCTGGTTTTATTCAGCTTTATCAAAAGAACCGGTCGAGTTATTAGGTACCCTTATTTTTTAAATCTCCCGATTATATGAACTGAACTTGATTTATAACGGTCCGCTGATTAATCGTTTCGCTGTATACGAAACTTATTTTTTTTAACACGAATTAAAGAGATAAGAAATGAATAATTGTTATTGCCTTAATTTTTGGAGCCAAATGTTTGGCAAAGTAAATTACGAGGAAAATTGTTGGGTCTTTGATGAATAATGCGAATTGACGATGAATTATTTTTCGTGATATTGTTAGCAGTATTTCCGGTGACAATAGCTCCTTTTGGAATTATGAAGTGGATATCTTTACTTATATTATAAATTTAAATATTTGTGTTTGTCTGTTACCTTTTCACGCTTCAACACCTTGACCAATATTGATTAAATTTGGCATGCAAATAGCCTGTGTCGCTGGGAAGGACATAGGCTACTTTATCCCGTGAAAATAGCATAGTCCGATGTAGTTCCTGAAGGACCTGAAAAAAAACTTTATTTTTGCTTAATTACTTTAACATTGCTACGGAACAATGGATTGTTGTGATTTTTTAAACAGAAATGGTTGAGGAGGACGAACATAAAATGAGACAATATACTAATAAGTATTACTGACATAAGTTTCCGAGGGATCTGGGGAAAACTCCTTTCCACTCTCGCGCAAGTCGGCATCGCAACGAAGCAATGAAGTGATTGAAGTGATTTTTTGTATAGAAATGGTTGAACGGTGGTAAGTGACATAAACTGTTAATCAGAATAGCTCAATATAGTTCTTGAGGGATCTGGAGGACTGTCATGTCTACGCTAGACTCGCGCACTACTTACCCTCAAAGGCAGAACAAAAATGATCAGACTAAAAACGATTTCCACGCGGTCGAAGCCGCGGGAAAAAACTAGTATAATAATAAACTACAAAGGTGGAATCAAGGTCTCAGGATCATCTATTGTTTTCAATCAAATCATAGAAAATACTGTACCGCTTAGCTCAGGTTTTTTAATTAAATAATTGTTATTGCCTTAATTTTTGCGAAATGTTTGGCGAAGTAAATTATGAGGAAAATTGTTGGGTCTTTGATAAATAATGCGAATTAACTATGAATTATTTTGTGATGTTGTTAACAACAATAGCAGTATTTCCGGCGACAATAGCTCCTTTTGGTATTTTGAAGTGGATATAATGATACACTACAAAGGTGGAACCAAGGTCTCAAGATCATCTATTGTTTTCAATCAAATCATAGAAAATATTATTTATTTGTTTTAATTTTTATTTAATTCTAATTCTATAAGGTTATTTTAATTTTACAACTATAAAAATTTTTCAACGCAATGTATGTTGCTTAGAAATAAATGAACTTGAACTTGAACTTGAATACTGTACCTCTGAGCTTAGCTTTTTTATTTAAGTAATTGTTTTTGCTTTTATTTTTAGAGTCGAAATGTTTGGCGAAGTATTTGACAAGAAAGATTGTTGGGTCTTTGATGAATAATGCGAATTGACGATTAACTATTTTTCCTGATATTGTTAGTAACAATTGCAGTATTTCCGGTGATAATAGCTCCTTTTGGTATTATGAAGTGGATAAAATAATAAACTACAAAGGTGGAATCAAGGTCTCAGGATCATCTATTGTTTTCAATCAAATCGTAGAAAATACTGTACCTCTCAGCTTATCTTTTTTATTTAAGTAATTGTTTTTGCCTTAATTTTTGGAGCCGAAATGTTTGGCGAAGTAAATTAATTACAAGGAAAATTTTTGGGTCTTTGATGAATAGATAATGCGAATTGACGATGAATTATTTTTCGTGATGTTGTTAGCAATTTTAGCTAGTCGATCGTTCGTTAGTTGACTCATTTTGAATAATATACAATAAATTTCTCATAAGAGCGTCGGTGGCGTAATCCTAAGGGCCGCTACTCCTGTCCGGGAGGTCATGGTACGAATCCTGCCACGTACCAATGTGTTTTCGTATTAAGATTTCATATACGCTCTTACTGTAAAGAAAACATCGTGAGGAAATCGGCACATGCCTGCGAAGAAAATCGAAGGTTGTGTGTGAAATTGACCTACTCGTATTGGGCCCACGTGATCGACTAAGGCTCGATCGCCCTAACTCAGGGTAGGCTCAAGCCCCTCGGTGGGGAAGTATATGAGCTATTCCTAATGTGTAAAGATAATGTGGACGCGTTTACTACACAAGAAAGCCCTTTGATTTTGGGGTATGTATACGGTCTCATACTGTGGATTTTTACCTACTTTTACGATGTTCTATCACAAATGAACTTCTGTTTCAGAAATTCTGCATCCGCCGTTTGTTCACAGAGTCACTGGTAAGACGACATATTTCAGGAAGTGAATCAGTAGTCGAAGCTATACAACTTTACTCCAGAAACCTGTGGTCAAGTCTAAAAAACTGGCCAAGTGCGAGTCGGACTAGCACTTCGTGGGTTTCGTACCACCACACCTCTCCACACAACTACATAGTATAATGACAATGATACATATTGACATAAACAGAAGACATCAACGCGAGAGACAAAAATATGCGTTTTTGTCATTCAATTTGGACTCCTTAACGCGAGTACGACTCACAATTGGACGATTTTTATTCTTTGTTGTTTTACTTTAGTACCAGTACTATAATGACACAAAGTTTAACGCTTGTATGTATTACCGTTTTTACGATAGAGTTAAATCAAAAATATTCCTTAAGACCTATAAAAAACAGGTTTTATGTATGGAAACACCCCTATATTTTTAAATTTTTGATATTTTTAGTATTCGTTGTTATTGCGACAATAGAAATACACATTTTGTGAAAATTTTAACTTTGTAACCATTAGAGTTCATTTGCGTGCACCATCCTCGACTGCATCATCACTTACCATCGGGTGAGTTGCAGTCAAATGCACTCAAATTTTTAATAAAAAAAAATGAAATACGGACCGCTGACAGACGGACACACAGACGGATAGACGGACAGACAGACAGCGCAGGCTTAGTAATATAGTCCCTTTGGGTGTGCGAAACCCTAAAAAGGACTTTTCATACAAATCGATCAGCTAATTAATTAAGTATGTATTGGATTGGATGTATTTTTTGAGAATTTATTATTCGTTAATGGGGAAAAACTATTCGATATCGTCATCTCATTCATCTCTTAAAATGCATTCTTCGCCTTACCAGTCAACAGTGGGTAAGTTTTTACACTCAGCTTCTTGCCGGAGGAAGCCAACTGCCGAAAGCTAGTAACGTACCCATCACGAACATTGGTCTGATCTGAATACTATTTAGGCAATAACATTTTTATGTCTCATAAACTGACTCGAAGGTTAAGGCCCAATCTTATCCTACTAATATTATAAACACGAAGGTTTGTAAGAATGTATGGATGTATGTTTGTTACTCTTTCGCGCAAAAGCTACTGAACGGATCTGGCTGAAATTTGGTAGGTAGACACATTAGGACCTGGATTAACACATAGGTTACTTTTTTCCATGCTCGCCAGACGCTTGCGGCTCGCGCACTGCGCACCCACGCAGGTGAAGCCGCGGGAAACAGCTTGTTTCAAATATTTACAATATCATACATTAAACTAAGTGCGATGCTCGGAGTCTTCTTGGCAAGTGAACAACATTTTTTTTTGTGTAAAACTAGGTTTTTCAGAATAACCAACTTGAAATTAAACCCATAACATGAAAAATAAGTTAAAAAAAATGCCTTTAATGAGGATACGAACTCGGAACTTACGGTTTTTGAGCTAGACTCGGTAACCGAACCGCTCGGCTAGAAACGCGTTAGAAAATGTTGTGAAAATATGATACATTTTGAGCGGGATTCTTGCGTTACGAAAAACGCGTTTTTCTAGAGATCAAACCTATCTAGATCGATTTCGATTTTTTTTCGACTCACTGTACCAGACTCACACTTGACCAGTTACGTGAATTACCATGAAAACTGAAAAAAATATATAACGCATTGTACTACATAATTAACCTATCCGCAAAGTACCTGCATTTTTCAGATACGCTTTTCACCCACAACGCGAATGACCATGATATCTGAAAATAAATCTTACGCATTGTACCCGATACGCAAATCGCCTAGATTTTTCACTTAGACGCATTTTATTCAAATTATTTTATGTAGATTTGAAACATAATAAAAAAAAAACTTAAAAAACAAAAACCCTAAACCCCCGTACACCAATTTTCAACCAAATCGTAGGAGCCGTTTCCGAGAAACAAATCATTTATATATTAGTCACCATAAAACTGTAAAAACCTTTAGATTATAATCTAACGGGATCTATCTCGCGAGATTGTGAACTGTCGAAGGATTGTGAACTGTAACGTACTGCTTACAATTTCACTAGTGCCATTGTAATCTTTCTAGTGACATTACAATAACACGAAGCGAAGTGAATAACATTAAATAAAAGCGAGCAAAGCGAGCGATGTTAGTTACGGTCAGGTTTGATTGATTATATAGTCAAAGAGCTTCGCGAAGCGAGGCTCCCCCTCCTGGGTAGCAGAATGCTTCGCAGAAGAAGGAATCATCGATTATATTCAGATGGGCCGTGAAATTGTAAGCCGATCCACAGTTTACCGTCATATTATAATCTAATTTTGACAATATCCCGGCGACATATACATATTATAATATAAGAATTGTTCGTTTAAAGTATGTAATAAATATAAGATTAGAAGCAATCTATTGAAATATTATGCTTGGTTTAGGAAAGACATTTGTGGTGTCGAATTGATGTAGTGGTGTAAGCCATAATTTCTGATTACGAAGGGCTTACGACTACAGCTATTACCCTAAATGAAGGGAAAAACAAAAAGGCTATGATTTCAGGCGGTAAACTCTTGGCTTCATACTTTTCCGTAGTCGGGTTTTAGTTTTTTTAAATTTCATTTTATTTTCATATTTTTTGTGCTCAGAGAAAAACGCCACCCCACCTCGCTACCCGCGGCCGCGTGTCGTGTCGCTTGATTGTAGCGCGCGTATTGAGCCATCTATTGATATCGGTTGTGATACCATTTGCTAAGAAAGTTAAAATATTTGTATATTTAATGTATACATATATATTTAGAATGTACTCGTCAAGACCTTTCTTTTGATACCAAACATGATATGAATATCTAAAAACAATTTTTTTGGTTGTTTATTTCATCTATAAAATCAGTCATGTTAATTTTTTTATATGCTATATATCCTACTAGCGACCCGCCCCGGCTTCGCACGGGTGCAATGCTGATACTAAATACACTACAGAAAAACTGAGAACGTTGTATATAAAAACATAGCAGCCCGCTCCGGCTTCGCACGGGTATAAAATATATAGCCTATGTGATTAAAATCGATTCAATAGTTTTGATTTATTTATTACTGCCCGTGGCCCGCACGCGTTAAATTTGGAGTAAAACAATCCCCCTTTCCCTATACCATGAAGATTTCCTGCTATCTTTGGAATACATTCACTGGATATTTATTGGATATTTAGAATTCATACACTACATTTTTACTTATTTACTTTTTACATTTTTAACTATTTATTTTATTTTAACAACATATTACAGAAAGTCTTTATAAACAACGTTCACAGCTTTCTTGTCATTAGACAATACAAACATGTTTTCTCTGGAGGTCACTCTTGAAAGAGCGATATACAGTTGTCCATGTGAAAAACAGTCAACGCTCAAATCTAAGCCTGCAACGTTGAAGGTTTGACCCTGCGATTTATTAATGGTCATTGCAAAAGATGTCTTTACCGGAAACTGTAAACGTTTAAATTGGAAGGGTAAATCCGATGGTATCAGAGGGATTCGGGGAATCAATACATCTTCTCCGGTACCACATCCTGTGAGTATTGTGCACTCTATTTTGAAAGTTTTCAATGATTTTACCAGCAAACGCGTGCCATTGCAAAGTTTAGGTGGATTCAGGTTTCTTAATAAAATAACAGGACAACCTAATTTCAACACCATTTTGTGAGGAGGGAGTCCAGACGGGTTCAAAGAATTTAGAAATTCTGTAGGAAAATGAACAGCTTCTTCCAAATCGAGAACAGTATCGACCGAGTAGTATATTTTCGTCGGCGCATCAATCTTTGAAAGAATCAAGTTATTTACTTTATCTACTTGTTCGTTATTTGGTGACAGAATCGCTCTTTCTTTAAACCAAGATATTGTCTTATAACTTATGTTATCAATGTCAGGATAGACATTGTTAGGCACGCTCTTGCCGCACCGGGCGGCCGGCCAGTACCGCCGCAAACGCTACGTCCCGCAATTTTTAAATGTGTAATATCTTCGAAAATATTCACTTAAATCATACGGTGTAACGGGCCATATAGATCTATATTAAATGAACAATGTATTCAAGGTATTTAATTGGTTAAGGGTTAATGCTGTATTGGTTAAAATCGCTTCGAAAATTAGCCATTATTTGTCGTAAAAAGTAAATGACAAAAAAAAGTTATTGTGGGTTATCCATAAGAGATAGACATATACCGTCACGGACTTTTCTGTAGACCTTTTCAATGTGTACAATACTTAGTACATTATTTTGATAAAACTCGTAGGGTTCAGCCTGCGTTTGCAATGTAAGCGGAAAAAATGTAATTATTTACGACATCACATTAGAAACCTCAAAAATAACAGTACTTCTCCACTATTTAATGGATGTTATTATACATATAAACCTTCCTCTTGAATCACTCTATCTACTAAAAAAAACCGCATCAAAATCCGTTGCGTAGTTTCAAAGATTTAAGCATACAAAGGGACATAGGGACAGAGAAAGCGACTTTGTTTTATACTATGTAGTGATGACACGCGGAGTGATGGCACAAAAGACACCACATTTGTCAAGATCGGTTAAGAGGTTTAGGAAATACGAGGGAACAGATGAACAACCATACATACATATATACATATACTGTCAAAAACATAACCCTCCTTTTTTCGTAGTCGGGTAATTATATGCTATATATCCTATAACACGCAGAGTGATGGCACAAATCGAAAGACACCACATTTGTCAAGATCGGTTAAGTGGTTTAGGAAATACGAGGGAACAGATGTACATCCATACATACATACATAGACTGTCAAAAACATAACCCTCCTTTTTTCGTACTCGGGTAATTACCCTCCTTTTTTCGTAGTCGGGTAATAACCCTCCTTTTTTCGTATTCGGGTAAAAATATAACCCTCCTTTTTCCGTAGTCGGTAAAAATATACCTCAATGGTACGTAATATCCACATCTCTAACTCCAAGAAAACAATTTTGATTTTACGTTCGTACTTCTGGAAGTCCCTCTAAAATCGTTTGCAAGATTTGACCTAAACAAACAAACAAATAAACATTGCAAGTTAAATAAAAGCTTGTAACATAGGTACAGAGGCCAGCACATCAAGCTAGACACTTTGGACTTTGTACCGTTCTTATGTCGTACGCGTATGGATCAGAATCGCATTACGAGTGTCTAGCTTAATGTGCTGTACTGTGTACCTATAGATCCTTAGGCGTAATGTCTGCGTAACAGTTAGGCTGCATTTCCACAGAAGCGGAGCTCAGCTGAGCGGGGCCGTGTAAAAAGGTAAGTGATTACATTGCAACTGCGCAAAGATGAGTGGTGCAGAGCTAAGCGCGTAGCTGGCTGAAGTTGAGCCGAGCAGGGCTGAGGTAAGCTGTATAGCTGGCTTAAGTAAAGCCGAGCGGGGCTGTGAATACATTTTGGTTGCAGTTAAACGGTGTCCAGCCCAGCCTCGCCCGTCCTCGCTCCACCTAGCACTAGGACAACTACACAGTGAGCTGAGAGTGATTTGAGACTCCGCATGCACTTGCACTCGCTCAGCATGACAAAGCTCCGCTCTGCACAGCACCACACCCTGGACACTTCATACAACGGGCCCGAAATGACATTTCAAAAAAGGAATGACGGAACAAACAAAATGGCGGTGAAATCCTATAGTTTCGACAACCAAACTGTAACCAATTTGTATCAATCTGGGTGACGAGGGGGTGAGGTCGCAATCGAGAGAGCGGCAGGGAGTGTCCATACTGTATGTTAGTACTAATATATTATGCACTTTGACAGCACGCTATACATTGTAATGTAATTCTTCTAAACTCAGCTAATACTGATTCCACTGAAGTGGAGCGGAGGTGAGGTGAGATGTGTGATTTGAGTAATATCATTGGTAAATTTTTGTAAGTCTCTGCTCAGCTCCGCGCAGCTCCGCCTTAGGTTCTGTGGAAACGCAGCCTTACTCTTTTGAGGAAAATTCGGATATATTTCTGCCAAATAGGTACTTACCTATTTATTTTATATGGAACATTCTAACGTTACCACTAAAAAAGTGCCAAGTGTGTGTCGGATCTGGCGCAATTGTATGGAACCCTGGTTCCGTAGTCTTTTTAATAATTTAATGTACATTTTTAACCGACTTCCAAAAAGGAGGGGGTTCTCAATTCTACTGTATGTTTTTTTTGTATGTTTGTTATGCGATATAATCGCAGATTGCGAATCTTCTTTTATTCGATAGAATATGCTGACAGGTTGAGCCTATGTACATTTTATTAAAATCGATGTGGCATTTTTTTTGGAAAATTAAAAAAGAAAACAAAAATGATAAGGCAAAATTGTACTCAGTTGTTGCGATGGAAGTCGTTTTTTTAACGTGTTTGGCGTTTGCAATTAATAAAAAAAGTTATTGGTGGCATTTTTTTAAAATTCTACTGCATATCTTAAGTTGGTGGACTATGACTTCTAAACTAAGTAAGCCTATTTGGCCGTCATAATTTCCCATTTAATTAAATATATATGTTCTACTATTTACAACACTTTTCAGATTTCTTGAAAAAGCGGTTCAGTTGGTACATACGTACGTACATATTAATGGTGGGGACATAATTATATCAAAAACGAATCATTTATTGAAAATAGATACCTCAGCAAATCTACAGTCTTTTTGAAAGACCTATCATCATCATCGTCATTTACCATCAGGTGAGATGATGCCAAGGGCTTATCAAAAATCAACGATACTCCTTACAAGAGGGTAAGTGAACAATGAAAAATTTGCCCCCACTTTACATGTAAATACTCTAAACTTTTTTTTTCACAGATTGTATTCAATATATTTAAAGAAGTCACAGATCAGCATGAATAATTTTCTACTGTTGGTAGCTGTTATAGTCTGTAACAGGTACAAACATTAGTTATTGTATTTTACATAACAGTTATATAAATTAGCCACCAGTGCTGTAAGTTGCAAAGAGGATATAAACTACTACGTTGTCCAACCAGTCCTAAGCGCGCAGTCTCCGTCTAAGTTTGATATGGCACTGTGTGCCATTTGCTGTGGATATTATAATATTTAAGATCGATGGATTAAAACAATGTGAACAGAATTACACGACTTTTATTGGAGTAAATCCCTGAAGGTTACAAGTCTTTGATTAAAACGGCTGTGACATACGGACAGACAGAGAGACAGACGTGGCGAAACTATAAGGGTTCCCAGTTTGGCTACGGAACCCTAAAAATGTCTACGTTTTACGTAAGCACGAATATAATGTCAGGTAATAGATTTTTCTTCCAGGAAATATTACATTGCTAACATTTTTACTGTTGATCTGTTCGTTTCTCGTATAAGTTCAAAAGGAAAATCATTTCCCGTTTACTGTGCTTTCGAAACTCAAGTGTTTTGTACACTTTAGGTAAAATGTTTGATTTTTACAAAGAAGCAAGATTTATTTTTAGACAAACAAAATATCAGCTGTTTGTTATTTTAATTAGTTCTTTGATTTTAATTATACTGTTTATACTATCTAACCACCTACGTGTCTAGTGGTTAAGTCCATTAGCTTTACATCAGGAGGTCGCGGGTTCGGTTCCTGGCGGAGTCTAACTTTATAAGGCTCGGTTTAGTTGGTGGAAGGACATATTCTAACCCCGCCTGGGTAGCTACCACCATCTTACTAAAGTGTTGCCGCCAAAAATCAATGCTTACAACATTAATGTTACTCAAACTCAAACTCAAATAACTCTTTATTGTACATCAAAATTAAAACATACATATACAATATTTAATTAACAACTAGAAGACGTAAAATTTTGGCGGTCTTATCGCTGAGAGCGATTTTTACCAGACAACCCAGTATGTACATGTATAACGGATTGAAGATAAGATAGCTAGTTCCCCAATGTGTTGGGAAATCTGGGTAAGCCCGCTTCCATCTTCGGCATCATCGTCACTTATCATTAGGTGAGAAGATGCCAAGGGCTTAGCGATTGTGAGAAAAAAAGTGATTATCACTGTAAGTCGTTTATCTACATTTTAAAAACCTTTATTAACCTTGCAATGTATTTATGTATGTTTGTTAAATTCAAATCTTGGGATAGATAGATAAAACATTTATTCAAAGCTACATTACAATTGATACACAAAAATAAAAATAAAATCAAAAACTTCTTATATCTAAGCTTAAATGCGATCAATTTTAGAGCTATTTCCAGGGATCCGATTAAGCGTAAAGCCGTATTCCCGGTGACAATAGATCCTTTTTAGGTTCCGTACAAAAAAAAACAAAAAGGAACCTTATAGGATCACTCGTGCGTCTGTCTGTCTGTCCGTCTGTCCGTCCAAGCCAATTTGCTCTGAATCTACTTGACCAAATCAAGTGAAATTTGGTAGGATAGTGTGGTCGTATGACCCAAATACAGATGTGCAAAGTAAATATTTTTTTTTAAATAAGGGTTATTTTCGGAAGACAAATTAGGAAATTAAAAAAATGTTTTGGAAACCTTATTGTGTCATATATCAAATAAAAGGGCTCGTTATCAGGATCTTAAATATATTTTTGTTTATATTGTAAAATAAATAGTTTTGATTTTATTCATGAAAGAAGACGAAAATTGACCATTCCCCCCGGTTCTCCGAAACTACTGAGCCAAAAATTTTGAAAAAAATAAAAAATAAACTTCATGGCTTGTAGATTACAGGAAAACCTATAACAATTCTATCAATTAAAAAAAAGTGGTAAACTCAATGTAATACGTTCACTTACGAAAAAAAAATCTAGTTATTATAGAAAATAGTCTATCGGTGTTCTACAGGATTTATTTCGGAGAGTGTGACCTGGAGCTTCACGACATCATCCCCCTCTTCATTTCATCATCGAACGATCAGGTGCGGAGGGCAATTCCACCTCTTTGTCGTTGATGTTTTACCTTTACGCACGAACTGTTTTGCTTCTTCGTTCATCATGCGAACGGCCAAGGGGTGGAATTCCCTTCCGGCGTCTGTATTCCCCGAATTGTGAAATTTAGGAATCTTCAAGACAAGTGTGAACAGGCACTTTTTGAGCTTGCGTGTTACATCCTCAGCTGCATCGGCACTTACCATCAGGTGAGGTGCAGCCAAACACACTCAAATTTTTAATAATAAAAAAAATACTCGCATCTTAATGTGAGGATTTCAAATGTGATATTTTGTATTTGATTTTGGCATTGTACGGAACCCTCTCCACGCGAGTTCAACTCGCACTTGGCCGCTTTTATTATATTTTGAAGTTGATCTAATGATGAACTTTGGAGGTGGAATCAATATCCCAGAATCGTCTTTTATTTTCAACTAGCTGTCCAGGCGAACTACGTAAGAACCTTCTCCTGATAATAACGAACTCGACAAAATCAGAATTAACGAAATCGGTCCAGCCGTTCACGAGAATTTTTCAGTACCTACATAATTACAAGGTTGAAGCTTACGGTCAGTGTCTCATTGAATTTGGCGAGATCAAGTGCAGTGGAGTGCAGTTTAGTGTAGTGGAGTGCAGTGGAGTGTAGCGGAGTGCAGTAGAGTAAAGTGGAGTGCAGTAGAGTAAAGTGGAGTGCAGTGGAGTTCAGTGGAGTGCAGTGCATCGCAGTGTAGTGTATTGCATTGTAGTGTAGTGTAAGGCGGTACAAAGTTCGCCGGGACAGCTAGTTTTTATTAAAATAGATATAGAAACGTATAAAATACAACACTGTGCTCACCTTTTTTGAATTTGGAACCGTGTTTTTTTTAAATTCATCTGAAAATTTTGTATTTTGAGCATAACAACTCTTTTCAAATAAAGGCTTGAACCGAAAAACCTGTAGGTTTTTATTTATATTTATTTATTTTATTTTGTTATAATAATTACTTGCCACACTTACAACGGACCAAATTATCTTAAAAATATCAGAAAACATTCTACGAAATTCTTAAAACTAGTGAAAACACCTCTACGTTTGGCTGTTGAGCAAGCAAAGCATTCAGTGATGCGGTTGCACGAGCCGTGGGCGCAGATGAGATACTAGTTACTTCCGTGGTCACAGATGAGATACTAGTTACTTCCGTGGGCACAGATGAGATACTAGTTACTTCCGTGGTCACAGATGGGATACTATAGTTACTTCCGTGGGCACAGATGAGATACTAGTTACTTCCGTGGTCACAGATGAGATACTAGTTACTTCCGTGGGCACAGATGAGACACTAGTTACTTCCGTGGGCACAGATGGGATACTAGTTACTTCCGTGGACACAGATGAGATACTAGTTACTTCTTGGGCAAAGATGAGATACTAGTTACTTCCGTGGACAAAGATGAGATACTAGTTACTTCCGTGGGCACAGATGAGATATTAGTTACTGCGTACGGTGGGCCCGTACTGAGCGGTAGCGGTGCGTACGCGTGGCTCCTTCAGCAGCCGTATGGAGCGAAGGCGACACGCATTTTTAACTAACTTTAAACAAAAGCGGGAGGTTCTCAATTAGTTCGAATATTTTTTTATGTATGTTCCCCGATTACTCAAAGACGCCTATACTGATTTGATAAATTCGTTTAGAAGGTTGGTATAATGTATTGCGCGGCCGTTTTTTTTATAACATTTTAGATTTGGTCGGGTTACCACGCATACATAATTTTTTTTCAATTATCTCGTTAATTAATAAGTGTACAGGTCTGAAATTTCACAGGTATAAAATTGAACTGTATATCTAATTATTGATAAAAGATTCAGTTACCATTAATACAGGAAAACTTGGTTAATCGGTCGTCAAATAACTCCGCTGGGCGCCGTGGCCGGATAATTGAAGTTTCATATCATAGCTTTTTAATTACGTATTGGATACTAATGAAACTTCAGTACCATTTAAAGGCAGTAATAACCTATATAATAACGTGTCAAATTAGTCTTTGGAGCGATTATTGGAAGTGCTAGGACCTATTGAAGCATATTTCTACTTTCAAAAATAACTTCATTTCGGTGCATTATAGTGAATTATTTTATTGCGTATCAAATTATAATTATTTAGCCAGATGTCCTTTACAAAAATTATAATCATCCGTTCAGTAAATTTTGAGATGCAGCAATCGTGAAAACGTTACCCCAGCAGGATTTTAAATATCTTCGCAACCATAGCAAATACAAATACAAATTAAGTTGTAACATTTATTTCAAATAGATATCTAATTATTTAGATAACAATTATTTTAACGTACCGGTTAGAAAACAAAAGATCTGGCTGCGGTAACGTTACTCCGACAGGAACTGTTTTTATCAAATAATTAAAAAACCATCAGCTGACCAAATTAAAAAAGCTGCTTACCATTTACAGAAGTTGTTTATCTAATTATCCATTGCACTTGGATGACGATTTTCGTCATTTTCTGGCTGGGGTAACGAACACGTTGAATTCACAGGTTGTCTCATTGTCACCAAGTCAGGATCTGATTAAGGGGTTCAGGGAAATCGTGGGAAAACCTCAAACTTTATAGTGGGCAGGGCACAACGCTCTTAGAACAGATGGCCGTTGAGACAGTAATGTTATCCAGTGGTGACCACGCGCCGGAAGACGTAGAGGCAGGCCTCCCACACGGTGGACCGACAACTAGGTGAAGATCGCGGGAAGCCGCTTGATGCGGGCAGTGCAGGACCGGTCGTCGTGGAAATCCTTGGGGAGGCCTTTGTCCAGCAGTGGACGTCTTTCGGCTGATATAATGTTATAGTCCGATAATTGTATTATTTCAGGTTATTCAGGTGAGCTGATGATAGAAGGTTTGTCCCCTTAACTTTCATGCTGCCGAGATGATGATGAAATTCACAAGACTCTGTATCGGATAATGAATTGAAAGGATATCATCAAATCATAATGCTTTCTATCGGTTAATGATAGAAAGCATTATGATTTGATGATATCCTGTTAGCGAGTGGGTGATTGGGTTTAACGTTGTTAGATAGCACTATCACAAAAAACAAAACAAAAAAGTAAAAAAAAAAAACTAAAAACCGTCTTAAAAATCACTCAAAATTATGAAATAATATTTTTATGAATACACGATATTAACCAACAACGAAATCAAAGAAATCATACGAAACAAATTAGAGCCCTACAATTTTTTTCCATGTCGGTGCCAGCAAAGCCATCGAATCTAAAACATTTGTTAAGTAATAAAATAAACTTAGTTGTTTAAACGTTTCTCAGTGCGGGTACGGAACTCAAAAAAAATGTAGGCTTTTAATTTGTTTTGTATCTTCCTTTGATTTGGTTATTGTTGGTTAATCTCGTGTATTCATAAAAACATTATTTCATAATTTTGAGACATTTAATTTTGTAGTCGGTTTTCAGATTTTTTTTAACTTTTATTTATTTAGTTTCTCTACCCCGTAGCTCGGTAGGTACGTACTTAGGGTATAGGAAATAGTTTTATAACGATAAAGAATGTTTTTACAATTTTTAAGAAAATGTGTTCTATATCATTAACACATACCGAAAAACCGAAAAATATCTCAATTCCATCCGTCCGTCACGCTTGGCTCTAGATATTATTCTAAGTCCGATTGGGACCTAATTTATAACTTAACAGTTATATCCGTACCGTCAAACCAAAGAGTAGCTGTCATACAAAATAAACTATGTTTTTCCTCAATAACGTTTCTAACGATTTTGATGAAACTTTGCACGTCTTAGTTGCTTATGTTTGTCTATTACATAGTCAATGGTAATAACCATTGGTCTTTGAAAAGTTGTGTTTGAATGGTTGTCCCACAAATGAAATTGAAACTTGCGATTTACTCACAAACGGTTGGAGCTATAGAATTGTCATGTATTACATAGTACATTGTATTTGGTCACGCAACATCAATTCATCAAAAATATTAAAATAAATCAATTTTTATATGAAAAATAAATTGACGAGAAAGTTTAGTGCGGGCTGCCGTACAGTTTATTGCAACGTCCGCGTTGTTTTCGATTTTCCCGATGTTTTTCGAGTAAAAAAGTAGACTATGTCCTATTCCAGGACCTCTCCCATATATGTGCCAAGTTTCATCCCGATCCGTCCAGTGGTTGAAGCGTGAAAGAGTAACAAACATCTATACATACAAACTTCCGCGTTTATAATATTAGTAAGGACTAGCCGCGTTGTTTTCAATTTTCCCGTAGGATAAAGACGTTTTCCCGGGGTAAAAAGTAGCGTGTGCCAAGTTTCATCCCGATCCGTGTAGTGGTTGAAGCGTGAAAGAGTAAAAAACATCCATACATACAAACTTTCACATTTATAATATTACTAGCTTTTGCCCGCGGCTTCGCCCACGTGGACATAGCTTTTATGACTCTTTTTGAGTGTGAGTGGTGCGCGAGCCGCAATCAGCTCGCAAGCGTGGACATGAGTTTTCACCAGGTACCTCAGGAACTGTATCGGGCTATTCGGATTAGCAGTCTTTGTCACTTCCCACCCCCTCAACAAATTCTTTACAAAAAATCACTTTAATCCGTTGCTCCGTTGCGACGCCACGGACGTGCGCGAGCGTAGAAAACAGTTGTCCCCAGATCCCTCGGGAACTATGTCAGGATATACTTATTAGTAAATTATATCATTTTCCACCTCATCTCTGTGCGAAAAATCACACCAATCCATTTTTTCGTTACGATTTTAAATAAAACGAACAAAGAGTATTGTTTTAGTTTCCTCAGGAACTGCATCGGACTATGATAATTTCCAAAGATAAAAGGTTGACTATTTCATTCCCAGTGATACAGGCTACCTGCATGCCAAATTTCATTAAGATTGGTAGAGGTGTTGAAGTGTGAATAGGTAACAAACAAACAAACACATTTTCACATTTATAATATAAAGTAAGGATTTCTAAATCTTAAATAAAATTAGTGGCAAAACGGTTAGGGCCACTACCACCTGTTCGGAAGGCCGTGGTTCGAATCCTGCCACTTACCAATATCTATACGAATATCGATTTCATACTGGTATGTACGTTTATCCGACGCTCTTACGGTGAGAGAAAAATCGTGAGGAAACCTGCACACGCCTGCGAAGAAATTCGAAGCTTATGTGTGAAGTCAATCAACCCGCAATGGGCCCGCGTGATCGTCTAAGGCCAGATCGCCCTAACTCAGGGCAGGTCGAGCCCCTTGGTGGGGACGTATATAAACTGATATGATGAAATATTATCAAAAAACTAATTCAAATCATTATAGGTATCAATCTAGTAATAAAATTTCCTAACAATACTAATATGGGTCAAATCCTCGAGTCGTATCAGCTCCAAAGGAGCCCAAGACGCACTTCTCGTTGCCGCGCTGGATGGCAATAGACAACCTTAGCAGCAGGTAGGACCTCACGTCACATCTCCTCTCTCGAAGGCGAAGGCCCATCTTCTTTGTGAAGGCAAAGGCCTCTGAGGGTTCAGCAGCCGTTTGTCTCACAGACCAGCGGCACAAAGCAGTAATTTTCCTCCAAGACCGAGTACTTATTATGCTTCTTTCTCACCGCAAATTGAGCAGCAACACCGTACGGGTGAGGAGTGAGGCAGAAAAAGTGGCTTCCCAAAGCAGACACGTTCCTCTCTGCCATAGCACCTGTTTAAACCCTCCGGCCTTTTATTATCAGATCGACTAAAGCCCGGCCGGCGGCTGCATCAAAGATGGAATATTCCATCTGGTCGAGACCAGTGCCCTCCGAGTGAGGTCATTAAGGAATTGGTGACGTGGTAATCTTCACAAACACGACTGCAACTCAGTGAGTGATGGCCAATTGCCTCCACCGAGGACCCGCAAATACATTGATGAGGTTCACAGATATTGATATTGCAGGCGGAGAGCAACTGCCACACGCAAATAGTCGCCGTCAGAAGAGTTCCCATATCTGTGCCTCCTGTTAAAAGATGTTAAACTCGATTTATGTGTTTTTATTTTTTTACACGATTGGAATCTGTAAAAAAATACCTCTCTGTTCGTCTATGAAACACATCGCTACGTACCATAGTTTCAGAGTTTAAAGTAGCGTATGCTGAAAAATACATAAAAGAAATCCACTCAAAAGTATGAAATAATATTTTAATGTTATAATACAACTTAAGCGCGTTTTATTATCCCTGCAGTGCCATCTATTGACATTCTGCTACTATGATTATAATGTTTGGTATGTTTAGCTAATATATAGAAAAAAGTACTCTTTTGTTATTATTGTATGTATCGATAGATAATTTCCCACGGGACCTCTTCAGTTTTCTGGGATAAAGAATACCCGACTATACAATGATGGTCAAAACACCCCATCCCTATGTAAAGGTTGAGTCCTACGTTGAGTCATTCTAAAGATACAATTTTTTGCATTCCTGTAGGAACCCTAATTTTTTTGGGATTCACAATGTCCCAGTTTTAGTTCGCGATAAGGGTATCAACGTGTAAAATTTGATTGTAATAGGTCAAGCCACAGTTGCGTGGTGAGCCACTCTATAAATGAATACTTTTGATTTTCCCACGGGAACTCTTGAATTTTCTGGGATAAAAAGTATCCTATATGTTAACCCGGGCTATAAGGAACCACCATACAAAATTTCATCAAAATCGGCCCGGTAGTTTTTGCGTGATGCGCGAACATACAGACAGACAGACAGACAGACAAAAATTCCAAAAGTTGTTGTTTTGGCCTCTGTATCGTTAGTAATGTCCACCACAGTTATTATTTTCCAAAAATATTTCATGTACAGACACGGCCCCGTTACAGTTTTATTATATTAGATAGATTAGTAGGATTTCTGTCACGTCGCAATGAAGTGAAGGATTGACGTGCTCTTTTGCACAGAGATAGTTTTGGGATTGGAAAGTGACACAGACTTCTAATTAGCATACTCTGACATAGTTCCCGAGTGAGCCGCTTGCGGCTCGCGCACATCGCACCCTGGAAGGCAGTCATAGAAACTATGTTCACGTGAGCGAAAGCTAGTTTTTAGGGTTCCGTACTGAAAGGGTAAAAACGGGACCCTATTACTAAGACTCCGCTGTCCGTCTATCTGTCTGTCCGTCGGTCACCAGGCTGTATTTCATGAACCGTGATACCTAGACAGCTGAAATTTTCACAGATGATTTATTTTTGTTGCCGCTATAACATCGAATACTATAAATTTTAAAAAGTAAAAAATTAGAGGGGTCTCCATACTAAAAACGTGTTTTTTTAACATGAAGAAACTAGCGCCATTTAGTAGTGTGGTTTTTGAAACGTGAAATTAGCCCCATCGTGTACGATGGTACGCAACTCTATGTGTGCGGTTCTGTCTTGCACTTAGCCGGTTATAATACTTTTAATAACAGTTAAGCTAGTAGGGTTGGAGGTCATTTTAATTAGGTTATTAAACCTAAGTCTATCAAAAACCACCATTTTTTTTTTATTCACAATAAAATAAATATTTTGTACACGTATCATTTATCTGAAAATGATCTCAATAGTTTTAAAAGACTTATTTAACGATACCACACACGATACGGTAATTAACCAAAAAAAAATCACCTTCACTTTACACATACCTGCCGTATGTGTCCGTACCCTAAAATTTTTTTTTCATTCACCCCTGACACAAAAAGGGGGGTGTTAAAAATTTAACGTGTGTATCTGTGTGTGTGTCAGTAGCATCGTACTTCTTAAACGAAAAGACCGATGTTAATGCGGTTATTTTTTTTTGTAAGCTAACTTTATCGGGGTAGTTCTTAGCTATAATTTTTTGAAGATCTGTTCAGCCGTTTGAAGATCATCAGCACTGTGATAAAGGGTTGTGGGCAACTTCTAAAGGTCTGACCAATTCGAAATTTAGTGTCCTGTTAGTATAATAGTATTGCAAAACTATTGACCTGATGCTGCAGCATCTCCTGGAATCAGCAGGATACCCAACTTCTCACCATCTTACAGAAGAAGCACCGTGGTTAATTAGAATAGTCTTAATGAGTAGGTTTTAGATAAAACATGGTATCCTTGAACTAGTGCTGAAGCATCTCCTGGTATCTTCAGGATACCCAACTCCTCACCAACCTATAGCAGAGGTAATAGTGTTTAAAAAGTATGTAATAAAACTAAATTGAAAATTTTAAAAACCCCAAAAAAAATATATCTTAAAAGTAGAAAATAATAAATTTTGGCACTTTAAGTTTAATATAAGTAGTTATATTTTGAACTAAGAGTCGTCGCGTGGGCACCGCCAAGTAAATTAAATAAAAACAGCGAATAATTTCACTTAGCGGTCCTCCTACACGACGACTTTAAGTTTAAATAATAAGTGCTAATGTAAAACTTAAAGGGCCAAAACTTTTTATTTTCTACTTTTTACAGTTTTTTTGTCAGGGGTTTTTAATTTTTTAATTTCATAATTTTTACAAACATACAGTGGCCTTATAAGTCTTTAACAGATGATTTAGTCAGTGTCTCGAATACATTATTTTTGGTGACAGCACAACCCGATGCGAGACCGGCACAGTCTACCGCAGGGCTAACAGGGGGAAATCCCGATAGATGAATTACAGACAATTTGATGTTTATTTGGTGCCTCCGTTCCATAACTTAGATCACAGATTTTTAGAACCATACCAATCAGATTTATAGCTCTCTTCGAGAAAAATGGCTATGTCATACCAACAAACAGATAGAGAGACAGACAGACAGATATCATCATCATCATCATATCAGCTCATATACGTCCCCACCTAGGGGCTCGAGCCTACCCTGAATTAGGGCGATCGGACCTTAGTCGACCGCGCGGGCCCAGTGCGGGTTGGTGGACTTCACACACAACCTCCGAGTTTCTCCGCAGGCGTGTGCAGGTTTCCTCACGATGTCTTTCCTTCACCGTAAGAGCGTCGGATAAATGTACATATGAAATCGAAATTTGAAAACACATTGGTACGTGGCAGGATTCGTACCACGACCTCCCGGACAGGAGGCGGCGGCCCTAGCCGTTACGCCACCGACGCTCCATTCGTTTCGCCACCGACGCTCCATCGCACAGACAGATGTAGTGAAACTAAAAGGGTTTCTAGTTTGACTACGGAACCCTTGAAATGCACAAACTGGTCAACCACTTGATAAAATTGTATGAAGAGTTCAATTTTTTTTGCGACTTAACTATGAGTCTCTTGAGAAAGTAGTTCACCACGATGAGTAGGAGGCCCAGTTAATGGCTCCTGCACTAAATAGAGTTGCACTTGTATAGTACGCCAGCCGAGTGTATGCCGTCGGCTGCAGACTTAGTGGTAGGACCAAGTTGCCGCACTATCTCCGTCGACACCCGACTTGGGGTGCACTAGTTTAGAACCGTTCTACATACACCAGTAAGCACGGCTTACGAACATTTAAGCTTCGATAGTAAGATTCTTGAAACAGAAAAATAATTGATTATTGTTCAACTAAAAGTTTATTTTCGACTTCAAAAAAAGTTTAAAAAATTAAAGTTTAAAAAACCTAAAAACCGATTTAAAAAAATCACCCAAAGGTGTGAAATAACATTTTCATATATAAATACACGAAATTAACCAAATAACGAAATCAAATGTAGTTACGAATCAATTTAGGGGCCTGACCTGGTGAAGATCGCGGGAAGTCGCTGGATGCGGCAGCGTAGGACCGGTCGTCGTGGAAATCCTTGGGTCAGGCCATTGTCTAGCAGTGGACGTCTTTCGGCTGATGTGATGACCATAAGTTTGAATGTTTTTACTTCATTTAAAAAAAAAAGATTTCTTGCAATACATAATCTATCATCACATCAATAAGGCCTATTTCAATTCATGTTTCCAAAGCTGTGTCCAGACTTTAAATTCCACTCTAACGTTGCAAAACTATAGTACTTATAATTTATTTGTCGTAGGTTGTACCAAACGTTGGCTTTCCACACCAGTGCCAGGTATAGTCTTATCTGTGGTTTCCAAAAGTGCGTTTGCATTGAATAACAATTTTGAACAAAAAAAACCGAGTTCAAACAGGAAACTAATGTTCCCTTCGATTTCTTTCAGATGCCATCATCAGATCCTGGTTTCCTTATCATGGTACTACCACAGTATATATATTAGTTGGTACTACCCTTGTGATATCTTCTTTGCACCAAAAAAAGAATCATCAAAATCGATACATAAACACACCTAAAAAAAAATATATATACGGTCGAATTGAGAAACCTCCCCCTTAATGAAGTCGGTTAACAAGTCAAAAATAAAGAACAAAAACCTTCAACTGACTAAATTTAGGTTCTTATCACGTTCTCATTATTATTATTTATGAAGCAAAATGAATTTACATAATTTGCGTCGACGTTTCCGCGTAAGGATATACTCGTAATTATCTGCATTGCAAATCCAGATTCGAATTTATCTCAATCTCAATCCTGCCATCCTAACGAAGAATGCAGTAAGGACGTTTTTCATAATTTCGAGAAAATGACGCCTAAAGTTAATTTTTGTTTTTTTAGTTTTTTTACTACTTATATGTTACCCTTTTCAAATTTGTTTTTTATGCTAGAATTAATAAAAATATTAAGTTTTATTTAAGCTAACCCTTCTCGTTTAAGTTTATTGTAACGGTTATAATTTAAGAATAACACTTTATGCTTAGCACAGCTATAGGATTCGAATAGAACTTTTACAAGTTAAAGTGCAGTAAAGACGTGGGTTACTGCATTATTCACTGGCATTCATTCACCTTCTTATCAAACAATTTGATCTCTCCAGAATACTTACGGCATTCCACCTTATCAAAACTACATGTTCCCGAGCATTTATCTTTACGAGAATGAAATCATCATAATATAGAGCTCGTTTTGCCGATTCCGAATCTATCTTTAACTCATTTTATGAAAAAACCGTCCTTACTGCATTTTTCGTTAGGACGGCAGAATATCTTAAACCGAAAACGTGATGTGTACCTTAGTGTAACCTGCTGATCAGATTTTCTTCTTTTCGCTTTCGCTAAGGCAGTATATTGATCTAACGAATATTTGAATTTCAATGTGATTACTATGAATAAGTATTATTATAAATCGAGACCTTTCATTTCCGCATCCAAAATTTTGTTTACGTAAATATGTAATTTACTTTATAACACAAAAATACGTTAAGCTCCCGTAATGTAGTTGTTATGTAATTTAGCGGACCTTGGGTTTTATTTTGTAATAAGGAACTTTTCGAGGAGAGTTCGGTGTTATGTAGGTACCTACTCCAAAATTAATTAAATATATAAATAAATATTCTGGGACAAATCACATAATATGATCATCTGGCCCCAAAGTAGGATTCCCTGTGTAATGGGAACCAGAGACTGATTAAATACTTATATACGTTTAAATACTTACATATATAGATATTTAACACCCAGAAACAGAGCCAAAAAATCTACTCATCACACAAATGTTGGCCCTGGGTGGGGATCGAACCCACAACTCTCGGATCAGCAAAGAGCACTAACCACTGAGCCACCGAGTCAGTCAGAATCAGCGTATTCTTAACAACCCTCGATGTTCTCACTGCTGGTGCACGCGTTTCCATCTGAACTGGAGAAAAAAGCCCTGTTTTTAGTAAACTAGTTTTTTGCCGAGGCCCTGCCCCGTGGTGATAGTTTTAATGAGTGGTGCGCGAACTGTACGGCTCGCCAGTGTGGGAATGAGTTTTCTCCTGATCCTTCTGGAGCCTTATCGGGCTATGTTAAATAATAATGATGATGATGATGATCTATCCGACCGATTTCGGTCATGGCGACCACTTCGACTCCTAGTCGGTTTGCCGCGTGTGCGCTCGAAGATGGTTTATGTAGCCAATCTTCGCAGCGAAACTCCTCGCGCACTGAGGGCATTTAAGTATGCCACCCTCGTAATTGTATGAAATGGTCGCAGGTGGTCGGGCCTTTAACTGGTCGCGTTTGATATCAAGCTAAATAATAGTATATGTCTAAACTATCTCTGTGAAAAATATCAGAAAGCGTGTAAATATAGTTTCTTCAGATCCTTCGGGAACTATATCGGGCTGTGCTGATGAGTAGTCCGTGTCACTACCACCTCCTCAACTAATTCTATACAAAAAGACACGTCAATCCGTTGCTCCGTTGCTACGCCGACGGTGCGCGAGGGTGGAAATGATTTTTCCCCAGATCTTTCGGAAACTATGTCGGGCTATGCTAATTTGTAGTCTTTGTCACTTCCCACTCCCTAAATTATACCTGTGTAAAAAAATCATGACAATTCGTTGCTCTGTTGCGACGTGCGCGATCGTAGAATTGAGTTTCTTCAAATCCTTTAGTAGCTACATCGGGATATGCTCTTTAGTAGTCTATATCACTTCCCATCCCCCCCAAACATTTCATAAGACGTAAGTAAATTAGTGGCTAGGACATGTAAAGAGAATCTAGGAGAACGAGGATCGAGCAGCCAAAAGAGCATATCTTGGAAAACCCTCCGGGCACCACCCGGTGGGTCGACCAAGGTATCGCTGGAAAGATGAAGTCGCCATAGACCTCAAAGAGTTGGGAGTGCCTGAATGGTCAAACATGGCACAAAATATGATCGAGTGGCGCACTTTAATGTCGGAGGCCAAGATCCACTTCGGCTCGCTGAGCCAGCGAAGTAAATAAGTAAGTATACAGGTGTTGAAAAAAAAAGTGCTTTATGACCTGTCCTTTATGACGTACGAAATTATTTTCAAAAAATTAGACATTTGTCAAAGTAATATGCTAAAATAATATGATAATGTATGGAACAAAACATGTCAAATGGATTTATCATTTGATAATTCACACTTTTTGTAATTATTATATTCAGTGGCTGACGACGCGGAAACTATAACTTATATGGATTTAATATGCACAAGAAATTAATAGTAAATATATCAAGGGATATTTCGTTCCTAAACACTTTATGTGTCTTGCATGTACGGTTTTCCTTTAAACTGGAAAAACTGCGGTTCAAATCAAATCAAAATAATTTACATGACATTATTTGTAATATTTTTTGACTATTTCAAATTGTGTGTAAACACCTTGAAATAGTCAAAAAATATTACAAATAATGTCATGATTCAGATTACAATTTTAGGTAATAGTATTTGTTATAGAATCAACTTCAATATCTTTGTCATTTGCATAATCTATTATTTTATAATATCCTCTAGAGCACAAGCATTTTTTGACATGAGTCTTGAATTTGTTGTCTGCCAAACTAGTTACATTTTCTGGAATTTTATTGTGGAATCTTATACACTGCTTTACAAATGACTTTTTAACGTAACTCAGTCTCGAAAAGGCTATATCTATTTTATTTACATTTCTTAAATTCAAATTATGCCTGTCACTGTTTTTAGAAAATAAAATCAAATTCTTATATGATGTTTTCATATATAAATTGACCAGCAACAGTTATAATATTGATTTCTTTGAACTTGATTGGGGTTTGATAAATTTCAACTTCGCCCTCTATCGAACGTTTATCCGATAAATGAACTTGCTTTATTTTTTGCCAAATGTTTTAAGCTTTATTTAACTTGCAGTGTATGTATATTTGTTTGGGTGAAATCTTGCAAGTTAAATTTGACCCACATCCCGGTTTCCGATTGAGCTGAAATTTTGAATGCATATTTATATCGCGTGACAATGCAATATTAAAAGCTTGTATGTACCTAAAAGTTTTTAGGTTTGTCTAAAATTATTCAATAATTACACTACAGCGCGTTCGCTGTGTATCGTGACTGTTCGCTACAAAGCCGGAACACGTTGCTACGCCATACGAGGGGACTACGTGAGCATAGTTCTTACATCAATTAAACTTTTCTCGTGCTTAGACGCCGTAAAATTTTCAGAAACTCTTAGTACTGTACTATTTAAGTAAATTTATGTTTCGAAATAATTGTAGAAATGTGCCAGTTAAACTAAATAATAGCCAAAAAAAAATTAAGACACATCTTTTTACTAAAAAAATATAGTTTTCTATCACGCTTTTATTAGCTTCACCTGTATGTATGTTTGTAACCGACACCTTTGCACTCGATTTTGACCCAATTTAAACGGTCAGATTTAATTCAAACTTTGTACAT
Source organism: Coleophora flavipennella (assembly GCA_947284805.1). Lineage (NCBI taxonomy): Eukaryota > Metazoa > Arthropoda > Insecta > Lepidoptera > Coleophoridae > Coleophora > Coleophora flavipennella. The sequence goes on along the minus strand of OX369280.1, from coordinate 7,934,565 downwards.
CAAGAAGCGTCGGTGTCTCAACCGGTTACTACTCGGTCCTCCTAACCAGAGGTACCGGATTCAGTTTCTCGACACTGACGTACATATACTAACCGATTGCTTTAACGGTGAAGTAAAAATCATGAGGAAACCTGTACACACCTGCGAAGAAACTCCAAGGTTGTGTGTGAAGTCGACCAACCCGCACTGGGCCCACGTGATCGACTAAGGCCCGATCGCCCTAATTCAGGGTAGGCTCGAGCCCCTCGGTGGGGACGTATATGAGCTGATATGAACGAATGAAAAATTCAAGAATTAGTGATAATACAATAAATTCATAAGTTTATTTTATTATCCTTCACAAAAAAATGAAAAATAAAATAGATAAAAAAACTGAAAGACACGCTTTTAAAGCACATCAAACTTAAAAGCAAAAAATAATTCTTAATTGATGCTGAAAACAATAATGAACTAAAAATACTAGTATTATTGTGAAAAAAGCGTGGGGCGCTTTGTGCCATATTTATGGTATATCGAGCAAACACACGCGTTTTTTCACAATAATACTAGTATTTTTCGTTCATTATTGTTTTCAGCTTATATTGAGAATTATTTTTCACGTTTTAGTTTGATGTGCTTTAGAACCGTGTTTTTAAGTTTTTGTGAGCCCTTGACATCATCTCACCTGATGGTAAGTGACGATCGTTCTGAGAATTTCAGAAAAAATATACTTATATCTATTCATATTATAAAAAAGTCCTATCGCCGCGTCTGTCTGTCAGTCTCAACGCGATAAACTGAAAAACTACTGATCGAGTTGTCATACGGTTTTCACGGAGTGATTCATGACGAAGGTTTAGCAGTACAATTCCCTTGCGGTTCGCGTAACGCGGGCCCTATAGTTAAATCATAAGTTTTACACGATAAGATATTTTTGCAAATAAATATTTCTCAAACATGCTTGGAAAAAAAAAAGCGTTGGTGGCTCAACCGGTAACGACTCGGTCCATCTAACCAGAGGTACCGGGTTCAGATCTGGACGGCCAATGTACCAATGAGTTTTTTAAAAACTTACGTACATACTTACCGATTGCTTTAACGGTGAAGGAAAACATCGTGAGGAAACCTGCACACGCCTGCGAAGAAACTCGAAGGTTGTGTGTGAAGTCGACCAACCCGCACTGGGCCCGCGTGGTTGACTAAGGCCTAGTCGCCCTGATTCAGGGTAGGCTCGAGCCCCTCGGTGGGGACGTATATGAGCTGTAATGATGAATGATGATGCTTGGAAATTTTAGCATTATTTTGACAACCTTCTTCGAGATAAATCGAAATTGATGTACTAGCCAAATACGTACATGCGAGCAGCGGTCGACATAAATTGTATAAATATCCATATCTGTAGTGTTTAGCGGCCAAATAAATTACTATGTAAACTCATATCCGTCGTGTTATTTAAAAGTGGAACTTTATTTTACTCCGAAACATGGCAACAAAGGAGGTAACTTGTCAAAGGTTTTATTTAAATTTCGAACTGACTTGCAAATATAACGCTTTTTATTTAAAAAATACTTTGGCGCGTGAAAAATTATTGTTGTTCGTTGTTCGTCATTGATTTTCAAAATTAATTATTGAAGTTTTAATTTCCGCGCACTATTTAAGAAAAGTACTATACAATCTTTGGCCACAACTAGGCATTTATGGACTTACGTATGTTAGTAGTATGTTATTAGTTTTTTAAACTTTTGTTTTTTTTTGTATGGAGGGTCTAACTTTTTTGAGAAGTGACTTTGGGTTCCTTGAGGACAGTTGTTTATTATGATAAGTAGAATTCCCCAGTTAATGGTACCTAAACCAATTTTGTTAAACCCTGTTTTTTGTTAAACCCGATTAAATGATGGATTTGTGTGAGAGATCTTAATTTTTTTACTAACTGACTATTGGTTCCACGTAGGAAGTTGTTCAGAATCGCGTTTAAAAAACATGGTTTCGAATATCGAGCACTAACACAATACCAACAAGGGAACCCCACTCACTACCTAACTGGCGCCATCGTCAGTTAAAAAATAATTATTTGCCGATACAATGAAAATGAAGAATAGGTTTGGTGGTTTAATGAGAAACTATCAACTCTGTGGCCACTATTGACACTCATGCTATCTGTGACTACAGCGAAATATATTTCACAGAGTTGCTTGTTTCTAAATAAACAAAAATATCTATTCATCTTTACTTACCATCAGGTGAGATGTAAGTAGTGGTTAAAAAGCGTCGGTGGCTCAACCGGTAACGACTCGGTCCATCTAACCAGAGGTACCGGGTTCAAATCTGGACGGCCAATGTACCAATGAGTTTTTCAAAAAACTTACGTACATATACTTACCGATTGCTTTAACGGTGAAGGAAAACATGCGAAGAAACTGGAAGGTTGTGTGTGAAGTCAACCAACCCGCACTGGGCCCGCGTGGTCGACTAAGGCCTAATCGCCCTGATTCAGGGTAGGCTCAGCCATATATGAGCTGATATAATATAATAATAGTAGTGGTGAAAGTCTTCGAGTAAAAGGACTGTAACGTACTTACTTTTTTGGTTGAGTAATTTAGTAATGTGGTTCAAGATAAACTGTCAGACTTATTAAATCTCTAGTGAGTGAGCATATGGGAAAAATATAACCTGTTGACCCACCAGAGGGCCATAGCGGTGGGACCACGGGTAAAAAACACCCAGCGTGCGCAGGCCTTCCACTCGGTGGACCGATGACCCAGTGAAGGACGCGGGAAGCTGCTGAATACAGGTAGCGCAGTTATGAAAATCCTTTTATGACGTCTTTCGGCTGACATGATGATGATTCAATAATCAATTAATCAATCAATCAAATATGCTTTATTGTACAATTACAAAAATAAACAGATAATACGTAGTACACAATAAACAGTAAGGTTAAGTTAACCTTAACTTTTGACTCCCTATTGAGTTGAGGTATGTTAGTAAGCCCGCTTACACCTTCGGTATCATCGTCACTTATGATGTCACGTGAGATGATGGCAAGGGCTTATGAATTGTGGATAAAAAAAAACATTCTTAGTAAAATAAATGTTCTGTCTAAGCTACAAAATGGGCTTTTTGACTAGGCCGGGAGTTTCTTTAGAGTGAGCTTCTTCGCTAAGAATTATCTTTAAGAAATTGTATTTCGTCTAAGCTACTGAATTCCAAACTAAAATACTATTTCAGACAGTTAACGATGTGCACATTAATTCTTCCGAAAGCTGTCAAACACAATGCCACGAACGGTCCATTGCTATGACGGGCGAGAACGCGACCCATTTCTTTTCTCTATAGGACGGCTGTATGTGTGCAGTGAACTACGGGCCGACAAGCCTTGTGAATTCAGTTTCACAGGTCATGAACCTGCTCGTGAATACAGCTGTCAACCAAAATACAGGGTGCACAAAAAATAACTGTGATATTTTATGGGTAATTCAGAATTGACTACAGACTACGGAAAAAATATCGGAAATAAATACACGAATCACTCACTCACTTAACTACACTCACTCACGCACACACATACACACACACACAAAAACTCACACAGACCCCCACACACACACACACACACTCACACACACACACACGCACACATTGGCACTTACCATAGATACTTTTGTAATTTTGTATGACTTTGCTTATCTCAAATTGTATACATACTTAATATGATTGTTTATCAATTTTTTTTTGTTTCTTCTGTAAGTATAAATTTTAACAGGAACAACATTCATTATGATAAGGAATTGTGGTGCCTCCTGACACAGGCAGTTTATGCTTAAAAGGAGACACCGACCCCAACTCAAAATGTACTCCTTGTTAAAAATAATAAACATATTTTATAAACTTTATAACTAATTGAAAATTTTAAAACCCGAATGTTTAGAAACTTAACCCCTCTTTCACCTGGATCAATGTGAATCTAACGACACCTCGCACACGAAAATTGAAACTGAACACTTTTTTTATCCTTTGGAGTAAAAATTTATCCTAATTCACTCACAGGATCTAAACTAATCTAACGACACTTCGCACTCCAAATTCCATCAAGCCGTTTAAGCTACAGAGCGTGCTTAGGAAATAAATAAACATACATAATATATAGACTCGAAAAACATAACCCTCTTTCTGGCGCAATCGGTTATAAAATGAAACAAGCAAAAAAAATGTGTACTTTCCATTCTAAGTAAAAACTGTCTTCTATAAAAAGTGCAAAATTTGTTTGATGAAATTTTGAAATATTTTCATGTATTCTGGACACTTCTGAATCGCCTCTTAACTCTCAGCAACTCAACGTGTTTTTCAGTCACATCACCACTTTCGACGGTGACGGAATGCATATTTCCGGTGGTAAATAAAATATATAGTCATAATATTATCACAAATGTAAACAACATCATATTTTTTATGTTTAGAAGGTATAAGAGAGAACGGGCGTTATACGTTTTGAGATAAAAAAAAAACAGTAAAGCTAAATTTTGTGTTAAATAGTTCTTAATCACCACATAACTATACCTTAGAATTCCCCGCTTCTAGAGCTTAAACCAAAGCCAGTTGAGGAGTTGAGTCAAATATTATATCCCGATTTTAACTCTTGTTCATTTTACTCAAAAACAGTAAAAGAGAGGAGAAAACTGTCAAAAAAATATATAATCCTCGTAATTAACAATCAAACAATACTAATATTATGTTTATCAAAGTTTTACTTTCCGAGATATACTTGCAAATATGTAAAACACAAATTTCTACAAACTTTTTCATTTTCTGAAAAAACTGTTAAGAGTTTTGATAAAATCTTGTTTAAAGATAATTACTTCCTATACGTTTATCTATAAGACAAAATCAATTTTATAATTAAAATTGAAGGCCTCTTATTTGTTTTATACCTACTTTTGATTTCTTTACTGTTGTTCAATTTCTTGCACTTTTATATAAAAATACACGAACTAGTAACTCTGTGAGCTGCTGACTTCGCAAATTTTTCGAAATGACTGAATGATGATATTTTTATGTTAACCGCCATCTATCCTCAATTTTGAAAAATTTCCAAAAAGGAATCGTTTAAAAATTCCATAATACTTGAACCTCCTCCGTGGTGTAATAGTTAGTCCATTCGCTTCACACCAGGAGGTCGCGGATTATATTACCGGCTTGGTCAACTTTGTAAGACTCTGATTGGTTGGTGGTATGATATTTTCATAGCCCACCTGGCTTGCTACTACCATATTATCTAAGTCTTGCCGCCAAACATCAGTGTTTACAGCATTGATGTGCTTCGGCTTGAAGACAAGATATATCCCCATTGCGTTAGGAAATCTTGGTAAGCCCGCTTTCATTTTCGGCATCAGATGGGATGATGCCAATTCACCTAAAAAAATCGACCCTGCTCACAAAATTTCACGTCAAATTCAACTTAACCCAGCCTCGCATTGTTGGATTTACAGCAAAGCCCACATGCCTAGGTGTTAAAGAGAGCGACACTCAAAAGCTTTAAATCTAATTTCTATTTTCTCCAAGCGAACGGCCCATTACTTCTATTTCGGGAAAAGTCCTATAAAATGCAGGGCTTTAAGAGGCTACTGGAAATCTAGCTTTAGGAAATTCCTGGAAACCGTGAAAATCTACTTAGTTATTCTGTGACGTAGGTACAGTTTGATCGAATATGTTAATCCTTGAAGGTAACGGCCTTGAATGCTTTTAGTAAGGTAAGTAGTTGACTTTGGTAAACTGACTGTTTCCGGTAACCTACGAAGTTTTCTGTTAGGTACTTAGCTACCTGGAAACAGAATAAATTTCGAAAAACATAAAAGCTCTTTAGTACAAGCTTCTTCTTAAAAAAAAGAGCTTTATGCTCAAAAAGCCAAATGCTGAAATGCATATGAATACATGGTTTTAAATGCAAAAAAGGTGAGAAAGGTAGCTTTTAGGGTTCACAAGGACTATTAAGTCATGTCTGTCTGTCCGTCTGTCTGTCCGCGGCCTAGTCTCTAGACTATTAGTTGTTAAGAGCTAAAATTTGGCAAAGATATATATATATATATATGTCGGAGCGCAAGGACGTGGCGCCATCTATGCATGCGTCGAAGAACCGTGTGCTTTATCTTTAAACGTCAAGCGCTTAGCTAGGGTAGTAATAATAGTCATCTTAGGCCAAGGCGTGGTCGGTGCGGGACCGGAAACCGGAAGTTGGTAGTGTTGGTACTTGTTTGTTAGCCAATCAGAATCGTTGTGAATATCGAACCATTAAATGACAATGCAGCCAATCTAAAGAGGCTACGACAGAGGCGCCAATTATTTTACAAGCACTTTTGATCGAGCAGCTGAACTGTCAACTTGGGAAGCCAGCCCCGTGCCGAACTAATCGCAGTCTTTAAAATAATCGGTTTTTATCCGAATCATCGTGAAGCCTCGTGTTGCAAACGTGTGTGAATATTGATTGTACACTCCAAAACTTCTCAAAGACAAGTTTATTTCTTAGATCCGACCAAAACCTTTCTGATGATCCGAAATATATACAGGGTGTAACAGCAAAACCGTACTTCCCTTATGAGCATGATGGGGTGGCTTGTTTGTAATAATAAAAAAATGTAAAAAAATAAATGTACTATTATCACCATACAAACATACTGTGATGGCCAGAAATGCCATCTTTATTTCAGAACCGCACGGAACCCTAGTATAATTAGTTGTTAAGACGGATGAATTATTATTCCTGGAGAAACGGCGAGGTTGCCATTCTTATCTATTCTAACATGTGCACGACGCTTGCCTTTTACTTACGCGATGTTGCCAATTTTATGCGTTAGACTGTGTGAAGAATGATTCAGAGGATTTAACAAAAGAAGATTTGTACGAGACAGAAAGAGAAAGAACGATTGGGCGTACACGTGTGAGAATGCGACGGGAGGAATGTGGCTTTGAGGCCTGCGCCGGAGCGTCAGCGAGAGGCAGGGGGAGACGCGGGCAGAGGCTAGAGGTCGTCGGTCGTCTCCTGACGGAGAAGGAGCCTTCGAGATGAGTTCTGAGTGAAGTGATTTAAAGAAAGCGCGATGTGTTTGGGCGAGACTGGAATTTGGTATGTTTTGCATTTGCTTCTTGCTTGATTGCAAAATAATCTCACAGAATCGTCACATTAAGGACTTTGTTCCGTATGTCATTTTAGTTTAATTCTCCCTCAGTTAAAATGCTCACAACCTCTATAATATTTGCGAAGTATTGTGAAGATAGATTCTGTGTGATTAACTAAATAATCTTGTTTTGTGCTAATGAATCTAACTATCATCTTAAACAATATTCATAAGACAGAATACGTATGATTTTAGTTTGGTTGAGCCTGACTATTCACAAGTCGTATCTAACACTAGCAGATATGGTTATTGCTAGCTGTAGTGTTCAATACCCCTGTGGTTTCATACTTACTAATTGTACTCTTGAAAGACCGGAACTAGCGAGAAGTCAGGGCTCGCTATAACCTAAAACCTTGTTCAGAATAATAATAATAATATGTGAGTCTTTAAAAAAAAAGACTTGCCAGACGCACTTACGGCTGTAAAGTTATGTACTCTTTGGTCGTCAAATTTGAGTAGTCAAATTAAAGTCCAAGGCTCCCCGTAAGTTACAGAAGTGTACAGTGGTTGTAGTATTGTTGGCTTGACGGAAATGTATTTTACAGCATGAAAATTAGCAAGTACGTGGACTAAATTAACTATCGCAAGGTAAATAAAGAAAACGGGACATAGTGGAAATCGGCTTATAAGAAGGCGTGTTCGAGAATTGAATACCTTTCGATGTACTAATATAAAACGGAAAAATATAAGAGCAGTTTAAAACTTTCAGTACAAAACTAATTTAAGCCTTCGTTTAGTTATGTTTAAATTTACTACAGTGAAAACTAATTACAAATATCGATATGTGTCTACTCAATATATTCGCAAAGTTTCGATTCAATCCGGTATGTAGTTTTTGTATTAAAGCGGAATTACATTTGTATGGAAACTCGAGCCTCCCGGGGACCCTTAAGTTTAATATAAATAGTTATATTTTGATCAAACAGTCGTCGCGCAGGGGGACCGCTAAGTTGTGAAATTATTAGTAATTAGTTGTAAAGTAATTATTTGTAGTTAAGTAAATCAGTAGTATTCTGTTTTCATTTTATCAACTTAGCGGTCCCCCTACGTGACGACCCTTAGATCAAAATATAACTACTTATATTAAACGTAAAGGGCAAAAATATATTATTATAAGAGGTTTTTTTTCGGGTGTTTTTTAATATTTTAATTTAAGTTTTATTGCATGCTTTTTAAACTTGACTTAAGGGCTTACTAATTATGAATAAAGAAACGATGTTTTCAGTAAAGTCGGTTTACGGAAGATGATTTTACGTGATAACGTTTCACAACCCAAACATTTGTGTGCTTTATGGCCATCCAGATGCACGTCGTCGTGACCAACTCGATTAGGTACAATCTAGTCGGCCGTGGCAAATCTAGTTGGCCGTGGTAAGTAGCCATTGCGAACGCTCTCACGCATACTTTGAAACGTATACAGATACGTGTTTACCTCACAAGAATTTACCGCATTGGAACACCTCTTGTAAGATCCTGGAAGCCTAGTACTGTTAATCCGTTGACACACTTGTTTGATGGTTCGTCCGTCCGTCCGTCCATCCGTCCGACCATCTAAGTCCAAGTAATAGTACAAGGACTTGTACAATTATTAGTACAAGTACAACTCTGGCTTGCACGCTTGGCTCAGGCGTAACGCGACAATGATGTCACAATAGCGTAACGTGATAATGACGTCACACTTTTTTGTAAAGCAGGCCGTGTCATCAATTTACAAGATATTATCATGTCAAAAAATAAAAAAAAAACTTATCTTAAACACGATGCCTCTACAGTGAGTTGGTAAGGAGTTGGGTATTCTGCAGATACCAGGAGATGCTGCAGTATCGGGTCAAGGTTACCATGTTATATCTAACACCTATTCATTGAGACTATTTCAAGAGCCCAAATACCTATGCTGTATGTCGTTGAGGAGTTGGATATCCTGCAGATTCCAGGAGATGCTGGAGCATCAGGTAAAGGTTACCATGGTTTTTCAATATGTTTACAGTAGGTAACAGGGTACCAAATTTCGAATCGATCATACGTTTATAGGGATAAGAATTAAACGCGTTGTTGGTCAAACCAGTCTCACATATGAAAAGTTTTGTACTCTGCTTACACAAGTGGAAGCTTGCGTTAATTCACGACCCCTTACATTGACAGGATCCTCTCCTGATGAACTTTCATTGACTCAACATTACAACTTATTTTTTGCCTGCAATAAAGATTTATTATATTATTATTATTAAACATACTAAGAGCCATATATGTGTTGCTAATATATTTAAGCTTTTTAAGAAATATTTTATGGCTCACCGTATCAATAGCTTTCTTTAGATCGATTAATACTCCTAGTGCTGTTTGCTTTTTTTCTATATTTTTCTTTATTTTAGTTATAAGGTTTATTGTTGCCGAGACAGTGTTTGATTTAGGCCTGAAACCATATTGCGTGTCATAAAGAAAGTTTTTCGATACCAAATCATATAGAAGACGAGTGTAAATTATCTTCTTAAAGATCTTTCACATAACGGGGAGGACCAAAATGGGACGATAATTGCCAGAATCGGGTTTCAGATCCAGCTTTGTAGATTGACGATACTTTTGCAATCGTTAGGTTGACGGGAAAGATATAACTCTCTAGACACTTATGAAAACAATTAGTTAGTTCAAAAATTATAAGGTTCTTAACACGTTTAATAGATTTTGCAGTAACACCATTTATATCTGAACTGGAATTGTATTTTAAGTTGTCTATTATTTAGATTATTTCGTCGTCCCTTGCAGGTTCCATAGAAGGTAGTTTATTAGCACATTTTCAGTCTTTTTGATAGGGCATGCAAAGGTGTCCATTATTGTGATAGTTTCTGGGTATTTGTTCAACAAGCTGTAACCGAATAGATGAAAAGTACTTGTTGAAGCATTCGCATATTTCTAATTCATTTGTGATAATTTTCGATTCAATTTGGAGTTTTCTCGGGACCTGGAGTTATAAGACCCCACATCTTTGAGGAATTGTTCTTGCAGTCTGTAAATGATTTGTAGTAGTATTGGTTTTTAGTTTTCTCTATTTTTTACTTTCACAGTCGGCCTGGCTTCTAAGAAGTTATGTTTTATTATCCGGGTTTTGTTGGTGTTAGTATATTTCTCTTATTAATGTTGTCTTTGATTTCCTTGTTAATATAGTCTTGCTTTGGTGGGTTGTAATATTTTATTTTTGTAACTTTGCTGTTCTGAATGCTGCAATACAATGTTTCTTCTTGTAATGCAAAGTCTTCGTTCCTGTAATTTTTTGATTGTTATACTATTTTGTGAAATTTTTCGTAGTTAATTGATTGGTTTATTACTTTTTCTGTAAGGTCCTAGTGATATTTTCAAATTTCAAAGTATATTTAATGATAATCCAAAATTGCAGATTCGATTAAAGCGAAGTGTAAGTCATTGTCTTCTAGGCTGGAACAGTTATAATCTAGTATGGTTTTTTTGTTTCTCTTGTAAAGTACTGTTTGTCGATTTTGTTGATAATTTTATAGTCATTTTCTTTTAACATCTCGCAATCATCCCTGAATAAAAAAAATGGTTTTAGCAAACCCTCAGTTGTTTTGAAAGATATATTTAACGATATCCCACACGATAGGGTACGTCAGCAAAAAAAATCACCCCCTCTTTACATGTACGGGAGGTACCATAAAAACATTCTTTTCAAGAGTTTATTGTTCAATTTTTTTTCAGCGTGATATGTATAGCCATTAGCCATGCCAAACTACAGCTTTCTAGTATTAGTTTTCTAGTCTCTGGGCTAAGCCGTGGACAGACAACCAGACAGATGTGGCAAAACAATGAGGGTTCCTTGTGGACTTCGAAACCCTAAAAACGGCCTCTAACTATGAAGCTAGGTTCTAAAAATAATTGACAATGCTAAATCTATTCGACATTCTGATACGATTTAGGTCTTGTGAATTTGTTTTAATTTTAGACATAAAAGCCATGTTCAGGCCAATTAACTTGATAGTTCGCCAGTCCTTTTGCTTGAACTTGGCTTGACATGCTGCCGTGTGTCTAGATATTCAGGTAAATTAACTTGATAGAATCTCATACATTTTTACAAAATATTCTATAGAAAACAAATCCTAATGATGAAATTAAATGTTTTCCGCTTCAATCCGTAATATACGGCATTAAGAGCTTCAGCTACCTTGCCACGGGATGCCTTCATGAGCTAACTGACCAAGTTGGCCCTGAATCCCCCATGGCTGCAGATGTACTGAGAAATAGCACGTATGTAGACGACTTACTGCCTGGTGCTTTGAGCATCAAAGATGCTTTACTGGTAAGAGATCAAACTATAAATGTTCTAACCAAAGGGGGTTTCGAGCTACATAAATGGGCAGCTAACCATCTTAATATTTTAAAAGATATTCCAATTGTGGAACAACATTTTTAAGACAAGGAAATGTCTTGTAAGCTTGCTTTCCTTAAGCCCTGGGCATTTATTATGTCGTAAAAAATGATAACTAAGAAGAAATGCGGGCGCCATTTTTTCCATACAACCGTAGTCCCCTGTGTCCTCCCTGGATAATGACAATAGATCAAAAATGTTTTATTCCATCAAACCTATATCTACCAAGGCCATATGATTTGCTTTTCCCTCTAATTATAATGGGAAGTAAGAGCCTTAAAAAACTGAGAAAATTTCCTCATTGAAACGTCATTTTCAGACACCCACCAAAAAATAATACGTATACTAGCAATAAAATGAAAACATAGAGGCATAGGTAAAGGATTTTCCTAATGATTTTTTGATAAAAATATTGTTACGAAGTGCTGTTTTGATCAATTTTAGTGCCTATATCGGTCTGCGCTGCAGTTCTCCCTTTCTCGCTGTATATGGAGAGGTTTGGGGGAGGGAAACAGCAACATTTATTCAAATACCTATTCTTTAGACCGCGTTTCCTCTTAAGGTTTGTTGTTCACAGTCCTATAAAAACTTTGTATGGACTAAAAGAGTAGTAGTAGTAAAGCGTGCAGCTGCTTTGAAGCAAAAACTTACTATACTTAAGTTAGCTTACTCTCTTACTCAGCCAATTAATTACCAAGGTGCAAGAAATGTTAAAAATTCGAAAGTGTTATTTTGTATACGTATTCTACGGTGACTCTCGCATGGATACAATAAAAACATGGCAAGTTAGAAACCTTTGTTAAAAATAGAGTTAAGGTAATTAATGAGCATGTTCACAGCCATTCGTGGCATCACATTCAAAGTGTTTATAATCCAGTTTATAATCTATAATATTGTTTATAATTCTGGACGGCCAATGTACCAATGAGTTTTACAAAAACTTACGTACATATCATTACCGATTGCTTTAACGGTGAAGGAAAACATCGTGAGGAAACCTGCACAGGCCTGCGAAGAAACTCGGAGGTTATGTGTGAAGTCGACCAACCCGCACTGGGCCCGCGTGGTCGACTAAGGCCTAATCGCCCTGATCCAGGGTAGGCTCGAGCCCCTCGGTGGGGACGTATATGAGCTGATATAATAATAATCCTGTTGATTGCCCGTCTCGGGATGTTGATCCGAAGTCATTAGACAGTAATGAGCTCTGGTGGCAAGGTCCATCGTTTGTAAGGTCTTTGGACTATAAAATAAAGCCCTTGTTATACCAGAGGATTTTAGCTCTACTTCTGGAGAGCCACTGGCCTTTGTGGGCTGCCAGACTTCCAATCAGCAAAGTTAGTTACCTTAAATCAGCTCATATACGTCCCCACCATGGGGCTCGAGCCTACCCTGAATTAGGGCGATCGGGCCTTAGTCGACCACGCGGACCCAGTGCGGGTTGATCGACATCACACACAACCTGCGAGTTTCTCCGCAGGTTTCCTCACGATGTTTTCCTTCACCGTTAAAGCAATCGTTGTGTATATGTACGTAAGTTTCGCAAAACTCATTGGTACATTGGCCGTCCGGATTTGTACCCGGCACCTCTGGTTAGGAGAACCGAGTCGTTACCGGTTGAGCCACCGACGCTTTTGCGCACAGCAAAGTAGTTATACCTATTTTTGAAAAAATCTCAAACATATCAACATACACGTAACATACTTTCAATTGATAATTGAAAACGCTCTAAACACGTTAAAAAACCGACTTACATAGCAACAAATTAGTACATTTAATCATTATTATTTCTGGTTTTTGTTAATTTTCTACTAAAGAACTACACCGATTTTGATAAAATTTATATGGGACCACACGGGAAGCACTAGCTATCAAATAAAAAAAGAATCATAAAAATCGGTTCACCCAGTCAAAAGTTCTGAGGTAACAAACATAAAAAAAAATATACAGGCGAATTGAGAACTTCCTCCTTTTTGGAAGTCGCTTGAAAAGAAGAGCATCAGAGCAGTTAATGGGCTCATTACCTCGCGAAAGAGTCACTCCTACCGCACCACGTCACGTCACCGGTGTGGACTACTGCGGTCCGTTTGACATAAAACAGGCACGCATTAGGAAACCCGTAATATCGAAGGCCTATGCAGCTTTATTTGTTTGCTTTTGTACAAAAGCAATCCATATGGAGTTAGTTACTGATATGACAAGTGAAACTTTCTTAGCAGCTTTAAGGAGATTCATTTCCCGTAAAGGTTCCTCATCTAAGATCTATTGCGATAATGCATAAACCTTTAAAGGTTGTTATAATATTTTGAACAGCCCAAATTAATAACAAAACAACGAGAGAAGTCGTGAAAGTATCCTTTCCTACTCAAAGTGGAATCGTGTTCAGTACATACCTGCCTAATCACCTACTTGGGGGGGTTTATGGGAAGCTGGTGTCAAAAGTGCTAAGTACCATTTTCGTAGAGACATTGGTAAAACCCTGCTCTCATATGAAGAATTCCAGACCCCCCCCCCTCCGTAAAAACTAAACTGCTATTTCAGCACATCTGAAAGAAATTAAAATACATAGTAGGACATAATATAATCCATTTAAAAGAAAACCTATCACGGCTTTCTTAGTTTAGGGGTAATAGTCGACCAACTTAAGATGTGCAGTTGGATCTGTCAAAACTTCATAGATTTTCCATACAAAATGTTCTATTAACAACTGTAATTATATATATTTTTTTTAAATAAACATTTATTTTTTTAAAGATTTAGGATATTTTACTTTGCGTGAGTTCGACTCGCACTTGGCCGGTTTTTTGCTTAGCTGGAGATAAAAATAACAGCCGTTTTTTCGGCACGTACTGCACCTACAATAAAATTATTATACGCGAAACGGCAAATTGTAAATTAGGGTACTTTTAGGTCGTATTTTAGGTGAAGACATTGTAGGCACGTCGTTTTACGAGGTATTATTTTATGGTAAGTGACATACCACTTCTTCCTTTTCGCCATACTTACTAATAATAATTATAAATGTGAAAATGTGTTTGTTTGTTTGTTACCTTTTCATGCTTCAACGTCTTGACCAATCTTAATGAAATTAGGCATGCAGGTAGCCTGTATCACGAGGAAGGTCAAGGCTACTTTTTATCCCGTGCAAATAGCATAGCCCAGTGCAGTTCTTGAGGGAACTGAAAATATACCCTTTTATGGTTAATTTCTTTAACATCGCAACGGAACAATGGATTGTGTGATTTTTGCACAGAGATGGTTGAGGGGGTGGGAAATGACATGATTTACCAATAAGCATATCATGATATAGTTCCCAAGGCATTTGGAGAAAATTCATGTACATGCTCGCGAGCCACAAAAAAGAAGAAGTAAAAAAAAGAAGAAAGAAGAAGTCACAAAAACGATGTCCAAGCGGGCGAAGTCGCGGGCAAAAGCTAGAACTTATATATAGATAGTTCTATTCATTTGTGCGCGAGGCTATATGTGTGCGTGCGCATGTAAGTATGCAGTTTTAACTTGTGTGTTGCTCGGAAGAAGACCGCCAAGCCACTGCCACACAAATAGAGCTGCTTAATTCAGATCTTGCCTAACTTTTTTATAAACTGTCAAAAACTAGATTTTGTTCTACAAATGTTTTAAAATATTGAACAGTGACGTCATACTTTTTCCATTGTCGTTGACGTACTAATTACGTGTTTTTGATAAATATTAAATAGAAAATGTTTGTGTAAAACCAAATAAGTAAGTTTTTCGGAAATTGCAATTGAAGGGCTATTTCGTGAATTTTATTTCATAATTTATTTTTGAGGCAACAGCCACGGTACTCAATTACAACGCGCGCATTACTACAACTATGTATCTATGTATACTTACATATTCACCGAACATATAAAGATTTGTTTTGTGTTATTTTTATTATTGGCTATTTCTACGATAAGGCCATCTCCGGCGTAGTTACCCTGTCAGCCAAGATCCTTAAGATGTCCACTACTGGACAAAGGCTTCCACCAAGGATTTCCACAACGACCGGTTCTGCGCTGCCCGCGTCCAGGATATCCTATACATAGCTTTAATAAAATAAAGATAAGCAGGAGAATATGAATAATCTTACCGTACGAGCGCTTCGGTGGGCAATCGTCATTAAGGGTCCCCAGGAGGCTCGAGTTTCCATATAAACGTAGTTCCGCTTCAATATGAAAACTATTACCGACATAGCTCTCAGAATTGCTAAACTTAAGTGGCAGTGGGCGGGGCACATTGCTCGTAGAATTGATGGCCGTTGGGGCAGTAAAGTTCTCGAGTGGCGACCACGCACCGGAAATCGTTGTGTAGGCAGGCCTCCCACTCGGTGGACCGATGACCTGGTGAAGGTCGCGGGAAGCCGCTGGATGCGGGCAGCGCAGAACCGGTCGTCGTAGAGATCCTTGGGGGAGGCCTATGTCCAGCAGTGGACGTCCTTCGGCTGTTCACCACCATCCTAGTCTTGCCGCCAAATATCAATATTGATATCATTGGTGTGTTCCGGCATGAAGATAAGATAGCCAGTTCCCCATTGCGTTGGGGAATCTTGGTAAGCCCGCTTCCATCTTCGGCAACATCGTCACTTACCACCAGGTGAGTTGTTGTCAAGGGTTTACCAATTGTGAATAAAAAAAAATGATGATGATGACAAAAATTATATGCTGGATTGAATCCAAACTTTTCAAAAATATTGAGTGGTCACAAATCGATGTTTGTAATTAGTTTTCGATGTACATATATTAAAAGGAAAAATAGGAGCAGTTTCAAACTTTCAGTACAAATCTAATTTAAGTCTTTGTTTAGTTATGTTTCAATTTACTACGATGAAATAGTATATTATGCAACTAGGAATAGGATAAAGGACGAATTTAAAGCGAGGGCCATAGATAAATCACGAGCAAGTGAAGGGTTCTAATGACTGAATCACGACCGCAGGGAGTAGTGGGGTCGTTATAGGACAATACCAATATTTTTTTCATTAAAGCATGAGACTTGGCACACTTGTTACTAAGGTGGAACAGAGTCGAAAACGCCCGGGAGGCAGCGGGAGACACCCCTCTAGTGGGGAGGGGGAGGGGGTGAAGTTTTCCTACGCCACGCGCACTGTTGGTCGTCATAACTACTAAACTATAGCTACTAGGGAAAATATAGTATCATTTTCGGATAAATAAAAGATGGCCAATCATCTTCTAAAATAAAAAAACACCTTTACATAAAAAAAAATTAAAATACGGCCCAAAATCTAAAATCTTTTGAGTAAAAAAAATCTTTAAAGGTCTATAACTTTTTAATGATTACCGATATCGGATTAAAAAAAATATATTTAAAAAGGCGCATTAATACAGATTCCAAAACTATAAGAAACATTGCAAATATTTTTGAAAAAATTCGTTTAAAAATATAAAACACCGCGCGGCAGAGTCGTAAAAAATTCTTAGCCAATTATGAACATCAAAAACGAGTTTTATAGGTTGCTAGTGTCCTGTAAGCTGTAACTAATAAGGATGTAGTTTTCATTAGATATAGTATATCATCATATCAGCTCATATATGTCCCCACCGAGGGGCTCGAGCCTACCCTGCATTAGGGTGATCGGGCCTTAGCCGACCACGCGGACCCAGTGCGGGTTGGTCGACTTTACACACAAGCTTCGAGTTTCCTCGCAGCCGTGTGCAGGTTTCCTCACGATGTTTTCCTTCACCGTAAGAGCTTCGAATAAACGTACATATGAAATCGAGATTTGAAAACACATTGTACGCGGCCAGGATTCGAACCACGACCTCCCGCACAGGAGGTAGCGGTCTTAACCATTAGTATATAGCTCAATTTTAATAATTATTTGATAGAAGAAATTTTTTATCGTGTGTATAAGCATATTTAAACTTATGACTCAGCTGGGCACGATTTCAAGTGACCAAAAATCTATAATGACATTAAACAAACAGTATAGAATTTTACTTAAAAATGTTTATTATGTACATTGTCCCCCACAATCGCACAGCTCCGTGCACTAAAGTTGCCGCTGAAAGCACCGGCACCTCGAGCCGCCGCACCTCTTTTTGCATCTGCACCGGATCATTTCCATGCATGCATCTGCAGCTACGGGCAAGTCTGTCCATATAGGTTGATAGCTATCACTGACTTTTATCCATCCCCAGTTAGATGGACAGGGAAGGTTTTGAGTCGGTGACATCTGACCCCATACATGGACTGCTTGGAACACTGCCCGCAGGAAATGCTGGTATAGAGCAGCTTTCGTCGGAGGTATATTCTCCAATTGGCGGTCTTTTTTCGTGAATAGGTGCTTTCGGGCTTCGTTTACGGTTGTAAATGAACTGGCTCTAAAACAAAACAAAAAATTTGTTACTAGAATATTTTATTGTATTGTTAGTTATAAGAAGTGCTTATTACCGGTCATATAAAATGACGACAAACTTTTCGATTACTGTAAACGCCTCGCTGGTATTCCCCTCATATGCTGCCAGAAACCCTTCTGTGGCATTGGGAAATGCGTTCCATGCATCTATTGCACTTTTTTTTCCTTTTCCGTTAAAATAAGACACAGTATCACAACCTGTGAAGGCATGGAACAGGGGGAGGACTTTCGCTTTTTGTGGCCTTGTAAAAGAAAATAATATGTTTTATATAGCCTGCCCAGCGTTATAGTCTCAGTGCATTCTATTCTAGCTAGTGGCTAGGGCGTAACGTAGATAAATACATCTTATAATTATTTTTTACCTAGAGTTTTTGCTATTTCGTGACAAGGAAGGTACTGGTGGTGTTTACCAGTACCTACGTGTACCCACAGCTCCTCTAGCTCAGGTACTTGTAGCACACTTGCGACTGCCAGCACCACGACTTCGGTATCAACAGTGCGTACATTACCCGCGTATAACCTTGACTTACTGCGTCAGCCATGTGCACTATAATTCTTGTATCAGCCTCTTCATGGTTACATGGAGCTAATCTTTACGTGTCGCGAGTGCTTTTTGTTAAGACATTGGGTCCATCTGTGATATAAACGTCTTTACTCTCATCGAAATCATGTGAATAGCAATTGTTAGAGACTTAATGAAACAATTCCTCCTTATTATTGTTATCTCTCAGGAAGTTTGCCCAACCTTTCGGTATTTTCGTGGTTGCTGTCACACGTGTTCTATGGCCAGTGCCACGTTTTTCTCGGGTAAAATTTTTCAAGCTATCACTGTTATACGTGTCCCAGACGATACCTAAACGCATTACGTTTGTAAGCTCTCTGTTCAGAAAAGGTACAAATATTGTACTTGCATATGCATAGTCACTAAATATCTTGCTTTGGCCTGGATTCAGCATATGGACTAGTGCAGGTCCATCCATAATTTTAACAGAGACTTGTGGAGCATTCGACAAGGCGGAAGTATCCTCTGTGGAAGTATCACACATAGAAGTGAAAACTCTTAGTAAATCTGATTTGGTTCCAGACCGCAAGTTTCCCATTGAAGAAAGAGCTGGAGGACTAGCTTGGTTTTCGTGCGCAAAGAACGTAGCAAGATCACCGGCTCTGTGCTCACAAGTGGCAATGTAGAGTTTGCTGAACAGGCTGCAATCATTTTTAAGCCCGCTGATTTTATTGTTTGATTTAGCTTCTCGCTTTTTTGCCGAAGACAACAGCGGATATTTATTCAATTTTATTGGATCATATAAACTTTTTTTAGAACTAGTGTGCAATCTTTCGTTGCAAAATGTCACATACTATGTAGTAAATCGAATGATAAAAACATTATAGGTACCTATTACATATACGTAATTTTGCACAGCTCACCGTTTCTTTTAGTGTTGCAGTTTCATGTATTTTCAAAATAAAGTTAGTACCTAACAACTTTCCTAATTAATTGAGAACATTATTATTAAAGGGAAGTACCTACGCATTTATTGTTTAGGTACCAAATATAAGAAATCATACGCAAAAGTAACAATTGTGTATAGAAAAAAGGATTGCATTACATTGGCAGTGCTTCACATTTTACAATAAACAAATTATGTAAATACAACATTCCTCACAACTTTTTACGACTCTGCCGCGAGGTGTTTTTATTTTTTTAAACATCTTTTTCTTAAATATTTTCAATGTAACTTACATTTTTGGAATATGTATTAATGCGCCTTTTTAAATATATTTTTTTTAATCTGATATCGGTAATCATTAAAATTTTATTGACCTTGAAAGATTTTTTTTACTCAAAAGATTTTAGATTTTGGGCCGTATTTCATTTTTTTTCTATGTAAAGGAGTTTTTTTTGTTTCAGAAAATGATTGGCCATCTTTTATTTATCCGAAAATGATACCGCACTTGCCCTAGTAGCTACAGTTTAGTAGTTATGACGACCAACAGTGCGCGCGGCGTAGGAAAACTTCACCCCCTCCCCCTCCCCCCTAGATGGGTGTCTCCCGCTGCCTCCCGGGCGTTTTCGACTCTGGTCCATCTTAGTAACAAGTGTGCCAAGTCTCATGCTTTAATGAAAAAAATATTGGTTCCCATACATTGAGTGCACCTAAAAACCCCACTAGAGCGATTCATGATTATTATATAATATTAAGTATATAAGAGTATAAGATTCCTGAGCGACGCGAGTGATTCATGGCCCTCGATAGAAATCCGTTTTATTCAAGAGTTGCATACTATACTTTGGGTGTCAATTAAATGGTTAGCATAGTATTGTTATTTCTGTGAGCAGAAAAATATAATCGGTCAGCAGAAATAGCTAATCGGTCAGCAGAAATAGCTAATTGGTCAGCAACTCATGGTCAGCAAACATTTCAAAATCAATCAGCAATTTATGTCATTCTGGATGGCTGTAATTATTTTAAACATCCCCGTACTACACTCTTCCTACAGTGTTGAGTGGTCGACGGAGCCCCTTCGGGGCTCCTACTTCTGTGTTCTCATGTTAAACCTAACACTACGACTGTGCGGGGAGGCGAGCCTCCCCGCACAGTCTCCGAACCTAACGGATCCGAGTCGGGGTGCTCCGCAAGTCCGAGCTCGCTTCGCTCGCTCCCGCTTCCATTTAGAACTCCCCGTACCACACTCTTCCTACAGTGTTGAGTTGCTGCTTATAGACATGTTTTTCTGCCGCTCAATCATGAAATCTTGCCGCTCAAGTAGTTATTTTGCGGACCGAATGTTTATTATGCCTTTAAAAAATATATATTTCTATACTTTATACCATGACTCCGAGAAAAAGAAACATCAAAATTCAGTAATTTTCTTTGTGTTCGTACAACTTACAGTATTTAAAATAGCGCCAATTTACTAATGAAATGACAGCAAAGATCACCAAACAGTTTTTAATGTAATGCTAAACTCCTTAAAAAATAAATCTCAAAGAGTTATTTGCACAAGGAGTTTGTATGTAAAATATTGTTTAAACAAGGAGTTTGTTTCGAGTATTTTTGCGCAAGGAGGTTGTATAGCATAGAGAGGAGGTTGAATGTATTGGTGTGTTCTAGATAGACTTTTTGGCGGGAATTGGTAGCGTTCAGTTTATCATTTTTCTCTTAGTATCCGAAAAATTACATTTCGTGGTTTTTGATGCATAATATTGATAGCATATTAATCAGCATAGTACCATATATGTGTTTATTGTGTAGGATAATGAAATAAAAGTGTGTATGCAGTTTTTCGAGTTCCCAAAAGAAGTCCGCCAAAGCTTCAGCAAATGTGCTATCATTTTGCTGGAGTGTGTAGGTTAGGTTAATAGTGCCAGTAAATAAATTACAATGATGCTGAAAAATACTAAAAACTGTGAAAGAAAAATTAATGAAGACGTAAACTGATACTACTGAAAAAAATATACATACAAGGCAGTATGGCCAATGAGCCTTAGCCTGCCATGAAAAAGGGCAAAAAAAAAGGTCGTCTATAAAGTCGGTTTACGGACAATAGTTTGACGTGTAAGCGTCATAACGTAACGGGACAATGAGCGTAACGGGACAACGAGTCATCCTTTTTCTTGCGTGCAGGCGGCGTCCATCGATTTATTAGACTCTGTCACGTCAAAAAATAATAATTGCTGTGTTCTAAATTCAAACACCAAAATAGTCATAAAAAGAGCTTTTTATTCACTGTTTTCAGTGAATAAAATAAGCTTTTTAGAGGGGAAATGGTATAAACTAATTACAAACATCGATATGTGTCTACTCAATATATTCGCAAAGTTTGAATTCATGTAGTTTTTATATTAAAGCTGAACTACGTTTGTATGGAAACTCGAGCCTCCTAGGGCCTTATGGAGCCTTACAGTAAAATGTTTGTCTTCCTCGCTCTTGCAGCGGGAATCGAAAAATTCAGTTTTTTTTGAACATATCGAAAATAAAACAAAAAGTTTTAGCAGTATCCCTCGGTCACCTTAAAAGCTGTTTGATTTTTAGCTGTTATATTTAAACGAGTTGTGATGTGATATGAGTTTAAAATTAACATTAAGAGATAGCTTTGTGATTTATCGAGAAAAATAATATAAGAAATCGTGTTTTCGCTAGGGTCAGCCTTCGATCAGATAGTTTTTTTATCTCATAAATCTATTTTGTGAGAACTTATGAACTAAGCATAATTTAGATTCAATTATTTATAATTGAAAAAAAAATTGAAAATGAATTATGAATGAATCAAATGGTAAACGGTTAATGTTGATTTAATTCATTCATTTTTATTTATTAATTTAATGTGTTTAATTCATTTAACTACTACAATTATTCAATATAATAAATTATTTTCTGAATTTGTAATTGTTACACTAATATTAATTTTAATATGTTTGTGTAATACTAACTTTATTATGGACTTCGTCGGCAATGATGACATCAGGTACCGAGGGGCTCGAGCCTACCCTGAATTAGGGCGATTGGGCCTTAGTCGACCACGCGGGCCCAGTGCGGGTTGGTCGACTTCACACAATCTGCGAGTTTCTCCCCAGGCGTGTGCAGGTTTCCTCACGATGTTTTCCGTCACCGTAAGAGCGTCAGATAGACATACGAGTACATTATGAAATCTAAATTTGAAACTACATTGGTACGTGACAGGATTCGAGCCGCGACCTCCCGGACATGAGGCGACGGCCATGGCTGTTACGCCACCGACACTCTTAATCGTCAACTTATACTCTTCGGTAATAAATGATTAATAATAGTAATAATGTACACCCCTCTTAAAAACCCATAGAAAGCCCCAACGGGCACGACTCTTTATACATAAGTATTATCTCGGGAATCCCACACACGGGGGCCAATTCCGAGTTGGTGTGTAATCGTCAGGGAGGAAAAGCTCTCACCTTACCCGTAGGCAATAAAATATGAGGGCGGTTGTGGAGTATGTGTGTATTTTGCTTTATAGTTCCTGCCATTTGCATAATCTGCTCACCAGGGTTCGGGTAACCATTACATATTTTGCTTCACACCTTATGCGGTAGACAGATAGGAATATCGTCGCATTATAGTGACGTAACCATGAGATAACGATAGGGTTGGCATTGGCAGGCCCCCGTCACTCGGTCGAGTAGGTGAGACAAGTACCTACACATTGGAGCGGCCCACAGGCCGCGCTCCGCTCTTCAGCGCTAGAACGCCGTACTATCGCCGCCGCAATTATCGCGCTCCCCGTGTACGTAGTTATATATAACTGCTGAGTCGAGCGCCTTAATACCCATGTTTCCGTGTATGGCCTGTATGGGAAGGAGTGGGTCAATAAATGCGTAGGTATTTTCGTTTTATAGGGAAGTGCAATATCTGTTACGAAGTAACTAGTATCTCATCTGTGGCATTGATGCACACTAACGTTTGCGCGAGTAGTAGCCGTCTAGCGCCATCTAGTGGTGTTAGAGAAACAATTTTTCAAAATTTACAACGCCTTATATTTCGGCAACCTGTTGAGCGATTTGGTTCATGTTAAAATTTAAAAATTCTTTTTGTCTCACCAAATTTCACGACGTTCCGATCAACGATATTCGAGTTATCGTCGAATAAACATTTATTTAGGTACCGGGTTCGAATCTGGACGGCCAATGTACCAATGAGTTTTTCAAAAACTTACGTACATATCATTACCGATTGCTTTAACGGTGAAGGAAAACATCGTGAGGAAACCTGCACACGCCTGCGAAGAAACTCGAAGGTTGTGTGTGAAGTCGACCAACCCGCACTGGGCCCGCGTGGTCGACTAAGGCCTAATCGCCCTGATTCAGGGTAGGCTCGAGCCCCTCGGTGGGGACGTATATGAGCTGATATAATAATAATAATAAACATTTATACATACATCCATACAATTGACGTATGTTCTAGTTCGCGTGCTCGTTTAAAAATCAATCCCACCAGAATATAAAGTAAAAAGGCGCAAAGTTTGATACAATAAAGTATTTGTCTATAGTTCTAGCATCATGCAGAAATTCAAACTGAAACATTTATTACAGACTTCTCAAAATAAAAGAGAATGTTTTCAGTTGCTTATGAGAAAATGTATTATATTCTAGGCTTATAATGGAGTAACTTGGCAAGTTTTATTGTTAAGTTATGTATCTGTTTATACTTTTAAAAAGTAAGCTTTGCTTCCTTGGGGGTTTGGCCATTTTAACTTGCTAAGTTACACCGAACATAACAAGTTAGAGCAAAGGGTTTTCTTCTCTTTCTTTATTTCTCCACCCTCTTGTCCATAACTCTTTGTGTCACGTGCTCCCTTTCCGTTCGGCATACGTCACCAAACCATGTCAGTCGGTGGCTTTTTATCAGCTTTTTATCTTCTCCGGTACCGGTGCTGTTTTAAGACTACCTGGTATGTTATACTTATTCATTCCTGATCTTGTCCATCCTCTCTCCCTCTCTTATCGTGTAGCACAATTGACCGTGCTATCCAAGGGATAGACGGCGGTTGCCTGATGATGCACTTAGCATCACTCGCGGTCACGTGTAATGCATTTTAGATTTACACCTACCGATGTGTGCAACGCAACCTTCATACACATCTGGAATCAGACGTGCAGGTTTCCTCACGATGTTTTCCTTGCCCGTTATAGCAATCGGTAAGTATATGTAAGTAATTTTCGAAAAACTCATTAGTACATTGGCCGTCTGAATTTGAACCCGGGACCTTTGGTTAAGAGGACAGAGTCGTTACCGGTTGGGCCACCGACGCTTTTTGTCCATCCTACCCACAACATCCATCTCAACACTTGCATCTCAGCCCCATGCCTTTTGATCGTTGGCATACTGGCGCTTAGCACCCAACACTCACTTCAGTAAACTAGCACAAAAATTTAAACAAAATTGGTGTAGAATAACTGGGGCTTCTACTCATCATACTAAACAACTTTTGCCAGAACCATCATCATCATCATATCAGCCGAAAAGCCTCCGCCAAGGATTTCATCATCATCATATTAGCCAAAAAACGTCCACTGCTGGACAAAGGCCTCCTCCAAAGGTTTTTCACGACGACCGGTCCTGCGCTGCTCGCATCCATCGGCTTCCCGCAATCTTCACCAGGTCGTCGGTCCACCGCGTGGGAGGCCTACTTACGCTACGTTTTTCATTGCGCGGTTGCCAGAATACCGATAGCACAGATATAGATATGGTTTGTGACCCATAGTCAATTCGCAAAAAATAAATAAATTAAACTCTTCATACAAATTGATCCAGATGATTTTGACCAATTTTGTGTATTTTGTTGATTTTCGCATGGAGCATGGATTTTTTTTAATTGACTTTAGGTTTATTTCAGAAAGTGAATAAAAGCGTGGGGTGCTTTTTGCCTTATTTTTCGTATATCGAGCAACCCACCCTTTTTTAAAAATAATACTAGTATTTTTCGTTCATAATTGTTTTCAGATTATATTCAGAATTATTTTTCCCTTTTTAGTTTGATGTGCTTTAACCGCGTGTTTTTAGTTTTTTTAATGAGTTCTTACGGACCCTATATTACCAAGCCTCCGATGTCTCTCCGTCTGTCAGTCCGTCAGCGAGCTGTATTTCATGAACCGTAATCACAGATAAGAAAAAAAAAATGCCACACCGTAATAGGTAGTTTGAAGTTTTTAAAGAATGTGTATTTTTATTGCCGCTATGATAACAAATACAAAAAATTAGAAAATTTGAAGGGTCTCCATACAATAAACTTGTTTTTATAGGTATTTTTGATTTGGCTCTATCGTAAAAACGGTAATACAAACAAGCGTGAAACTTGGTGTAATTACAGTACCTACTAATACTGAAGTAAAACACTAAATAATAAAAACTGGCCAAGTGTGAGTCGTACTCGAGTTAAGCAGTCCGAACTGAATAAAAAAAAGCGTTTTTTTGGGATTTTTACGACGTTTTAAATAGGGGCTTCAAACTTGGTCAGTCTGTGTATATATCTCGCAGACATCTGTTTCAATCTGCCATTTGATTGAACAGCTAGCCCAATGATTGAATGGCGACATTCAATTGAATGACTAGGCCGAACGTTGATTGAACAAGCGTCGGTCAACGTTCAACTAGTTGGGCTGATTGTAATTTAGCCCGAACGTTGATTGAACAACAGTGTAGTTTAGTTTAGTGTGTAGCGTTTAGTGCGTAGGGTAAGCGCGTAGCGTGTGGTACGTAGCGTGTAGCGCGTAGGGTAAGCGTGTAGCGTGTAACGCGAAGGGTCAGCGTGTAGCATGTAGCGTTTCTTCTTCTACGCAGTATTCTGCTACCCATGGGGGGAGAGGGGGCATAATCAATGCCTGCTGCAACCTTTGACTGCATAATCAATCAAACCTGACCGAACCTAATATCGCTTGCTTCGCTGGCTCATTTACAGTTTTTTTTATTGAAACTTATTTTTGCCAACTGCCTTTTCCTAGTATATGGGATTTATAGTGTGTAGCGTGTATTTATCAATTGTTGATAAAAAAAATATACTGACTGTAAATAAGCGAACGATATTAGTTTCGGTCAGAATTGATTGATTATACAGTCAAAGAGCCTCGTGAACCATGGGTAGCAGAATGCTTTGCAAGAGGAAGAAATTATCGGTTTTATTCGGAGTTTCGTAGTAACGACTTGGCTTAATGACGTTTAGCCAAGTCCTAATTCTATCCTATGAAAAAACGAATTTCTTTGCTTGTATTATTTGCGCCCGGCTGCATAAAACATTAATAAAAAAAAACCGCCATTTTTCAATTGTTTTTTCCGTCTACGAAAATGAGTGAAAGTAACGAAGATATCGTTATATTTTTAAATTGTATTTAAAAAAAAGTAAAAATGCAACTTAGGCTACCAAAAAAATTTGTGCTGTTTATGAACCTAATGCTAGGGCTAGGGCCACCGCCCTGTCCGGGACATCGGGGTTCGAATCCTGCCACGTACCAATATGATTTCGAGTTTTGATTCCAAATGTACGTTTATCCGACGCTCTTACGGTAAAGGAAATATCGTGATGAAACCTGCACACGCCTGCGAAGAAACTTGCAGGTTGTGTGTATAGTCGACCAACCCGCACTAGGCCCTCCCTAAGACTAAGGCCCGATCGCCCTAATTCAGGGTAGGCTCGAGCCCCTCGGTGGGGACGAATATGAGCTGATATGATGATGAACCTATTGCAGTATCAGTCAGTAGCACAAACTTGGTTCAAGCGTTTGCAGTCTGGAAATTTTAACGTTTAAGATGCAGCTCGCTCTGGTTGTCCTGTTTGAATTTGCGTACAAAACACGAAGAAACTTTTTCCGACCAAAAATGTTTCTTAATACTTAACCCGGCGTGAATGAGGTCGGTAACACTAAATATTTCTGAACTGCGCGATTCCTGGAACTGGGCTGGCTCGGTAGCTGGAGGAGGTGCCGCGAGGAGTGATTTTATGTATGTTTTTTAAATTTTTAGTGAACTACACGTGCGCAAAAACACAGCGGGTACTTAATATTCGGCCTCATACAAGAAGATATTAGAATGTTTTATATTGATATTATGTTATCTCGAAGCTAAATTAAATAAGACAGATATATTTTTTAATTTTGTGTGCACGGTTGTCAAAATTACTCAGTTTTTTTAGATATTAAGTCATAGTTACTAAATATTGTTGATTTTTGTATAAAAAAATACTACTTTGTTTTTTATAAAAATATAAATCCTTTTTTATCTAGAACTGGGAATTTTTATCTTTTTACTTCATGTCCCAAATGTAAATTAATAAATTGTAGTCATTTCAGTTATTGAAATCGACAATTTCTATATTTGGGTATGTCACACCCACCTCACAGTTGGTGTAACTATTTTTCACTTCATTAACGCCGGGTTAAAAAACACAGTTTTGAATTAGAATCAAACACTCATAATCCCACTTCTTAAAAATACATACTGTTTCAATAACGCAAACGAAGCGGACTAAATCTGACCCTATGCTATGGCTTAACACTAGACCTCGACCCTTGGGCTCTAGGGCATTATGAAGGACCAGGACAGGACACTAATCGACTTCGCAAAGGACATAAAAAGTAATTGCGGGATGTGTTAGTCTGTTGAGATGTGATAAACGTTATTAAGTATTTCGCATTTCGAGGAATGTTTCCTAATTAATGTTTATTAATACTTCCATCCCTTTTACTAGATATTATTACAACCAACTAACTGGGTCAATCATCACATCAGCTCATATATACGTCCCCACCGAGGGGCTCGAGCCTACCTTGAATTAGGGCGATCGGGCTTTAGTCGACCACGCGGGCCCAGTGCGGGTTGGTCAACTTCACACACAACCTTTGAGTTGCTTCGCAGATGTGTGCAGGTTTCCTCACGATGTTTTCCTTCACCGTAAGAGCGTCGGATAAACGTACATATGAGATCGAAACTCGAAAACACATTGGTACGTGGCAGGATTCGAACCACGACCTCCCGGATAGGAGGTAGCGGCCCTTGCCGTTGCGCCACCGACACTGGGTCAATGAACATTTAAAATACTTATAATAAGATACTTACTTAAAAGTGTCTTGTTCCTATCGTCCTTTCATCAAGAACTGGTTCTCTTCCCATATCGCTGTTAGGTTTGGTCTTATTTCGCGGCGTATTATCAGGTTTAGTAAATTTTCACGCGGTTGCCCTAGTCCTGTGCCCGCTCAAGCTTATTTAACAAGCTTTTATTTAAATTGTAATGTATGTATGAAGCGTCGGTGGCTCAACCGGTATAGACTCGGTCCTCCTAATCAGAGGTGCCAGGTTCAAATCCAGACGGCCAATGTACCAATGAGTTTTTCGAAAGTAACGTACATATACTCACCGATTGCTTTAACGGTGAAGGAAAACATCGTGAGGAAACCTTCACACACCTGCGAAGAAACTCAAAGGTTGTGTGTGAAGTCGCGTGGTCGACCAAGGCCCGATCGCCTTAATTAAGGGTAGGCTCGAGCCCCTAAGTGGGGACGTATTGGAGCTGATATGATGTATGTATGTTTGTTCGGGTGGAATTTTTCAAGTTAAATTTGACCCACTTCCGATTTAGCTGAAATTTTGCATGCATATGTATATCGCGTGACAATGCAATATTAAAAGCTTGTACCTAAAAGTTTTTAGGTTCTTCGAAAATTATTTGGAATAGAACGAATCAAGGTCTGACAATATGTTCCCTCAGAAATTTTATCTATACTTAGGGTTTCAACACTGAAATCGCATCGACGTTGGTCCACGATATCACAAAAAAGATAGAGAAAAATCGGGGTTCTGGGAATGGAGAGCATTATCGAAATATAATAATGCCAAGGACTTATCAAATGTGGATAAAAAAACGATTCGCAGGCGTAGCAGGCGCGAATTGTTTTTTGTTAAAAGACGTGACCTTTTGTAAGTGTAGTTTTTGTGAAATATCCGGATAAAAATTTAATATCGATCGTAAGAGAAGCAAGCCTGAAAAATTACAGGCACCATTCGGATGCCGAAAGAACAAAGTATATATAAGTATATATATATATATATATATATATATATATTAATATATATATTAGTACTAACATACAGTATGGGCACTCCCTGCCGCTTTCTAGATTGCGAACTCACCCCCTCGTCACCCAGATTGATGCAGATTGGTTACCGTTTGGTTGTCGAACGTATAGGATTTCGCCATTTTGTTCCATCATTCCTTTTTTGAAATGTCATTTCTGGCCCGTTGTATGAAGTGTCCAGGGTGTGGCAAAAATATGCAATTTGGCGTCTCACCCATGTCTATTTGCGCATTTACACTCAGCCATGTGTGGCAGGAAAGTGAGGAGGGAAGTGGGCAGCCCGAGTATGTGAATAGGTCACTCGCGCTGCCACTGCTCATGCCGCTGCCGCTGCCATTGCACGATTGTCGGCTTTCGTGCAGGAGTCGGCTGAGTGTGAATACTTACTTGCGTCAATGTTGCCGCAGAAGGATTTGGGGCAATATTTCTGGCAGTGGCAGGAGCAGAGGCAGGGGCTGAGTGTAAATCCTGTTAAAGGGCTGCTCCGTTCGCCATTTTAAGTTGAACCTCCAAACATATGCAATTTTCTCAGGTCTTCCGCAAGTTATTTTGGGAATCAAGTCACTAAGAGCTCGTGGTGCTTCTGATTTCTCTTCACGGCCTCAGGGCACCGCAGCACAGACAACCTCTGGTTAGGTCATACATGTTACATAAGTACTCCTTTCTCATCTGTGGTTATGACCACCCTTGCTAACTTAACTCATATCTCCATATGTCCCCCGGCGCATCGGGAGCCGAGTCGTTCCTTTCCCTCTAGTATGTTTGCGGAGAGCGATGGCTGACTCTCGCGTTATACTCGTGATCGGGTGCTGTCTGTGTGAACTGGCCTACTCTTGTCAAAGACATGAATAAATATTCAATGATTTAAATCTATACGAGTAACTTCTCGTGTTATATTGTTTTGCATGTCCTAATGACATAATTTGTTTTATATCAATGATTGTATTTTGACGTTATTAACTAATGATTGTTTTTTTTAATCACAAATTACACTTTTTTTTAAATTCATAATTGGTGAGCCCTTGGCATAGTCTCATTTGATGGTAAGACATGATGATGCCGAAGATGGAAACGGGCTTACCAAAATTCCCCAACGCCATTTATATGTAATTAGTATTTTATGACTATAAGAAAGAGGATAATTTGCACCTATTTTGAATAAACATTTTGACTCTTAAATTTATCCGTTGTTTTCTAAAACCTTTTAGTTTTCGATTTTATTTTGAAAGGTAAAGGTAAAGCGTCGGTGGCTCAACCGATAATGACTCGATCCTCTTAACCAGAGGTCCCGGGTTCAAATCTGGACGGCCAAAGTAACAATGAGTTTTTCAATACTAACGTACATATTATACTTACCGATTGCTTTAACGGTGAAGGAAAACATCGTGACGAAACCTGCAACACGCCTGCGAAGAAACTCGAAGGTTGTGTGTGAAGTCGAGCAACCCGCACTGGGCCCTCGTGGTTGACAAGGCCCGATCGCCCTAATTCAGAGTAAGCTCAAGCCCCTCCGTGAGGACGTATATGAGCTGATATGATGATGATTTGAAAGGTACCACCACCGCGTATCAAACCGTGAACAATGGAACTATCTGTTCCTCCATAGACAATTTTGGTTTCCAAATGTAAGATAATTTCGTTTTTTAGCCAAAATTTAGACAGGCAGCAGTGATATGACATTACAATATAATAAAATCTAGACTGTGGACATGCCCCTATATCGCTAATGAGTCCAGCAAATGGGACGTCGTCGGATATACTGACACTCAAGTTAATGAGTCAGACTGCTTACTTGAGTAGCTAGAATAATGTTCACAAAAAGTGGGTACAGTTGAAAGGGTCAGCATTCAGTACCGAAAATTTTCATAATGACGTGTGATTTTTTTTATTCACAATTGGTAAGCCCTTGGCATTAACTCATCTAATGATAAGTGACGATGATGCCAAAGATGGAAGCGAGCTTACCAAGATTTCCAACGCAATGGAGAACTGACTATCTTATCTTCGAGCCGGAACACGTCAATGCTGTGAACATTGATGTTTGACGGCAAGACTTAGATAAGATGGTGGTAGCTAGCCAGGCAGGCTTAGAAAATGCCCTTCCGCTAACCAAACCGAGTCTTACAAAGTTAGACTCCATCGGGAATCGAACCCGCAACCTCCTGATGGACTGAAAACCATTTTTAACCGCCTCCGTAGCTCAGAGGCAAAGTTCACTGACTTTACACAGGAGGTCGCGGGTTCGATTCCCGGCGGGGTCAATTGTAAGACTCGGTTTGGTTGGTGGTAGGGCATTTGCCGCCAAATATCAATGTTGATATCATTGGTGTGTTCCGGCATGAAGATAAGATAGCCAGTTCCCCATTGCGTTGGGGAATCTTGGTAAGCCCGCTTCCATCTTCGGCAACATCGTCACTTACCACCAGGTGAGATGTGGTCAAGGGTTTACCAATTGTGAATGAAAAAAAAAAAAAACATTACGCCACGGAGGCGGTTAGATTTGAGATATAGGTAGTTACTCTATGTAGCTGGTACGATATAGTGAAACTTTTTGATTATTAATATTACCTTCTATCGTATCATCCTCATATCAGCCGAAAAACGTCCACTGCTGGACAAAGGCCTCCCCCAAGGATTTCCACGACGACCGGTCCTGCGCTGCCCGCATCCATCGGCTTCCCGCGATCTTCAGCAGGTTGTCGGTTCACCACGTGGGAGGCCTGCCTACGCTACGTTTTCCGGTGCGTCTATTCTATTTTATCGTATATTATGTTTGTCATATTATGGTAGTAACTATACAAGTCTAATATCTAATCTAATTCTTTAAGGTATAGGCTTTTATTTCAAAAAGCCAAATGATCAAATAAATAATATAAATACACGTTTCCAAATTCTAAAAAGGCTGCTCGTCTTTCAGTGAAGCCTATCTGTAGAAATGGCCCAACAGTAAACAAAACATTTTATAGTATATTTTATATCTACTAATATATGGCGACTAAACGAAGCCATAATATACTAGAGGTGGTTTGACCAAAGTAACTATTTAGTAATCTGTGGTTTGACTCCCGAGCGTGCGAGCGTCAATGAAACCGAGGGTATATTATGTTGGCGTTTAGTCTCGAGGTGCAAACTGTACTTTTCACTTTGAGTGCGAGAAAAATAGTAAATTTAGTACAAAAAAAAATATTACTCAATAAAATAAAAACAAAAGATTTTAAAACACATGGCGCCACCTTCTTTGCGGAAAAACCATGGAACTAAAACTCTCAACATTTTCGCAATAAAGATGATCTACATTCCACAGATAATAGTCTGTTTGAGTTTGTCTATGTCACATAAAGGAAATTTAAATAAATAATTACTTTTCACTCCCTAGAGACTAAAGTGGTCACTTTAGTCCCGCTTCGTAGGTCTATATTGGCGTACTTTTGGAGCATGAGAAGTGAAATAATTAATTATATTTTAACTTAATCACTTTACATTTTGCGCATCGTGACTTACGAGCATTTGATTCATTTAAGTATAATAATAATATAATAATAATAATATTCTGGGACAAATCACACATGGTCATCTGGCCCCAAAGTAGGATTCCCTGTGTTATGGGTTACCAGAGACTGATATACATACTTATATACGTTTAAATACATACGTATATAGATATTTAACACCCAGACACAGAGCAAACAAATCTGTTCATCACACAATTGTTTGCCCTGGGTGGGGATCGAACCCACGACTCTCGGATCAGTAGTCAAGAGCACTAACCACTGAGCCACCGAGTCAGTCAAAAGTACAGTAAAGTACCTTGTGTAGAAGTACCAACTGGAAATAGTTTATTTTTAAGAAAACTTTACGATTTGTTTATATGTTTGGCCATTTCCAAAGAACTAGAGTGTATTCCTATGATTCTGTTGAAAATAAAAGACGATCCTGGGACCTTTATTCCACCTCCAAAGTTCATCATCAGATCAACTTCAAAATACCGAAAGGATATATTGTCATCAGGAATACGGCTTCATACGAATTTTTATTCTAATTTATATACGAAGTCGCTCTAAAATCGATCTTATTTGAACTAAACAAAGTAACATACATACGTACAAACATTGCAAGTTAAATAAAAGCTTTTAAAAAACCATAATCAATTGTCAAGTAAAATTTTAATTTGTTAATAAAATGCGCAATAAGGTCTGTATAGGTAACATTGACACCGTCTAGCATTGTAATTTGTTGCTCAGAAATTACTCGAGCACCAAAATTCCCAATAGGGAAACTAATTAGCAATAAATTTATCAAAAAAAATTTTTTTTTTTGCTTTAAAAACAACCGAGCGACAAATTACAGTGCTAGACGGTGTTAATGCTAGCTTTACAGACGTCAAAGACAAGTATTGACATCGTCTAGCATTGTAATTTGTTGCTCACAAATTACTCAAGCACCAAAATTCTCATTAGGGAAACTAATTAGCAATAAATTTATCACTAAAAATATTTCTTTTTGCTTTGATAACAACCGAGAAACAAATTACAATGCTAGACGGTATCAATGCTACCTTTACAGACGTCAAAGCCAAGTATTCACATCGTCCAGTATTGTAATTTGTTGCTCAGAAATTACTCGAGCAACAAAATTATCGTTAGAGTAACTAATTAGCAATAAATTTATCACTAAAAATATTTTTTTTGCTTGATTAACAACCGAGCAACAAATTACAATGATAGACGGTGTCAATGCTAGCTTTACAGACGTCAAAGCAAGCATTGACATCGTCTATCATTGTAATTTGTTGCTCAGAAATTACTCGAGCAACAAAATTCACATTAGGGCAACTAATTAGCATCAAAAAACACTAAATTTATCATTATCAATAAATTTTGTTGCTTGAATAAAAACTGAGCATTAATTACAAATGCTAAACGGTGTCAATGCTAGCCATTGAACTACATTACTAGCTTAATACTAGAGCTTTACAGACCTGCAATTTTGGACGATCAGCCTGATAAATTTGTACGATGATTATGGAGTTTATTTTTTAATTGTCTATGCCACAGAATAAATTCTGTGAGCTTCAAGAAATTTGTTCAGTACGATGAGTTTACAACTTGTATTACACTTTGTTTATTTAGAATAATAATGCCATTTATGCAATATTGTGAGAGTTAAAACAGCATTTAATAGGCAAATAAGACGAAGCAAATTGGAATCTACACATTAAAAAACTTATAAAAAGTATTGCGATTCCGTCTGTCCGTTCTATCCAACCGATTTGCTTAATTTTTTTAATCAATAGTATTTATGCACAGATTTGTCATCAAGCATTGGAAATCAACCCAGCGAGCGGCTAGCGGCTCGCGCACCGCGTCCCCTCTAGAATGTAATACGAGTCTGTCTGGCCATTATATCCACCCGACTTGCTTTTTTTAATGAAAGGTATTGATGAACATGTTTTTCATCAAGCATTGGAAATCAACTTATTTTCGCCCTTTGCCACATATCAAACAAAATTATGAAATCTGACATAAGTCCGTCCGGCCGTTTTATCCAATTCATTTGCTTATTGTTTTTCAAATGAAAGGTATGTATGCATAGATTTGTCATCAAGCTTTAAAAACTACATCGTCACTTACTTGTACCATCAGGTAAGATATATTTAAACGTACTCAAATTTTTAATAAAATAAAAATAAATTACCTAGTTCGTCCTCAAATAAATAAAAAAAAATATAAAATCTATTTTGAGTCCGTCCGGCAGTTGTACCAAACGGATTTGTTTTTTTTTAAATGAAAGATATTGTTGCACAAATTTGTCATCAAGTATTGAAAATCCCCTAACTTTCGCCCTCTCAAGCTATAACCCAAGACTCAAACGCGATTTTCGTTGCTTTCTTTTTCAATATCTCCGTTTCTAATTGAAGTGCCTACGCAGTTTGTTTTTGGCCTAAGCACACTTTCTGAAATGAGCTCTTCCGTTTGAGCTATAGCTCATTTAAATTGGTTCAGTTGGAGGGAAACTAGGTGTGAGAATTTAACCTACCAAACGAATTTTCATACGGTTTTCATCATTGGACGGACGGGTTCATGAGGAAGGTTTAGTAATTTAAATTAATAGGGAATATGAATATGAAGGCCGCCGCCTCCTGTCCGGGAGGTCGTGGTTCGAATCCCGCCACGTACCAATGTGATTTCGAATTTAGATTTCATATGTACATTTATCCGACGCTCTTACGGTGAAGGAAAACATCGTAAGCAAACCTGCACACGCCTGCGAAGAAACTCGCAGGTTGTGTGTGAAGTCAACCAACCCGCACTGGGCGACTAAGACCCGATCGCCCTAATTCAGGGTAGGCTCGAATCCCTCGGTGGGGACGTATATGAGCTGATATGATGATGTACTTAACAGGATGACACTTTTTTTTAATACGATTAAAATTATTACTTTGGAATACCTAACAATAATAAAACCTTTTTCTGTAGAACCTGCATAAGATTTTTTTAAATATTGTGTTTTTCTTTTAATAGGGATGACGAATGCTAGTTATCTGATTTAATTTTTATCATCTGTCAAAAACTACATTTTGTTCTAAAAATGTTTGAAATACCTAGGCGTGATATCATAGTTTTGAAGCTTCCTTTATGTACTCATTTTGTGATTTTGGTCAATTAAAAATCGAAGACTTGATGGAAAACAAAACGAGTAAGGTTTTCCGAAGTTTAAGTAGGAGGGCAATTTAGTAATTAGGAGTTCATAATTTATTTCTAATGTTGTCTGATCTTATCTTTTTTTATACTGACAATACAATTTTGACAAGTAGTGAGTTAAAAAGTTAGCGTGATCGCAATTTTCTCATTTAGAACACACTCCTTTTTGTGAGTAGTTGTTTAATTTATGGGTGTTGGAAAGAAAACAAAAAGTGCTCGGATGGTGTTTGAAAGCTAGGTGTGAATATTTAACGCGCACAATCTCGCACACCAAGCAACATCGACGACATGGCGAGCCGCTTGCGGGTTGCCAACCGGGCACCATCGATGTACCTACCGTAGAGCAGCATGGGTCCTCCTCGTTGATAATTAATTTACGTCCAAGGGCGTTTCTGGTCCATTGTGTAAAAACGCTTATAAACTCATCATCCCGTTTAACTTAGGCTTACTAGATTACTTAGGTAATAAAGATATTTAATTTCTGTTCTAATTCAACATTATGATAGCAGTAACACGACATCATAATGAAGGCTGGCAACTACCAAAGGAAAACCATAACTAAACATTTAGGCCGCGCATTACCTTGAGTTGAATTTAGGTCCTTCCCTTATTAGATTAAATATGAAAGCCTCACAAATATACGGCAACGAGCTTGCAGGCAACACCTTAAGTGCTAAGATAAATATCAAACATAATGAAGTACTAACTTTTTATTTATTAAAATCCAGTAAAACTTAATGATAAATTCATATCCCTTTTAAATAAGGGCTCAAATTATTTGAAAAGGGATATATTTATTAAAGTAACAAAATCATTCCACTAACAAAATTAAATTACCAACATACCACTTTTTTTTTTTCAATTTAAACAAAGCTATGTTTTCTTTTACATCGTTCATTAAAAATAGATATTTTTACACACACATTTTTTAAACGAAGATATGTACAACGTAGACATAGAACTTTTCGTTGATATTCATTTAACATTCGTTAATTTTATATTCGGTATCAGAATATCCTGACTACCTTAAACACCTTCATTTCCAGTTTTTTTATCTACAGTGCTTTGCACAATTCAATTGCTTATGTACACTTTAAGGTACAATAGAAATTATTAAATATGTAATTACGTTTGCTACATTATTATCAGATAATCTGTACACAATCTAATTTAATAAAGGTTTAATATTTATCTAAGAATGTAATAAAGCTGTAGTAGAGTATTTCATAAAGATATTATCTACCCATTAAATTAATTTTATCAAGTTAATAATAATAATGTTTAATTAACTTTGAGCAAACCAAAAGCATCCATATTTATAGGAATGATAAAACTTACAGTATTTACAACAGTTTGGCACAAATACGCCTCTAATGTTTAATACAAATCAGCTTCTTGAAAGCTCGCCTGAAGTCCATGTTAAATATGGTATAGATGAGAGGGTTAAGGGCTGAATTTACATAGCCCAGCCAGGTAATGAAGTTAATAAACTTGTTGGACAAGCAGCAGCTGGCGCAGAAGGGAATGACGAGGTAGATGACGAAGAACGGTAGCCAACAGACGACAAAAACTCCCATTATGATTCCGAGCGTCCTCGCTGCGCGTCGCTCTCTAGTCAGTGATATCCTTTGTTTTTCTTCTATAAACTGGTACACTGTATTCTGCTGAACTGGTTTCTGCTTTTTCTGTCGTTTCGGCCCGCCAGCCCCAACAGCCTCTATATCATCCTCATGAGTATCTTTTGAATTGCTTTCAGACGATGTGTTCCTATTCTCAACATTCTCAGCCAAATCAGAGACAGAATTCTCATTGGACAAAATTGGAATTATCAACTTGTTTTGAGCTTTATCATCTTTACTCCAGTAACGTTTTTTGGGTTTCTTTTTTGGAGTTGCTTTTCTTGTAGGTTTCTTTTTCTTGTCGTTGTTTGAAACAAGCCGCACAGACCCTTGATGCTCGTTGTGGTTAGCCTCAGAGCTCAAAGAATCTTGGTCATTTTGGTCGCTTTCCTTAGCAGTAAATCTATTCTGTCCGGTAGAGATTGTGCTGATTTTCGTCGCTTTAGCGCGCTCTCTCAGTCTTCTTTTGGTCGCTAAATAAATTTCAAAATACACTACTGTCATAATAACTAAGGGAATGTAAAAGGATCCGGAAGAGGAGAATACGACAAAGCCTGGTTGTGACGTCAGCCGACAGGGCGTGTCGGGTTCGAACACGTCGGGCCAGTCGTTCCAGCCCAGGAGTGGCGGCGAGCAGATGATTAATGAGAGGGCCCAAACTATCCCAATCATTAGCAAGACCCTCTCGAGAGTACGCTTTTGTGCGTAGTTTATTGGGTCAGTGATCGCCCAGTACCGGTCTAAAGCGATAGCGCATAGATTGAGGATAGACGACGTGCAGCACAGGATATCGCAGGTCAGCCACAATTTGCACACATATATCCCAAACACCCATTGTCCGAGTATAGAATAGGCAACGTTAAGTGGCAGTACTAATATTGCTACTGTCAAATCGGCAACAGCAAGAGATACGATAAAGAAATTTTGGACGATTCGAAGAGGCTTGTATGTGAATACGCTAAGGATGACCAGAATGTTTCCGACTATGGTGGAGATAATGATGAGGGTCAGCACTATGGCGGTGCAGATGGCTTCCCACTCAGGCACGGCGAGGGTGATGCCAAAGCTGCTCGGGTACTGCGGTTCGTCGGCGACCACGCACCCATCTTTGTCATCTAGTGCAGGTGCTTCCGAGTAGTTAACTATCGTGTAGTTGCCGAGTTGCGTGAATGTCTGCCCCATTTTGTAGAGTCTCCGCCTACATCTCACGTGGCAATTGTACCAAAAATATTATTAGCTAAATTTACTTTTATTTTCGGGCATTTAGAGATGACGCACTGGTAAGAAATCTTCGTTAGGCAAGCAAACGTAATGTCTTTTTGGCTCATCCTTTTGTACGCCGTTTTTCTGTAACAGAAATGAAAACAACCCTTTTACATCATCTAATAGAGAAAAATTGGTAATATTATTTTTTACGCAGGATTTTTCGTGTATGAGATAAAGTAAACCATTTTAAATTACCCTCTCCTTGTGATCCCTTTGAGGAACTCCCATTTGTGTAACTTGTTCATTTTTCGGTGTGCGATTAAGTCTGGAACAAAAAGAGACTTTTATTAGATCCAGGGTAGCAAAAAAAAACATAAGTATCCTTGAAAGTGGAACAGACGGACAGCGTAGCGTTAGTAAGTGTAAATAAATAAATAAATAATAGTAATAGTTAACATTCTTTGGGAATAGGAACCTGTTGGTACCCTTTCGGCACTAGTTCCAAAAATGTATATCACTTCCTCGTTCGTAACAATGTAACAGGGCTTTGAGTACACGAGCGAGCCTTAAACTGGCTATTACAGTGGACATATTTTATTAAAAATTATTTCTAGACGCCATTAGATTTTCCTTGAAAACGGTAATTCTAATTAGAGAATTTGTTAGCTATTAGCATAAAAACAGGGCGAAATTTTATTCGTTTCGCCTCTTTAAGCGTAGCGAGTATGGATGGTACAATAGTTATATCGATAAACAGTGTTCGTTTAAAAAGCAACAATTTTTTTGACTCTCGCTTTACTGTAATTTGTTGGATCGTGTAATGGGACGGAAGAGTATAACAGGAAATGCGAACTTTTTTTAAGTCACGAAGGCTAACGTAACATTGCCATGCCGCCTAATCTGAGGCCGAAGACAAAGATAAACCATTATCCGAAGGCCCAGCCCGTAAATGTACGACCCGATAATTAATTAATTTCATTGATGAGCCCTTGGCATCATCTCACCTGATGGGAAGTGACGATAATGTCGAAGATGGAAGCGGGCTTACCAAGATTCCCCATAGGACGGTGGTACCTAGCCATGAGGGCTATGAAAATGCCCTACCACCAACCAAACCCAGTTTACAAAGTTGAACCCGCCAGGAAACGAACCTGCGACCTCCCGGTGTGAGGCGAATAGACTAACCATTATGCCACAGAAGCGGTAAATTTTGTCACTTGTTACACATCATATGCGACTACTGTGCGGCTAGCTCATGACATCAGCTCATATAGGAGCTCGAACCTACCCTGAATAAGGGCGATAGGGCCTTAGTTGACCACGCGGGCCCAGTGTGGGTTGTTCGACTTCACACACAACCTGCGAGTTTCTTCGCAGTCGTGTGCAGGTTTCCTTACGATGTTTTCCTTCACCGTAAGAGCGTCGGATAAACGTACATATGAAATCTAAATTTGAAATCACGTTGGTACGTGGCAGGATGCGAACCACGAGCTCCCGGACAGGAGGCGGCGGCTCTAGCCGTTACGCCACCGATGAAACCGGCTAGCTCGTTTTTTGAAATTCCATTGAAAATGTACTTATAGAATAATAGTTAACTTTCCATAGAATGTAGTAAATATAATATAGTGACGAATTTAAAACAGAATCTACTTTTTGATAGTAAATATGTTTTTATAAGTTTCCTTAGGTTTCTTCTAAGTTCCAGAATAAAAGGCGTGATTTAATGTCGGAGGCTAAGATCCTATT
This sequence comes from Coleophora flavipennella, assembly GCA_947284805.1. Taxonomy (NCBI): domain Eukaryota; kingdom Metazoa; phylum Arthropoda; class Insecta; order Lepidoptera; family Coleophoridae; genus Coleophora; species Coleophora flavipennella. The sequence continues at coordinate 7,893,780 of OX369280.1, read as the reverse complement.
TAGGTCGCTGAGTCAGCGAAATAAGTAAGTAGGTAGGTACCACTAAAATAAAGTCATAACGTACCAAATTTAAGGGATCTTACACCAATTCCATTACAAAATTAGTTAATGGGTTCGTTAACTGGGGCTTCTACTCATCATACTGAACAACTTTTCTTAAAGGACCAATAGTTAAGGCGGTAATATTACAGATTTTCGTTATTTTTGACGTCCATTAGTACTAAACGATATAAAACCCAAGGTTAAAAAAAATACCCTTATTGTTGACGATGTTCCTTAAAGTGAAAAGCTATTAAAATACGATTGAGCAGTTTTGGCTCGATAGAAAAAAAACCCAAAATGTTACTACCACTATTACTTTCAACTCTGTTACTTTGTTACCACTGTAAATTTCAACTCTACTAATATTTGAAGTATAAATATAATATAAATAAGTATAAATTTTAGAAAAATATAACAATATTTGTTATGATAACACAAAGTGAGTAATGTTATTATTTTTTATACTTTCATTGTAGTTTTTGATTGAAATAAAAGACCATTGAAAAAGTGTGGTTATTTTCTCTACTACTTACACGTAAAGAAAAAGACAGAGACAACTGTTCCAATCAATACCTAGCCTTAATTTGCCAAAATAATTTGAAAGCCATCTTTGTTCCAACCCGTACAGTCTTCTACATTAATTAATTCGAGCAGTAAAGTAGTATAAGTTACTTTTTGTCACGGTACCGTCTAACCTGATGCAAAATAACGATAAAATCAAAGCACTAAAGGCTGGTTCCATTTTCTAGGCAGGCCCAAGGTTGGCTACACGCAAGCCTAAATTGGACGCCTATTCACATTTTTATAAACAGTATGAATCGTACCTTGAATTTGGCGGAAATATAATTAAATTTACTGATTCAGTAGTCTACAAATCACGGGTTTAAAAGCAATTTAAACCAACGACGTCTCATTTTTCAAACGTCGAGAAGAATTGAATGTCAAGTCCTTGAGTCACTCAGGTTGCTGAGTGAATTCTTGAAGCGAAACCGTTTTTAAAACGCTTAGTCGATTATTTGAAAATGCTAAAACACGACTAATGTCTATCGTAATTAGGTCTGTTTTTATTCACATTAAAATGGTCTTAGTGACTTTAAAACTGGGTCAATTTGTGTGTAACTGGGGCACTTTGTGTGTAATTTGTGACCAAATGTTAGAACGTTTGTCATTCTATTCTGTTCTGGTAAACAATTATTAATGCATACGTTAGAAAATTTGTTGGAATATTTTTATTGTTACACTCAAGTCTTTCGCGTCATAATTAACAATACGCCCAGGATAATATAAAAAATGTGGAAAGTCTCGACTAGGATTACTTGGCCATAAAAGTAGTTAAAAGTAATAAATAATTAAAAAAGGGTAAGTGGGACATGTACTGTGGTACTAGTGCTCTTTTTTCCCATATCCTATATAGCGAGTTATATCTGATTTTGTAGTTTGCGACGTTCATCGCTTTCAATCGCAAGATTTATATTTAGGTTGCTGAGTTAATAAACATTCTATGCTCACAGCGATAAGATTCAACTTTATACCAACAAAATACTTGCCTCGCACACCCTCGCTCATCCAGACCATATCCACGGAAGCTGCGTTAGGAGGGATTGAAATTTTGTTACACTCAATTCTCGCTAATCATGAGATTCTGAGAATGATCTCATCCTAGCGTAGCCGGTGAACTTATCCAAGCTGTTTTCAACTTCATAGGCAATATAGTAGTAACGTAAGCAGCGGCCCAGTGCTGCTTAGGGGCCCCGAGGCCCGCAAGAATAATGGGTTTCTATTTTAAAATATACAAAAAGTATAGTCATCCGCAGTTAGGCCTCCCACTCGGTGGACCGATGACCTGGTGAAGGTCGCGGGAAGCCGCTTGATGCGGGCAGCGCAGAACCGGTCGTCGTGGAAATCCTTGGGGAAGGCCTATGTCCAGCAGTGGACGTCTTTCGCCTGATATAATGATAGTCATCCGCAGCCGTAGATGCTTTGTTATAATATTCCATCCTTATCTACGAGACTATTAACAAAATTTGCGTTACAAATCAGTATCTAATTTTATAAGCGGCCTAGCTGCTACCTGCCCGAGCCTCCGACGTGCTGTTTTCAAGCGACTTCCGAAAAGGAGGAGGTTCTCAATTCGTCTGTATGTTTTTTTTATGTTTGTTACCTCAGAACTTTTGACTAGGTGTACCGATTTTTATGGTTATTTTTTTATTTGAAAGCTAGTGCTTTCCGTGTGGTCCCATATAAATTTTATCAAAATCGGTGTAGTACTTTAGTAGAAAATTAACAAAAACCAAAAATAATAATGCAAAAATGTACTTTGCGATGGAAGTCGGTTTTTTAACGTGTTTAGCGTTTTCAATTATTTACCATCACTGGTTCTCTAGAATAAAAACGATAATATGTGAATTTGCGTGTTCTATTTTCGATTGGACCATCACTTCAAGTGAAATGCAGTCATACATGGAGTGCTTTTTACTGCTCATATTAAAAAGTAGCAAAAAGGAACTGGAATCCAAGACTTGCATTTCATGGGCCTCTGCATGGCTGAATCCGGCTCTGGCGAACACGGGACATCTATACATTAGAAGAATTAATAAATTCTAATGCAAGTCCGTCCGGCCGTTCTATCCAATCGATTTCCTTATTTTTTTTTAATGAAAGGTATATCGAAATCATCCGAATTTCGCCTTTCTCAACATATTAAACAAAATTATGATTATTATTCTGTTATCTATATATTTTTAGTACATAAATTTATGTATTTGTTGTCTATTTTTGTAAAAATTTAGTATTTATTTAATATTACTTTAAGTATTACTTTTTTTATTAAGTTGTGTACACGTCTGTCATTTCAGTCAAAACTTTCTTCTTTCCCGGGTCTGCTGGAAGAAATTTCTTTAGAAATAAGCTGTACCCTTTGTATACCTTTTATAAGCCATAGTATCCATATATAGAAAAAGTATGCAAAAGACTGTCGTCTGCAAACTGCAAACTATGCCCTCCTAAAATTAAAATCATTGGTTAGCAAGGAAATATTAATAAACGTTTACTATGCCTATATTCAATCTATAATTTCATATGGTTTAACGGTGTGGGGTAATGCAGCAGACATCAAAAAAGTTTTGATCAACAAAAAAGGGCCATAAGAATCATTTCAGGAGTACATAAAAGAACTTCAGCTAGAGAATATTTTATTCAGAATAAACTTATGACTGTGATTTCCCTTTTCATATATAAATCTATTTTAGAAATTTACGAGGACAAGGACAATTAAATTAAAAGATCAGACATTCATAATTTTAATACAAGAGGAAATTACAAACTGGCGATGCCTACTGTACGGCTGACAAAAACGCTCAAACAAGGAATCCCACTAAAAATAATGATGTACAATAAACTACCTAAACTAATAATGGATCTCCCTAAGCTAGAGTTCAAAGCAAAATTGAGAGATTTTTTTCAAAAACATGCATATTACTCAGTAAATGAATACATGAATGAAATAATAACAGATACTCATTTTCTCAAATAGATTGCGAGAGAACATGAATGTGCTATTAAATGTAATTTATTAATTAGTATGTTAGTTAATATGTTAATATTTAAGTTTGTAAAATTGACCTGCCTCTAAGCAATGTTCATTGTTGCCTGGTGAATAACTGACTATAAATGATTATAAATTACTATATTTAAAATCTGTATTTTATGTATCCTGTGTACAATAAACTGTTAAATAAATAAATATGAAATCAATATTATGAAGTCCGGCCGTTCTATCCAATCGATTTGCTTGATTTTTTTTATGAAAGATTTACATAGATTTTCCATCAAGCATTAAAAATCCCCTTACAATTGCCCTTCTCAAATCATCATAATAATATCAACTCATATACGTCCCCACCGAGGGGCTCGAGCCTATCCTGAAACAAAAAATGCTCGGAGGATGTATGAAAGGTAGGTGTGTTAATTCAATGCGCACATTCTCGCAACGTAGATGGCGAGCCGCTTACATAATGTACATAATAATATAATAGTCATCATATCAGCCGAAGGACATAGGCCTCCCCCAAGGATTTCCACGACGACCGGCCGCATCCAGCGGCTTTCCGCGACCTTCACCAGGCCATCGGCCCACCAAGTGGGAGGTCTGCCTACGCTACGTTTTACGGTGCGCGGTCGCCATTCGAGAACTTTACGAGCTATGTGCCCCGCCCACTGCCACTTAAGTTTAGCAATATAATAGTAATAATAGAATAGTAATATAATAGTAATAATAAAAAATATAATAATGCTGCTGAGCAGCACACGTCCTCATCGTACTATTTAAACTCTACACTGACAAAGCTGCAGGCATGCAGGCTGTCCTTATTTTTTTATATATTTTTTAAAATTCACAATTGGAAAACCCTTGGCAACATCTCACCTGCTGGTAAGCGACGATGATGCCGAAGATGGAAGCGGGCTTACCAAGATTACCCAACGCAATGGGGATTTGGCAATCTTACCTTCAAGCCGGACCACATCAATGCCGTTAACACTGATAATTGGCGGCACGACTTAGACAAGATGGTGGTAGCTAGCTAGGTGGGCTATGAAAATGCTCTACCACCAACCAAACCATGTCATACAAAGTTGACGCCGCCGGGAATCGAACCCGTGACCTCATGGTGTGAAGCGAATGGACTAACCATTACGCCACTAAGATGATGCCAAGGGCTTACCAAATGTGAATAAAAAAAAAACTATTTTATTTTTTTGAAAATGATTTTATGAGCTCAATCTCGTCTGAAACTAGCTTTACGTCTTAAATAATGGGTGCACTTGACCTCGCCGAGGTTATGTTCCAGAAAAAGTAAAAATACCTTCATTTTTTTGTTCACGAACTCGGTCGTTTTTCATAAATGCATTAGGTTGAGTTCCCAATGAGATTAACAATTTAAATTTGAATGGGGCTAAAACGGAGAAAAAAAAGGATTTGTCTCGATTTGTGAAGTGATTTTAATTGTAGTCAGATTGTGTAAGATTATTGTTCTAAAAGAAGAATAGAAGTATTTAGCTTCTCTTTATAAAAGTACCCCGTAACTTTATTTTTAGGTTTCGGTACACAAGGAACTCTACTACTAAGCCTACCCAACCTTTGAAAAGTTATGTCTTTTGTTAGGTAGTCGATTGTAATTTTCACAGAATATATGTTGTTATCTCACTCCACTTCTACGAAGGTTCAATCCTCTACACTCGAAGTTGTTGACGAATATGTATACCTGGGACAAACGATTAAGTTAGGTAGGTCCAACTTCGAGAAAGAGTTCAATCGTCGAATCCAACTCGGCTGGGCAGAGTTCGGAAAGCTTTGCAATATCTTCATGTCTCGAAACAGCAGTGTCTCAACACTAAGGTCTTTGACCAGTGTGTGTGTTGCCAGTGATGTCTACGGAACTGAGACACAGTTGCTTACTATGGGCCACATAAGAAGGCTTCAGGTCCTCTAAAGGGCGAAAGAGGGAGCTAACAGTATGGTCGGAGAATCCCTACGCAATAGAATCTGAAATGAGGAGATTCGTTAGAAAACTAAGTTGACCGACATAGCGGCAGACATAAGAAAAAGTAATAAGGTCGTAAAGTATTTGGTCGGTAAATGCGAGTCGTACTCGTGCAAATGTATATTTTAAAAACTTGTAATTGCAGTTGGTAATAGAACATTTTGCATGGAAAATCTCAAGTTGGTCGACTATTACTTCTAAACTAAGAAAGCCTACTTAGCTGTAAATTGAAAAAAAAAACAGATGTTCCGAAAGAGAGGTGGAAGGGGACTTGACTCGAACAAAAATTAACATATTAAAGCTTAATAATTCGCAAATGCATTCCTGAATCGAAAAATGGTATTGGCAAGCCCTCGGTAGTCTTGAAAGACGTATTTAACGATATCCCACATGGTAAAAAATCACCACCCCATGTAAAGAGGAAGTGATTTTTTTATCATGTGGGATATCGTACCCTAAAAAAAATTTAAAAAAAAAGTTAGGACGAAAAACGAAGATTGTCTCAAAAGGGCTTGTACCTAGAGACGTTAATATATTTTAACCAACTGACCATTTATTTATTGGGTTTATTTGGCGGGATTTGTGGTGAACGCATTCATAGTTATTTTTTTTGCATTGTGTTCTGCTAGAGTTTTGTTTCATAAAGTGGTGCGTTTTGAAGAAAATCGTCTGGTGCACGTGTGCAATGTGGAGAACAAGAAAATACAATGAAGAAGGACTTGAAGACCCGACTTGCACTGGTTGCAGTTTTATAGACGCCCTACTGTAACCGGGTGTTCCACCTCAGAATGAGGCTGCTGCAAATACTGTCAAGAACTCCAGACAAGATTTGTAATGCACTGGCATTAAGCATTTCAAATCAAAAAAGAAATAAAGACTGTCTTAAAAGGGCTTGTACCTAGAGAAGTTAATATATTCTAACCAACCACCGAGTCTTAAAAAAGGCGCCACCAATATTTTATATTTCACCATTAATAGTTTTTCGCATTTAGATTTTTGGCGCCACTTACCACCTGGCGCCAAGAGCGACCGCTAAAGCAAAGTATATATATTAGTACTAACATACAGTATGGACACTCCCTGCCGCTCTCTAGATTGCGACCTCACCCCCTCGTCGCCCAGATTGATACAGATTGGTTACAGTTTGGTTGTCGAACGTATAGGATTTCGCAGCCATTTTGTTTGTTCCGTCATTCGTTTTTTATAATGTAATTTCTGGCCCGTTGTATGAAGTGTACAGGGTGTGGCTAATGTCACTCTGCCGGCGTTGATTTCATTGCATAGATATTTAACGATGAAACTAATATTAAAAGCGTTTTAAAAATTAATTTAATATTCTTACTAACAGTTAATATAAATAAGATCATGCTCATGTTTCAGCTGAGAGATTATAAAGAGCATATTTTTTATACTAAATATGTTAAAGAACAATCTAATGTACATAAAAGAGTGGAAGGACATTTTTGCACTGGCGATATAGCGTTATTATATTTCGCTCGAGACATACAAAAATTCTCCTAGATTCTCTGTACGGTTTTGAACTTTTGCTGTGTTAGTATCTTAGAGTCGATGTGGAGTTAGAGAACCACACTAGATGAATTTTAAACCACCTCGTTTCACACCAGGGGGTCGCGGGTTCGATTTCCGGTGAGATCAAAGTTTGAAAAACTCGGTTTGGTTGGTGGTAGGACGTTAAATAAGCCTGCCTGGGCCTAACTCTTGGTGCCAAAACTTAATTTTAATAGCGTAAATGTTTTCCGGCATGAAGTAAGATCGCCAGTGCCCCATTGCATTGGGGAATCTTGGTAAACTCGCTTACATCTTCAGCATTATCGTCATTTTTCATCGCGTGAGATGGTGCCAAGGGCTTTCCAATTGTAGATAAAAAACCGATGATCAAGCGAAGCTCGCCAGAAGCTGCTAAATTCATAATGCGTCTAAAAATCTAATTAAAGTGGGGAATTTCGGGGCAACTAAGTTGCATTATTTTTAAGCGATTTAAAAAAGAAGGAGGCTCTATATTCGTCATTTTTTACAAATCTCGGCGCCCTCCTGACCCCTGCACAACTTACGAGATAAAAGTCTAGGAGGGAGGGGCAGGGTCCGAATAAATAACCTTTCCAAATTTATATGTTTAACCCCATATCACAGTTCAGAGTTTATTAGGACTCTTAACAATACTTATTTATAAGATAAAACACACTAAGTCAGTACAAGGTACTGAAAGAAAATCAGTAAAAGGTAAAAGTCGAAATTATAAGTCCAGATCAAATCCGGAATAATAATGCCTAAAAATATAAAAAAAAGGATAAAAATTCAAAAGATGATAATTTAAAAAAGTGTATGTAAAAGCTCCAGTTAACGGTTCCTTCACCAATTCTGTTACACCCTTTTTAATTTTTTAACGTCACGGTTGTTCCACCATAGTGTGAGACAGATCTTAAAATGGGTTGGTTTATTAAATTCTCGTCTCGCGCAGCCCGCAGCGCTTGCGAGGGAAGCCAGGGCCACTTCAGATCTACAATGGAACCACGTTGGGCCTTGAAACTGGCGTTGATGACAGTGAAGCGTGTGGTGAGTCTAACTTCATTACACAGGTGATATTGATAGCTAAAGGGGTTGGAACATATTTGTATGGCCACTGGCATAGTTATTCACATGTATTTTTTTCGCAATATATTTCGATAGAGGTTGCAAACACAAACCGGAAATATACAGAGTCATTTTGACCTAAAGCGTCACATTACCTACTGATGTATTTTAAGGTTAGTCTGTGTATGCGACACAAGTGATACTGATCCTAGCCAAAGATGTTGAAAGATGGATGACAATTGAACAAGTTGGTACACAGGCATATTTTTAGTATTTTCATCAATTTTTTCCGGTATCTTTCGCATACGATTAAACCTATTGGAGTTTACTCCTTAAGAATTGATTTTCATATATAAGCCTGGGGTATAAAAATTTATGGGGAGTAAAAAGAGACATTATGCGTTATGCGATATTTTTATAGTATATTTATTAATTTTGTGCGCAATTTATTTGCGTGTATTTATGTATGTTTGCTTGGGGCTTGGGGCCTGTTAAGGTCAAGGTCAAGTTAAGTTAAGTTAAAAGGATCAAATGTACTAGGCTTTCAGGATCTTACAAGAGGTGTTCCAATTCGGTCCATTCTTTGTGAGGAAATGCCAAAGAGTTAACTCACCCAACTATGGGCGGTATTTTACATATCCTTAAACATGGAGCTGAAAAAGTTTTACTTCAGTCGTGTGGTCTAAAGCACAGGCGTTCGGCTTGTGACACGTATCACGTAAAATTATCGTCCGTAAACCGAATTTACAGACAACATCATATTTTTTAGTTACTGGACCGATTGCTTCCAACGTCGATATCAGAGAGTCTCTGAAGTCCCTAACCACGAATACGTTGTCAGAATTGAAAAAAAGTGGCCGCCATTTTGAACTTCTTAGTTACTGGAACAAATGCTTCCAACATCGATATCTAAGGGTCCCTGAAGTATCTTATCATGAATCCGCTGTCAGAATTGAAAAAGAGGCGGCCATTTTGAACTTTTTAGTTACTGGGCCGATTGCTTCCAAAGTCGATATCTGAGGGTCCCTAATCACGAATCCGTTGACAAAAATTTAAAAGTAGCCGCCATTTTGAACTTTTTACTTACTGGACAGATTGCTTTCAAAATCGACATCCCTGAGGTCCCTAATCACGAATCCGTTATCCTAATTGAAAAAATTGGCCGCCATCCCCCAGCACATTTATAATCGTTAGTAAGGAGTATACTCCAGTCGTGCGTCGGAGCTGACACACACACCTTTTTTATATTTCGACAAATAAAAACAGAAAATATACTAAGTCATAACCTAAAGCGTCACAATACTGATATATTTCAAGTTAATGGATGATAAAGTACTATTTTCTCTATCTCTCAAATCTTTCATAACTTAGGTTAAGTTCGTTTCACATGATATGGCAGGCCATTTCATGATTTGGCCAATACTATTTCATGAAATGGTCAATTTTGTGATATCGCTAATACATAAGTTCCATTATGACGGACTATTAACCTGTCATTACAGCTTGAAGCTTTGTTTCATCAGGATCAGCTAAAAGAAAATTTATAAAGCCATGTATAACTGTAATTGTATTGTGTTAGCACCAGCGAAAGTGGTGTCACGTTTCATTGTACGTCGCGCGTCGCTACCCGCTGTTTTCGGGGCTCCGTTCTTAGACCTCCAACAGAGGGAGCCACGTCAAGCCTTAAAACCTCGTATGAACACGAGAAATACTGCAAACACAGATGGTAACGAAAGCTGTCAGCTGGCAGGTTGTCTTGAAGCCTCGATTTCCTTTACTTTGTAATAGGTACAGAGCTGGTTGTGAATATTTCGCTGTCAGTGGAGAGAAATTGAAAAATGATTTAGTGTTACACTTTTATTTTAATTCAATCCACGTGAATTCTATCTTGGGAATATCTTACGAAATCGCAACGAGAACTTTGGGCATACTGATCGTAGGAGTAATACTTATATGTATAAACTAGTGGGTGCTCGCGACTTCGCCCGCGCAGTTCCCGTTTTTTGGTGTTTCCGTGAGAATTTCCCAAAATCCTTTCTTAACGGATGCCTACGTCATAACATCTACCTGCATGCCAAATTTCAGCCCGATCCGTCCAGTGGTTTAGGCTGTGCGTTGATAGATCACTATGTCAGTCAGTCCTTTGAGTTTTATATATATAGAAGAAGATTATTCAACGATGTGAGAGCTTCGGTGGCGTAATGGTCACTACCTCCTATCCGGGAAGGTCGTGGTTCGAGTCCTGCCACGTACAGAAGTATTTATGAATTTCGGTTTTACGAGTATATGTAAGTTTTTTCGACGCCCTTACGGTGAAGGAAAACAGCGTCAGGAAACCCGTACACGCCTGCGAAGAAACTCGAAGGTTGTGTGTGAAGTCGACTAACCTGCACTGGTCCCGCGTGGTCGACAAGGGCCGATCGCCCTAATTCATGGTAGGCTCGAGCCCCTCGGTGGGGACATATGAGATGATGTGATGATACGCAGAGATTGAGCTACCAACTATAACAAATAGGCCATATGTACTCGTTTTTTTTTTACAAAATAAATCAAGAAAAAGCATTACCCGTTACATACAGATTACGTCATGTTACTCGAGCATGTCAGAGCGTAGTCAGTCTCGAAACTATTAGGTGAAATTGTCACACGCTTTATTTCATCTCATAAAATATCGAATACTTTCTGATGATATTTTTTTTTTCATTAGATCAAGGTTTGCTTCACAAGTCACGCTAAACCGTTGGGACCGGTTATAATCACTAGATGCGGTCGTTGAGGCGACGCATTGGAAACTTTTCGCTGGGATCTCAATTTTTCTCAGCAACTACAAAACATATGAAACCATTTTTTTGTAACCTGATTTTTCATTTCAATGACTTCATTTTGTCAGTTGCAGAAACACGATTCGTTAACTTTTGTAAGAGAAAAAAATATATCAAAGAAACTTTTTTTAAAATAGAGATTTGCATTCTACAGGTAAATCAGACTGATTTATACCAAACTTTATTAGTCGATTGGTCTAAACACACACATTAATACGAGAATGCCAGTTGGATTTTTAAAATTAATTGTAGTTTTAATTGAAATGAAAAAAGACATTGATAAAGTGCAAAAGTGTAGTTATTTTATTTTCTCTTTACACGTAAAGAAAAAGACAATTGTTCCAATCAATGCATCAGAGGCCTGATAAGACTTGAGACCTTCTTACAGTAGGGTTCACTACGAGCCCTACAAGAACCTTCACTAATTCGGACTTGCGACAGTGTGCGGAGTTAGGCCTAAAGTGGCCTTAATCTTTTCGAGTTTGGGAACAAAACCGCCTCCGTGGCGTAATGTTAATTATTAAAGAATCGTGCCTAGTAACAAAGAATACTAAATATTTCCAATAGTAGAGACGTTGTGGATTTAACCTATTAAAGAATCGTGCCTAGTAGCAAAGAATACTAAATGTTAATACTAGTAGGGACGTTGTGCGTTAACTTATTAAAGAATCGCGCCTAGTAACAAAGAATACTAAATGTTAATACTAGTAGGGACGTTGTGGGTTAACTTATTAAAGAATCGCACCTAGTAACAAAGAATACTAAATATTACTACTAGTAGGGACGTTGTGGGTTAACTAATTAAATAATCGCGTCTAGTAACAAAGAATACTAAATAGTACTAGTAGTAGGGACGTTGTGGGTTAACCTATCAAAGAATCGTGCCTAGTAATAAATAATACTAAATATTACTACCAGTGGGGACGTTGTGGGTTAAATTATTGAAGAATCGTGCCTAGTAACAAAGTATACTAAATATTACTACTAGTAGGGACGTCGTGGGTTAAATTATTGAAGAATCGTGCCTAGTAACAAATAATACTAAAAAGTACTACTAGTAGGGACGTTGTAAGTTAACCTTTTAAAGAATCGAGCCTAGTAACAAAGAATACTAAATATTATTACTAGTAGGGACGCTGTGGGTTAACTTATAAAAGAATCGCGCCTAGTAACAAAGAATACTAAATATTATTACTATTACTTACTAATTACTACTAAAAGTTATTACTAGTAGAATAGACTAGAATAGAATAGAATAAGTTTATTGAGACACCAGGCACATAACATACTAGTGTACATGTCAATTTTAAATAAACGGAAAGAAGTAAACACATATAACAGGTAATTTAGGTATAAGCCCGGCGACACCAAAAGGTCTTAGCTCAGCATAAGTAACAGAGACAAAGCCTCAGCTACGCTGGTGGTTCTGCTGATAGTAGGGACGTTGGGGGTTAACTTATTAAAGAATCGTGCCTAGTAACAAAAAATACTTAATGTTGTTACTAGTAGGGACGTTGTGGGTTAACGTATTAAAGAATGTTTTTATTTTCATTTTGGTATAGTGTTTTTAAGTACTATAACCACACCAAGTATGTCGCTTGTATGTATTAGCGATTTAATGATAAAAAATACTTCTTGTATGGGGTTACGTTTTAAAATATATACAGCTCTAAGGTCGAACGGACGTCTCGGCTTAGGCTTAGTAATAGGATCACGTGACCTTTGAGTACACAACCCAAAAGAAGGTTTATCTTTTTCTTTACCAAAGTAACATGTCACCTGTCCCTATTTTATTGAACTCAAAACATTATTTATAAGGGCACAATGTGTTAAGTATTCAGGCGGTGTTTCTATCTTTGCCAATAATGTATTCCCCTGAATCACCCGAGTTTTATTTCAATTTACGTCCTCTCCGTCCAATATTGCTACATTAGCATTCGGAATGAAATGTCAACATTCTACTCCGAGCAGGCCTGTCGCACTCCGCGCTGTAGGCATAAAAATGTACCTACGCCACGCTCTACGCCGCGTGGCCCCCTTAATGGGGCAAATTCAGTAATCAGAAGAGATAACTTACGCGATAGATACTTGAAAACGCTAGACACGTTAAAAAACCGACTTCCATCGCAACCACTTAGTACATTTTTGAATTATTATTTTTATCTTTTGTTAATTTATAATAAAGCACTACACCGATTTTGATAAAATTTATATGGGACCACACGGAAAGCACTAGCTTTAAAATAAAAAAAGAATCATCGAAATCAATTCACCCAGTCAAAAGTACTGAGGTAACACACATAAAAAAAACATGCAGTCGAATTTAGAACCTTCTCCTTCTTGGAAGTCGGCTGAAAAAGAGGCAACTTGTAGGTGAATACAACTTTAGGTAATTAGTGCTGAGCGACCTGAATTTGCACTTTATTTTGTCGTAGCAAGAGTCGCCATTCATTTAAATGATTTTGCGGAGTAAACCTTCTTTTACGTAGTAAATAGTCTGTATTATTTGCCCCGAGCTAGTCTACATTTATACAGGTTGTCACAAAATTGGCAAAGGACCCGATAATGGGGCTTCTACTGATCATACGTACTGAACAACTCATCCCAAAAGTCAATTATAAGAAAAAGTTTATACTCTCTTTATACAAAAAGCACAAAATTGACACAAAAGACTAGTTTTTTTTGCAAATTGAAGATTAGTTTGTTCTTGAAGACAGTTGTATTTGTGATGAGTAGAAGCCCTAGCTGGTTCCACACCAATTTCCTTACATCCTGTATAGGACTAGCTTAGTTTCTTTCCCTATTTATCGCTTAACTTAAGTGGCAGTGAGTGGAGCACATATTCGTAGCTCGTAGAACAGATGGCTGCTGGGGCAGTAAAGTTCTGAAGTAGCGACCACGCATTGGAAGACAGGCGTTCCATTCAGTGGACCGAGGACCTGGTGAAGGTCATGAGAAGCCTCTGTGTGCGGGCAGCGTAGGACCGGTCGTCATGGAAATCCTTGGGGGAGGCCTTTGTCCAGCAGTGGACGTCTTTCGGCTGATATGATGATGATGATGATTTCTGTTAGTAGCTAGAGGTCAGAACTACCTACGTAGCTCTTAAATAAAATATAAAAAGGTGCCTAAAGCACAGGCAAAGAATCGTTATTAACAAGTTTGTTCCCTACCTAGAACATCCAAAACTATAAATATATATTTATATTCTGGAGAAATCCATCAAGAGGAGCTCCCTCCCCCTTCCCCATATTACATCAATATTTTGTTTAGGATATTTAGTTTCAGTAGTTTTTATGTGTTGTTGACACTCGCGAGAAAGTATGTTCCACATTTTTAAAAGCTTTTTTTTAACTTGCAATGTTTGTATGTATGTTAGTTTGTTTACGTAGGTTCAAAACTTGCGATCGATTTAAAAGCTACAAAAGATTTTAACGAAAGAGTTGTCATTGATTTGTCCTAATACCTACAATAGAACTAATGAAGTGGCATGAAATTGAATAGGACGGACAACTTTTCGTAATCGGCTAACAATTAAATAACGTTAGTTTGATGATGTTTTTGTCATCACTGGAAACACACGCTGGTCAAAGACCGTAGTCTTGAGACACTGAGCTATTTGGAATGTGTATATTTTCCGAAGTTATCGCTGCCCAATCGAGTTGGATTTCTGTCTCAAAGTGAGACCTACCTAACTAGACTATTTATCCCAGGTATACATATTATTCGTTAACAACTTCGAAGAGTCTCCAACCTTCATAGGAGTTGGCGTGACATGGAAATTTGAGACGAGTTTCGTCTTGTCAATGTTTATTTTAAGACCAACTTATTAAGCTTTAGTGAGGCCATCGAGAATTGTTTCTAGGTCTTAGTTACTGTTGATATTAATCCACAGTCCACACTTTTGGTGATATACTGTCAATGTGTAAAAATGACCAGTGTGTGTTGCTAGTCACGAAATACGAAGCTGAGACATGGTCGCTTACTATGCCCATAGTAAGCGACCAAGTGAATTGTTCCTAGGTCTGAGTTACTGTTGATATTAATCCACAGTCCACACTTTTGGAGATATACTGTCAATGTGTAAATATGACCAGTGTGTGTTACTAGTCATGAAATACGAAACTGAGGTATAGTCGCTTTCTATGCCCATAGTAAGGACCAAGTAAATTGTTCCTAGGTCTAAGTTACTGTTGATATTAATCCACAGTCCACACTTTTGGAGATATACTGTCAATGTGTAAATATGACCAGCGTGTGTTGCTAGTAATGAAATACGAAGCTGAGACATGGTCGCTTACTATGGGCCTCATAACATAAGTCATCAAAAGATAATGGAACGAGTTATCCTCGTAGTTTTCGTATAAAAGAACCAAGGTAATCGAATAGCTAAAAGAATTGGTGGCAGTGGGCGGGGCACATAGGTCTTAGAACAAATGTCCGTTGGAGTAGTAAAGTTCTCATGTGCGTAGCAGGCCTCGCATTTGGTAGACCTACGACCTGGTGAAGATCGAGGAAAACCGATAGATGCTGGCAGTTCAAAAGCGGTCATTGTGGAAATCTTTAGGATAGACTTTTTTCTAGCACTGGAAGCTTTCCGATGATGGTGATAATGTTTTTGGGATTCCGTAATTCTAAGAGGAACTCCTACTATTTTGTTAACCATTAAACTTCAGAAAATAAATTTAATGGATTTTCTATGTAATAGTAGCGCTATAATTAATAGATGACGTGACTCGCAAAAATTGCTTTGTAAGTTTTTACCAATTTTCTCGGCAATAAATAATAACGCTTTAGAGCGTAATTTTTTGCCTCATGGAGTTTTGAAAACTTCTTCCCCTTTATAAAGTATTATAATGACATAGTAAAAAGCTATTTTTTGGAACATTTTATGCTGGGATAGTAGGGTCTACTTTTTAGGCGCTGTAATAAGAAACACTAACCAAAAAGCTTGTTTTTTTTACTGATAAGCCCTTGGCATCATCTCACCTGATGGTAAGTGACGATGATGACGAAGATGGAAGCGGGGTTACCAAGATTCCCCAACGCAATGGGGATCTGGTTATCTTATCTTCAAGCCAGAACACATCAATGCTGTTAACACTGATGTTTGGCGGCAAGACTTACATAAGATGGTGGTAGCTAGCCAGGCGGGCTATCAATATGCCCTTCCACCAACCAAACCGAGTCTTACACAGTTGACCCCGCCGGGAATCGAACCCGCGACCTCCTGGTGTGAAGCGAATGGACTAACCATTATGCCACGGAGGCGGTTCAATTGATAGATTTAATGATTAAATTATAATTAAAATCCCTAATTGACGGCTCTTACACTAATTCTGTTAAATACCCGTGGATATTTAAATTCCTTTATTGTGCTGTAAATAATTGATGTGAAATTTAAAAGAATAATTTTTTGCTATAATTAGAGCGAAATTTTAACAATTAACTTTACCACGGTTAACGGTAAATAGAATCGAAAATTACTACTGTTGTTTTGTTAATGACGCATTGACACAGGGCAGTGTATCGGCCAAGTTCGTGAAGGAATTAGGCGATACCTGTGCCGTTGGTTAATAGGTCGGGAAAAGTTTCTTAGCATTTTGTAAGTATTTATTTGTGATTACATGTCTTTGCTCGTATTATTTGTACCTAGCTGGTTATAATAATTTAAAAAAGTGAACATTTGAAATTGAAATAAAATTTCTCGCCATTTTCAATTGTTTATTTCTATCTACGAGAACGAGTGAATGTAACGAAGAAATAAGTTACATATTAAAAATTTAATAAGGTAAAAATGTGAATAAAGTTTGTGCTATTCATGGAGCTAATGCAGTATCAGTCAGTAGCAAAAACTTGGAGAAGCGTTTTCATTATGGAAATTTTGACTTTCAAGTTGCAGCTCGCTCTGGTCGCCATGTTTGAATTTGAATACAAAATACAAAGAAACCTTTTCTCCGATCAAATATTAATCGAATAATCCCATAACTTTTATGTTATCTGTTTGAATTGCATCTTGTATGTCTAGTTAGACCCTCCCCAATCACATGTAATATTTTTTTTACCATTCTTAAGATATTGACATCCGAAAATCACTATTTTCATCACTGATAGACTGACTAACTCACTCCTTAAAGTAAAATAGACCACTTCCAGGTGACTTAGTAACTTCAAATTTGGCATCAAGATAGTCGGTCGGGGGTATACAAAGAAGAAATTCAAAATAGCGGCCAAGTGTGATTCGGACTCCGTTCCTTTCGAGGTTTCGTGTTAGGGTTCTGTATCACCATCGTTGTGTTATAAATAATGTTAAAAAAATATCATGTGTTATACAAAGAATGTATGTCTGTTACTTAAATAAAAAAAATGTAAATTTGATATTGGCATGCTATTTTCGATTATCTAAACATGAGTTTTATTTCATCACATCATTATATCAGCTCTTATACGTCCCCACCGAGGGGCTCGAACCTACCCTGTATTAAGGGCGTTATGTTAGAGTGTGTAAATGGTTATGATTATACAAATAACTAAACAAAATGATAATAACAAATATTATATTTACAAATTGTTTATCCTGACTGACTAACAACGCGCAACTCAAACCACTGGACGAATCGGGCTGAAATAGTTAAAAAAAAACGGGATCTGTGTGGTTAACGCCGCTGGGCATCCGCTAGTTATCTAATAGTTGTATTAGTCGTTACGAATAATATGTGTCTTATTTACATGTAATAAAAATATTATAATATAAGGAGATAAAAAACTATGTTTTAAGAAACTACTAGAGAACTTGGTACCCATTTAGGTCTCACTTCTTTTATTGGCCCTTTTACATTTATGTTTCTGGTGGGATAGATGTATACAAAATTTACTGTCCGATACTTGATTTTTTTGCTTTATATTCAATTTTGTTAGTTATATATAATATTTGGCTGTAAATCTTCCAAATAGGCGACAAATAAATAAATAATAAACAATACTATGTAATAAAATAATTATTCACTGCTAGAATACGAAATATTTGTAAGAAATATGTAAGTAGGTGCTTTCTTTCCTAATTGTTCTTACTCGTGATTAAAGAGCATTAGTATCCAACAAGAAATTATCATAAAAATAATAAAATGAACCCTTTTAAAACCGCCTCCAAATGTTGCCATAATTACCGTAGCATTTAGCCAGTACATCTAAATGCAAATCAGAGAGAAAATTTGTGTTTTTAACATATAAACGTAATTTCTGCTTGCCATTATCATTGATACCACAATGAGAACAAAAAAGACATACTCTTAGGTAAAATTGTTATATAAGACAAATAAATTGTATAGCAGCACTGCAGATCAATTATCGAAAAACCTAAAATACTTTAACCTTTTATTTGAAAAGAGTTATGTATAATAAACCGTCCAAGTGCGTGTCGGGCCACGCGCAATGTAGGGTTCCGTAGTTGCCATTATCGCGTCCATATCTTATTTTCAAATTTCCAAATTTTATAAAATGGTCTTAGAAGTCTCACAACAATTTTATAAGCTCTAACCAATGATACCCACACGACTGGGTTTGACGATAAAAAAAATCATCCCAACTTCATTTTAAAAGTTTTACTAATATTGTAAATGTAAAAATGTGTTTGTTTGTTACCTCTTCATGCTTTAAAACCTGAACCAATTTTGATGAAATTTAGCTTTCACTTAGCCTGTGTTATGGGGAAGGACATATTATGCTTCTTTTTATTCCGTGAAAATAGCATAGCCTGATACAGTTCTTGAGATAATTGAAAAATACTGTTTTTTGGTTGATTTCTTCAACATCGCAACGTAGTTACGGAATGCTGTGATGTTTTGCACAGATATGTTTGAGGGGGTGGAAACTGACATACACAACTAATAAGCATAGCCAGAGATAGTTTCCGAGGGTTCTGGAGAAAACTCATTTTGCGTTACAATGCAGCAACAGATTGACGTATTTTTTACAAAAAAAATGTTCGGGGGATGGGAAGTGACATAGACTGCTAATCAGAATAGCCTGATATAGTTCCCGAGGGATCTAGAGTAAACTCATGTCATGCCGATGGATAAGTAGCTTTAGTTTCTAAAAGCTATCGCGAAGCTCCACATAGTTTTTCCTTTTTAAATTTACAATTGGTAAGCCCTTGCCATCATCTTACCTGATGGTAACTGACGATGATGGCGAAGATGGAAGCCCTAACGCAATGGAGTACTGGGTATTTTATCTTCAAGCTGGAACACAACAATGTTGTTAACACTGATTTTTGGCGGCAAGACATAGATAAGATGGTGGTAGCTAATCAGTCGGGCTTAGAGAATGCCCTACCACCAACCAAACCGAGTATTTCAAGTTGATCCCATTGGGAATCGAACCTGCGACTACCTAGAGTGAAGCGAATGGACTAACCATAACGCCACGGAGGCGGTAAAAGTAGGTCAATTAATAAGTTTCTTGTAATTACTAACATTGTATCGGCTTCGTATTATTATGGTAATCTAACTTTATTAAATACCTATTTAATGTTACTTCGGATTAATATTTGATTTGATTTGAAATTAACTAGAACCTTGCCTTTGAATAACAACTCTACGAAATGTTAGTAAATTAAATTAATTACTAATTGTGTACATGTATTAATGTATTGTTTATAATAATTAAGTTCAATATCATTGTTTACATGGACTATTCTGTGAAGGCGAAGAGCCCGTCAAAAACGCCGTCACCTACAAATTACATACGACTGAAAGAGATAAACAGTGTGATTATTTTGTAAGAAAAACTCTAAGTCGCTGTTTTCTAAAGCAAGTAAAAGACAAATGTTTAGGAAACGTTACTCCAAATCGCTGTTTTCTAAAGCAAGTAGAAGACAAAAGTGTGATTATTTTGTACGAAAAACTCTAACTCGCTTTTTTCTAAAGCAAGTAAAAGACAAATGTTTAGAAAACGTTACACCAAATCGCTGTTTTTAAAAACAAGTAAAAGACAAATGTTTAGTAAATGTTACTCTAAATCGATGTTTTCTAAAGCAAGTAAAAGACAAATGTTTAGAAAAAGTTACTCTAAATTGCTGTTTTCTAAAGCAAGTAAAATACAAATGTTTAGAAAACGTTACTCCGAATCGCTGTTTTCTAAAGCAAGTAAAATACAAATGTTTAGAAAACGTTACTCTTAATGTTTTCTAAAGCAAGTAAAAGACTAATGTTTAGAAAACGTTACTCTAAATTGCTGTTTTCTAAAGCAAGTAAAATACAAATGTTTAGAAAACGTTACTCCAAATCGCTGTTTTCTAAAGCAAGTAAAAGACTAATTTTTAGAAAACGTTACTCTAAATTGCTGTTTTCTAAAGCAAGTAAAAGACAAATGTTAAGAATATGTTACTCTAAATCGCTGTTTTCGAAAGCAAGTAAAAGGCGCTTGTTTACAAAGCTTTGGTTATAAGATACGTTTTACCATCGAGCGAAGTTATAATAAACGTAGTTAAGGACTCGACAATAATTACTATAAGAAACACGATCAAGATTATTGTATACTAGCTGTGCCCGCGACTTCGTCCGCGTGGTAGTTTTGAATTTTTCCACGGGAACTCTTAAAATTTCCGAGATAAAAGTATCCTATAAAAGGATAAATAATATCTTTTTACTACCCGGGCTATAAGGAACCACCATACAAAATTTCATCAAAATTGGCTTAGTAGTTTTTGCGTGATGAGCGAACATACAGACAGACAAAAATTCCAAAAGTTGTAGTTTTTGCCTCTATATCGTTATTAATGTCCACCTCAGTTATTATTTTCCAAAAATATTTCATGTACAGTCACGGCCCGTTACAGTTTTATTATTTGTACATACAGGATGTAAAATAATTGGTCTAGGACCCGTTAACTGGGGTTTCTACTCATCATACTGAACAACTTACCCTAAGGAACCCATAGTCAATTTTCAAAAAATGGACTTTCCATACTAAAATGCACAAAATTGATCGATCAGCTGTTATGAGTAGAAGTTCCAGTTAACGGGACCTACACCAATTTTGTTACAACCCGTATTGTTTTTTTTTACTATTGTTGCGAAAAACATTTACAAATTCATCCACTTAAAAAATATCATAAATGAAAAAATGAAATGTTTTTTTTTATAATACTAAGAGATAAGATTAAGAAGTCATCCCATAATGGATGACTACTTTCAACACGGAAAAATCCCTGTTCTCACGGAACCTTTTCCACGCAGATAGGGTCACGGGGGCGGTCCTAGTAATCGAATAAAGGGCGTTTTCTGAGTGTTAGACCGCACACAATGTACGAGATGATGACATTTGGACCGAGGGTAACAAAATTGGTGTAGGACTGGGGTTTCTGCTGATCATACTGAACAACTATTCCCAAAAATCAACTCTAAATAAAAAAAAAAACAAATTTTCCTCCATAGTTTTTTTTATTCACAATTGTTAAGTTTTTGGTATAATCTCACCTGGTGGTAAGTGACCATGATGCCGAAGATTGAAACGGTCTTATCAAGATTTCCCAACGCAATGGGGAACTGGCTATTTTATCTTCATGCCGGAACTCATCAATTTTGTTAACATTGATTTTTGGCGGCAGGACTTAGATAAGATGGTCGTAGCTAGCCAGGCGGGCTTAGAAAATGCCCTTTCAGCAACCAAACCGAATCAGAGTTAGAATCCGCCGAGAATCGAACCTGCAACCTCCTGATGTCAAGCTAATGACATTAGCAATTACGCCACGTAGGTGGTTTAAATAAAATATAGGTAAAAGGGAACTAAATACCGTATTACTACGTAAATCAACCATGTAGAAGATACAACTAGATCGCACTAGGTGTCGCTAGTTTCTAAACAATCGGACTTTGGAAAATACATTTTTTCTTTAAGAACGGAACGCCTTTAGGTTTTCTCATAGCTTTTTCGTTAATCTATGCATTTAACCTCATAAACTGTGTTTTTATTTATTTGTGCCCAATAGTTTTGGAGATAAGGGGGGAATGGTAATTTTTTGCCTATCACGGGGAAGGACATAAACTACTTTTCATCCCGTGAAAATTTGCATAATCCAATGCAATCCCGAAAGGAACTAAAAAAATAGTCTTTTTTTGGTTCATTTCCTTAACATCGTAACGGAACAATGGATTGTTCTGATTTTTTACACAGAGTTGGTTGAGGGACTGGGAAATGACATAGATTGCTAATCAGAAAAGCCTGATCTGGGATAGGGATCTGGAGAAAACTAATGTCCACGCTTACCCTCAAAGACAGTCATAAAAACAATGTCCACACGGATGAAACCGCGGTCAAAAGCTAGTAAATAAATATTTGCAAAATGAGCAAAGTAGATGGAGCTAGACTGATATATTGTTCTTAGATCGATTAAGCGTTATTTCCGTACTAAACGTACCTTTTTATTACCTATTTTTTTTAAACGAATAAATCGCGAGTTCACCGTTCGAGGCGAACTACTATTTAATATCGAACCTTTCGAATCAATACTAACCTATTCATACTACCTTAGTATGTGCACTTAATGTTGGATGCATTTTTGATGCTCCGGTATTTCCATTCGATTTATTGATCGTAAACTCTCGTGGAACGGTTCAACTTCAGAACACATTAGAGTCAGTCTTTTAGTTCCAAATGAAATTGGATTCAGATCGGGTTGAATGGATTACCTATCCTTTTGCGAGGGGATGCAGTTTTCTTCTTCCTTTGAATACATTGTAGTAATGTTGTGACGTATGTTAAAATGTTATTAAGGACACCGACAACACACACACACACATACATGTATATTTTTTTCCTTTTATAAATTCCATCGCATATGTCTTAAGAGGATTGTGCAGCTGCGACTTTTCATACAAGGGGCGTTAACGTTTTTTACCTCTTAAATGTAAACCGATTTGGACCAAATTTTGATTCGTTGTCAGTCAGAACAAAAGCTAGGCTTATAAGTTTCGTTTTTTAAATTACTGATTATAAATAAACAAACAATGGCTGGAATTAGTTTTGTATGAAAACACGTGAACGAAAATAAAATTAAACTTATTAACTTTATCGAAAAAATAAAAACGTACGAGCCTAGCTTTTGTTCTGACTGACAACCTTTAAACAATTGGTCCAAATCGGTTAACATTTAAGAGTCCCCAGGAGGCTCGAGTTTCTATACAAACGTAGTTCCGCTTTAAAACAAAAACTACATGCCGGATTAAATCCAAATTTTGCGAATATATTAAGTAGACACATATAGATGTTTTTAATTAGTTTTCTATGTCCTAATATAAAACGGAAAAAATAAGAGAAGTTTCAAATTTTCAATACAAAATTAATTTAAGCCTTCGTTCAGTTACGTTTAAATTTACTACGACGAAAACTAGTTACAAAAATCGATATATGTCTACTCAATATATTTGCAAAGTCTGAATTCATTCCGGCATGTAGTTTGTGTATTAAAGCGGAACTACGTTTGTATGGAAACTAGAGCCTCCTGGGGACCCTTAAAAGGTGAAAATCGTTAACGCCGTTTATATGAAAAGTCGCAGCTTCACAATCTAAGAGGATTGCGAATAAAATTAAGTATCTCTGTTAGTACTCTCTTTCTATGTGATGTTTGTAGCCTGGTAAAGTTTTTGTTTTCGGCCCCCACGATACAGGCCTAGCCTAGTGTGGTTCCACTACTTACTGTATTATCGTATAACTGTGTTTCTGGTGATGAAATAAAATTTATTATTTATTTATTATTTAATTATGTTTGCTATCGGTAGTGCAGGTATCAACGAGCGCACTTTCACTGCCAAAACTCTAGACGAAGACGGGTTTGTCACCGTCCAAAACATGAATAACTTAACCAAACTTGCATGCATAAGAACATTAGCCTCCGTTATTGAGCAGTTGGTAAAAATATATTCTGTGTCACTTGTCACCCAGGGGATCAAGATGAGCCTAATGGCATCTTGCACTCCTAAATTCATCAAGCTTTTAGGTTACAGGATCAGCCAATAAGCCCAAACACGATACTACTGCTGTAAGTTGGTGAGGAGTTGGGTATCCTGCAGATTCCAGGAGATTCTGCAGTACTAGGTCAAGGTTACCATGTTCTACCTAACACCTATTTATTGAGACTATTCCAATGAGCCCAAACACGATACTCTACTGTAATTAAGTGAGGGATTGGGTATCCTGCAGGTTTCAGGAGATGCTGCAGCATCAGGTCTAGGTTACTATGTTTTTGCAATATCATTAAAGTAACACCACATCAAATTTCGAATCGATCAGACCGGTACAAGTTGCCCACATCCCTTCATGACCTATGAAAGAGCTGATGATCTTCGAACTGCTGAATTGATTTTTACCATATATAGCTAAAAATCACTACCTCAAAAAAACCCGCATCAAAATCGGTCCATCCGTTCGAGAGCTACGATGCCACAGACAGACACACACACATACACAAAATTGGCGTTAAACTTATTACACCCCTTTTTTGCAAAGGGCCTTGACAGACAAACCGACGAGGGACCCTAAAAAACTGAAATACACTTCTTAGGGATATTAGAACATTTTTCATAAAAAAAACAAGTTTTTTTGAATAGGTACGAGAATAACAATTACTACTTACATTCAAAAACGCGATTACCGTAAAAATAAATTGAGTTGTTTTCGATGTGAATAAAAATTGAATTATTACATGTGTATAATATGTGTATCAATGTATATGGGAAAATAAAGTGAAATAACTCCGCTGGGTATTAATGAATCAATCGTGAGCAAAATTAACTTTGTTTGCCAAACCACGATAAGTACCCATGTACACATGTATTTTGTTTTTCTGTAACTGCTTACTCTTTTATTATGCGGACAGCGAAGGAGTGGAAAAACTCCTTGCCTGCGTCTCAGTGTTTCCGATTCCCATAATCTGGAGATCTTAAAGACAAGAGTGAATAGGCATTATTTGAGTTCGCGTGTACCATTCTTGACTGCATAGTCTTTTCCCATGTGTTTCAGTCACACGCACTTAATTTTTAAATAAAAATACCTGTCTGTTTTGTTTTCTCACAACTGTATTGAAAAATGACTTATGATACATGGGCATAAAATGTGATTGACAAACTCGTGACGACGGTAAACCTTCGCCTGCGATTCGAGCTTAAAAATGACACTTGTTTACCATTTACCTGTTTACCACTCTTGTATCATAAATAACTATTAAAAACAAAGGTACCGAAAGGCAATACTTAACGGTAAAGTTAAAAAAACTTGTAAAACTTTTGTTTGAGAATCGCCAGATTAAGAGTCAAGTTGAGGGAATTCTCAGAAACTGGGCGTTACGATAAGATCCGAGAATAAACACGGAACTCTTCATTAAATCTTTTGAGAGGTTTTCTTAGTAAATAATAATTAAGTTAAAATTTTCTGTAAAGCAATAATTAAAGCGAGGGTATCACTTTAGTAATTAAAATAAACATTACAAACTGTAAAAACGGGACCCTATTACTGAGACTTCGCTGTTCGTCTGTCACCAGGCTGTATTTCATGAACCGTGATAGCTAGACAGTTGAAATTTTCACAGATGATGTATTTCTATCGCCGCTATAACAGAAAATACAAAAAATTAGAAAAAGTGAAAAAATAAGGGGGTCTCCATACAAAAAAGAAACTAGCGCCATCTAGTATGATGGTACAGATCCAGATGGTACAGATGTGTGCGGCTCTGACTCGCACTTGGCCGAATTTTTAATTAAACGAAATGAAATTTATTTTTAACAACATTACTTGCAAGTCTACTACTACACTCAATGTAGTCAATACTACACAAAATACACATATATGCTCATGCAAGAACAATAAGAATAAATGTCAGGAATATTATTATTATTTGTTGTAATAGCGGCAATTCATACTGTGACAAAAATAATGGGAACTGGGGATAAAAACCCTCACGGAATTTGCCACATACGATACGTACGATTTAGAGGTTCAGGCCTAAATGGAGTTTGAAGAAAAAAATATTATGGGGTAAATTAGAATAAATATATTTTATGATTTTTTCCTAAAAAGAAGGAACAATAAACAATATGACCAACAATATGAACAATATACAATGGTTGACCGTGTAGACAATTAAAAACAATGACCTAATATATTTATGGAGAATTTACGGAAATAAATTTAAGGTTACAATTTTATCTGTATATAAAATGGTTATTTTATAGTATGCCGGCAGGCAACGATCGTCACCGTCCCTTTGGTACTTAAATAAGTTACTAAGTTTAAAATTTCAGTTTGATCTGAATTACCCTATCTTTTTAACAAAATATGTATCAGATACAAAACACTTTTAAAATTTAAAATAAATAACTAATGGTCAGAAACTGGAAACAGGAAATCTTCTAGGTCGGCGGAAAGGTCAGAGAGTCAGAGAGTCGCTCGGGATAAAAGATAAAATAAATTCACTTCCCTTATGGCGAGCAGCTGGGCGGGCAGTAGAAAGGAGTGGCTGGTGATCAGCACTGCTCCATCCCGGGATTAATCCTTTATTGTAAAACTTCGGGGACGTCAACCTCGTAGGGGCTGGATGAAACCCTACGGAGATATAACAATGTAATTCGCCGCAGAACCAAAAATACACGCAAAGCGGTTTCCTTATACAAATTACTTACCACAGAATAAAATTGTGGGCCTCAATAACGACTTATAAAACAATTTATCAAAAAAAATTAAAATTCGCATCTGTAGACGGGATCACGGTCAACCTTTTGTTTTTCTTGTCAAAAAATAACAACAATTTTCAAATTCAAATACCATAGAGCAACGACATCAAAAAAGAATTTAATTATGAAACGCGACAAAAGAGATCGGCTGTAAAAGTTTCAACTGACTACCTATTATGGTTCATGAAATACAGCCCACTGACAGACAGACAGCGAAGGCTTAGTAATAGGGTCCCGTTGGTCACCCTTTGGTGCAAGGAACCCTGAAAAATACCTTTGAGAAACAATAGATATGATAATTACTACTAATCAGCCTACTTTGGCATGCAGTGATGATGACCATCGGGGGATCGACAAGCCTGACGAAGGCGATAGACCCATCACCAAGTTTCCCCTAAACCCGTAGTATCCTTAAACCAAATATATCAATGCCTTAAACTGCGTAATAGTTACATATATTTCGATGCCTTAAACTACGTAGTACATAAATAGCGATGACTTAATCTGCGAAGTACATATATACTGATGTCTTAAACTGCGTAGTACATATATAGCGATGCCTTAAACTACATAGTACAAATATACCGATGCCTTAAACTACGTAGTACATATATAGCTATGCCTTAAACTGCGTAGTACATATATACAGATGCCTTAAACTGCGTAGTAGGTACATATATTATATAAATCAAGTAGTTTAGCGTATCTAACAGGTGTACGAAAGGGCTTATTGCATGATGAATGAAAATTATGGATTTTGTTAAATACGGTTAATCGTGTAGTTTTCTGTAGATGTAATTTTATTTCATTAGTACCTATTATCATAAAATGATGACAATCACATCAGCTAAAAGATGTCCACTGCTGGACACAGAACTTCCCTGAGTTGTGGGGTTTGCTGATTATTTTGACCTATTTCTGCTAGAAATGAAATACATCCACCTAAATTACGACTAAGCCACATAACTAAACTACAGTTCACCACCACCAATGTAATCCTCCGATCGAGTAAGCAATTTAGCGGCTTGATGGGCGCCCGATTCGATTCCCAGCCGGTGCAAGTGTCAAGATTGTTTGACGGCTCGCCAAGTGTCCTTAATTGAAGGGGTAAGTGGTTAATGAATTATGAAGTTTTTTAACCAATACAAAGTTTTACAAAACCTAGAGCATGTACAAGTCTATGTTTCAAAGTTTGGAAGCTAGCCAGTACTGAGGAACAGCATAAAACCAATAAGAGGTTAACAATGATTTATGCAGTAGATACCCCTTTAAAATTTTGAGATAGCAGTACGAGCAAGAGACACGAACGCGAGGCTTTATTGTAGAATTTATTCCCTATACCTACATTTTACGTATTTTGGTTCGATTCCAGAATAGTTTCGCGAGTTTTTGAATGTCTATTCATACAACTTTAAAATCAGTGTCAAAGAAGTAAAAAATTAATGAAATCTTAAGTCTATGGTCGGTGTCATGGTGCTGGAGAAGGATCCGGTCACTTAGGGCCACTTTCCTTGCACGGCCACATACCTGGCATGCCCACATCCCTGAACGTCCATGTCGCTCGAACGACCATAACACTAGAAAGGCCACGTGCTTTCAATTCAATTCAATTCATTTATTCAGACGAATGTCAGTTTACAGAAAAAATCCAATTCACTAACAGTCCATAAAAATTAATTATTATATAGTTAACAATATAAGTATTTACAAATATTTTAATTATAATGGAATTATCTAATCATATTCAATTTATGTTTTATTTTTACTATTTAAAAATAATATAATATCATTCATCAACTTAGACAAATTGTCATGTAGAACGTCAGTATGCTCAATTCCCGAGTGCATGTCATTGATGAATTGTATCGCCCTAGAGGTAGGAGCATTGCGCCCACTCTGTGTTCGTATGGTCGACGCTGGCGGGAGCGCGAACAGTGCAGGTCGGCAACGTGCACGTCGAAGCCGAGCAGGTCTAGCAACCACCCGGAGCTGGAACCTCCGGAGAGCTGTGGGATTGTCAACTTTCCCATGTAGAAGACGACAATAATGTACCATTAGCTGCCACTTACGTCTAAACTCAAGAGTATTTAACCCCACCATGGCCGACACGAACATAGAGGGAAATAGGAAAGGGTAATACCCGTAAGATTTTTTGTATAGGTACCTTACCTTCAGTTCAACTTCGTCATTTTCTTAAACTTGTATTTTTTCTAAATTGTCACTTTCCTAACTCGTCACCTTTTAAAGTGACCGGATCCTTTTTAACTCGCCTTTTTCTGCTACCCATGGGGGGGAGCCTCGCTTCGCGAGGCTCTTTGACTGTATAATCAATCAAACCTGACCGAACCTAATATCTCTCGCTTCGCTCGCTCATTTACAGTTTTTTTACTAAGTTTTATCTTAAAAAAAATGTACAATAAAAGAAGTGGTCGTTCAAGGAAATGTATGAAAAAAGAAGTGGACGAACAAGGAAAAGTACAGAAAAAGAAGTGGTCGTTCAAGGATGTGGGCGAACTAGGAATTTGGATAGTGGCCATTAGAGGAAGTGACCGTAAGTGACCGAATCGCTGGAGAATACATATTTTTTGATGGGGGTATCTATCAATTGAACTAAAATTTTTAATACTAAAGCAAATCGATTAGCTTCTTCGCCAATTTTGTAATGGAAAATCTCTTGTTTTGCAATTTTAGAAGAGTTGTCAAACAAAAGTTGTTCAGGTAGAGCCCCCCCCCTCCTTCTTCTTCTTCTTCCTCGCCATATCCCGCTACACGGGGTCGGCTTTTCTAATCAGACGGCGCCACTTCTGCCGGTTGCTTGTATCGTCCACTGTAAGGAATTATTAAATAGTGCCGAACTATCTAGGCTTGATCTGGTACAATAAGCGATCTTAATTTTAGTGCTTGCACAACGTATATTTCGTCCATTAATTATAATATCAAATGCAGATAAATTTATAAGACTATGTCTATGATTTATACCCCCCCTCCTCTTGAAAAAAAAGTTCTATTACCCTGTATAATAAATAATTTCAAACTCCATTGATGCATCAATGGTTCATCTGTATAAATCATAGACATAGTCTTATAAATTTATCTGCATTTGATATTATAATTAATGGACGAAATATACGTTGTGCAAGCACTAAAATTAAGGTCGCTTATTGTACCAGATCAAGCCTAGATAGTTCGGCACTATTTAATAATTCAATACAATTCCAGTTCAAGCAAGCTGCGAGTTTCGAGAACAAAGCAGCGAGAGAGACATTCATTTTGGAATTTCTCAACCCCACTCAAATCGGTCTGTGGATTTCATTAAATTTTCCTAATAGTTTTAACATAAAACAGCAAGCTCTGTTCCAGAAAGTATTGTTTTGTACAAGCCTTTCTGAACGTGAAATTAAGTTTGTTCTGTTGTTTAATTCAAGTAGGCAGTTTTAGGATTTATTTACTATTTGATTTTGTTGAGTTTTCAACAATCATTATTTCTTTTAAAACACTTGTAGACAGTACATTTTTTTTCACAATACCAAATTTAATTCAAGTAAGCAGTTTTAGGGTTTAATTACTAGTTGCTTTTGTTGAGTTTTCAACAATCATTATTTCTTTTAAAACACTTGTAGACACTTAAACTTATTTGTTTTCACAATACCAAATTTAATTCAAGTAGGCAGTTGGTATAAGTACTAGTTGGTTTTGTTGAGTTTTCGACAATCATTATTTCTTTTAAAATGTAGACTCTTCAACTTATTTGTTTTCACTATACCAAATTTAATTCCAGTAGGCAGTTTTGGGGTTTAAGTACTACCTAGTTGGTTTTGTTGAGTTTTCAACAATCATTATTTTCAAGTAGGCGGTTTTAGGGTTTAAGTACTAGTTGTTTTTTTTTTAGTTTTCAATCATTATTTTTTTTAAACACTTGTAGACATTTCAACTTATTTGTTTTCACAAAACTAAACTTTATACAAGTAGGCAGTTTTAGGTTTAAGTACTAGTTGCTCTTGTTGAGTTTTCAACAATCATTACTTCTGTTAAAACATAGACACTTCAACTTTTTTTTCACAATACCAAACCAAAAAAGCTTAAATTTTTTAGTTTTTAGTCTGTTCGGTGTAAGAAACGAGCGGCTGACAAATGTGGGCTTTATGGGCTGTGCAGCCTGCAATAAATTTATTTGATTTGATTTGAAATGTCATTTAGGTTTTTTTTGCCCGTCGAATTTATTGAAAATGGACCACTACAAATATAAATTATACATAATTGCATGTCCTAAATTTTTAGAGCCCATCGTTTGGCCCAAAAACCCAAAAATGACACAACTTCCTATACGTGAAAATATTGGACTACTTCCGTTTTCACTCGACTGCCTAAAAAAGGAGGCTACTGTTTTTCGGGTCTCGTATGTATGTATGTATGTCGGTTTATTTGGGTGAGCCTGTAGCCTAAACGGCTTGATGTATTTTGAAGTGCGAAGTGTCGTGATATTCGTCTTGATCCCGTGAGTGACATGGGATACATATTACTGACTGCCTAAAAAAGAGGGATAATCTTTTTATGCTGTCGGGTTTTCAATTATTAATTAAATTGGTTAGGGTATTACGAAACAAACCAGATTAATTTACGTTTCGTTTTCTATACGCTTTTTAGGGTTCCGTACAGCAAAAAAAACGGAACCCTTATTGGATCATTCCTGCGTCTGTCTGTCTTTCCATCTGTCTGTTTGCTCCAAATTTACTAGACCAAATCAGGTGAAATTTGGTAGGATAGGTAAATCATATGACCCAAACACAGATGTGCAATTTTTTTTAAAATAAGGGTCATTTTCGGGGGAATGTGTAGGAAAAAAAAAATTGCAAACCTTACTGTGATCAAATGAAAGGTTTCGTTATGAGGCTCTCAAATATATTTTTGTTATTATTTTAAAATAAATAGTTTTGATTTTTCATGAAAGAAGAAGAAAATTGACCATCCCCCCCCTGATCTCCGAGACTACGGAGCCTAAAATTTTGAAAAAAAATAAAAATATATTTCATTGCTTGTAAATTACAGAAAAACCTATAATAATTCTATCAATTGAAAATAAAGTGGTAAAATCAATAAAATACCTTCACTTACGGAAAGTAGTTCACTAAAGCACCACTAGATAGCACTGTATTTTTCCTCGCGTTTGTGTCTAATATATAAGTCATTGGTGTCTTATGTTTATCATGTGAATAGGTATCATTGTCATAGTTGTGTGGAGAGGTTTGGTGGTACGGAACCCTCATACCGCGAGTCCAACTCGCACTTGGCCGGTTTTTTATTGATACTTACACACAATTAAATGTTACTGTCTTTTTAACACTTATCGGGACCATTTAATCTCATTTACTGTTAAAAGAATGAAAATGTTTAATGGTTTGTAAACATTCTGTATTTTATTTATTGATTGGAACAAGGTACACTTATCTCAATCTACTATATATCATCATCACATCAGCTCATATACGTCTCCAACGAGGGGCTCGAGCCTACCCTGAATTAGGGCGATTGGGCCTTAGTCGATCACGCGGACGCAGTGCGGGTTGGTGCAATTCACACACAACTTTCGAGTTTCTTCGCAGGCGTGTGCGGGTTTTCTCACGATGTTTTCCTTCACCGTAAGAGCGTTGGATAAACGTACATATGAAATTGAAATTCAAAAACATACATAACACAAGTCTACAAATAATTTTTTTTTGGTGTCGCTAATTCTAGGTTATAATTGGATTAGTTAGCTCAAAAAATGTCGCGCGAAGCTGTCAAAATCTTGAAGCTACGTTCAGGTTTGTATCGAACGGTAATAACCTAAAAAAATGTATTTTATCATATTTCATGTCATTATAATCAATTAATTTCTTTTTTTAATTAATAATATCAATATGTCGTCGTCAAGAAGGTGTTGTGTAAATAATCCAAATACATTTTGTTATATTTGTGGTGAATATGTAGTGAAAAAGTTTAGAAAACCTATAAGAATCAGTGAAGAAGACATAGTATGTTGATTATTTATTTACTCCTGCGAAATCTCAAAAACTACACGTAGCATTAAAAAAGTAAGTATCGACTTTTTATCAGGGTACTGAATGTAGGTACTTGAAATCAATTTTACTTTTGGCGGCACCAAAATCATTGTAGACCTGTGTAATCATTGGTACGTGGCAGGCAGGATTCGACCTCCCGGACAGGAGGTAGCGGCCCTTGCCATTACGCCACCGACGATCATAATCACTCAAACTTAAACTAAAATACTTTACTTGCTAGAACACTGTAGGTACAGGATCTTAACAATTATTATTTGAGTGCTAGGATTCAACCTGCGGGCAGGTAAGCAAAAAAAAATTTAGTTCAAAATCATAATCGTTTGTTAAATTTACATGTAAATATTGATCAATTTACTAAATCTTATTTTTCTTTAAATTTATAAAGCCATTAACCGTATAGATACAATTGTCTAAAAGCCATTTGGCATATTCATTTTTTAAATATTTAATGTCAAGTGATTTAATTTCGTCAGGTCAAATTACAATGCACATATTAAACATATTTTTATGTTAAATATCTTTGTAACAAAGAGGTTGATATATTACGTTCATATATTTACCCCGTCTTTGTCGCTCTATCCACAATTTATCATCATTCTAACCGGAGGACGTCCACTGCTGAACAAAGACTTACCATTGACCTCTACTGAGGCAAACCTGAGTCAATACACTAGGGGTGCTCAAACAGTCGATGACGAGAGCTGTTGGAGTCGATCGAGGAAAAGCACATTTCCGTGAAAGACAACGAAATAATTGCAATTCGCCGGTGAGGTTTGCGAAGGATTATGCAGTGCTATGCATCCGTATCAAAATACTTAGCCTCTTCCATTTTCGGCATCATCGTCACTTATGAACGCCGTTTTAGGTATTTCAAAAATACTCTTCATCACTTTTATTTCCGTCTCCGTAGCATAGAGGTTAAGTCCATTAGCTTCACATCAGTAGGTCGCGGATTTGATATCCGGCGTAGTCTAACTTTGTATGACTCGGTTGGGTTGGTGTAAGAGCATTTTCAAAGCCCGTCTGGTTAGCTACCACCATCTTATCTAAGCCTTGTCGCTAAACATCGTCGCTAAACAGCATTGATGTGTTCCGGCTTAAAGATAAGATAGCCAGTTTACCATTGTGATGGGAAATCTTGGTAAGCCCGCTTCCATCTTCGGCATCATCGTCACTTACTATCAGGTGAGATGATGTTAAGGGCTTACAAATTGTGGATAAAAAAAATAATTATACAGATGTAACCAAATTACTAAACAACTTTTCCCAAGGGATTTATATTTAATTCACAAAAAATTTAACTGTTAATAGTACCACCCCATCACTTCTCGAGAGTGTTCATAAGAGGCGACTAAGGGAACAAACCGGAGGATGAGCAACAGCGTCCTTTCCTAATACTGTGCCATCCCACTGCACACTGTGATCGTAAACCAGCCTACCAAGCGTGGCGATTACGGAAACCCCCCAACTGGGGGAGACCTATGTCCAGCAGTCTCCAGCAGTGGATGTCTTTTCGCTCACACACCCCCACAGACACACAACCCCACTTTCTCTTATTCTCTCTCTTACACACACACACACCACATCACACCCACAAATTACACGCGTAGTTTTTGTTTCAATACATCTAACTTACTTTGAATGCTAATTGCTAATTTAATAGATAAATATTTTTCTCTTTCCTTTTTTTTCGAGTTAAATTTGACGATCACGGAGCTGGTGAACTGTCTTTGACCCTTACAGGACAGGCTTTGCCTAGTGTGGGGGTCGAAAGTAAACTAATCTCATGTATCGATTTTTGGCAAATAAACGTTTTTTTATATTCTTTATTCATTGTCATCTTAACACGCCAAGCAAGCTGATTAGCAAATTCGTCCTATTATAGTCTAGTCGATTGTTTACCGCTTGAATATTCTTAGGTAGATCGTTGCCTGTAAAAGTGGGACCACCCCTGCACTAGATACCCCTAAATGCCGCTGAACACTTCACTTCTAGCTGACATAGCGCTTCTCGAAAACATTCCCTTCCCCTCGGTTGTATCGACTCTATCTAGAACTATCTCCAATATGAAGATATTTTCCATCCGTTTTACCGTTTACCACAGGGAATTCGTGATGAGCGTGTTACCCGTAATAGGTATGTCGCAAGCCTATAGTGTAATTCGTCATTATAATTCTTCTTTTGTAGCCAATTACGAAACCGCAATTATGAAAACAGACTAAACGAAATGGTCAGGCAAATTGTAAAATACCGTACGCAGATTTCTGCTACCCTGTTACTTCGCTTTTTGACTTTTTGACTGTATAATCAATCAAACCTGACGGAAGCTTACATCACTCGCTTCGCTCGCTCATTTAAAATCTGCATACGGCATTTTATAATTTGCCTGGCAAGCATTTTACAATCTGCGTACAGCATTTTAAAATTTGCCTGATCGTTTATATACGGACGAACAGTTATATCTTTCCTTTGTATATATATTCGCATAGATGTATCTTCCTTTGCCTAATCATCATTTTCCATAAGCCTGTATGACGAAACCTTCTTTCCTAGCCAGTCCTGCCCCGACCGCCGCGCAATTCAGTCCTTCCTCACACATTTTGTAATAATCGATTTATTTGTGAAATTTTTATAATTAAAATCTAGTTTTTGAACAATAAAGTTTTTTTTAAAACAAGCTCCGTGAAATCTCGTCTTACAGAACTATACAATTTGCCTGACCATTTGTAAAATGACTAATCATACAATATGCCTGCCACAGGTATACGGAGACCACATAGTGTATAGTGCTGATTCGGCGTCGCAGGGATCTCGATTTTTCTCAGCAATTACAAAACTCTATGACTCCATTTTGTCAGTCGCAGAAACACCATTCGTTAACTTTTGTGACGGAAAAAAATATACTAAAGCAACCTCTTTTAAAACAGAGATTTGCATTCAACAGACAAACCAGACCAATTAAAACCTCTAAATTTTCTTAGTCCTTTATTCTAAACACACACTTCAATATGCCAGTTGGATTTAAACGAAAATACATAGAAGTGGTGCAAAAGTGTGGTTATTTACTTAACTCTTTACACGTAAAGAAAAAGACAGAGATAACAGTTCCAATCAATACCTCGACTTAAAGTTAAGCACTCGTAATCTATTTAATATGAAGAAACATTTCAAGCGCTATGGCCATGGAAGAAAGTACTTTAAATATTTTAAAGAGGAATTTAAATCAGAGACTTTTATCTTCTTATCTTCTTGTATACAAAAAATAGCCTATGTATGACGCCTAGTTTTGAAGTAACTATGGGAGGGACTTTTCTGCCTCCGTCTTCGCGGTTTATAGGCTGTATGGCAATGGAGTGTTAGTCTTTGTGATATAAAAGGTGACTCAAATCGTTCCTCAGGGAGTCATCATATCAGACAAAGGACGTCCACTGCTGGACATAGGCCTCCTCAGAGGATTTCTACGACGACCGGTTCTGCGCTGCCCGCATCCAGCGGCTTCCCGAGACGTCGGATCGTCGGTCTACCGAGTGGAAGGCCT
Organism: Coleophora flavipennella; assembly: GCA_947284805.1. NCBI lineage: Eukaryota > Metazoa > Arthropoda > Insecta > Lepidoptera > Coleophoridae > Coleophora > Coleophora flavipennella. Next base: position 7,857,465 of record OX369280.1, on the reverse strand, counting down.
ACTTACGCTAAGTTTTCCGGTACGCGGTCGCCACCAGAGAACTTTGCTACCCCAACGGCCATCTGTTCTACAAGATATGTGCCTCGCCCACTGCCACTTAAGTTTAGCAATTGTGAGAGTTATGTCGGTTACTTTGGTTCTCCTACGGATCTCCTAGTTTCTGATTCGATTACGTAGAGAAACTCCGAGCATAGCACGCTCCATTGTCCTTTGGGTGACCTTGAGCCTTATTATGAGAACCATAGTAAGCGACCATGGTCATATGTCATCAATGGCAACACACACTGGTCGAAGACCTTGGTTGGACCTTAAGTAAACTCCAAAAAATCACGCTGAACCATTGCTCCGTTGCGACGCGAAAAAAGAACAAATGAGCACACTTTCACATTTTAAATATTACTTAGAAAATAAACATAACAATCAAATAAACCGCTTAACTAATTAAAAAATCAAAACGACTAAATAAAAAAAAAAGTAGGAAAAAGAAATAATTTTATTGAAAGTACCGGAGCTTCTGTACTCAACGTTTTGAATGGTCTTAGCGAATGGGAAGTAACATTGCGACAAAAAAAAATTAGAAAAATATTTCTATTTACTCACTTACCTAAAGCAAAGTATACATATTGGGAGTGATCCTTGACTCCAAATTACATTATAACAAACACATAGACCATATAATAGCCAAATATTTTAAAAATCTTGGTTTTATTTTAAGGGTCTCTAAACCATTTCACAATGCTCACTTTAAAAAATTTGTATTTCTCCTTTGTTCGTACTCTCCTTGAATTTGGATGTGTTGTGTGGAATCCTAGTTATAATGTCCATATTAACAGGATAGAAAAGGTACAAAATAAGTTTTAAAAAAATCTCGACTTTCGCACTGGTACATGGTTCTCCGACTATAAAACAGCTGCCAAAAGATATAACATCGCCTCTCTAAAGTCTAGGAGGGTTTATCATGATCAAGTGTGCTTATTCAAAATAATAAATAACATTATTGACTGTCCTGCACAATAGTAAGCTGAAATTAACTTTAGGATACCACCCCGCATATCCTCTCGCACAAAAACAACCTTTTCAATATCTCCTTTTTCGACAAATTCTGCCAAAAATAGTTTCTTCAGACGATCGACACGCAATTTCAATATTGACTTTTCTGATGTAGACATTTTTAATACTACTTTGGGTGCCTTTAAAAGTGCGATTAGAAATAAAATAAACTGTTAAATTAAAAATAGTTGTAAAATTAATGTTGTCTCAGGGCTCTTATATTTTATGTTTTATCTTTATTAAGTGGAACTCCAGGTCGTTTTTAATTTAAAATTTATATGTAATACTATATATAAGACTGGTTGTTTCCTAAATTAATAAATTAAAATAAAAAATAAAATATTAGTATTAACATACAGTATGGACACTCCCTGCCGCTCTCTAGATTGCGACCTCACCCCGTCGTCTCCCAGGTTGATATAGATTGGGTACAGTTTGGTTCTCGAACGTATAGAATTTCGCCGTGATTTCATTTGTTTTTAGAAATGTTATTTCGCGCCCATTCTATGAAGTGTCCGGGGTGTACCTAAAGCGTCCTTTGCCTCCAGGGTCCTTAGCGCCGGAAACTATACCGAGACCCTGTACATACTATTCTAAAACCACAATCCAGAATAAACTTGTCATCCCAACCGATTCAAATTTGTAACTCAACTCTAACTCACAAACAAACCATTAATTAACATCAAACGTACCGAAAATTGATTAAGAATTTCACGAAATTAATTTAAATTTTCAAACTATATTGTTATAAACATAATGTTTTGGGTATCGCGTTTCAATTAAATACGTTTTAATTGAATTAAGAAAACTAATAATTAGGAACTAGGAATTTTATTATTAGAATTATTTTGTTGAAACTATCCAAAACAAAACCGCGCACCGGAAAACGTGGCGTAGGCAGGCCTCCCACGCGGTGGACCGACGACATGGTGAAGATCGCGGGAAGCCGATGGATACGGGCAGCGCAGGACTGGTCGTCGTGGAAATCCTTGGGAGAGGCCTTTGTCCAGCAGTGGACGATTTTTGGCTGATATGATGATTATGATGATGCAAAACAATCATGTCCAATCTTACTAAATTGTGCATAACTGATTACTTCTGTTATTTCCTCCTTATCATCATATCAGCTCATATACGTCCCTACCGAGGGGCTCGAGCCTATCCTGAATTAGGGCGATCAGGCCTTAGTCGACCACGCGGGGCTAGTGCGGGTTGGTCAACTTCACACACAACCTTCGAGTTTCTTCGCAGGCGTGTGCAGGTTTCTTCACTATGTTTTCCTTTACTGTAAGAGCGTCGGATAAACGTACATATAAAATCGAAATTCGAAAACGCATTGGTACGTGACTGGGTTCGAACCACAACCTCCCGGACAGGAGGCAGCGGCTCTAACCGTTGCGCCACCGACTTCATCCGTATACTTTAATTTTACTTTAATTAATTTTAACAAGGTTATCTACACTATTATTATAAAGAGGTACAGTTTGTAACTTTGTGAGTTTGTTTGTAGGAAGTAATCTCTAGAGCTACTGAACCGATTTTAAAAATTCTTTTACCAGCAGAAAGCTACATTTGTCCTGAGTGACATAGGCAAAGTATATTAGGCAAGAAACTCATAATAACGATGCACACGCGAGCGAAGCCGCGGGCAAAAACTAGTGTTGATTAATTAAGCAAATAATGCCAAAAGGGACCTATTCCTAGTAAGGATTCATTGCCAAGTTTACATTCTATCCAACGTAAGTATTGTGCTAGCTAGAGCTTAGGATCGGATAATTCAAATCAAAGGACATCAGAGGATGGAGTGAGACAGCAATATTGTGCCCTCGGTTCGGTGTAGGACTTGGTAGGCATCCCATGGTTCAGTTCACATCATAGTGATTGGTCTAGCTGTTTTGCGGCTACAATTCCACAGACAACGGAATGAATTGAAACATTTATCATGCCTTTCTTGCCCATAAGACTTAAAACTAGGCAATGAAAACGGACAAAATCATCAAAAAGTAGCGCTGACGAAGCGAGGCGCTATTTCCAAAGTTTATTTTTGGAAGACTCACAATAAGTTAATGCAGTTTAAGGCGAAGTCCTTTCAGAAAATAATGCAAACCCCGAAATCAGGAGTTGGAAAAAGTCATTTTTCTGCGGTTGAAACTACAATATATGTATCAACTATAACAATCATCATTTATCACAATCTGTCTGCTACAAAGTGTATTAGGAGGCCAACACACGATTTGATAAAATTTTCTCGATAGAAAAAAAATGCAAAGTTTGCTTAAATTTATGAATTTTCGCTATGTTTTAGCCCACAAAAACCAATTTTACTTCAATACAGTTAGACATAGCACCTTATATTTTTCTCTCTTATTCCTCAATAAAATACTGACTTAATATCGTACTCACTTTTTTTGCAAACGAAAAAACTTTGAAAAAGTGCAAAAGTGGGGTTATTTTCTATCCTCTTTACACGTAAAGAAAAAGACAGAGTCAACTGTTTCAAGGCTTATTGGGCCTGAAGGAGCTTTAAGGCTACTCAACATAATAAATTTTGGCGCGAGCAAAGCAAGCGAAAATAATTACTGTAAGCAAACACTTAGCGCGACGGCCGGCGTTGCGACCGTAGAAGAACGTTTTAAAAAGCATCCGCAAGTGAGTTATTTTCTTCCTTTTTATTTAATCCGAGATGAATTATACAGGGTGTAACAAAATTGGTGTAGGTCCCGTTAACTGGGGCTTCTACTCGTCATACTGAACAACTTTTATTTTACGGCTTTGTCGAAAACGTTTAAAAATATTTTACTCTTCATGCAAATCGATCAGCTGATCGACCGATTTTGTGCATTTTAGTATGGAGGGTCCAATTTTTTTTGAGAATTGACTATTGGTTCCTTGGAGAAAGTTGTTCAGTATGACGAGTACACCCCCAGTTAACGGGACCTACACCAATTTAGTTACACCTGCATTCCGTCATAATCATGAATCCTTAGTAAAAAATATATTGACAATGAAATAATTAAATTAAATAAAATTCACCACCCGACATTCTATTATTCCTGTTTCATAAAAGAAAATGAAATTTATGTTTAGTGTCTAATTCACGCCGATTAATAGTAACTAACTGCAAAATGATAATAAAGTAGGTACTAAAAATATTCTATTTTTTTAATCACAATTGGTAAGCCCTTGTCATCATCTCACATGATGGTATGTGATGATGATACCTACGATGGAAGCGGGCTTCCCAAGATTTCCAAACGCAATGAGGAACTGGTTTTGTTATCTTCAAGCCCGAACTCATTACTGTTAACATTGATGTTTGACGGCAAGACTTATATAAGATGGTGGTAGCTAGGCAGGCGAGCTTTAAATATGCTTTAAATATGCCCTTTAGCAAACCAAACCGAGTTTTCCAAAGTTAAACTGCGCTGTAGATCGAACCCACGATCATAAAGCGTGTAAAATATTGGGTACTTTTTTTGGCGGCAACTGCAGTAACCCGCAACTGAACATTAACACAAGCGACGAGAGAACAAAAGAAACACTACATCTAGAACGCGCTATCAGAATTTCTTCAGCGCTGAGTATAAATACAGATACCAATCATCAACGATTGGTCCACGACCGGACCCCAGGCATACCACCTCGCCTGGCGGAGGTATCACCCTTTGCTCTCTTCGAATAGGAACGCACTGTTCCTAAAATTATTGCACTGTCGTCGGTTCTTAATAAGAGTGCAATGCATTTTTTAAATGTTTTAGGGTTACGTATTTCAAAAGGGAAAAAACGGAACCCTTATAGGATAGGAACACTTTGGTGTCCGTCTGTCTGTCCGTGCGTCCGTCTGCCTGTCAACACCCTTTATCTCGAAAACGAGTGGAGGTATCGAGTCGAAATTAAAACCATAATAAACTCCTGTTTACAGTCCATTGAAGCTGTGAAAAATCAAACTTCTACCTTGACGTAAAAAAAAAGATACTGCCGTTTATGCCGCAAAAAAAGTATATTTCGACTCTCTCAAGGGAATCAAAATTCATAGGGTATTTTTCGTTGACCTAGAACTATAAAATTTGGCAAGTAATACCGTCTTATACTACAAGTAAAGGGAAATATCTGCAAACTATATATTTGTAATTAAATCATAAAAAATATAGTCTTTATTTAAAGTATGTAATCAATTATGCAAGAAACGGCGGTCCATATTTTGAATTGAGTTAACCGTATCATATGGGGTATCTTATGAAAGGCCTTCTTGGCACAACCTTACACAGATTTTTAATAATTTTTATGATGTCTAGTTTTCGGTTTATGACCAAGAAGGAAAATAAAAATTCCCTTCCTATTGTTATGGTACTCATAATTATGGTGTATGTATTACCTAACAGTTTGCACTGTTATGATTTATAATATTTACCCACAAATTTGTACGGACCCCTCGGTGGGTGAGTCCGACTCGAAATTGTGCGGTTTAAAAAAAAAAATAATATATTGTCATCGGTTCCTAATACTTGTGAAAATTTTCAATTTAATTCGACTTCTTGAAGCGAGTTAAAATCTCTTTCAAAGATTCCGTTACATATACAGTTGAAGCTAATATTAAAAAAACGTGTAAAAATGTAGCCTATGTAAGTATTCCATACATTAAGCTTGACATTTCTAGCACCAGCGTACAATTTCATATCTCAACTTGGGGCGTATTATCTCCTTTACATAGGTTACTAGATAAATTTTGCAAAACGACTTTATTTTTTTACAATCGCTCAAAGTAATTTCCGTTACAGTTAATACATTTAGTCATGCGTAAAAACCAATCATCAAAAATATCTATCCATTTGTTTTCTGGAAGTACAGCACACTCATGATCCCAAGCTCTCAAAAGTTCCTCATCGCTGGTAAATTTCCGCCCTTTCAGCTTATCTTTGATAATAGGAAATAAAGCAAAGTCACAAGGGGCTAGGTCGGGGCTGTATGGTGGATGCTCAACAATTTTTATCCTAGCAGTTGTCAAAAAATTCACTGTGAGAGCCGCTCGATGTGCCGGTGCGTTATCATGGTGAAAATGCCAAGTACCGAGTCTGGAGTTGGGACGCATTTCCTTAAGTTTATCAAGCACCTGAGGTAAACATTCATTAGTGTACCAGTTAGCTGTTACAGTACGCTGACTGTCCAGAACTACTCGATCGATTATACAACGGCTAGTAAAAAATACAGCTATCATCTTCTTTTTAACAGATTTTGATTTGCGGGGTTGTGTTGGCGTAGGCTCATTTTCAAAGAGCCAAACTTTATTTTTACTTTTAGATGGCACATCATAATAATATAGCCAAGTTTCATCACCAGTGACGATGCTGTTAACATAAGCACTTGACCCGTTTTCAAATTTTTTTAACATTTTTTTACACCATAATACACGACAGTCCTTTTGCTCCTCCGTTAGGTCGTGAGGTACCCATAGAGTGCAAACTTTTCTTACTCCAAGAATTTCGTGCAAAATTTTGTGAACACTTGGTGCACTGATGCCCAGGGCTTCTTCTATTTGCCTATAGGTCATTCGACGATCAACTCTTAACATTTCTTCTATTTTGGCAACGTTATCTGGAGTACACACGTCACTGGGTCGTCCCGATCTTGGTGCATCAGAAACTTCAAGATTTCCACGTTTAAACTCACAATACCAACGGTAAACAGTCGTACGATGAGGGCAGTTTTGTTTGAATACAGATTGCATTTCCTTGAGACAGTCATCTAACAACAGACCCCTCTCAAAGTTGTAACGAATTACAACTCGTAAGTCGTCTCTAGACCACGCCGACATCTTTAAATATTAAATCAATTTTTTTAATAAAAAAATTATAAAAAAAGAAAACTTTTTCCCGCCAAACTTTGTCTATAGAAATATAGTTTTAAAATATATATATGATATGCCACCTCTTTGTTTCATATTTGTGTATTGCAAAACTTATCTAGTTACCTAGTACTATTGTATTGTTGCAGGTGTATGATATACGGATGCAGAGATATTAGATTTTCCTATTATAATACGGTTTATTAACTGAAAATATGGACATAGAAACAGAACCAAGAACAATAAATAATTCTATACAAAATTCATTAAAAAAGGCTCAAACACAATAAACTTTTAATCTCCAGACAAAAGGGAATAGTCAATATCCGTTTCCCTGGAAAAAACAATGAAAAGTTAATTTCGATAAAGTCGAGTTTCTTCGGAAACAAAAGATCGAAGGTCAAATTTAAGGTTTCAATAAGTTTTCAAAGGTTCATCAAAGATTAGGTTTTTACTCGACTGTCCAAAAAGGAGGGTAGTGTTTTCCAGCTGTAATGCATGTATGTACGAGTATATCTGTTTCTTTGGCTGAGTCTGTAGCTTAAACGGGTTAACGGATTTTCAAGTGCGATGTATCGTTAGATTCGTCTTGATTCAGGATATACTTTAACTGCCTGCCCAAAAAAGAGGGGTATGGTATCATCTTACTAAATTTTAATTAAATTGGTTAGATTTTCATATGAAATCACTCTGAACTAACTTGTAAAAAAGAAAATGAACCATTTATTTTTATTATTAGGTACAAAAAAAAAATTGACCATTGTATAAAAAAGTTTAAAGATGAAAATTAATACTAAGAACTATTAGTTATTATAACAAAATTTATTCTTAAAAATAGCATTAGACTATTACAAATTAAATGGTGTTAAACATATACCTATTGTTTAGAAATTTTGAGAACACGGTGGCTTTTACCCCATGAAGTCGGGTTTTTATGATTTCGATGAAATTCGGAAGGGTTTACAGAAGCGAGAAATTAATTTAGCTGGGTCTCATATCTGGGGAAAACCGTTTTTCTCAGTTTTTATGCACATCGTCATTTGCGCGCAATAATGAGATCGGTAATTTTACCGCACCAGATTTGTAAGCGATAGGCCAGTGGTCGAAGCGTAGGACTTCCTACTCGCAGATAATGAGTTCAATCCCCGGTCGGGTCGAATCTTTACGTATTTTTCATTTTTTTTTCTTTTTGGGGCAAATCTCGTCGCCCAGGTACTAAGAACTAATCTACATTGGTATGGAAGGGTGCTATGAATACATTCCTCTTAAAAGTAATATTTATAGAAAAGGTCATTGGGCAAAATCTGACCCGGTTAACTAAAGTTATCCTACAAAAACCAAATTAGTTTTAAATTGTTAAGTATTAACCCACATTTCATTACAAATAGTTTTTTTTTTTTAAACCATGGGAATAAAATGTAAAAAAAATATATAAATGCGTAAATAAAACAATTTTAGTGAAGCATTAAGTGTGTAAAATAGACAAAATAAACGTTTGTTTAGTTTTTGGTATGTGCGCAAAGAACGCGCGGTCAACGGCAAGCATATGCCATCTCACTCGTACGACAAGTAGAAACCGGTTTCGTCGTTGCGCTCGCGTCGCGCACAACTTGTCTTACATCGACGCAGTCCCTCGTCATTTGTCGTTGCGATCTGTGTTATTTGAGCTTCTATTGTTTTAATCGATTACTTTGGCGTGTTTATTGGACTTTTAGTTTGCATTTGGTTTGGATTTTGTTGATAATAATATGGTTTAATGACGTTCTGTCACGTTGCTAACACGAAAGTTTTAACCTCAATATTATATTTTTCTTTTTTAAGCTTTTGGCTTGAATCCCATTAACTACGTTAATGCGACATATATATTCGTGAACTAGAGACGTTTATCTAAACATCCTACCTAATTTTTTTTCTGTAGGCCGTGGGTATAGGTTTCATACTATGCTGCCCAATGACCTTTGGAATTACCTCTTCCTGGAATAAATTTTTAAAATATTTTTTTATTTAACTTACAATGATTGTATGTATGTATGTATGTTAGTTTGTTTAGGTCAAATATTGCAAACGATTTTAGAGCGACTTCCAGAAATCCGATTGAGCTGAAATTTAGTATGAAGCCGTATTCCCGGTGACAACAGATTCTTTTAGTATTTTCAAATTGAACTGATGATGAAATTTAAAGATGGAATCAAGGTTCCAGGGTCGTGTTTTTGTTTTCGATAGAATCGTAGAAAATACTGTGATCGCTTTCTTTGGGTTCGTACCTCAAAAGAAAAAAAAGGAACCCTAATAAGATCACTTAAATGTCCACTAGCTGTTTCCCGTGGCTTCACCCGCGTGGACAACGTTTCTATGACTTCTGGAAGGTGCGCAGTTAATCCAGTTCCTAATCTGTCTACCTACCAAATTTCAGACAGATCCTTACAGTAGTTTTTGCGTGAAAGAGTAACAAACATACGTTTATAATATTAGTAGGATCTGTCTGTCTGTCTGTCAGGACCTTTTATCTCGGGAACGCGTAGAGTATATCGAGTTGGAATTAAAACCATATTACTTTGGTCTACAATCCCTTGAAGCTGTAAGTCTAACTTCTAAGTTAACGTTAAAAAAAGATAAAGCCGTTTATGGCAGTAAAAAACGTATATTTTGACACTCTCAGGAGTTTCAAAATTTATAAGGTATTTTCCGTTGACCTAGAACTATGAAATTTGGCAAGTAATACCGTCTTATACTACAAATATAGGAAAAAAATTGAAAACTATACATTTGTAATTAAATCATAAAAAATAGATTCTTTTAAAGTATATAATCAATTATGCTCGGAACGTCGGTCTAAATTTTGAATTGAGTTAATCGTGTCATGTGGGGTATCGTATGAAAGGGCTTTATTGGCACAAGCTAAAACAGATTTTATATTATTTTAATGATGTATAGTTTTCGATTTAAGACGAAGAATGAAAAAAATCTTTTTTTCCTTTTTTATATGGTATACGTAGAGGTAGGTACCTAATAATTTTGGTGTATGTTGTACCTAACAGATTGCACTGTTATGATTTATAATATGTACCTACAATTTCGTACGGAACACTCGGTTGGCGAGTCTGACTCGCACTTGTCCGCTTTTTTGGGGTTCCGTAAACAAAGCACACCCCGGAAACATACAAACGGTCGTGAAATGACATTTCTAAAAACAAATGACGGAGCGAACAAAATCACGGCGAAATACTATACGTTCGAGAAACAAACTGTAACCAATCTGTATCAATCTGGGTGACGAGGGGGTGAGGTCGGAATAAAGAAAGCGTCAGGGAGTGTCCATACTGTATGTTAAGTACAAATATATAATATAATACTTTGCCCAAAGGTAAAAAACAGGTCCATATTCCTAAGACTCCGTATGTCTGTCTGTGTAGATGAAATTTTCACAGATAATGTATTTCTGTTGCCGCAGCGCTATAACAACAAATACAAAAAATTTGAAACAATGAAAAAAATGTGTTTTTTTTTAAAATATGAATAAACTAGTGCCATCTACTATGATGGTACGGAACCCTTTGTACTAGCGCCATCTAGTATGATATTACGGAACCCTTTGTGTGCGGTTCTGACTCGCACTTGGTCGGTTTTTAAAATTTAAAAACGTGTATTTATATTCACATTTGGCACACTAAGCATATGGATTTTTGAACATTAAAACTGTTTCAAATGAAATCTTGTATAAAAGATAGTAGGTTTTTTGAAAATTATTCACCCAATAAGTTGAAATCCACTCTTTTACGTCGTAAATATAAACAGAATCTAAAAATCTAATAAAGAGAACAGCAAAATACGAAATGTAGCATTCATCATATCAGCTCAATATACGTCCCCACCGAGGGGCTCGAGCCTACCCTGAATTAGGGCGATCGGGCCTTAGTCGACCACGCGGGCCCAGTGCGGGTTGGTCGACTTCACACACAACCTGCGAGTTTCTCCGCAGGCGTGTGCAGGTTTCCTCACGATGTTTTCCTTCACCGTTAAAGCAATCGGTAAGTGTGTACGTAAGTTTTGAAAAACTCATTGGTACATTGGCCGTCCAGATTTGAACCCGGTACCTCTGGTTAGAAGAACCGAGTCGTTACCGGTTGAGCCACCGACGCTTTTTTAACATTGACCACCATTAATAAAGTTCCTTTATAGTAAACCATACACATTCAAGGAAAAGTTAATTTCTGCATTTTCTCCTCCAAGCATAGCTTAGGGCACCGTTTCTCAACCTGGGGTCGCGCTTACGAATAAAGGGGTCTCAATATGTCACAAAAATAAATCCCGAATTCTAATATTTTTGTAGGATGAGTCCTAAGGATATTGGTCACTTACCATCATATGATACTTATCATAGGCTTATCAGTCGTGGATAAAAAAAAGGTTCGAATAAGATGGTGGCTCGAAACTTTTTTTTCATCCTCAACTGATAAGCCCTTGGTATCATTTCACCTGATGGTAAGTGAAGATAATACCGGAGATGGAGGCGGGCTTACCAAGATTCCCCAACGCAATGGGGATTTGCTGCCTAACATCAAAGTTAACAGCATTGATGTGTTTCGGCTTGAAAATAAGACACCCTATTGCGTTGGGCAATCGTAAACCGGCTTAAATCATCGGCATCATAAAAAAAGCAAAGTGAGGGGTTCACAAGGTAGGTATTATTATTATTATATCAGCTCATATACGTCCCCACCGAGGGGCTCGAGCCTACCCTGAATCAGGGCGATTAGGCCTTAGTCGACCACGCGGGCCCAATGCGGGTTGGTCGACTTCACACACAACCTTCGAGTTTCTTCGCAGGCCTGTGCAGGTTTCCTCACGATGTTTTCCTTCACAAGGTAGGTATACAAAACATATTTTTTATTAAAAATTTTAGTGCGTTTGACTATATCTCACCTGATGGTAAATGACGATGTAGTCGAGGATGGTACACGAAAGCTCAAATAATGCTTATTCACTCTCGCCTTGAAAATCCCCAAATTGTAGGAGTCGGGAAACACACACGCAGGCAAGGATTTTTTGTCTATTCAAATGTTCGTGACACAAAAAAGTTTGGGAAACAATGGCTAAGGGGCAGAATATTCTTCGCTTATTTTTATTTATCCAATGTGAACAACCAGGTGCGTAATAAAGATGTACTGAGCTCGGGGTGTGACTTGATCTTTTATGAGAGAATATATTAAAGCCCCTTGGATATTGGCACAAAGAAGGAATTGGATTGTATGGTGAAAGGACTCCAGTTTTACAAATATCGTGGTTCCCACAGACATCTACATATAGACCTACTCTGCCGAACTTGCTCCAAAAATTATAAAACTATTTACAGTCAATGTTAATGGGCGTTTTTCTATTTTTTACGGCTCTGTGCCCAAACTCTGTCTGTCTGTCTATCCAGCTGCCTGTCAAATCTTTAGTAGTATGTTTTTTTTAAAATAGTAATAGGTATTTGAGTTATAACGGGTATTATACCTTTTTTAATGCATTATTGAAAAACCCTAAATAAAAATAATAAAAATTTGAAATAATAAAAAAATGGAAAAACGTTGGATCCAGAAACATGTTATTTTTAAAAGTTTGTTGTTTATTTTTTTTGTACTTGCTCCAAAAACTAATCAAACTATTTAACAGTCAAGAATAATGGCCGTTTTGTTATTTTTTGGATTCCTTTCCCAAACTTCTGTCTGTATATTCGTCGGCCCATACAACCTTTAAAAGGGTGTATTTTTTGAATAGTTTTAGGCAGCCGGCTGAAATGTTCACAGAATTTGATTTATAAAGGGTTCACTAATATTTTTTTCAAAAACATAATTTTTAAACCCTTAGTAAAAATATTAGAAATTCAAAATAGTAAAGAAATAAGTAGGATCTGAAACAAGTTCTATTAAAAGTGTTTTTTTTGTTTTTGCCCTAATGTAAAACGGTAATTCATACACGCATAAAACTTGTTATGATCACAGTACAGCCTAAAGTAAAACCACAAAAAAGTGCTTGTACCTACTAAGTAATGTCTTGGACGGGAGATGTAGCTCGCCTTACGATGTCCCGCTATTTCTCTCTCTGCTTGCAGACATTCTCGAGCACTCACTTAAAGGGCCGGTCACCACATAGTCTTTATTTGATTGTTCCATCACATGGTCCCTCCGCATGGTCTATTGTCTTCTATTCGATGGCATTATACGTCACTCCATACAAAAAGTTTGTCATACTTGCGCAGGGCTGGAATGGTCTATGGGTCTCAGGTATCAATTTAAAAAAAGTGTGCGTGTCAGCTCCGACGCACGACTGGAGTTTCTCATTAAGACTTCTTTAGCGTTTTTGATGGAAAGTTTTGAAGTCCCTGACCTTAAAAGAGGGACGCTTCGGGCTTCCCCTACGTGGAGTTTTACCTCCGGCCTCGCTAAAAATTAGGCTCAATGGCCATGGAGCCTCAGCCTTGGCCAAAACATAACTGACATAAAATGTGACACAATTTTGTTATCACCCGATTTTACTCCCTATTCGTATTTGGTACCGTGTGCTATATATTAAAATCGGTTAAAAAGGAGTAAACTCTAATAAGCTTCAAAAATCGTAACCAAAAAGCATATTACAATGTAATGGCGCTTAAGACAAGGGCTGGAAAACGCTCATTGACCTCAGAACAAAACGGGCTCGTCTTTAATATACATTTTATAGGTCTTCGATCGTCGCCTTTCTTTTGCGCGTAAAATTGAGATATTGAAAGTAAGCGAAGGGTTAGAATGAATGTTTCCGGCTCGAAACGTTGTTATCAATTTTCCCAGGTATTAAGGTACTTGCCAACATTGACAATGGCATATTATGCCTTTGAAGAAAACAAAATTTTTGTGAGTACTGGGACTCGCGGTGAATATCTAGTTACTTTAACCACTTCCGTGGGGTAGTGGTAAAGTCCATTAACTTCACATCAAGAGGTCGCTGGTTCGATTCCCGGCGGAGTTTAACTTTGTAAGGCTTGGTTTGGTTGGTGGAAGGGCATTTTGTAAGCCCGTATGGCTAGCAAACACCATGTTATGCCGGCAAGACGGCAAGATAGTTGGCTGCTGATCAGAATAGCCCGATATAGTTCGCGAGGGATCTGGTGTAAACTCCTGTCTACGCTGGCGAGACGCTTGTGACTCGCGCACCACTCACACTCAGAGACAGTCATAAAAACAATGCATACGGAAGCCGCAGGCATAATGTAGTAAGAAATAAAGTGTTATCCACTGTTATCAAAGTGAATTCAACGTCCACGCGGACGAAGTCACGGGCATGAGGTTTACTGTCATAAAAAAACCGGCTAAGTGCGAGTCGGACTTGTGCTCCGAGGTTTCCGTACCACCACACCTTTATACACAACTATAACATGATATACCTATTCAGATTGAAAACAACGAACATCAACGGGAGCGACAGATAAAAAAAACAGTTCGAATTCCTGAACGCGCTGATTATAGCAGGTTTTGTATGAAAAGATAAAAAAAGTTTGAATTGATCGTCGGTTTCTTGAAGAAAGTTATTCAAATTAACGAGTGGAAGCCCACCTTTAAGTGTCACCACACCTATATTTTTACCTACTGATATGCCGCCAATAGCTATTTCACATCTTTCTCAATATTTTACTCCTGGAAAAATTCCCAGTAATTTAAGTTTAACCCGGGAAATTTCCAGTTCCTAATTTTTGGGAACATTTCTGGTATCTTTAATGGGTTATTTTCTTGCCTCGAGCATTACTGGGAGCGGCACATCAGTAATTACAACATAACAAGAACAAAGAAAATCCCAATTTCCGTAATATCTTTAACAAGTCACTAGATGGATGAAAGTTACTCAGAGAGATAAACGCAAATAATGTCACAGAAAATGGCTCGAGTGTAGAGACGTCACTCAGATGAGAATTTAAGTACGAACAATATTACATCGTAAATGTTCTGGAAATGTCACAGAAATATGTCTAAAGCCTTTATTTCTGAACTGACAGCTGATGGGTCGATTTCCGTACAATTTCATTTGAAATTATGTATACCACAGCTGGTGGTACGTTTGGGGTTCCCATGTGAACCTATTATAGTTAAAATATTACTTGTGTTTCACTTGTTAGATGAAAGAAGAAATATTATCTATGTATCAATTTTAAATCTCAGAAAATAAGTAAGTTTTTTTATTATTTCTCAATTGCTAAGCCCTTGGCATCATCTAACCTGATGGTAGGTGACGAAGATGCTGAAGATGGAAGTGGGCTTATCAAGATTTCCCGACGCAATGAGAAACTGGCTATTTTATCTTCAAGCAGGAATACATGTTCTTAACATCGATGTTTGGCGAGTATTTTTTACTCACAATTGGTAAGCCCTTGCCACCATCTCACAGCGCCATCTATAGTTTTTTTAGATTCACAATTGGTAAGTTTTTGGCATAATCTCACTTCATTTTAAGTGACGATGGTGCCGAAGAGTTCATCTTCAACAAGTTCAGTATCAACCATTTCTGTGAAAAAAATCACAACAATTCGTTTCTCCATTGCGATTTTAAATAAATCGACTAAAAAAGAGTATTTTTTAAGTTCCCTCAGGTACTGTATTGCAATTGCTATTTTCACGGGATACTAAGCCTGTGTCCTTCCCCATGAGTAGGCTACTTGAATGCCAAATTTCGCAAAGATTGGTCTCAACCGTCAACACCTCAGTGTTGAAGCTTGAAGAAGTAGCAAATAAAACAAACATTATCACATATCATAATATTTCTAAGAATACCTACCTGTGGCAAGGCATCTCCAGAAAAATATGTATTTTGGACATGCTAAAACTCTTTTGAAATAATACCGTTCACAAACGTATTAAAGCTGAATTACTTCACTCATAACGTAAAGTTTGACTTAAATCAGTTTAGTCGTTATGCGTGACCAAACAGACAGACAGCAAACAGACAAAAATTAAAAAACAAAGTTTTTGTCTCTATTTCGATAGTCATATCCCCCATGGTTATTATTTCCGAAAATATTTAATATACAGACACAGGATATAGATATATGTATATAAAAACAAACAGGATATAACGAAATTGGCGTAGGACCCGTTAACTGGGGCACCTAATATGCTTTGCATCGTAGAAAATTGCAACATAATTAGTTTTAAACTGAAAGTTTAAAACTTCTCTTATTTTTTTCCGTTTTATATTAGTACATCGAAAACTAATTACAAACATCGATATGTATGAATTATTATGGTCAAAGAGTTTAGAAATGCCATGGGTTATTATATTAACTTGTTAGCGACTAAGACGGCCTTTATCTTGCAAATGGTAACTCGTCAAAATTATGTTCTTGGACAACATTATTTAAGACCTACTCAACTATCCACACGAAAGGGTCGGGTAATTTCCTCTAAAGTAGATTAGAGATTTTAATTTGAAATAAAAAAAAAATACTTTCCATACTTAAGGGAGGAGGAAGTTTACTTCGAGTGTAGATACCTTTCTACACTTAAAGAAATCTACACTTGAAGAATATTTACTCCTCCCATTTGTATAGAAGGTACACGTAAAAAAATATTTTCTTAATTGTTCAAATTGAAATCTCTAATGTACTTCAGAGTAAAATGTTTTGCAATCTGGTTTAAAAAATCATAACTGTGGTAGACTGACTAAGATGCCCTACATGAGGAGGTATAATTTACAATCGAAGAAAATTTTCTCCTCCCATTTGTATAGAAGGCACATAATATTTTCTTAATGTTTTTTAAGTGTATGTATATTTATTTCTATGGCACGCTCTAATACGGCTTGATGGATTTTGAGTGCTATGTGTCGTTAGATTCGTCTTGATCCCGTGAGTGACATAGGATACATTTTTATCCGACAGGCCAAAGAAGGCAGTGAAGAATGTATTATGATGAACAAAAAACCGAAGTTGAGATTTTGACGTGGATCGATGTCTTACACTAATAGAGTCTAAAAATATATGTATATATATATATATATATATATATATATATATTGTTAGCCATTGTTTGGGTTGAGGGTGGGAGTGCGGCGGATGACAGTATAAAGGCAGTGCAGAAGGGGCGCTCGCTCACTTTTTCTGCTGTCATCCGTCGTACGAGGAGGTCGTGAGTCTTAGTATTCTCTTTGTTCTTACTTTTTGTGTAAAACCCCAATAATTTTAGGTCAATTAAATTCTGCTTTTTTTAATCAAATCCGCTTCTGATTCCTAATATCAGAAGTGGGATAAAGAAAACATTCCCACTTTCATCCTGATACTTATTCTCATCTTTTTCTTAAAACAAAATTTTGTTTTCGTTAATTGAAAAGTTTCGAATATTATTTTCTTATGAGGGTACTTTTCTTTGTTTACATTTTTAATTATCACTTACGTTAACTTGGCTTGTTGACGTTTCGTTTTGGTGTTTTAACTGTCTTTGTTTACCCTTTCTTTACAATTTTATTGTGATTTCCGTTAACTCGGTTTGTGTTGACATTTTGTTTTGTTGTTTTTATCTGAGTTAGAAACATGGATAAGCCGGGACGTTCACGTTCTCGTAACCGGCGCTCGCCCGAGTCACGTAGTAGGTGCCAGCGTAGTAAACGGTAGCCGAATAAACGTTCACGCGGCGGTAAACACTCGTGCAGCCGTTCGCGGAACCAATCGCCTGAACTTCGGCGCTCGCGCAGTCACTCGCGTAGTTACACACCGCGCTATCAACGCTCGCGTAATCGACGTTCTCCGGATCGGCGTTCCCGAGGCCGTCGCTCGCGTAGTTACTGGCGCAGTCGTTCGCCGCATGCAAAGCGTGTGCGCCAGTCGTCGATCGGCTTCGCAGGGACGGCGTTTTCAGGGGTGCGACTCACGGTTTTGCCGTTCTCGTGATCGACGATGTCGTCGTGATAAGTACTTGCCATATTTGCTACCAATGTTAACCGCAGGGAGAGATTTTCACGGTCTGTACGTACGCCTTCCTTGTCGCCGTTGCAGAAAAATCGTGAATCTTTCAATACTGTGCTTTCACGTTTGGAGGCGCTATAGGGGCGATCGCATGCCCCAGTATCAATTGAGCCCATCACTGGGCCAGGCACGGAACAAATTATTGAACCGATACATTCGTTAAAATCCGTAGGTACTAGTCATTATTACGTCTCTAATTTTGATTCCAGCATTCATGACGTTGATACATGGTTTAGTGAAGTCGATAGGGCTAAACTTGTCAATAAATAGAACTACCACGAATGCCTTTCACGCATAGGGAACTGTCTAAGAGGCGACGCTAAATCATGGCTCAATGAGTGGTTATCAAATTTATTTCAAGCCTCTGCAGGTATTTTGTTTGACGTAATGTCGACTATTTCAGATAAGTACCGTACATATGCCGAGTATGCACGGAAGTCATTATTGCGTTTGCGTATGCCAAAGGTCTCAGTGACGATCTAATTACAGAGATTGTTTTGAGAGGAATAAGTGACCCTCAAGTGAAAGCAACAGCAACGAATGCTGACTTAAAACCCGTTGATTTAGTCAATTATCTGTCTACTTTTGTAAATCCTTTAAAAACTACATCTATGGATACGAGTAAACGCACAAATCACCATTTTACTGTCAATAGGGACAAGAACAAATCACAGGGTTTTAAGAAAGTTCTAACCAAGTGTTATAGTTGTGGTGAGTCTGGTCACAGGCAAATTTCGTGCCCAAAACGACTGAAGTCTAGTGTCAATGCCGATTCAGGGTCGAAACCATCTTCATCTGAAAATAGGCCAGTTTCGAGTGAAATCACGTGCGCTTATTGCAAAAAGCCGGGTCATGACAAAAAAAATCATGTTTTGCCAAACGACGTGTTGATGAGCAACGTAATAATAAAAAAGTTAACTTGCTCGGCTTCTTTGCAAAGGCGCAGTGATATTGTCGTAGGCGTCATTCAGGGCATTCCAGAAGAAATTTTAATCGACAGTGGCTCCATTGGTGTATCATTGATATCGTCTTCAAATGTGACATATTTTTCATGTGCCAAGGAAACTACTAACAGTCAAATGAAGGGGGTAGGTGAAACAGTTACCCAAGTCGATTTGTATGTGACGATTACAATCGAATTGGAAGGTATTTCACTGCAGGTAGATTTGTTGGTAGTTCCGAGCGAGTGTATGAATGCCCGCCCCCGTTATTATCAGAATAGATGTGCTTAATAGGGATGGCGTTGTTTACTCAACGTATTATTCACGATTCAAATCCATTGGCTGTGTTGACTGCAGCGTTGAATGTGCAACCTGTTGTTAATACTCCTTTAACAGGTGACTAAGGGCGCTGAGCCTAAATATCATTCATATGAGTTCGAGACCCTGGCTGTAGTGAAGGCGCTGCGGCACTTCTGGCACTACTTGATTGGTTCGCGTTTCACGGTAGTTACAGACTGTAACGCACTGAGGGCTACTCAGGGTAAGAAAGATTTATTATCGCGTGTGGCAAGATGGTGGATTTACTTGCAAGATTTTAACTTTACCGTCTCATACAGAAAAGGCGCTATGTTGCCGCACGCGGACTATTTTAGCCGTAACCCCACCAGTTCGGTTAATAACATTGAATGGCCGCGTAATTAGGGCCCAAATGGCGCAATCTGGTGATGAAGAAACTCGTACCATGATTCAGGCTGTGGAACGGGGAGAGTTAGACCCATCACGCTATCGAGTACAAAATGATATTCTTTGTTACCGGTACAGTCAGGTAGGGAAAGAGCCGAGGCTCCTTTGCTATATACCGAAGGGCCAACGCTTGAGCCTCCTTAGGATCTTTCACGATGAACACAGCCATATTGGTGCTGACAAAACATTAGAGCTTATACTTTGGCATTTTTGTTTTCCTGGCCTTAGGGCCTTTGTAAAAAAAATGCATACGTAACTGTATAACTTGCCTTGCTCATAAACGAGTTCCGAGAGCTCCTCATCAACCTATTTCCTCCGGGCCTAAACCTGACGTCCCGTTCGACACCCTACACTTCGACGTGCTGGGCCCTTTGCCTGAATCGAAAGGATTTAAGCACGTGATGCTGGTTGTTGACGCCTTCACTAAATTCTGCCTCCTTACTCCTATCCGCCGCCAAGACTTGGATGAACTGAAGCAGGTCTGTAAAACTGTTATTTCTCTATTTGGTACACCCAAATTAATAGTGGCCGACAGAGGCCGCATGTTCGAGTCGTCTGGATTTAAGTCGTGGATGCAAGTCCTCGGAGTTGAGCTCCATCACATAACTGCTGAGATGCATCACGCTAACGGGCAAGTGGAGCGGTACGCTCGAATTGTCTTAAACATGCTACGAATTGAGGCAAACCACAGAAAACATGAATGGGCTGAGGAATTATGGCATATGCAACTAATTCTCAATATAACGCAGCACAAGACTATACAAACGTTACCTTTAAAATTGTTGGTGGGCCATGAAAACACAACGCCAGCGATTCTTGCTCTGGTGCGAGATGTCGCCCAGGAGCCTGCCACAAGTAATCGTGAGTCAAGAAGAGAAATCGTCAGGCAGAGGACGGCCGAACGGCTCACTAGAAACCAGGCAGCAATGGACACCTATGTTAACCGGGACAGACACTCCTCTCGTGTGTTTCAGGAAGGCGACCTTGTCTTCGTTATCAAGTATGCTCAGTCCACGGGCAAGCTTGACCATGGAATGCACGGCCCCTACCGAGTGGTGCGCATTCTTCCTCACGGCCGCTATGAACTGAGGCTACTGGCTGGATCATACGGGAAGACCACATATACTGCTGCTCAGTTTATGGTTCCCTGGGGAGGTGAATGGACTCCCGAATTATTGTTCGTGCTCGATATAGTGGCGTACAGTGCAAAAAGACTTGTTATCTGTGGTGTGCATAAGATTTTACTTTCTCTTTGCCGTCTTGATATGACCGCTACCAACCGCGTCCAAAGTCGTTTTAAAATAATTTAATAAACCAGTAAAATACAGTTCTTGTTCACAATCATTACGTAGCTAGATTTTCCTACATTATAATTAGGACGCTAGCAGTACAAACAATGGTCCTTCAAGCCACGAAAACCTGACTAGGCTCATCGCGTCGAATCTAAGGTCATTGCGGTCATCTGACGGTCACCTCGCCTCCGTCAAGGATACTCCAGATTTTACCTGCTTGACGTCGTCTTACGATCCTGTCGCGCAGCCCTGGAGACACCTGCGGGAAAGAGTTGCCGTGGAAATTACAGACTGGCACTTCTGGACAGTTCCTGTGGACTTCGGACTTTCACCACCACATGAACAGACCTCGCCGACACACAGCTTATACAAGATTACAGAAATTCCAACTTCTGCGCAAGTTTACCTGCACCTTCCAGATCATCCGGAGCACGTTTTTAGAAGAATTGGACGGTACCCAAAGTCGGAGGGATCGGATCATTCAGTGAGATCGTTCCAATATTTCCCTAAAAACCTATCCCTAATTTTAACTTTCCATTTAATTGGGCTTAACTGTCATTTCCGGGTAATATTGCTATAAACTGTTTTCCATAAATTGCTATAATACCTAGGTACCTATTACAACCATCCATTCATATTGCTTGTTGCCTTGCATTCAATTTAATCGCACATACATAAGCATAATCTTACATAATCTAAGTAGCAGCTGTTAGCTATTGAAATCCATCTTCTTAGGTCTAAGTTCAATAGGTCATCTTTGCCTTACAATTTTATATACCTTTTGCTTAGCATCAATAATTCCTTAGATCCTTAAATCCTTGTATCCTTTTTGGCATCAGCTGTTGTTGCTTGAAAACTGAAGTATACCAATCTGCTTTCTGCATACAAAATAGCATAAAAGGTTATTTCTTATCTTGTAAGTACTTCCGCTTCATTGCTTAGAAACAAAATGAGTGAGGAAAAAATCAAAGAACTTAATAGAAAACGCGGTTCCATAAAAACAAAGCTAACCCAATTCTCTTCATATTTAAGTATTGTTTCAACCTGTGCAAGTTTGAGTGAAGCCCAATTTACTGAGCTTGAATTACGATTAGACAAAATTCATGATGCTTATTTCGAATTCGACACATTACAGACGGAAATTGAAATGCTCGCCCTGGACAGCGAGGTCGACACGAAATACACGGAACGAGAGCAGTTCGAATCGCAGTACTACAAGATTGTGGCCTCTGCTCGCACCTTGCGAGACTCGAAGCGCCCCTCTAAGCCAACGGAAGACTGCCGTCGTTCTGATCAGGTGGGCTCTGTTCCGACTGTATGTGATAACTCTGCTTCCAAATCAAATTTAGTTCGACTGCCTAAAATCGATTTAATTCCCTTTTCGGGTGATTATCAGCACTGGCTTGAGTTCAAGGATACATTTCTTTCCCTCATACATAACTGTAACAGTCTTGACAATATAAGTAAGTTCCATTACTTGAGGCGGTCTTTAAAAGGTAGCGCAGAGCTAGTTATTAGCAACTTGGACTTCACGAGTGACAACTACACAATTGCATGGTCATTGCTGTGCGAGCGATATGATAACAAGAGATTACTTGTTAACAATCATGTGCAGGCCTTATTCAACATAGAACAAGTACACAAAGAGTCATGTAAATCCTTAAGAAACATGATAGACATCACAAATAAAAACCTTCGTGCTTTGAACACTTTAGGGCAGCCTACCACCCACTGGGATACTCTTATAATTTACATGATGTCAACTAAATTGGATTACACAACCAGCCGTGAATGGGAGGAGTTCAGAAACACGCTTAAGGAACCCCCTACTCTAAAAGATTTTCTTCTGTTTCTCAGCGATAGGGCAGATCTTTTGGAAACTCTAGAAGATTCAAAACAAAAGAAAACAGAATCAAACAAATCCAAAAGTTTTGTAATTGCCACACAAAACCCAAACAAAATTTCATGTCCCATGTGCAGTGGTCCCCATTTTCTTTTTAGTTGTGAGTTGTTTCGCAAATTAAATGTAGAATCACGCAATCGTAAAGCCCGTGAGTCTAACGTATGTCTTAATTGTCTTCGCCCAGGGCACGCATACCAAAAATGCAAGCTTTCTCATTGCAAGTATTGTAAAACCAAACACAATACTCTTTTGCATATGGATAAACAAATAGACAACTCTGTCTTAAAAGAGAATGTCACTTTATCCTTAAACACAGAACCCTTACATACAGTTGCTGAACACCATGTTGTTCTCTTATCCACAGCTATGGTGAAAGTGTCCGACTATCAAGGCAGACTTCATGCTGCACGGCTGCTCTTGGACAGTGGCAGCACTGCCAGCTTCACAACTCGTCGCCTCTGTGACAAACTCGGTCTGGTGAGACGTAACACGAGCTCCACTGTGACAGGTATTGGTAACCAGTCTTCCATTAGTACACAGTCTTGCAACCTTTCTATCGAATCCTATAACGGTGGCTATAAGGTGAATGTTGACTGTTACGTTCTTCCTGAGATCACCAAAACAATCCCTACTAGTTACGTCAACATACAACACATACCGATCCCTTCAGGATTACAACTGGCAGACCCGTCCTTTAATATCCCAGCTGTAATAGACCTCTTAGTGGGTGCCGAGATCTTCTGGGGCGTTCTCGGTTCAAACTCCATTTCCTTAGGAAAAAATCTACCTCGACTGAGAGAATCGAAGTTAGGTTGGATTATAACAGGCTCCATCTGTCATAACAAACAGGAACCAAATATATGTAACTTCGTCCATACTGAAGTACCTGACTTGTCTCGTTTCTGGGAATACGATACAGTATCGCCTATACATGCGATGTCTCAAGAGGAACGTGCCTGTGAGGAAAGTTTCGCTCTCAACACTCAGCGTGACGAAGATGGCCGTTTCATAGTCACCATCCCTTTGAAGGAGTCTCCTGAAGTCTTAGGTGATTCATACCAAATGGCTAAAACTAGATTCTTCTCTTTAGAACGCCGTTTTGATCGCGATCCTCTCTTCAAAGAAAAGTATTGTCAATTCCTTTATGAATACGAGAAGTTAGGTCATATGACAGAAAATAACACAAATATTAACAATAGTGACGTCAATGTTTACTATCCTCATCATGGTGTCATTCGTGAAGCGAGCACCACAACTAAGCTACGCGTCGTCTTTGACGCTTCTGCTGCCACGACATCAGGAAAGTCCTTCAATGACATTCAGATGGTAGGTCCCATTGTGCAAGATGATCTTCAATCTATATTGCTGCGGTTTAGGCAACACAAATATGTTGTAACGAGTGACATAGAAAAAATGTATAGGGCAATTTCTGTAACAAAACCACAACGCTCGTTACAACAAATTTTATTTAGGTATGACTCATCCGAACCTCTCAAGTCGTACACGCTTAACACCGTGACATTTGGCATGTCATCGGCTCCATACTTGGCTACCAAGTGCCTCGTCTCCTTAGCAGACCATGCTACGGATGACCGAGTCAAAAACTCTATCAAGCATGATTTCTATGTAGATGATTATTTAAGTGGTGGAGAGTCTATTCAATCAGTCATAGACACATGCCAGGGAGTAATTTCTACTTTAGAATCAGCTAAATTTAATTTGCGCAAGTGGCAGAGCAACAATATTGACATACTTACATCAATAGCTGAAATAAAAGGCAGCTCAGACAAATCCTTAAACTTAAATGATGATAAAGTATCATGCAAAACTTTAGGTCTTAACTGGTCCTGCAACAAAGATACCCTTTTCTATTCCATTAACCTCAGCCATAACGGAAGAATAACAAAAAGACATATTTTGTCAGTAATTAGCCAAATTTTTGACCCCCTCGGGCTTGTAGGTCCGTGCATTGTGGAAGCAAAAATACTTATGCAAAGGTTATGGGTGGCCAAGTGTGAATGGGATGATGACGTACCAGATGACATATTTAGCCAATGGGTAAACTTTGCTAAAACATTACCTCTTCTCAACTCATTACAGGTGCCTCGGTGGGTACTGTCAGACTCTCCTCTTTTTGTTGAGACACACACGTTTACCGACGCTTCGGAACGCGCTTACGGTGCATGCGTATACATACGCACAGTCTCATTGCACGGGTCAGTCGACGTTCACCTCCTAGCCTCAAAAAATAAAATAGCACCGATAAAGCCTCCTGCCACCATTCCTCGCCTTGAGCTATGTGGCGCTCTCTTGGGCACAAGACTGTGTACAAAGGTACTAGACTCTCTTACCATACATTTCACATGCTGCTACTACTGGTGTGACTCCACCATAGTGCTGGGTTGGCTTGCTTCATCTCCAAGCCAGCTTAAGCCATTCGTACGGAACAGAGTACATGAAATCCAGGAAAATACAAGCAGTCATACGTGGAGCTACGTGCCGTCCAAAGATAACCCCGCTGACTTAGCTTCTCGGGGGGTGAGAGCCGATCAGATCGGCGAGTCTACTCTCTGGTGGTTAGGCCCTTCTTTTCTAAAAAAGGACCCAAGTTTTTGGCCTACAATGCCAAATGAAGCAAGCAGTCAAATCCTACCTGAAACTTCACTCTTGACCAACATCACGTCAGATGAAAATCCGCTAATTAGACTGCTTCATAGAAAATCAAATTTTTCCCGTCTCGTCAATGTCTTTGCCTACATACGGCGCTTTATTAACAACTGCAAAAAGCAAAACACAAAACTTACCGGACCTCTTTCCGTTGCTGAGCTGCAGTCGTCAAAGGATGAAGCGATACATTTCGCCCAAAAAGAAATGTTTCCTCTTGAATATTCCTTGTTGAAGACCGGTAAGCCTTTGCCTACAAAAAATAGGCTGCTACCGCTCTCCCCGTTTTTAGATCCTAAAAATGTAATTCGAGTGGGAGGGAGGTTAAAAAACTCATTTTATCCATATGACGTGAAACACCCCATTCTCTTGTGCAGCAAGCACCATGTCACCAAAATCATTTTTTCTCAACAACATAAAAAATTATGTCACGCAGGTCCCCAGCTGCTCTTATCAAACATAAGACAAACTTATTGGCCGCTAGGTGGTCGAGACCTTGCTAAAAGAACAATGCACACATGTATGAGATGTTTTCGCATGAAAGCAAAGCCCGTTCAGCCTATAATGGGAGATTTACCTCATTCTAGAGTCCATCTGGAGTTTCCGTTCCTCGATACAGGTATTGACTACGCCGGGCCAGTGCAGATACTCAACCGCAAGGGACGCGGAAGTAAACTAGTAAAAGCTTACATATGTGTGTTTGTTTGCCTCGCAGTAAAAGCAGTTCACATAGAGCTCGTAACAGACCTTACTAAAGAAGCCTTTCTAGCTGCTCTCAACCGCTTTGTATCTCGCCGTGGTAAACCTAAAAATATATTTTCAGATAATGGAACTACATTTATCGGAGCTTCGAACGAGCTTACACGGTTCATGGCAGATTCCATGACAGACATCACGTCTTCCTTAAGCCAGGAGGGTATCAATTTTAGTCAAATTCCCCCATACACCCCTCACTTCGGCGGCTTATGGGAAGCTGCAGTTAAATCAGTAAAATATCATTTAAAACGTATTCTTTCATTAGCTCATCTTGATTACCAGGAAATGATTACGTGCCTGATTGGAATAGAAGCAATATTAAACAGTCGCCCTCTTACGCCTCTTTCAACAGATTCCACAGATTATACAGCCCTTACCCCTTCACATTTCCTTATTGGACGCTCGCTTATGACTGTTCCTCATCCGCAGGTTACCAATATCAATATTAATCGACTTCAGCGATACCAAAGAGTGGAGCACCTTAAACAACATTTTTGGGAACGCTTTCATAATGAATATATCTCTCTGCTCCAACAGAAGGTAAAATGGTGCAAGTCGGTTGGTTTAACTCAACTTCAGCAGGGATCCCTAGTCGTCGTGAAAGACAAAGGACTGCCGCCTCTTCTGTGGCTGCTGGGGCGTGTGGAGCGAGTGCATCCAGGTTCGGACGGCGTCGTTCGCGTGGCCGACATCGCCACCAAGAAGGGCGTCATTCAGCGTGCAGCCATCAACATCTGCCCGCTGCCGATGACTTCCTGAGCCTTTTGAGCTTTCAGCTCAACCCGGGGAGCTTGTTCGTGCTCGATATAGTGGCGTACAGTGCAAAAAGACTTGTTATCTGTGGTGTGCATAAGATTTTACTTTCTCTTTGCCGTCTTGATATGACCGCTACCAACCGCGTCCAAAGTCGTTTTAAAATAATTTAATAAACCAGTAAAATACAGTTCTTGTTCACAATCATTACGTAGCTAGATTTTCCTACATTATAATTAGGACGCTAGCAGTACAAACAATTATGTTTTGCCTTCTTTGAGGGTGACTCTCAGATCTGTATGATCTCTCAGACCTGTATGATCTCTCAGATCTGTATGATCTCTCTGGTCCGGAAGTGTTGCATCGATTCTGATGAATGGTGCTGTTGGATCCTTTTCTGTCTGTGTGGTACACTCAAAGGGGTGTACCCACGACCTCTGATGAATGGTGCTGTTGGATCCTTTTCTGTCTGTGTGGTACACTCAAAGGGGTGTACCCACGACCTCTAATGAATGGTGCTGTTGGATCCTTTTCTGTCTGTGTGGTACACTCAAAGGGGTGTACCCACGACCTCTGATGAATGGTGCTGTTGGATCCTTTTCTGTCTGTGTGGTACACTCAAAGGGGTGTACCCACGACCTCTAATGAATGGTGCTGTTGGATCCTTGTCTGTCTGTGTGGTACACTCAAAGGGGTGTACCCACGACCTCTGATGAATGGTGCCGTTGGATCCTTTTCTGTCTGTGTGGTACACTCAAAGGGGTGTACCCACGACCTCGGAAGCTGGTCGGCCTTGCAAACCGACCAGTCACTGTGCAGTGTGGGCTCAGTGTTCTTTATTAAGCATGTTTTTATGTTTTATGGTGTGGTATGGTTGTCTGAATGTGTAGTGCTCTGGAGAACTTAAGTTAAATGTGACCCATGGGGCAGTTTGTTTTGTTTTATTAAATTAAATTTCTCAAGTTTTATCTGGAGCACAAGCATTGAAATAAAGTTTATCTGGTAACAGTACAACTAAAACTTACTCTAACCTATATAACAAATTTAGAAAAGCCGCATGGTAAGAGTCAAACTTACTGAGATTTAAGTTGTAATATTGCTATGCGATTTCAGCGAATGAGGATGATGAAAATGAAGACCTAAACCAGGACCAACCGGAACGTTCGCCAACGCCAAATCAGCCTAAACAAGACGAGCCAGCACCGGGACCGTCTACTAGACCTGATGACCTGGGAGAAGAACCATCGCGAGGCCTGGATATGCCTGAAATTTACTAAGCTGCAACTGGATCAGTCGACCAAGCCTGCCGTGGACGTCAGGGTGTCAGGAGAGGCCGTGTTAGCCATTGTTTGGGTTGAGGGTGGGAGTGCGGCGGATGACAGTATAAAGGCAGTGCAGAAGGGGCGCTCGCTCACTTTTTCTGCTGTCATCCGTCGTACGAGGAGGTCGTGAGTCTTAGTATTCTCTTTGTTCTTACTTTTTGTGTAAAACCCCAATAATTTTAGGTCAATTAAATTCTGCTTTTTTTAATCAAATCCGCTTCTGATTCCTAATAATATATATATATGTATTTTTTTTGTATGTGTGTGTGCTTGTGTGTAGTGCCGAAACTACTGGACGGATTTGGGTGAAATTTGAGTAACAGCAATTTTAGTATTACGTTTCCAGCCGCTTTTTTGAAATAACCCCTATCTTTATTTTTTAGGGTTGCCACAATAGTAAAAACCACTAATTTTTTTTTTATTACTGTAACTTCTACTTAGGCTAAGTTTGGATCATAATAAAGAATTTATTATTATTATTATTAAAAATGGCTGTAACGATTTTGATAAAACTCAGTAAGTTACCATAACTTCATATGGCCTACAGCAAGCAGAAGTTTGTTATTTCAAGAAAAATCGGCAAAGGTACCTCATATACAAATCCAGGTAGTTTGTTAATTTTTCTCAAAAATGGATACAACGATTTGAATGAAAGGAACTTTGTGAATAACAAGGACTTAATAAGAAGGCTTACTGCACTGAATTATTTCAGGAAAAATCAAAGTAAAATACCCAAATTATTTCGAAATATTTCATTAAGTCTGATATAGGTACCTCACTGTATTCTTTGCTACTAAGTTAGTGTACCTAATGTTTATAGTTGATTTGTGTATGCTCGACTACGACAGATGGTGTAAGCTTGGCGATAAATTATGAAAAGCGTGGCTATGCAATTTATTTTAGCATAACCTTAAAACTCTAGCTGTACACGGCCCTGTATAGTGTGCGCTTTTTACCTACAGATTTTCGTTACTTATGCTAAATTCTTCGGTTTTTTTAATTATTATTTTTCCCCTTATTTTTTATTCGTAGTTTTATAGTTACTTTTGATATTTTTGTTTTCATTTAATTTGTACTTTTTCACACCCTGAGTGATGTTCCTGATGTTCCTGGTTCATATTTTCTCTATCGTTTCTTAATTAAAGAAATTAATTAAGATAATGACTCTTTGGAGCAAAGATTTTATTAAAAATATACGTGTTTTGAATTTTAAGCTAAAAATGAGGCTAAAGCCTAAATAAATCTTATGTTAAGTCGTATTCCGAATTGCTTTTTCGTTAAATAGATATGTTCGTACTAGTCCCAAAGGAAGTTTTGCTTTTATTTTGCCATAAGTATTAAGTTAATTAAGAAGTAGATATACTTTTTATAAAATGAAACACACAGCATATAAAAATTATATTAACTTGAAACGTTTAAATGTCAATTCACATTGGAGCAGAGTTAAGCAGCGTCAAATTTTAGGCACGCAACTTTGCGTTTGATCGATTATTTCGTTCTACCTCTATTCCTATCTCCGTTCCTATTCGTCTCGATTCGCCATGTGATTTTTAACATTGAAAATGTGCATCAGATCGTTTTCGGTTATATTTCCGAAACACCACACTCGAAGTTGTTGCCGAATATATTGTGTATCTCGGACAAACAGTTCAGTTACGTAGGTCCAACTTTAAGAAAGAGATTAATCGTCGAATTCCACTCGGCTGGGCAGTGTTAAATAAAATAAAAAATAAATAAATATAAATAAATATTAAATATTCTGGGACAAATCACACATGGTCATCTGGCCCCAAAGTAGGATTCGGGAAGCTTTGCAATATCTTCACGTCCCAAATACCGCAGTCTCTTAAGGTCAAGTCTTTGACCAGTGTGTGTTGCCAGTGATGACATACGGAACTGGGCCAGCGTGGTCGACTAAGGCCCGATCGCCCTTTCAGGGTAGGCTCGAGCCCCTCAGTGAGACCGTATATGAGCTGATATGATGATTCTCGGAGTCTCTCTGCGGGATCGAATCAGAAACGAGGAGATCCGTAGGAGAACCAAAGTAACCGACATAGCTATCAGAATTGTTATACTTATGTGGCAGTGGGCGGGGCACATAACTCGTAAAATAGATAGCTGTTGGGGCATTCCCTCTCCTATTTCTACCAGATACCCTAAACTACCAGGTTTATGATATAGCGTCCCCACTTACCTACCCTAGGGCATATTAGGTTCACTAATATTTTTTTCAAATACACAATTGTTAAACCCTTATTAAAAATATTTGAAATTCAAAATAGTAAAAAAATAAGTCGGATCTGAAACAAGTTCTATTTAAAAGTGTTGTTTTTGTTTTTGCCCTAATGTAAAACGGTAACTCATACACGCGTAAAACTTGTTATGATCACAGTACAGCCTAAAGTAAAACCACAAAAAAGTGCTTGTACCTACTAAGTAATGTCTTGGACGGGAGATGTAGCTCGCCTTACGATGTCTCGCTATTTCTCTCTCTGCTTGCAGACATTCTCGAGCACTCACTTAAAGGGCCGGTCACCATAGTCTTTACTTGATTGTTCCATCACATGGTCCCTCCGCATGGTCTATTGTCTTCTATTCGATGGCATTATACGTCACTCCATACAAAAAGTTTGTCATACTTACGCAGGGCTGGAATGGTCTATGGGTCTCAGGTATCAATTTAAAAAAAGTGTGCGTGTCAGCTCCGACTCACGACTGGAGTTTCTCATTAAGACTTCTTTAGCGTTTTTGATGGAAAGTTTTGAAGTCCCTGACCTTAAAAGAGGGACGCTTCGGGCTTCCCCTACGCGGAGTTTTACCTCCGGCCTCGCTAAAAATTAGGCTCAATGGCCATGGAGCCTCAGCCTTGGCCAAAACATAACTGACATAAAATGTGACACAATTTTGTTATCACCCGATTTTACTCCCTATTCGTATTTGGTACCGTGTGCTATAAATTAAAATCGGTTAATAAGGAGTAAACTCTAATAAGCTTCAAAAATCGTAACCAAAAAGCATATTACAATGTAATGGCGCTTAAGACAAGGGCTGGAAAACGCTCATTGACCTCAGAACAAAACGGGCTCGTCTTTAATATACATTTTATAGGTCTTCGATCGTCGCCTTTCTTTTGCGCGTAAAATTGAGATATTGAAAGTAAGCGAAGGGTTAGAATGAATGTTTCCGGCTCGAAACGTTGTTATCAATTTTCCCAGGTATTAAGGTACTTGCCAACATTGAAAATGGCATATTATGCCTTTGAAGAAAACAAAATTTTTGTGAGTACTGGGACTCGCGGTGAATATCTACTTACTTTAACCACCTCCGTGGGGTAGTGGTAAAGTCCATTAACTTCACATCAAGAGGTCGCTGGTTCGATTCCCGGCGGAGTTTAACTTTGTAAGGCTTGGTTTGGTTGGTGGAAGGGCATTTTGTAAGCCCGTATGGCTAGCAAACACCATGTTGTGCCGACAAGACGGCAAGATAGTTGGCTGCTGATCAGAATAGCCCGATATAGTTCGCGAGGGATCTGGTGTAAACTCCTGTCTACGCTGGCGAGACGCTTGTGACTCGCGCACCACTCACATTCAGAGACAGTCGTAAAAACAATGCATACGCGAGCGAAGCCGCAGGCATAATGTAGTAAGAAATAAAGTGTTATCCACTGTTATCAAAGTGAATTCAACGTCCACGCGGACGAAGTCACGGGCATGAGGTTTACTGTCATAAAAAAACCGGCCAAGTGCGAGTCGGACTTGTGCTCCGAGGGTTCCGTACCACCACACCTTTATACACAACTATAACATGATATACCTATTCAGATTGAAAACAACGAACATCAACGGGAGCGACAGAAAAAAAAAACAGTTCGAACTCCTGAACGCGCTGATTATAGCAGGTTTTGTATGAAAAGATAAAAAAAGTTCGAATTGATCGTCGGTTTTTTGGAGAAAGTTATTCAAATTAACGAGTGGAAGCCCACCTTTAAGTGTCACCACACCTATATTTTTATAACTACTGATAAGCCGCCAATAGGTATTTCACATCGTTCCCAATATTTTACTCCTGGAAAAATTCCTAGTAATTTAAGTTTAACCCGGGAATATTCCAGTTCCTAATTTTCGGAAACATTTCTGGTATCTTTAATGGGTTATTTTCTTGCCTCGAGCATTACTGGGAGCGGCACATCAGTAATTACAACATAACAAGAACAAAGAAAATCCCAATTTCCGTAATATCTTTAACAAGTCACTAGATGGATGAAAGTTACTCAGAGAGATAAACGCAAATAATGTCACAGAAAATGGCTCGAGTGTAGAGACGTCACTCAGATGAGAATTTAAGTACGAACAATATTACATCGTAAATGTTCTAGAAATGTCACAGAAATATGTCTTAAGCCTTTATTTCTGAACTGACAGCTGATGGGTCGATTTCCGTACAATTTCGTTTGAAATTATGTATACCACAGCTGGTTGTACGTTTGAGGTTCCCATGTGAACCTATTATAGTTAAAATATTACTTGTGTTTCTCTTGTTAGATGAAAGTAGAAATATTATCTTAGATGGGTTATGCACTAACAAACCACATTTGAAAATCGAATCCATTTACACACACAATATAATAGGTACCTACGGAATGCTACTATGAAAAGAGATGCCAATTGGCATCTTTTTTTTGCTTCACTTGCAGGATGCACGTAACCTATCTACCTCCCCTTATATATAGCATATCTCTGCTATGTATCAATTTTAAATCTCAGAAATAAGTAAGTTTTTTTATTTTTCCTCAATTTCTAAGCCCTTGGCATCATCTAACCTGATGATAGGTGACGAAGATGCTGAAGATGGAAGTGGGCTTATCAAGATTTCCCGACGCAATGAGAATCTTATCTTCAAGCAGGAATACATGTTCTTAACATCGATGTTTGGCGAGTTTTTTTTTATTCACAATTAGTAGGCCCTTGGCATCATCTCACCTGATGGTAAGTGACGATGATGCCGAAGATGGAAGCGGGCTTACCAAGATTCCCCAACGCAATGGAGAACTAACTATCTTATCTTCAAGCCGGAATACATCAATGTTGTTAACATCAAGCCAGGCGGGCTTAGAAAATGCCTTACAAGAAAAACCGAGTCTTACAAGTTGACCCCACCGGGAATCGAACCCGCAACCTCCTGGTGTGAAGCGAATGGACTAACCATTACGCCACGGAGTCGGTTAAAGATGGCATGATCCTTTGCGGCAGAATAGTATTGATAGAGTTAAGCCTACTTTAATTTTACTCTAATGACATATGTGGTCTAATTTGAGAGAGTTGCCCTTAGTTTTAAAGTTTTATTTGAAGGAATTGCCCTTAATTTGAAAGTCTTATTTGAGGGATTTGCCATTAGTTTGAATAAACATTTTATGTCACTTCCCACCCCCTCAGCTATTTCAATACAAAAAATTACGTCAATCTGTTGCTCCGTTGCTCCGTTGCGACGCCGACGTGCGAGAGGCTGGAAATTAGTTTTCCCCAGATCCCTCGGACACTATATCGGGCTATGCTAATTATTAGTATCAACCACCTCTGTGCAAAAAATCACAACAATTCGTTTCTTCGTTGCGATTTTAAAGAAATCGACCAAAAAAGAGTCTTTTATCCAGTTCCCTCAGGAACTGTATCGCAATTGCTATTTTCACGGCATAAAAAGCCTGTGTCGTTCGTTCCCCATGAGTAGGCTACCTGCATGCTAAATTTTGCCAAGATTGGTTGACGTGTTGAAGCTAATAAAACAAACATATAATATTACCTGTGGTAAGGCACCTCCAGAAATAGATGTATTTTGGATATACTAAAACTCTTTTGAAATAATACCGTTCACAAACGTATTAAAGCTGAATGACTTCAATCATAACGCAAAGTTTGACTGAAATCAGTTCAGCTGTTATGCGTAATGCGTGACCAAACAGACATACAGAAAACATACAAAAGTTAAAAACAAAAGTTTTTGTCTTTATTTCGATAGACATATCCCCCATGGTTATTATTTCCGAAAATATTTAATATACAGACACAGGATATAGATATATATAAAAACATACAGGATATAACGAAATTGGCGTAGGACCCGTTAACTGGGGCACCTAATATGCTTTGCATCGTAGAAAATTGCAACATAATTAGTTTTTTACTGAAAGTTTAAAACTTCTCTTACTTTTTTTTACGTTTTATATTAGTACATCGAAAACTAATTACAAACATCGATATGTATGAATTATTAAGGTCAAAGAGTTTAGAAATGCCATTGGTTATTATATTAACTTGTTAGCGACTAAGACGGCCTTTATCTTGCAAATGGTAACTCGTCAAAATTATGTTCTTGGACAACATTATTTAAGACCTACTCAACTATCAACACGAAAGGGTCGGTTAATTTTCTCTAAAGTAGATTAGAGATTTTAATTTGAAATATAAAAAAAATACTTTCCATACTTAAGGGAGGAGGAAGTTTTCTTCAAGTGTAAATTATACCTCCTCATGTAGGGCATCTTAGTCAGTCTACCACAGTTATGATTTTTTAAACCAGATTGCAAAACATTTTACTCTGAAGTACATTAGAGATTTCAATTTGAACAATTAAATAAATTGTTACGTGTACCTTCTATACAAATGGGAGGAGTAAATATTCTTCAAGTGTAGATTTCTTTAAGTGTAGAAGGGTATCTACTAATCTAATCTACACTTGAAGAATATTTACTCCTCCCATTTGTATAGAAGGTACACGTAACAATTTATTTTCTTAATTGTTCAAATTGAAATCTCTAATGTACTTCAGAGTAAAATGTTTAAAAAATCATAACTGTGGTAGACTGACTAAGATGCCCTAAATGAGGAGGTATAATTTACACTCGAAGAAAATTTTCTCCTCCCATTTGTATAGAAGGCACATAATATTTTCTTAATGTTTTTTAAGTGTATGTATATTTATTTATTTATTTCTTTGGCACGCTCTAATACGGCTTGATGGATTTTTGGAGTGCTATGAGTCGTTAGATTCGTCTTGATCCCGTGAGTGACATAGGATACATTTTTACCCGACTGGCCAAAGAAGGCAGTGAAGAATGTATTATGATGGACAAAAAAACCGAAGTTGAGATTTTGACGTGAATCGATGTGTTACATGCTATATTAATGGCTAAACAAGTGATTCTGTATTGTTAAATAGAACATCTTACTTGTAGTACCTTGTTTAAAAGCGAATAAAGAATTACTTACTTACTTACTTACTTACACTAATAGAGTCTAATATATATATGTGTGTGTGTGTGCAGTTCCGAAACTACTGGACGGATTTAAGTGAAATTTGAGTAAGAGCAATTTTCTTATTACGTCTCCAGCCGCTTTTTTTCAAATAACCCCTATCTTTATTTTTAAGGGTTGCCACAATAGTAAAAACCACTAATTTTTTAAAATTAAAAATGGCTGTAACGATTTTGATAAAACTCAGTAAGTTACCATAACTTCATATGGCCTACAGCAAGCAGAAGTTTGTTATTTCAAGAAAAATCGGCAAAGGTACCTCTTATACAAATCCAGGTAGTTTGTTAATTTTTCTCAAAAATGGATACAAGTATTTTAATGAAAGGAACTTTGTGAATAACAAGGACTTAATAAGAAGGGTTACTGCACTGAATTATCACTAAATAAAAAAATCAAAGTAAAATACCGAAATTATTTCGAAATATTTCATTAAGTCTGATATACCTCACTTTATTCTTTGCTACTAAGTTAGTGTACATAATGTTTATAGTTGATTTGTGTATGCTCGACTACGACAGATGGTGTAGGCTTTGCGATAAAGTATGAAAAGCATGGATATGCAATTTATTTTAGCATAACCTTAGAACTCTAGCTGAACACGGCCCTGTATAGTGTGCGCTTTTTACCTACAGATTTTAGTAACTTATGCTAAATTCTTCGGTTTTTTTAATTATTATTTTTCCCCTTATTTTTTATTCGTAGTTTTATAGTTACTTTTGATATTTTTTTTTCATTTAATTTGTACTTTTTCACACCCTGAGTGATTTTATGTTCCTGGTTCATATTTTCTCTATCGTTTCTTAATTAAAGAAATTAATTAAGATAATGACTCTTTGGAGCAAAGATTTTATTAAAAATACACGTGTTTTGAATTTTAAGCTAAAAATGAGGCTAAAGCCTAAATGAATCTTATGTTAAGTCGTACTCCGAATTGCTTTTTCGTTAAATAGATATGTTCGTACTAGTCCCAAAGGAAGTTTTGCTTTTATTATGCCATAAGTATTAAGTTAATTAAGAAGTAGATATACTTTTTTATAAAATGAAACACACAGCATATAAAAATTATATTAACTCGAAACGTTTAAGGGTCAATTCACATTGGAGCAGAGTTAAGCAGCGTCAAATTTTAGGCACGCAACTTCGCGTTTGATCGATTATTTCCTTCTACCTCCATTCCTATCTCCGTTCCTATTCGTCTCGATTCGCCATGTGATTTTTAACATTGAAAATGTGCATCAGATCGTTTTCGGTTATATTTCCGAAACACCACACTCGAAGTTGTTGCCGAATATATTGTGTATCTCGGACAAACAGTTCAGTTACGTAGGTCCAACTTTAAGAAAGAGATTAATCGTCGAATTCCACTCGGCTGGGCAGTGTTCGGGAAGCTTTGCAATATCTTCACGTCCCAAATACCGCAGTCTCTTAAGGTCCAGTCTTTGACCAGTGTGTGTTGCCATTGATGACATACGGAACTGGGCCAGCGTGGTCGACTAAGCCCCGATCGCCCTTTCAGGATAGGCTCGAGCCCCTCAGTGAGACCGTATATGAGCTGATATGATGATTCTCGGAGTCTCTCTGCGGGATCGAATCAGAAACGAGGAGATCCGTAGGAGAACCAAAGTAACCGACATAGCTATCAGAATTGTTATACTTATGTGGCAGTGGGCGGGGCACATAACTCGAAGAATAGATAGCTGTTGGGGCAGTAAAGTTCTCAAGTGGCGACGCGCACCGGTAAACATTGTGTAGGAAGGCCCCCACCGGGTGGACCGATGATCTGGCGAAGGTCGCGGGAAGCCACTGGATGAGGGTAGGGTAGAACCGGTCGTCGTAAAAAATCTTGGGGGAGGTCCATGTTCGGCAGTGAACGGCCTACGACGGCTGATATGATGTTGATGGTGATTTCCGAAAGTTATAAAGACAGACGAAAGGCAGTGGTGTCAAAAGATGTAGTAGCTTGCGGGGCATCGTATAGTACCAAATTTTAGACAATCAGTCCGTTACTTTTGTTGGAAAATCGAAAATAGTGGAAAAAAGCAGGTGAGATTATGCCAAGGGCTGATCAATTGTGTATTTAAAAAAAACGCCAAAATTTTCCGTTTTTTCGGACAAAAATGAAGTATTCTGAAAACCAAAACCAATATCTTAAAAAAGAAAAAAACTGCCGAGACAGATAGATAGTCTACAGTTTGGCAAAACAAATTTTGGAATTGGTCGAAAACCGTGAGCTGGGAAGGTGCCTTTCTCATTATCAGATCAGTTACCCCGGAGAGTGAGATTCAGCTATTTTTCCGAAACATAAAAAGATACACAAAAGGCAATGGTGTTAAAAGATACAGGAGCTTGCGGGGCATCGTGTGGTTTTTTTTTGACGGGAACCCTGTCTTACTACTTCGGTACGTGTGGAACTGTGTGACGACGAGCCGATTAAAAATTGTAATATCACGTTCGAGCTTCTATACAGTCTTGATCAATCCGAGAGCGGTGCTACGTATAGGTATCGTAAGAAGAAGCAGTCAAAGGCACTAAAATTTTTAAAGAAAAAGAAATATATTGCACAGTAATGCACAGTACAGGGTCGTGCACCTCGGTGACCCGAGGTCACTCCAGAAGACCGTCGTCGGCAAGTCTAATATCTTGGAGGAGCTGGGTTGACAGTGATACCGGCCAACCACGTAAAATGGGCACATATTACACACGGTCGAATTGAGAAACCTCCTACTTTTTTTTGAAGTCGTTTAAAAAATAATCATTAAAATCACGTAATATCATAGCTACAAAGAACATACAGTGAAATCGAGAACTTTTTAAAGCCGATTGAAGGTAAAATTGACACGAACCATTTAGCTTTTCACCCGAATGCTCAAGAAGGAAGGTAATATTTTTACCA
Organism: Coleophora flavipennella; assembly: GCA_947284805.1. Lineage (NCBI taxonomy): Eukaryota > Metazoa > Arthropoda > Insecta > Lepidoptera > Coleophoridae > Coleophora > Coleophora flavipennella. The sequence continues at coordinate 7,819,032 of OX369280.1, read as the reverse complement.
TTCCGTCTTCACCGTTCATTATGTCATCCCTGTTTGAAAAGTATGGCCGAACTTTGCCCTCAAACCGGGCATATCTATTCCTTTCAGCCAAAATGGGGCTGGTAATTAAATAAAAAGAAAAGAGATAAATTTTGCACAGCTTCGGATCCCCCTCCACTCTTTTAAATCTTCGAAGTTTATCTAAGTAATAACTTCATATTAATTAGTTAGGTCTTTAGGGATCATGATATTTCATCCGTTTACTTAGTGCACGATATTTTATTAAGCAAATATTATTTTACCTCGGCTATTCTGAGTTCGTTATGTTGAAAGTCTTGCCCCAGCGGGGTATTAACGAACTTCAGCAGTTTTGTTTTTGTATTCGATACTCGTATCTCGTTCTCGAGTGGCGACCGCGCATCGGAAAACGTAGTGTACGCAGGCCTCCCACGTGGTTGACCGACAACCTGGTGAAGATCGCGGGAAGCCGATGGATGCGGGCAGCGCAGGACTGGTCATCGTGGAAATCCTTGGGGGAGGCCTTTGTCCAGCAGTGGACGTTTTTTGGCTGAGATGATCGTATCGTATTTACCTGTACAGGATGTTAATCGCCTCTATGGCGTAGTGGTTAAGTCCATTAGCTTCACTTCAGGTTGTCGCGGGTTTGATACCCGGCGGAGTATAACTTTGTAAGACTTGGTTTGGTTGGTGGATAGGCATTTTCTGGCTAACTACTACTATTTTATCTAAGTCTTGCCGACAAAAATCTATGTAAAAAGTATGTGGCACAGTTTGAAGATCAGATAGCCAGTTCCTCAATGTATTGGGGAACCTTGGTAACCCCGATTCCATCTTGGGCATCATCGTCATTTACCATCAGGTGAGATGATGCTAAGGGCTTACCAATTTTGCGAGTGATGCTTAGTGCAACACCAGGCAACTACCGTCTATCCCTAGGATAGCACGGTTAATTTTGCCACACGTTAAGAGAGATAGACCAATTATAAAAAAAATGAAAAATTTAAAAATAAAAAAAGCAAAAAAATAACAAAATTGGTTTTGGAGCCGTTAACTGGTGCTTCTACTTATCATCATCATCGTATCAGCCGAAAGATGTCCACAGCTGAACAAAGGCCTCCCCCAAGGATTTCTACAACGACCGGTCCTGGGCTGCCAGCATCCAGCGGCTTCCCGCGACCTGCACCGGGTCGTCGGGCCACCGAGTGGGAGACCAGCCTAGTGCCTACTCCACGTCATCTAATCATAAAACTGAACAAATTTTCCCAATTTACAAAAAGAAAAACTTAAAACACTTTATACACTTTAACTCTGCTATTAGATCTCATTACTTTTTATGGTTAAGTTATCTAAATTCAGACTTGGCACGATTTTACAGAATGTCAATTGCAAAATGTAAATCTGAAAATTGCTAAATAAAAAAGTAAATAAAAGTCGTTTTGGAGAAAACTTTTAACAAAACTTAGAGGTACATCACAGTGATATAGTAAGTATCTTAGCGCTAGGCTATCAGATAATATAAAATGACCTTAGTAAAATCATGGGACTTTAGGTGCATTTGATTAAATTTTGTATTTTACAATATTTCTCGAGAAAATAAGACATAAAAAAGTGTTATAGCTTTTAAAAAATTGCATGTTTATTCTATCTGATAATCGTCTATACAGCGTGTAAGATAGCCAGTTCTCCATTGTGGTGGGGAATCTTGGTAAGGCCGCTTCCATCTTCGGCATTATCGTCACTTACCATCAGGTGAGATGATGCCAAGGCCTTACCAATTGTTAATTAAAAAAAATATAAAAAAACCGAGCACTAATACTTGAAGGTGGGTATCTACTCATAATATAGAACATCTTTCCCCAAGGAACACAGTCAATCTTAAAAATAAATGGCCATATTTGTATGGGGACAAATTTGCTCAACCAGCTGATTGATTTATATGAAAAGTCAGTTTTTTACGATTTAAACAAAATCGTGGAACAAAATTGTTAAGTTCGATATATAAATGCTTACCTTTAAGTATTAGTGCTAGGTATTTTACACGCTGTAAGTACCAAGCTGTTTTCTGTGTAACTCTGATAGACTTGTTTTTGATCATCCTAATTAAAAATCTTTGGATGAGGCCTACCGATTTTTGAATTTCAATGTTGTTCATCGTACTTAGAAAAAATAGCCTTGAGCGCGAATCTCTCGTCCTACCATCCAAGTACTGAAATTAAAGTGATACTGATACTTGATTGGTTGACTGACGTGGGCTCCAAATAGTCTCAAGCAAAATGGTGCAATGTTCAATGTTTAGAAACCTTCGTCTTACATACAAGGTCTTAGTTTCGTTCACTATTATCTCTATCTAAAGTAGAATCCATAATTAGGCAAAGTAATTTGACAGATAAAATGGATGAAAATTTAATAGTGACACAGTATTACAATATAGCGGCTTACAGTAGCGCAACGAATGTACTTACGCAGAGCAACGGAAGGGTACTTGCGGGGCCGCAAGTTTGGCAGGCTGACTACAGGCTAGTATGCTTGTACCTACGCCGGTGGTGGCATCATGCGACATCAAAGGCGTTGCGCTACTGTAAGCCATATCGTAACACTATGATAGTGATAAGGTTAATGTCAATACTTTAGTATCAAATTGAACTATGAATCAAGTCTGCTTCTAGTAATTTACAAACCTATTTCCTAAAATTGCGCTTAAAAAGATTCCCCACAACGCAGTTAAGATCTGGCTATCTTACCTTCAACCCGGAACATGTTGATTTTTGGTGGCAATACTTAGATAAGATGATGTTAGGCTATCCAAATTCCTTTCTACGAGTACCAACCAAACCGAATTTTACAAATATTGGCTCCACCGAGAATCGAAAACACGTCTTTTTGATGTGAAGCTGATATACGCCACAAAGGCGCTTAAATATAAGTAACGTTACTTTAGAATTCTCTTCTCTTTGGTAACGGTCATCTTGTCAAAAGTTGGAAATATTTTGAATATCGATAAGAATAGCACTCTCTATACTTTAGTTACATTTGCGTATATCTTTCTGTCAAACTAAAGCGGTATCAAGCAGTCGCTGCCCGCGGGGTAATATAATGTGAGAGCAGGACGCCACGTATAGTGTACCGTGTCCCACTTACGGGTTTTATAGAAAGATAGTATATATTTCGATATGGCTTACAGTAGCGCAACGCCTTTGATGTCGCACAATGCCGCCACCGGCGTAGGAACTAGCAGTTCTAGCCTGTAGTCCCCCGCCGCCCGCTGCCCCGCAAGTACCCTTCCATTGCTCTGCGTAAGTACATTCATTGCTCTATTGTAAGCCGTTATATTGTAATACTGTGTCACTATTAAATTTTCGAGTAAAACTCTGCGAGTTTGCCAGGCTGTGCCCCGCCGCCCGCTGCAGCGCAAGTACCCTTCCGTTGTTTTGCGAAAGTACATTTGTTGCGCTACTGTAAGCCGCTACATTGTAATACTGTGGTAACAGTTCACGCTCGTATCGATAACCCAATAAATATTATAGTGACAATCTAGAAAAGGTAACGAGGCGACTACAACATCTTTTGTTTACGCCAGCGCACGTGTTCGAGTTTTCTTCCGGGAGTCGATAAGCCGCCCAATGACTGCAAGCGCCCCAATCACTAGCACAAAGATGGTTTATTGCCTCGCGTGTACACATTTTTTTCAATTTTTTATTGCTTTTTTATTTTTTTCTAACCATATTAGAAGCCTATACTCGTAAATGTAATAGTGCAATTTTGTCTATGAAAATTACGGACTTCCATACAAACTATCAACCCCTGTTTCACGCCCTTAGGGGTACATATTTGCTGTTAACTCCCAATTACCTATATCCATGCCAAATTTCAACTTTCTAGATCACATAAAAGTTTTATCTTTTTGATGGTCAGTGTATCAGTGAGTGATAAAATATCGAAACTTCGGTAAACGATATTTTTAAAACCGCTATAGGTAGAAACTTCTAATTTGGAATATACACTGTCTACATAACGAAAAAAATCATTATAAAGCATATTCTTATTTCCCTAACAAAGATAATAAAAGCTGGAAAATGCATTGAATTGTATCGAGAAAAGGGTGTACAGCCGTGCTTGTCTGCTCGACTTGGCGGAGGGCACTGCCGTGCCTCCTGATTCTACTTTAGCTGCCTACATAAAACCTCTCCAAATTCTAGGCTTAGTTATCCACTGAGTTCAGACGTACTCTCCCTACTCGTTTGTACCGGTCGGTCGTTTATATACATACCTACACTGGATCGAACAATGAGGAAAAGGAACTATACAGGATGTTATATAAAATAAAGTATATTTTAAGGGTAACGGGTAACCAATATGGGACCCAATACTAAGCCTATCTGTCCGTCTATAAGCGGGCTGTATTTCATGAAACGTAGTACACAGTCGAAATTTTCACAGAATGTGTACTTTTGTTGCCGCTATAACAAAAATTACTAAAAATAAAATAAAATAAAAAATAAGAGGGCTCTCTATAAAAAAACCTGTTTTTTATAGGTCTTTAGAAGTATTTTTGATTTAGCTCTATCGTAAAAACTGATGAAACTTGGTATGATTATAGTATCAATACTAAAGTAAAACAAAAAAATTGTAAAAATTGGCCTAGTGTGAGCCATACTTGCGCCAGGGAGTCTGAACTGAATGACAAAAAAATCTTTTTTTTTGTCGTTGATGTCTTTTGTCTTTTCCCTGGCAGAATATCAGCGTTATGGGCATTCACCTATAACATATGCTGAGCCAGGTCCTTTTCACTGGCCTGGCACTAACCGCAATTTCATTGTATTTTATTGTATTTATTAGTAAGTAGCTATAAGTTAGTCTTAGTGGTGTAATCTTCTTTTTTTTTACTTTATTGTTACCAACCTTTTACTTATTGTTTTTTTGTGTTTGGTCGGTGAATAAACGGTTTATCTATCTATCTGTTTATCTTTGTTTGTAATGTGTATAGGTATCATTGTCCTTATGCTATGTAGTTGTGTGGAGATGTGTGGTGTCGGAGTGATAGTCTGACTCGCCCTTGGACGATTTTTTTGAGTGCCTACGGCTTCTTCTTCATCATACTGAATTTTTGCAATTCTTGTTGAAATCTGAAAAAAATGGATTTCCTATAAAAATTCATTGGCTGATTACGATTAGTCAACTGTTTATAATTTCAGAAAAGTTGTAGTTTTTTCAGTTTAATAAATTTATTCCAAGTCTAAAGTAAAAAGAAAATTATCACCGCCAAGTAGGCTTTCTTAGTTTAGTGAAAATACGACCCACTTAAAAAGTGTAGCTGGATTTGTAAAAAGTTTATAGTTTTTCCATGCAAAATGTTTTGTTACAACTGTAAAAACAACTTTTTGAAAAAATAATACGTTTATTTATTAATTACGTTTAATTATTGACTTTGAAACCCGACTTTGCGCATTTTTATTTTATTTTTTTATTCACAATTGTAAGCCCTTGGCATCATCTCACCTGATGGTAAGTGACGATGATGCCGAAGATGGAAGCGGGCTTACCAGGATTCCCCAACGCAATGGAGAACTGGCTATCTTATCTTCAAGCCGGAACACATCAGTTTTGTTAACACTGATGTTTGGCGGCAAGACTTAGATAAGATGGTGGTAGCTAGCCAGGCGGGCTTAGAAAACGCCCTCATCACTGGCCTCTACGTCTATCACAGACGATTCACTACAGTGTCCTGGACTAGAGGCAACGCTTTTGGTGGCTTAGCAACCCGATGCGCGAACGGCAGACTCGCCCACACGCTTGGCAGGGAAAGTTTGCGGCAGATGGAGTATTGCCGCTCTGGTGGCGCTTTTCCCTCTTGGCAGCGAGCGCCCCAAACCAAGCCAAGACGCCCTACCACCAACCAAACAGAGTCTTTCGGTTCAAGACGCCTGGCAACTTTTTTGGGAAGCTAATGGAGTTTTTATTGTTATACTCATGAAGAGGAAGGAGAAAAATAGTTTTAGAATAACAGTGATTGGCGATGCGTGTTTTCTGGTTTATGTGTAAAAATTTTGAATAGTTTTGTCTACATCCTGTATATAGCATAGAAATCGTGTTCACTTCGAAAGGGCCATGTATCCACGAAACTAACTGAATTGCTAAATAGAACTCCAGTTTTGCATATGTGTTTCTTCTAAAAGACCTCTCAATATTTGGACTGTGGTACTTCTGAGGTTTTGCCAGAGAAAACATGGCGTGAAGCTCTTCAAAATTAAGTCATAAAGTTTGTTAATAATTGAAATTAAGGATTTATAAGAAAGCATGTCCGTGATGTTAGGCAGTCATCATCATCATATCAGCCGAAAAACGTTCACTGCTGTACAAAGGCCTCTCCCAAGGATTTCCACGACGACCAGTCCTGCGGACTAAGTAGGAGGCCTTCCTACGCTGCGTCTTCCGATGCGCGGTCGTTACTTGAGAACTTTTCTACCCCAACGGCCATCTGTTTTACGAGCTATGGTGCCCCACCCACTGCAACTTAACACTTAAACTTAAAGATAATAAATCATATCAGCTCAAATACCCTGAATTAGGGCGATCGGGCCTAGCCGACCACGCGGCCCAGTGCGTTTTAGTCGACTTCATACACAACCTGCGAGTTTGTCCGCAGGCGTGTGCACTTGTGCAGGTTTCCTCACGATGTTTTCCTTCATAATAAATAAAACAAAGTAAAGGGAAGGTTCTGGGCAAGACAGTTTTCAGGTGTAATAACAAGCTAGCTAACTGCTGGACGGCGTTTTATTCTTAAGTGGGAACAGCAATTCTAACGCAATTGTCCAAAAATTCTTCTATTTGCGTTATTTGCACAATAATACGAAAACAAAGTAATCATAATAAGCTATAAACTTAACTATATAATACTAGGGTCTAAAAGTATATTACCGACAATTGGTAAGCCCTAGGCATCATCTCACCTGATGGTAAGTGACGATGATGCCGAAGACCGAAGCGGGCTTACCTAGATTCCCTAATGCAATGAGGAACTGGCTATCCTATCTTCAAGTCGGAACACATCAATGCTGGTAAGATTGATGCTTGGCGGCAAGACGTACATAAGATGGTGGTAGCTGACCATGTGGGCTTAGAAAATTTCCTTCCACCAACCAAACCGATTCATTAATTCATACTTCGCCGGGAATCGAACCTGCGATCTCCTGATGTGAAGTTAATTGACTTAATCATTACGCCGCGGAGGCGGATATTTCCAAGAAAGGATGATCATAAAAGACTGTACAGTCAATCTCTTCTCTTATCGTGTGGTACAATTAACCGTGCTATCCAAGGGATAGAGACGGCGGTTGTCTGATGTTTAGCATCACCCGCTGTCACGTGTAAGGCATTTAGATTTACATCTACGGACGTGTGCAACGCGATCTTCATACACATCTGGAATCAGATGTGCAGGTTTCCTCACGATGTTTTCCTTTGTACGTACGTACGTACGTACTTTGTACTTCCAATTGTACGTAAGTTTAGAAAAACTTATTGGTATAATGGCTAGGTAGGAAGCTTGAACCCGGGACCTCCGGTTAGGTGGACTGAGTACTACGGTCAGTTATACAACACACCTTAATCTTTTATTACAACTTTAAAAAAAATCTCTAGCCTGTTAAATTTTACGACTACACAACAGGCATAACTTAAATAAATTCGACGGATTAAAATATAGGTATCCTGTGATTCGACAAATTTCAGGGGTAAAACGAATAATGACACCTCATACTATAAAATCCATCAAGCCATAAGTACAGACAATGCTTTACAGACATACACTAAAACAATACTCGTGCAATCGACGAGTAAAAAGACTCGAGTCTAATACTACGAGTAAAACACTTGCCAAAGTAAAGTTATGGCACAAATTGCCCATCTCGAAGGCCAGACGCGACATAGACAGCTGTTTTATCCAATACCCGAGATACTGTCCCGCCGATCCTTGACCGGACCATGTGCCTAGTCCGACGCCATTACGAGCTTCTGAGGGACGTAACCTAGAGTAGTTTCATACCCTTACAAAGGTTTAAGTTATACTGTTATGTACACAAATGGGTTGCGATTGTTGAGGGGGAAATCTTTGTGAATGATCGGGTTTGAGTTGGTTTGTATTGTCTACACATCTACACAAATATTATAAAGAGGAAAGATTTGATTTTTTGTTTGTCTTGAATAGGCTCCGAAACTACTGGACTGATTTGAAAAATTCTTTCACCGTTGGGAAGCTACACTATTCGCGGTTGCTATAGGCTATATTATATTTTCAATAAATTAGGGACCCTTACCAAGTGTAAAAAATGACCTAAAAATTCCTGCAATATCTACAAAAAGTAGTGTAGTGTAGTGTAGTGGTAATATTAGTGGTAGTGGTAGTTTAGTGGTAGTGTAGTGGTTGTGTAGTTGTAGTATAGTGGTAGTGGTAGTGTTAGTACTGGTGGTAGTGGTAGTAGTAGTGTAGTGGAAGTGGTAGTGTAGTTGTAGTGGTAGTGTAGTCGTAGTGTAGCGGTAGCGGTAGTGTAGTGTAGTTTAGTGTAGTGAAGTGTAGTGTAGTATAGTGTGAGGCGGTACGAAGTTCGCCGGGACAGCTAGTATGTAATAAGTATAGAGATTCTTAGAAAATATCTACATTTATTTTGTGTGCATGCGTACTCGTAAGTAACTGCAGATTGACAATGAGATACGAAAGTACCTAAGTGAGTTTGTAAACGGCACCGAAAAACGTAGCGTAGGCAGGCCTCCCACGCGATGGACCGAGAACCAGGTGAAGATCGCGGGAAGCCGCTGGTTGCGGGCAGCGCGGGACTGGTCATCGTGGAAATCCTTGGGGTAGGCCTTTGTTCAGCAATGGACGTTTTTCAGCTGATATTATGATGATTATGATGTGTTTGAATATATACAGGTTGTAAAGAAATTGGTATACGATCCGTAACTGGGGGTTCTACTCATCATACTGAACAGCTTTCCCCAAAGAACCTTAAGGTCAAACGAAATATAGACACTTCACACAAAAATGCACCATATTGCTCGATCAGCTGATCAATTGCGATTTTAACAAAGTCATAGAACAAAAGTTGTTCAGTACGATGAGTTGAAGCCTCTGTTAACGGGACCTACACCAATTTTGTTACACCCTGTATAGCACTTGTACTGTACTATTTTCTCGTATTAATAGTACCAGTATCTATTATATACTATAATATTATAAAGCGGAAAGATTTGATTGTTCGTTTGTTTGCATTGAATTGGCTCCGAAACTACTGGACCGATTTAAAAAAATTCTTTCACCGTTGGGAAGCTACACTATCCGTGGTTGCTAAAGGCTATATTTTATTAAAAAAAATTAGGGATCCTTACTAAAATTCTAATAATGTAACCCAAGGTGTAAAAAATTACCTAAGTGCAGTGTAGTGTAGTGCGTAGTTTAGTGTAGTGTGTTGTAGTGCAGTGTAGTTTAGTGTACTGCAGTGTAGTGTAGTATAAGGCGGTACGAAGTTCGCCGGGACAGCTTGTATATAATAAAATAAAAGATTCCGATGAATTGAGAAACTCCTTCTTTTTGAAAGTAGGTTAGAAATGAGAAAGGTAAACATCAGAAATTTTAATAAAAATAGAAAATTCTTGCCATTTTCCATTGTTTTTTCTGTGTTAGAAAATGAGTGAGAGTGACAATTCGTTACAGTTTGAAATTTTATTTGAATAATAATTTTCGAAAAACCTAAAAACTTTTAGATACAAGCTTTTAATATTGCATTGTCACGCGATATGCATATGCATGCAAAATTTCAGCGTAATCGGAAACTGAGAAGTAGGTCAAATTTAACTTGCAAGATTTCACCCGAACAAACATACATACATACATGCATTGCAAGTTAATTAAAAGCTTTTAAAAAAAGTTAAAAATGCTACTCAGGCCGCGATAAGTGTTGTTTATGGACCTAATGCAGTAACATTCAGTAGCACTTGGTTCAAGCGTTTTAAGCCTGGAAATTTTAACGTTCAAGATACGGTTCGCTCTCGACGCCCTGTTAGACTTTGCATACAAAATACGGATAATTTTTTCCCCGACTTAATATAACCGGGATAAGATAACGAATAATATAATAGCGATAAGACCGCCTACATTGTACGTCTCTTAGTTTTTAATTTAAATTTTGCATATGTATTTATTTATTATGATGAACAATAAAGAGTTATTTGAGATTGAGATTGAGTTTATAACCTTAGGGCGACTAAGGAGCAAACAGAAGGTTATATGATCGTCCAAAAAAGCAATTATACGAGATTTGCATCGGTGGCTCAACCGGTAACGACTCGGTCCATCTAACCAGAGGTACCGGGTTCAAATCTGGACGACCAATGTACCAATGAGTTTTTCAAAAACTTACGTACATATAATTACCGATTGCTTTAACGGTGAAGGAAAACATCGTGAGGAAACCTGCACACGCCTGCGAAGAAACTCGAAGGTTGTGTGTGAAGTCGACCAACCCGCACTGGGCCCGCGTGGTCGACTAAGGCCTAATCGCCCTGATTCAGGGTAGGCTCGAGCCCCTCGGTGGGGACGTATATGAGCTGATATAATAATAATAATAAATATGTATTTATTTATTATGATGTACAATAAAGAGTTATTTGAGATTGAGATTGAGTTTATAACCTTAGGGCGACTAAGGAGCAAACAGAAGGTTATATGATCGTCCAAAAAAGCAATAATACGAGATTTGGACGAAAATGCACTCTTTATCACTTAAAGACCCCAAAATAAGAGTTGTTCAAAAATTATGTGTGTGTATATGTGATTCGAATTCAGATTTCATATTATGTACGTTTATCTGACCCTCTTACGGTGAAGGAAAACATCGTGAGGAAACCTGCCCACGCCTGCGAAGAATCTCGCAGGTGGTGTGTGAAGTCGACCAACCAGCACTGGGCCCGCGTAGTCGACTAAGGCCCAATCGTCCTAATTCAGGGTAGGCCCGAGCCCCTCGGTGGGGACGTATACGAGCTGATATGATGATGATACACAAATAAACTTTGCCTAGGGATAATTTTAGACTTTTCATACAAAACATGGTTTTTAAAAGAGCTGTAAAAATACTTAGGACATGTGTTGTGTATGATATATACTTTCTAGATGAGCAAGTGCTATATTTATCCTCTCAGTTCTTATAAATAAATTTAGTTCTAAGTGGTTTTTGTAAAAACGCGCGGAAAATCAAAATTGTTTTATATTGTCATAGCAAAATTGCACAGATTGTATGTAATTAGTAAATCCTACATTTTTAAGAACTGTCCTTACTCGTAAATATAGTACTTGCTCATATTGAAAGTTTTCATACCCTGTAATGCATAATATGTGCTTAGTAATTTTTAATAGAGTTTCAAGAAATCATGTTTTGCATAAGTATCCCTAGGCAACGTTGAGCAGTATAGGTATGTGTACGTCCGTATCTTCGATTTGCAGAGAAACTTTTGGACGGACTTTGATGAAATTTTGCACATTGATAGGTAATTAAAACTATTTGCTAGAGGTACCGTATTTGATTTTTTGATTTTTAAAATTTTTACTAATAAGGTAAAAATATATTTTCTCAAAAGTGACGCAAATGATATTTACCTGACATTAACACTTATTGACACTTAAAACATGCCATGTGTGGTATACCTGGGAATACTCTAAAAAAGGTACCTCCCATACAAAGAGATTGAAAAAAAAAGTTTTTAAAATTACGCAAAAGATGTCTCCCGAATTTTGTAATCGACAACACTCAACACCCAAAATATGCCATATTTGGAAAAACTAAAAATAGTACCGGTCATACAAAAAAGTTTTAGTTTTTTTTATTTTCTAAAATGGGGCTAAGTTTATTTAAGTAATTTACGCAGTCGAGAATTTTTACTTGCTTTACTTTATAATACTCCATCAGTGGTATGTCTAGGAAAAGGTAAGGTATGTACTTACCATACAAATTGTATAATAATAGACACTCCTGCGTATGTAGTGGGAGTACAAATTATTAATTATTGTATAATTGTTTTAAAACTAATCGAGAGGTTTCAGCGACTACCTACGCTTTCGTCCCTTTTTAACCAAAAAGGAGGTGGCTTCTCAATTCGACCGTATATATTTTTTTCATGTGTGTTCGCGGATAACTTCGTCGTTTATGAACTGATTTTAGTAAATCTTTTTTTGCTAGAAAGGAGATATCCCAAGGGTGGTACCATGATAAGGAAACCAGGATCTGATGATGGCATCCCAGAGAAATCGATGGAAACCTTAGTTTCTTCTTTGAAATCGTTTTTTTTTGTTCAAAATTATATTTATTTTGTATATAGGCGAAACGGTTAGTTGAAAACCATCTATTTTATAGTTCGTTTGCTGAATTAACTGCATCTTTGATGAATGCCGCGAGCCGGCAGCAGCGACAGTCAAACACTTCGACGAAGGGGCCGCCCTGAGTTCAATCACGCCGCCCGCCGCACCCCAACATGTGTTGGGTCGCCGTGATTGAACTCAGGGCGGCCCCTTTGCCGAAGTGTTTGTCGTGAGCCGTCAAAGTAAAAAAAAACTAATTAAGCAAACGAACTTGATGTTTGCCATGATAAAGGTTATACAACACGCAAGGTAGCAGCAGTCATGACCGGCTGCGGATTACAGATATTTTGCTGTGTCACGCGTGCATGGAGGCCACAGAAACAACTGCCCACATATTTCTGGATTGCAGAGAGGTGGCATCTTACAAGTCCGAGTATCTCGAAGCCCTGAGGACACTCCTGGAAGTTATTCTGGGGGGTTACTGGGATTCTTGGAGGAGCTGGGCAGGCAGTGACGCCGACCAACCACGCAAAATGGGCGCATTAGACGCCTGTTTGCGGAAAATACAATTACAATTACAAAAAAAACAGGTATTTAGTAAAAAAAACTCAACTGGCCTGCTAGCTATAGGGATGACGAATTCTAGTCATCTGAGTTACTTTTTATCATCTGTCAAAAACGACATTTTGTTCTATAAATGTTTGAAATACCTAGGCTTGACGTCATAGTTTAGCAGCGTCATATATGTAGGTACTCATTTTGTGATTTTGGTGAATTAAAAATTGAAGACTTGATGGAAAACAAAACGAGTAAGGTTTTCCGAAGGTATTTAAGCAATTTAGTGATCAAGAGTTCATAATCTGTCGTCACCCCTATTACAGTTAGTGACTGCCAGACGGATGTGACGTTGGCATAGTTTAAGTAACATTGTTAAGTTGGCACTTCTTGTACAAAACCTTGGTCGAAGACGAAACCCCAAAAACTAAGCAGCCAGCGAAAGGAGTCCCCATTAAAATGTCTATGGTTCAATTAAATCTCTGTCGAGTATTTATGATTTAGTTTTTGAAATTCGAGCAAACTGAACGAACTCCGGTGGAGGGTGCGGTGCTGGTGGCGCTATTTCGTTGAAGCGTTCCGTTTGGCGCAGATAATTGCGGGCTCGTTCAATAGCGGACAAACAATCCGCATGAAATGGCTCTTGGAAGCGAGCTGCGTACATCACAGGAATGTATTTAGAAATAATGTAATATTCAGGAGCAAATCACACACGGTCATCTGGCTCGTAACTAGGATTCCCTGTACCTACTTGGGAACTAGAGACTGATACACCCTGTATATACGTTAAAATTCATCCAATTTTAGATCGGCTCTTTGGAGGGTATTTTCAGGTCCTTTTTAGGGTTCCGTACAACAAAAACCCTTATAGGATCACTCGTGCGTCTGTCTGTCTGTCCGTCCGTCTGTCACAGCCAATTTCTCCGAATCTACTAGACCAAATCAGGTGAAATTTGGTAGGATGGTATAATCCTGTAACCTAAACACAGACGTGCAAAGTAAATATATATTTTTTTTAAATAGAGGTCATTTTCGGGGAAAAAATTAGGAAATTTTTAAAAAAATATTTGTAATCCTTACTGTAACATATATCAAATAAAAGGGCTTGTTATGAGGATCTCAAATATATTTTTGTTATTATTTTAAAATAAATAGTTTTGATTTATTCATGAAGGAAGACGAAAATTGACCATTCCACCCTTGATCTCCAAAACTACTGAGCCTAAAATTTTAAAACAAATACAAAATAATAGTAAATTGCTTCTAGATTACAGGAAAACCTATAAGAATTCTATCAATTGAAAATAAAGTGGTAAACTTAATATAATACGATTACTTACGGAAAATAGTTCACTAAAACACCACTAGATAGCGCTAGTAGCATTTTTATGTTGCTCGCGTTTGTGTCTTGTGTTTGTCATGTGAATAGGTTACATTGAGATATAGTCAAACGCACTCAAATTTTTAATTTAAAAAAAATCTCGTAGTTGTGTGGAGAGGTGTGGTGGTACGGAACACTTATACCGCGAGTCTAACTTGCACTTGGCCGGTTCTTTGCTTATTCCAGTGGTACCAGAGGCGTCCAACAGGGCGTTAATAATAGAATAAAATGTCAATTTATTAAGCAGACCATCAGATACTTAAAACTACAATAAAATACCTACATACAGTATTTTTTTTTGTTTTGACTATTTAAAAGTGTGTGTAAACACCAATTTGAAATAAATTGTTTTGATTTTGATTTGATTTTGATATAATTCTAGCTTCCTGGTTGGTCGTCGTTTGTCCGCTATTTTTACAACGCGGTCATTTTTCATCCTCTGTAGGTAGCCAAGCGAGCGAAAACGAGCTGATTTTGCTTTTCCCATAATAATCGGATCGGATATCAGGTCTTCAATTTATTTATTCAGAGAGCCGATTAACATGAAATGGCGCTGAACAGAAGAAAGTGGCAAGACTTGGTGTCGGAGGCAAAGATTCTATTTGGGTCTTTGAGCCAGCGAAGTAAGTAGTATGTATACAGGTGTAACAAAATTGGTGTAGGATCCTTCGATAAGGTATTTTGATTGATCAGCCGATTGGTCAACTCTGTATGAAAGGTCCAATTTTCCAACTCCACATGTTTTCTTCCTGACCAGTTTTATATGAAGAAAAAAATTAGAGATGTCTAAAATGCACTATTTTATCTAACAGTGTGAATTGTATTAAAAAATTCCAAATGCGGCCCTGGAGTCGGCGTGATGGAATCAACTGTGTCGAGGCCGCCTGTTTGCTCCAGTGATTGGTTCGGGACTCAGGACATTCGCTGAACTACTATCTAATAAATTGTAGTAGGAAATAAATTATAGTAGGATAGGACCCGAAAATTGTCCTGAGTGACTTATCTTAGAAAATTTAAATCTAGAGATTTAAGGCCTTTTATTAAACGACTTCAAAAAAGGAGAAGTTTCTCAATTCGACCGTATATATTTTTCTATATTTTTTCATGTTTGTTCGCGGAAAACTTCGTCGTTTATGAACAGATTTTGATGATTCTTTTTTTTTTTGTTGGAAAGAAGATATCCCAAGAAGTTAGGTTCCGTACAAAAAAAAACGGAACCTTATAGGATCACTTGTGCGTCTGTCTGCCTGTCCATCCGTCTGTCTAAGCCAATTTGTTCCGAATCTACTGGACCAAATCTGGTGAAATTTGGTAGCATGGTGTAATCCTATGACCCAAACACAGATGTGCAAAAAAATATATTTTTTTTAAATAAGGGTTATTTTCGGGGAAAAGAAGTTTTCGAAACCTTATTGTGTCATATATCAAATGAAAGTGCTCGTTATCAGGATCTTAAATATATTTTTGTTTACATAGTAAAATAAATAGTTTTGATTTTATTCATAAAGGAAGACGAAAATTGACCATCCCCCCCTGTTCTCCGAAACTACTGAGCCTGAAATAAAAAAAAAAATACAAAGTACAGTTCATTACATGTAGATTACAGAAAAACCTATAAGAATTCTGTCAATTAAAAAAAATAAGTGGTAAACTCAATATAATACGTTCACTTACAGAAAATAGTTCTAGTCATAACAGAAAATAGTCTATCGGTGTTCTACGGGATTCATTTCGGAGAGTGTGTCCTGGAGCTTCACGACCTCATTCCCCCTCTCCATTTCATCATCGGACGACCAGGTGCGGAGGGCGGTTCCACCCTTCTGTCGTCAATGTCCTACCTTTACACACGAAGCGTTTTGCTTCTTCGTTCATCATGCGAACGGCCAAGGGGTGGAATTCCCTTCCGTCGTCTGTATTCCCCGATTCGTAAAATTTAGGAATCTTCAAGACGAGAGTGAATAGGCACTTTTTGAGCTTGCGTGTTACATTCTGGGCTGCATAGGCACTTACCATCAGGTGAGGTGCAGCCAAACACACTCAAATTTTTAATAATAAAAAAAAGCTCCCATCTTACTGTGAGGATTTCAAATGTGATATTTTGTATGTGACTTTGGCATTGTACGGAACCCTCTCCAAGCGAGTTCAACTCGCATTTGTCTGGTTTTATTTAAAATATTTTAACTGTAAATATTAAAATACAGCGGCCATTTTTTTGTGTCAATCGACGAAGAAGTCCAAGTGCACTTGAAAGTATGTGATCGTCCGAAAATTATTCTGTGTCACTTAAAAACACAAAAAAAATAGTTGAAAAACAATGTGTTCAAGACAGTGTATTCGTATCCCTGATTTGCAGCGATACGACTGCAACAATTTTTAAACATTAATGTTTAAAATTATTTGCCAGTGGCATTTTTGTACATTTTTATTTTCAAATTTTGAAATTTAGTGGGTTGCTTACCAATAGTGACTTTACGCCCCGGACGTTTAGGTACGTATTCGCATGCAGCGGTCGGCAACGCAAAGAGTAGGCTATTAAAGCGGTAAAAATGGAGATTTTGTAGGAAGTGATTTATCTGTCACGTAGTAACTATTATACTAATCTGTGGTATTATATGCTATAAGTGAAATACTTGTGAAAACTCTAAAAAGGTACTGGCCATACCACAGATGAGATACTACTTACTTCGTGAAAGTGATGTTTTCCTTGTGCTGGTAAAATGTATTTCTCCAAAATGCCACTAAAAGTGTCGATAATATTTTTAACATCAAGAACACAATAATATTACATATCAACTCGTAAAATCAGACCTCTGTCACTACATGTACTTGCGCGCGCTAATTACTTACGGGTAATTACTTGCGAACCTATTACTTAATTAATTATAACTCTATCGTCCGCCCCATGTCTCCGGCGGCGACACGAAATTTAGTGGGTTTCTTACCAATAGTGACTTTACGCCCCGAAAGTTTAGGTACATATTCGCATGCAGTGGTCGGCAACGCGAAGAGTATAAAAACCGCGCACCGCGCACCCTCTGAGACAGTCATAAAAAAGGTAAAAATGGAGATTTTGTAGGGAGTGATTTGTCACGTAGTAACTATTATACTAATCTCTGGTATAATCCTTACTAATATTATAAATGTGAAAATGTGTTTGTTTGTTTGTTAGTTTGTTTGTTACCTTTTCACGCTTCAACGCCTTGACCAATGTTAATGAAATTTGGTATGCAGGTAGCCTGTGTCACGAGGAAGGACATACGCTACTTTTTATCCCGTGAAAATAGCATAGCCCGATGCAGTTCCTGAGGGAACTGAAAATATACTCTTTTTTGGTTAATTTCTTTAACGTCGCAACATAACAATGGATTGTGTGATTTTTGCACAGAGATGGTTGAGGGGGTAAGAAATGACATGATTTACTACTAAGCATTATCCTGACATAGGTCCCGAGGGATCTGGAGAAAAGTCATGTCCACGCTCGCGAGCCGCTTGCGGCTCGCGCACCGCGCACCCTCTAAGACAGTCATAAAAACGATGTCCACGCGGGTGAAGCCGCGGGCAAAAGCTAGTATGCTATAACTGAATTACTTGGGGAAACTCTAAAAAAGTACTTGCCATACTACACATGAGATACTAGTTACTTCTTAAGCCATACTTAGAATTTAAAGAAACTCCCGTGAGAAAGTGATGTTTTCCTTGTACGGGCTCAATTTCTTGTCTGATTTCAGAGACCCGTAATCTATAGCTTTCTTAGTAATATAGATAAACATTAGGTATTTCCATACATAAATAGTTCAACTCATCGTTATATCTGTCCCTTCCCTTGGGTTTTTTTGCCCCCAATTTATTATTTTATCTTTAAGTATTATTTGTTTATTCCTGTTTTCTTTTCTCTATTTAACTATTGTGTAAATATCGTTATCAATACCTATATGCAGACGAAGTCGCGGGCACAGCTAGTTTATGATATAAGTAATGATTGTTAACCAGATTTTAGTTCCAAAAGACCCGCGTGCCCTGTCCAAGATTACGGCTTGAAGCCCTGTCCTTGTGTGTACGTATAATATAAGTTGGGAGAACAATTAGGGATGATTATAATGCTAATAGAAACATTACCGTTACTCATCACAAAAGGGTTAAGTGCTTATTTCGTATTGTTTGCAGAGCTTAATATGATAATATGAGCTCTGTAAAGGACCGTTTTCAAAGTCTTTCGCTAGCCCTTGTTCTGCACGAATGTTGTAAATTATGTAGTGAACTTTCTATGGACATAGAATTATAGACATAAGGCTGTTCGATAAGCACTCTAGCGTCGCTAATAGAAATAATTCATTCATTCATTCCTAAGGACTTCAATCGAAATCATTGAATTAGCGCACATATTGGGGTACAAGGTGTTTTTTAATTGTTTTTGTTTAACTTAACCTATTAGCAACAAGTGATGTTTGTCGATATTGTCAAAAGTGGCGACTTTTAGTAGTTTCTCAAAATATTTACAGATAAAAAATAATAAAACAATCATTGTTACAAACAACTGTGGTTATTGTGCCATTACGTTTCAAGAAATGTAAAGACTGATTTGTGATTCATTCTATTAATAAATATTCATTTAAATGAAAATCTGTGTATTTTTGATGTAGAAATAGAATGTCACATGTGAATTAAATAATACACTTCGGTACAACAAAGACATAATTGTAGGCCGTCAATGCCTTAAATGCATTTTTTTAAGAAGTGGCTGCTTAAAAAAAACGAAAAGACTGTCTGTAATACGTAAATATATACAGATTAAAATAAACATGATATAGTTATGATTTTAAGTCAAAATCTGGGATCAAAAATTAAAAAACCTATAATTTGCGCTCCTGTAAAATTTGTTAAATATATATTCTGACTTTGTTCTTCCGGGTCTGCGAATAGTTGATGCTCCTCTATTTGCGCAAAATACTCAATGATTTCGATTAAATTCCATAGAATAATAGATAGTGGCGTAAGGGTTAGTCCATTCGCTTTACATCAGGAAGTCACGGGTTCGATTCCCGGTGGAGTCATCTTGTAAGACTCTGTTTGGTTGGAGATAGGGCATTTTCTAAGCCCGCTTGGCTAGCTAAGGCACCATCTTATCTAAGTCTTGCCGCCGTGTTAACAACATTGCTGTGTTCCGGCTTAAATGAAGCTAAGATAGCCAGTTCTCCATTGCATTGGGGAATCTTGGTAAGTCCGCTTTAATCTTCCGAATCATCGTCACTTACCATTAGGTGAGATGATGCCAAGGGCTAATCAATTGTAAAAAATAAACATTTATTTGTTTTGGCGGAGCTAGTGTGTTAATCGAACCACCTTAAATGTTAAGAACCTTGTATAACGAGCGTCAGGCCAATAGCACACCCTGGACACTTCATACAACGGGCCAGAAATGACATTTCACAAAAGGAATGACGGAACAAACAAAATGGCGGCGAAATCCTATACGTTCGACAACAAAACTGCAACCAGTTTGTATCAATCTAGGTGACGAGGGGGTGAGGTTGCAATCTAGAGAGCGGCAGGGAGTGTCCATACTGTATGTTAGTACTAATATAATTATATACTTTGCCAGTAGTGCGATCTAAGGTTCAGCAGCTAAACTTTTTTTTTGTGTAAATACGGATTTTGTAATTGTGTAAGAGTGTCTCAGGCGTAACGGCTAACGCCGCTACTCCCTGTCCGGGGGGTTGTGGTTCAAATCCTGCCACGTACCAATGTGTTTTTGAATTTCGATTTCATATGTACGTTTATCCGACGCTCTTACGGTGAAGAGAAACATCGTGAGGAAACCTACTCACGCCTGCGAAGAAACTCGAAGGATGCGTGTGAAGTCAACTAGTCCACACTGGGCCCGCGTGATCGATTAAAACCAGATCAACCTAATTCAGATAAGGCTCAAGCCCCTTGGTGGGTACGTATATGAGCTGATATCAAGGCGGATTTTCTCAAGAATGACACCCATATAGATAGACTTAGAAATTAAAACAAAACCTCAATACAAAATTCAATATTAATCTTTAGAGCGGTTTCTGAGAAACAAGAATTGATGTTTTAAAGTAATAAGACTCTATGACACAAAATGAAATTTACGAAAAATTGACGGTTTAGTACCTATCTACTTAGAGGTGTAATAAAAATAAAATTAATGTTTGTATTTTGATGTCCATTTCCGTAATATCTTCTCCCCGGGGTCAGTCCGTCGGCTAAGTATCGTTAAATGTGGGCAGCGAGCGATAGCAGTATTTTGGGCCGTACAGTCAGCATCAAATATTTAATGGAATCAGTTAAAAGAGGCTGGAATGACCTTATTACTGTCATTTGTGTTAATCTTTTATGGAACAATGATTATTACTGCGAAGCAAAACCATAATGGAGTGCAAAATTTGTTCAGAATAACTTCGCTCAAAAGATATTTACAAAAGAAGTTTGTTTTTGCTTTGAAACACAACAATTTCTATTATTTTCATAGAAAATGTAACATGTAAATTTATTTTTTTAATATAAAAGGATAAAAAGGCTTTACTATTTTTTTAAAATACTTTAACTTTTTCTGTTTGAAATGACTAAGTAAAAAATACTTTTATAAATTTTTTAAGGTTTTTTTCTAGTGAATGGTGCAAATTATGGTTTATGAGACCGGCATCCTTGATTTATACTAAAATAATATCAAACTAGGCCTATACGTTTTACGCCTCCTTGGTTTAATGAATAATCCATTCGCTTTAAACTAGGAGGTCACGGGTTCGATTTTCGGTGGAGTCTAAATATTTAAGACTCGGTTTAGTTATTAGTGGGACATTTTCTGATCCCGCTTGGCTAGATATCACCATCTTATCTAAGTCTTGCCTCTAAAACATCAAAGACTGTTACAGCTGTAAAGCTGCAATTTGGTAGAGTGGTTTAATTTGATTTGGTTCATCCCAAAAAACTTCGCGTTCCAGTTCAAGCGCGTCGAGAATCCTGTGAGCATCTGTTTGGTAATGACAATAAATATCTGCGTTTTGTTTTGCATTTAGGACTCAAATAATTTATTAACATGTTTTTTTTTTCAATACTTATGTTCAGTTATCGACGCGAACAAAGTCACAGACAACAGCTAGTCTAATATGAAACTCTAATAAAAATCATCATAATAATCGTGCCGTTAATGCAATATTCATTTTGAAAAGCGCTATTAACAACTTTTGAAACTACGACACACCAATGCTGACAATTAATATCAGTAACAGAGTCAAAATTTCAAGATTTCAAGATGCTTATTCGAAATGGCGGGGCAAATTGCTCGTAGAACAGATGGCCTTTGGGGCAGTAAAGTTCTCGAGTGGCGACCACGAACCGGAAAACGAAGTGTAGGCAGGCCTACACGGTGGGTGGACCGATGACCTGGTGAAGTTAGCGGGAAGCCGCTGGATGCTGGCAGCGCAGAACCAGTCGTCGTGGAAATCCTTGGGGGAGTACTAGGTCCAGCAGTGGACGTCCTTTGGCTAATATGATGATGATTCAAAAAAGGTGCAAATTATACTCTTTCTGTAAGTCATAAAATAGTAGGAACATAATTATACATATCATTTGTGAAAAATAAAAAAAATAAACAATCATTAGTTAAGGCGAGAGGTATTGATTGAACAGTTGTCTCTGTCTTTTTCTTTACGTGTAAAGTGTAAAGAAAATAACCACAATTTTCACTTTTTCAATGGTTTTAGTTTCAATCAAAACTACAATGGAAATATTAAAAATAACATTATATACTCACTTTTTATTGTCATAACAAATATTTTTGTATATTTAAAAAAAAGTTACACTTCAAAATATTAGTCATAACTAGAGTTGAAAGTGAATGTGTAGACCTATCTTTGGGATTTTTTTCTATCGAGCCTACACTGCTCAATCGTGTTTCTAAAAGCTTTTGACTATATGGTACATCATCAACAATGAGGCTATTTTTTTTCAACCTAGGGTTTTCTATCGTTTACGAGTAATTGACGTCAAAAATAACGAAAATCTGTAATATTACCGCCTTAATATCGTAAAAGTACAATCAATGATATTAAACAAATTATGTCGTTAAAACATGAAAACACGAGAAGTTATACAATAAATCATTGAATGTCATTAATGCCTTTGACAAGAGTAGGCCAGTTTACACGGACAGCACCCGGTCACGAGTATAACGCGAGAGTCAACCATCGCTCCCCTCAACCATATTAGAGGAGTCCAATAATTATTTCTGACTGTACATGTGCACTAATGTGCTTGGTCTGGCCAGTCATTTCTGTCATTAATATCGACGCACATTCAATTTATGGTTAATGGAGGGAGGGTCTTGGTTGAAATATATTTTTATAAATGACTTTCATTATATGAGTTTAGTCAATTTGTTGAAGATTCACAGTATTTTTCCATTAAAACATTATGTTTTTTTTGTTCACCGAGGTCTTCAACCAGTGTGTGTTGCCAGTGATGACATACGGAACTGAGACATGGTCGCTTACTATGGGCCTCATAAGAAGGCTCAAGGTCACCAAAAGTGCAATGGAGCGTGGTATGCTCTGAGTTTCTCTGCGTGATTGAATCAGAAACGAGGAGGTCCTTAGGAGAACCAAAGTAACCGACATAGCTCTCAGGACTGCTAAAATTAAGAACTGGTTATCTTATCTCCAAGCCGGAACTCAGCAATGTTGTTAACATTGATGTTTGGCTGCAAGACTTAGATAAAATGGTGGTAGCTAGCCAGGCGGGCTTAGAAAATGCCCTACCACTAACCAAACCGAGTATTACAAGTTAATTCCTCCCGGGAATCGAACCCGCAACATCCTGGTGTGAAGCGAATGGGTATTACGCCACGGAGGCGGTTAATATAAACTTTATTGAGCAACATACAAATAAAATTCAATTTATCTTAGCCCTTGCTCCATATTTTCAGGGTTTCGAACATACAAAGGGTAACCCAAGGACACCTTATTACTAAGCCTCCGCTGTCTGTCTCTCTGTCTGTCAGCACGCTGTGTTTCATCAACCCTAATAAGCAGATAGTTGTAATTTTCACAGGGTGTATTTCTGTTGCCGCTAAAACATCATCATCATCACTGGCCTCTACGTCTATTAAAGACGATTCACTACCGTGTCCTCGACTAGAGGCAACGCTTTTGGTGGCTTAGCAACCCGAACCGCAAACGGCAGACTCGCCCGCAAGCCTGGCAGGGAAAATTTGCGGCCGAAGGAGTATTGCCGCTCTGGTGGCGCTTTTCCCTCTTGGCAGCGAGCGCCCCAAACCAGGCCTCGTCTCACAGTTTGCGACCCTCCGCAATACGCTACTACAAAAGATAATAAAAAATAAAATTAAAGGAGAAACGTAAAGAATTTAAAAACTTGGTACGGAACCCTTTGTGTGCGACTCTGACTCGCACTTGACCGGTTTTTAAAACAAAAGAAATGTAAACACGACCTTACCTCATGTTTTTAAAGTGACTACTTAAGAGGTGTTTACAAGTTCTGCGAGAAACTGCCGTTTTACGACCTTACTTACAACCAAAAAAAAAACCTTTTTCAAACTAAAATCATGAACAAGAAACTTTTGACTGAATTTTTTTAAGTGCAAAATGGTTTTAAAAGTTTTGCTCACCCATAAACTAGTTCGCAACTGCAAAAGCATTTCGTTGATCAAAACAACCTTTTATCATAGTTATTGTCATAAAAACTTAACTTCAGGGAATATAAATTACGGACCTTTTGGAATATGAAGATAAAAAATCAGAGATTATAAGTAGGTACAGTCGAATTTACTAATATATTGGCAGGGCCAATCGGTCAAATAAAATGTTATCATGTAAACGGTTCATTAATTGTTTGTATCGTCGTATCAGCTCATATACGTCCCCACCGAGGGTTTCGAGCCTACTCTGAATTAGGGCGATCGAGCCTTAGTCGACCACGCGGGCCCAGTGCGGGTTGGTCAACTTGACACACAACTTTCGAGTTTCTTCGCAGAAGTGTGCAGGTTTCTTCACGATGTTTTCTTTTACCGTAAGAGCGTTGGATAAACGTACATATGAGATCGAAATTCGAAAACACATTGGTACGTGATGGCAGGACTCGAATCACGACTTCCCGGATAGGAGGTAGCGGCTCTTGCCGTTGCGCCACCGACGACCTTCTAAAGTATGAAGATAAAAAATCTGAGATTATAGGTAGGTACAGTCTAGTTCATTAATATATTGGCAGGGCCAATGGTTCAAAACATTGTAAGCGTCGAAATGAATATAAAATTCTATACAAACATGTAGATATCAATAAAATGTTATCATGTAAACGGTTCATTAATTATAGTTTGTATTAAACTTTATATCCATTTCGGTGCTTACAATGTTTTTAACCATTGGCCCTGCCAATATATTAATGAACTCGACTTTACATACGTAAATAGTTTCTATGCATCTATACCACTTTTTTTAAGTACCCGGCGAAGTTCGTACCACATATAACACTTTAAACTTTCAGGATTATTCATAATGACAAATTGAAAACGGGGCTTGACCACCTAACACTACACTACCGTTCCCTACCCTACCGTACCCTACACTAAACTACCCTACCCTACCCTACACTATACTACCCACCCTACCCTACACTACCCTACATAAGAACCTTTTCCTGACAAAAACGAACTTAACAAAAAAAGAATTAGCGAAATCGGTCCAGCCGTTTACGCGTGATGCAATGACCAGAAGAAATAGGGGTTCATTTTTATATATAGATTAGTGTTGATGTTTCGATCGTGACTGTACTAGCGCAGAGAAAATACATCATCATATCAGCCGATGGATGGTGGAAGCTAGCTAGGCGGGCTAAGAATATGTCCTACCACCAACCAAGCGCAATTTTACAAAGTTAGACCTTAACGAGAAACCAACCCGCGACCTCCACGCCAACGAAGCGATTAAAAAATTAAAGAAAATTGTGCAACCCCAAGAATATGGTTTTCATTAACTTCCTTGCTCCTTTACATTGCCGCGAGCATTATGCCATCATAACCCGGCAATGTTAAGTAGGCCGTTACTGTGAATCTCATAATCAGTGGATCCAATTTTGCGGCGGTATTACGATTTTAACCCCTTATTTGACACCTGCTAGGTTGGGAGGCGTCACTAAAAATTGACACAATCTAATTCGAAACACTTTCAGAAAATAATGCAAACCTCGAAATCGAGAGTTGGAAAAAATATTTTTTCTGATGTTGAAATTAATATTTTTTTTTAAATATATTTATTAAAATATGTCTGCTACAAAGTGTACGAGGCCAAAACACGATTTGATAAAATTTTCTAGATGGAAAAACATTGCAAAATTCGTTTAAATTTTGTCAATTTTTGCCGTTTTAACCCACAAAAACCAGTTTAAGTAAAACTGGTATTTGTAGGTTAAAAAAGCAAAAATTTACACTATAGTTAGACACAGCACCTTTTTTTTCTATCTTATTCCTCAATCAATTCCTGACATTGTCGTACTCACTTTTTTGCAAAAATGCTATATCTAAGTTAAAAAAATATAACATTGTAAATGTGCATAAAAAGTAAAAACCGAGACAACTGTGATAACAATAATACCTCGCCTTAAACCCATTTACAATCTGCATAAAGGTGTAGGTTCCAGTTTCCATTCGTCTAATTGAACAACTTTCTCCAAAAAACCTATGATCAATTTGCAAAAATATATTTTGATTTCCTATACAAAACTGGTCGATCAACTGACCGATTTATATGAAAATTAAAAAAAATTGCATCTATAGCAAAATTGTAGAACAAATTTGTTCAGTTGGATGAGTACAAGCCTACCTTAAAGTATCACCAGACCTTTGTGTTACAACCTGTAAATGCGGTACGGAATCCAGCTGGTTGAAAAAAACTGTTTGATACGCCAATGTTTTATGAAGAGTAGTAAAAGTACAAATGTGTTTTCGAATTTCGTTTTCAAATGTAACCTACGTTTATCCGTTGCTCTTACGGTGAAATAAACTCAAAGTTTGTGTGTGAAGTCGACCAACCCGCACTGGACCCGCGTAGTCAACTAAGGCCCAACCGCCCTAATTCAGGGTATTCTGTAGCCCGATGGTGGGGACTTATATTATGCTGATTTATGATGATGAAGAGTTTATTCCTAACGCAATCCATACTAAACGTAGTTTGGTTCTTACTTAAATATTAATCAAAGTTTTTGAAATTGTGTGAACACGTTCTAGAAGCTAATGTGTTTCTGTGGTTTGTCAGATTTCCGCAAATAATGACAGAATCCCGCAAAAAATCCATGAATATTTGTATACAGATAATCTCGGAATTAGAAAAAGATATTTTTAACGAAAACCTTGTAAGATTTGTTTGTTAACCACGGACACAAATATTAGTTTATAACTTTGATTGAATAATATATTAATAACCCTTAATTACTCGTGTCAATAAAGTTACATCAATGATCGCGTGGGAAATATTTAACCCCAATTTGCAAAGTAAAATAAAATAAATTTATCATACTTTTATTATTTGACTTAAAAAGTGAACATCTTATCAAAGAATGACAGTATTATTAATCATTATGGCAGACGTGTTGAGTGCAATTAGCATACGGGAACCTTATTTTCTTAACCCTCGACTTTAAGTATAAATATTGCATCTTTTATAAGATGCTGACGAGTCGCCACTGGACGGAAAGCCGGTATCTTGAACATCTGCACTTCTCTTGATATGTTTTTGTATAGCTCGGGGCAGCCGTAATTGATTAGGTGGTAGTTTAGCGGTTCATTAGCATCACTACTCAATCCCTGGTCCATCCATTGGCACTTCCCTCAGATTCTGAGTTGTGATTACTTTGAATCACTTCAGCCTCCACTTCATCTTCATCGGGACTATCTACATCGAGTTCTTCATCCTCTTCAATTATTTGTGTTTATACCATAAGTAAACTGATAAACAGAAATCCGTTATCTTGCCATTGTAAGGGTTCTAACCTTAAAAATATAGTCAAATCAATAAATAAAAAAAAAACTATTTAAATAAATATTACGCAATAATTTATCACAGTGTTGTAAAACTCACTTGTCAGAAAAAGTTGCACTTATGCACCCGTGGGGCGATACACACCCCAGAAACGGTCTCCTGACACAAACAAAGTGCACAGAACGGCGCACGAAACTGATTCATGGAGCGGGGAAGTAGTTCGGCAACTACTAGGAACGTGGAATTTAAAAAAATGAAGGTATTGCAAGCTTTTAAACATACCATAGGGTAAAATATACCCCACGCGAGTAATTAAGGTTTAAGAACCAAAATACGTTTGTATGGTGTATAGGAATAAACTCCTCTTAAGAGCGTTACTTCCGACGCTAGGCCTCACTCGGTAAGCTTTAGACTTTCCATTCGAACGACTAACATTAGTGCTTTTAGTGCGCTAACATAAAGGTATTTTCGTCTTAAGTCACCGCATGATTCCGCGCCGACAATATAGGAGCCTAAAGCCGATTAAAAGAGCATACACACGAGTCAACAATATCGAAAAGTCTGATATTCTGTATACAGGGTGTAACACCCGTTAACTAGAGGTTCTACTCATCATACCGAACAACTTTCCCCAAGGAACCCATAGTCTATTCTCAAAAAAAAATTGGACCCTCCATACAAATATGAACAAAATTGCTCGATCAGCTGATCGATTTGTAGAAAGAGTTAAAAAATTATTTTGCGATTTCAGCAAAGTCGTAGAAAAAAAGTTGTTCAGTATGATAAGTAGAAGCCTCAGTTAGACGGACCTATAACATTTTTTTATATTTTGTATATAAAAGGAAAAGGTGACTGACTAGTATATCAACTAAAGAAATCATTTAAAGGAATAGAAATCATTTTTAAATCCTTTAGGATTTCGCTGAAATTTGAAATACAGATAGCAATTAGGACGTTGTCATCCGCTAAGAAAAGATTTTGGGAAATTTCCACGGGAACGGCAAAAAATTGAACCAGTGCGGGTAGAGCTGCAGGCAACAGCTAGTATTCTAATATTCAGCTACTGCTTCATTTTATCTAAATAACGAAAATATTTAGCTACCTAATAAAACCATTAAAATAAACAAAACGCTTAATATTTCTGGCAAAAGGAAAACGTGAGAGAAATCTTAAGAGCTTTCGAGTAATGTTAATAATACAGGTAAGCAATATCAAACAAAATATCTTTTTAAGCCTTAGGGCTTTTAGACAAACCATTTCTGTTAAGCCGAGAGCGCTGAATCGTGAAATCCATTTATTAATTTTATCAGATTTCAGATTTGACGTTCTGTATTAAGTAATTGATACCTTTTCCCTCTTGATTACTTTGAGTAAGAATCTATTTCAAATATTTCAATTCTATAGGCGTCTTACGTTTCTTTGCTTGGGTCTAATTTAGAAAGTACAAATTAAATACTCGTATTTTTAATGTCAGATAAGGTAATAAAATTAACCAATTTAAATAAATTCGCATAATGTTTAACAAAAGCGTTGACGACAGCATCAGAAATAAATTATGAACTCTTGATTACTAAATTGCACTCCTACTTACTCGTTTTGTTTTCCATTAAGTCTTGATGTCTTAATTTTAATTCATCAAAATCACAAAATGAGTATATAAATGACGCTGCAAAACTATCACATCACCCCTAGGTGTTTCAAATTTTTTTAGAACTAAATGTCGTTTTTGACAGATGATTACAAGTAAAACAGATGACTAGCATTCGTCATTCCCATTACTGAGCCTAAGCCTAAAGTTAGTTTTCAAATATAAGAATATTTAATCTCAATAGAAATAATAGTCCAATTAGATCTCATAGTGTGAGGTGCCTTGGGAAAATTTATATCAATTAGTCAAAATAGGAACCAGCGGCGTTGGCGCACCCTCCAATTACGCCGATGCACGCACAAAAAGGAAGTTGGTTATGGAGGGAGGGGCAGGGTTCTTTAAAAGTAGTCAAATCCACCAAAAACTGTATATAAATTAAAATGAAAAGTAAAATACGGAAATGGACAGTGGTATCGATGAACAGGATGGGAAATTTACCATTTCAAAAAAAAAACAGCAAATAAAAAAAGTAAAAATAGACAAAAAGATGATATGAAAGCAGGTTGAAAATAGATAAACAAAAAAGATTGACTTCGTCACAAAAGTTCTGGTTTCGCCGTGTCCGTCCATCTTTCTGTCCGTAAGTGGGTATGTCATAACCGATTTACTCTAATACTACTTGTATTACACCTCATCATATCAGCTCATATACGTCTCCACCGAGGGAATCGAGCCTACCCTGAATTAGGGCGATCGGGCCTTAGTCGAACATGCGGGCCCAGTGCGGGTTGGTCGACTTCACACACAACCTGCGAGTTTATCCGCAGGAGTGTGCAGGTTTCTTCACGATGTTTTCCTTTGCCGAAAGGGCGTCGGATAAACGTACATACGAGTATGAAATCTAAACTCGAAATCACACACTACAGCTAATAAGCTGAAATTAAGTTTTTTTATACAAATCGTTTCTCGAATGGCTTAATCTTCTATGTCAGTTTTTTTATGACTTAAATTACGACAACCACTGACTTCCACCTATAAAACTACGTTTTATTACACTGTTTCAAGAAAGCATAAAGAAAAAAACATATTTCCATGATCACGAAGCAAAAATATGAAAGGTTGCCCCATGATCACGAAGCAAAGATATGAAAGGTTGCCCCATGATCACGAAGCAAAAATATGAAAGGTTGCCTGTTTCACATTACGATTTAAAGATCCAAAAATGTTTATTAAAGTTACACTCTCTGATGGTCATAAGATAGAAATTACATTACATAATGTCAGATTGTCAAAAAAATAAAAAACAAACAATCATCAGTTAAAAATGTCAATAATATGATTGACAGCACTAGGTTCACCTATGTGACAGCCATAAAAAGTATAAAAGTACTGTCCAATTAATTCTGAATTAACCCAGTTAAGGACCGACGACGGTAAAAAATTCTGCCTACCGCCTTTACGAATTAATCTTAAGCAATTCCACTTAAATGGCCATTAACTGCCTCCCCAGCTGTTATGAAAATACTTATTAATTAACATAAAATAAGCCTAAGTATAAGTACAAATTAAGGCAAAACAACTAACGTAGACTACCCACCGACCAGAAGGGTAGTTCCCAACTGTTATAATTTTAACCGCCTCTGTGTCGTAATGGTTAGTTCATTCGCTTCATACACAGGAGGTAGCGGGTTCGATTCCCGGTGGGGTCAACTTGTGAGACTCGGTTTGGTTGGTGGTAGGACATTTTCTAAGCCCGCCTGGCTAGCTAGCACCATCCTATCTAAGTCAGTGTTAAACATCAGTGTTAAAAATATTGATGTGTTCCGGCTTGAAGATAAGATAGCCAGTTCTCCATTGCGTTGGGAAATCATAGTAAGCCCGCTTCCATCTTCGGCATCATCGTCGTTTACCATCAGGTGAGATGATACCAATGGCTTACAAATTGTGAATAAAAAAAAAAAATTACCGACATCTTAAAAGAAGGTGGTCGGCATTTTGACTTTTTATCAAAATTGGTTAAGTAGGTATTTAAACCTGAATAACGTTCGTATAATTTTTTGGAACGCGTTATGTATATGTATTTTATCCGCAACTTAATTTTAAATTAAAGGTACTTTTTTAAAAAATTCTCAGGAACGTGGAGAGGTATTAAGTTGAAAATAATATCAAAAACTGAGTTTGAAGCAAAGAAAAAAAAATACTCACTTGTTGTTATTAAAGTGGGTTTTAACGTATTCAGCGTTGTCAATTATATCCAACCTAACGTTACTTTTTTAAGAATTATTTTTTCATCTTTGCTCACGTCTACAATAATAGCGTCGGTGGCTCAACCGGTAAAGACTCGGTCCTCCTAACCATAAGTACTTTTAAAGTAATATTTTTTAATCTATGCTAACGTGTACTAAAAAAGCGTCGGTGGCTCAACCTGTAAAGACTCGGTCCTCCTAACCATAGGTACTTTTTAAAGTAATATTTTTTAATCTTTGCTAACGTTTACTAAAAGGCTTTTTTTTTTTTTGAAAAAGCGTCGGTTGCTCAACCAGTAACGACTCGGTCCATCTAACCAGAGGTACCGGGTTCAAATCTGGACGGCCAATGTACCAATGAGTTTTTCAAAAACTTACGTACATACTTACCGATTGCTTTAACGGTGAAGGAAAACATCGTGAGGAAACCTGCACACGCCTGCGAAGAAACTCGAAGGTTGTGTGTGAAGTCGACCAACCCGCACTGGGCCCGCGTGGTCGACTAAGGCCTAATCGCCCTAATTCAGGGTAGGCTCGAGCCCCTCGGTGGGGACGTATATGAGCTGTAATGATGACTAAAAGGCGTCGGTGGCTCAACTGGTAAAGACTCGGCCCTCCTAATCATAAGTACTTTTTAATGTAATATTTTTCAATCTTTGCTAACGTGTACTAAAATAGCGTCGGTGGCTCAACCGGTAAAGACTCGGTCCTCCTAAGCATAGGTACATTTTAAAGTAATATTTTTTAATTTTTGCTAACGTGTACTAAAAAAGCGTCGTTGGCTCAACCGGTAAAGTCGTGGTTCTCCTAACTATAGGTACTTTTTAAAGTAATATTTTTTAATCTTTGCTAACGTGTACTAAAAGGCGTCGGTGGCTCAACCGGTAAAGACTCGGTCCTCCTAACCATAGGTACTTTTTAAAGTAATATTTTAACCGATTTAATCTTTGTTAACGTCTTCTAAAAAAGCGACGGTGGCTCAACCGGTAAAGACTCGGTCCTCCTAACCATAGATACATTTTAAAGTAATATTTTTTCATCTTTGCCATAGGTCACAGGTTCAAATCCGGACGGCCATGCACCAATGAGTTTTTCGAAACTTACGTACATGTACTCACTTATTGCTTTAACGGTGAAGGAAAAACATTGTGAGGAAATCTGCACATCTGATTCCAGATGTGTATGAAGGTCGCGTTGCACACGTCCGTAGGTGCAAATCTAATGTTAAGTGCAACACCAGGCAACTGCCGTCCACCCCTTAGATAGCACAGTTAATTGTGTCACACGATAAGAATAAGAAGATGGCGTCTACTAAAAAAAAAACAGGTTGGGAATGTCCCCGTACTAATTTAAGCAGATGATTGTTAAAAATATAGAAAATCCAACTTCAGAAAAAAATGTCCAGATTCATGACTAGAAGCCACTATAAGGTTTTGTTGAGGGAGACAAAATAGCCCTGTGTTTAATTATAATTTAATAATAATAATAATAATACTGTGTATAATACGAGTTACCGCGTATGATCCGTCCTTAAATATTTCCCGCCGTTTACCTGGGTTAAGTCGAGGTATTGATTTGAACAGGTGTCTAGGTCTTTTTCTTTACGTGTAAAGATTAAAGAAAATAACCACACTTTTTCAATGGTTTTTCGTTTCAATCAAGAACTACAATGAAAGTTTAAAAAATAATAACATTACTCACTTTGTACTATCATAAAAATATTGTTGTAATTTTTTTTTAAAAATTTATACTTCAAAATATTAGTCATAACTAGTGTTGAAAGTAACGATGTAGACCTATCTTTAGGTTTTTTTTTTCTATAGAGCCAAAACTGCTCAATCGTTTTACTTATAGCTTTTGACCTTAAGGAACATCATCATCAATAAGGGTTTTTTTTATTTCAACCTTAGGTTTTTTATCGTTTAGGAGTAATTGACGTCAAAAAAAATGAAAATCTATAATATTATCGCCTTAATTCACCAACTACGATTAACACCTACAGACGACTGGATTCCAAGATGAAAGCTTTCATGCAAATATGAAGTTTAAGTAGTAAATCATCACCATCATCATATCAGCCAAAAGACGTCCACTGTTAGACAAAGACCTCCCCCAAGGATTTCCACGACGACCGGTCCTGCACTGCCCTAGCCGACATAGCCTAGCAGGTAACCGACATAGCTCACAGAATTGCTAAAATTAAGTGGCAGTCGGCAGGGCACATAGCTCGTAGAACAGATGGCCGTTGGTGCAGTAATGTTCTCGAGTGGTGACCGCGTGCGAGAAAACCTAGCGTAGGTAGGCTTCCCACACTGTGGACCGACGACCTGGTGAAGGTCGCGGGAAGTATAGTAAATAATTCAACTTCCATCCCTTTATTAAAAATGCTCTCCGACACACTCCGGCTTGACCTGTTTATGTGAATCGTATTAAAACGTGCATTGTACATAGGTAAAGAAAGGAAACCTGCACACGCCTGCGAAGAAACTCGAAGGTTGTGTGTGAAGTGAACCAACCACCGCAACACCGCGTGGTCGACTAAGTCCCGACCTTAATTCAGGGTAGACTCGAGCCCCTCGGTGGGTACGTTTATGAGCTGATATAATAAAAGAGGTGATTTGTAAAAAAAATAATATCACAGCACTCCCTACAAAATCAAAATAGCATCCTTAATTTTTTTTTTATGTTTATGAAAAGTTTGTTAAAATCTTTAAAAGAAATGCCTTATTTTGAACTAAGTTTAACTCGTAATTACTGCTAATCAGATATCCTGGATCCTGTTATGTAGTAAGCTAGGGTAGATTTCAAAATTGCTAAAGCGGTTACAACTAAATAAAAGCGTCGATACATTAAATACATTAAATGTATCGACGCTATTATTTAGTTGAAACCGCTTTAGCAGGTAGTTTTTCTTGTTTGTGTGGCCCTCATTCATAACTTTTTCTGTAGGAAAGTCAAGAATACTCCAGTTGGCCCACATCGCTTATATCCTGCGGGTGACTGTGATTGATAAGTTGCTGTAATGCTTTCTGAGGTACCCACTTGTTTGTAGCAATAGGATTTTGCAGTAAAAGGCTTACTGCTGATAAAACCTCTTCCCCAATCAAAACCATGGAGAGACCCGAAGAGACAAGATTTTTGTATTGTAAAAACATTTTTTTAGGGTTCTGTACCTCAAAAGGAAAATAAACTTTTTCTCAGGAACACTTAGAGGTATCAAGTTGAAACTAATATCAAAAATTTTGGTCGAAGTAATAAAAAGATAGGGCCATTTTACGGCCATTTATGTCACATATTTTGATACTCGCAGGCAATTGTAAACCTATAGGGTACTTCCAAGTAAGAGCAAGGTCGTACAGTACAAGTAAAGAAAAAATCCAAAAACTAAATTTGTACATACATCAAATAAAAAAAATGCATTTACAAACTTATATTTGAAGGTGGAGAATTGACCGCGATTTCAGTCGATGTACGGAAGAATATTATTTCAACTACAACGTTAACTTTGTCCTTCAATCCGATTATTGTACACCCAAATCACAGATTACTAATTAGTTACTACCCAAATGTTGTTGGTACGGAACCCTCAATAATAATAATAATAATTCATTTATTGTCAGACTAAAAATCCATAAAGTACAAAATTCAAACATTACATTTACATAAAAGAATATAAAAAATTGGATAAAGATCACATTCATTCAATAATCAATTAGATCAAACAGAATAAGTCAAGTTAAAAACAAATTTTTAATTTTAATGTTTTTTTTTATGTACCTGTATATTTTTGTAATTGTACATCATTACAGCTCATATACGTCCCCACCGAGGGCTCGAGCCTACCCTGAATCAGGGCGATTAGGCCTTAGTCGACCACGCGGGCCCAGTGCGGGTTGGTCGACTTCACACACAACCTTCGAGTTTCTTCGCAGGCGTGTGCAGGTATCCTCACGATGTTTTCCTTCACCGTTAAAGCAATCGGTAAGTATGTACGTAAGTTTTTGAAAATCTCATTGGTACATTGGCCGTCCAGATTTGAACCCAGTACCTCTGGTTAGATGGACCGAGTCGTTACCGGTTGAGCCACCGACGCTTAGTACGCTTGTAATTGTATAATAAAGCATTGATTGATTAATGAAATTAAATATTAAACCAAATCTGATTAAAAATTTATACTAAATTAAGTTACCAAAGAGTTGGCAAATTCTACTATTATGTCAAAGATAAGAATGTTGGTAACAATTTTGAAATATTAAATAGATAATTATGTCAAGGATAACATAACATTTCAATGCGCGAGTCCGAAAAACACTTAGCTGTTTTTGTTCTTTGTAACTGTAACTTTTTAATGTGACTTAGTTATAGGGATTTTTGTGTCGTAATTCATGCCTTAAGGCCCTAAGATGGGTCAAATGACAATATTCAATTAAAATTATTGAAAGAATGTGTAAAGCTATCACCATGGAAAAAATATATAATATACTTTAGGTAATAAAAAATCGATTTAATTGAATACAATTTTAAAAATATTACCACTTTTGATGTAAAAAATATACTGTAGACCCTGTTTTTGGCATTAATTGCAAAATTTCTCGAAAACAAATAGTTAATGTTAAATGAAACCAACACACAAAAATCGGTGACTTTAAGACCTTTCATTTTAATTGAACACATTTTTTTAAACTTATTGGACAGTGATGAAAAGTAATAAAAACATGTAAAAATCGAGAATTGGGCGTTCGGTTTCAACGTAACGGCCGCGTTCAAACTTGCATTGATTTGAACTTAAAATAAATAGTCTTACGTTCGATATTATTTAAACACGTTTCAACCTGCTCGGGTTAAGTGCTCTTAGGGCCTTAGCATTTTTTAAACATAAAACTGCGTTTATAATTTGTCAGCGACCGGTTTCGAACACCATCTTCTGCCTGAAGATGGTGTTCGAAACCGGTCGCCGACAAATTATAAACGCAGTTTTATTTGTTTAATGTGAAATTAGTGTAGATATATATCACACAATCACACCAACTTGTGTGGTTGTGTGATATTCCACCAAAAACCTACAATCAAAAGTATCAATTCATTATTTTTTTATTCACAATTCGTAGGCCCTTGGCATAATCTTAACGGATGGTAAGTGACGATGATGCTGAAGATGGAAGCATGCTTACCAAAATTCTCCAACGAAATGGAGAACTGGCTATCTTATCTTCAAGCCGGAATACATCAATGTTGTTAATACTGATGTTTGGTCGCAGGACTTAGATAAGTTGGTGACATTCATAATAAGAAACACATAAAAACCGACCAAGTGCGTGTCAAGCCACGCGCAATGTAGGGTTCAGTAGTTGCCATTATCGCGTCCATATCTAATTTTCAAATACAGTGGTTTAGTTGTTAGGGGGTGGGGACACTCGACTCCAACAAAATTTAGCACTTTCAAGCCTATTTTTTCTAAAACGGAACCCTAAATTATAAAATGGTCTTAGAAGACTCACCACTATCTTTTCTTACCAACCATACCGCACACGACTAGGTTTGACGAGAAAAAAAATCATACCCACTTTACTTGTAGGGGAGGTACCTTCAAAAAGTTAAGTAAATTTTCCAAAAATTTTTTTACAGTTTTTTCCGCGTTATTACTATATATATATCTTTGCCAAATTTTAGCTCTCAACTACTAATAGTCTAGGAGCTAAGCCGCGGACAGACAGACGGACAGACAGACATGACGTAACTATAAGGGCTTCTTGTTGTACTACGGAACCCTAAAAAAAGACGCGTTGATAAACTTGTTGCCAACATAATGTGTAGGTTCATGTATTGCGACATCTTTCTGAACCCTGTGCCTACAATATACCTATGACCTACATTCACCAAGAGTAAACCTTTCAAGTAAGTATTTTTGTATGTTAATCTCCTTCTGATAAGCTTTCGGGATCGTTTATCTTAGTAAGTGCAGATAGTGACGGCGTAGAAAGAAATAAGCTTATGAATATCTCTATATGTAAATTCTTACCACCTCCGTGGCGTTATGCTTAGTCTATTCGCTTAAAACTAGGAGGCCGCGGGTTCGATTCTATATATAAGATTTGTTTTGGTTAGTGGTAGGGCATTTTCTTAAAGACCTCGCACTAGAAACATTCATGAAGCTGTTTAGGTTACAGGCTCAGTCAAAGAAACAGACATACATACATATACCCGAAAAAATTACCATCCGTTTTGGGCAGTTAAAAGAAGCGTTAATATTAGAAGTTTGAGTTTTTAACAGGCACATCTTAGCCGCACCCCGGACACTGCATACGTCGTTGTGAAATGAAATTTCTTAAAACAAATGAAGGAGCAATCAAAATTGCGGCGAAATCCCATACGGTCAAGAACCAAACTACAACCAATATGTATCAATCTTGGTGACGAGGGGGTGAGGTCGCAATCTAGACAGCGACAGGAAGTGTCCATACTGTATGTTAGTGCTTATATACATATATACTTTCTTAACATTCTTAACAAAGGGTTTCTGTAACATCTATAGAGGGAAATTCTGTGTCACTTATTTGGACCCACGTTTGAGGAGTATGCCGCGGCTTACTTCTCTCATAGGTTGCTGTAGTGAAACTGAGAGAGATGTAGTGTAATTTTTATACAGTTTGATTTTCTCAGCTAGGTACGTCTTTTAATCTTTTACTTGATTCCACTTTGCTGTCGGGCCGTGAAAAACAATGCGATATACAGGGTGTATAAAAACTGGTATAGGATCCATTAACTGGAGGTTCTACTCATCATACTGAACAACTTTCCCTAAGGAACCCATAGTCAATTAGCAAAAAAAAAAATGATCGAAGCTCTATACAAAAATGCACAAGTTGTTCGATCAGCAGATCGTTTTGTATGAAGAGTTCAATTTTTTTTGCAATTTCAGCAAACTTGTAGAACAAAATTTGTTCAGTTTGATCAGTAGAAGCCCTAGTTGACGGGACCTACACCAATTTTGTTACAACCTGTATAGAAACTCTATGACTCTTAATATTACAAGTTCAATATTTAAATACATAGGTAAATATCCTTACTAATATTATAAATCCAAGTATCTCTGTCTGTTTGTTACTTGTTCCCACTAAAATTGCTGAACAAATTTCTATTAAATTTAGCATAGAGCTGAAAGAAAGGGCAGAGAACTACATATTGTAATATTTTTTAACCCGGAAAAATGCAAAGTTCCTAAAAGGTCTAGAAAAAATATCTTATCTAAGTCTTGCCGCCAAACATCAGTGTTAACAACATTGATGTATTCCGGCTTGAAGATAAAATAGCCAGTTCTCCATTCGGCATCATCGTCACTTACCATCAGGTGAGGTGATGCAAAGGGCTTACCAATTATAAAAAAAAAACAGTGCGACCTCTATTATACAGGGTCTTCGGCAGATGGTTGAAAATACGAAAATGGGGGATAGGTGGGGTCGCCTCCCACCTATTTTGAGAATTAAAAAAAATCTAGGACTTGTAATTTTTTTTACAGGATTTATTTTTCCTTTTTTTAGAAATTTTGCCATTTTTATACCTTTGAACACATGTAACTTTTTGTTTTTTAAAGCTAGCTCCAAAATCTTTTTTTTAATAGACTTTTATAAGATTGTCGGCTCTAAAAAAAATTATGTTTGTTACAAGTTATTGCTAAAAACAAAAATGTGGGCCCCCGAACTTAAAAAAAAAGTTGAACAAAAATTTAAAAGTCAACTTTGCGATGCATTTAAAAAAAAAATAATGGGGCTGGAAGGCTTCTGTTTTTTTTGAAACATCTCTAAAGCTTAGGCTTTTGAATGGTATGTAATTTGTTTCGGTATCTTTTTTGTAACCGGAGTTGTTAATTTTTTTTACTCAATTGGACCATGTTGACGAAATTCCACTAGTTACATGTTTTGTGAAATGTATCAAATGCAAAGTTGAAAATAATGTAAATACTTACTGTTGGGACGGTTACAAAGAGCAGGTACGTTTTTTTACATTCTTGCA
This sequence comes from Coleophora flavipennella, assembly GCA_947284805.1. Classification (NCBI taxonomy): domain Eukaryota; kingdom Metazoa; phylum Arthropoda; class Insecta; order Lepidoptera; family Coleophoridae; genus Coleophora; species Coleophora flavipennella. Next base: position 7,779,896 of record OX369280.1, on the reverse strand, counting down.
CACACATAATGGCTATCTTTTGTCATTTATTGGCATATTGGAGTTAGCACTTCCATATGCCAATAAGATGTCCGCATATTCCGCATTGGTAAATTGAGCCATTTTAAACCACAACAAAGTCTTAACAAAACGTCTGATAATAACAAAAAGTGACAAACAACAAAAAAACTTAACAAAATCACAAACACAGCAAAGTGAAATTAACGAAAACAAAAAAAAATGTTAACGTTATTAACGTTTGTGATTTTGTTAAGTTTTTTTGTTGTTTGTCACTTTATGTTATTATCAGACGTTTTGTTAAGACTTTGTTGTGGTTTAAAATGGCTCAATTTACCAATGCGGAATATGCGGACATTTTATTGGCATATGGAAGTGCTAACTCCAATATGCCAATAAATGACAAAAGATAGCCATTATGTGTGTGCAAGAATGTAAAAAAACGTACCTGCTCTTTGTAACCGTCCCAACAGTAAGTATTTACATTATTTTCAACTTTGCATTTGATACATTTCACAAAACATGTAACTAGTGGAATTTCGTCAACATGGTCCAATTGAGTAAAAAAAATTAACAACTCCGGTTACAAAAAAGTTACCGAAACAAATTACATACCATTCAAAAGCCTAAGCTTTAGAGATGTTTTAAAAAAAACAGAAGCCTTCCAGCCCCATTTTTTTTTTTTTAAATGCATCGCAAATTTGACTTTTAAATTTTTTTTCAACTTTTTTTTTAAGTTCGGGGGCCCACATTTTTGTTTTTAGCAATAACTTGAAACAAACATAATTTTTTTTAGAGCCGACAATCTTATAAAAGTCTATTAAAAAAAAGATTTTGGAACTAGCTTTAAAAAACAAAAAGTTACATGTGTTCAAAGGTATAAAAATGGCAAAATTTCTAAAAAAAGGAAAAAAAATCCTGTAAAAAAAATTACAAGTCCTAGATTTTTTTTAATTCTCAAAATAGGTGGGAGGCGACCCCACCTATCCCCCATTTTCGTATTTTCAACCATCTGCCGAAGACCCTGTATAGTATAAAAAATTGCTAAATAGTGCAATAACACAGCGGTCATCATAGAACGAACAGCCGCACTATAAAATTGAATTTATTGAGTTTAATTTATTTTATTTTATTTTGAGCTGAATTTTCTGTTTGTGGGCCCGTGGTTGCCTCAATAAATAATTATTTTATTTATATTTATTTATAACGAGGGTGAAGCCGCGGGTAAAAGCTAGTACCTACTAAATAAATCATCATCATATCAGCCGAAAGACGTTCACTGCTGGGACAAAGGCCTTCTCCAAGGATTTAAACGACGATCGGTCCTGCGGTGCTCGCATCCAGGGGCTTCCCGCAACCTTCACCAGGTCGTTAGCCCACCGCGTGTGGGAGGCCTGCCTACGCTACGTCGGGTTTGTTTGGGTAAATAAGAACATAAGTTTTATTTACGTAAGCGATACTTTAAAAGCTTAATTAAATATGATACGTGTCTACGTGACATCTTTATTTTATTCCATATTTACAATGTATTTTTAGTGCGGGTGTTCGTTCTATGATGACCGCTATGGCTTTGCACTATTTCGCAATTTTTTATACTACTTTGCAATTTTTCAGTGCGGCTGTACCTTCTATGTTGACCGCTGTGGCTTTACACTATTTCGAAATTTTATAGTGCGGCTGTTCGTTCTATGATGACCGCTGTGGCTTTGCACTATTTCGCAATTTTTTATACTATTTTGCAATTTTTAAGTGTGGCTGTTCGTTCTATGTTGAACGCTGTGGCTTTACGCTATGTCGCAATTTTATAGTGCGGCTGTTCGTTCTATGATGGCCGCTGTGGCTTTACACTATTTCGCAACTTTATAGTGCGGCTGTTCGTTCTATGATGACCGCTACGGCCTTACACTATTTCGCAATTTTATGGTGCGGCTGTTCGTTCTATTATGACCGCTGTGGTTTTACACTATTTTGCAATGTTATAGTGCGGCTGTTCGTACTTTGATGACCGCTGTGACTTTACACTATTTCGCAAATTTATAGTGCGGTTGTTCGTTCTATGATGACCGCTGTGGCTGTACACTATTTCGCAATTTTATGGTGTGGCTGTTCGTTCTATGATGACCGCTGTGGCTTTACACTATTTCGCAATTGTATACTGCAGCTGTTCGTTCTATGATGCCAGCTGTGGTTTTACACTATTTTGCTATATAATAGTGCGGTTGTTCGTTCAATGATGACCGTTGTGGCTTTACACTATTTTGAAATTTTATAAAGCGGCTGTTCCTTCTATGATGACCGCTGTGGCTTTACACTATTTTGCTATTTTATAGTGCGGTTGTTCGTTCGATGATGACCGTTGTGGCTTTACACTATTTTGAAATTTTATAAAGCGGCTGTTCCTTCTATGATGACCGCTGTGGCTTTACACTATTTCGCAATTTTATAGTGCGGCTGTTTGTTCTATGATGACCGCTGTGGCTTTACACTATTTCGAAATTTTATAGTGTAGCTGTTCGTTCTATGATGCCAGCTCTGTGGATTTACACTATTTTGCAATTTTATAGTGCGGTTGTTCGTTCAATGATGACCGTTGTGGCTTTACACTATTTTGAAATTTTATAAAGCGGCTGTTCCTTCTATGATGACCGCTGTGGCTTTACACTATTTCGCAATTTTATAGTGCGGCTGTTTGTTCTATGATGACCGCTGTGGCTTTACACTATTTCGAAATTTTATAGTGTAGCTGTTCGTTCTATGATGCCAGCTCTGTGGATTTACACTATTTTGCAATTTTATAGTGCGGTTGTTCGTTCAATGATGACCGTTGTGGCTTTACACTATTTTGAAATTTTATAGAGCGGCTGTTCGTTCTATGATGACCGCTGTACTTTACACTATTTCGCAGCTTTATAGTGCGGCTGTTCGTTCTGTGATGACCGCTGTAGCGTTACACTTTTTCACAATTTTATAGTGCGGCTGTACGTTCTATGATGACCGCTGTACTTTACACTACTTCGCAACTTTATAGTGCGGCTGTTCGTTCTATGATGCCAGCTGAGGTTTTATACTATTTCGCAATTGTTTACAGACAGTTTTTAAATTATTGAAAATTTTATAAAATAATGCAAAATGCACCATTTTTGCATAAACACAGCAAAAAAAAACTGAGTGTACGCAAATAATGTCATGTCTTAGCTACTATCTTAATATTAGAATTTTTTTTAATCGCCCTCAAAAAAGAAGGAGGTTCTCAAGTCAAACCGTAATATTTTACAAGCTTATATTATTTACTTTCACCTGACCCGGTGTCTGTAATGAAATCTTGCAATTTAAATTTGTCCCACTTCCCGGTTTCTGATTAAGCTGAAATTTTGCATGCATATTTATATCGCGTGACAATGTAATATTATGATGACATGGAGCTGATCTGATGCTGGTGATGAAAGGTGGCCATAGGAGCTCCCATCGAGTTTGGGCTCGTTTGATTCGTATTGACGAGTACTTTGATCGTAAAAAGCTTGTAACTAAAAGCGTTTAGATTTTGCGAAAATTATTTTGTATAAGACCATGCTTATATTTTTACGGAGTGGTTTGATTTCCACAATTATTTTATTTAATGATTTTTTTTATACTTTGAAGTTGGTCCCACAACTTTTAGCACTCTTTTATAAAATTAACAAAACTTAAACAAAATTTTAGCAAAATTGTAAGTGTTTTGCGTTGTTAATTATTGTTAATTCAGCAACAAGTTGCAAGTTGGAGAAAATGGTTTAATTAGTTTCATTGTTATAATTACCAGTTATGAGCTTTGCAGTGACGAACCAGTTACCATAAAGAATAAAATGTGTTTAGCGTTGTGAATTACTGCGATTTCATCAACAAGTTGCAAGTTAGAGAAAATGGTTTAATTAGTTTCATTATTATAATTACCAGTTATAAGCTTTGCAGCGACGTACCAGTCACCATAGAGAATAAAATGTGTTTAGCGTTGTGAATTACTGCGATTTCAGCAACAAGTTGCAAGTTAGATAAAATGGTTTAATTAGTTTCATTATTATAATTACCAGTTATGAGCTTTGCAGTGATGTACCAGTCACCATAGAGAATAAAATGTGTTTAGCGTTGTGAATTACTGCGATTTCAGCAACAAGTTGCAAGTTGGAGAAAATGGTTTAATTAGTTTTTTTATTTTAATTACCAGTTAAAAGCTTTGCAGCGACGTACCAGTCACCATAGAGAATAAAATGTGTTTAGCGTTGTGAATTACTGCGATTTCAGCAACAAGTTGCAAGTTGGAGAAAATGGTTTAATTAGTTTTTTTTATTTTAATTACCAGTTATGAGCTTTGCAGTGACGTACCAGTCACCATAGAGAATAAAAAGTGATGTTCAAAAAGATCTATTCTGAACAATAAACACAGACCTTTTTAAATCTAAGTACATAAACAAAACAAATACGTTAAAACATTTGGCAAATCGATCAGTGGTGCGCTAAGCCCTAATGCAGTACTTCTAAATGTCACCGTAACCTTTCAGCGACTCTCCCCAAGATTGTTCTGCACTAAATTGTCAATCAAGTGCGTAGATCGTCTCACCCTTTGTAGCATGAAGTTCTTTTGTAGTGCCTTAAAAGCGAGAACGTAAGAGCTTTTTAGGGTTCCGTGCGGTCAAACTAGAAACCATTAGACTGTATTTAATTCTTGAAAGTTGTGTGTGAAGTCGACCAACCCGCACTGGGCCCGCGTGAGTGTAAAAGAAGAGGACTGTGAAGCTGCGACTTTTCATACAAATGGCTTTAGTGATTTTCAGCTCTTAAATGTTAACCTTTTTTTTTTACAAATTTTTGATAGGTTGTCAGTCAAAACAAAGGCTAGGTCTACAGGTTTTTGTTTTTTCAATAAAGTTATTTTTTATAGTTTTTTTTTTGTTAGTTTTTTTTATTTTTTATTTTATTTTCGTCCACGTGATTTCGTACAAAACTAATTTTGACCATTATTTGTTTCTTTTTAACCATCAATAAAAAAAAACGGCCACATGCAAGTCAGAACCGCACACATAGGGTTCCGTACCATTATACTAGATTACGCTTTTACAATTTTTTTTTATCTTCACGTTTAAAAGAAAATACGTTTTTTTGTAATTTTCTATATTTTAGTGCTTGTTGTAATAGAGGCAACAGAAATACATTATCTGTGAAAATTTCAACTGTCTAGCCATCACGGTTCACGAAATACAGCCAGGTAACAGACGGATAGACAGACAGACGGAGGGACGGACAGCGAATTCTTAGTAATAGGATTGGGATCGCTTTGGGTACCGAACCCCAAAAAATGGTCAAAATCGATGAACTTTTAAGATATGAAAATAGTTTTCGCCTTTTGTATAAAAAATTAAATTTTCGCCGTGGGTTCACCACAGTCCTTAGTGATTTTTATTGGAGTTACATATACGAACATATTAATATGTGCAGTTGATTTATAAAAAGTACATAGTTTGTCCTTACAAAATGATGTTTACCAACTGCAAAAATAATGTTTAAGTGCAAGTTAAATATTTTTTTTATACTACGAAACCAAAGTCGAAACAAAAGCGTCGGTGGCTCAACCGGTAACGACTCGGTCCTTCTAACCAGAGGTACAGGGTTCAAATCTTGTACGGCCAATGTACCAATGAGTTTATTTAAAAAAAAAACTTACGTACATACTTACCGATTGCTTTAACGGTGAAGGAAAACATCGTGAGGAAACTTGCATACGCCTCCGAAGAAACTCGCAGGTTGTGTGTGATGTCGACCAACACGCACTGGGCCCGCGTGGTCGACTAAAGCTTGATTGCCCTAATTCAGGGTAGGCTCGAGCCCCTCGGTGGGGACGTACATGAGCTGATATGACGAAACCAAAGTATAATATTAGTACTAACATCCCTGGACACTTCATACAACGGGGTAAAGATGACATTACAAGAAAGGAATGACGGAACAAACAAAATGACGGCGAAATCCTATACGTTCGACAACTAAACTGTATCAAACCGGGTGACGAGGGGGTGAGGTCGAAATCTAAATAGCGGCAGGGAGTGTCCATAGTGAATGTTAGTACTAATATATTTACTTTGATTTGGTTGTCGAACATATAGGATTTCGCCGCCATTTTGTTTGTTCCGTCACTCGTTTTTTGAAATGTCATTTCTGGCCCGTTGTATGAAGTGTCAAGGGTGTGACGAAACCCTACTTTGCGCGTGGTCTGACACGCACTTAGCCACTTTTATCCTATGACACTGGCACAAAAGCCAGGACGCCTCGCGACGCCCTCCATTGTATTGCGGTATTTTGTTTATAGATGAATTTCGGGGATGCGTGGGTATTTACGATAAAAGGATAATTCAATTATATAGCCTAGTGCTGTCTATATAAATGACATAGTACCTCATACGCGTATAAACGTACATAGGCAAGCTACTATTATTATACTAGCTATTAATTGCAGCTTCGATATTGTTTTTATGACTGTATTCGAGGGTGCGCGGCTCGCGAGCGTGAAAGTAAATATTTTTTTAGACTGGGAAAGAGGGATAGTGTAGCTTTCTATTCGTTTTTTAGGGTTCTGTACTTCAAAAGGACAAAAGGAACCCTTACAAGATCATAAGAAGGCTCAAGGTCGCCCAAAGGGCAATAAAGCGAGCGATGCTCGGAATTTCTCTACGCGATCGAATCAGAAATAAGGAGATCCGCAGGAGAACCAAAGTAACCGACATAGCTCACAGAATCGCTAAATTAAAGTGGCAGTGGGCAGGGCAAATAGCTCGCAGAACAGATGGCCGTTGGGGCAGTAAAGTTCTCAAGTGACGACAGCGCACTGGAAAACTTAGAGTAGGAAGGCCTCCCACGCGTTGGACCGACGACCTGGATGTGGGCAGCACAGGACCGGTCGTCGTGGAAATCATTGGGGGAGGCCTTTGTCCAGCAGTGGACGTTTTTCGGCTGATATGATGATGATGATGACAAGATCACTTCGTTGTCTGTCTGTCTGTCTGTCGGTGTTTCAAGATCCTTTTGCTCAGGAACGCTTTTAGGTATAAAGCTGAAATTAATATCACATCAGGCCCGGTCCCTTAAAGATGTAAATAAATCAAGATCTCGCCCAGCATCGCCCGGCAATAGTAACGATATCATCTGACCATCGGGCAGCTGATTTGTCTACTGATCTTCGCTCTGGTCATGGTTGCCATCCAGTTTCTAGATATACATAGATCATCCACGAAATGCATAAACGGTAAATGTTTGTCGTTAATTTTAAGGTCTCTTTTACTTCACTGTTAAGTCTTCATTAATTTTAAGGCATTTGTGAAGAGCTTGGGTGAAACAATGCCTCCTTGCCGCACGCCCCGCTTAAATGAGGGCTTAGTAAGTCTATGCATTCGTATTTGTATCGTGGCTGTCTTGTGTATTTACCGGAGGATATCCACATATATCTTGTTGAAATTACAACGATGAAAGGAGTGCAACACAGCCCAGTGTTAGACTCCGATGAAAGCCTTTTTGTAATCGAAGGAAACAAAATACAGGGACAGATTATACCACTGCACTTCTATTTCTGTGGAGATCCGTAGAAAAACCAAATTAACCGACATAACCCTCAAAACTGCTACACTGAAGTGGCAGTGGACGGAGCACATAGCTTATGGAATAGATCATCATATCAGCTAAAAAACGTCCACTGCTGGACAAAGGCCTCCCCAAGGATTTCCAGGACGACTGGTTCTGCTCTGCCAGCATCTAGCGGCTTCCCGTGACCTTCACCAGGTTGTCGATCCACTGTGTGGCAGGCCTACCTAAGCTATCTTGGATCTGCAGAGCGTTGTCAGCCCTATGCGTATAGTCTGCTCACAGACTGCTTGTGCAAAAACATGTATACAGTAAGCTCTAAAGATAGTAATTTTCAACATTAAGAGAATTGAACATTATATTCCGGAAGGATTTTATGCACCCTGAGAAAGTAAACTCTCAAAAATTGCGGATTGAGTGCCTTAAATAAAGTACAGGCACTGATAATAGTAATTCTTATCCACAATAATTTAAGGTCCCGAAAATTGCTCGGGGGCGAGCGTTTCGATTACATTCGCAGTGGGGTACTGAGGTCAAGGAATAGATTTTCTATTTCTCGCCCTATCTAAATCAAGCTTTTTCCGAGAGATTGGTTCTATTTTGCACAGTTACCAGGCGAATATTTTGTACAGGATTTTTGTTAATTTGATTTACTTATTCCATTCCCAAAATAGAAACGGCAAACACAACTGAGTTCTCGTAGTCATACTACACTAATTGATCCGTTTATACCAATTTTGTTTGTTCGATTACAATGTTAGGATATACCTACCCATAACTGGAGATGTTGCCATGGTGCAACGGTTTCTTATAGGAACCCAATGGTTTATCTAGAGTTCGTATTAGGTAGTTATGGTTATACATATTATTGGATTCAAGATTTCCATAAAATCATCATAGCAGCCGAAGGACGTCGATTGCTGGACATAGGCCTCCACCAAGGATTTCCACGACGACCGGTTCTGCGCTGGACGCATCGAGCGGCTTTCCGCGACCTTCACCAGGTCATCGGTCCACCGAGTGGGCGGCTTTCCTACGCTAAGATTTCCGGTGCGCGGTCGCCACTTGAGAACTTTACTGCCCCAATGGCCATCTGTTCTACGAGCTATAATCATAAAATTTTGAGTAAACAGGTACATAGAGTGGTTTTTGGTAGAGTGCGAGCCATTAAAGGTATTAACTACTGATGGGATTGATCAACATTTACCAAATAACCTGTAAAGGTTAAGTATAAGTAATTATACGAGCACATACTCAAATGCTATACCAGCTGGAGTGGAGAACTCTACGATACTCAGTTGGCATACCGGCCGGAGTGGAGAACTCTACGATACTCAGTTAGCATACCGGCCGGAGTGGAAAACTCTACGATACTCAGTTAGCATACCGGCCGGAGTGGAGAACTCTACGATACTCAGTTGGCATACCGGCCGGAGTGGAGAACTCTATGATACTCAGTTAGCATACCGGCCGGAGTGGAAAACTCTACGATACTCAGTTGGCATACCGGCCGGAGTGGAGAACTCTATGATACTCAGTTAGCATACCGGCCGGAGTGGAGAACTCTACGATACTCAGTTAGCATACCGGCCGGAGTGGAGAACTCTACGATACTCAGTTGGCATACCGGCCGGAGTGGAGAACTCTATGATACTCAGTTAGCATACCGGCCGGAGTGGAGAACTCTACGATACTCAGTTAGCATACCGGCCGGAGTGGAGAACTCTACGATACTCAGTTGGCATACCGGCCGGAGTGGAGAACTCTATGATACTCAGTTAGCATACCGGCCGGAGTGGAAAACTCTACGATACTCATTTGGCATACCGGCCGGAGTGGAGTATTCTTCGAAACTCATTAGCTGTAGCGGGCGTTGGGCAGCATGCTAAGACATTTGATTGACATAACGTTGCAAAAACAGATTAAGACAAGCTTTAGTAGTTAAATTAAACAAACAATTGTTTTTTTTTTATAGTTTCTCATTAATATTTACAGAGGTGCGTATAAAAATAAACATTAACGATTACGCCCACTCATTGAAAGCCCATTATAAGTCATTGCTTCAGATTTACATACGCCCACTCTGAACGTTTAGTTCAATTATAATGTTATCTGATTGATTGAGATAATGCTCAGTCATCTTTGACAATTTATATTATATTTCCATTCAAGTGCTAAAAGTAATTTTACCTTTTGGTAAAATAGCCACTCCTCTTTCGGCAAAGGATAACTGTTTTACGTACCTACTTACCTTTTTGCAAATAGTTATTTATGCCACAGCCAAGTAATGAGAGCCATTGTAACATAAGTGCTAGTTTGTGCCACGAACCGAAGCTAAGCTGCGAAGCTGAGTGGCATAATAGACAGCACGAATGTTACAATGGCCAATTACGTGCAGTGGCATACAATACTTTTTCTATGACCGTGAAATAAATAAAAGAAAACCTTAAACCCTCAAAAGTGCATCCATACAGCCTAATCACACGCGATGTTAAGTCATGGCGCAGGTACGCGCGCGTTTTTTAAGTGGCTTTGGCATCTTGCACAAAATATATTGAAATTGTGTCATAATCATATTATATTGAATTTTAGAAGCCGAAGCCATAAAAATATTTAAAAAATTTCATTGTAATACAGTTGTCTCGTTTTGAAATGATCATTGTAAAACGACTTCTAGGAATTAATACTTTTGTGATATGATTTGAGGTTATGTATTTAAGGAAATAGGGATGACGTCAGCATCAGAAATAAATTATGAACTCTTGATTACTCAATTACCCTCCTACTTAAAGTTCGGAAAAGCTTTCTCGTTTTTTTTTCCATCAAGTCTTCGATTTTTAATTCACCAAAATCACAAAATGAGTACAAAAATGACGCTGCTAAACTATGACGCCACGCCTAGGTATTTCTTACATTTTTAGAACAAAATGTCGATTTTGACAGATGATAAGAAGTAACTCAGATGACTAGAATTCGTCATCCCTATTACCAAATGGGAGTAAAAAAAATATTTTTTTTATCAATTTTAAGTTATTGTATACGTGGTCTTTAAATGTATATTGTGAATTCAATACATCAAATTAATCAAGTCATTCAGCGTCTAATATTGAGTTGGAGTCTTACAATGAAACTCCACACAATGGATCTGGAACAAAACGCGAAATTTGAATATTTAGGAAGACGCCCAAGGATCCGCGGCGGCCATTTTTATTGCTTAGCGTAGGTAGGTAAAATGGCGACAATGAAAATGGAAAGTCTCATTTCTTCTTTAATTTGAAAACTCAAAAAGTATGGTCTGTTATTACACGAGAACAGCATAAAGTTGACGTGCTAATTATCGGTTTTTTCAATTTATTTGTAAGTTATTGCATAGCTTTTATCGCGGGCTTTGAGCGCGGCGACCGAATCAAGAAATTCGGTAACTAAAATAAAACCTAACACCCCCCACTCCGCCTACCATGTAGCTCGGCCGAGCGTAAAGTAACGTTACCGCGTTTTAAAAACTTACAGTGCCATCTATTAGCGATTTTCAGTGATAAAAAGACTTAGTCAATTTTACTGGTGTAACTTTCTTAGTGATAATTTATAAAAAAATTTGAGTGCGTTTGACTGCAAATCACTTATTTTCAACTGTGGAACCCAAACAAGTTCATTTTAAAGGTTTAGTACCAGGTAATCCCTACTAATATTATAAAGGCGAAAGTAACTCTGTCTGTCTGTTACGCTTTCCCGCAAAAACTACTGAACAGATTTGGCTGAAATTTGGTAGGTAGACAGATTAGGACCTGGATTCAGACATAGGCTACTTTTTACCACGCTCGCGAGCCGCTTGCGGCTCGCGCACTGCGCACCCTCGAAAAGTCATAGAAACGTCCACGCGGGTGAAACCGCGGGAAACAGCTAGTATACTATATTACTAAGACACGCTGTCCGTCCGTCTATCCTACCTTTAAAAGACTGTATATTTTGAACCGTTTATGGCAAATGTCTGAAATTTTTCACAGAATATGTGATATTATTGCAGATTTCCCGAGAAATAATAAAAAAAAAGTTTTTTCTCCATCGTAAAAAGTGTGAAATACTCGTATACAACGTTTAAAAAAACTGAACACTAATACTTTAAGATGTAAATCTACTCATTATACTGAACAACTTTCCCCAAAGAATGCACAGTCAATTCCCAAAAAAACATTGGCCTCTTCATTCAAAGATGGTCAACCAGCTGATCGATTTGTATTTTTTTTGCGATTTCAGCAAAATCGTAGAACAAAAGTTCTTCAAGTAAGGGCACTTATGTGTTCCTTTTTTACACGCTGTATAAGCATACCTTTGTGTGTTTATAATCATCATCATATCATCTCATATACGTTCCCAACAAAGGGCTCGAGCCTATCCTGAATAAGAGCGATTGGGCCTTAATCGACCACGCGGGCGCGGGCGCATTGAGGGTTGGTCGAGTTCATATATAACCTTCAAGTTTCTTCGCAGGCGTGTGCAGGTTTCCTCACGATGTTTTTCTTCACTAGAAGAGCATTGCATAAACGTACATATATGAAATCTAAATTCGAAAACACATGGGTACGTGGCAGGATTCAAGGATTCGATTCCTGGACAGGAGGTTGCGAACCTAACCGTTACGCTATCGTGGCTCTTGTGATTATAATACAAACACTAAAAAAAAACAATAAATAATTAAAACCGACCAAGTCACTTTTCGTGTTTTCATTGGACATGAAAACACGAGAATGTATTTTTTTTATATTAATGAGTTTATTGAATAATGATTGTTTGTTTTATTTTTTTTAATAATCTGACATTAGGTAAATGTAATTACTATCTTATGACTTTTAGAAATAGTGTAACATGCACCTATTTTGAATAAATATTGTGAATCCTTGAATCTTAAGGCTGCGGACTCGATGACAGCGGGCAGTTGTGTAAAATATTATACTCAGTAGCGAAGAAATGTTAATAGCGCGTTCTAGATAATGTACATATTTTGTGCTCTCGTCGCTTGTGTTAAGGTTCAGTTTTCTCGAGTTATTGCAGGTGCCGCCACACATATTTTGAATGTGGCACAGATTCCTGGCCCCATTTGTCTTGTTTGAGCACCAATCACTGCAGACGTCATCACCGTCGCTCTGAAATCTGAGAGTTCCCCTAATTGCCTGGTAATAATAATAATACTTCAGTTCTACGTATCTTATTACTTCTTTGATTTCTTTTATCCTTCAAGGAGTTATTTTGTATTATAATTACAATTCTTAATAATTTCAAATCCTTTGTAACAAGCTTAATTATTTTCCTGCTTTACAAGAACATGGAACAAAATACATCAAGTATTGACATTTATTTACCACTTGAGGACAATTTTACAATTTGCGTGAGATGACGGTTTTTAAGCATATCTTCAGGGTAATGGTTAAGTCTGTTAGCTTAACATCAGGAGGTAACGGGTTCGATTCCCGGTGGAGTCTAACTTTATTCAGTTTAGATGGTGAAAGGGCAATTTCTAAGCCCGCCCCGCTAGCTACCACCATCTTATCTAAGTCTTGCCGCCAAAAATCAAAGCTAAAAACATTGATATGTTCAAACTTGAAGGTTTCCTGGTAGAAATCACTTAAAATGATAAGGCCACCTTTGCACTCTATGTATATTACAAATGATAAGTCCTGTATTGTTTTTTGGCGTGCAATAAAGTACATTTACTTACTTACTTGAAGATAGGATAGCCAGTTCCCGATTGCGTTGGTGAACCTTGTTAAACCCACTTCCATTTTTGGCATCATCGTCACTTACCATCAGGTGATGATGCAAGGGCTTACCAATTAGGGATTAAAAAAAAGAGATAGAATTGTTGACCTATCTGGAGTTTTGGCTTTTTCAAAATTCGAGTGATCAGTTAACATTGAGATTCTTGTCGATTTTTACTTTTTATTTACTAAACTGAGTGTCAATCCCATGACTGACATGACATTGAATAGGGATGACGACAGCATAAAAAATAAATAAAAATAAACTCTTGATCACTAAATTGCCCCCCTACTTAAACTTCGAAAAACCTCTTACTCGTTTAATTTTTCCATCAAGTATTCGATTTTGAATTCACCAAAATCACAAAATGAGTACTTAAATGACACTGCTAAACTATGACGTCACACATAGGTATTTCAAACATTTTTAGAACAAAATGTTGTTTTTGACAGATTATAAAAAGTAACTCAGATGACTAGCATTCGTCATCCCTATTCTAAAAGAGATGCTAAAATTGAAAGGATAGAATTTACGAAACTGAAATATATTTATTCGAAAGGTGTAGGCAGGCAGTAAGGAGCGCGCTACCAAATATTTGTCTACCCTTAGTTCGTCAGCTAACTAGCTTGCTTACATCTTCGGCTTTTGGAATATGAAAATCTGAATATGGTCTTCAAGTTAAGGAACTGGATAACTTTATTCTGGGATCTCAAACCGTAAAAAGCTTTAGGTTCTTATACAAATATTGGCTCATCATATCGGCTCATATACAGGCTGACTGGTTAGACGGCGGACGCATTTTAGGAGGTAAATCAGAAAACGAAACTGAACAACTTTTCTCAAGAAACCTATGGTCGATTCTCAAAAAAATAATTGTATTTTCATACAAATTGGTCAGCTCAATAGCCAACTTTGTACGAGAAGTCCAAATTTTTTTTTGCGAATTGACCATTGGTCTTAAAATGCGTCAGTAGTCTAACCAGTCCCCCTATATACGTCCCCACCGAGGGGCTCGAGCCTACCCTGAATTAGGGCGATCGGGCCTTAGTCAACCACGCAGGCCCAGTGCGGGTTGGTCAACTTCACACACAATCTTCGAGTTTCTTCGCAGGTGTGTCAGGTTTCCTCACGAGGTTTTTTCTCACCATAGCTCAGTTGCTCGACTATTATTTAACTTTCTTGACGCATTTAGGTATGAAGTAAGCAAGAAAGATTAGAACTGAGTAGGCACTATGGTTTTAGGTACTTACTTCGGGGCACTAAAGATGTCGAGTGGCGACCGCGCACCGGAAATCGTAGCGTTGGCAGGCCGATGACCTGGTGAAGGTGGCGGGAAGCTGCTAGATGCGGGTAGCGCAAAACCAGTCGTCGTGGAAATCCTTGGGGGAGGCCTTTGTCCAGCAGTGGACGTCCTTCGGCTGATATGATGATATGATGAGGTACTTTCTAGGTACAGCGAATTCCCTAAGACAAGTATCCAGATTCACAAAACAACGTTAAATTTATCTCAAAAAGTCCTAGCCAGACTTTTTTTTGATTTGTAGGTTCACCGGATATCTTGTAAAATAAACTTGATCTATTAAAAAATCATTATCACTGTTTGCGAAAAGTTAAACCTTAACTTACTACCCTGAATACTCGTGTTAGGTAGCCGACTGTACATAAAAAAAACAACTGAAGAAAGTTTGTTACAACAGGTCACTTTTAAATCCTACGCTGTCTGTGTAGCGAGGTGCACTTAAACAGGTAAGTTTAAGTCATTGACCAATTTCATGCAAATCTGTTTGTTTGCTTGTTTGTTACCTCTTCATGCTTAAACACTTCAACCAATCTTGACGAAATTTGGCACGCACGTATCCTGTGTCATGGAGAAGGACATAGGTAAATTTTTATTTCGTGAAAATAGCATAGTCCGATATTTCCATTTTAATTTTTTAAAGGAAACAACAAATTGTCCTGATTTTTTACACAGATGGTTGAGGGAATGAAAAATGATACATAATTCTTATTTTAGCTTATCCCGACACTACTAAATAGCATAGTCCGATATAGTTCCCGAGGGATCTGGGGGATACTCATTTCCACGTTGGCGCATGTCGGCGTCGCAACAGACGTGATTTTTTGTAAAGAAATAGTTGAGGAGATGAGATGTGACATAGACTGCTCAGAATAGCCTGACTGAACAGATTTGGATAAAACTTATTTTCACGCTTTGTGATTTTTTCAGAGAAATATTTGAGGGGTGGGAAGTGGTATACACTGTTAATCAAAATAGCCCGATATGAAGGATCTGGACAAAACTCATATTTACGCTTGCGAGCCACTTGCGGCTCGCGCTCCACTCACCCTCGAAGACAGTCATGAAATCGAATCAAGCGAAGCTGCGGGCAAAAGCTAGTAAATTGACAGCAATATAGCGAATTATAACTTTTTCAAGAAACCTTCGAAATCGGTGCAAAACTAATAATAATATTAGCCGATTGTCCAACTTTGTTAATATAACTTCGAGCGGGGTTAAAAAAGCGTCCAGTAAAAATTCACGCCATTTTTTGCACAGAGATACTTTACTTTAATAGAAAAAAAAAGTTTCTTGATTTCTAAAGTAGACATCGACACTCACCCTCTGGTTTTTAACAAGACGAATTCTCTCTTTTACTGTCTACAAATTCAGACAAAGTGCCACCTAGAATAAGTTAAGTCTGCGACTTTTGAAACTGCTGCCATTGCAGGTTTCATGTATTGATTAAAAGCCCTTTTCAAAGTCAAACAAATATTGCGATGTCTACAAAATAAATTAAATAAATATATTAAAAATTGATCTAAACATCAGGTTTTCATACGCCTGAAAAATAATGTAATTATAGAAACGCTAAAACACGTTAAAAAAACCGACTTCCATCGCAACCGCTTAGTGCGATTTTACATTATTATTTCAATTTTTTGTTAATTTTTTAAAAGTAAGACCGATTTTTATAAAAACAATTATGGGACCATCTCTGAACCATACACCGGCCAAGTGAAAGTCGAACTCGCACAAAGTAGGGTTAAGATAAAGATGAGATAAATATCCTTTATTGCACACCAAATATACAGAAATGAAAAATATATTAACTAGCAAAATATACAATGTTATGCAAAGGCAGAGCAATTTCTTCCAGGCAACCTTTGGTGAATGGAGGAGACGAGAAAGTGAAACGATAGCGGATGGGTGCATGTGCAACTAAAAGTTAATACTTAATAATAAAGATAAATTACAAATACATACTAAATAAATTTATACAGGCATTCCTTGTTGAATTCGGTACCCTAAAAACAGCGAAACCTCGATTACAGTTATTATAACGTGGGAGAAGCCGCGAAAAAAGCTAGTACCTACGCGAAACTATTAATGTAAAAACTATACATCGTTGTTCAATATGGAACCCTAAAAAGAATCATAAATATCGTTTAAGAATCTGCGATGATACCGCGTTATTGAAAATAAATCGAGTTTTATGATTAAAATTCAGTTTTTTTAGGATACTCGTAGCTTAAAAAACAAAAATCTCTTAATATTTTACTTCTCAAACCCCGAAAGCCGATTACCACTAGTCAATAGTCCTAAATAAACTCAATTTCATTGATATCTCACTTTTCTTTTTGCTGTTTAGTATTTGAGCTACGTCAATCATCAATCAGTGTTGAGTTATGCTATTTTTTGTTAACTGTGCCTTAGTGAATTTCATAGGATGTTCAACTATTAAAAAAAACACTATTTTGAGATAGTATGCTAATTTTGTTCACTGTACCTTAAATAATTGATAGGATGTTCAATTATAAAAAAACACTATTTTGAGATAGTATGCTAATTTTGTTGACTGTACCTTAGTGAATGTGATAGGATGTTCAATCATAAAAAAAACACTATTTTGAGATAGTATGCTAATTTTGTTGACTGTACCTTAGTGAATGTGATAGGATGTTCAATCATAAAAAAACACTATTTTGAAATAGTATGCAAATTTTGTTGACTGTACCTTAGTGAATTTGATAGGATGTTCAATTATAAGAAAAAAAACTCTATTTTGAGATAGTACGCTAATTTTGTTGACTGACAGGAAGTTCCATTAAGACAAAATAATACAATTTGTGGTTTTATTTATTCATCTACAATTAGTAAGCCTGATGGTAAGGGACGATGATACCAAAGATGGAATCTGGCTTACCAAGATTCCCCAACGCAATGAGGAACTGGCTATCTTATCTTCATGCCAGAACACATCTATGCTGTAATTATTGATGCTTGGCGGCAAGACATAAAATGGTGGTGGCTAGCCAGAGACTCACAAAATGCCTTTTTACTAACCAAACCGGGTCATACAAAGTTAGAATCGAACCTGCGAACTCTTGATGTGAAGCTAATGGACTAAGCCATTACGCCACGGAGGTGGTTAAAAAATGCAACAGAGATGTATCGCGGTGATTGACTTTTTAGATAAAATGGGCAGTGTTTTTTATAAATATGTAAAGAGTGAGACAAAGTATAACAATCATACGACGGAATCCCGGAACTTAAAAGGGAAATTATCCCGGAACTTAAAAGGGAGTTCTACTTTAAAAAAAACTGGCCAAGTGAGAGTCAGACTTACTCACTGAGGGTTCCGTATCAAAGCATCTTTGGGTACGAAATCCTACAAACGTCAACAGGTAGATACATACAAAAATCGGTTTAAAGTACAAATTACAACTTTTTACAACTTCATCTCATCAATCTCATGATTGATAATAAATATTTTTTTACCCGACTGGCCAAAAAGAGGTGATAAGTTTTATGCAGTCGAGTTTTAAATCTTTTATAATTTTTTATTGCGTTGACTTAAAAGCTTTATTTATTTCCAGTTTTGAGGGACCGTAGATTTAAATTTTAGATGTAAATTTTAAACTTTAAGACCCTTTTACTAAGAAACGTGTTGAAGTATATACTTCATTTAATAGAATTTTAAATCCTCCTCAGTAAAGGGTCTTGACAAACAGACAGACAAACAGGTAGACACATAGATAGACAGACAAACAGACAGACACACAGTTAGACAGAAAGATAGACAGACAACAATGAAGTGATCCTATAAGGTCCCTTTTCCTTTTTAAAGTACGGGTCCTTAAATGTAAACAAATTTTCATTATTTTTGTTAAAGATACTTGAGGTAATTAGAAAAATAATTAAGTTTCCTTTTCGCGCCAGTCTAAAAAGATTTTTTTTTACAGATGACACAAAAGCGATACCTTACTCAAATTTTCCTGGAATAATAAAGTACCCAGTAGAAGTAGGCCTTATTAAGTCCTAATTATTAAGAAAGTTTCATTAAAATCGTTATAGCCATTTTGAGATGAAGTAACCATAAACCTGGATTTGTATAGGAGGTAAATTATTCCGATTTTTCTTGGAACAGCTAACTACCGCGTACTGTTAGGTCATATACAGTTATAGTAACATACCGTGTTTCATCAAAATCGTTACAGCCATTTATAATATTACCCTAATCCGAATTTCAAATCCGTCCAGCAGTTTGGTAACTAGAGCATCGGACGGACATATAGACACACAAACTGACACAAACATTTTTTAAATTTTTGTTTTTTAGTTTCTATTGATCATATCAGCCGAAGGCCGACATAGGCCTCCCCCAAGTATTTCCACCACGACCGGTTCTGCGCTACCCGCATCCAGCGGCTTCCCGCGACCTTCACCAGGTTATCGATACACCGAGTGGAAGTTCTGCCTAAGCTACGTTTTCCGGTGCGCGGTTGCCATTCGAGAAATTCACTGCCTCAACGACCATCCGTGCTACGAGCTATGTGCCCCGTCCACTGCCACTTAAGTTTAGCAATTCTGAGAGCTATGTCGGTTACTTTGCTTCTTCTACGAATCTCCTCGTTTCTGATTCGATCACACAGATAAACTCCAAGTTAGCATGCTCCATTGCCCTTTGAGTGACCTTGACTCTATTAGTGTAAGACAATCGATCCCCATCAAAATCTCGACTTCGATTTTTAGCCATCCCATTACCTTTTTCACTCTTTCGTCGCTCTAAAGTATAATATGAAATTTTGGACTAGTGCTAAAACTAAGCCATTCAATTAGATAATTCAGTTATTGTTAAGTTTTAGGTGGAATGTGGCGTTGTTATTTGAAACGTACTACCTATAATTATACGCAGGCGAAAGACAGGAATAAAACGAGTTTTCACAGACGAACCATTGTTCGATTCTTTTATTTCTCAGTCGGTTAACACGTTTTTCGGGTGGCTATTATGCCTTTTATTTGTGGCTGGTTCCAAATAAACCAAGTGTAAGTTGTGGACAATGAGATAAAAGAAAGTGTGACCGATTAAGTGTCGGTCCTCTCGTAAAGTAGGGTTCCGTAATCTTTTCAAGCGACTTCCGAAAAGGAGAAGGTTCTCAATTCGACTGTATGTTTTTTTTATGTGTGTTACCTCAGAACTTTTGACCGGGTGAACAGATTTTGATGATTCTTTTTTTTTTTCAAAAGCTAGTGCTTACTGTATGGTCCCATATGAATTTTATAAAAATCGGTGTAGTGCTTTATTAGAAAATTAACAAAAACCAAAAACAATAATGCAAAATTGTTTGAAGTTGTTGCGGTGGAAGTCGGTTTTTTAACGTGTTTAGCATTTTGAATGATATAGAAACAAAAAGATTTTTGCAGTTCATATACAGAAAATTTTGTATGGATTATCTTTGAACTTTTTATAAATTTAACTGCACATTTGGTCGACAATTACTCCGAAACTAAGAAAGCTTACTTGACCGTGATAATAGGGGTGACGACCGCATCAGATATAAATTATGAACTCTTGATCACTAAATTGCCCTCCTACTTAAACATCGGAAAACCTTACTCGTTTTGTTTTCCATCAATTCTTTGATTTTTAACTCACCAAAATCACAAAATGAGTACATAAATGACGATGCTAAACTATGACTTCACGCCTAGGTATTTCTAACATTTTTAGAACAAAATGTCGTTTTTGACAGATGATAAAAAATAACTCAGATGACTAGTATTCGTCATCCCTATTGTCCTTTTAAATTAATTGTATGCTCCACTATTTATTTTATTCAATTCGGAAAACATACAGCTTTAATAACATAAGTATATAAAATAATGGTAGGTATCTAAGAAGTCATTTTGAAGTTTGCGCAAAATATATTCACACATACCCAATATATACCAAATTTCAGCTTTACAGCTTAAAACGGCTGTGACATACTGACGGAAAGATAGACAGACGGACATGGCAAAACTGTACAAGTTCTTAGTTTGACTGCTTAACCCTAAAAAGAAAAAGCGTAACAATTCGTCTCAGCTACTCACTCCCTGACTTAGTGGTTAGTCCATTTGCTTTACATCAGAAGGTCGTGGTTTCGATTCAAGGTAGGGTTTAAAGTTCGTTTACTAAATTAGCTGCAACTGACCGCCTGAGTTCAATCGTGGCGTTGACAATGTCGGCGGCGCGGCTGGCGACGCGATTTAACTCGGGGCGGCCCCTTAGATGGAGTGTTTAACGCGAGCCCTCAAAATTGCAGCTTATTTAGCAAACGAACTATAACTCTGTAAAACTATTTCCTAAGCCCGCCTGGCTGACTACCACCATCTTACTAAAGTCTTGGCTCCAAATAACAACAGCGTTAACAGCGTTGATGTGTTCCGGGATATACGAGTAGATAAGATAGCACCATTGTGTTGGGGAACCTTGGTAAGCCAGCCTCCATCCTTGGTATAATCATCACTTACCATCAGGGAGATAAGCTTACTAATTGTTGATAATTATGATATGCTGAGTCAGGACAGTCAAATTTAAGCATTTGAATAAATAAAAGGTCTTTACCTATGAAATTGCCGATTCAGTTTTTGAAGTTCAATGTAAATTTTTATTGAAAATAAAAAAGTAAATGTTTTTTATTATTGACCTTATGGTGACACTAATTATAGTCTTTTATAAGTAACTTGTGGTATGTCTTTCATGTTCCAATCCCCTAAGCTATGTACCACTGAATGGAACAAAGGCGTTTTCTTAGTGGTCAGATGGGGCAATTTTTTTGACTAGTTAATTTTCTTGAATTTTCCTGAAAGTGACGAAATCTTATGCGGGGTATTCCCAAATATGACATCAGTAACGAAGAAACTGCTGCGATAACTCTAGAGCTTTAAAATAAAAAATGAGTATTTTTTGCCTCAATAAAGGCGATTTTTTCAGGTGAAAAAAATTCGACTACATGAGGTTAAAGCCACCGTGCTCTCAAAATATCTGAACAATAGGCATATATTTACCACCGTTTAATGCTATTTTGAGAGTAAATTTTGTTTTAATATACAAAAAAAACTTTGTTCTTCTAAATATTAATTTTCATCTTTAAACTTTTTTATACAAACGGCAATTTCATAGATAAATACCAATAGTTTCATAAATATATTCATAAGTATAGTAAACTTTAGTGTTAAAGTTTCTATCATCGAATATTTATTTAGAGTTTGCATTGCTATGCAAAATATAACTTTTAATTATCTAGTGATCTTAGGTTTGTCTTTGTCAATAAATGTACAGCATAGTAAAGTTTAGAAACACTTGATGCCGTGGCATGAATAAAAGAAAAATCGTTTTGGCGACGTTCCCCACAAAATGCGGCGTGATTTATTTGCAAAACGTCTCCTGCGTGGCACAAACCATTTTTATTTACATCGCAGCTACGATTTTTTAGCTCCTGAAGAAAGCGGAAAAAATTCTATGAAAGATGTTAATATACAATTTTATTATTTATGAGCTGGTCCAAACGAAGGCCGTGAATCATCGCGAACTCTGCAAAATGCTAATATTGTTGAACTTTTTTAAATTTCTGAAGACTCCGCTTGAAATAGATTTATTTGCAGAAGTATGTCATGCTTCAATGTTAAGAGCATATTTACATTTTTTTTACCATACAAACTTCAAATTACTACGCACTTCTTGAAAATTAATAGTAGAAATGGTGAAGCTGCGACTTTTCATACAAACGGCGTTAACGATTTTCACCTCCTAAATGTTAACAAAAACGTAACCTAGCTTTTGTTTAGACTGATAACCTATTAAAAATTGGTCTAAATCAGTTAACTTTTAAGAGTTGAAAATCGTTAACGACGTTTGTATGAAAAGTCGCAGCTTCACAATCCTCTTTAGAGCGTATTTACAAAATCGTTTTCCATACAAATTTAAAATTACTACTTCTTGTAAATTGATGGCCCGACTGTAGTGAAACTTTATACACGTGAGCATGTCACGAAATTATAGTTTCTAAATAGATTATATATGTCGGAGCGCAAGGACGTGGCGCCATCTATGCATGCGTCGAAGCACCGTGTGTTTTATCTTGAAATGTCAAGCGGTTAGCTAGGGTAGTCATAATAGTCACTTTTGCCAAGGCGTGGTCGGTGCGGGACCGGAAACCGGAAGTTGGTAGTGTTGGTACTTGTTTGTTAGCCAATCAGAATCGTTGTGAATATCGAACCATCAAAGACAATGCAGCCTACCTACAGAGGCTACGACAGAGGCGCCAATTATTTTACGAGCACTTTTGATCGAGCAGCTGAACTGTCAACTTGGGAAGCCAGCCCCGTGCCGAACTCATCGCAGTCTATAAAATAATCGGTTTTCATCCGAATCATCGTGAAGCCTCGTGTTGCAAACGTGTGTGAATATTGATTATACACTCCAAAACTTCTCGAAGACGAGTTTATTTCTTAGATACGGCCAAAACCCTTCTGATGATCCGAAATCAGAATTGGGATAGGACACGGACGCCCCACGAGTTCCAGATAGTGATGTGTGCAAGACAAAATAGAAAGTGCTTCTTGAACAACGAAATCAGAATTTTCTGACGCTGATACTAGCCACGCGGACGCCATCATCGTCCCATGAATTGAGGTTACCCAATTTCAACCCCGATAGATCGGATGTGAATGCACGTACATGGATTGCTACTACGGATCTGTGTATTTACGACCCATATCGGCAAGGGGCAGGGCCACTACATGTCTAGCTGCTTGAAGTAATGCAGCCAAGAGGGAAGCACCTGCGAAGCTGCCCCAGTGATGGAGAAGAGAGTCGACCTTTGCGTGGTTGATGCACAATACTGGAATTCCATCGGGTGAGCAGTTTTCATTAAAGAGAAATCTGTTGTTATCTGTTGTGTCAGTGCAAGTTAAGAGGCACTGATTAGGTACACGACTACCATTGACAATGCTACAGACTGACGACAGCTGCTTGTCCGACTCTTTAGTCTGACGACTCCATGTCGGCACGGAGCCGACACGACACCTTGGTTCTGAACCATCATAGACTAACTGACCATAAACTAACTAATCATAAGCTACAACAAAGAATAACATGGTGCCGACCATATGATTTGGTCGTTTCCGTGTAGATTTGTTTACAGCCAGTGTTGTTTGGTCAGGTTTCCTGATGATACTTGTAGTGACGACTGCAAACTATTTCTCATTTTTACCGTCATTCCTTTTCCCCTGTGTACCACGGCGTACAAGACCGCCCAGAGCACAGCATCGACCTTTCCTTTTTTTTAGGGCCCCTGTGTACCACGGCGCATATGGACATATGCGCCTAGAGCACAGCATCGACCTGACCTTTATCATTTTAGAGCCTCTGTGTGTCACACAGCATCGACCTCTACGTATTCCCTTTATTTTTATGAGCTTTGCCCTGTGGAAGGGGAGTTCAAGTACCTACCTTTTTTTTCGTGAGCTTTGCCCTGTGGAAGGGGAGTTCAAGTACCTACACAGCTCATCGTCATCATATCAGCCAGGCAACGTTCACTGCTGTACAAAGGCGCAATCGCTTGGCAGGCAGGTGGGCGATCGTGGTGTGTGGCATGGTACGCAGAAAAGACGCTGCTGCCCATCCTCCGGTCTTTGATCCCTCTTACCACACCCTCGGGAGGAGATGGGTGGTACTATTCTAGGGCCATACCACAGGCCTACTTATCTGTAGTAGATTTATGATAAGTTAGGTAATCTGAATACCTAACTTAAACACACATCCACTCCTCATTACAGATTATGGCAGCTGCTGGGCACGCATCGCCGTCAGGATGGCCGTGTCGGAGCGCAAGGACGTGGCGCCATCTATGCATGCGTCGAAGCACCGTGTGTTTTATCTTGAAATGTCAAGCGGTTAGCTAGGGTAGTCATAATAGTCACTTTTGCCAAGGCGTGGTCGGTGCGGGACCGGAAACCGGAAGTTGGTAGTGTTGGTACTTGTTTGTTAGCCAATCAGAATCGTTGTGAATATCGAACCATCAAAGACAATGCAGCCTACCTACAGAGGCTACGACAGAGGCGCCAATTATTTTACGAGCACTTTTGATCGAGCAGCTGAACTGTCAACTTGGGAAGCCAGCCCCGTGCCGAACTCATCGCAGTCTATAAAATAATCGGTTTTCATCCGAATCATCGTGAAGCCTCGTGTTGCAAACGTGTGTGAATATTGATTATACACTCCAAAACTTCTCGAAGACTAGTTTATATCTTAGATACGGCCAAAACCCTTCTGATGATCCGAAATATATTATTTTTTTAAATATTATTGTCACTAAATAAAAGTGATTTATGGTTTTCATAGTAATCTTAAAATTGCTAATCTTTTTAAAAAAAAAATCGAAAATGTAATCTATTCACTAACTAGAATTTCATGACTTGCTTAAGTGTATAAGTGTCATTAGAATCAGCCCATCTATATTCAAAAAATAGTAATTTTAAGGTTATATGGCAATAGCTATTTATGCAACTGTTGCATAATGAGGGGTATTTAACACGAGTGTGGTTTATGAAACGAGCGCAGCGAGTTTCATAAAAGTATACACGAGTGTTAAATACTAATTATGTACAGTTGCATACAATAGTTTATCTACACTCATACAACAAATTTAAATTAAAGACAAAATAAAGTAATCATTGTTTATATACAAACTGCATAAGGAAAAATACAAACGTCGATGGCGCGAAAATAAATTTGCAGTAATATCGCACCGCGCATGCGCGCCGCCAAGGTTGCGTTCCGAAACACGCTAGTGTGCTCAAATAGCAAGCATCTGCGTAAAAATTAAAAAAAAAACTTCATTTTGTTACAACTTTGCGATAACGAAATGAAATTTGTATGGATCCTTAGTCACGGCTCCATCGAAAGGTATATCATTTGCTTAGCGTTTCTGATAAGTAAATAAAGGATTTACGACATGAGTGTAGATAAAATATTTTGTGAATACACTTTTAATAATAAGTATTTGACCTGTTTATTACTCAACAAATAGAAACTTAAAACTGTAAAGTAATAGATTTTTTGAGTTTGTGGATGCAGTCGTCTTCATTCTTACACATCATCATATCATCATCATATCAGCTCATATACGTCCCCACCGAGGGGCTAGAGCCTACCCTGAATTAGGGCGAATTCTTCCACCTCAACATAAAATTGAAAGTATAATATATATGCGTATATATAATTATTTATTTTATGAGTAGGTTTTATTTATTAAGTACGAGTACATGGTATTTTATTTGTTAGTATCTAAAAAGTGATAATTGCTTACTATTCTTTTTGTTTAAGTTTAAAATTATTATTCAATTATTTTTTCTATTGTTGTTGCTCGCGTATTACCTGTCTCCTTGCTTTTTCTCCGAGCACTGGGTTGTCTGGCAGAAATGGCTCTCAGCGATAAGACCGCCTAAATTGTACGTCTCATATTTGTTAATTAAATTATTATATTTATTTATTTTGCTTTTGTCACAAGAGACGCTAACGTAGATGCTGATGTGGCGCATAGAATTAACGTCGCGTGGCAAAAATGGAGAACGCTCACGGGAGTGCTGTATGACCCTCGCATGTCCATAAAAACCAAGGGCAAAGGTTACAAGACGGCAGTCCGCCCAGCTTTATTGTACCGCTCCGAATGCTGGACGACCAAGAAGGTACAGAGGCCAGCACATCAAGCTATACACTCGTAGTACGATTCTGATCCATACGCATAAGAACGGTACAAACTCCAAAGTGTTCAGTTTGATATGCTGGCCTGTGTACATGAGCAAAAAGTACATTTAAACGAAATGAAGATGCTGAGATGGGCGGGAGGTGTGACTCATCTGGATAGGATCCGAAACGAATATATCCGCGGAAGCTTTAAAGTCGCACCAATAACGGAGAAGATCACCGAAGGCACGTGGTAAACGTTGCTTTAAACCTGCCGGAAGAGAGAAGAGGCAGAGGCCACCTGCAATTGACCTGGTGGTCAAACATAAAGAGAGACCACGAGAAAGCCCAGTTGCCAGATGTGACAACCCAGGACGGACTGTCCTGGCGCAAATTAGTGAGAAGACCCGACTCCAAGTAACGGGAACTGGGATGGACAAAGAAGAAGATTTATTTATTTTGATGTACAATAAAGAGTTATTTGAGTTTCGAACTGGTTTTACCGACTTCAAAATAGGAGGTATTGAATTCGACACGTTTGTATGTTAATAATGTTGGAATTGCACAATTTTCGTATATGTTAGTATATGGGAGCTTCTAAACAGGTGTGCCAAATTTCATGAGTGTATGTTTGTAGGTTCTCAGATACTAGAAATCAAAATACAAATATTTTTTTTAGTTGAGTGAGTATCTTTAAACTTAGGAAAAACTGCAAGTTTAATCAAAATCGGTTTAGTAGCCTCCAAGATATGAACCGTTAAGTGTGTACCATCACCAAAAAACAGGTCGGTTTAACAGCAATTTTGTGATTGAAATCGGTTATTGTTCTTTACGTTTTAAGCGTTTAAATTATTCTTTAAAAATTCATTATTCTTTAAATATACCTGACCGTTATATAAATATTATTTTTTGAGAAGCCCTTCTCTAGACAGTTTAGACTGGATTGACATGTAGGCTAGTTTTTTCCACGCTCTGCACTGCGCACACTCAAAGACAATCATTATAAACTATTTTCACGAGAGCGAAGCCGCTGGCAAAAGCTAGTGAGCTATAAATTTTAAATTTAAATATATTTTTAAATATTTTTAAACATTTTTTGTAAGAATTATAATGAGTTCATGCGGGAAGTTGATGATGAGTAAAATTACCAGTTAACAACTTCTACACCGATTTTGTTACTGCCTGTAAACGTTGTTTTTTTTAAATTTCCCAGCTGCTTGATCGTTTTTAAGCTTATTTGTATAGCACAAATTGGCACACCAATATTAGTAGACCTTACGCAAATGAAATGTAAACAAAAGCTTGTTTTTAAAAAAGAAAGTAAATTTATTTACTTGCAGCATTTTATGAAGTCAGATGTAGGCAATTACGGAAGAGACGTCAAAATAAAAATTTAATGTGGCTCTTATGTTGATCCCCGTTAGGTAAAAGTTAGGACGGAGTCGTTAAAAGACTTAATTAATTTCGTTAGGACGGGTCAGTGTCAAGGGTAGGTAGATTTTTAATGGACACTTAACATTTTACATCAAGACCCCTGCTGGCATATGGTGACATTTTCATCATCATCGTCATTAATATCAGCCGTAGGTCATAAACTGATGAGCAAAAGCCTCCCCTAAATACTTCTACGAAGACTAGTTCTGCTGGTCTTGGACTACTCAACAGAGCTACTGTATACAAAGGCTCCCTGCAACCTTCACCAGGTCTTCGGTTCATCGAATCGGAGTGGTGAAGTTTTACTACGCTTAAACTTCGGAAAATATTTAGTATTAATTTTTTATGGTTTTTTTCAACATTTGCCCTTTATCTGTTCTAGCAGATGCTCAGTATGTTTATGTAGCCCACGGGACAACTAATTACCTACAACAAATACTATAAAGGATGGATTCTGGACAAAAAGAAGTATTGCCAGGCACATTTACAATACTCTCTGATGGTTGCGTAAAGCGCAAGTTATAATAAAATTCACTTGTTACGTAATCTATGCATACATACATATTATAAAACTGTAGAGGTCAAATGTCTGTACATAGAAAAAAAATGCTTAAAACCTAGTCAGGGGGGTGTAAAAAGAGGGAAAATACCAAAAATACCAGAAATTTTTTGTTTCTCTGTCTGTTTGTCCGTTTTTCTGTTAACTTGGCTTAAGACAAAAAAAAGGATTTAGATATAGTAAATGAAAATTGTTTTCATCTTAATTTGGTTAAAGAAATTCGGATTTTGATATAACTCTACGATTTGGTCCATAAAAATTGTTTTGTTTAGTTTTGGTTTTTCTTTTTATCTACGATTTACGCATTATTCCAAACTTTTTATTTATGTTTTATTTATTTTTGCTGTATAACAGTTAACCGAGTGATAAAATCAAATACACGGCGACGAATTAGCGGGTAACAGCTAGTATATTATATAACTATAGGTAGCTAAGGCGTTTAGGCTAATTAATTATTTTTTAATTAAAAATTTGAGTACGCTTGACGACATCTCACCTGATGGGAAGTGACGATGTAGTCGAGGATGGTACACACAAACTCAAATAATGCCTATTCACTCTCGCCTTGTAGACCCCCAAACTGTAGGAGTGGGGAAACACAGACGCAGACAAAGATTTAGAGGAATCCAAATGTAAAATATGTAGTAATTATCTTTAGTATTTAAACTGCCATCAATATTAAACTAACCTAGAGTAACACGTAATTCAGTTATCAGTAGCCGAGCTAAACTTTATCGTTCAGCCCCAAAATTATACAGGGTGTACCTTAATTGTACGCAAACAACGTTGATAAATGACCTTCTAAGTTAGTTGTGTTACCCCTAATTACGTTATCATTTAAACCTCGTTCAGGGTTTGTAGCCGTCTCTGCGAAATGAGGCTTGTTTTAAACTTTACTAAGTTTTAACTAAATACCGAAAATTTTAATTATGAACAGTCTGGTGTCAGGTTTTACTAAAACTGATGAGAAAGTTATTAAGAAACTGAAAATGAACAACTTTCTCACAGAACTTAAGGTAAATACGCAGCAGGACTTTGAAGTTAGCTCATTAAGTTGCTTTATCATAATAGATAAAAAATAATTGCTGTCCGTTATTCTCGCTAAAACTCCAAAACAGCTGAAACGGATTACAATGAATCTTTTGTAAATTTTTATGCACACGTCAAGGAAGGTCCATAACAATAAAGCCATACGAGCTGCTTGCGGTACACGCACCACGCACCCTCGATATCTACGCGGGCGAAACTTCGGAGAACACCTCGTTTTTTATTATTATTTTTTAATAACAATTGGTAAGCCTTTGGCATCTCCTCACCTGGTGGTAAGTTACGACGACGCCGAAGATGGAAGTGGGCTTACCAAGATTCCCCGACGCAATGGAGATCTGGCTATCTCATCTTATCAATACTGTTTACACTGATGTTTGGCAGCAAGACTTCGATAAGATGGTGGTAGCAGGCGGGCTATGAAAATGACCTACCACCAACCAAACCGAGTCTTACAAAGTTGACTCCGCTGGGAATCGAACCCACAACCTCCTGGTTAATTGATTTAGTAGCAAAGAGAAATACAGGGTGTAAAAAATTGGTGTAGGAGGCGATAACAGGGGCTTCTACGAACCATTTTCCCCAAGGATCCCATAGTCATTTCTCAAAAAAAAAAACTCCATACACAAAAAAATCCATGCACAAATTTGCTATCAGCTAATCAATTTGTATGAAGAGTTTTTTTTTAAACTTGTAGACCAAATTTTGTTTATTTTGATCAGTGGAAGTTCCAGTTAACAAGTTTTTTTTTAAATACCTATATTTTTATTCATAGCTTTAAGAAAAATATTAAAATATAAACACAGTTTCATGAACTTTGATAGCTTTGACGTTTCAATTTGAAATTGAAATTTTCACAGATAATGTATTTCTGTTGCCGCTATAGCAACAAGTAGGTACTAAAATTTAGAAAAAATGAAAGTCTGCATACAAAAAACGTGTTGTTTTTTTTAAATGTCAAGGAACTAGCGCCATCTATTATGATGGTACGGAACCCTTTGTGACTCGCATTTCACCCGTTTGCATATTTGTTACGCGATATCTTCGGTTATTGTGAAGCAATTTTCATGATTCTTTTTTTATTCGGTAGGGTTCATGTGCGGATCAGAAGGGCAAATAGTTCGTAGAACAGATGGCCGTTGGGGCGATTAAGTTATCGAGTGGTGACCGCGCACCGAAAGACGTAGCGTGGACAGGCCGGCCGTGAGACGACTTGGTGGAGGTCGCGGAAAGCCGCTGGATGCGAGCAGCGCAGGACCGGTCGTCGTGGAAATACTTGGGTGAGGACTTTCTCTAGCAGTGGACGTCTTTCGGCTGATATGATGATAATGCCGGGTTGGTCCAATATTCATTCATTCATATCAGCTCATATACGTCCCCACCGAGGGGCTCGTGCCTACCCTGAATTAGGGCGATCGGGCCTTAGTCGACCACGCCGGTCCAGAGTTTCTCCGCAGTTGTGTGTGCAGGTTTCCTCACGATGTTTTCCTTCACCGTAAGAGCGTCGGATAAACGTACATATGAAATCAAAATTCGAAAAAACATTGGTACGTGGCAGGATTCGAACCACGACCTGCCGGACTGGAAGCAGTGGCCTTAGCCATTGCACCACCGACGTTCTAGCGTATAGCAGTATAAATTTTATCAAAATCAATGGATTTGTTTTTTAGAAAATTAACAAAAACCAAAAATAATAAGGCACTATTGTACTAATATGTTGCGATGGAGGTCGGGTTTTAACGTGCTTATGTTTCCAATTATTTCAAAACTACTTTGATCAATGCTTGATATTAAAAACGAAATAAGTATGACTGTAATATTAATAGTTTTTTGTCGAATTCTATTATTAAGCCTGGGCTTTGAAGTGAAAGCTTTTAATATTCTGAAACTTTTCCAATTCAGGTCTAGACTGTTAAGTTATTTAAAGAAGCTGTTCTTTTAATAACAGACAACTGTAAAATTCAGTAAGTTTGGAAGTAAGTCTTCATTAGTAACAACAGGTTTTTAAAATATGAAAGTTCGATGCTATCACAATACCACTGTTGAACAAAGGCCTTCTAGAACTACCAGTCCTACGCTGCCTACATCGAGCAGTCTCTCGCTAATACTATGTAAAGCAAAAAGTGTAGTTTGTACCTAATATCAATGAGCTCATCAATTGTGGAAAAATAGTAAACGTTTTAGCTCCGACGCGCGATAGCAGTTTGCTGATGAAACATTATTTTTTTCGGCTTCTGGCCTTCCGCCTTAAACCTTACATGGAACGCTCTAAGCTTCGCCCTACACGGAGCTCGGTCTTCGGCCTTGCAGGGTACGCTCCGGGCTTCACCCTACGCGTAGCTGGGCCTCCAACCTCGCATACCTTAGCCTTCGTGATTGAAAAAACGTAATAACACTTAAAGATAGCATCACCTTTGGCTCTATATTAGAATCAATTCTAAGGAGTATGAAATCTGACAACTTTTGTTCTACGACTTAACTGAAATTGAAAAAATAAATAATATAACATCTATTACAAATCATTCAGCCGATTTAATAATCCAACATCTAAAGTACGAGATGTTAAGATCTTACGATTTCAGCAACGTTTTAAAACAAAAGTTCTTCAGTTTTATGAGTAGAAATTATTCGGTAACCCTAAAATTAATTTTAATTATCCACAAATTCTGTAACTTAATAGTCTGCCTGAAGAGGCTGAAGATGATATTCGAAACCAGTCGCTGACAACTTATAAATGCAGTTTTATTTGTTTCATGTGGAATTAGTGTAGATATATTATATGTTTATAAACATCATTCATCATTGTTTCTTGTTGCAATGATTTTTGTATTTTGTTAACTTTTTTGGAAAGTTGATAAAATGAGGAAGTTTGGGCAGTATTTGGCACGCCAACTGTGTTATTAACTTTTTTTGAAAAATCACTAAACATTTGAACAAATGCTTTTTAAAAGCTTTTATTTAACTTGCAATGTACCTATGTATGTTTGTTCGGGTGAAATGTTGCAAGCTAATTTTGACCCACCTCCTGGATTCCGATTAAGCTGAAATTTTGCATGCATATGTATATCGCGTGACAATGCAATATTAAAAGCTTGTACCTAAAAGTTTTTAGGTTTTTGAAAATTATTTCATATAAAATTAGAAAAAAACAAATACAAATATCTCAAAAATTAAGAAACTATTACAAAGGTCAAAAATTGTCAAATGGTAGGTAATAACATCATTTATATACCCTTAAAATATTATCGTCAACTTATGGGATACCCTGTGACAATATGTGTGAGTAGTAAGTCTCCTTCGATTATTCTTATTTGTTCTTCTTATCGTGTCAATGGTTATCATAGCCCTTTCGGATCTGAATAATACACTCGTGCGTTTAAAATACAAACGGATTTGAACTTTATTATAAACACAGTGTATTTCACTTAAATATACAAATTAATAAATATTTTTGTAGAAAGTATTTCAATTTTTTTTTTGTTAAATAAATGACTGTGACGACGATATAGTTCTTTAAAAAGTGTTTTAGCGGCTATGTTGGATCCGAAATGGATAGGTAATTTAATTTAAATTTTATCAGACTAGCACTCTGATACGCTAACAGCACTTTGAGTTGTTACAAGCTGGTCCTCTGTGTGCAGATAAGGGACACGCTGGGTGAGAAAATAAGTGTGTCATAGTTTGCTGATGTAGCAAATTCAATGTTATTGTGATCACCCGTGTAGTCCCCACCTACATAGATTATCCTTACATCGGCCGACATGGTTTCGAAGTCTATTCAGAGACTTCCATGTAGCCAGGAGGGAGCTTTACAGATACCGAGACGGGAAGTGCAGCCCCATACTTGTCATTTTAGACATTCAACCCATACATTCGATTTTAGAAGAAAGTAAAAACCGATCTCATTTTATCATCACAGTTTTTGTTACACCCTGTCTAATATAACTCCTCTCAACTCGAGTGAATAGATCTTTTTAAATTGAATTTTTCATCAAAGAAAGATTGAAGAACGTGACTTTACTAAAATGAAGCTGTTTTTGTTGACCTGTTTAAGTGCTGAAAAACAAAACTTAGGTGTGATTTAGGAAAATTTTTTGGACCTAATAAATATACGGAATGTGAATGAATTATGAACCTTCAAACATGTCATTGACTCATTACAAATTGAGAATAAACCAGCATGTATCATATGTGATACAAGATTAAAAATAACTATTGTAGGCATCCAAATGCAGCTAGTGTTATGGGCACTTTTGCACCGGGGATGACGAGGGACGGGTTAATTTAAGTATTTTAGGTATTTAGGTGTTTTATTTTAGTTATTTTAGGTGTTTTATTTAAGGTATTTTAGGTGTTTTATTTAAGGTATTTCAGGAATTTTATTTTAGGTGTTTTAGGTATTGTATTTATTTTAGGTATTGTATTAAGTGTAATATTATTTTTAGGACTGATTAATTTTTACCTTAACAAGTGTTACAATATAAAAAAAACTTGTCAGCAAACCATCGAATCTAAACCATTTGATACCTACGTAAGTAAATATGTGCTGGTACTGACCTCAAAACAAATTTTAAGCCTCTAATTTAATTCGTACCCACCTTTGATTTAGTTATTGTTGGTTAATGTTGTGTATTTAAGTATAATAATATTATTTCATACTTTTGAGTGAATTTCATTTTGAAGTCGTTTTTTAGTTTTTTAAAACTTTTTTTTATTTTCTTTATTTTTAGTGATAATGCTTTCTATCTAACAACGTTAAACCCAATCACCTATACCCACCAATAGGGCTTATAAAATCATTATACACGTGTTTCATTAACACATACAGAGTGCTGTGGCTTCCATCATCATCTCAGCCAGCAGCATGAAAGTTAAGGAGTTAAATCGTCCATCATCAGCTCATTTAAATAACCTGAAAGAATACAACTATCGGTCTATGCATACCTACGTATTAAGAATTTTCCTCCAACTCCTACCCGTTAAGGAGTTGTACCTTCCTACATCAGCTTATCAACATGAGATTATGACTAACAGACGCAAGTATTTTAATAGCTTTAGAAAACATATGAATCACGTAATTAGTGCCTTTCAAATTAGAGGGTTTCTCCCGATTTCTCTGGGATCCCATCATTAGATCCTGACTTGGCGACAATGGGACCCCCTCGAGAGTATACTCTTTCGAAAAAAAAAATATTTTGAAAATCGGTCTAAAATTGACGGAGAAATCGGTGAACATACATTTAAAAAAATATTTAAACAGTCGAACATAGAACCTCCTCCTTTTTTGAAGTCGTTTAAAAAATAATAGAATATCATATTGTAGGTATTGAGTACTTCATTAATATTTTATTTCTATTTAAAAACACTTACGGCTAAATAACACTATGTAAAATAATAAATTGACCTCTGCTATAACAAGTTTTCACCAGATGATATAAAAATAAGAACTTGTACAAATAAAAAAAGTGCGTGCAAGTGCGAAACGCACTCGTGCTTGGAGGGTTCCGTGTCATCACACCTTTTCTTCTTTTTTTTAAAGCATTTCACACAACTATGACAATAATACCAATTAAGATTACAAAAAAGAGACATTAACAAGAGCTCCAGAAAAATATCTTGTTATTTAGTTCGGTTTTTATTATATTTTGTTGATTTATTTCTTCGGCTGATATGATGATGATTTCTCAGTTATTATTATAATCACACTAAGTTTTAAGCATAAGTATATCCGTTTGTACTATAGATCAAAAATACCTCCTAAATACCTATAAAAAAAAACGTTTTTGTATAGGGACGCCATTAATTTATCATTTTTAATAATTTTCATCATTTGTTGTTACAGCGGCAATAGAAAACACACTATCTAAGTTTTTCGACTGTCTACCTATTAAGGTTTATGAAATACAGCCCATTGACAGACAGACAGGCAGACAGCGGAGGCTTAGTAATATGGTCCCGTTGGTCACCTTTTGTGGGTACGGAACCCTAAAAAAAGAATCAAAAAAGCGAAAAAAAAACAAACAAAACAGGTTTGATTGCATAGTTAATTAAAAAAACAGATGATTAATGATCAGGCAAGAGTAGACGCAATATCGAAAAACACTCCGACTAGAACCCATTGAACTGTAACAGCAGTGCTGGTGCAAATCAGCTCAAATTAATAAACTGTAATTGTTTCTTAACCGCCTCCGTGGCGTAATGGT
The DNA here is from genome assembly GCA_947284805.1 of Coleophora flavipennella. Lineage (NCBI taxonomy): Eukaryota > Metazoa > Arthropoda > Insecta > Lepidoptera > Coleophoridae > Coleophora > Coleophora flavipennella. Next base: position 7,744,287 of record OX369280.1, on the reverse strand, counting down.
TAGTCCATTCGCTTCACATCAGGAAGTCGTGGGTTCGATTCCCGGCGGGGTGAACTTTTTAAGACTCGTTTTTGTTGGTGGTAGGGTATTTTATAAGTCCACCTGGCTAGCTACTACCATCTTATCTATGTCTTGCCGCCAAAACATCAGTATTTACAGCATTGATATGTTCCGGCTTGAATATACAGTGTCCTCTTTTATGAATTAAGTAATTATAATAATTTATCTCCATCGCTTGTTTGCTCTATGGTGCTGTTTTGCTAGAAAAATAAATGATTTATCTATCTATCTATCTAATATACGACAGTCAGATCCCCATTGCGTTGGGGAATCTTGGTAATCCCGCTTCGATTTGGCATCAACGTAACTTACCATTAGGTGAGATGTTTAGGGCTTATCAATTGTGGATTTAAACCTAAGATAAATAAAATAACCCGTCCCTCGTCATCCCCGGTGAAAATAAAAGCATGTATGTATCATTATATCAGCTCATATACGTCCCCACCGAGGGGCTCGAGCCTACCCTGAATTAGGGCGATCGGGCCTTAGTCGACCACGCGGGCCCAGTGCGGGTTGGTCGACTTCACACACAACCTTCGAGTTTCTTCGCAGGTGTGTTGTGCAGGTTTCCTCACAATGTTTTCCTTCACCGTTAAAGCAATCGGAGAGTACTATGTAAGTAAGTTACGAATAACTCATTGGTACATTGGCCGTCCGGATTTGAACCCGGCACCTCTGGTTAGGACGACCGAGTCGTTACCGGTTGAGCCACCGAAAAAAATGAATACCACAAAAATATTTTTTTCAAACATAAGTATTGTTTTAATAAATCGTAGCATGTACGTAAACATATTTTGTTGACGATTATTACGTAAACAAAATCACTTTGATCCGTGTGAGCGGCGAGCTCGCCTCTACCGAACCGAGGAATGTTTTGCATTTCTGAACAAAACAATATTAATATTAATGCTCAGATTGTGGTTTAAGCAATAAAAACAATGTCTTTTCCAAGTAAGTAGAAATCTTATTTTTCACTTATGGTAACTTTTACCCGAATGCTCAAAAAGGCAATGTCTTTGAGTGTATTTAAGTAAGTAGGATGTATATTTCTTTGGCTGAGCCTGTGGCCTTAAACGAATTGAAGGATTTCAGAGTGCGATGTGTCGTTTGAATGTTGCAGGATACGTTGGGGAATCTTGGTAAGCCCGCTTCCATCTTCGGCAACATCGTCACTTACCACCAGGTCAGATGTGGTCAAGGGTTTACCAATAGTAAATAAAAAAAAATACATTTTAGGTAAAGTTTTTTTATGATTCAATTTATTAAATCGTATGGCGATTTTTCGACGCCTCCTACGCGGTGGACCGATGACCTGGTGAAGATTGCGGGAAGCCGATGGATGCGGGCAGCGCATCGACCGGTCGTCGTGGAAATCCTTGGGGGAGGCCTTTGTCCAGCAGTGGACGATTTTTGGCTGATATGATGATGATGATGGCGATTTTTCGAACAGGTAATTCTCAAATGTCAATGTTTAGGCTACACTGCCATGTATATGCATCAGGACTGAGGTCGAAGAGGCCTTTTAACAAGATTTTCAAGGGTTACCCAAGTAGAACTTATCATCATCGTATCAGCCGAAGAACGTCCACTGCTGGACATAGGCCTCCCCCAAGGATTTCCACGCAGACCGGTTCTACGCTACCCGGATCCTGTTTTTGTGGTGTGAACTTGTTAGCCTCAAAATCAGTTTTTTGGTAAGTATATATTTTTTATATTGTAATGCGGTAAAGCGTTTCTGTTATTTATTCGCCTTTCTTTCGATCTTTTTCATCTATTTTGCATGCACTGGCACATAACAATCCATGTGTCACATTTTGAAACAAAGTGTGACACATGTGCTTCTAAAATCAAAATTCTTTTCATTCTTCATTATTTTTGCCTTTCCAACTTTCGCTATAAATTAAAATAAAATAACTTGTACATAGAAACTGCTGCTTTCTTTATAAACCCATCTCGGGAAAGATAAAATTATGTTTTTGTGGTTTGATAATTATTTAAGGTGTAAAATACATTATTTAATTCCTGTGTACTTTTTTTTAGGTCTTTTTATTACAAAATAAACTGTGATTGTGTGCACGCACGGTTGTTATTACCCACGCCCTACCGTACCTGCCGTAACGTGCCAAAATATTGTTAAAATAAAAAACGGTAATTTAAAAAACTAAAAAACCCGGCTGCGTTTCTGTGTGATTTGGAAATGAAAAACCCTGAAACAAGAAAGTCGTCATACCCGATTGCACTTAACTTGAGAAAAATTGTAGCAGTCGGGACCCATTCTAAAAAGTCAGCCATCTAGTCAGTATATTGGAGTAATCTGCAATGTAATATAGGTATGTGCTCTCAATTCACTAAGCCTCAATTTCTAGAAATGTATATATTCTAAACTAATCTTATCTAATATATTTTCATTACATAACTTAAGTTATAAATTATTACTCAGCAAATAGCATACCTTTTAAAATATCTGATGAAAATCTTACTTGTTCGATTCTTTCATTATTTTTTTTATAAAATCACCAAAATAGTTCATCAAAAACTTTACATAATATGTGTGACGTCATATTTGTGTACTATGAATAATTTCAGAACTCAATATATGATAAAAAGTAGCTGATTTAAATTGAAAAATACCGTATTACAGGTAACGGCAAATTTTAAACTTAATTGAAGTTTTAATTTATAAATCAAAGAAGCTCTTTTATAATAGCGGGAATTCTCTCATTTTTCATCTCTATGAATGGGTCCGGAGAGACTTTTCAATAAAAGAGTCAAACTTTTTAACCTTTTCACAATTTTTCGACGCGGCGCCGAGAGGAGTGCCAGGGGGTGCACTCTTACCCTCAGAGCCTGGAGGGCAATCTACTTAAAAATGAGATAAAACTTGATTCTAACGACTATAAAAATTCGGAAGTACATTTTCATCCCTAGGGGATGCAACAAAATACACAGATATAAAAATTCTGAAATGTATATTACAATAAATGTATATAGTGCGTCGGTGGCGTAATGGCAAGGGCCGCTACCTCCTGTCCGGGAGGTCGTGGTTCGAATCCTGCCATGTACCAATGTGTTTTCGAATTTTGATTTCATATGTACGTTTATCCGACGATCTTACGGTGAGGAAACCTGCACACGCCTGCAAAGAAACTCGAAGTTCGTGTGTGAAGTCGACCAACCCGCACTGGGCCCGCGTGTTCCACTAAGGCCCGATTACCTTAATTCAGGGTAGGTTCAATCCTCTCGGTGGGGACGTATATGAGCTGATATAATTATGATGATGATATTCCATAGGCTTGTATGAAAAATTCTGAAATTTTTAAGTTTCTGGCACGGTATGTTTGCACTAAATTAATCAATAGGAGTTATGAGAGCTTGCTGTATAAGCTACGTTTTTCATATGTCAAAGTTGTCATTTTTTAAAATATATTTAAAATATGCAGAGGTGACGTTATAATTTTTCATTGTTATTTAAGTAGGTACTTATTTTGAGATTTATATAAATTAAAAATTTATTGATGTAAAACAAAGCGGTTAAGGATTTCTTTAAATTCATCGCCCAAGTATTGCACTAGCTCCAGCATATTCTATTCAGAATCACATTTATATCATAGATATAAATCTTCTTACGAAAGATTTAAATACGTGCAGATTAAATCATTATTTTTTTGAATGCGTGTGCAACGAGAAAGCAGTACTTATTACATTTCACTGGTATAGACAAAGCTTCTTGTTTCAAAATCGATACAAACTTTTGTGTTCCCGTACTTTTTTAATAAAAGAGAATTGAGATCTCCGAAAAAGTTTTGCTTTGATGTCAATTCTTAAAAAAAAAGGAAATATTTCGCATAACTTGAATGAACACGGTTCTGTTTTAAATTTAAAAGAAACACCATTTCATTCAATTTGGATGGTGTTGTATCGCTCTGTACGTACGTATTTAAAAAAATAATCATAATAATGTATGTTTAAGAAAAACTTATTCCAAACTTACCTTATATTAAATCTTCATTGCTGGTTTTGTTTGAATGGATGCACCGTCCCTTAAGTTCATTATTTAATACAACTTAGATAAAAATTATCACAGCAATCCAAAACTTTCAAGTTGTTTTAAAATTCATAATTTTCTTCATCCATAACATTTTTAAAATAAAAACATTTTTTCAAAATAATATTTCACGATCACTGCTTCATGACATCAAATATTTTCAAAAAGCTCAAACATTTCAAAGTATGCGGAGTCGTAGTTAGTCTTGCTCGTAGCACGTCGTAGCGTCGTAGCGTGCGCTCCTCGTAGCGGCTAAGTACGGACTGCCGCTACGGACTACGAGCACGTAATACCGCACTACAAAGTAGGTATATATTTTTATTTTTAGGGTTCCGTCGTCCTTAAAACTAACCCTTAGATGATTCTTCTGTCCGTCTGTTCATCCTTCGCTCCGTCCGTACGTCATAGATAATCACTACATCATAAGTTTTAAATTTTTGAACAGAATGACAAAATTTCTCATAACAAATGATTAGATATATATTTACTTATGAGGATAAATTGTTTTTCATTACATCTATTCTAAAAAGACGACTTGGTTCACCTTTCAGTGCACCGAAAGGTGGTGTTTTCTATAAGAAACTTTTAGCGGACAGTAATGAGTTTTTAATCCTCTTTATAAGTGACAAGAGCCTCGGTAGCGTAATGGCTGGGGCCGCCGCCTTCTGGCCGGGAGGTCATGGTTCGAACCTGCCACGTACCAATGTGGTTTCGAATTTAGATTTCATATGTACGTTTATCCGACGCTCTTACGGTGAAGGAAAGCATAGTGAGAAAACCTGCACACGCCTGCGAAGAAACTCGCAGGTTGTGTGTGAAGTCGACCAACCCGAACTGGGCCCGCGTGGTCGACTAAGGCCCGATCGCCCTAATTCAGGGTAGGCTCGAGCCCCTCGATGGGGACGTATGTGAGCTGATATGAATGAAAAATAAGTGCGCCGCAATTATCTTTGCCGAGCACTTTTTGAATTTGGAACATCTTAGTGTTCAGCGCCAAAGAAGTCGATTGCAAATATTGTTTGAATAAAGACTGGCTGGTATGATGGCCCATACTCGCGGCGCCGGCTAAATAATAATAAAAGAAATCAATTTAAAAACGCGCGAACTACAGGCCGGGTTTTCCTCAATTTTTACAGATTGTTAGAAATTCATGGTTTTGTTTTGAAAAATGAGTTATTTTAATTTCAAATTTGTTGTTACTCTGTTTGATTAAATAATAATATTACAATAAAATATGAGGCGCCTTTTATTTTCTCATTAATGATGATGAAAATTAGAGTGTATCACTCGGGTGCAAAATATAGTTTCTAATCTAGAATCCCTCACTTCGCTCTGGATTCATAAAAGCACCCTCGTCGTAAAAACATTATTTTGCTCTCTTATTATATTATAATCTAGTATTTTCTAGTGCACCCTATTGTGTCGGGTTTCTAGGTATAATTTTTATTAAATGGCTTTAAAAATGAGGAGGTTCTATGATCGTATGTATGTATTTTTATGTACGTTCACAGTTATTTCGTCAACTGTGGACCATTTTTTTTTAATTGATAGCCCTTAAAGTGGTCTCATAAATTTTATCAAATTCGGTTTGGTATTTTTTAGGGTTTCGTAATCAAAGAGTAAAAACGGGACCATCTTACCAAAGTATATATTAGTACTAACATACAGTATGGTCACTCCCTACCGCTCTCTAGATTCCGATCTCACCCCCTCGTCACCCAGATTGATACAGATTGGTTATAGTTTGGTTATCGAACATATAGGATTTCACCGTGATTTTGTTTGCTCCGTCATTTGTTTTTGGAAATGTCATTTCACGACCGTTATATGCAGTGTCTGGGGTGTGCCATTACTAAGACTTCGCTGTCCGTCCGTCTTACACCAGGCTGATGTATTTCATGAACCGTGATAGCTAGAATGTTGAAATTTTCACAAACAATATATTTCTTTTACAGCTATAACAATAAATACCAAAAATTAGAAAAAATGAAACTCTCCATACAAAAAACGTATTAATTTTTTTAAACGTAAAGAAACTAGCGCCATCTAGTATGATGGTACGGAACCTTACGTGCAAGGTTCTGACTTGCACTTTACCGGTTTTTTTTATTCTTTGTTATTTAAAAAAAACAACTTTAATTATAGCAATTTATATATTTTTGCTTCATTTACAGCAAAATTGAAATCGGCTATTTTTAACGTGGTTAGCGTTCTCTATTATCAGATGTATTATTGGATATAGGCCTCTGTATTTACGCCCGGCGACAGCCTGGACATTTCATACAACGAACCCGAAATGACATTTCAAAAAAGGAATGACAGGACAACAAAATAGCAGCGAAATCCTATACGTTCGACAACCAAACTGTAACTAATCTGCATCAATCTGGGTGACGAGTGGGTGAGGTCTCAATCTAGAGAGCGGCAGGGAGTGTCCATAATGTATGTTAGTACTAATATAATATACTTTGCCCCGGCGTTTTTTTGATCCAAAAACTTAAATCACCCACGTAAGTGGATCGAAGTGGTACTCTCAATAACTTAAATCACCCACGTAAGTGGATCGAAGTGGTACTCTCAAAAACTTAAATCACCCACGTAAGTGGATCGAAGTGGTACTCTCAAAAACTTAAATCACCCACGTAAGTGGATCGAAGTGGTACTCTCAAAAACTAAAATCACCCACGTAAGTGGATCGAAGTGGAACTCTCAAAAACTCGAATCACCCACGTAAGTGGATCGAAGTGGTACTCTCAATAACACAGATTTCGGTTTCGGTTCAACAGTTTTCAAGTTCAGAACTAATGATTGCGGAACCCTAAATTATACGTAGTTCGTCACAAACTTGACCGATTTTTTAGGGTTCCGTACCCAAAGGGTAAAAACGGGAACCTATTACTAAGTCTTCGCTGTCCGTCCGTCTGTCTCGTCTGTCTGTCTGTCCGTCTGTCACCAGGCTGTATTTCATGAACCGTGATAGCTAGAAAGTTGAAATTTTCACATATGATGTATTTCTGTTGCCGCTATAACATAAAATACTTAAAACGTAAAAGTGAAAAAATAAGGGAGTCTCCATACAGAAAAAGTGTTTTTTTTTTTGAAAACATGAAGAAACCAGCGCTATCTAATATGATGGTACGGAACCCGATGTACTAGCGCCATCTAATATGACGGTACGGAACCCTACGTGTGCGCTTCTGACTTGCACTTAGCCGGTTCATTTCTTTCGATAATAAGAAAGCTGCTTTGTTTTAAAGGTCTATTGTGAGATAAAAAATGTTTGTCGTAAAGCTGAATATTTAAAAGGGATTTTGCGTTTTGTTCGTTCAAATTGTTGTCTGGACTCGAAGGTTTTTGTATTCACAAAGTGATGTTTTTGACAGAACAAAGTTTTGAGTTTTACTTGTTACGAAGTTATTATAATGAGAAATTACAAAAAAAAAAACCCGGCCAAGTGCGAGTCAGAACCGCACACAAAAGGTTCCGTGAGCGCTAGTTTTATTTTTCAAAAACCATCGTAATAGGTGACGTTAGTTTCTTAGTGTTTAAAAAAACACGTTTTTTATGGAGACTTATACCCTTATTGTTTGACTTTTGCAAATTTTTTAGGTATTTGTTGTTACAGCGGCAACAGAAATACATCATCTGTGAAAATTTCAGCTGTCTAGCTAGCTATTACGGTTCATGAAAACAGCGTGGTGACAGACGGACAGACAGACAGATAGACGGACAGATAGCGGAGTCTTAGTAATAGGGTTCCGTTTTTGTTACCGTTACGGAACCCTAAAAAAATACCTAAAAATGCTGTTTCAACTGTCGGACCAACTTTTTTCTTTAAAACGACGAAGGAATCCTAAATTAAGTTCCTAATAATTAATGAGGTCCTAAGTAAACTTTCACCGAGTGGGAGGCCTGCCTACGCTACATTTTCCGGTGTGCGGTCGGTGACCTGGTGAAGGTCACGGGAAGCTGCTGGATGCGGTTAGCGCCTATGTCCAGCATTGGATGTCCTTAGGCTGATATGATGATGATGAAGTAAATTTCCAGCTGGCTGTTGTTTGGGGTACCATAGCACATTGTGAAGAAACCCTTAACTTCCCGACCATCGTCTGGTAGTCTGTTCGTCCGTAGAAGTCTGTCCAATGTATATAAAGGTCAACGTCCATATGTATTTTTTTATACAATTAATAAGTCCTTGACATCATCTCATCTGATGGTAAGTGACGATGATGCAGAAGATGGAAGCGGGCTTATTAACATTCCCTAACGCAAATAGGGAACGGCTATCCTATCTTTATGCCGTAACAAATCAATGGTGTCAACATTGATGTTTGGCGGCAAGACTTAGATAAGATGGTGGTAAGCCAGACTGGCTTAGAAAATGCCCTACCACCAACCAAACCGAGTCTTACAAAGTTAGACCCCACCGGGAATCGAACCAACGACCTCCAAGTGTGAAGCAAAATGGACTAACCATTACGCCACGCAGGCGGTATATCTGCAATGCCAATAACATGAGGCTGTTTTATACGCTGATAAGCGCCAAATTGCTACGCATGAAATAGAATTACTTTTCCTTCATACGAGTAATACACACATCAACTTTGCCTAGGGATATTTTTTGAATTTTCATACAAAACATGGTTTTTTGAAGAACTGTAAAAAATATTTCGGACATGTGTAAAATGAAAATTGTGTTTATTATTTTGTCATAGATCTGTAGGAGAAACAAAGTAACCGACATAGCTCTCAGAATTGCTAAACTTAAGTGGCAGTGGGCTGGGCACATAGCTCGTAGAACGGATGGCCGTTGGGCAGTAAAGTTATTGAGTGGTGACCGCGCACAAGAAAACGTAGCGTAGGCAGGCTTCCCACTCGGTGGACCGATGACCTGGTGAAAGTCGCGGGAAGCCGCTGGATGCGGGTAGCGCAGAACCGGTCGTCGTGAAAATCCTTGGGGGAGGCCTATGTCCAGCACTGGACTCCATGTTTATAAGAACTGATTAGGTACTTGTAAACATAGTACTTGCCCATCTTGGAAGTTTTTACAGCCTGTACTGCACATGTCCAAAGTTTTAATCGCTTTTCGTGAAACCATGTTTTTAGAACATCTCTAGGCAATGTTGAGCAGTGTATTGCGGAAGATTACTAAAGATTTGGCCTCTATAGAGCACTAATCTCAACAATTCTTACTAATATTATAAATGTACAAATGTGTTTGTTTGTTTGTTACCTTTTCACGCTTCAAAACCTTAAACAATCTTGTTGAAATTTGGCATGCAGGTAGCCTATGTCACTGGAAAGGACATAGTCTACTTTATTTTATTTTTATTCCGTGAAAATAGCATCCGATGCAATTCCTGAGAGAACTGAAAATATACTCTTTTTTTGGTTAGTTATTTTAACATTACAACCTACAAAATTACAACGGAACAATGGATTGCTGTGATTTTTTGCATAGAGATGGCTGAGAGAGCGGGAAATGACATAATTTACTAATTATCATATCCTGACATGGTTCCCGAGGGATCTGGGGAAAACTCATTTCCGCGCTCGCGCACGTCAGCGTCGCAACGGAGCTACGGACTGAAGTGGTTTTTTGTATGGAATTGGTTGAGGGGGTGGGAAGTGACATAGACTTCTAATCAGAATAGCCCGATAGCGTTCCTGAGGGATCTGAGAACTCATGACCACGCTCGCGAGCCTAAACGACAGTCATAACAACGATGTTCACGCGGGTGAAGCCGCGGGCAAAAGCTTGTAAGATATATAGATAAGACAAAAAATGTAGTGATGACAGCGGGGAGCTGGATTGCAAAGTCACGTCGTTTTGTGACCTTAACTCCCGCTCCAGATCGTACCTGGTGCAGAAGCTGTCCATAACCACTCAGCGCAAAAAACAGTGAGTTTTACGGACGCCTTTGTACCGGGAATGACGAGGGATGGTTTATTTTAGGTAATGTAATGTTATGTTATTTACAATACTATACAGCGTCTGTGGCGTAATGGCAATGGCCGCTACCTCCTATCCGGGAGGTCGTGGTTTGAATCCTGCCACTTATCAATGTGATTTCGAATTTCGATTTCATAATGTACGTTTATCCGACGCTCTTACGGTGAAGGAAAACATCGTGAAGGAAATCTGCACACGCCTGCGTAGAAATTCGAAGGTTGTGTGTGAAGTTGACCAACCCGCACTGGGTCCGCGTGGTCGAATTTCAGGGTAGGCTCGAGCCCTTCAGTGGGGACGTATATGAGCTGATATGATGAATACTTTACAATTAAAAAAATCCATGTAAATCTTATGAAGGCATTATAGCGGCCTCGACGCCCCCAATCGCGTCTAAGCGTGCACGAAAGGTGTAATAAGAAGATTTGGGTTGTCACAGGGATCGAATAATAAAATTAAATCTCGTGTGTTTTACCACCGGATAAAAATAATGATTAGAAAAAGTGAAAAAAGTCATAGTCTACCAGGAGTGCTCCTACGTTACAGTCTTTTAGAAGGCATGTAAAATCCCACAACTTAACCCAATATCTGTGTCCTCTGCTTTTAGTTCCTTTATTTTTCCATCTTCCTTTAAAACTCATTTTCCTGTCTTAACCATGTGTGTAATGATGTATACATTTGTGTATTTAAATATATGTTACTAGCTGTTTCCCGCGGCTTCACCAGCGTGGACCACGTTTCTATGACTTTTCGAGGGTGCGCAGTGCGCGAGCCGCAAGCGGCTCGCGAGCGTGGTAAAAAGTAGCCTATGTCTTAATCCAGGTCCTAATGTGTCTACCTACCAAATTTCAGCCAAATCCGTTCAGTAGTTTTTGCGGGAAAGCGTAACAGACAGACAGAGTTACTTTCGCATTTATAATATTAGTAGGGATTATTATTTTATTTTATTTAAGTTTATTGTAGTATTATTTTAGTATTTAAGTATTTTTTGTTACTGCTTAATTCAAAATACTTTCTAATTATTTTTCACTATTGCACCGCTCTAGTACTGTTTTTCCTACCCGAAGGTTGCCTGGAAGAAATTGCTATCTAGCAATAAGGCCGCCTGTTGTGTAATATTATTCTTTTAAGTTGTTTAATACTTTTTTTTTTATTGTATTGTTATAAAGAATTTGTATTGATTTGAAAAAAAAATTAAGACAGGATGAAAAAGTGGCGATGGGAGAACAAAGACAATCTAACTAGAATAAAAACAAATTTGGAAGAGTCGCCTAGTGCTGTTGTTTTGATAAAGTAAGTAGTTCTATCTTCGGCATCATCGTCACTTACCATCAGGTGAGATTATGCTTACCAATTGTGAATAAAAAAAAAGTTAGGTATCATCATATCAGCCGAAAGACATCCACTTCTGGATAAATGCCTCCCCGAAGGATTTCCACAATGACCAGTCCAGCGTTGGCCGCATTTAGCGGCTTCCTGCGGCCTTGACCAGTTCATCGGTCGACCGAGTGAGAAGCCTACTTACGCTACGTCTCCCGGTGCGCAGTTGTCACTAGAGAACTTTACTGCCCCAACGGTCAATTCTACGAGCTATGTACCCTGCCCACTGCCACTTAAGTGAAGCAATAGATATTTTAGTTAGGTATGTCGCGGAGCGGTGTATACGTCTGTATCTGCACCGCGAATGTCACGTACACTTATGATTAAACTCACGTGTGACTCGCTGTACTGCACAACAATTCTCGTCCTTCACCACCGCAGGGTACACCCGACTACCCGTGCTGCCAGGTGTTCGTCCAACTCCTGTAATTAAACTGGCATGAGTATGATAGCGGATCCCATAATCTGTCGTGAGGAGTGGGGTTCTACCTTGGGATGGACATGCCGTCCATGGCTAAATTACGGGACGAGGATGCACATAAAGTAAGCAATCAGTGTTGCATGAGGCGCCTTTCTATGAGTGTGTGTTTGATGTCAGGTGTGCATACAAATGAATATCACATAATACATGAGCACAGTAGCATGAGTAAGGCAATGGTTAGTCACACGTCAAACAACAGTGCTGAAAGAAATAAATCATTAATAGGTCGGGGTAAGGAAGGTAAGGGAAGGGGATCACGTTGCCACGTCCCACGTTGGAGGAGCCACTCTCCTCGCCCCCTCGTCCCACCCGCGTCCGGGCTGGCGAGTCATTGGGGACTGTTGCCATGTCCCACGTTGGAGTAGCCATTCTCCTCGTCCCCTCGTCTTCCCCATGCCTGGGCCGCGAGTCGTCAGGGACCGTTGCAATGTCCCACGTTGGAGGAGCCACTCTCCTCGTCCCCTCGTCCCACCCGCGTCCGGGCTGGCGAGTCGTTGGGGACTGTTGGGGGAGTAGGTAGCGTTCCCCATGTCCCACGTTGGAGGAGAAACACATCCCCATGTCCCTCGTCGGGGGAGAGGTTTAATTTCTCCATTGCCAGGCGACATCTGGCTATCCGTCCCCTCGTCCCACCCGCGTCCGGGCTGGCGAGTCGTTGAGCACTGTTGGGGGAGTAGGTAGCGTTCCCCATGTCCCACGTTGGAGGAGAAACACATCCCCATGTCCCTCGTCGGGGGAGAGGTTTAATTTCCCCATTGCCAGGCGACATCTGGCTATCCACGTTCACCGAAGTATCAGCGGGTACCACGCTATTCTCACACGTCGATTGATCCACATCTAGGTAGTCGGCACTCCGGAAAGATCTGCGGCTTCCGTGACTTACAGATCATACTCGAGTATGTCGTCTTCCGTATCCATAAACAGTCTCAGGTTCATCCAAGGTGATTGGGTTCCTGTCCGTTCCGTGTACTCAACAGGATCTGCAGCGCGCTCGCCACGTCAGCACCACGTCGTCCAATTGTCATCTCTCCACCTAGCTGTGTTAGGAAAGAAATGTATCAAAGGACACGATGATTATAGGTTATGTGCGAGCTGTGGTGGCGTGTATGATGTGTCGTGGAAATATGGTGCAAGGTCGATGGGGTTTGGTGATTGTGGAGCCTTCAGGCTGATACCGGCACCAGGCGTTGTATAAATATCAAGATTACATCGGATATAGTTACATGAGCAAGTTAGAAGCAAAGAGAGATTTTGACAAGATATGAAATCAACTATAATACTCAACTTGGGTCCTTTGGCTCGGCAGCAGTGGCAGCTGGTCCAGGTCTCCTTCCTTCCTCGTGGTTGGCTCGAAGAGATGTTGATCGAAGCACACGCGAAATCGAAATGAAATGAATTATGAGCCCGGCGCTCCAATATAAAACGAGTGAAATGACTAAGAGGATAAAAACTCTTTGCTGTTTACCGATTCGTCATAGACTAATCAATTTAAGTTAGGTCATCTTTATGAAGTTCATTCGCGACAAGATGTTAAATCCATCGTGTTCGCGACAAGGTATGTGTCTCACCAAAGAAGCCAGAATATTTAAAGTAGTACAAGTTTAGAAGTTGAAACTTCTAATGATGATATTCTCAGAAATCATTTAAAAATCGTTATAGATTTACGGAATAATGACAGATAATATATTCAAGACTCATGTCAAAAAATGCTTGTGCTCTAGAGGATATTATAAAATAATAGAATATGTAAATGACAAAGATATATATTATGTTGATTCTATAACAAATACTATTACCTGAGACTGTAATCTGAATCGTGACATTATTTTTAATGCACGATAAGTTGTTTTTGAATATTAAAAAGTGTGTGTAAACACCTATTTATAATAAATTATTTTGATTTTATTTGATTTGATGGCTGCGGAACTTTACAATATACGTGATCCAACACGTACTTGCTTAGCTTTTTGATTCTTATCTTTCAAATATTAATTACTGAGTGCTGAAATTTAAGTTTTAATGCCGTCGGTTGCTGAATATTTCCTAGAAAAAAAATGGAGTATTAATCTGAACCTTTTTTTGCCTAAATTATTTTGGGAATGGATAATAAAATTTATAAAAATATAAGAATAATATTAAGGCCTCCATAAAAAAGTCACTCTAACCAAAATGTGTGTTTCATCGAACCTATAATTAAAGCGTTGTTGTATTGGCATTGAATTACAAAGTATCAAAGTATATATTTATATTAGTACTAACATACAGTATGGACACTCCCTGCCGCTCTCTAGATTCCGACCTCACCCCCTCGTCTCCCAGGTTGATTCAGATTGGTTACAGTTTGTCGAACGTATACGTGCTCACCAAAGTAGCCAGTGTCGTATAGGATTTGTCCGCCATTTTGTTTGTTCCGTCATTCGTTTTTTGAAATGTCATTTCTGGCCCGTTGTATTAAGTGTCCAGGGTGTGGTAATACCACAGCCTAATAAAAAACGGTAATTTAAAAAACTAAAAAACCCGCCTGCGTTTCTGTGTGATTTGGAAATGAAAAACCCTGAAACAAGAAAGTCGTCATACCCGATTGCACTTAACTTAAGAAAAATTGTAGCAGTCGGGACCCATTCTAGAAAGTCAGCCATCTAGTCAGTATATTGGAGTAATCTGCAATGTAATATAGGTATGTGCTCTCAATTCACTATGCCTCCATTTCTAGAATGGGTCCCGACTGCTACAATTTTTCTTAAGTTAAGTGCAATCGGGTATGACGACTTTCTTGTTTCAGGGTTTTTCATTTCCAAATCACACAGAAACGCAGGCGGGTTTTTTGGTTTTTTAAATTACCGTTTTTTATTTTATTAATTTTTCTCGTTTTATTATTGAATGAGTTATTTGAATTCGGCGCCAAAAATCCGCCATTTTGTTTTTTTTTATTTTGATATACCCAGTGTCACTCACACAGTAAATATGTATCTAACGACACCCCTCAAACTAAAATCTATCGAGCCGTTCAGGCTGCAGTGCGTGCCTAACATTGGAATTTGGCACCAAAAATCCGCCATTTTGTTTTTTATTTTGATACCCATTGTAATTTTTACAGTAAAAACGTATCTAACGACAACCCTCAAGCTATAATTCATCGAGCCGTTCAGGCTGCAGAGCGTGTCAAACATTTGAATTTGGCGCCATAAATCCGCCATTTTGTTTTTTTTATTTTGATATACCCAATGTCACTCTCACAGTAAATACGAATCTAACGACACGTCTAAAGCTAAAATCCATCCAGCCGTTCAGGTTGCAGAGCGTGCCAAACAATTATACATACAAACATATATACATACTCTCGAAAAACATAACCCTCCTTCTGGCGCAGTCGGGTAATAAAAAAGTAACGCATTCGTCCAACTGAGACTTTTAGACAGGACAACTGTGCGGGGGAGGGGAGTGGGGGAGCACGGGAAAAGGGGGAAGTCGAGCCCTATCTATCAGCCAATTCATTGGGGCTTATTATTATTTCAAGACATAAAATTTAAGCTACTCTGCTCACTTGGCACGAGGCAAAGTGGCAGGAGCACCTCCAGCGGAAGCACAGTCGGCTGGAGTTCAGTGCGACGGAGAGAGAAAGCGTCGAACTATCCAGGCATTATCAAGGAGGACTGCTTTCTGCATTGCTGCAATTATTGGTCTGCCTCGGAGATCCAGCCGCCTTAGGTGACGTTCAAGGTCGGCTGAAATTAACCCGTTCACGGATAGGACTACGGGGATGATTTAATTATTATTACTAGCTTTTGCCCGCGGCTTCGCCCACGTGGACATAGCTTTTATGACTCTTTTTGAGGGTGAGTGGTGCGCGAGCCGCAATCAACTCGCAAGCGTGGACATGAGTTTTCACCAGGTACCTCAGGAACTGTATCGGGCTATTCGGATTAGCAGTCTTTGTCACTTCCCACCCCCTCAACAAATTCTATACAAAAAATCACTTTAATCCGTTGCTCCGTTGCGACGCCACCGACGTGCGCGAGCGTAGAAAACAGTTGTCCCCAGATCGCTCGGGAATTATGTCAGGATATACTTATTAGTAAATTATATCATTTTCCACCTCATCTCTGAGCTAAAAATCACACCAATCCATTTTTTCGTTACGATTTTAAATAAAACGAACAAAGAGTATTGTTTTAGTTTCCTCAGGAACTGCATCGGACTATGATAATTTCCACAGATAAAAGGTTAACTATTTCATTCCCAGTGATACAGGCTACCTGCATGCCAAATTTCATCAAGATTGGTAGAGGTGTTGAAGTGTAAATAGGTAACAAACAAACAAACACATTTTCACACTTATAATATAAAGTATGGATTTCTAAATCTTAAATAAAATATAGAGCGTCGGTGGCAAAACGGTTAGGGCCACTACCTCCTGTCCGGAAGGCCGTGGTTCGAATCCTGCCACTTACCAATATGTACGTTTATGTACGGTATGTACGTTTATCCGACGCTCTTACGGTGAGAAAAACATCGTGAGGAAACCTGCACACGCCTGCGAAGAAATTCGAAGCTTATGTGTGAAGTCAATCAACCCGCAATGGGCCCGCGTGATCGTCTAAGGCCAGATCGCCCTAACTCAGGGCAGGTCGAGCCCCTTGGTGGGGACGTATATAAACTGATATGATGAAATATTATCAAAAAACTAATTCAAATCATTATAGGTATCAATCTTGTAATAAAATTTCCTAACAATATTAATATGGGTCAAATCCTTGAGTCGTATCAGCTCCAAAGGAGCCCAAGACGCACTTCTCGTTGCCACGCTGGATGGCAATAGACAACCTTAGCAGCAGGTAGGACCTCACGTCACATCTCCTCTCTCGAAGGCGAAGGCCAATCTTCTTTGTGAAGGCAAAGGCCTCTGAGGGTTCAGCAGCCGATTGTCTCACAGACCAGCGTCACAAAGCAGTAATTTGCCTCCAAGACCGAGTACTTATTATGCTTCTTTCTCACCGCAAATTGAGCAGCAGTACCGTACGGGTGAGGAGTGAGGCAGAAAAAGTGGCTTCCTAAAGCAGACACGTTCCTCTCTGCCATAACACCTGTTTAAACCCTCCGGCCTTTTGCCATCAGATCGACTAAAGCCCGGGCGGCGGCTGCATCAAAGATGGAATATTCCATCTGGCCGAGACCAGTGCCCTCCGAGTGAGGTCATTAAGGAATTGGTGACGTGGTAATCTTCACAAACACGACTGCAACTCAGTGAGTGATGGCCAGTTGCCTCCACCGAGGACCCGCAAGTACATTGATGAGGTTCACAGATATTGATATTTCAGGCGGAGAGCAACTGCCACACGCAAATAGTCGCCGTCAGAAGAGTTCTCATATCTGTGCCTCCTGTTAAAAGATGTTAAACTCGATTTATGTGTTTTTATTTTTTTACACGATTGGAATCTGTAAAAAAAATACCTCTCTGTTCGTCTATGAAACACATCGCTACGTACCATAGTTCCAGAGTTTAAAGTAGCGTATGCTAAAAAAAACATAAAAGAAATCCACTCAAAAGTATGAAATAATATTTTAATGTTTTAATACAACTTAAGCGCGTTTTATTATCCCTGCAGTGCCATCTATTGACATTCTGCTACTATGATTATAATGTTTGGTATGTGTAGCTAATATATAGAAAAAAGTACTCTTTTGTTATTATTGTATGTATCGAATAATTTCCCACGGGACCTCTTTAGTTTTCCGGGATAAAGAATACCCGACTATACAATGATGGTCAAAACACCCCATCCCAATGTAAAGGTTTCATATTGTTATGTTGAGTCATTCTAAAGATACAATTTTTTGCATTCCTGTAGGAACCCTAATTTTTTTGGGATTCACAATGTCCCAATTTTACTTCGCGATAAGGGTATCAACGTGTGAAATTTGATTGTAATAGGTCTAGCCACATTTGCGTGGTGAGCCACTCTATAAATGAATACTTTTGATTTTCCCACGGGAACTCTT
Source organism: Coleophora flavipennella (assembly GCA_947284805.1). Taxonomy (NCBI): domain Eukaryota; kingdom Metazoa; phylum Arthropoda; class Insecta; order Lepidoptera; family Coleophoridae; genus Coleophora; species Coleophora flavipennella. The sequence continues at coordinate 7,726,371 of OX369280.1, read as the reverse complement.
GAATTTTCTGGGATAAAAAGTATCCTATATGTTAACCCGGGCTATAAGGAACCACCATACAAAATTTCATCGAAATCGGCCTGGTAGTTTTTGCGTGATGCGCGAACATACAGACAGACAGACAGACAGACAGACAGACAAAAATTCCAAAAGTTGTTGTTTTGGCCTCTGTATCGTTAGTAATGTCCACCACAGTTATTATTTTCCAAAAATATTTCATGTACAGACACGGCCCCGTTACAGTTTTATTATATTATTATATTATATATTATATATATATATATATAGATAGATTATTTTACTACGTAAGACGATTTGGGGGGAGGGGAGTAGTTAGAAACAGCGCCAGCTCTAGACTAGAGTGATGTCGAAATTGATGCAGACATCAAAGGCTTGGACCACTGTATAGGTTCTTACCTATCACAATTTATAGGTCGAGGCATAATTTAGACGACGATGCGGATTTCTTTTGATCTAATTATTTTAAATCTTTGGCATGATCTCACCCGATGGTAGGTAACAACAACACATACCACAGTACACTAATTACCCGTGGACCCGGTGATTTAGCAGCTTACAGTAGTGCAACGAATGTACTTACGCAAAACAACGGAAGGGTACTTGCGGGGCGGCGGGCGGCGCGGCACTGCCTGGCAAACTCCGCGAGTTTGCTAGGCTAGCTACAGGCTAGTACTGCTAGTACGAGTACCTACGCCGTGGCGGCGTCGTGCGACATCAAAGGTGTTGCGCTACTGTAAGCCATATCGTAATACTGTGGTAATACAGATGATATTTTATCTTCAATACTGAAGCACATCACTTAGTAATTCTGATGTTTGGTGGTAAGAACTAAAAAAAAATGTTGATTGCTAGCCAAGCGGGTTCACTAAAACCTGTAAAGTTGGATGGTTTCAGGAATTTAACCAGCGACTTCCCGTTTTAAAGATTGTGAACAGGTTAATATAAGTCGTACTAACGCACCGAAGGCTCCGTACCACCATTTTTAAATCTATAATTGGTAAGCCCTTGGCATCATCTCACCTGATGGTAAGTAACGATGATGCCCAAGATGAAAGCGGGCTTACCAAGATTCCCCAACGCAATGGGGAACTGGCTATTTTATCTTCAAACCGGAACACATCAATGGTGTTAGCATGTATGCTGTTAGCATTGATGTTTGGCGGCAAGACTTATATAAGAGGGTGGTAGCTAGCCAGGCAGGCTTAGAAAATGCCCTTCCACCTATCAAACCAAGTTTTACATATCCTTGTAGACTATCTATAAGTCTATCTAGACTTCGCTGGGAATTGAACCCCGACCGACCTCGAAGCTAATGGATTTAACCATTACGCCACGGAGGTGGTTAAAATTAATATATTATATATCCTTTATTGTACACAAACATTTAAATGACAAGAACTTAGAGAGGACATGTACAAAGGTGGACTTATCTCTATAAGAGATCTCTTCCAGACAACTTAATTATCCAATTAAGCACTATGAAATTTAATTTATATAACAAATTTATTTGGAACTGATATTGTTTTTAAGAAATTGTGTGTAAATGTGAATATTAAATCACCGAAACTGTGATGATAGTAGTGCTACAGAAATGAAAGTTAATTAAAAAGGGAATAAAATAAATTATTGAATGAATACAGAATCTTTAAATCTGAGAATGAAGGAACTGCACTTTAAAAATTTAACGATGGCTTTTTTATCCACAATTCATAAGTCCTTTTTCATCTAATGGACTGTCGTATACTGGCCAAAAAAAAATCACACCAATCCATTGTTCCGTTGCAAAGTTAAAGAAACTAACCAAAAAAAGAGTATATTTTCAGTTCCAACAGGAACTGCATCGGACTATGCTATTTTCACGGGATAAAAAGTAGCCTATGTCCTTTCCAGTGACACAGGCTACCTGCGAGCCAAATTTCATCAAGATTGGTTAAGGTGTTGAAGCGTGAAAAGGTAACAAACAAACAAACACATTTTCACATTTATAATATTATATATATAGTAAGGATTAAGGAAAAAGGCAGTATCAGAGACATATAAAATTGTAATGAGTTCTGGCAAAACTTTTTTCTTCTCTATACCGTGCCAAGCCTTGAACCGACCGATTTCAATAAAATTTTCTATGTATATTCGGTTGTCTGAGAATCGTTATAGAAAATTCTCCACCGGGATCTGCGCCGGCGAAGCCGCGGAAAACAGCTAGTGTAACTATAATAGTAATCCCTGTAAAAGGTTCTGAGGCACGAATCAAGTCATGCTTTGCGTTTTTTTACAATAGAGCAAAAACAATTAAACAATAACAAAACACGTTACCTGTATGGGGACCATACTTAATTTTTACTTTTTGTTCATCTTACTTTACTAATATTATAAACGCGAAAGTTTGTAAGAATGTATGGATGTATGTTTGTTAGTCTTTCACGCAAAAACTAATGAACGGATCTGGCTGAAATTTGGTAGGTGGATAGATTAGGACCTGAATTAACACATATACTACTTTTTGCCGCCAGCGGCTCGCGCACTGTGCACCCTCGAAATATCATAGAAACGTTGCCCACGTGGGTGAAGTCGCGGGAAACAGCTAGTAATACATATTGAGTGAAAATTTCGCCTAGCTACTTACCTATTGTTCAAAAGGTACAGCTTTAAGGACGGACAGATTGACAGACGGGTCTATCCAGACAGTGTAGGTCTAGTAACAGAGTCTCGGGGGTATCCTTTGAGACGGAACCATAAAATTACATTCCGTAACCAAAGTGAATAAAACTTGCAATTTGTTGTTGTACTGCGGAATTGCGGGCAATAGGATATCAACTTCAATAGCTTATGCTTGTCACGTCTCCCTATCGTCCATTTAAATGCAAACGCTATGCTGGGTGCGCTGGCTTTTCTTATTTTTCATAACTCGGGAGCCGGGTCGTTCCTTTCCCTCTAATATGGTTTAGGGGGGTCGCTTGCGGCTTGTGCACTGCGTGCCCTTAAATAGTCATAAAAACGTTGTCCACGCGGGTGAAGCCGCGGGAAACAGCTTGTAATACATATTCGTTGAAAATTTCGCCTGGCTACCTATTGTTTAAAAGGACGGACAGATTGACAGACGGGTCTATCCAGACAGTGTAGGTTTAGTTAGTTGTTTTCGATTTTTCCGTGAAAATAAAACGTTTTCCTAGAGTAAAATGTAGCCTTTGTCCTATTCCAGGACATAGCCTATATGTGTGCCAAGTTTCATACCAATCCGTCCAGTGGTTGAAGCGTGAAAGAGTAACAAACGTCCATACATACATATACATATATATCTTAATATATATAAATCTCGTGTCACAATGTTTGTCCTCAATGGACTCCTAAACCACTTAACCGATTATAATAAAATTCGCACACCATGTGCAGTTCGCTTAATATATATAAATCTCGTGTCACAATGTTTGTCCTCAATGGACTCCTAAACCACTTAACCGATTATAATAAAATTCGCACACCATGTGCAGTTCGATCCAACTTGAGAGATAGGATAGGGTAGGGTAGGGTAGTGTAGGGTAGGGTAGTGTAGGGTAGGGTAGGGTAGAGTAGTGTAGGGTAGGGTAGTGTAGTGTAGGGTAGGGTAGTGTAGTGTAGTGTATGTAGGGTAGGGTAGGGTAGGGTAGTGTAGGGTAGGGTAGTGTAGTGTAGTGTAGGGTAGTGTAGGGTAGTGTAGGGTAGTGTAGGGTAGGGCAGGGCAGTGTAATGTAATGTAAGGCGGTACGAAGTTCGCCGGGACAGCTAGTATACATATACATATCCATATACGTACATATAAGTATGTACCTATACATCAGCCTCTGGTTCCCATAGTACAGGGAATCTTAGTTGAGTGGTCTCACCCTGAATATAATTATTATTATTTTCTTATTTATTATTGTTGTTTCCGAATATAAAATTAAAGCCTCTCTGCTCATTTGGCACGAGGGGGAGTGGCAGGCGGCTGGAGTTCAGTGCGACGGGGAGAGAAAGCGTCGAACTATCCGGGCATTTTTGAGGAGGACTGCTTTCTGCATTCCAGCCGCCGTAGTTGAAGTTCAAGGTCACGGATGGGACTACGGAGATGATTACGGTGGATTCCACTCCCACATATCAGTAACCTCGTGCACCAGGTCCAGGTACTTGGTCCTTTTATCGGAATCAGCCTGCACGAGGTTTTCATCGTACGGGATAGTGATATCAACCAAAACACCCTTGACTGCACCCGATCCATCAGCACGATATTAGGCTTATTAGAAGGAATAGTCCTGTCCGTGATGATGGGTCTGTCCCGGTAGAGCTTGGCGAGGTCGTTTTCGAGAACCGGCTCCGGCGTGTACTTGTAATACGGCAAGCGCCGAGATATGAGGCCATACTTTAGAGCGATCTCTTGGTGTAGGATCCTGGCTGCTTGGTTGTGTCTGTGCAAGTACTCAGTGTTGGCAAGCATGGAACAATCGGATGCTATATTACGCAGGGTCTTCCCTGGTTGATGGCACAACCGAAAAACATCCAAGGTACCGTCTTTATTATTATTTACGAATATAAAATTAGAGCCTCTTTGCCCACTTGGCACGAGGCGAAGTGGCAGGAGCACCTCCAGCGGAAGCACAATCGGCTGGAGTTCAGTGCGACGGGGAGAGAAAGCGTCGAACTATCCGGGCATTATCGAGGAGGACTGCTTTTGTGAAATACAGGTACGTTCACAAACACAAGACGTTGTTTCATACCGTAACCTTTATTATTATTATAGATACCTATTTAACTTCTAAATACCTCTACTTTTGTTTGGTTTAAATTAATTTTAAATTTCAAACGATTAACAATGCAAATTTGCTGAAATCATGCTATTGCTGAAATAAGAGGGCTATTGTCAACTTTTCCTCTCAGAAATTTCATTCCAAAACCAAACTTTGGTTGAAAACAACATTCCAGCATTTAAACGATGTGAAACTTTTGAAGCGAAGCGAAATTTAAAATGTATGTTTTTTTTTCTGTGCATAAATATGAAACTTTACTGGGGCGGTTTAAAAGCTAAAATAAGCATAAAGCAAATACTTTATTCTAGATTTATGTGCTCGTGACATTACAGTACGCGAACATTTATTTTTATAACTTTCGAGGCCCACTCAAATCATTTATAAATTTTTCATTTAGTCTGACTTATGTAGGTACTTATATTTTAACTAGCTATTGCCCACAGGCGTGGTTCGCGACAGTGTGTCGATGGCGTAACGGTTACAGCCGCTACCTCCTGTCCGAAAGGCCGTGGTTCGAATCTTGCCACGTACCAATGTGTTTACGAAATTCGATTTCATATGTACGTTTATCCGACGCTCTTACGATGAAGGAAAACATCGTGAGCACACGCCTGCGAAGAAACTCGAAGGTTGTATGTAAAGTCGACCAACCCACACTGGGCCCGCGTGGTCGACTAAGGCCCGATCGCCCTAATTCAGGATAGACTCGAGCCCCTCGGTGGGGACATATATGAGCTGATAAGAAGAAGAAGTGGTTCGCGAGCCCCTTGCGTAAAAATGAGTATGTCAGGCTACGATAAATAATAGTAAGTGTCACTTTCCACTCCCTTGACTATCTCTGTGCAAAATACTATCACGTCAATTCTTCACTTCATTGCGACATTAAAGAAATTAATAAAAAGAGAGAGTTACGTAACATGTATCACACCGGAACCAGGATAAAAGATTGTGTACTTTTCCACGCCACAGGCTTTATGCATGCCAATTTGAGTCTAGATTTTCTGAGGCATGGAAGCGTGAAGAGGTAAAAAACAAGCATAAAAACACATTTTCACATTTATAATATTAACTAGCTGTCCCGGCGAACTTCGTAATAACTTACACTATACTACACTACCCTACCGTTCATAAGAAACTTCTTCTGACAATAACGAATTCAACAAAAAAAGAATTAGCTAAGTCGGTCCAGCCGTTCGCGGGTGATGCGATGACCAGAAAAAGTAGGGATTCATAGATATAGTAAGAATAAGTGTAATTTCATCAAAAACATTTTTATGTCAAAAATTCGCCAAGTCTCGCGACATCCTCGTAAAAATATATGAGTTTTAGGGTGGATTCAAGTCTAGCAGTACTTTTTTAAATCAATAGCTAGTAAATTTCACAGTAGTTCTCTTTTAAAAATACTGAGTAAATAAGAATACTAAAACGTATGATCAATGTATTTTATGCATCTTTGTTGCCTAGAACCTTGTTTCATCTCATTTATAAAGATAGTTTTTTGACTTGTCAATCATAAAATGTATTTTTTTGTATTTAAATTTATTCTAACTAACATGGATGCATTGTTCTCAATGTTTTTTAAAGGACTATCGAGCGTTTTTGACAGGTATATGGTTTTTAAAATGTATCTCGGGTTACGGGATAGCTTCAAGCATAGCAGAATTCAACTGCTGGCACATACTTTGTTAGTTTTTGACATGCTTTCGGCTTTTACAAATTAGAAATATTTTATTTAACGCACAGATTACAGAGATTTAGTTGAATAGAATCTCCTTACATTTCGTAATTGCCAATTTAAAAAAATATCTTTATAGTTGAGATGAAATTCAAGGCAACAAAGATAGATAAAATATGATCACTATTATTATTCTTTACTCAGTATGTTGAAAGAGAACTGGAACTGAAAAAAATACTGCCAGTCTTGGATCCACCTTAGATCTCATATATTTTTACGGGGAAGTCGCGAGACTTGGCGAATTTTTATATTTTGTTTTAGTGTGACGTGTTCATATCTAACCATACTAGAAGCCTATAAATATACTCGTACAACTTCATGTCTCGTACTTTTAAAATAACTTCCATAATAACTGTCAAATATGTCAAAAAATGGCTGTTTTCAGACTTTTTACTATATAAAATTTTAATCACCAATTAATTTAATTTATTTTTCATGCCAAATTTAACTTTTTAAGTCACCTGGAAGTGGTCTATCTTTTTGATGATTAGTGCGTCAGTCAGTCAGTGAATGACGAAATATCAAAACTTCGATAAACGATACTTTAAAAACCGTTAAAGGTAGAAACTTGTAATGTGGAATATATACTGTTTACATTACGTTTACATTGAAACATAAAATTTACACATTTCTTCATTCCCTAACAAAGATATAAGGAGCTCGAAAATGCATTGAGTTGCTTCGAGAAAAGGGTGTACGGCCGTGCTTGTCTGCTCGAATTGGCAGGGGGCACTACCGTGCCCTCCGATGTATATTCTTGATTTGTATATGCCAAAATATGGTCGTCGATGAAGACTTCGCGCGACAGTATTTACAGCTTGGCTGTACAAATTATTTCTAGGTCTCTTAAACTGGGAGGAAAAGAGGAGTCTTAGTATACCTACTACGTAAAAATAATGCTTAAATTGCGCAGTAATTGTATTTTGCAACATCTTCACACTGAGTCGGTTTGCAAAGTGCCGTTACGTTTAATTGCGACAATACAATAATAATTGGATTGCAGGCGTGAATTAAAGCTTTGGGTATTGTGGCTGCCATTGTGCAGAGGCCATCACATCAAACTACTGCGGGTAACCATCCTACCCAGCGCCTATTAATTTGACTTGACCGTTATTCGAAGCTTATAGTTATATGAGATAGCAGTCACCTGTTCCCGCCTCTATTGTTGTCTCTTTCTACCCTTTACATTTGTCTCTTTCTACCACCCGACTGGCCCGGAGGGGATACGGGCGGCAAGTAATGGCGCTGGGCGGCCATTATTTCGATCGTCATTGGCGTCTACGTTCCCGCCGAGTAAGGTTGTACGACGAAATCCGTCGTCCAAAAATATTGGCACTTAAATTACAAATACTAAATGCCGTTTAGAGATTTATAATTTCGAAATCTTTTCTTTAAGAAAACTAAAACATGTATATTTTTTTAATAAGTGATTTAACTACGTAAACTGTTATGTGTATGTAACTGTGCAAATAATAATAATTTTACGGTAATTGCAATATGTAAATGCAATTACCGTAAAATTATGACAGTCATATCTGCGATCGACTTCAGATTGAAGGCCACGTCAGCGGTCGACTCCTAGATGACGGCGACGTGTCAGTGGTCGTCCTCATCCTCAGTATCAAGTAGCCATAGCTCCAGCTCACGAAGACTTAAGCGACGTCATCGCTGCCGCAAAAAGAAAGGTGGGGGCCACAAACAATCGCTTCACCGCCACTAAAAACGTAAGCTTAATGACCTTTCTAAACAAATTCAACAGCTTCTTGAGCAGTTATCGTCGAAAAATAGTAATTAGTAACTATATCTTCGATGTCAGTGGAAATAATTTTGCAGAACGTGCCATTAATTCTCCGCTTCCAACGCAAATCCAAAGATCTTCCTTCCTATTTACCTGACATTTATTTTAATTTAATGTTGCCACACAAGCCTAAAAGTACCCTCAGTTCCTAAAGCGTCCTAAGCTCAGATGAAACCATTAAATTAGGTTAAAATTAAATTGTGTAATGACAACAGTGACTGGTATGAGTTGCAATACGCTGAGTTCAAAATGAGTATATACAAGGTTCATAGGTCGATGAGTAAATTTAATAGATTTGGAATTTAATGAGGAAATAAAAGCATAATATGGTGTCTTGCGTCATCTATTTTACGGCTTACCAATTGAAGTAACGGGCTTGTTTTTTTGATGGAGATTTTTACAAACTTTCATCCGATTTACTGCAGTTAGTTTATGGACATTGCTATATAGATGGTGATGGCATGGGATAATAAATCAAGGGATCCGCTTTTAAGGAGCTGCATTAAGGAGACACCATCTTCAACTAGCAATCTTGGTAACGTCAAGGCCTTCACTGCCACTTCAGAGAACACAGGAGGTGCAAGAAAATGTTTGGTCCTTACAAAAGTGAAATACTGCCGGATAGTTCCGCCTCACAGGCTGGACCCAGTAAGGAGAATAGCTGCCCCTCGCAGGGAAACAAACAGCTCCTACCCTCGCAGGGTATAAAATGTGGCTCTGTGTGCAATAAAATGTTTGGTCCTTACAAAAGTGAAATACTGCCGGATAGGTCCGCCTCGCAGGCTGGATCCAGTAAGGCGAATAGCTACCCCTCGCAGAGGAACAAACAGCTCCTACCCTCGCAGGGTATAAATTATGGCTTTGATACGAAAAACGGTCACATGACCGTTTCTTGATGTAATAATTTACCAACACCGCCCTCGCAGGGCTTGTGCACTCACACTTACCCCTCGCAGGGGTAGGGTTACTAAGCTCACCATACTGCCAATTATAACAACAGAGGTTAATTTCATGGCCTCTTGACTCGACTTTATCACAATTCAGGATCACAGAGCTGGCCTGGAATAAAAATGTATTGATCTTAAAGTTATTCAAGGGGTTGCCTTATAGATTTTTACACCGTTGGTAGGCAATGAATGCATTAGATTTTATCCTACAAATAGAGGGTATCGCATACCTTTATTATCGATTACTGAATCATTAATCATTATAGACCAAATGAAGCAGCAAGGCATTTATGAAAGAAGCACATGTGTCTCCAACCTTCCTGTTAACCATGTTCTTAGTACCAAAAGGTGACGGCACAGCGTGACCCCAATTTAATCTAAAAACCTTAGATCAGTAAGTTTTGGTTGAAAATGTCGCCTCTTCAACATCTTGAGTGTGCCGGATTTTCTCCAACATAAAGATTGTCTACGCAAAATAGACCTTTCTCAGGCCTTCTTTCATTTGAAGATCAGCCACAGCCAAGGTAAGTTTGTAAGGCCGATTTATCAAGGAGAACTACTGAAGATGTCTTGTCTCCCATTTGGTTTGAGCTCTGCACCAAAAACCTTCGCAACTCTAACAAAGAGTGCGAATAATATTTATTAGTATGGATTTTACTAGCCCATCATTTAGCCAACAAGTATGTCCTTAGAAACATATGACCAGACTCCAGAAACGCTAAAGATTTTTAGATGCGTCGTAAATTACGAGTAGTCTCTTTTGTTTTCAACAACAAAGTCTGGCTTACTTCGTATTGGAGCAGAAGAAATGGCTTAACTAGAAAAAGTTGCCAGATACACAATTCAAAATATGCAGAGCCAGGAATAAAATCTTAAGGACTTGCAGAGTATAGTAGGCCTATAAAACTTCGTAAGTTTTACAATGACCGAAAGGCGTTTAAATTACAGGCTACTTCTTACTCTTATAAAAACTGTGCTCTAAACAAAAGCCGTCGACTGCTACCTTGCGCTGTAAGCAATCTAGAAAAGTGGCTGGAAAATTATCGGTTTATACCACCAATTCCCATTGTATCAGACCTAGCATGGGTGATCATTCAAGTAATCTGACGATTTCAGGGACAAACTTTATTGTTTTTCTTTTGCATTCTAGCTGATGTCTAGCTAAATATCACGCCAACGCAACGATCAAGGATGTTTTGACTTGAACTAAGGTATTAATCCTTATTGTTATATAAATAAATAAATAAATAATTAAATAAATTTGTAAGAGATGGCGCTGCTGACCGTATAAATAGATAAATAGGACTGTCAAGTATCGCGTATCAAATCACCACCTTTCGGTAACAACTGATAGCTGGGTTGACCGTTGACTGTTGACTCTGTGGTTTGTGTCTGCATTACCAACCAGCTGTTTATTTCAAACTAGCTTTTGCCCGCGGCTTCGCCCGCGTGGACATAGCTTTTATGACTCTTTTTGAGGGTGAGTGGTGCGCGAGACGCAATTAGCTCGCCAGAGTGGATATGAGTTTTCTCCAGGTACCTCAGGAACTGTATCGGGCTATTCGGATTAGCAGTCTTGGTCACTTCCCACCCCTCAACAAATTCTATACAAAAAAACACTTTAATCAGTTGCTCCGTTGCGACGCCACCGACGAACGCGAGCGTAGAAAACAGTTGTCCCCAGATCCATCGGGAACTATGTCAGGATATACTAATTAGTAAATTATATAATTTTCCACCTCATCTCTGTGCTAAAAATCACACCAATCCATTTTTTCGTTGCGATTTTAAATAACTTAACGAACAAAGAGTATTGTTTTAGTTTCCTCAGGAACTGCATCGGGCTATGATAATTTCCACAGATAAAAAGTAGACTATTTCATTCCTAGTAATACAGGCTACCTGCATGCCAAATTTCATCAAGATTGGTAGAAGTGTTGAAGTGTGAATAGGTGACAAACAAACACATTTTCACATTTATAATATTAAGTGTAAGGATTTCCAAATCTTAAATAACATAGAGCGTCGGTGGCAGAACGGTTAGGGCCACTACCTACTGTCCGGAAGGCCGTGGTTCGAATCCTGTCACTTACCAATATCTATACGAATATCGATTTCATACTGGTATGTACGTTTATCCGACGCTTTTACGGTGAGAAGAACATCGTGAGGAAACCTGCACCCGCCTGCGAAGAAACTCGAAGCTTATGTGTGAAGTCAATCACCCCGCAATGGGCCCGCGTGGTCGTCTAAGGCCTGATCGCCCTAAGTCAGGGCAGGTCGAGCCCCTTGGTGGGGACGTATATAAACTGATATGATGAAATAACACATATACCTATATTATCAAAAAACTAATTCAAATCATTATATCAATCTAGTAATAAAATTTTTTTAAAATATTAATATCGGTAAAATCCTCGAGCCGTATTAGCTCTAAAGGAGCCCATATCGCACTTCTCGTTGCCGCGCTGGATGGCAATAGACAACCTTAGCAGCAGGTAGGACCCGGAGCGGGCGTCACATCTCTTCTCTCGAAGGCGACGGCCAATCTCCTTAATGAAGGCAAAGACTTCTGAAGAGTTCAGCAGTCGGTTGTCTCACAGACCAGCGGCACACAGCAGTAATTTGCCTCCAAAACCGAGTACTTATTATGCTTCTTTCTCACCGCAAATTGAGCAGCAGTACCGTACGGGTGAGGTGTGAGGCAGAAAAAGTGGCGTCCCAAAGCAGGCACGTTCCTCTCTGCCATAGCACCTGTTTAAACCCTCCGGCCTTTTGCCATCAGATCGACTAAAGCCATCCATATTCCATCTGGCCGAGACCAGTGCCCTCCGAGTGAGGACATTAAGGAATTGGTGATTGGGAATCTTCACAAACAACGACCGCAACTCAATGAATGATGGCCAATTGCCTCTACCGTGGACCCGCAAATACATTGATGAGTTTTACAGATATTGATATTGCAGGCGGAGAGCAACTGCCACACGCAAATAGTCGCCATCAGAAGAGTTCCCATATCTATGCCTCCTGTTAAAAGATGCTAAACTCGATTTATGTGTTTTTTTATTTTTTTACACGATTGGAATCTGTAAAAAAATACCTATCTGTTCGTCAATGAAACACATCGCTACGTGCCATAGTTCCAGAGTTAGAGTTGTGTAAAGTAGCGTATGCTGAAAAATACATAAAAGAAATCCACGCTAAAGTATGAAATAATATTTTAATGTTTTAATGCAACTTAAGCGCGTTTTATTATCCCTGCAGTGCCATCTATTGACATTCTGCTGCTATGATTATAATGTGTGGCATGTATAGCTAATATGGGGAAAAAAGTACTCTATTTTTATTATTGTAAGTATCGATAGATAGTTTCCCACGGGACCTCTTTAGTTTTCCGGGATAAAGAATACCCAACTATACAATGATGGTCAAAACACCCTATCCCAATGTAAATAAAGGTTTCATATTGTTACGTTGAGCCATTCTAAAGAAATTTTTTTTGCATTCCTGCAGAAACCCTTGATTTTTTTGGGATTCACAATGTCCCCGTTTTAGTTCGCGTTAAGGGTATCAACGTGTAAAATTTGATTGTAATAGGTCAAGCCACATTTGCGTGGTGAGCCATTCTATAAATGAATACTTTTGATTTTCCCACGGGAACTCTTCAATTTTCCGGGATAAAAAGTATCCTATATGTTAACCCGGGCTATAAGGAACCACCATACAAAGCGTATGCTGAAAAATACATAAAAGAAATCCACTCAAAAGTATGAAATAATATTTTAATGTTTTAACAAAACTTAAGCGCGTTTTATTATTCCTGCAGTGCCATCTATTGACATTTTGCTGCTATGATTATAATGTGTGGTATGTGTAGCTTATATGTTGAAAAAGTACTCTATATTTATTATTGTAAGTATCGATAGATAATTTCCCACGGGACCTCTTTTGTTTTCCTGGATAAAGAATACCCGACTATACAATGATGTTCAAAACACCCCATCCCAATGTAATGGTTTCATATTGTTACGTTGAGCCATTCTAAAGATACATTTTTTTGCATTCCTGCAGGAATCCTTATTTTTTTGGGATTTACAATGTCCCCGTTTTAGTTCGCGTTAAGGGTATCAACGTGTAAAATTTGATTGTAATAGGTCAAGCCACATTTGCGTGGTGAGCCATTCTATAAATGAATACTTTTGATTTTCCCACGGGAACTCTTCAATTTTCCGGGATAAAAAGTATCCTATATCTTAACCCGGGCTATAAGGAACCACCGTACACAATTTCATCGAAATCGGCCTGGTAGTTTTTGCGTGATGCGCGAACATACAGACAGACAGACAGACAGACAAAAATTCCAAAAGTTGTTGTTTTGGCCTCTATATCGTTAGTAATGTCCACCACAGTTATTATTTTCCAAAAATATTTCATGTACAGACGCGGCCCCGTTACAGTTTTATTATATTATAAAAAATAAATAAGATTCCAAATATTTATTCTTTAGCATATTACAGAAAAGTGGTGTGAATCCGCAGCAAAAACATAATTAATTTAATTTGTTAAAAATCTTTTGGTGCGTATTTAATCTACAAGCAAAAAATGCAACATAATATGTAGCTCGAAACTAATCGACTCTTTAGAGTAATGAGAACCGAGAAAGCCCAAATAAGCCATCCGAGCGGAGTTAGCTAGGGTCTTGACAGAGCGGTAATTGTAAGTTTTCTTATTAGAAGTCTGCTATATCAACACTTTGTTGTACAGAAATTTCTGGTCATTGAATCTCTCACTCCCTGGTTAAGCATGCCTATAAAGAATCCAGTACCTGAGCCCAATACCACCTATTAAGAACACAAATTTTTGGCAAATTATATGCAAAACTCTATGGTAGATATAGGTAATGCCTTACATGTGTTTCAGCACACAGCTATGTTGTTACTTCTTGTTTTTTTAGAGCGAGATTTTTTATTATCTTATTATCAGATACCTTCACATTGGCGTCGTTACTACCACCAGTCGATAATAAACACGTCTCATATGACTATAAGCTTCGAATTACGGTCAAGTCAAATTAATAGAAGCGTTTTACCTACCAATAAAACGCATATTAATTTACTTACCTTATTCGAAGCTTATAGACAATTTCTGCCTGGTGTATTCGACGCAATGACGATTGAAATGATGGCCGCCCAGCGCCATGACTCGCCGCCCGTATCCCCTCCGGGCCGGTCGGGTGGTAGAAAGAGACAAATGTATAGGGTAGAAACAGACAACAATAGAAGCGGGAACAGGTGACTGCTATCTCATATAATTATAAGCTTCGAATAAGGTAAGTAAATTAATATGCGTTTTATTGGTAGGTAAAACGCTACTAATAACCAGAGTGGCACACCCGTCGTCCACCTTCGACGGCAGTTTTCTACGCCCGTGGCACCGATGGGTGTTGCAAAAACATCACCCGCAACCACCCAGCATACCCGCCAAGAGAAGTGATATCTTTTTATTACCTTTTCTTTACCTGGATGCTTCATTGGGAATTTGATGAACATTTTAAATTTTATAAAGTGTAACTATCTGAGTGTTTAGATGTACTAAGCATTTGATTTAAATTTAAGAAAGAATAGGTTTACTGCGGCCCCGTTCGTACGAGGTAGCGCCACCTAAAAAACCAGCTATAAAAATTGTTAAAAATAACTTATTTATTGGTGTAATTAACCATTGAAACTTTTATATTCGATTTCGGTCATGTTGGTCAATTCTTTTTTACCTTCAGGTAGTATTTTTTAAGTAGATCAGCGATGACAATACCTTTTTATATGCAATTTGTCCAATCTTAATCGTATCAATCAGTAATATTCTTTATTTAGTTCATCTACTTTTTCTTTTCCATATTACAACGTTTCGGCTAATATGTTCCAAATTCTACGTATTCATGTAGTAGAAGATTTCTTTTGATTATTTTTCTTATTATAAACTAATTTTGCTACTGTAGGTACTGTTTCGTTCAGGAAATGAAAAAGAAGATGACTCAGACTTTTTTTTATTTCAAAATTTCAGAGATCAACAAAACATATTATAAAACATAGGCACCGTCTCACATAAAACGTTAGTTCTAATAATTGTAATATTGATCTCCTTACTTGACCATGTAATTAGTCAAACTATTTTATTTATTTTTCATAAAAAGGACGGCAAAATAAATAAATCCAGGCCAGCAAAATACATAAAATCGTTTCAGACAATATGTTGGTTCTCACAATTATTATTCTAATAGTGATCTACTTGTTAGGCCTTGTTAGTCAAATTATTTAATTTATTTTACATATAAATGATAGAAAATTACCTTTAAAAATTTTTATTTGAGTTTGTGTACCCGTCTCTCTACTGCTTACTGCGATGGTTACATGTACAACAAATATTTCTTGTTCTGTCTGTATGACCGTATCACTTGTTTTCAATACAAACAGCCAGCCTGGTGGCGCATCGGGAGCCAGGTCGTTCCTTTGACCGGGTGCTGTCCGTGTGAACTGGCCTACTCTTGTCAAAGGTATCAATGATATTCAATCATTTTTATGTATAACTTTTCGTGTCATATTGTTTTCATGTTCTAATGACATAATCTGGTTTATTTCAAGGATTGCATTTTAACATTATTAACTAATGATTGTTTATTTCTTGATTTTTCACAAATGAAATTATGTTATTAATATTGTATGACTATCAGAAAGAGTATAATTTGCACCTTTTTTAAATAAATACCTTAAATCTTGAATCTTGTCTATCTATTCTACTATTTATTTTATTTTTCGTATACAGAATGTCCCAGCGCTTTGAACATGGAGTAAAAGATTTTTATAATCGAAAATCATCTACTTGCTTGGGGTCTATTTCACCCCTGTGCATGTTTATGTAATCTTCTCGATTGGGATGATCACGCAGGTTAACTGACCTGAATCACGGTTATGACCCAGGTGGGTGTGATTGTCACTGGCATTTTTCTTGACCATTTCTTTGCTTCGCAAGGCACGTTAAGAGGAAACGCAGGCGCCATTTTTCCAATCAAACGTAGTCCCCTGTTCCTTCCCTGGATAATGACAATAGAACAAAAAATTTTTTTTCCATCAAACCTTAATTTACCATGGCCATGCCCCTATGTTTTGTTTTTTCCCATATTATAATTATAATAGGAAATCATCATCATCATTACAGCTCATATAAGTCCCCACCGAGGGGCTCGAGCCTACCCTGAATCAGGGCGATTAGGCCTTAGTCGACCACGCGGGCCCAGTGCGGGTTGGTCGACTTCACACACAACCTTCGAGTTTCTTCGCAGACGTGTGTAGGTTTCCTCACGATGTTTTCCTTCACCGTTAAAGCAATCGGTAAGTATGTACGTAAGTTTTTGAAAAACTCATTGGTACATTGGCCGACCAGATTTGAACCCGGTACCTCTGGTTAGATGGACCGAGTCGTTACCGGTTGAGCCACCGACGCTTTCGTTACCGGTTGAGCCACCGACGCTTTAATAGGAAATAGGACGATAATAGGAAATAGGAGCCTTCAAAAACTGAGAAAATTGACAAATTAAAACGTCATTTTCAGACACCCACTAAAAATAATACGCATATTAACAATAAAATAAAAACATAGAGGCATAGGTAAAGCGTTATTTTATTAATTTAAAAAAAAAAAATATTGATAAAGTTTTGGAGGAGGAAATAGAGGACTACGAAATGGTGTTTTGGTTTATTTTAGTGCCCATTATCGGTCTGCGCTGCAGTTCTCCCTTTCTTGTTGTATACGGAGAGGTTTGGGGGAGGGAGACAGCAACATTTTATTCAAATACCTATTCCTTAGACCCCGTTTCCTCTTAGGCCGTTGCTACCGGTTGCTGTCACTAGGTCGCAGTCGTTAAGCCGTGTCAGATGCCTTATAGGTGGCTTGAAGAACTTCTGGCAAGTGAGGTTCGCCACAATCCCTACAACCTCCACCAACCTGGACTTGGCCCACGTTTGTGGAGTATGGCCTCCTGACCTTTCCGAGCTTGGAAAGAGACTCGTGCCCCAGCAGTGGGGGAGTTGTCGGTTGTTAACGAATAATAAGAACCTTAGGAGTTAATTAAAATTAAAAACCCGACTGCATGAAACTTAACCCCCATATTTTGCCGGTTGGGTAAATATGTATCTTAGGTCACTCACGGAAACAAGACGAATCTAATGACACCTCGCACTACAAATTCCATCAAACAGTTTAGGCTTCAGAACGTGCCAAATAAATATACATACACTAGCTGTCCCGGCGAACTTCGTATAACCTTATACTACATTAAACACACCCTACCTACACTACACTACCCTACCCTACTCTAACCTACCCTACCCTACCCTACTCTACCCTACCCTACCCTACACTACACTACACTACCCTACCCTAACCTACTCTACCCTACTCTATCCTAAACTACACTGCCCTACACTACCCTACCCTACCCTACATAAGAAGCATATCCTGACAATAACGAACTCAACAAAAAAAGAATTAGCGAAATTTGGATAACATAGATATCTAGAAACCTAGATACCGACTGCAGAGCCATCTGCCGAGCTGATTTGTGAATCTAAACCATACAGGGTGCCACTCAAATGCATACAAAAAAAAATCATTCAAATCGGTCCAGCATTTTAGGAGGAGTTCAGTGACATACACACGTACAGTAGAAATATATATTTAAAAAGATACATAAATACACTTTAAAAACATAACCCTCCTTCTGGCGTAGTCGGATAAGAAGAAGTCTCAATCAAACCTTTCTATTTCCAGATACGGACGTTTCTACAAGATTTTATTTAGTTTCACCTGTCGCGGTGTCTGTAACAAAATCTTGCAAGTTAAATTTGATCAACTTCCCGGTTTCCGATAGGGCTAAAATTTTGCATGCCATATATCGCGTGACAATGGAATATTAAAGTCTTGTACCTAAAAGTTTTAAGATTTTTCGAAAATTATTTCACATTGTCCTTTAACGATGTTTCTGTTCCCATTACGATCAATTTAACTACAAAGTTTTTCTAGTGGAAAATCTAAAGGTTGTACTCAGAAGCTTTGCCTTGTTATTTTAAAAAGAAACAAACAGGCAAAATCTCATCGATGAAATAAGGTGAATAATTATAAAAGAGGACTTCAAAGGACTTTAATCGGCGCTTGTTTTCGTCTTGTTATTTCTCAGTGCTCCAGGAAAAATATACAGAGCGTAAAAAGTGCAAGATATGATTCATAGCCAACTTTAAATACCCACAGGAAAATAGTAAAAATCCGATAGCGTAAGAAAAATTGGACTCCACTAAAGCTGATTCTTCTAGCACCGACATTTTAGGGACAATTGACAAAATCAAAAACATGTTTTTAATGAATAGAAAAACAAAAAGGAAAATCTGTTTAAAAATCACATTCCAATTGCAATTTTAAACAGCCAGAAATAAGAAGGTATGATCGCATAGAAGAATACTTCTAATAGCATAGAAGAGTACGTCTCCTTAAACTGAGGTGATAGAAAACCCATAATGAGGTTTTCCTAATTGCAGTGCTTAGTAGTAGGACAACAATCATGATAAATCGAACCAACAAGAAAAAAATGTCCTCGTCGACCGACGCGTCGCACTACGAATAAATAGGAAAACGTCATGGTTCGACGATCGGAACACAAAAATTGTATAGTCAGACTAATCGAAACAACAAGAAAATAATATCCTTGCTGCGCGATCGATCGGAGCACGTGACCACAGGGGATTTTTACAATATCTACTTCTCGTGGAATTTATTTAGGTATTCGTTAGCTTGTTTACTTATTTATAAATACAGATCAAAACTTGCAAACTTCGAATCGATTTAAGGCGGTAATATTACAGATTTTCGTTAATTTTGACGTCAATTACTCATAAAAAGTAGGAAAACCCGGGGTTGAAAAAAAATACCTGTATTGTTGATGATGTTCTTTGAAGTCAAAAGCTATTAGAAACACGATTAAGCAGTTTTTGCTTGATATAAAAAATCCCAAAGATAGGTCTACACCGTTACTTTCAACTCTAGTTATGACTAATATTTTGAAGTATAAATTTAAAAAAATACAACAATATTTGTTACAATAATACAAAGTGAGTAATGTTTTTATTTTTTACACTTTCATTATAGTTTTTGATTGAAACGAAAAACCATTGAAAAAGTGTGGATAATTTCTTTACTCTTTACACGTAAAGAAAAAGACAGAGACAACTGTTCCAATCAATACATCGCCTTAAGAACAATTTCCATAGGGTCCGATTGAGTTGTTTTTTTTTATGCACGATTGTAAGCCCTTGGCATCATCTCATATAATGGTAAGTGACGTTGATTCCAAAGATGGAAGTGGGCTTAGCATGATTCCCCAACGCAATGGGGGACCTGGCCGTGCCGGAACACATCAATGCTGTAAATATTATTGGCAAGACTTTGATAAAATGGTGGTATCTAGCCATGCCCATCTTAGAAAATGCCCATCTACCCACCAAGCCGGGTCTTACAAAGAAAAAATCCCCCGAGAATTGAACCCGCGACCTCCTGATGCGGAACAATGGACACTGAGGCGGTATGAAGGCGTCAAAGACGTTAGATTTCACCGAATTTTTTTAGTTCTGGATGCATTTTCCCTGTGAGAATAGATCTTTTTAGTAGTTTGAAGTTTATCTAACCATGCACTTCAAAGGTGGAATCAAGGATCCAGCCAGAGATTTGTTACCATAGATGGGTTATGCACTAACCAACAACATTTGAAAATCGAAGCCATTTACACACACATTATTATAGGTAGTTCCCTTCTATTGCACTGAATGTTACTAAGAAAAGAGATGCCAATTGGCATCTTTTTTTTGCTTCACTTTTTGGACGCATGTAACCTATCTACCTCCCCTTATATATAGCATATCTCTGGATCCAGCACTGTCTTTTGTTTTTAAGAGATTCCTACTGTGCTCGCCATGCATTATTTAAATTAGGAAACATGAAAATGGCCGATCAATAATTCATGTCATGAACTGATCTAAACACTTGAAAAAAAAATAGCATGATTATAAGCTAGTATAGGAAGTTTATAGAACTTTGCGAGTGGATTTATTCAGAACTCTTGTCAATTTTGAAAATCAAACGTACTTTATTTATTTATTTATCTTTCGCGCAGTGTATGTATGTGTGTGTGTGTGTGTGTTTGTGTTGCAGCCTCGACGCTCCCTCCGTACCGCGTCTAAGCTTGCACAAGGGACGGTTGTAATCAGTTTTGGAGGGCAAAGGAACAAAGTCTTAGTATATGGAAAACAGGTATAACCACCGAGTAAGATTTATAGCTCATACATAAATAACTTATTAAATTTAGTAAGCAACTGTTACACTGCACTTGTCTGATGAAACCATACGTATTAAAAAAACTTAGAAAAACAGTGTTTAAGCCGAAAGTCAAAACAATTGAAAATATCGTAACAAAATCAAATCTATATATTTAAAAGAAAGTCGTGTTAGTTACACCATTTATAACTCAAGAACGGCTGGACCAATTTTAATGATTTTTGTGTTTTTGCATTTGTCTTCGTCCGGAATAGGATAATAAATACTAAAATAATATTCATCAATGAAAAAAAATTTATCAGTCAAAAAATAATTGGTTTTAGGGTAGTGTAGTGTAGTGTAGGTGCAGTTAGGGTAGGGTAGGGTAGTGTAGTTTAGGGTAGGGTAGGGTAGTGTAGCGTGGGGTACGGCAGGGTAGGGTAGTGTAGTGTAGGGTAGTATATTGCAGGGTGGGGTAGTGTAGGGTATTGTAGTTTTGTGTAAGGTGGAACGAAGTTCGCCGGGACAGCTAGTTTAAAATAAAATACTATAAAACCAGATATAAAACAAACTAAAAAGAATGACTCCGTCACAGTGTACGTATGTATGCGCGTGAGTGTGACCGTATGCTCCTCGTGAAAATTGTGCAGAAGTCAATTATTAATGTATACTATGAACAGAACTGCTGGTACGGTTTTGTGATTAGATTAGTGATGTTTAACCGCATAATTAGCGATATCGAAGCGGTCGTACCTAAGTGCGGTTTGCGTGGTGGGTGGTGGCGTGGAACGGTCACGCAGATTCACCGATTATAAGCTCGTTCAATAACTATTTTTAGGGGCGTTGAAATCGAATACTTCCGTTTCACTAGCGTTAAAACCACTCCTATTCAGACACTAAATACAATTTTCGAAAAAAAAAAAGGATTTACTGCAATTTTGTTTTTGACTTTCGTGTGTAAAATTTAGTCAGTATCGAACAATTTAATAGTGCAACCAATATACGTATTTCTTTTGTTTCTTTGTTTTCAATTATCTGTAAAAGTTTGTGTAGGAGACGACTTACGTAGGGCCCTCAACAACTTCATCATCATCATATCAGCCGACGGACGTCCACTGCTGCACATAGGCCTCCCCCAAAGATTTTCATGACGACCGGTTCTGCGCTGCCCGCATCCAATCGGTCCACCGAATGGGAGGCCTACCTACGCTACGTAACGTTACTACCCCAACGGCCATCTGTTCTACGAGCTATAAGCCCCGCCCACTGCCACTTAAGTTTAGCAATTCTGAGAGCTATGTCGGTTACTTTGGTTCTCCTACGGATCTCCTCGTTCTGATTCGATTATGCAGAGAAACTCCGAGCATAGCACGCTTCATTGCCTTGACCTTGAGCCTTCTTATGAGGTCCATAGTAAGCGACCATGTAAACATAGTAAACAACTTAGTCACTAAATAAATCACTTGAAAAAGATGATTGATGAATGATAAACGAAAGACAAAGAACTCACGAACGAGGTTAATGTTGTTAAGGCGCAGTGGTACCTAAAAATCCACTGATACAGGTTTTTAGAATTCATTTTTGGAGTAGTTAACAGTAAATTTAAATTCTAGGAAAACATACTGGTATTATTGAGAATAGTTACGAGGGACTATACCGAATGGAAACACGATTTAATAAAGTTGGCTCGATAGGATAAATTCGCAAAAGTACCTCTTTTCGAGCCATTTTATCGTCTATTTTCAGTTTTATTCTTAAAATAAGTAATTTGATAATATGATTTATTTACTAAAATAAAGTACATAGGTGACTGAAGGGAAAACATCGATTGGATTTTTATTTAAGATAAATATGATGAAAATAAAAACGAAAACATCGAAAAAGTGCAAAAGTGTGGTTATTGTCTTCCCTCTTTACACGTAAAGAAAAAAAAACAGATTTTTAAGTACCACTGGGCCTTAAGATGTAAGTATGCATGTTTGTATGTAGGTTGGTATATCTGTATGCCTGTTTCTTTAACTGAGCCTGTAGCCTGAACGACTTGATAGATTTTGGAGTGCGTGTTGTGACAATGACAAAGTATGTATTTACAGTCAGGTTTGATTTTGAAATGCGAGGTGTCATAATGATATAGGGTACATTCGCAGTCAGGTTTAACCTGACGCTAAGAGCGTCGGTGGCATAACGGCTAGGGCCACTACCTCCTGTCCGGGAGGTCGTCGTTCGAATCCTGCCACTTAATAATGTGTTTTAGAATTTCGATTTCTTACTAGTATGTAAGTTTACAAGAAAAACATAGCGAGGAAATCTGCACACGCCTGCGAAGAAACTCGAAGGTTGTATGTGAAGTCGACCAACTGAGCCCGCGTGGTCGACTTAGGCCCGATCGCCTTAATTCAGGGTAGGTTCGAGCCCCTTGGCACACCTTGGACACTTCATACAACGGCCAGAAATTACATTTCAAAAAAGGAATGACGGAACAAACAAAATGACGGCGAAATCCTATACGTTCGACAAACAAACTGTAACCAATCTGTATCAATCTGGGTGACAAGGGGGTGAGGTCGCAATCTAGAGAGCGACAGGGAGTGTGCATACTGTATGTTAGTACTAATATGTATACTTTGCCCTCGGTGAGAACGTGTATTTTTTATTTTATTTATTAGGAACACTTACAGCTAATAAACATCATATCATAATCTGATATGATGATAATTTGTATCCAAATTTTTCACCATATACAAATGGGGTATACGGCAATATTTTGTAGAAGGATTCCACTAGCAAATTTCCCCAAGAACTAGAAGTAGGTAGGCTTCTCTCAAAAAAAAAGTTACGCCCCCCCATAATAATTGAGTCACCTGTAAGTGCTGAAATTTATATGTAGAGTCCAATTCATTTTCAAGTTTTACAAATAAAAGCTCCCTGTAAATAAATGTAGCCTCACTTTACTTTCGAGCGACTTAGGCTCGAAGAAGGTATTGTGATTGCAATAAAAATCGATTGAGATTTTGATGGGGATCGAATGTTTTGTCTTGCAATAATATTCTAAAACAATAAACAAAAAATGCGCGTGTGTGTATGCGTTCGTCTCGTGCTTTAGTTCCCAAACTACTGGGCGGGTAGGTATTAGTTTAAATTTGGATTGGGGCAATGTTATTTTTATATCTCCAGCTGATTTTATTTTTAATCTTGTTAGAATACGAATATTTTATTGATTTAAATATATTGTTAGTTATTTCAAAGATAATTTGTAGGTATGATTTATACTGCAATTATCATAAATCGGAAGAGCATGGCCGCAAAACTACACGTGGCAGGCGCTAATGTCACTGCAAAGAAGCCAGGTGGGGCCGCCCGCGAACGGGGATATAAATAACAGCCCATAGCCGCCGCCGCCACTTTCTCTTCGGAGGTCGACGTATTCGGACGTCAGTGCGATGCGTGTTAATTTTGTATTGCTCAGTACAAATAAGTGTGCATAGTGCGTGATTATTGCTATTTATGAATCGCTGCTAAATTAAAGTTATTCGTTAAAATTATATTGTGAACAATTGGAACGTACTTCTTGTTATATTTAATAAATCCTCTTCTGATTGATAACAATCTTAATGTTTTAAGATTGCCCACTATGGTAAAAAATACTCAAAAATTCCTCTAATGGTTTTCATGAAAACTTAGAATCCTGAGCGTTAGCGAGGGAATCAAAAGAGCACGAGGTGAAAAATCTTTGCACTCGAGTGCAACACGTAACTTTTCATTCCACCTCAGCGAGGAAATGACAAAATAAAAAAAAACAGTTACTATAACTTCACATGGCCAATAGCACGCGGTAGTTTGTTATTCCAAGATAAACCGGAATACATCCTACTATACAAATCCAGGTATTTTTTTTTACTTTTAAAAACAGATGGGTCCATATATTATCTAAGTAATATTAACTAGCTATAGTAAATACACAATAGTTATTTGTTATACAAGAGAGCAAAGTTGCTTTTTATGCGCGTGCTCAATTTTGATGACCGAGCAAGCGAAGGTTTCTAAAATTGAATCACGAGCGCAGCGAGTTATTCAAAACTTAGAATCCTGAGCGTTAGCGAGGGAATCAAAAGAGCACGAGGTGAAAAGTCTTTGCACTCGAGTGCAACACGTAGCTTTTCATTCCACCTCAGCGAGGAAATGACAAAATTAAAAAAAAAATACATTTGCGCATTAAAAACAGTTTCAGTCAATTCTGTTGGCGTCAAATAAACTTCCTCGTCGCTATAATCACTCATTTTAGGTTTTTTGTTACTTCTTCTCAAAAATGGATATGGAAACTTTGTGAATAATTATGACTTAATAAAGCCTACTGCACTGGGTAGTTAATCACTAATTATACGTATATGAGCTGATATGATGATGAGCAAGGACGCTAGTACAAGGAGCAGGGTTTTAGCGCCTTGCGCGGAAACCAGGACGCTAGGGTTGCCGCGCTGGACGCGGGATTGTGGCGAGAGGCAAGAGGGGTGCCAGGCTGTGGCATCTTGCATCGACGCAACATCCCAACCACTGAGGCCTTTTTTTTATTCACAATTGGTAAGCCCTTGCCATCATCTCACCTGATGGTAAGTGACGATGATGCCGAACAAAAGCGGGCTTACCAAGATTCCCCAATGCAATGGAGAACTGGCTATCTTATCTTCAAGCCGGAACACATCAATTCTGTTAACACTGATGTTTGACGACAAGACTTAGATAAGATGGTGGTAGCTAGCCAAGCGAGCTTAGAAAATGCCCTACCACCAACCAAACCGAGCCTTACAAGTTGACACCGCCGGGAATCGAACCCGCGACCTCCTGTTGCGAAGCGAATGGACTAACCATTACACCACGGCGGCCTGACCTCAAACAAAACATAAAAGTGATCCTGTGTTTGCATTCTAAAACAAGTGAAAATAAAATTTTGCAGATTATAAAGTCATAATGAGTTAAAAGGAGACGCTTAAATTTTGTCGCGTATTTATTTAGAACTGTATTTACATAACGCGGCTGATCGCTTGTGAATGAATCTTTAACATTTACGTGAGGAAAATATAAAATACTGTGTAAAAACTAATCAGTTCTAAAAATAATAAACTAATTACAATATCTAAAACACCCAAAACAGAATGCCTCAATTAATCAATCAAACAAAATAATTTATTTTAAATAGGTGTTTACACACACTTTTAAATAGTCAAAAAACTTCTTGAAAATTACAAATAATGTCATGATTCCGATTACAGTCTCAGGTAATGGTATTTGTTATAGAACCAACGTATATATCTTTGTCATTAACATAATCTATTATTTTATAATATCCTCTAGAGCACAAGCCTAAAATAAAACACCTCATCATGTCAACTCATATATGTCCCCACCAAGGGGCTCGAGCCTACGCTGAATTAGGGCAATCGGACCTAAGTCGACCATGCGGGCCCAGTGCGGGTTTTTCGACTCCACACACAACCTTCGAGTTTCCTCGCAGGTGTGTGCAGATTTCCTCACGATGTTTTTCCTTCACCGTAAGAGCGTCGGATAAAAATACATATGAAATCTAAATTCGAAACACATTGGGTGAGATGATGCCAAGGGCTTACCAATTGTGAATATAAATAATAAATTATAAACAGAATTCCAAATCAAAATTAGTTATAACTCACACAAACTTTATATTTATCCAGCTAATCAATTAGCTAGGATTTTTCCCGGAAAAGCAAAGATATTAGTCATGTATTCTTTCAAATTTTCAGAAAAGTAAGTAAAATAAGTCAGTATTATTCGGAAAAGGGATAAATTAATACTGGCAGCCTTCACAAAGTGATGGCAGGTATTGTCTTTGGTTTCGTTTTCATCAAATTTTGTTTGCTTTCAGGGGGTTTCCAGCCTAAGTATCAATTTCATTGTTCTTTACAATCTGAATTACAAATTATGTGGAAAGATGAAAGGTATCTAAGAGCGCCACAATGTGGGTGGCGTATATGAAAGTTATGAAAAGAAAACCAGCCAAGCGTGAGTCGTTGCGTAGTCTTTTCAAAAATTATATGTACATTTAAAAAAAACCAAAGTTATTATATTTGCAGTTGGTAATAGAACATTTTATATGAAAAATCTATGATCTTTTACAAATCAAACTGTACACCTTAAGTTGGTCGACCGACTATTAATCCTAAACTAAGAAAGCCTACTAGCCGTGATAGTTTTCCTGCGATGCGCCGGCGGCGATGACACCGCGGCTTCAGTATATTCGCGACCACGGCTATCGAAATATATATAGCCTTTCGATTATAATCGAAACGTTGAGGTACTTGCTCGTATGTTATATAAAATCGCGTCAAGTCCCGCTTTCAATTTGTCATTATGAATAATCGTGAAACTTTAAAGTGTTATAAACTTACTTATTACTGACTTTATACAAACATGAGTAACGTACTTTATGTATCTAGAAACTGATAACAAGTTTTCGCGGATAAAGTTAAGAAAGATACGTGTGAAACACAGATGTCAGAGCTACTGTTAGAGCTTTTTCGCTTCTCCAAAAGATGCTCACTCGGCGCGAGGATATTGACATGTTCGCAGATCCATGGGCTCACTTATTTAATGCAGCTAAGTTATTCTTAAATGATTATGTGTAATATTTTTTTGTTGTCTATTATTTGTGGTGTTCTATTTTAAACTTGACATCTTATTAATTATTATCAATAACTTAATTTAATGTGTAAGTGCTTTGGTTTAAACTGTAAACTTACATTGTGACTGAATAAATAAATAAATGTCAAGAAATAAAAAAAAACAAAAATAAAGTTAAAATTTAACTAAATAAAGGTTTTAAATAAATAAACTTACAAATTTCACATGACTGTACAAGTGGACCGGAACACTTTAAAGCTTCACATTTCGCAAACCTTTCCCTGAATCGTCAACCTCTCAACTATGAACTCCAACTCAAATAACAATCAATTATCAATCAACTCAGATTGTCAACCGCTCAGACAGTAAAAAAAAACCTATTTAACGATACCTCACACGCTAGGGTACGTCAACGAAAAAAAATTCACACCTTGTTTACACGTAGGTTGTTCAAGACTTAATTGTACCACTATGTCGGCTTGATTATTATGTACAACCATGCCAAATTACAGCTTTCTAGTACTAATAGCCTATGTGTTAAGCTGCAGACAGACAGACAGACATAGCGAAACTATAACGGTTCCTTATTGAATTCGGAACCCTAAAAAGAACTCTGTGAAGATTTTGCAGACAAAACCCATTATGTGAGTTTATTGTACAACTATGTTGTTTCCCGTGGCTTCACTCACGTGGACAACGTTCTATGAGTTTTCGAGGGTGCGCGTGGAAAATAGTAGCCTTTGTGTTAATCTAGGTAATAATTTGTCTACCTATCAAATTTCAACCAGATCCGTTCAGTAGTTTTTGCGTGAAAGAGTAACAAACATACATACATACATCCATACATTCTAACAAACTTTCCTTTCGCGTTTATAATTATTATCATTTTTTTTATAATTTTAGTGCGTTTGGCTGCACCTCACCTGATGGTAAGTGCCGATGCAGCCGAGGATGCGAGACGCAAGCTCAAATAGTGCCTATTCACTCTCGTCTTGAAGATTTCGTAATTCATAATTTGCTTTCTAAAATGTAAAATGTAAAACCAACAACTGTAATATTTATATGTAATAAGCTGTGAAATTTGCGACAGTAAATTAATAAATAAATAAATAATATTAGTAAGATAGTAGGACTAGTAGGATTCAGGCTGCATTATGCATCTAAGTCGGGTTCATGTTGCACAACTGTCACGCTGCAACTATGTCGCCTGGCTATCGCACTACGATCATCACTTCTTTTGTAAACTTGTAAATATCATTATCATCATCATCATATCAGCTGAAAGACATCCTCTGCTGGACAAAGGCCTCCCTCAACGATTTCCACGACGACGAGTCCTGAGCTGCCCGTATCCAACGGCTCCCCGCGACCTTCACCAGGTCGTCGGTCCACCGTGTGCGAGGCCTACCTACGCTATATCTTCCGGTAAACGGTTCCTACTAGAGAACTTTACTGCTCTAACGGCCATGTGTTCTATGAGCTATGCGCCCTGCCCACTGCTACTAAAGTTTAGCGATTCTGCGATCTATATCGGTTACTTTGGTTTTCCTATGGATGAAACTTGTAATTAACACCGTCATAATGGAACAGAAAATTTAGAGAAAAAACGTACAAGGCGGTCTTTCCAATTGATAAGCGTAAGTCCGGTAAGGACGGGATATCTTCCAGTCTACTTTTTTTTCTTTAAGAAGAAAACAATAACAATCGGGCGTTCTAACAATTAACCAAGGGAGCCGGGTCGTTCTTTTCCCTCTAATATGGTTGATGGGTGCGATGGCTGACTCTCGCGTTATACTCGTGACCGGGCGCCGTCCGTGTGAACTGGCCTACTCTTGTTGAAGGCATTAATGACTATCAATAATTTTTATGTATAACTTTTCGTGTCATATTGTTTTCATATTCTAATGACATAATCTAGTTTGTATCAAGGATTGAATTTTGACGTTATTAACTAATTATTGTTTATATCCTGTTTCTTCACAAATGATATCGTTATTATTATTTTGTGTCTATCAGAAAGAGTGTAATTTGCACCTATTTTGAATAAATATATTAAATTGAATTAAAAAAAAGTCCTCACAAATAGCGCAGTTAAAACCAATATCTGTCCAACAATGTTGAATGAAGCGGTGTTCTTTTTGTATGTCAAGTTATTTTAAAACTTGGTATAATTAAAACCATACAATCATACTTTAGCTAAAAAGATTTATTTAAATCTTTTTGAAGTACCATTATTTAAAGGAATATCATTTTTCGTCCTCAATTAAATAGATTAATCGCTATTCAATATCTTCGTTCTCAAATTAATAGATCTGTCATCAAGTTGATAAATGTGTTTTTATTGCTTTTAATTAATAGAGTGTCCGCGGAAATATAAGGCAGTATGTATTGTAGCAAAATTTGATCAAAATAAAGAAAATTACCCGTAAAGCCTTTGCTACATGAATAAGTAAAATTATAGTGAGGAAAGTAAACATAAATTATTTGAAAAGATAAAAGAAGACAGAGATCTTCAAAAATGGTTGTCATCTCTAGCTAAAATATAAATATTTTAAATAAAAATTCCTATGTGAAATAACACCTAACATTTTAATTTATTTTACACCATTTTTTTAAGTTGACGTAGCAACCTCGTACGTACGGGGCAGTTGATTTATCATTCTTATAAAGTAATTAATTCATTTAATTTCTTGAAACACATGTAGACTTCTTAATTTTTAAAACTTACAGTAAGTCCAATGTGGATTCTTGATCGCGTAGATCACGCAGAGAGGAAAAAATAAATTTTAAAGATGTTACTTGTCATCCGAGATGGTCAGGATGACGTGTAGCCGCACAAGCTGTGAACTCAGGATACAGTTCCCGGTGACACGGACCGGACGTAGAGATGGTTGTGAGCCACGCAGACCTTTCTGATGCCGTGCCGGGCTGCGGAAGGTTCCCGTTCAGTATATAATTTATGATAGGACTCTAGAACGTAAAAAGGACCGTAATTTACACCACCATGCGACACAAAAAAAGACGAAAAAGGGAATATAAACAAACTTACCTCACGATAACGGGTGAGGGTACCGAAGACACTGAATTTATATATTTTGTAGTTTAATTAGAGTGAAATAATAATGAATTAATACATTTTCGATATAAATTTTGCTGCGATGACAAACCAGTCTGTAAGAATAAATAAATAAAATAAATATTCTGGGACAAATCACACATGGTCATCTGGCCCAAAGTAGGATTCCCTGTGTTATGGGAACCAGAGACTGATATACATACTTAAATACGTTTAAATACATACATATATAGATATTTAACACCGAGACACAGGGCAAACTAATCTACTCATCACACAAATGTTTGCCCTGGGTGGGGATCGAACCCACAACCCCTTGGATCAGTAGTCATAAGCACAAACCACTGAGCCACCGAGTCAGTCAAGAAAACAAACGCCTTCAGCTGTCCGACAAAATATAATTTTTTTTAAAGACCATTCGATAAAGAGAATTTAATCGCAAACTATGAAGACGGCAATGGAAAGGAGATTCATTATGTAGAAAATAATTTGCTACCATATTAACTATTGGAACGCGGTAATTCTTCCTTTCGATCTATTTCATCTATTTCACACATAACAATCCATGTGTAAAATTTTGAAAACAAAGTGTGACACATGTAATTCAAAATTTTATCCATCATTCGCCATCATAATACATCTCTCTATGTATAAAATTCTCGTGTCACAGTGTTAGTTGCCATACTCTTTCGAAACGGCTGGACGGAAGTCCATGAAATTTTCTGCGTATATTCGGTAGGTCTGAGAATAGGTATAGAATTTTTTTCACTGGGATCTGAGCGGGCGAAGTCGCGGGAAACAGCTAGTTTCAGTATAAAATAAATTAAATAACTATTTCGAAACATATTCTCTCTTAAAATGTTTTTGTGATTTGTGATCTTAATTAAACGAGTGAAATCCTTTTCTAATTCTTGTATACCCCGGACACTGCATACAACGGTCGTGAAATGTCATTTCTAAAAACAAATGACGGAGCAAACAACATCACGGCGAAATCCTATACGTTCGAGAACCAAACTATAACCAATCTGTATCAATCTGGGTGACGAGGGGGTGAGGTCGGAATCTAGAGAGCGGCAGGGATTGTCCATACTGTATGTTAGTCCTAATATACATACTTTGCCCTTACTTAGTACTAATATTATATACTGTGCCCTTACCCTACTTCTACCCATCGTTCCGCACTGTATCACCCTTTTTATTTTTCAGTGATGAGGAGCGAACTAAGAGCTGATGCTTAACATCTATTGTAATAGGTAGTTTTAAAGTTTAAGTTTGTTCACAAATAACCTCGTATTCTCTTATTAATAGGCGAAGGTTTCCGAGTTAGATTGAAGTATTTTTGTTTTGTGTGTATGACTGGGGATAACTTTTAAAAACCTTATCCGTTTTTTTTTTAAATCTATATTGGTAGGTTAGCCCTTGGAATCATCTCACCAGAATGATAATAAGTGACGATGATGCCGAAGATGGAAGCAGGCTTACCAAGATTCCCCAACGCATTGGGTACACTTTCTATCCTATCTTCAAGCCGGAACACATTAATGCTATTAACATTGATGTTTGGCGGCAATACCTAGATAAGATGGTGGTAGCTAGACCGGTTGGGCTTAGAAAATGCCCTTCTATTAACCAAACTGTAATAAAGATACTCCTACGGGAATCGAACCCGCGACCTGCTGATGTGAAATTAATGGTCTAACCATTACGCCATGGAGACGGTTAAAATAAGATAAGAAATAATAAAATAATAAAAAGAGAGATTTTATGACAGAATCTGAATCATAATTTCTTTCTACGCACGAGCTCCAGTTTGGGACGAATTACTAAGAAATACTGAATACATATTTTTTCACTACAATGTATAATTTACCTTTAACTCCCACATCTGATCTGCAAATATGTGTAAGCTTAGCCTCTATTTCCGTTAGCCCTGCCGGCTACATTGTGATATTGTACGACGCGACGTAACATTGTGACACTCGATCAAGTAGATACATGCCACTAGGGACTGGACCTTTGGTGGAAAATGTTTCGGAATATTCCTGTTTAAACTCTCAGTTTTATCTTGAGTACGATGGTGAAAAAATTCCAAGCACTTTAACCTGACGACACCTGCGACAGCCCAGAGTTGTCATCACTGCACTGGCACAAATTACAAGGAGAACTGATGGAATACTTATGTGATGAAACGTACAAGTCTAAGTACCTTCTATCTACTTCCTAAACACATAATATGTAAAAATCCGATGTTTATCATTCTTAAAGCTAAACACCAGGGTTTTTGCTATAAACTGTAATTAACCCTGCAGTGGTCGCGCGGATTACATATGTAATCCATGGTAATTAAAAATTAAATTATTTGTAAAAAGTTCGAGTGTGTTACACAGGACTCCGTGTACTTTAAGTATGATAACCCCCACCCCCGCTCTGTTCATTCTAAATATGTATGTAGTTCCTGTTTATAAAATAAAAGTTGATTTGTTTAACGCGTATAAAGGTCTCATATAATCCAAAGTAAATTTTCAAAGACGAGTTATGAGAAGTTTTTGATTTGGTTTAATTTTAACAAAACTGTTAATTAATCTGTTTAGTTTCCAATTATAATTTAATTTTAGATAAGGTTACTTGCCATTTTGCAATTAAAAATGAATTTTATGAAAGAAAATTGAAAACAATTTGGCATACATATGTAATTCACGCGACCACTCATGTGACTTTTGGGGGCGCGACTACTGCAGGGTTAAATTGCGATGTAAATTACGTTTGCATAGTTTTGAATGGAACCAATTAATTAATGATAACGTTAACCTAAGTTTAGAAATGATGTTTAAACTTAGTCTACCCTCCCCCCCCCCCCCAGTCTTTCTCTAATTTTGTGATATAATTTATTGTGCTATGGAATGTAATATCGAACTGTCATTGAAACCAGGTGTCTAAATAGCGCCCAAAAAAGTTTGATCTAGGGACTACTCTACAGAATCTCTTTAATTGCCACTATTTTGCATAAGTGGTCGGCACGTACTCCTCCATATAGTAGTTTTATTGACCACGATGGTGGTAGGTTATCCACCTCCATCTTCTATGGTTCTTGGTGTTTTAAAAATATTGCAAACTGGGGATCCTATAAAGCTCTATCTACCTATTTTTTCACAAGATGTAAAATGTATTTTACTACCCTTGAGAAGTTGCGAATAAACCAACAACAAATCTCTGTGATTTCTGCTATTTCCTGCGAGACAATGGCCTGAGCCCTCGGAATGGCCCCTTTGTCCGGCCCGCCGTTCGCGCCTTTGTATGTAGATTGAAGACGGTAAAACCACAGTACGGCCCTGTGACAACCTGTTGAGCCGTTTCTTTATCTCGAAAATTACTTCTGAAATCTTCTTATTGTTTAGTTAATGTTATTTTGAGTGTACCTACTTAAATTCTTGTTTCATCTCTAGGGGCAAGGTAGTGCCCCCGCCAAGTCAGCGCAAAGCAGGCACTGGCGGGCGTTGATCCTTTTTAGGGTTCCGTACAAAAAAAACGGAACCTTTTTAGAATATCTCGTCCGTCTATCTGTCTGTCCGTCCGTCTGTCACAGCCAAATTGTTTCGAATCTACTAAACCAAATCAGGTGAAATTTGGTAGGATGGTGTCATGCCATGACCCAAACACAGGTGTCATATATCAAATGAAAGGGCTCATTATAAAATAAATAGTTTTTATTTCATTCATGAAAGAAGACGAAAATTTATCATCCCCCCCCTGATCTCCAAAACTACTGAGCCTAAAATTTTGAAAAAAATACAAAATATAGTTTATTTATTGTTTATTACAGGCAAACCTATAAGAATTCTATCAATTGATAATAAAGTGGTAAACTCAATATAACACGTTCACTTACGGAAAATAGTTCTAGTCATAATAGAAAATAGTCTTTCGGTGTTCTACAGTATTCATTTCGGAGAGTGTGTCCTGGAGCTTCACAAGCTCATTCCCCCTCTTCAGTTCATTATAGGACGACCATGTGCGGAGGGAGGTTCCACCCCTTTGTCGTTGATGTTCCACTTTTACGCACGAAGCGTTTTGCTTCTTCGTTCATTATGCGAACGGGTAAGGAGTGGAATTCCCTGCCAGTCGCTCAATTTTTTATCAAAAAAAACACGCGTGAGGATTTTAAATGTAATATTTTGTATTTGACTTTGGCATTATACGGAACCCTATCTACGCGAGTTCAACTCGCACTTGGCCGGATTATTTTAATTTTATCCGATGTTACGAGTATGTATGTGTTTGGTGTCAAGGAATCAATAATCGTCTTATGTTTAAGATATTTTGGCTGGTTTTGTCGCTTCAATCTTGGTAAGCGTGCTACCATCTTCGGCATGATCCACACAGGCGGGAAATCGATAAAAATTGGCGTAAACCTTAACATAAGTTATATTCAACTATTGTGTTATTTTTCTTGTAAACGAATGTTTATTTTATCATTTAAATTGAGAATTAACTTTTTTGAGAAAAAAACAAATTTAGTTCATTATAACGATATTTACATTACAAAAAAATTTTCATCCTAGCAGACTTAGATGTAACTCGGAGAAAGATAATGTTTTTTTTTGGTATTAATATTCTCACTCCGGTTATATAAGGGTCTGAAGATACCATAAGTCTATGGTATGTATCTTCCATACCCATTTTCCTAAAAAAACCTTAATACATTACTACAAGTATATAATGCAACTTTTTTTGTACATGAATGCTAATTTAGTTAAGGCGTCGCAATTGGTCGCATCCCATATTAACATTTATTGTTTAGGCGATAATCAAAGAGTGCATTAAACTTTATTTTAAAAATTTATTTAGCAGGAAATTGAACTTTTACCCTTTGATTTTTTAATTTCGAACATGAGCTAAATAGCTCAAGGGGTGGTCGGAATATAGGGGGTTGTATATGTTGAAAACATGGTTTCTCTAAACACCACTAGATGACACTAGACGAATCCTATATCGCGCAAGCATCAGTGACCTTTTAAAAGCGTGTTCACAGTTCGAGGCGAACCACTAGATAGTTTTTAACATTGCAAATGTATTTTTCAATACAGTTGCTCGAAACGTGGTCCTTTGTATGCCAGTCAAGTGTGCGCAAAATTGATTTTACCACACACGTGCTTTTGCTTTATCCCTTTTTTAATTTCTAGCTCGGAGGAACAAGACATTTCTAGCAAATGAAAAAATAAAACCGGCCAAGTGCGAGTTGAACTCGGGTGGAGAGGTTCCGTACAATGCCAAAGTCAAATACAAAATATCACATTTGAAATCCTCACAGTAAGATGCGAGTTATTTTTTTTATGATTAAAAATTTGAGTGTATTTGGCTGCACCTCATCTTATGGTAAGTGCCGATGCAGCCGAGGATGTCACATGCAAGCTCAAAAAGTGCCTACTCACTCTCGTCTTGAAGATTCCTAAATTTTACGAATCGGCTAATAGAATTCCACCCCTTGGCCGTTCGCATGATGAACGAAGAAGCAAAACGCTTCGTGTGTAAAGGTGGAACATCATCATCATCACATCAACCGAAAATCGTCCACTGCTGGACAAAGGCCTCCCCCAAGGATTTCCACGACGACCGGTCCTGCGCTGCCCGCATTCATCGGCTTCCCGCGATCTTCAACAAGTCGTCGGTCCACCGGGTGGTAGGCCTGCCTACGTTACGCTTTCCGCTGCGCGGTCGCCACTCAACAACTTTACTGCCCCATCGGCCAACTGATCTACGAGCTATGTGCCCTGCCCACTGCCACTTTAGTTTAGCGATTCTGTGAGCTATGTCGGTTACTTTAGTTCTCCTGCGGATCTCCTCGTTTCTGATTCGATCACGCAGAGAAACTCCGAGCATAGCACGCTACATTGCCCTTTGGGTGACCTTGAGGCCCATAGTAAGCGACCATGTCTCAGTTCCGTAAGTCATCACTGGCAACACATACTGGTCAAAGACCTTAGTCTTGAGACACTGCGGTATTTGGGACGTGAAGATATTTCGAAGCTTCCCGAACGCTGTCCAGCCGAGTTGGATTCGTCGATTGATCTCTTTCTTGAAGTTGGACCTACCTAGCTGGACTGTTTGTCCCCAACAACTTCTAGTGTAGACTATATAGTCTCCAACCTTTAGAGGGGTTGCGTTTGGCTGCACCTTACCTGATGGTAAGTGCCGATGAAGCTGAGGATGTAACACGCAAGCTCAAAAAGTGCCTATTCACTCTCGTTTTGAAGATTCCTAAATTATACGAATCGGGGAATACAGACGTCGGCAGGGAATTACACTCCTTTCCCGTTCGCAAAATGAACGAAGAAGCAAAACGCTTTGTACGTAAAGGTGGATCATCAACGACAAAGAGGTGGAATCGCCCTCCGCACCTGGTAGTTCGATGATGAAATGAAGAGGAGGATTGAGGTCATGAAGCTCCAGGACACACTTTCCGAAATGAATCCTGTATAGAACACCGATAGACTATTTTCTATTATGACAAGAACTTTATTTCGTAGGTGAACGTCTTACATTGAGTTTACCATTGATAGAATTCTTATAAGTTTTCCTTTAACCTACAAGCCATGAAGTATATTTGTATTTTTTTCAAAATTTTAGGCTCAGTAGTTTCGGAGAACAGGGGGGGGAATGGTCAATTTTCGTCTTCTTTCATTAATAAAATCAAAAATATTTATTTTACAATTTAAACAAAAATATATTTAAGATCCTGATAACAAGCCCTTTCATATGATATATGACACAATAAGGTTTCCAAAACTTTTTAATAAAATTTCCTAATTTGTCCCCCGAAAATAACCTTTATTTAAAAAAAAATATTTGTATTTACTTTGCACACCTGTGTTTGGGTCATAGGATTACACTATCTTACCAAATTTCACCTGATTTGGTCCAGTAGATTCGGAGCAAATGGGCTTGGACAGACGGACAAACTGACAGACCTATAAGGTTCCGTTTTTTTTTGTACGGAACCTTAAAATAACCAAACATACAGAATCTATTGAACTATTGAAAGGAGAATTTTAAAAGAGATAGGTAGTTTCTCCATGAGGTTAGTACATAATGCTAGCTGTTAAGATTCTCTTTGGGTTATATCATTGTGAAGAAAAGAGAAAAAATATGAATGAAGTGGAACCGGTTACACCACGGAATAGGTCATATTTTCCAAAGACGCTTAGTATCCCATTAAAACACTCGTTTGATACGATTAAAAACCTAGCCAAGGCTCGGTTTTCAAACTCATACTCGTGTTTTAATACCCCTTATTATGCAACAGTTTCATAAACTACATTTTTTTTTATTTCGGTATTGTGTTTATAAAGTATGCCAATATAAGTTCCTTTTGAAGTTTATAATTCGAACTTTACGATATGAGAGAAGATGAAATCTATTCTAATAAGTGTCAAACTGTAATAGTTATAGAGTTAGATTAATAATTTTGCTATACTATCTACTTTGTAACAATTGTAAGAATAAAATATAAAACTGGTCATTTGGAAAATTAGTTTTCAATATACTCAAAGGTCGTGGCACATACGAGATCTGTGGATTTTTGTGTCAATGAACTCCAATGTTGAGATCTAAATACGTGCCTGTACTCCAAGCTTGTTAATTCAAGATGTCTTCAACGGAAACGATCTAACGAATGACTGATAAAGAGTGGTTTTACATATATATTGGAACGACAGATTTTTATACAGAGGTGAATTGTATGGTGTTTAGAATGACAGATCAATAATTATTATTATTATTGAAATATATAAAATCTAAGCTACTCTGCTCACTTGGCACAAGGCGAAGTGGCAGGAGCACCTCCAGCAGAAGCACAGTCGGCTGGAGTTCAGTGCGACGGGGAGAGAAAGCGTCGAACTATCCGGGCATTATCGAGGAGGACTGCTTTCTGCATTGCTGCAATTATTGGTCTGCCTCGGAGTTCCAGCCGCCTTAGGTGACGTTCAAGGTCGGCTGAAATTAGCCCGTTCACGAATAGGACTACGGGGATGATTTCAGTGGATTCCACTCGCCACATATCAGTAACCTCGTGCGCCAGGTCCATGTACTTGGTCCTTTTAACGGCATCAGCCTGCACGAGGTTTTCATCGTATGGGGTAGTGATATCAACCAAAAACACCCTTGACTGCGTCCGATCCATCAGCACGATATCAGGCTTATTCGAAGGAATAGTCCTGTCCGTGATGATGGGTCGGTCCCAGTAGAGCTTGGCGCGGTCGTTTTCGAGAACCGTTCTAAACGTACTTATCCTAGGTCACTAAGAGTAAAGACAAATATAACGACACTTTGCACTCAGAAATCTATCAAACCGTCTAGACTTTTAAATTTTTAAGTCTCGTAGTTTCAGATATAGGTGGTACTATTGTAATGATAGTTCTAGTCATTTTTTGCCTATTTTCTTACGTGAATGCAAAAAAAAAATATTTAAAAATTATAATAAAAATATAATTGACATTCTCAAAACAAGCCCCTTTATTTGATATGTAACACGATAAATTTTGCAAAACTTTTTTTCAATTTTCTAATTTACCCCCCTCCCAAAAGTGGCCCCTCATGTTTAAAATTCATTAATTTACATAACACTTCCGTCTTTGGGTCACATATGTGTACCCAATATCAACTTAATCGGTTCAGTAGTTTCCGAGCAAATTGGCTGTGACAGACGGACGGACAGCCAGACAACTGAGTGATCCTATAATGACACCGTTTTTACCTTTTAAGGAACGGAACCTAAAAAATCGACATACATACATTCAGTTTAAACAATATACCATCCTTTAGGGCTTCGCCGTAGTCGGGTAATAAAATAGGCGACACTAGGATAGTACAGACATAGTATTAGTACTAACATACAGTATGGACACTCCCTGCCGTTTTCTAGATTGCGACCTCACCCCCTCGTCACCCAGATTGATACAGATTGGTTACAGTTTGGTTGTTGAACATATAGGATTTCGCCGCCTTTTTGGTTGTTCCGTCATTCCTTTTTTGAAATGTCATTTCTGGCCCGTTGTATGAAGTGTCCAGGGTGTGGTACAGATAAACAGAAAAAAGTCTTGAAACATTTTGTTGCTCCGTAATTATTATCACTGACACTACAAAGCCGATGCAAGTACTAGGCGAGCCACACCAGCCAATTGTTTTCATCCACAATTGGTAAGCCCTTGGCATCATCTCACCTGATGGTAAGTGACGATAATGCCGAAGATGGAATTGGGATTACTCGAAATGGCTTAAATATTAATTGTTTTTCGTTAATCGGGAGCCAAGGCATTAACGCAGCCAGAGTTAGCGGAGCCCATTGTTTCTTACTTGTTTTTTGGGCTGTTACTAGGGCGAGGAATTGATTGAACAGTTGTCTCTGTATTTTTCTTTACGTGTAAAGAGTAAAGAAAACAACCACACTTTTGCACTTTTTCAATGTTTTTTCGTTGACAAGTTTTTTTTTTATCATTAATCAATAATCGAAAACGCTAAACACGTTAAAAAACCGACTTCCATCGCAACAAATTATTAAATTTTTGAATTATTATTTTTGGTTTTTGTTAATTTTCTACTAAAGTACCATACCGATTTTGGACCACACAAGAAGCAGTAGCTTTCAAATAAAAAAATAATCATAAAAATCGGTTCACCCAGTCAAAAGTTCTGAGGTAACAAACATTAAAAAAAAAACATACAGACGAATTGAGAACCTCCTCCTTTTTGGAAGTCGCTTGAAAATTAGAGTGCGTTTGACTATATCTCACCTGATGGTAAGTGACGATGTAGTCGAGGATGGTACACGCAAACTCAAATAATGCCTATTCACTCTCGCCTTGAAGATCCCCAAATTATAGGAGTCGGGAAACACAGACACAGGCAAGGAGTTCCACTCCAAAAAGTTTCGAAAAAGTAAACTGAATGAAATTTGAATAAACGTAGACTTTCGAAAGAAGAATATCTAAATATATATAACTCTAAGGTGACTGACTGATTGATACAGTGATCTATCAACGCACAGCCCAAACCATTGGGCGGATCGGGCTGAAATTTGGCATGCAGGTAGATGTTATGACGTAGGCATCCGCTAAGAAAGGATTTTGGGAAATTCCCACGGGAACCGCAAGAATCGGGATCTGCGCGGGCGAAGCTGCGGGCATCCACTAGTTATGATATATATTTCAAATTAAAAATAAATATTTTTTCCTACAAATGTTTACAGGCTTTGCTTCAATTTATGGTATGTTTGGATTTTTTTATGATCAAGTCAAGTTAATCTAACTGTGTAATGAACTTACAAGGGCCCTAGGTAATATCCTTGAATATAACTTAATATCTTTTTTTCAGGCCGAAAAATGAAGCAAAAATAATTTTCCTGATTTTTTTGCTAAGCGCTTCACACTGCTTATTTGCCAATATACAGCCTTAAACTGGGAAGAGATAGTTAATTAAAAGCTTCTATTAACTTGAAATGTTTGTATGTATGTATGTTAGTTGTTTAGGTAGTTTCAAATCTGTCTATCAATTATAAAGTAAACTTTCACCCTTTCCAACTTCAAAAGCCGTGTTCCCGTTGACAATAGTTCGTTACGAATTTTGAAGATGATGAAATTTGGAGGTAGAATCATGGTCCCAGAATCGTCTTTTATCCTACTAATATTATACAAGCGAAAGTTTGTCAAAATGTATGGATGTATGTTTGTTACTCTTTCACGCAAAAGCTACTCCACGCGTCTGGCTGAAATTTGGTACGTAGACAGATTAAGATCTGGATAAACACACAGGCTACTTTTATCCACGCGCACCCTCCAAAAGTCATAAAGACAATGTCCACGCGGGTGAAGCTGCGAGAAACAGCTAGTTTTCAATTGGAATGTATGGGGGTTGAAAATGGGATGGGAGCCAGTTAGCTTACGGTTTTGGAGTCCTGCAGGCAATCACCGTGGCTCGTACCTCACTTATTTATTTATTGCTTTAAAGAACAAACATAACTTGCCGCCATACATCGTTTGGCGCTGATTCTTACACTAATTATTTGTTGAAGTCTTGGAATTTAATGTTTTGCGTCGACCCACACAAAGTTTGCACCTTTTAGAGCACTGATTCTATTTTATTTTAAGTTAATTTTCGGAGCAAATCCACGCGCACTGGCAGATGAAAAGGAAGAGGAAGGAGGGTACAATGGTTTTATTTTTTAGTGTGTACTACCTACATGAATAAAATGACAACCTATCATTGATTACAATAGATTAAAAATAACCATCAATAACATCGTAGGAAATGCAGAATAGTTGTTAGGAAATGGCCAAATATGTAAACATATGATAAAGTGTTTTCTTAAAAAAATAGTTGACATTTAAGTCTTATATGAACAACACACGGTGATTTAATAAATAAAATGCATGCTCGATGTTCAAAATGTAATGTGATTAAGATAAAATGTAATTAATAATAAAATGTTTCGTTCCCTGGTTTGACCATTCCCAAACAACTAGACTTTACTGTGTTCGCCTTTTTTCAATTTATAACCGTATATTTATATTCATTTAAGCATTTGGTTTTTTGGGCGTAAACACTACCTTCAAATTATTAGTATTATATCAGCTCATATACGTCCCCACCGAGGGGCTCGAGCCTACCCTGAAATCAGGGCGATCAGGCCTTAGTCGACCACGCGGGCCCAGTGCGGGTTGGTCGACTTCACACACAACCTTTGAGTTTCATCGTAGGCGTGTGCAGGTTTCCTCACGATATTCTCCTTCACCGTTAAAGCAATCGGTAAGTATATGTACGTAAGTTTTTGAAAAACTCATTGGTACATTGGCTGTCTAGATTTGAACCCGGTACCTCTGGTTAAAAGGACCGAGTAGTTACAGGTTGAGCCACCGAAACTTCAAATAAAAGCTTATAACTTAAAAGTTTTAAGGATTTTCAAAAAAAACAATTCAAATGTGTTTAACAAGGTAAGTGAGGGCAGCGAGGATTAACTTTATATCATGAAGCGTTATACTCATGACCGTGTGAAACTGACCTTATACTCATGACCGTGTGAAACTGACCTAATTTTGTCCAAGGCTTTAATCATTCATTTTAATGTATAACTTCTCGTGTCATATTGTTTTCATGTCCTAAATGGTTTTAATTTGTTTTATATCAATTATTTTATTTTGAATGATTACGTTTGTTTTTAAAATTTTCACAAACTTTGACACGGATTTAATGTATCGTAATTACTATTTTATGACCATCACAGAAAGTGTAACTTGCATTTATCTACACTATCTACACTTATATTATAAAAAGGAAAGATTTGATTGATTGTTTGTTTGTACATTTGTTTGTCTTGAATAGGCTTCGAAACTACTGGACCAATTTAAAAAAATCTTTCACCGTTGGGAAGCTATACTATCCGCGGTTGCTATAGGCTATATTATATTTTTTTTTATAATTAGGGATTCTTTCTAAAAACTTAAAAAATGTAACCCAAGGTGTAAAAAATTACCTAAAACATCCTGCAATATCTGCAAAAAGTAGTGTAGTGGTGGTATAGTGGTAGTGGTAGTATAGTGGTAGTGGTAGCGGTAGTGGTAGTGGTAGTGGTAGTGGTAGTGGTAGTGGTGGCGGTATTGGTAGTGTTAGTGTTAGTGGTAGTGGTGGTGGTGATAGTGGTAGTGGTAGTGGTGGTGGTGGTGGTGGTAGAGTTAGTGGTAGTGGTAGTGGTATTGGTAGTAGTGGTGGTAGTGGTAGTGTAGTGGTAGTTGTAATGAAAGTGTAGGGGTAGTGGTAATGGTAATGGTAGTGGTAGTGTAGTGGTAGTGTAGTGGTAGTGTAGTGGTAGTGTAGTGGTTTTGTAGTGGTAGTGTAGTGGTAGTGTAGTGATAGTGTAGTGGTAGTGTAGTGGTAGTGTAGTGGTAGTGTAGTGGTAGTGTAGTGGTAGTGTAGTGGTAGTGTAGTGGTAGTGTAGTGGTAGTGTAGTGGTAGTGTAGTGGTAGTGTAGTGGTAGTGTAGTGGTAGCGTAGTGGTAGTGTAGTGGTAGTGTAGTGGTAGTGTAGTGGTAGTGTAGTGGTAGTGTAGTGGTAGTGTAGTGGTAGTGTAGTGGTAGTGTAGTGGTAGTGGTAGTGTAAGTATAGTGGTAGTGATAGTGGTAGTGTAGTGTTAGTGGTAATGGTAGTGGTAGTAGTAGTGTAGTGGTAGTGGTAATGTTAGTGATAGCGGTAGTGGTATTGGTAGTGTAGGGGTAGTAGTTGTGGTAGTGATAGTGGTAGTGGTAGCGCTATTGGTAGTGGTAGTGGTCGTGTATTAGTAATGTAGTGGTAGTGTAGTGGTAGCGGTAGCGGTAGTGTAGTAAAATGTACTGTAGTGTAGTGTGCGGTTGTACGAAGTTCGCCGGGACAGCTAGTTTTGAAAATATATTTTGAAATTTGAAATTGACCTAACTTGTTTGTATGTTTACTGCTGTCGCTTGAATCTGTATCCCTTTTCAACCGATTCTCAAAAAGAAGGAGGTTCTCAATTCGACTGTATGTTTTTTTATGGGTGTTACCTCTGAACTTTTGACTGGGTCAACCGATTTTGATGATTCTTTTTTTAATTGAAAGCTAGTGCTTTCCGTGTGGTTCCATATACATTTTATCAACATCGGTGTAGCACTTTAATAGAAAATTAACAAAAAACAATATTGCAAAATGGTACTAAGTTGTTGCGATGGAAGTCGGTTTTTTAACGTGTTTAGCGTTTTCAATTATAAATGATAACGTTAGTTTTTAAATTTTGCACTTACTTTGTTTGTTACTCGTTCACACTTAAACCAATGAACCAATTTCAATTAAATTTGTCAGGAGTTTAAAGTAAAGGGCGATTAACTTCTCGAGGGATCCGGAAAATCTCACACCCACCCTCGCAAGCCACTTGCGGCTCGTGCACAAAGCACCTTTCAATACAATAATAAAAACGATGATAACCGCCTCCGTTGCGTAATGGTTAGTGTGTTCGCTTCACACTAGGTTAATCCGGCTTGAAGATACGATAGCCAGTTCTCAATTGCGTTGGGGAATCTTGGTACGCCCGCTTCCATCATCGGCATCATCGTCACTTACCATCAGGTGAGATAATGCCAAGGGCTTACCAATTATGAATAAAAAAAATATCAAAGAGAACGTATCTGCGAGAAAATCTTTAATAATAATGTTCAATAATCTGAATAACTTTCTGCAAGGAACTCACAG
Source organism: Coleophora flavipennella (assembly GCA_947284805.1). NCBI lineage: Eukaryota > Metazoa > Arthropoda > Insecta > Lepidoptera > Coleophoridae > Coleophora > Coleophora flavipennella. Next base: position 7,681,791 of record OX369280.1, on the reverse strand, counting down.
TCAACTCTAAAATACATATTTATTTTTACAATAAGTTGATTGATTTTTAAAGGAAATTAAAAGATCATCATCATCATTATATCAACCTAAAGACGTCCGCTACTAGACAAAGGTTTCCCCAAAGGATTTTCAGTAAAACGACCGGTCCTGCGCTGCCCGCATTCAGTGAAACTTTGTTTTTAGGTTAAAGATTAGAAATAAATAAATAATTGTTCTGGCGTTTTTAAAAATTCTACTCCTAAGTGGGTGAAACGACGGTACTAAAACTTATCAATTAAAATCAAACTTTGCACGAGGTAATAAATATAAATTGTTAACCAAAAGCGTCGGTGGCTCAACCAGTAACTACTCGGTCCTTCTAACCAGAGTTGCCGGGTTCAAATCTGGAAGCCAATGTACTAATGAGTTTTTCAAAAACTTCCGTACATATACTTATCGATGGCTTTACGGTAAAGGAAAACATAGTTAGGAAACCTGCACAAACACCTGCGAAGAAACTCGCAGGTTGCGTGTGAGGTCGACCAACCCGTACTGATGGGCCCGCGTGGTCGACTAAGGCCTGATCAAATTCAGTTTAGGCTCGAGCTCCTCGTTGGGGACGTATATGAGCTGATATGATGAACCAAGAGAACCATCACCCGAAGTCGCAGGCACCATACAGTCATGAAAACGATTTCCACGTTGTCTACAGTTTTCTTGGAAAAAATGTTCAATAAGTTGAGAAAAAGCACCAGTTAACCGGCTCCTGCGCCATTTTATTAGACCCTGTATCGTAAACAATATAATATTAGATAGCTCCAGACAACGTGACGAAATCGCAATTCAGATCTGGAGATTGAAAAAGAAATGGAAAAAGTTTGGCAAGTATCACTTATTTCGTGTTTCAGTAGGTATACACGCCTATATTACTTCAGTACCTAGGTATATTACTTTCAATATCAGAGCCTATCATATTTCTGGCTGAACCATATTAGCTTTTGATGTGAGGAATTACTCAGGTGTTCTATTATTAAATTCTATAATTAAATTTTATATTAAATTGTATTCAGTTGTATTCAGTTGTATTCAGAATCGATAGAGTCACAAGTACACAGTGTCCAACGACCGTGTGTTGAATTCGATTACGCGTATATACTATTCTCTCTCGCTCTTATCGTGTGGCACAATTAAACGTGCTATCCAAGGGATAGACGGCGGTTGCCTGGTGTTGGACTTAGCAACACCCGCGGTCCCGAGTAGGGCATTTTAGATTCACACCTACGGACGTGTGCAACGCGACCTTCATACATATCTGCTGAAATCAGATTTGCAGGTTTCCTCACAATGTTTTCCTTTACTGTTAAAGCAATCGGTAAGTACATGTACGTAAGTGTCGAAAAATTCATTGGTACATTGGCCATCCGGATTTGAACCCGGGACCTCTGGTTAGGAGGACCGAGTCGTTACCGGTTGAGCCACCGACGCTTTTTAAACTATTGCTATTGAAACTCAATAAATGAAAAATACTTAGGGTGACAAAAACTATATTGTTATTAAAACTACATTTATAACTCTAAAATACAGTTAATTACGACTTTAAATTATTAAAACCAAGACATAGCTTTATCAAGTTGTAAAGCATTTGTTCTGCAAAAACATGTCATCAGAACTATAGTGTGTATCTTCCAAATGATTTGTGTAAATATTATTTTTCCCGTGTGGTCGAGTAAGGCCCGCATTGCCCTAACTTAGGGTAGCCTCGAGCACTCGGTGGGGACGTATATGAGCTGATATGATAAAAGATATTTTTTTTTATATTTGGTATATTGACAGTACGTAGTTTATACATAATGGTAGTTTTGTGTTATTTTTCACCATGAATTTGAAAGTAGACAAAAAGGCAAGTTTTTTTAATACACAGTTGGTAAGCCCTTGGCATCATTTCACCTGATAGTAAGTGACGATGACGCCGAAGATGGAAACGGGCTAACCAGATTTCCCGACGCAATGGGATCTGGCTATCTTATCTTCAAACCAGAACACATGTTTAGAGGCAAGACTAAGATAAGATGGTTGTAGCTAACCAGGCGGGCTATGAAAATGCCCTACCACCAACCAAACAGAGTCTTACAAAGTTGAGCCTGCCGGGAATCGAACCCACGATCTCTGGTGTGAAGCAAATGGACTAACCATTACGCCACGGAGATACGTCATATCGCGTAGATTCCCTTACTTGATTACTTTCAACCGGAAAGTAATCAAGTAAGGGAATCTACGCGTAGGCAGAACATGGTTACATGGCAAAACTCGAAGTTGTTTACACGGTTTACACTATCAGCATAGTTCTGTTTGTACTATACTATCAGGCTGTTGTTTGACAATTAGTTGCCAGTATATGTATATAGCGTCGTTGGCGTAACGGCTAGGGCCCCTGCCTCTTGTCCGCGAGGTCGTGGTTCGAATCCTGCCACGTACTAATGTGTTTTTGAATTTCGATTACATTTAAAGGTACGATATCCGACGCTCTTACGTTGAAGCAAAACATCGTGAGGAAACCTGCACACGCCTGCGGAGAAACTGGAAAGTTGTGTGTGAAGACGACCTACCGGTACTAGGGCCCACGTGATCGACTAAAGCCCGATCGCCCTATTTTAGGGTAGGCTCGAGCCTCACGGTGGGGAAATCTATGAGCTGATATGATGAGATGTGAAAGTATATTCTTAGTATATACCAGTCAGTTTCAATCTAAGCTCAGGTCGCTTCAGTTATAAAAAAAAAGTATAGCCTGAATTACTTCTTTTAACATAATGATGCCATTGGTAAATTAATTATGGCGAGGAAGACCCGTGCTGCCCCGCAGCATTATTTTTTATTTATATTTTTTATAATGGACATCGAGAGTGCGCGGTGGATGAGCCGCGATCGATGGTGCGCGGTGTACGAGAATGTGCGTGTTGAATGTTCACACCTAGCTCAACCAATTGTAATGAACAATAGCTCAAATGAAAGAGATCATTTCGGCGAGTGTTCTTAGACCAAAGAAACCTAGGTACTTTAATTAGAACCGCAGATATTGAGAAAGAAAGATGTGAAAATCGCGTTAGGATTGAACTCGAGAAGGGCAAAAGTTTGGTGATTTTCAATGCTTAATTTTTTTTTTTATTTATTTAAATTTATTTTACAGACAACAAGATCCACGTATGTTAGTAAACAAATAAGCTTAACCTATGTTAGTTACTTATAATTAATGGAGATTTAGTGCGATTGATCAACGTCCACACAAGTGGACTGTCGAATCTATCGGCTAATGCCCGCAGGGTTGCGTTGGGGCTGTCGCGCAACCTGCGAAGTAGCGAGGCAGATTTTTTGCGCCAGACGGCGTCGAACGCATCGGTGTGTGCTTCCGCGAACATCGACGAGGCGCTGCAGAAGCGCGGCAGCCGCATTAAATGACAAATTGTTTTTTTTTTTTATTTATTTATTTACGTTATAAAATTTACATGTTAACAAAACATTATGCAGTATTGTTAAACCATTAATCTGTGCATCAATACTTTTCATTTATTTTTAAATAAAGCAATTTGGTTCATAGAACGTCCAGACAGAGTCGTAACAGATTTCTTATATATTTTTATTTTTTTACACAGATACACATAAAAATTATTAAATTCGTAAAGTATAAGATTTTAAAGGTATAATATGTAATGTATAAGAGAAACTTAAGCATAGTTTTGTTTACATTTATTAGATTCTAGCTGTCCCGGCGAACTTCATACCGCCTTATACTATACTGCAACTGCACTACACTACACTACACTGCACTGCACTATCCTAAACTACACTGCACTTCACTGCACTACACTGCACTGCACTGCCCTGCACTAAGTGAAACTTTAGCATAGTTTTGTTTACATTTATTAGATTCTAGCTGTCCTGGCGAACTTCGTACCGCCTTATATTACACTACACTGCAACTGCACTACACTACACTACACTGCACTGCATTATAGTAAACTACACTGCACTACACTTCACTGCACTGCCCTGCACTGCACTGCCCTGCACTGCACTGCCCTGCACTGCACTGCCCTGCACTGCACTACACTACACTGCACTAAACTGTACTACACTGCACTAAACTGTACTACACTGCACTAAACTGCACTACACTGCACTACACTGCACTACACTGCACTACACTGCACTACACTGCACTACACTGCACTACACTGCACTACACTGTACTACACTGCATTACACTGCACTACACTCCACTAAACTGCACTATTCTACACTACACTACACTTCGATACACTACACACTACACCCTACCCTCCTTCACACTACACACTTCACGCTTCACACTACACTACACTACTTTTTGTAGATAATGCAGGAATTTTAGGTGATTTTTTTACAGCTTGGGTTACATTATTAGAGTTTTAGAAAGGATCCCTATTTGAAAATATAATATAGCCTATAGCAACCGCAGATAGTGTAGCTTCCCAACATTGAAAGAATTTTTTAAATCGGTCCAATAGTTTCGGAACCTGTTCAATGCAAACAAACAAACAAACAAATCTTTCCTCTTTATAATATTATTACTACGCTAAGGCTGCATTGCTTGGGGCCACACGGTCACTGCGCGGCGGCGACGCGGCGGCGGTGTTTATTTTCCTAGATTCGTAATCTTCTGAATGGAATGTCTGATTTAAGTAATTCAAAAGGTTATCCATAGGTATCGAAACATTTTTGTTTATTAAATGATTTATTTGGATAAGGGTTAATACGAAGGTATGGTTTTTGTAGGTATTGATAGGTTCTCTAATATTGTAGAACATTTTTTTGTTCTATTATCAATAGTTTCTGTAGTGTATGCGATGAAAGAAATTTTTAAGCAATTTTTTTATACCTTGGTTAACGTTACTGAAGTTTTAGCAAGGATCCCTTATTTTTTTCTAATAATAAATATAGTCTTTGTTACTCAGCAATTATGTAGCATTCTAAATAGTTAAAGAATTTCAAATTGATCCAGTAGTTTTTGAATTTATTCGTTACAAACATACAAAAAAAAACAAAGCTTTCCTCTTTATAATACTCATAATACTAGTATAGATACCTACTTTAGTTTACCTAGACTTTGATAAGTCATGGAAGAGTGAAATTTCTTAACACAGGTATTTTTTACCTAAAAGGGGATCTCAGCCAAATCATTGAATGTCATTAATGCCTTTGACAAGAGTAGGCTAGTTCACATGGACAGCACTTGGTCATGAGTATAACGCGAAGATTAGCCATTGCTCCACTCAAAATAATGAGCCAAAGTTAAAAGTACAAGGTTCCAATTAACCAGTATGAAAGATAATATCGCTGTTTCCTTATCTTTACTTTCTGAAGGAAGCAGGAAAGTTTTATGTTGTACAGTTAGTGCCTTCAAACAACAGCCACACATTTTACCACAAATATTGTGCAAGATTTTTTGGAATTCCTATTAAAATTATGCAGATAGATAAAAGCTGAGATAGCTTTGTGTGAATTTGTTTCTATCCGACTGCCAAAAAGTATATAAAAACTGCCAATATAACTTTTTTTGTCACTAGACCTTATTTTTTTACTTACTTTGGATCACATATAAAAGTAAAGGTCAGGTTTTAGGTTTAATGTATGTATGTATTCCTTATCCTGTCCCGCGACGAAACTCCCACCCTGGGCAAATAGCGCACACCGCTCAACTGCCCAACAGCCTAGGTGGGCTTTTTTTACGTACTTTGACGTGCTTGGGTTTATGGTTGATAAAGGTATACAAAAAAGGGTTCTCTTTGTCGCTGGTTTAGCTGTATGTAACTGTGAGCCTTAGCTAACATGTCTCAACATCCAGTGAAATAATTGTGGAGAGTTTTTTTGGCGGGATTTGTGGTAGACGCATTCGTAGTTTTATTTTGTTGTATTTTCATTGTTTTCTGCTAGGATTTTGTTTAAAAAGTGGTGCATTTTGGAGAAAATCGTCTAGTGCACGTGAGCAATGTGGAGAACAAGAAAATAAAACGAAGGAGGACGTGAGAACCCAACTTGCTCTAGGTGCAGTTTTATAGACGCCTTACAGCAACTGGGTGTTCCACCTCAGAATGTAGCTGCTGCAAATGCTGTCAAGAACTTCAGAGAAGATTTGTAATGCACCGGCACTAGCATTACAAATCCAAAAGCTAAGGAAGCTTAAATACGTCAGACCTGGCTGTATGGTCTTAGTAACCTTTGCCTTTTCCGCGCTTTTTGTAAGCCGGAAAGAAGAAAACAAAAAAAATAATATAATTGTTGATACCAATACAAAAGAAAAATAAAAAATGTCGACGGTTGGTTTGTAAACGGCTTGTTGGATTTTAGAGTGTTAGATTCATCTTGATCCCGTGAGTGACAAATTATATTTTTTACCCGATTTTTCAAATAGAGTGGTAATGTTTTTATTATTGCAGTCTGTTTTTTTTTAATTTAAAGTTATTGAGTATGGTAGTTCTTAATCTATGCTTTGTGTGCTTCTTGCGTTGGCCTGTGATCTTTTCGCCTATAATCACTGCGCCGTTGGAAACACACGTTGTGTCTCGATATGTATCTATCTGCCTCTACGGGATTTCTTCGAAAAGGACAAATTGCACCAGTTAGCTGTGCTACTGAAGGCGTACAAAAGGCGTCGAGCGTGTCTAGAGCTTCCGTAATCCGTGGTAAATGTGAAACAAACGTTGGTGAAATCTTTTACTAATTTGGACAAAGCCTAATTCAAATCTTTCATCTGTCTCATATAGACTACTTATTTCCATTCATAAGCATAATATCAGCCTAAAGACGTCCACTGCTATTACCTCTTCACATTAGGCAACGTTTGCAAAATGTATAACATGAATATTATTTGTCTGTTTCTTTGGCTGAGCCTTCAAGTTGCAGTCTAAACGGCTTATTGGATGCAAGATTTCGTTACATTTATATTTATCCCATGATTTATAAGATACATAATTTTGAGCAGTCGGTTTTCAATTTTTTTATTAAATTGATGAGGTTTTATTACGTATAAAACTAAAAATGTATCACTAAATTGTGTTTTGTTTCTCAAGTAGCAAAACTATTTGGCCTCTTATTGCGGGAGGTATCATTAATCCGCCATCGCCAACACATCCTTACTTATTATAAATGTAAAAATGAGTTTGTTTGTTACCTTTTTACGCTTCAACATCTTGACCCTTCTTGATGAAATTTGGCATGCATTTAGCCGGTGTCACTGGAAAGGACATAGGCTACTTTCTATCTCGTGAAAATAGCATAGTCCGATGCAGTTCCTGAGGAAATTGCAAAAATACTCTTTTATGGTTAATTTCCTTAACATCGCAACGGTACAATGAATCATTGTGATTTTTTGCACAAAGATAGTTGAGGGGGTGAGCAATTACATAATTTACTACTAGCATATCCTGACATAGTTTTCGAGAGATCTGGGGAAAACTCATTTCTACGCTCGCGCACGTCAGCGTCGCAACTGAGCAACGGATTCAAGTGATTTTCTGTATAGAAATGGTTGAAGGGGTGAGAAGTGACTAAGACTCTTAATCAGAATAGCCTGTTATTGAGGGATATGGAGAAAAGTCATGTCCATACTCGCCAGCCGCGAACAAAAGCTATTGGGAAATAAATTCTACAGCAACACTGCACTTAATTTCTCGCTAAAACATACAGTTAACAACAACTCAAAATTACTAAACTGGCAGTAAATTTATTTTATAGCTAAAAGTAGACAATCAAAGAAAAACTGGTTGATTCATAAAGAAACTCACAAACAAAAAAATTGTTGCTGTATGGGGGCCTGTATATAATGAGTTTTGCTATAATTACCAATACTGCTACTCGATAAAACATAAACAATATTTACAACTTAATTTCAAAATTTCATGTCAATCAGACCATCAACACTATTATGTTAATGCTTATTTGCAATATTTTCTGTTTTTTAATGTTGCACCGCCCTTTATCTTATCTATCGCTGTTTTCCTACCCAAAGTAAAGTATATATATTAGTACTTGCCCAAAGGTTGCGTGGAAGAAATTGCTACCTAGCAATAAGGCCGCCTAGTATATACTATTTCTTCTATGTTGTTTCATCCTTTTATATATTGTGATGCAATAAAGAATATTGTATTGTATTGTACTGTATTGTGTCGTATTGTATTGTATTGTATTGTATTGTAAGCAGTGAAAATTCCATTCGACTGTAGTAGTTTTAGCAAAAACGAAAGATAGCGAAATTTTAAATAATAGCTACATTTTGATCACGTGGGGCAATACCTGTAGGTAAGCACATAACAGTCTGATGAGTTGAGTGCCAGATAACTTTAAACTAGAGTACCTACTCGTAAGATAACTAACTGTGTAGTTGGAAAGAGATAGTAACGTACGGGAGCATTGTATGAAACTTTACAAAGCATGCAGGCAAGTTTGCTTTTATATTGTTCTCAGTTGAGACTCCTCGTTAGCTGAGATTGTTTATACTGACTGTTTTTACTCTCGAACGACTGCAGAGCGAGTGGTAGCGAGGTATGAAGGAGTAGGTACCTACCTATTGTTATGGCAAAGTATATATATTAGTATTAACATACAGTATGGACACTTCCTGCCGCTCTTTAGATTGCTACCTTACCCCCTCATCACCCAGATTGATACAGATTGGTTACAGTTTGGTTGTCGTACCTATAGGATTTCGCCGCCATTTTGTTTGTTCCGTCGTTCCTTTTTTGAAATGACATTTCTGGCCCGTTGTATGTATCTTGGTAAGCCCACTTCCATCTTCGGCATCATCGTCACTGACTGATGATGCCAAGGACTCAACAATTGTGAATAAAAAAAAAGTGTACAGGGTGTGGTTATGGCAAAAAATACTAACGTCTGATTTTGTTGGAGATTAATTGGCTTTTTTATGCACAATTGGAGAGCCCTAGGCAACATCTCACCTGATGGTGACGATGGGCTCACCAACGCAACGCTGTGTGCGTGTGTGTGTGTGCGGCTCAAGTTCTAGACGGATTTAGATACAATTGGGTAAAATAAAATACTATTTTTAATACATAAATCAAGCTGCTTTTATGAAAAAAAATTGTAAAAATAGCACTTTTTTGTTACTTAAAAATTACGCTAACGATTTTGATAAAACGTTGTACGTTACTATTAATTTAAGTTGCCTACTTACTTTCCTATTACAAAAAATCAAAATTAGGTACCTCCCATACAAACCCAGGTTGAATGAGAGTTTTTTTAAAAAATGGCTTTAAAGTTATGAAGCTTTGTAAGTAAGATTTGAAAAAACAATGACTTGTTAGTGCATACTACACTGACTAGTTCCTTTTTTCTGGAAATATCTAAATAAGGTTCTTCCCATGCAAACCAAAATTATTTGCTTTTTCATTAAGTCTGATGTTCTTCGCTAATTAGTAATTAGTTAGCGTAATGTTTGTTCATTTTTCTTTTTGTGTTTCTTATTATGAATGTCACCAACTTATCTAAGTCTTGCCGCCAAATATCAGTGTTAACAACATTGATGTATTCCGGCTTGAAGATAAGATAGCTTGTTCTTGTTAAGTTGGGGAATCTTGGTAAACCCGCTTCCATCTTCAGCATCCTTGTCACTTACCATATGGTAAGATGATGCCATCATCATATCAGCTCATATACGTCCCCACCGAGGGGCTCGGGCCTACCCTGAATTAGGGCGATCGGGCTTACTCGAACAAGCGGGTTGGTCAACTTCACACACAACCTACGTGTTTCTTCGCAGGTATGTACAGGTTTCCTCACGATGTTTTTCTTCACCATAAGAGCGTCAGATACACGTACAAATGAAATTGAAATTTGAAAACACATTGGTACGTGGCAGGACTCGAACTACGACCTCTCGGATGGGTGGAAGCGGCCCTTGCCGTTGCGCCACTGACACTCTCGTCGTCGGTCTGTCAAGACTCTTTATATCGGGAACGCGTGGAGGTATCGAGTTGAAATTAAAACCATAATTATACTCCAGCTTACAGTTCCTTAAAGCTGTGAAAAAATCAAACTTTTAAGTAAACGTAAAAAAGATACGGTCGTTTATGTCGCAAAAAATGCATATTTCGAGACTCTCAAATACAAATTATTCACAATACAAGTAGGTCAGCTGATTGGCCGGTTTCATATGAAAATAAAATAATTGTAAACGCTAAACACGTTAAGAAAATCGTCTTTCATCGCAACAACTTAGTACAATTTTGCATTATTATTTTTGTTTTTGTTAATTTTCTAATAAAGTACTGCACCGATTTTGATAAAATTTATATGGGATTACATGAAGAGCACTAGATTTCAAATAAAAAAAGGATCATCAAAATCGATTTACCCAGTCAAAAGTTCTGAGGTAACAAACATTAAAAAAATACAGTCGAATTGAGAACCTCCTCCTTTTTGAAAGTCGGTTGAAAAAAAAGCGATTCCAGCTAAGCTGTACGGACAGCGACACATCAAGCTATACAAAACCAGAATAAGCTGGCCGCGCGAAGCCTTTGCGTTTCAACATACGCGAGGCCCGTGTATACTGGTTTTGTATAGCTTGATGTGGCGCCGTGTGTACAAGAAAAGTTGTTCAGTTTGATGAGTGCAAGCCCACCTTAAAGTATCACTGCTTTATGTAACATCCTCTATATAACATTAAATATAATTAAAGGTTAAGTGTTTTAATTAAATTTTACTATATAGGGTGTTTTTTTCGGCCGACAACGCCCTTTCCAGCAGGGCTTATACTCATGAAACAGAATAACTTTTGTTCTACAAATTTGCTGAAATTGCAAACAAAAATGAAAAAAATAAAAAAAATATTTAATGTACTAGTTAAATTCAAATAGAATTAATAACAAGACAATTATACTAAAAGGTAAAAATAATATACAACTATAACAATAAAAAATGCCTTTTTATATAAATCATTAGCTGGTTGAACATTTTTTATAAAGGTGAATTTTTTTTGACAATTGACTATGTTTTCCTTGGGGAAAGTTGTTCAGTTTCATGAGTAGTAAAGTCCTGAAAAGGGCGTTGTTGACCAAAACAACACCCTATATACTTTGTTACAAAGTCGACTGACTTTGTAGCAACTAACCTTTTCTAATTAGCTCGTTTGCTAAGCCCCTATGATTTCCTTTGTTGAGTTATTTTGTAAAGATCTGACTTTGTAGCAACTAACCTTTTCTAATTAGCTCGTTTGCTAAGCCCCTATGATTTCCTTTGTTGAGTTATTTTGTAAAGATAAACATTTGAAACTGTCTGCCCGCTGCTATCATACCGTCCGCCCAACCCCAGCACCGTGTCTGAACCCCTTTTAACAAAATAACCAGTGATAACAAAATTAATTTAATACCAGACTTGATTTAAAGCTTGGAAATTCAGCGTTTGTATTCGTTTTTGTATGTTTAATACACTGTAGTACCGGTGTTCGAGTCGGATGTTGAGGCTTTAGGTAAAAATTCAGTGAAACACTAAAATTAGTTTTTAAGTCATTATGTCAGCTCATATACGTCCCCACCGAGGGGATCGAGCCTACCCTGAATTAGGGCGATCGGGCCTTAGTCGACCACGCGGACCCAGTGCGGGTTGGTCGATTTCACACACAACCTGCGAGTTTCTTCGCAAGCGTGTGCAAGTTTCCTCACGATGTTTTCCTTCTCCGTAAGAGCGTCGGATAAACGTACATATGAAATCTAAATTCGAAATCACATTGGTACGTGGCAGGATTCGAACAACGACCTCCCGGGTAGGAGGTGGCTAACCTAGCCGTTATGCCACCGACGAGTTTTTAGGTAAACACAACTAATTAATTGTCTAATCAAATTGCCTTATTACGTCTCCTAAATGTTGCCATAAGGTTCATTTTCAGTTCAAGTAAATATGACCAAATACAGAAGTAAACTCAGGTGGCTTCCTATTCGCCGCCGTAAAGTCCTGCATATCCCTTTCCTTCTATATTATATCCTGTTCTATCTAAAAACACCCTTGTACCTTAATATTCCTTTCAGTTTCTCTCTTCCACTCATAACCGTACTCTGCGCTTCTCTAACAATCTCTGTCTGTACGTTCCTACTCACTCTACTAACTTCTTCGCTCACGCTATCCAGCTTTGGAATTCTCTTCCCGTTTCTATCCGACCAGCTTCTTCTCTTAACTCTTTCAAATATAAAGTAATAGAAAACATTTATGTCTTTAATCAACGTGTTAGCACTATTCCTTACTAGCTTTTGCCCGCGGCTTCGCCCGCGTGGACATCGTTTTTATGACTGTCTTAGAAGATCCCTTGGGAACTATGTCAGTATATGCTTAATAGTAAATCATGTCATTTCCCACCCCCTCAACCATCTCTGTGCAAATAATCACACAATCCATTGTTCCGTTGCGATTTTAAAGAAATTAACCAAAAAATAATCTATTTATTAGTGGACATCGTTTTAGTGACTGTCTTTAAGGGTGATTAGTAAATTATGTCGTTTCCCACCTACTCAACCATCTCTGTGCAAAAAATCACAACAATCGAGTATTTTTTTAGTTCCCTCAGGAACTGCAACAGATTATGCTATTTTCGCGGGATAAAAAGTAGCCTTTGTTCTTCCCCGTGACACAGGCTACCTGCATGCCAAATTTCATAAAGATTGGTTAAGGCGTTGAAGCGCGAAAAGGTAACAAACAAACAAACACATTTTCACATTTATAATATTAGTAAGTATTTCGTATTCCGTGTTTTGTATAGTATATTTTTTTTTAAATAAAGGTCTTTTCGGAGAAAAATTAGGAAATTAAAAACATGTTTTGCAAACCTTACTATGTCATACATTAGCAAAAGGGCTCGTTATGAGGAACTCAAATATATTTTTGTTATTATTGTTAAATAAATAGTTTTGATTTAATTCATGAAAGAAGACGAACATTTACCAATTCCTTGATCCCCAAAACCCCCTGATCTCCAAAACTACTAAAACTAAAATTTTGAAAAAAAATACAAAATATAGTTAATTGCTTTTAGATTATGCAATCGGGGCGCCTTAAAGTACGTAAAAAACAACCCAAATGGGTTGTTTGTCAGTTGAGCGATGTTCGTTGAACAGCCCAAGATGGCCGTTTGTCGCTAGAAGGGTTAAACCAACCTACAAGAATTGTATGATGTGAAAATAAAGTGTTAAACTACGGAAAATAGTTCACTAAAACACCACTAGATAACGCTAGTAGTAGTTAATTCGCGTACTGTGAGAATGTCAAATGTGTTAATTTGAATTTGGCTTTGGCATTTTACGGAACCCTTTACACGCGAGTTCAACTTGCACTTGGCCGGTTTTTTAATTTTTTTGAAAGGAAAACTTTTTTAGTTAAGTTGGGCATTTTTGAGATGGGAAAAAAAACCATTGAACTCGCGACACTGTAACCATGTAACGTAAGCAATCGACACCGTAGCAGGAACACTCTCAGGGTCAAAACTTTGTCAACCTTGTCGTTCGCCAGGAACACTCAGAGGACTAAAACTTATAAAACTGTAAAAAAGTTTTCAATTCTGTCGGCACTACCAGAGTTTTTTTTAATTTAAGAAGGACATCAAAGGCTTGGACAACCCCAGGCATTGAGTAGAACGAGTTAATCTCAAGGTCACACAAATGGCGAAGGGGCAAGAGTTTCCCTACGCGATAGCATCAGAAATGAGGAGATCCGTATGAGAGCCAATATAGCTCACAGAACCGCTAAACTTAAGTGGCAGTGGGCAGGGCACATAGCTCGTAGAACAGATGACCGTTGGGGTAGTAAAGATCTCGAGTAGCGACCGCGCACCGGAAGACGTAGCGTAGACAGGCCCCCGACACGGTGGACCGACGATCTGGTGAAGGTCGCGGAAAGCGGCTGGACGCGGGCAGCACAAGACCGGTCTGTGTGGAAATCCTTGGAGGAGGCCTTTGTCCAGCAGTGGACATATAGATGTCCACTGCTGCACAAAGGCCGATAGCGGCTAATATGATGATAAATATTATAAAGAGGTGAAGTATGTGAATAAATTTGGATGCGGAGGTAGATAATCTCTGAAATTGCTAGTCAACCTTCTTTGAAATAGGCCACTGTTACACGTAAACCTCCCCTTAGTTGGAGCGTCTTTCCGTAATATGCTTGACAGGTGGGCTGGCGATCGCAGTTTGCATTGTAGATGCACATTACAAAGAAAAGTCGCGCCCATCCTCCAGTTTGTTTCCTTATTCCCTTAAGACACCCTTCGGGAAGAGATGGGATGAGATGACAGAAGCCGTCAATATCCCGTTGCCAACAGCTTATTATTTAGGAAGTTAAAAGCCCCGAAATAAGAAAGAGTAAGCAAGGCTGCGCGTGCCCGATGCCGGCACCATCAGCAGCGTGCTTTTGTGATGCAAATGTAAACCTATTGTACTAAAATCCAACATAAATTCCAAACATGGTTTTCGATAAAAAGGCTACGTAAACACAATATAGAGATCGTTAATGTAATATAATATAAGGGATGTGTACTCAAACCTACATCAGGATACTCCAAATCCAATGAATATTCAAATCCACGCACAATAATCCAAATCCGATCTCTTTGTTTTTTCAGTTTTTTGGGCTCCGCACCAAAATGGTGAAAAAGGGAATCGTTTCAACAAAACCTTGGTGCCCATGTTATCTTGGAGAGGAAGGATAATATTTTTTTATTCATATTAAAGAGAGATAATTTTCAAAAAGTTTTTATGCCCAAATAGCCAAATGCTTAAATGAAAATTAATAAATACACGGTACCAAATTCAAAAAAAGGTGAGCACGTTTAGTATTTTCTACGATTCTATTGAACAATAAAAGACGATTCTGGGACCTTTATTCTACATTATGTTTTAATTAACAATTTTTTAGCCCTTGAAATTATCTCACCTGATGGTAAGTGACGATGATGCCAAAGATGGAAGCAGGATTACCAAGATTCCCCAACGCAATGCGGAACTGGCTATCTTCGAGACGTTTCTATGCAAACGGAGTTTCGCTTTAATACAAAAACTACATGCCGGATTGAATACAAACTGCGAATATATTGAGTAGACACATATCGATGTTTGTAATTAGTTTTCGATGTACTAATATAAAACAGAAAAAAAATAAGAGAAGATTCAAATTTTCAGTACAAAACTAATTTAAGCCTTCGTTTAGTTTATGTAACTACGATGAAAACTATAATCTATGATAAAAAATATGTATCTACTGAATATATTCGCATTGTTTGGATTCAATCCGGCATGTTGTTTCTGTATTAAAGCGGAACTACGTTTGTATGAAAATCTAGCCTCCTGGGAACCCTTAAGTTCATAATCAGATCAACTTCAAAATACCAAAAGGATCTATTGTCACGGCTTTATTGTATACGGCTTCCTTACAAATTTCAGCTCATCGAACCACTGGTAGTCATTCTAAAATAGATCGCAAAATTTGAAGTAAACAAACATACATAGATAAATACAAAGAAACACTGCAATTTAAGCGTCGGTGACTCAACCGGTAACGACTCGGTCCATCTAACCAGAGGTACCGGGTTCAAATCTGGACGGCCAATGTACCAATGAGTTTTTCAAAAACTTACGTACATATCATTACCGATTGCTTTAACGGTGAAGGAAAACATCGTGAGGAAACCTGCACAGGCCTGCGAAGAAACTCGAAGGTTGTGTGTGAAGTCGACCAACCCGCACTGGGCCCGCGTGGTCGACTAAGGCCTAATCGCCCTGATTCGGGGTAGGCTCGAGCCCCTCGGTGGGGACGTATATGAGCTGATATAATAATAAAAACTGCAATTTAAATAAAAGCTTTTAAAAATAATGGCCATTATGACAAAAACATTAATAAAAACCGGCGAAGAGCAAGTCGAACTCGCTCACCGAGGGTTCATTGGCACCACACCTTTTGATAAAAAAACCTAAAATGTCAATGGGTACAACAATCTAGCTATTCGTTCTCCATTGAGTTTAGGAAACTCGGTAAGCCCGCTTCAATCTTCGGCATCAACGTCACTTACCATCAGGTGAGATGATGCTAAGGTCTTACCAAATGTGAATCATCACATCAGCTCATATACGTCCCCACCGAGGGGCTCAAACCTACCCTTAATTATGGCGTGCGGGCCTAAGTCAACCAGGCGGGCCTAGTGCACGTTGGTCGACTTCACACACAACCTTCGAGTTTCTTCGCAGGCGTATGCAGGTTTCCTCAAGATGTATTCCTTCACCGTATAAGAGCGTCGGATAAACGTACATATGAAATCTAAATTCGAAAACACATTGGTTCGTGGCAGGATTGAACCACGACCTCCCGGACAGGACGTAGCGGCCCTTGCCATTACGCCACCGACGCTCTTTGAATTTGTGAATTTAAAGAAATGTACAGACATGATGTGCATACTTTCTCGCGAAGCCTCCACTCTCAGACGTAGTTGGGAAAACATAAAATAACAACAAACCTTAAATATCACGCTTACCTAGTAGCAATTAAGGCGAGGCAAAAAAGTTGAAAAAGTGCAAAAGTGTGGTTATTGTCTTGACTCTTTACACTTAAAGGAAAAAACAGACACATCTGTTTTTCAAATGCCTCGCCTTAAAAAAGATTTAATAAAAATTTTACAAAGATTTTGATTTTTTACATTCAGTATTTTTCTAGGAATATGACACACACACACACATATTTTTATTTTTTAGACTCTTTAGTGTAATACAACGGATCCTCATCAAAATCTCAACTTCGAGTGATATATAAAATGGGAGGGCTTGTAGTGAGAATCTGAAATGTATAAAAAACTCATTATAATTTAAAGTTGAATACTTTTAAGCAACGAATTAGCTAATTACCAACCCGCACTGGGCCCGCGTGGTCGACTAAGGCCTAATCGCCCTGATTCAGGGTAGGCTCGAGCCCCTCGGTGGGGACGTATATGAGCTGTAATGATGAAGCTACTAATTACGATTATAAAGATAAAGCCCTTTAAATGTCGGACAGACGGACAGACGGACAGACGGATGTCTGTGGGTAATGAGTACTAGGGCAAACATTGGCAAAAAAAAAACTCAAATTGGCTTCTGATCTACTTGTATGTATGTATTGTAGCAAAAATTAAATAAAACTGCTTAAATATAACCATAGACTTGCAACATCGAACGTAGAATTTTGGAAGGCCTGCCTAATAGAGAAAATTAGCAAAGAAACAAAATTTTGGGTAAATCCGAATACTTTTAATTTATAAAAGGTCTAAAGGTAAGAGGGTTAAAAAGAGATGACGGCGTTGATAAAAAAACAGTAAATAATATAAAACTTGTCACATCCTTAAAATTACTTAAATTTACAAATATTTTAAAATAAAAATAATTACCCAACTTTAAATAGATAGCCGGTTTTGCAACTATCGTTGCTTCCCCTTAATTTGTATATTGCCTATAATATTCAAATGTTAAAAACTTTAAATTTATAAAATTTTCCTGAAGTATCCTTAGTTTGTTTATATTATTAAAAGTTATGTGATTTTTTTTAAAGAAATAAAATTTGTGTCCACTTTCCTCTAACTGAATGTCCGGAGAAACAGCACACCGATGAGCCAGGTGGTGGATGGGAGAGCTTCGCCTCACTGTCTTTGGGCTACTCTCGGTGGGGCAGCGTAACTGATGGCCAGCTGGCGGAGGGTAGGTACGGCTCTGTTCCCGGGAAAGTAGCTGGTTGGGTTTTAAAGCTCGAGGGCGGCGGGTAGGGCCCTACGAAAATAAGTTCAACTTGTTCGCAGCAGAACCAAAACCATATACAAAGCGGAATCCTTACACAAAACGCTTACCACAGATAAAACTTGAGAGCCTCACTAAGATACACAATAATTTAAATATTTTTAACACGAAATAATA
This sequence comes from Coleophora flavipennella, assembly GCA_947284805.1. NCBI lineage: Eukaryota > Metazoa > Arthropoda > Insecta > Lepidoptera > Coleophoridae > Coleophora > Coleophora flavipennella. The sequence continues at coordinate 7,663,855 of OX369280.1, read as the reverse complement.
TAAAATACGACAATACGCCGTCATATATTTTTCTCTGTCTTGTCAAAAGGTATAACAGTTATTTCAAAATAATTACTTCGGAATCAAAAAGATAGATTATGAAGCGGAAAGCAAGGAGAATTACTTTGAAACTAACATATTTGCGTTTCAGTATGTATGTAAAAATTCTTAATTGCACACAAGGAATAATCACAAAATGGTTTATCAGATTTAAGTGTACAAAAGCAGTCTTATCACTAAAAGCGATCTCTTCCAGACAACCCTTGGAATATGAGATATATTCAAATATATTAAGTAAAACAACGATAGCGCAAGAATCTGATAGCAAGGTACCTATTTTCCAAAAGGCAAATAAATAATAATCCACGATAAATACTTATATGAGACTTATATGAACCTTCGATTTTCTTCGCAGGTGTGTGCAGGTTTCCTCACGATGTTTTCCTTCACCGTAAGAGCGTCGGATAAACGTACATATGGAATCTAAATTCGAAATAACATTGGTACGTGGCAGGATTCGAACCATGACCTCCTGGACAGGAAGTGGCGGCCCTAGCAGTAGCGCCACCGATGCTCCTAATTAATTATAAAACGTATATTTTCATTATTTAGGTACATTCTGTGAAAATTTCAGCATCATATCTGCTACAATTCGAGAAATACAGCCTTGCCAGTCAGGCGGATGGACAGACAGACAGCGTAGGCTTAGGAATAGGATAATAGGATTCCGTTAACCGTCTAACGGACCCGTTAAACGAAACACTAAAAATATTTTTGAAGTAAAACTTCTTCACGCACGCTTGACTTGGGGAGTAAGCTGGTGGATGCGTGACGAGAGCGTTACGGAAGTGTGGTCGGGCAAAGCGCACCGAAGTTGAGAGGGATATATTAATTAGTAAGAAAGAAAGAGAGATACTATTTATTTTTGTTTACCAACAATATCGGTTGCCAAGGCAAAAATATCTGTTGTCAAAACAAACATATAAGATAAAAAAGATCTGATCATTTTCAGAGGATATAAAAATACTAGCTTTTGCCGGCTCCATTGCCGGCGTGGACATCATTTTTATGAATGTTTATTAAGGTAAGTGGTACGTAAATACAAAGAAATAAAATGCACTATACGGCATTCACCTCAGGCGAGCAATTATGTATGAGCCTCGCCGCTTATCTACGGCACGTGTGCGGTCTGACGTGACGGGGAAATTGAAAAGACTTTTGCTTGCGAACAGATCTGCCGCACTAATTGAAAACACAGTAAGTCAAAATTGTATTATTTTTCATTAAATACTAGCTTTTGCCCGCTGCTTCGCCAGCGTGGACATCATTTTTATGACTGTCTATTAAGGTAAGTGGTACGTAAATACGAAGAAATAAAATGCACTATACGGCATTCACCTCAGGCGAGCAAATGAGCCTCGCCGCTTATCTAAGGCACTTGTGCGGTCTAACGTGACAGGGAAATCGAAAAGACTTTTGCTTGCAAACAGTTCTGCCGCCCTAATTGAAAACAAACACAGTAAGTCAAAATTTTATTATTTTTTATTAATACTAGCTTTTGCCCGCTGCTTCGCCGGCGTGGACATAATTTTTATGACTATTTATTAAGGTAAGTGATACGTAAATACAAAGAAATAAAATGTACTATACGGCATTCACCTCAGGCGAGCAATTGTGTATGAGCCTAACCGCTTATCTAAGGCACGTGTGCGGTCTGACTGCCGCCCTAATTGAAAACACAGGTAGTCATTTTTTTTTATTAAATACTAGCTTTTGCCCGCTGCTTCGCCGGCGTGGACATCATTTTTATGACTGTCAATTAAAGTAATTGGTACGTAAATACAAATAAATAAAATGCACTATACGGTATTCACCTCAGGCGAGGAATTATGTATGAGCCTCGCCGCTTATCTACGGCACGTGTGCGGTCTAACGTGACAGGGAAATTGAAAATACTTTTACTTGCGAACAGTTCTGCCGCCGTAATTGAAAACACAGTAAGTCAAAATTGTATTATTTTTTATTAAATACTAGCTTTTGCCCGCTGCTTCGCCAGCGTGGACATCATTTTTATGACTATCTATTAAGGTAAGTGGTACGTAAATACAAAGAAATAAATGCCGTATGGCATTCACCTCAGGCGAGCAATTATGTATGAGCCTCGCCGCTTATCTAAGGCACGTGTGCGATCTGACGTGACGGGGAAATTTCAAAGACTTTTGCTTGCGAACAGTTCTGCTGCCCTAATTGAAAACACAGTAAGTCAAAATTGTATTATTTTTTATTAAATACTAGCTTTTGCCCGCTGCTTCGCTAGCGTGGACATCATTTTTATGACTGTCTATTAAGGTAAGTGGTGATGATAATGACTCTATCTGACCGATTTAAGTCATGGCGACCACTTCGACTCCTAGTCGGTTTGCCGCGCGTGTGCTCGAAGATGGCTTATGTAGCCAATCATCGCAGCGAAACTCCTCGCGCAATGAGGGCATTTAAGTATGCCACCCTCTAAATTGTATGAAATGGTCGCAGGTGGTCGGGCCTTTAACTGGTCGCGTTTTGTATCAAGGTCAGCTTTACGCTGATCCTCGAACTCGCGCACTGAAGTAAGGTAAGTGGTACGTGAGCTGCAAGCGTCTCGCAAGTGTGGATATGAATTTTCTCCAGATCACTCAGAAAATATGTCAGGCTATGTCGCTTCCCACCCCCTCAACCAATTTTATTCAATAAATCACTTCAATCCGTTGCTCCGTTGCGACGACGACGTGTGCTAGCGTGGAAATGAGTTTGCCCCAGATCCCTCGGGAACTATATCAGGATCAGCTAATTAGTAAATCATATCAATTTCCACCCCCTCAATTATCTCTGTGTAATAAAAAAATCACAACAATCTATTTTTTCGTTGCGATGTTGAAGAAATTAAAACATAAACATAGTATTTTTTCAGTTCCCAGCACTACGTTTTTTACGGTATAAAAAGTGGGCTATGTCCTTCCCAGTAACACAGGCAACCTGTATGCCAAATTTTATCAAGCTTGATCGAGATTTTGAAGCGTGAAAAGGTAACAAACAAACACATTTTCACATTTATACTATACTAACTTTAGCCCGTGGCTTCGCCCGCGTGGATATCGTTTTTATTGGGGTTTGAGAGTGAGTGCTGCGTGAGCCGCAAGCGGCAATATTAGGTGTTCCTCACGATGTTTTCCTTCACCGTACGAGCGTCGGATAAACGTACATCATCATCATCACATCAGCCGAACGACGTCCAATGCTTATGAAACGTTCATATGAAATCTAAATTCGAAAACACATTGGTAAACGGGGTATTGGTATTCGAAAATACATTGGTTTACGGGGCAGGATATGCTACGACGTTGAGATCATGGACTCTCTTTTCTGGGACTGCCAAGAGGTGGCATTGATCGAATATCTTAATCATGGAGCCACTATTCGGGGACTTTGTACGCAGGACAAATAACAATGCGTGAGGAAATACGCAAAAACGGCATGGCAAACTCGCAAAAATTGTTTTGGTTCACCAAGATAACGACCCCGTGCACAAGTTCAGAGTTGTGATGGCTGCCATTCAAGAAACTGGCTTCGAATTGATGAAACATCATCCATATTCACTTGACCTTGCTCCTAGTGATTTCTACCTGTTTACGCAATTAAAGGAGTATCTCAAGGGCCAGAAATTTGAAGATGATGACGCAGTTGTCGCCGCCATACACGATTTTTAAAGAGATCAGTAAGAATATTTTTTAAAAAGGGAATTTTAGGGTTAGAAAAAAGATAAACAAAGTGTATATAAGCCTAAAAGGTGACTACGTTGAAAAACAAAATAACATCTAATAAAAGATAACTCCGTCTTACTCATTGTCGCTTTTTATTGAACACCCCTATTAAGTTACGATTTTCTAATGTTTAACACTATATATCCAAAGAAAACTACAGCAGGTAATATTACTGTATTTTTGTGACGTAATTTAACTCTCAGATGTAAAAACTGTCTTAGGATAAATAATGGTACCTATTGAGGTTAGTTTATGTCAGGGATCATTTAAAATAAATTAGTTTCATAGCAAAGCGTCGGTGGCTCAACCGGTAACGACTCGATCCATCTAACCAGAGGTACCGGGTTCAAATCTGGACGGCCAATGTACCAATGAGTTTTTCAAAAACTTACGTACATATAATTACCGGTTGCTTTAACGGTGAAGTAAAACATCGTGAGGAAACCTGCACACGCCTGCGAAGAAACTCGAAGTTTGTGTGTGAAGGGGACCGAGTCGTTACCGGTTGAGCCACCGACGCTTTTAAAAGATTTTTGTAAAGTATTAATACTAATTTCCTATCTTCAATCAATAATTGACATACATATAAGATATTTTTGGTGGTACAGAACCCTCAGTGGGCAAGCCTGCGTCGTACTTAACCAGTTTTTTTAATATTTTACTCAATACGCATAATAAACCGATTTAGATTCCAAATCTAAAATAAAAAAGTTACCTGGAAGTAGTCTTTATAATTATACCAATAAGTAGTGGTAGTACGGAACCCAAATTTCGTGAGTCCGACTCGCACTTGGCCGGTTTTTCTTTTTCCTTTATAGATGTCAGCTATTAACCTACCCACCTATTGGCATTTGCCAAACAAGTTACCTGGAAATGGTCTAAAATTTTGATAAAAAGTAGTGGTCAGGAACCCTTAATTCGTATGTCCGTCTCGGACTTGGTCAGTTTTTCTTTTTTTTTTCTTTGTACATGCCTAACAACTTATCTTGATTGCAAATTTCAAGTTTATAAGTTACCTGGAAGTGGTCTACATATTTTGCTGATTAATGGTGATACGGAACCCTTAGTGCACGAGTACGACTCGCACTTGGCCGTTTTTCGAATTTTTACTTTGTATACTTCCATTAACCTACCTCAATGCCAAATGTCAAGTTTATAAGTTACCTGCAAGTGGTATATATATATATATATATATATATATATATATATATATATATATTGTTGAGTAATGGTGATACGGAGCCCTCAGTGTACTCACACTTGGCCGTTTTTTGAATTTTTCCTTTGAATATGCCTAGGTACCTTAATGCCCAATTTCAAGCAATATTATGTTCTCAGAAATGGTAAAAGGTATATATATATATATAGCCTATGTCTGAATCCAGGTCCTAATCTGTCTACCTACCAAATTTCAGCCAAATCCGTTCAGTAGTTTTTGCGGGAAAGCGTAACAGACAGACAGAGTTACTTTCACATTTATAATATTAGTAGGGATAGTAGGGATTGGGTTTCTAGGTGATTGAGGGGGTTTTACTAAACACACAAAATCGCAAGTGTGTAAGTCAAACAGATTTTAAGTTACAGGTAGGTCGAAAGTGACCCGAAATGGTTCGTATAATTTAACCGCCTCCGTAGCTCAGAGGCAAAGTTCACTGGCTTTACACAGGAGGTCGCGGGTTCGATTCCCTGCGGGGTCAATTGTAAGACTCGGTTTGGTTGGTGGTAGGGCAATTTCTAAGCCCGCCTGGCTAGCTACCACGAGCTTATCTTAAGTCTTGCCGCCAAATATCAATGTTGATATCATTGGTGTGATCCGGCATGAGGATAATTTAGCCAGTTCTCCATTGCGTTGGGGAATCTTGGTAAGCCCGCTTTCATCTTCGGCAACATCGTCACTTACCACCAGGTGAGATGTTGTCAAGGGTTTACCAATGTGATATATAAAAATGAATCGCAAAATGTGTTGGTAAGCGCATATTTGGCTAATTCTTTTTTTGTCGAGTTCGTTATTGTCAGGAGAAGGTTCTTATGTAGGGTAGTGTAGGGTAGGGTAGGGTAGGGTAGTGTAGTGTAGTGTAGGGTAGGGTAGTGTAGGGTAGGGTAGGGTAGTGTAGGGTAGGATAGGGTAGTGTAGGGTGGTAGTGTAGTGTAGGGTAGTGTAGTGTAGGGTAGTGTGGTGTAGGGTAGTGTCGGGTAGTGTAGTGTAGTGTATGTAGGGTAGGGTAGTGTAGGGTAGGGTAGTGTAGGGTAGGGTAGGGTGGTGTAGGGTAGTGTAGAGTAGTGTAGTGTAGTGTAGGGTAGTGTTGTGTAGGGTAGTGTAGTGTAGTGTATGTAGGGTAGGGTAGGGTAGTGTAGGGTAGGGTAGTGTAGTATAGGGTAGGGTAGTGTAGTGTAGGGTAGGGTAGGGTAGTTTAGTGTAGGGTAGAGTAGTGTAGGGTAGGGTAGTGTAGGGTAGGGTAGTGTAGTGTAGGGTAGGGTAGTGTAGTGTAGTGTAGGGTAGGGTAGGGTAGGGCAGTGTAATGTAATGTAAGGCGGTACGTAGTTCGCCGGGACAGCTAGTTGATAATAAAAAGAACGGGTTGCACTCCGGGAGTGCCGGCAGAAGTGAAAACTTGAATATTAACGTTGTGCATTTTTGATATTTTGGAATGGTTAGGGAATAATTTTGCACGAATTGCTTTGATTATCAGCATAAAAGTACTATCATTTATGTGGTAGAATACAATATTTATTTATTGCGCTATCGTACACAAACATGACAATTTATATTACATTAAAAAGTTTATATTTTAGAAAAATCAACTTTCATCCATAACTTCCGGCTGTCTGATCTCCATCCGTCTTACGAATTTTCGATCAGGTCACGTGTCCTGACGCGAGTTTAACATTTTTTACCCATTACAAAAAAAGTGCACAACGCCGCTAAAGAAGTTTTCACTTCAAAAATAAAAAAAACCACGGACGGTGTCGCCTTTTTATTTTCGATCTTGGAGGACACACTGCCGTGTGTTTAGATAGACTAACTATTGCGCCACGGAGACGGTTAGATTTTTAAATGTGTTTTGACTTTTTTCAGTAGTATGATCGAAATACAGAGTGAGTCCGTGTACACTCCATATTGTATTACTCTTTTGGACCTATTTAACTAAAAGTACCCAAACGTAAGACATGTTTTCATTGAAAACACCTTACATTAGTACAATGATATGATGAGAGTAAGATTCATAAACTTGCTTGAATAAAGCGCATGTGATATAATCTAAATTAAAAATCACGAGTGTTTAATAAGCTGCATTATATACATAACTCATTTTATAATCAAGTGTGCTGAAAATCCACAAAGCTAAAAAAATGGCCAAGCGCGCGTCGGATTCTTACGAGGGTTCCATACCGCCACACCTATTCACATAACTATAATAATGATATGTATTCATTACAAACAAAAGACATCAACGCAGACGACAGAGCCATCTGTTCTACGAGCTAAGTGCCCCGCTCACTGCCACACAAGTTTAGAGATTCTGTGAGCGATGTCGGATACCTTGGTTATCCTACTGATCTCCTCATTTTTGATTCTATCGCGTAATGAAACTCCGAGCACAGCTCGTTCCATTGCCCTTTGAGTGACCTTGAGCCTTCTTATGAGGCTCATGGTAAGCAATCATGTCTCAGTTCCGTATTTCATTACTGGCAACACATACTGGCCAAAGACCTTAGTCTTGAGAAACGGCGGTATTTGAAACTGAAAATAGGGGATCGGACTGCTAGTCATTTTAGTTACTTTTTATGATCTGTCAAAAAATAAATTTTGTTCTAAAAACGTTTGAAATACCCACAAGTGACGTCATAGATTTTTAGCGTCATTGACGAACTTATTTTGTAAATATTATCAATTAAAAATTGAAGACTTGATTGAAAAACAAAACAAGTAAGGTTTTTTTTTAATTTCAAGAGGAGAGCAATTTAGGAAATCATATTTCAGAATTTATTTTTGATGCAGTCCGATCCCCTTGTCGTGCAAACATTTACTCAGGTACCCAAGTCTCAACTTCCGTGGCTGTAGCAAGAAAATAGCTAGCCAGCTACCCGTTGTGTTTCCGCATCTAATCTTCTGCATCATTGGGTCTTCATGAGACACCTGTTGAAGACCAAAACCGATTGTTTCGAAGAGCGTTGCAACTCGATAGCAAGGGTGATGCATTAAAGGCCCGACCACAAGCGGATCTGAATTATAATTACATTGACGGCGTTCTCACTGCCCTCATTGTGTGCTGGAGTTCACTGCTAAGATTGGCTATATTAACCACATAAGGGCGCAACTACGCCAAAACTTTGCTCAATAGTCGACAGCAGTCGCTGTGGCCGAAATCGGCTGGAAAGGCATTATTATTATTATTAATTACCGGCTGCTATTAAATGATGCCAAGGATATGTAACTTAATTTACGATTAGTAAAACAATCTTAAGATCAGAACTCGCTGGGCAAGGGCATTTTACATTTTATTTCACTTAAACTACTTGTTGATTCCGCAGTAGAAATTTTGGTAAATTTAAAAGAATACGCATTGCAATTTTATAAACTGCTTTAACTTGTGCAGTCAACACTCATAATCAAGTGAAATAATTAGCGTTTTAATATAACCGAGTTAGTGAAAAGTTGTACAAGATTTTTCGTAAAATCCAGCAGTGTTGAACAACTAAAAAGCTGGACGGAAAGAATTTAAAATGGAACGTAAGCAACTCAGCATCGCGAGCAGCATTTGCGAGGTGATATGCGCTGCCAGGGTTGGACTAGGATCTACGCTATTAGTACGTAATAGTACTATTGAGTATTAGCAAAGTAGATGTATTAGTACTAACATACAGTATGGACACTCCATGCCGCTCTCTAGATTGCGACCTCACCCCCTCGTCACCCAGATTGATACAGATTGGTTATAGTTTGGTTTTCGAACGTATATTTCACCGCGATTTTGTTTGCTCCGTCATTTGTTTTTACAAATGTCATTTCACGACTGTTGTATGGAGTGTCCGGGGTGTGGTATTAGTAAATTAATTGCAATAATGATAATACGATAACATACGAAACTGAGTTGATGAGTCTTACGAAGGGAGTATAAACAGGCTCAAGGTATTGCCTTCTGTAACTGTAACCAAACTGTAACCAATCTATATCAATCTGGGTGACGAGGGGGTGAGGTCGCAATCTAAAGAGCGGCAGGGAGTGTCCATAATATATGTTAGTACTAATATATATACTTTGACTAAACGCAAGGCCAAAAGTCCAACCCTGTGGCCTTCGCAATATTTCGCATTTATTCCAATTCCGTTTACCACTAGATGGGCAGCCGTTGAAAGTGCACTGAGATTACATCTTGCATTTCAGTTGGGGTAAATTTCTACTACTGCAAGTAAATACCTATAGTCGTTTTCAGCTACTAAGGCCACGTTCTACTTAAAAATTAACAATGAGGGCTGTATGTAACATTAAGGCGGTAATATTACCGATTTTCGTTATTTTTGACGTCAATTACTCCTAAATCATAGAACAACCAAGGTTGAAAAAAAATCCTTATTGTTGATATTGTTCCATGAAGTTAAAAGCTATTAGAAACACGATTGAGCAGTTTTGGCTCGATAGAAAAAAAATCCTAAAGATAGGTCTACACCGTTACTTTCAACTGTAGTTATGACTAATAAATAAATAAAATAAATGAATCTTTATATCAGGCATACTAGTACAAAATACTACGCACAAAGTTTTACCCATAGAATGGTTAATGTCAAAATTAAATAATAAAATAATTATTATGATAATAGTTTAACAGCACAATGTCAGGTTGAAATGATTCATATTCGTATAAATGGTGCGGAACACAGCAACAATTATACTGTTTGTACATTTGATCAGTCTTTTGTGGAATGATGCTTTTGACCTACGCAACACAGCATAGAAATCGTCAACCCATTCCAGACGCACTACACCGCCAGGGCAGATTGAGCATGGCCCGGAATGCGTTGTTGTATTGTACACGGATTTTGAAGTATATATTTTTTTTAAATATACAACAATATTTGTTCTGATAATACGAAGTGAGTAATGTTATTATTCTTTATACTTTCATTGTAGTTTTTAATTGAAACGAAAAACCATTGAAAAAGTGAAAAAATGTGGTTATTTTCTTTACTCTTTACACGTAAAGAAAAAGAGACGACTGTTTCAATTAATACCTCGACTATATCTTTTGTTGCCTACTTATATATTTGAGTACTTCAACCTGTCAACCGATAAGAAGGAGGTTCTCAATTCAATTATATTTTTTGTAGGTATGTTACGCGATTTAGTCGCCAATCGTTAACCAATTTTAATGATTCTTTTTTAATTAATAATTTATGGCTTGATAGTTTGGTTCTGTACTTGTTTAGAAAATTAACAAAAGCATTGAAAAATTCTACTTGGTTGGTTGCAGGAAGACGATGGATGCGGGTAGCGGAGGGCAGGTCGTCGTGGAAATTCCTAGGGAAGGCCTTTGTCCAGCAGTGGACATTTTTCGGCTGATATGATAATGATTTGGTTGTTGCGATTAAAGTTTTTCTTTTTACGCGGTTACCCAAAAAGGGAGGGTTAAGTTTTTCAGATGTATGTATGTACATATGCATGTATATGTGTATGTATGCATGTCTGTTTCTTTGGCTGACGCAGTAACCTAAACGGCTTGATTGATTTTGGAGAGCAAAGGTCGTAAAATTCATCTTGTCGTTAGTGATATAGAATATAATATTTTTACCCGAGTGGCTAAAAAAGAGCGGTTAAGATTTTAGCAACTGTTTTTTTTAATATATTTTTTCTTTTATTTATTGTTCTTGTGTTCAACGATTAAAAATGTTAAAAGTTTTTAAAAGTTAATTTGTTTCAGTTAAATGATCCATTATTTTATTTATTAGTTATTTCATCCATGTAAAAAAAACTGCTAGACATGGTGGGCGTGGGCTTATGTACGTACCCACTAAAACAATAATATTAAAAAAAACCGGGGCTTTCATTGATAGTGTAATTAAAAATGTCAAAACAACCGACTTCAATCGCGGCAACTACCTATACAATTTTGCTTTTTTTTTAATTTTTTGGTAATTTATAGAATCCGGTATTTGATCAAATTTGTACGGGACTTACTTGTAACTATGATTAGGTATACTTTCACCGCCTCCGTGGCGTAATGGTAAGTCCTTTCGCTTCACACCATGAGGACGCGGATTCGATTCCCGGCGGGTTAGTTTGTGGTAGGGCGTTTTCCTATCTCGCCTGGCTAGCTAGCACCATCTTATCTATGTCTTGCCGCCAAACATCAGTGTTAACAACATTGATATGTTCCGGCTTGAAGATAAGATAGCCAGTTTTTACTACTAATACTTGGTAATCGCAATAGCAATCTGGGTAAGCCCGCTTCCATCTTCGGCATCATCGTCACTTACCATCAGGTGAGACGATGTCAAGGGCTTACCAATTGTGAATAATAATAAAATAAACTAAAAAGATTTATCGAAATCGGACTAAATATTTTGTGAAAAGTTATGCGTGGTCATACATAAAAAATTTAGGGGTTCATTTGAGAATATCCTCATTTTTTCAAGTCAGTTATAAACAGCTAATCCTCTCAGCTACCTCCTAAGACCAGCGGCAGTTTTTTCTCACAGTACTAAACTATTAAATCCTGAAGTATTAAGACTTTAAATTCATTTAAAATTTACATAGACTCTATGTAACACGATTATTTATGCGATATATGTAGAAATTCGCAAAAAATTGGTTCTTCTTTAAATTGAGCTAGAACGTGTGAAAAATATTATCATAAAACAAGCATACAATTCTTAGTCGAGTAATCTCTCTTAATTCCTCTCAATTGTTAGGGTCTAATTACTCTCCACCTCCCTATCTGTTGAACCTCCAGCCGGAATTCAACAGACAGGGTTCTGACCGCCAGCCGGAATTCAACAGACAGGATTCTGACTGCCAGCCGGAATTCAACAGACAGGGTTCTGGGCGCGTTTAATGGATTTTCTGTGAATCTAAATGAAATTTTGTGTGTTTTCATTTAAAATATTATTCTAATTAAGGTGTTTTACTTAATTATTTTTTGTTTTTAATTTAATTTTATGATACCTATTTGATAATATTGATATGTACTATGGGGTACCCAAAAGTAACTACATTTCTTGGTTAAAAATAAAACTATAAGTAAACTTTTCTATTACTGTTATTTACATCTAAGTAAGTTCCTAATACAATAAAAAACCAAATAACACATAACAAACAACACAACAATACAAATGACACACTCACGACTTGAAGTACGACAACGAATATGGAGTAAAGTTTCTTTGACTATTTTTATATTGTCAGTGTGACAAAGGATTAGCCACAGATTCAGTCTACTTTACTCCCATACATGACAATATGCATTCTAAATCGTGCATAGCAACCTTTTCATATTTATAGACCCTAATTTGACCCGCCGAATTTTTTCGCCTCGCGTCACGTCAACAAACAGGGCATTTATTTTTCTTCCGCCTGGCGGAAATCAACATACAAGTGGCGGTCATTAGGTTTCAATAATTACCATTTATTAAAAATAACGGTAAGTAGTTAATACTATTTTTTTTATATATATAGGTAACACATTTACCATCACAAAAAAAAAGAAAACAAAATATCAAAGTATCAAAATAAGCACCATAGCCAACCCATGCTAAGCATGTGGTGAAACACAGTAGTGTTACGCCAGTAATACAGAAGTCATTGAGTAGTGTCCAAATGTATATTGATCAGTGAAACCCGCATGACACGAATGTCAATGTATTTGCCATGAACTTTGAGACCCTGAAACTTCCACAAGCCACTAATGAGAAACGAAACTTCTCAACAGATTCGCCGAGATATACCTGTTATCGAATGATCTAGAAAACTTTTGTGCGGAGTGACTGGTACTCGCTGATAAAATGCAAACGTTAGATTCTACTCATGAAACTGAACACCTCGGCGTAATGTAACGTCAGCGGCGCTGCGATTGAACTCAGGTCGGCCCCTTTGTTGCAACCGTTTGACACGAGTCAGCAGCGGCGAGCAGCATTTTATCAAAGACTAGCTGTCCCGGCGAACTTCGTTCCACCTTACACTACACTACACTACCCTACCCTACACTACATTACCCTACCCTACACTAGCCTACCCTACCCTACCCTACACTACCCTACCCTACCCTACACTACCCTACCCTACCCTACACTACCCTACCCTACACTACACTACCCTACACTACACTACCCTACACTACCCTACCACAGTATATATATTATTACTAAACCCTACACTACCCTAACCTACCCTAAAACCAATTATTTTTTTACTAATATTTTTTTTACGAATATTATATTATAATACTTACTATCCTATTCCCGACGAAGACAAATGCAAAAATAAAAAAATCATAAAAATTGGTCCAGCCGTTCTTGAGTTATAAATGGTGTAACTAACACGACTTTCTTATATATAGGGTGACTTTTAATTAGTTCTTGATAGCAAAGGATATGAATGTACTCGTGATTACAGACAACTTTCCCAATGAAACTATTGGTCAAATATGAAAAAAAATTTTAGTCCTCGATACATTTTGCCGATTTGATAACTTATTATGTATCGAGGACAATTTTTTTTTTTCATATTTGACGTACAGTTTCATTGGGAAAGTTGTTTGTAATCACGAGTACATTCATATCCTTTGCTATCAAGAACTAATTAAAATTCACCCTATATATAGGTTAAACCTAACGAAGGTTGTGTTGAAAGTGGCATGCCTCGAGCTTTGCTCGCTCCCGCATATGACAAAAACTAGCCGAATCCGCTTATATGACAAACTCATGGAAGAAAAGTAATGGCGCAAACTTTTTGTCCTTCGTGGGGTAACGTTAGCGCGTAATTGGGTGTAGTATTTGGTGACCATTTACACAATTTTCCACACGTTTACTTTTTTGGCGTTCTTTGTCGTGCTAAGTGTAAAGTGTTTGTCAAAACTTATTTTGGTAAACAAAATGTTTGTTGGCTTTATTTTATATTGTTTTCTTTTTATTTTTGGCTCCATTGCACTAATGAATTTTGTCTGACAAAACTGTTTAGTTGTAATTAAAAATCTTCCAAAATACATACCAAATACAGAGGTACGCAAATAACGCCTATTTTTATGGCAATAAATTTAGTAAATATTTACTAAAATAATTGCTTGAATAACCTGACCCATAAATGGGTTTAAATTAAAATTTAAAAACCCCACTGCACAAACATTACCCTCTTTCTTGGGATTATGTCACTTTCGGGATCATAAAGAATCTAACTTCACTCGCTCTACAAAATCCATCAATCCAATTAGGCTAAAGGTTCAGCAAAAGAAACAGAGACATACCTACATACACACAAAAAAACATAAACCTCGTTTTTGGCAGTCGGGTAAAAAAACCCATTTTATTGTACCAAATTCATCAGTGGATTTGCTTTTTACGAAAATTTGTAAACTGTTGCTCCGATTGTATATTATAGTTCGTTCGCTGCATCTACTGGTATATATTAACATTTTGTTTACCAAAATAAGTTTTGACAAACACTTTACCCTTAGTACTCGTGATATAGAATCTCTGCTTGAAGGCCGAAAAAGATAAAGTGATCTGTATAAGAAGCGAGCGTGATATAGAATCTCTGCTTGGCTAATATAAGAATTTCAGATTATTTTTTTTAGTATTATAACTGTTTATTAAACCTCCTCCCTAATTTAAAACTTAATTAGTTAATTAATATGGATATTACACTAGATAATATAACTGAATTACTTGAGTGTCCGCATTTGAATAGCTTTCAAAAATGTCTACCTAAAGACTCAAAAAAATTCACTGCAATACACGTTAATATAAGGTCCACTATTAAAAACTTTTCAAAACTAGAGACTATAATATGTACGTCAAATCACCCTATAGATCTTGTAGTATTAACGGAGGTTAACATTTGCGATCGCATTTGCTCACTGTATAGTATTGACGGATACAGTATGTACTCAAATCTTAGAAAAAACAAAAAAGGTGGAGGTATCATTGTTTACGTATTAAATAAACATAAGTTTCACTTGTTAAACTCGACAACTATCCATTGTGAATCTATTGTTGGCAAAATAACGACACCCTCCAACCACGTAATCACCTTGTGTGCAGTTTACCGACCACCTTGCAAAAATAAAACTTCTTTTATTCACGAAATTAAACGCACTCTGTCAACGATAGATCACGATAACGATATCTTGTTTACAGGTGACATAAATATTGACCTAAAAAGCAACGATATACTCAAGAGAACATACATTAATACATTGTGTGAACTGGGTCTTGTATGCGGAATTTCAGATTATACTAGAATTGAGTCTAGAAATAACAAAATTTCAAAATCATGTATTGACCATATATTCGTGCGATCCCGCATACAAGACGTGCGCACAGCGGCACTCGGCACTGTACTGGCTGACCACAGAGTGGTAGCCGTTTCATTCCTCAGTCGGCGCTTTATACAGGCTGCTCCGTGCTTTATCAAACGCTTTAATAAAGAAATTTTGCGGCGAGAATTGGAAAACATCGACTGGAAGGTAACTGACGACATGCAAAGCCCACATGAAATTTATTGTTACATAAAAAATAATATTTCAGCATCCTATAAAAAATCTGAGTATAATCATAAGGTAACCACCTCAAAACGAAATATAAAACCATGGATAAATAACAAAATAAAAATAATGTCTGAGCAAACTGACGAATTATATTTAAAATGGAAAAAGGATATTAATAATATGATACTTAAAACAGAATATAAAATACAAAGAAATAAAACCAATAAGATAATTGAAAGATATAAAAATATTTACTATAAAAATGAAATTTTTAGATATAGAAAAAACCCTAAACAATTGTGGCAAATAATAAATAAATTATCTGGCAGATTATGTAGTTCTATTGATGAAATAATAATAAAACATTTCCAGGGATCGGGAAATATTAAACAAGTAGCGAATCAGTTTGCAAAACAATTTCAAGATAATGTAAAAGAGATAATTCCAAGTTGTAATGCTAAACTTTTGGATGAAGTTAGCTACAGGAAACCAATTGATAAATCTATGTTTTGTAAAAAAGCAAAAAATAAAGAAGTCTACAAATTAATAAGGGAACTGAATACAAATAAAGCTCCGGGTCTTGATGGAATAAGAGCCATAGATATCAAACTACTAGCCGATAAAATAACTAATTCAATTACACGATTAATTAATACAAGCCTTATGACTGGTTGCTATCCGGATGAGCTGAAAGAGGGTGTAGTGCGACCTATTTATAAAGGAGGTGACCATAAAAGCTATTGTAACTATCGTCCAATCACAATATTACCAGTAATAGACAAATTGGTTGAAAAATTCTACAGTAATCAAATACACAAGTTCTATAAATCACACAATGTACTAGCACCTAACCAATATGGGTTTCAGCCCAAAAAAAGTACGACATCACTTCTTTCGCAGTTTACTGATGAGATCAACGCCCTGCTCAATGTCAAAAACCATGTGCTTTTAGTTTTTATTGATTACAGCAAAGCGTTTGATACTTTAAAACATGACATTCTAATAGACAAGTTAAGTGATAGTGGGATTCATGGGTATCTTCTAAACTGGTGCAGGACTTACCTTGAAAATAGATCTTACAAGGTTAGGATCGATTCTGCCTACAGTGACAGAATTAATGTTACGGAGGGGACAGCACAAGGTTCTGTGTTAGGACCCTTGCACTACTTGGCCTATGTTAATGATATGAACAATGTAATAAAACACTGCAGCATTTATCAATTTGCAGATGACACTTGCCTTATTTCAGCTGATCGTCACATAGATGCCGCCGAAAGTAAACTACAAAAAGACTTCGAGTCCTTATGTAGGTGGTCTCATGATGCTGGTCTCGTGCTCAACGCTAAAAAAACGAAACTAGTACACGTACATTCTAGCCATAATCATTGTAAGAAAGTTGTGCAGATTATAGCTCACAGCCATGATTGTCTGCATGCGCGCGCTGACAATGGTGGAGCAATAGTATGCCAGTGCCAACCTATTGAAACTGTACAACAACATACTTACCTTGGTTTGATTATCGACTCGAGATTTAACTGGACTAGTCATATTGATAAAGTTTGTGATAACTTACGTGCAGTAATGGCAAAGTTTTACATAATTAAAAATAGAATTCCATACCCTGTGTTGCTATCCATGTACAAAGCACTCGCGGAAAGTATTATATCCTATGGACTAAGTAGTTATGGTAGAACCTTTAAAACTAATTTGGATCACATTTACAAATTACAGTATAGAATACTAAAAATGATAGTTCCCTACAAAATTAAAAACAAAGCCACAAATGAAATAGACATATTTAGTTATTGTAAAGTAATGCCAGTTCACACAAAATTTAAATTCACTATTCTTAAGGAACAATTTTTTAACACTAATATTCAAAAACCAGTAAAGCATTCGAAAATAACCAGACAGGTTATTAATAAAACCTTAACTGTTCCACGATATTCTAATTTCTACGGCAAAAGGGTGTCTGCCTACATAATACCCAAATTAATCAATAACCTCCCAAATACTTTAAAATATAACATTACAAAGAATAACAAATCGCGTCTATTAACAACACACTTTTTAGAAAAACAATCTAATAAAAACTATGCAAATCAAAGTTACAACTAATTTTAGTTATAGTTTAAATAGTCAAACTTCTTGCAACAGCCTGTATATGGTGGATGATGAGATCGTAACCGGCCGACATCACTGCTATGCGTGTATAGATGTAACTCTGTGCAAATTTCCTTGCCTACCGTCATAACATTTTGTTTGTCTTTTATTTACCTTTATTTATAAGTTATTGTAGGTAACTTTTGTGTTTTATTGTATAATGATAATTTGATAATGCATGCATGACTGGAGAACAGTATTGAGACAAACCTTATTAAGGTTTAACAATACTGCATAATGTTTTGTTAACATGTAATTTTGTAACGTAAATAAATAAATAAATAAATAAAAATAAATACTACAATGAACGTCAAAAAATTAAACGTGGAAAATTGTGTAAATGGTCACCAAATAATACACCCAATTTACGCGCTAACGTTACCCCACGAAGGACAAAAAGTTTGCGCCATTTCTTTTCTTCCATGAGTTTGTCATAAAAGCGGATTCGGCTAGTTTTTGTCATATGCGGGAGCGAGCAAAACTCGAGGCATGCCACTTTCAACACAACCTTCGTTAGGTTTGACCTTAGAACCACAACAAGAAGCTCCGAAGTGGCTTAATCTTAATGTGTACTTCCAGCGGAACGACATCCGGATAGGCGCATAAATTTTCTTCGCTCTATTTAATTTACATTTACAATCGACTGCAGGAGACCGCCTTTTCAGATTGATCCCTATTTGCCACCAATAGAGACCCTATACAAGGCCGATTTTGTAGTTTTCTCCTCTCATACGTGTTGCAAAACAATGGAAACGGAGCCCATCTCCTTTCCATTGTTGAACCTACAGTATATTGGTATCATGTAGCGTCATCAGATGGTGCAAACACTGAACTGCTCATGCCACAGAAGACCCACCGCTACGATAAGTGGAGTACCCTTGCACTGCTGTCTGTCAAGATTTTACACATTTCCATGCCAATTATATTGTTGGTCGTGGTCCACCTACTCAGTCTACCTGGATGGACCACGGGCAATATTTTTTTTCATGATCCACCTTGGGGATTAAGATTGGACCACGGAAAAAAAAACCTTATGCATATCATGCTAAATGAACCGAATCTACTGCATTCCGTCACCCAGGAAGGGGAGCCTCACTTTGCGAGGCTCTTCGACAGTATCATCATGAAACCTAACGAACCTATTATCACTCGCTTTGCTCGATCACAAGATCCGTAGGGGCACAAAACCTACTTAAAAAAATTAAACCGGTTACAGAAAAATGGATCACGGATAAAAATGTTACCCGTGGTCCACCCAGGTGGACTGAGTAGGTGGACCACGACCAAAAACCTCATTTATAGCCGTCACAACTACGCGCTATTATTCGTGACCACATTGACTCGTGAACTGTGTGTCGCCGTTCACTGTTTTGACTTGGTCACGAGTACTTAGCGCATAATTTCAATGGCTTAAAAGCCCATAATATGGGCACAAAAAATTGCAAATGCTTGCCAGACAGCCGCGCAAGGATTTGACTTCTCGTGATGGTGGGTGTTCTATGGCTCATGCATACTCTGTAACTGTGGAAACAGGGGTGCTGCTAACGTTAGCAGCTGACACCGTACATACAAAGTATACATAACGAACGCCCTTACAAAGTAGCAATATGTTTCCATTAAGTTTCGAGCACCGCTCGGTGCGCACCTGACGTGCCACTGTAACTGTGGAGTTATATTATTAGGATTTATGACACCTCGTGCAGAGAGCAAATCTCAGAAGCTTCAGTCGAGTTCACAAATTGGAAAAACTAATTTTAGGGACCTTGTTTTTAATATACATATATCTTTTTTAGCATTTCATTTATTTTCTCCCACTTACTTGTCAATTACTTCATCAAGTATTTAAAAAAAAAAGATTTCAATCGGTTCTTTTCATTATTCAACAAACTATGATGATGACACTAAACTTAAATCTTCTCTCCGTGCTGTCGAACGTGGCGTCCCCGGGGATCGATCCTGGGTCCTTTATTATTTATTTTATACAGCGCTGATATTTACAAGTGTACACATCATTGCAAATTTTATTTATATGCAGATAATTTGCAAATTTATATTACATATAACCTTAGAGACAATTTCACTTCAATTCAGTTAATTAATGATGATTTGGATCGTATTTAAAGGTGGTCTTGGTCTAATTATCTTGTTCTGAATCCCTTAAAGTTCAAAATAATGGTCTAAGGCTCGGTAAATCAGATAAGTATCATAAAATTCCAAAACCTTCGCATCATGATCGCTAGTGAGCAAATACCCAAGTGGAAGTGGCACGAAACTTTGGCTTAGTTATGCATAGCCGGCTGCGGTTCGAAAATCATGTCACTGAGCTCCTCCGAAGTTGTATGTATCGTGTTAAGGTCCTATACAAAATTAGGCCCTTCATTAGCACTGACCTCCGTATTGCATTAGTTAAAAGTCATGTTCTATCCAAATTAAATTATCGCCTAACGGTCCTTGTTTACTTAAACGGTCACTCCGTCAAGTAGAACGTGTACAAAATGCCTGTGCACGTTTTTGTTTTGCTGTCTTATTTAGGACTCATGTGACACCATATTTGGATAGATCTAATATTTTAAAAATTGAGGGACGGTTGAAACAAAAAAAAAACAGGTTATTTGTTTAGTATACTTACTTGACGTTAACCCAACAGTCATTATTCTCCTAGAATAATTTCTTGGCAAATTGACGGACACCATCACAAAACCACTACATTTAGGGGTAGTTTTAGATATGCAGCGTCCAAAATTTGCTTTTATCCCTTAGACTAAGTTCCGTACCTAATCTTACACTATTGATTAGCGGCAACATGATTTTTTTTTCATTAAAATAAGTAAATAGTGCTTAATAATTATTCATATGTAAGTTGATAATTTTGTTGGCAAATGTTGTAATCTGTAACTTCCTGATTATTACGTTATATGTATCAAAAATTGTCCTAATGCGTATTGTTCCAAATGCGTATAGGTCCAAATGCGTATAGGTCCAAATGCGTATCGGTCTAAATGCGTATTGGTCCAAATGCGAATAGGTCATTTTATCTGTATTGGTCCTTAATTGTAAAC
The DNA here is from genome assembly GCA_947284805.1 of Coleophora flavipennella. Lineage (NCBI taxonomy): Eukaryota > Metazoa > Arthropoda > Insecta > Lepidoptera > Coleophoridae > Coleophora > Coleophora flavipennella. The sequence continues at coordinate 7,643,140 of OX369280.1, read as the reverse complement.
GGTTATTTTCTTTTCTTCTTGTTTTTATGTTTCCTCTCGGCAACGGCAGAATAACAGTGCATTAGGTAGGTCCCTTGCTTGCAGCATTATGCTGAGTCGGGGCCGGTTCGGAAAATTGCACATAGCATGTTTACAACCCTAGCGTACTCATATTTTTTTACTTTTTCTTTGTGTTATTTGTACCTTTTTGTTATATTTATGTTGTCTGTGTCAATAGGAAAGCTCTATCCCTTCAGCCCTCATAATCTTTCCTATGCCCTACGGATTAAATTAAAACTTTTTTTTGAAAATTTAAAAAAGAAACCAAAATTCTGCATTTAAACATGAATTTTTAAATAAAATATTGCCTCAAAGTTCAGATTTTATTATGATGTACACTGTATTATGGTGCCACTTAATTTTTGTACTGTTTTGATATATTTATGTTGTCTGTGAAATTTTGTCGAATAGATGTTATCTTATCTTATTATAACTAACACGAAACTAACTAATACGACAATGAAACAGAGTGTTTGGTACATCGTGTACCAAATTGAATTGGCCAATAGGAGAAATCCATCTCTTCAGCTCTCATCATCTTTCCTATGCCCTACGAATTTATATAAAACAATTTTTTGAATTTTTTTAAAGAAAATCCAAATTTACAGCATTTAAACATGAATTTAAAAAAAAACTATTGGGTGTAGCCTCAAAGTTGAAATTTTATTTTGATGTATACACTGTATTATGGTGCCACTTAACTAAAAATCACTGGCATTTACCATTTAGTTTTTTTTATTAACTGTCAAAGTTTTCGGAAGAGGTAAATATGAACTTAAAAGTAAATTATACATGAGTATAAAAAAGTAAAAGCGATCGGGATCTTCCAACTCCCTCAAAAGTCTATTCTATTTCCATTTCCAATTCCATTCTATTTCCAACGGTAAACCACATGTATTAAGAGAACTTCACTAACTCGTAAAATTGTGCATCGCGCAAAATCATGCTGATATTCAAAATTCAGGTTGAAACAATTGTTTGCGTAAATAACACGATGAATTTTACGAGTTAGTGAAGTTCTTTTATGGCATGTGGCATACCGTTGGAAAGAAAATAGACTAGAGAACTTTTGAAAGAGTTGGAAGATCCCGATCGCTTTTACTTTTTTTATGCTCATGTAAAGTTTACTTTTAAGTTCATATTTACCTCTTCCGAAAACTTTAAAAAAACTTAATGGTAACTGCCAGTAGTTTTTAGTTAAATAGCACCGTACTACAGTGCACATCAAAATAAACTTTGAGACTACACCCAAAAGTTTTTTTTTTATTTAAGCTTAAAAGCAGAATTTTTGATTTTGTTTAAAAATTTTAAAAAAATTGATTTAAAAATATCCGTAGGGCATAGGAAAGATTATGAGGGCCGAAAGGATAGCTACTGACTTCTCCTATCGGTCAATTTAATCAACGAAACACCCTGTATTATTCAATATGAGTCGCGACAACATGTAAAGAAATTATTGACTGCTGCCCCCTAGTTCAAATAATAGACAACGCTAAAAAAAACACCGACGTGATGCTCCTACGCGGAGCACCATAAACGCGGAGCTACTGCACGGAGCTCAGCCACCGGCCTCACACGGAGCGCTTCGGGCTCTACTCTACGCGGAGCTCGGCCTCCAGCCTCGCTAACAAAAGTTAACACTTTTCGCTAGTTCCGGGAGTTAACATTTTAAGCTAATTTTGAGGCCTTGGAACACTCGGTTTCACTCCTCATATTGTGCTCTATATATAAATCAATTTCTAAAGGAGTAAATTCCAAAATTAGAGCATCGGTGGCGTAATGGCAACGGCCGCTACCTCCTGTCCGGGAGGACGTGATTCGAATCCTACCACCTACCAATGTGATTTCGATTTCATATGTACGTATATCCAACGCTCTTACGGTGAAGGCAAACATCATGAGGAAACCTGCACACGCCTGCGAAGAAACTCGCAGGTTGTGTGTAAAGTCGACCAACCCGCACTGAGCCCGCGTGGTCGACTAAGGCCCGATCGCCCTTATCAGGGTAGGCTCAAGCGCCTCAGTGTGGACGTATATATGAGCTGATATTTTGATGATGAATTCCAAAAAAAGTGTGCGTGTCAGCTTCGACGCGCGACATGAGATTAAAGCGGGCTTACCAAGATTCCCCAACGCAATGGAGATCTTATCTTGAAGCCGGAACACATCAATGATGTTAACCTTGATGTTTGGCGGCAAGACTTAGATAAGATGGTGGTAGCTAGCCAGGTGGGCTATGAAAATGTCCTACCACCAACCAAACCGAGTCTTACAAAGTTGACCCCGCCGGGAATCGAACCCGCGTCCAAGTGTGAACTGAATGGATTAACCATAACGCCACGTAGGCGGTAATAACTTATAGCTTCCATCTTCGACATCAACGTCACTTACCATCCGGTGAGATGATGCCAAGGGCTTATCATTTGTGATTAAAATAAAAAGAAAGTCTATAAGATGATTTAACAAAATTTCGCGAACTATCTGTACTGTCTCCCGCAAGCCTTCTTATTACAGATAAGAAGGCTTGCTCAAATAAAACCGTAATGTAAACGACGCGACTTTATTGAAAACCACTCTTTGAATCCCCTTAACAACTGAATTTCGCGGATTTTCTTCGAGTGAAAATAAACGCGAAAATCACAGAGTGTTTGTGTTTAATCTTCAAAGCCTATCTTAAATGAGTCATCGCCGAATAAGCTTAACATAATGTTGGAGAATTACCAAATTTCCATTTGGTGCGAACGCAATTAGTCGTGTGGAATATATTAAAGTTGTACGACGGTGGAGACATAACACATAAGTATTAACAGAAGTTCAGCTACGCCCAAAGCTTTGTTTGCTAACATTGCTCACGTGGGGCTGGTCACTGGACTAGCGAGCTTGTCGTTACGTTTTAACGTCGAGACGTTTTGAACTAACAAAAGAAAACTCGTCCATCGTCATAGTCAACCCGAATTAGTACACAGTCGGATACAAGTTCCGCAAGCCATGCTTGTAATATTACGCAGAAAATAAAACTTTATCATAACGAATTTACTTCCAATTAAAGTTCGTTCGCTCATTTAACTGCATCTTTGATGAATGCCGTGAGCCGGCAGCGTCGACTGTCAAACACTCCGATAAAGCGGCCGCGCTGAGATCAATCGCGACGCCGTCAACGTCTTCGGCAGCGGCGCAGCGTGCGGTGCGATTGAGCTTTGACAGAGTGTTTGTCGCAAGCCGTCAAAGCTGCAGTTAATTTAGCAAGCGGACTTTAATACTAAAAATATCCCTTGTTTGAAGTATGGCCACAGGAGGGAGAACAGTGATATTATTATTGCTTTTCGCTTAATTATGGTATGAAAAAGACCCGTTTCACAGCAGTGGAGGCAAGTCTTGGCTTGATTTAGTAAAAAAACAAAATGATGATTAGAAACTTTGTTCGTAGTTGCACTACGGCGAATATTTGTGTGCTGTGGGAGATTCTTAAGTTTATGCTAATTCCGTCAATTAGGGAATGGTTTACTGACCAAACACTAAGGGTTGCGAACTGAAATTTATACTGAACTTGAACTTAAGTCTTTGAACTAATATTCTGTTCATCATCTTATCGTATTTAGAAACTCGTACAACTGTGATAACAATTCAGTAAAGTGATAGTAGACCTAATAACACAAACGATAAGAGCTCAAAACATTTAAAAACGGACTTTGACAACTTTCCAACTAATTATAGAACATTTTCAAGCTACTTTTACATACATATTTTATGTAGTATGCGTATCGCCTTCGTGGTGTAATGCTTGGTCCATAGCTTCAAATAAGGAGGTCACGGTTTCGATTCCCGGTGAAGTCTAACTTTGTAAGATTCGTTTTGGTTGGTGGAAGGGCATTTTCTTAGCCCACCTGGTTACCTGCCACCATCTTATCTAAGTCTTGCCACCAAACATATTTAGCGTTTATTAGCATTGTGTAGCCAGCTATAAGATAGCCGTTTCCCCAATACGTTGGGAAATCTCGGTAAAACCGCTTCCGTATTCAGTATCATTTATTCATTTATTAAACAGTTCATTGTTTACAAAAAAGATTACATAACAGACAGAAAATAAAATAATACAATAGGTATTGCGCGGAAAGAGTAAGTTTCAATTGAAATAACAGACATGTACACAAAATTTGTTTAATGAAGAAGCTATTAAAATATATAAGTAAGTATATAATAGTGTAAAATTCATATAATTATTATTAATAATTTAAATAAATACTTATTGTAGCGAAAACTCTTTCACCACAAAACTAAAGACTCCTTGTGATTTCCGTCTTCTTTATTTGCATAAACTAAGAGTTTTTGTGTAGAATGGGCTTTAAAAATTTGAATGCGGTTTTCAAGGTTTTGGTTTGAGTGTCTCGGAAAAAATGGTGGTGGTAAATTTATATTTATGCCGGTAAAGTTATTGTGTAGCTACTTAATTATGTTTATTTTAATTCCGTTTAAAAACTGTGTGCAGAGCCCTCGCTGCGTTTGAGAGATGAGTGGATTCAATTCCGTTCCTTAACGTGCTTAGTGCATTTTTGCATTATTGTTTTTGGTTTTTGTTAATTTTCTAACAAAGTACTACGTCGATTTTGATAAAATTTAATTGGTACCACACGGAAAGCACTAGCTTTGAAATAAAAAAGAATCATTAAAATCGGTTAACCCAGTCAAAAGTTCTAAGGTAAAACACATACAGTCGAATTGAGAACCTCCTCCTCTATGGAAGTCGGTTGAAAAGACACAAACGCGAGCATCAGAAAAATGCTACTAGCGTCATCTAGTGGTGTTTTAGTGAACTATTTTCCATAAATAAACGTAAACGTACCACTTTACTTTTAATTGTTAGAATTCTTAGAGGTTTTTCTGTAATATAAAAGCAATGAATAATATTTAGTTTTTTTTTCGAAATTTTAGACTCAGTTGTTTCGGAGATCAGGGAGGGGGGGAATGGTAAATTTTCTCTTCTTTCAGGAATAAAATAAAAAATATTTTTTTAACAATATGAACAAAAATATATTTAAGATTCTCATAATGAGCTCTTTCTTTTGATATAATATGACACAGTAAAGTTTGCAAAACTTTTTTTTAAAATTTCCTAATTTTTCCCTCGAAAATAACCCTTGTTTTAAAAAAATATTTATTTACTTTGCATATCTGTGTTTGGTTCATAGGATTACATAATCTTACCAAATTTCACCTGATTTAGTCTAGTAGATTCTGAAAAAATTGACTTTTACAGACGAACGGACAGACAGATAGATGCACGAGTGATCCTATAAGGGTTTCGTGTTTATTTTTGTTGTACGGAACCCTGAAAATGAGTATTTTCTATGCCAGTACTTTTGCGCCACCCAGTATAAGGCTTCGTCTTCGTTGGTGTTAGTTATGCGTCATTCTAGAATATACATACTACCGAGATGCAAGCGAAATAAACGTCAAACGATTCGCTTAAACACTTAGGCAGTGTGAAATTACCTTTACACTGTGGTCACAGCGTTCACGATCCATTTAAGACCGAAATTGAAATTTCTTGAATAATCAGCTTCAACGTGAGTTTGAACTATTTACATACCGTTTTGTAGTTTCATATTCATATTCATAGTCTTTATTTGCATGTTATGTTTCAGTAACAGGATATATGGATACGTGTGGAGGTAACACAAAACTAGTGATCTAAAAGAAGGAATGTAATTAGATCTGGATTAATTTTTAAGACCATATTACAAGCACGGCTATTTGGTCGTACGACAAGTCGGTTGTATAACCAAGTATTAACGATTCATCCTTGGGTCTTGGAACAGGAAATTTCACATCAACGGAGTAGTTACAAATTGTTGGAATTTAACTAAAACTCACAACATGTATACGGTTGTATAACGCATTCGTGTCCTGATCGCAAAGGTACCTATAGCTGTAATGAAAAGGTCTATATCGTTCTATCTTCATAATTAAAAAAAACTATTAGGCTTAGAAATATAGGGTGTTTCGTGCATCGTATGCTAAATTGAATTGGCCGATAGGAGAGGTCATTAGCTATCCCTTCAGCCCTTAAAATCTTTACTATGCCCTACGGATTTTTTTAAAACAATAATTTTTTGACACTTTTTAAAGAAAATCTAAAATTTTGCATTTAAATTTGAATAAAAATTATATTATTGGGTGTAGCCTCAAAGTTTAAACTTTATTTTGATGTACACTGTAGTATGGTGCTACTAAACTTAAAATTACTGGCATTTAACATTTAGTTTTTTTATTAACTCTCAAAGTTTTCGGAAGAGGTAAATATGAACTTAAAAGTAAATTTTACATGAGTAAAAAAAAAGTAAAAGCGATTGGGATCTTCCAACACCTTCAAAAGTTTTTTATTCTATTCTCTTACCAGCATGTGGCATCATGCCATAAAATAAATTCACTAACTCGTAAAATTTGTGCATCGCGCAAAATCAGGCTGATATTCAAAATTCAGGTTGAAACCATTATTTGCGTAAATAACACGTGCGAAACAGGTAATAATACGAAATATTGGCCTTTGCTACGAGTGCAGCAAGACACGACTTGGTCGGATTGAAATCTGTCTGCCATCTCATTCTTAGATAGCATTCATGAACTGGACCGACGTTAGTTTTAGTCGTGGTTTGACTATCTCTACTACCTAACGTGTCACTTCACCACACCCCGGACACTCCATACAAACGAGCGAGAAATGATCCGCTCCTCTGGCAAACACTTGAAAATCGTTTATCCGCCAACTGCCACAGCCCGCCGGGGGGGCGCACCTGTTCGCGGACTCCGGTTACAATATGCTTGATTTCTCAAGTACTATGAATGTTACAAGTGTGTAACTTATAACGCCGAGTTCGTTATGAAACAAGCTAACTCGTTGTAGAATAATCTATACAAGATAGATTTTGTAATTGTGACAATCCTTAGCTAAAATATTGGTTGTTCGGTTTTTTCCGGTTTTTTGTATAAATACCCAAAGATCTAATAAATAAAAACGTTTCAATGAAATAATTATGTATTTGAAAAGAGAAAAGATTGTTTTACTTTAATTTAACCTAAAAGACCACAAAAGATACATTTAACATAACAAAAATAAACCACGAACTCAAAAGCACTGCCGTCGCTCGGGAACGGTACTAGGAAATCACGTTCGTTTTGATAGCAGGAACGTCGTCACTTCTTGCCAGTGGAGCGGTAGGCTGTCTTTGTCTATCATAGGAGCGTTTTGTATTCTATTTCAACGACACGTTCCGTTTCTTTTTAACAAAACAAATACGTGACGACAGCTGGCAAGGTACAGCGTCACCGCTTCACAGTTGACGGATCTTTTGATAGCAGGAACGTCGTCACTTCTTGCCAGTGGAGCGGTAATTATAACTGACGTATCTATAGGCAAGAATGCAGGTAGGGTTGAATCACACCGGCGGTATTGGTCACAAAATGTTTGTTAGTTATTTACTGAATGCTGTGTGAATATACTAAACTCTTTTTTTTCATACTTTTCGTTGTAAACAAACACCGTTCGAAAAAAAAACACCACTTTCCGAATACACCATACACATTATGAGACTAAAAAACATTGTAAATGGTAACTACGATGTGGAGTACGAATTAACACTGAAACCTGCTATTATTTTGTATATCTTTAAACACTTTTTCCTTGACCGACAAATCGCTACCGCTTAGAAAATCGCTGCCGCTTATTAAAAAAAGGTCCTCCAGGGGGCCCAGCCCCCTCCACCCATTTAAAACCCCCAAATTTTAAGTGTTAGAAGATGACCGTAATTATAGTCTCATACTGTGTATGGTGCATTCGGAATTGTTTACAACATAAGGTCATCTACTTCTATGACGCCGAAAATCGCTGCCGCTTATTAAAAAAAGGTCCTCCAGGGGGCCCAGCCCCCTCCACCCATTTAAAACCCCCAAATTTTAAGTGTTAGAAGATGACCGTAATTATAGTCTCATACTGTGTATGGTGTATTCGGAATTGTTTACAACATAAGACAAGTATGAAAAAAAAAGATTTCAGTTGGGCCTTTGGGCCTTTACGTTCGGTACCTGGTTGGTTTTTATGCTTGTGAACGAAATCACAGCGGCGCGCAAAGTGAATAGGTATAGTGAATAAAAGTGCTTGCGTAGCTCGTCCTTTACGTTTGGTACCCAATCTACACCCAATCTGAGTGACGGGGGGGTGAGGTCGAATTTAGAGAGGGGCAGGGAGTGTCCATACTGTACGTTAGTACTAATATATATACTGTGACTTCACCGTAACGCCCGCCCGTGATTCTTACCTTTTGTTACTGTTCTTTGTTTTCGTTGAGTTTTGTTACTGTTTATTATATCATTAGTGTTGTTGTTAAGTTTTGTTGTTTTTTGTTATTGTTGTAATGTCAAAATTCACTAATGAAGAATATACAGAAATTATGATGGCTTATGGAGCCGCTAATGATGTTGAACGTGCAGCGCGACTGATTTACCAACAACGTTTTCCTGATAAACGATTACCTAGCCGCTACGTGTTCCAAAACACTTACAGACGCATACGTGTGAGTGGCAATTTAAATTTTCGTGAATCGAGAGGGTTTGTAGTACGACATAATTTTGAAATCGATTAAAGGATTTTTTTTATCTTTAATTTTAAGTAAATTTCCAGAGATTAATATGAGACAAATTTCATTTTGCAAAGGTGAGATAACAGTTTAAACGTGTTCACACGTGTTTTTTTACGCAAAAAATTGTTTCAAACTGAATTTTTAATATCAGCCTGATTTTGCCCGATGCAAAAATTGTGCGATTTAGTTAAGTTCTTGTATGGCAATTGGCATACCGTTGGAAAGAGAATAGACTAGAGAACTTTTGAAGGAGTTAAAAGGTACCGATCGCTTTTAGTTTTTATTATACTCATGTAAAATTTACTTTTAAGTTCATCTTCACCTCTTTCGAAAACTTTGAGAGTTAATAAAAAAAAATGTTAAATGCCAGATATTTAAAGTTTAGTAGCACTATAATACAGTGCACATCAAAATAAAATTTGAACATTGAGGCTACACCCAAAAGTTTTTTTTTTAAATTCAAGTTTTAATAAAGAATTTTGAATTATCTTTAAAAATTGACGAAAACTTGATTTAAAAAAAAACGTGTGACACTCGGGGACTGCCGCGGTAAAGCTATTGCATAGCATTTTTTAAGCTGAATCTGACAAAAAGAATATGTCACTACGAAATCTAAAATGAAGTCACAACACAGTAATCAAATCAGATCTGTTATTGTTGCAGTCTTACAATTTTTGATGTGATAAGATTTTAAAATTTGTGATTTTTATATAATTTGGTATTCCACTCCATCATGGGTGTCAATTTTGTGAAAGCAGATAGCAGAAACTTGCCCAAAGTGGACGCAATCATGGTTTTTTAATTTAAGCAGTATTTACCAGTACCATATAGTCCTTGGGGCGCAGGATGTTTATGTAATAAATTAACACTAAAAAAGTTATACCAGTAAAATTGACTAAGTTCTTTTAGTACCCCAAAACGCTAATAGATGGCACTGTAAGTTTTTTATAACTCGGCCGAGCGTGGGGTGTTGGGTTTTATTTTCGTTACGGAATTTCTTGATTCGGTCGCCGCGCTCAAAGCCCGCGATAAAAGCTATGCAATAGCTTAAAAAGTCCGTGGGGCATAGGAAAGATTATGACGGCTGAAGGGATAGCTACTGACCTCTCCTATCGGCCAATTCAAGTTGAACACGATATGCTCCAAACACCCTGTATAACTCTTGTGTCATTATTCAGATTTTTTAGTCAACTCACTATTATTATGACCTTGAGTTGCGGGTGAGGTGGTGGCGGGGGTGGGGCACTGCGCAGAATGATCGAAACCGGCGCTGTCACTCTTTTCTATTCAGTGTAACTCACGACACACACGTGATAGCGCGGTGATAGTTTAATGCGTTTATAGTTTCTTTAAATCAAACAATTCAATTAAATAACACATACTTAATTCAAAGTGGCGGCCTTAACCCGTGATAGAGCCAGCCGGAAATATCAATCACGGCTATCGTTGAAAAGGTTGTATTATGTGCCATGCATAAGAAGCCAAATGTCAAGCGCCGATCGGGCGAGGCGGTTTCGGGAGCATCTCAAAGCTGCCAAGGCACGCCGCGTCAACGACGCTGACTCCGCGAGCACCTCTATTATGTAACTATGTAGTATATCATATGTGCCTCTACTAGACACAATAGACGTTTTACTTTGAAGCAAGGGCCGTGTGCCTGCCACACTCGATTTTTTGAGTAAGTGAGTGTATTTCATTGATTGAAGGTATATCCGATTTTTTAAGCTATTGCATAGCTTTTATCGCGGGCTTTGAGCGCGGCGACCGAATCAAGAAATTCCGTAACGAAAAAACCTAACACCCCACGAGTTCTAAAAACTTACAGTGTCGTCTTTTAGCGATTTGCGGTACTAAAAGGACTTAATACCCCACGCTCGGCCGATTTCTAAAAAACTTACAGTGCTATCTATTAGCGATTTGTGGTACTAAAAGGACTTAGTCAATTTTACAGGTGTAACTTTCTTAGTGTTAATTTATTACATAAACATCCCGCGCCCCAAGGACTATATAGTACTAGTAAATACTGCATAAATAAAAAAATATATTATTATGATTGCATAAGTTGATAAAAAATGCTATGCAATAGCTTTACGCGGCACGGCAGTCCCCGAGTCCCGGACACGTTTTTTTTCTATTTTGTCTTATAAATTTATGACACGGGCTGCATGCACGGAAATGTGTACCGTTACATGATGTCATTGTCCCGTTGCGCCAGTACGCTGAGCCAAACGTGCAAGCGAGAGTTGTACTTGTACTTTCTTAGGGCTTGAGGCTTGGGGCTTGGGGCCTGTTAAGGTCAAGGTCAAGTTAAGTTAAGAGGATTAAAAGTACAAGGCTTCCAGGATCGTACAAGAGGTGTTCCAATTCGGTCCATTCTTTGTGAGGAAATGCCAAAGAGTTGACTCACCCGACTATGGGCGGTATCTTACATCTCCTGAAAAATGGAGCTGAAGAAACGTTTGGCTTGTGACACGTTATCACGTAAAATTATCGTCCGTAAACCAACTTTACAGACAATAGCGATTTTTTAGGCAATACAGTATCGACCCTAGGCAACAGCTTGTTACTAGAATAGTAGCAGTGGTTTACAATTGCAAAGGTAAAATTTGATTCCCCTATTTTCGAAGATAATAGTATGAGCTGAAATAACTACTAAACTGAACTGATAATTTTTTTTATAATTCTATACTTCTTAACTGCTTAAAGTTGAGGTCATGTTAAAACTTCCAACATAAGCAGAACCACGCTAAGAAGAAAACTTCTTACAAAGAGAGACCAGCTTATAGATACTGAGAATGTTAACATTGATGAGTTGCGGCTTACTGTACGGAGCTCCTAAACGACAAAACGCCCCTAGGCATTGAAGGAACGATCGCCAGGCTTTTCCTGTCAGTCGTATGTCACAAAGAGTTGTGACGCAGGCCCGCTGTTATATAAAAGGGTCGTAGGATAGGAAAATCATCTTAGAAAACTAATACGGTTTTTCTCAGGCTCTCATATAAATTCAAATGAGATCTGAGGTACCCTTTACAAATGTGTCTAAAGGGGATCTAAACCTTTTATACCTAATAGGTTTTAGGGTTCCGTATAGGTACCCAAAGGGTGATCAACATGACACTATTACTAAGCCTCTGTAGCCTGTCTGTCTGTCAGCGGGCTTTATTTCATGAACCGTATAGGTAGACAATTGTCATTTTCACTTAGTGTGTTTTCTATAATTATTATATCAGCTCATATACGTCCCCACCGAGGGGCTCGAGCCTACCCTGAATCAGGGCGATTAGGCCTTAGTCGACCACGCGGGCCCAGTGCGGGTTGGTCGACTTCACACACAACCTTCGAGTTTCTTCGCAGGCATGTGCAGGTTTCCTCACGATGTTTTCCTTCACCGTTAAAGCAATCGGTAATGATATGTACGTAAGTTGTTGAAAAACTCATTGGTACATTGGCCGTCCAGATTTGAACGCGGTACCTCTGGTTAGATGGACCGAGTCGTTACCGGTTGAGCCACCGACGCTTTTGTTTTCTATAATACCGAAGATTATGAAAAGTAAAAAATTAGGTGTGTTTTTCAACCACCTGACGCAAAAAGAGGGGTCATTTTAAGTTCAACGTGTGTATCTGTGTGTCTGTCTGTAGCATCGAACGTTCTTAAACGAATGGACCTATTTTGATGCGGATTTTTTATTTGAAAGCTGACATAATCGAGGTGGTTCTTAGCTATAATTTATGAAGATATGTTCAGCCGTATGAAGATAATCAGCGCTTATATAGGTGATGAAGGGATGTGGGCAACTTACAATAATTGAAAACGCTAAACACGTTAAAAAACCGACTTCCATCGGAACAACTTAGTACATTTTTGCATTATTATTTTTGGTTTTTGTTAATTTTCTAAAATAGTACTACACAGATTTTGATAAAATTTAAATGGGACCACACGGAAAGCACTAGCTTTCTAATAAAAAAGGAATCATAAAAATCGGTTCACCCAGCCCAAAGTTATGAGGTAACAAACATAAAAAAAACAAAAAAAAACATACAGACAGATCGCTTGAAAAATATTATAATAGGACATATAATTAATTAACAGTTAACAATAAAAAGTATCACGTTCACGTCCAGCCAAGTAGGCTTTCTTAGTGTAGGACTAATAGATTTTAAACCGGTCTGATCGATTTGAAATTCGGTGCCCTGTAAATGTAATAATATTACAAAACCATGGTAACCTTGACCTGATGCTGAAGCATCTCCTGGAATCTGTAGGATATCAAACTCCTCGCCAACTCACAGCAGAGATATCGTGTTTGGGCTCATTGAAATAGTTTCAATGAATAGGTTTTAGATTGAACATGGTAACCTCGACCTGATTCTACAGCTCTCCTGATATCTGCAGGATAACCAACTCTTTACCAAATTACAGCAGAGGTATAGTGTCTTATTTTTTTACTTTTTATATTAGTACATCGAAAACTAATTACGAACATCGTTATGTCAACTAATATTTATACTGTGGTTATGTGTCTACTCAATATATTAGCAATATTTGGATTCAATTCACTATCACTAAACTTCCACTACAGAACACTACCACTACCACTACCGATACCACTACCACTACCAGTACCACTACCAAAACCAACTACCACTACCACTACCATTACCACTACCAACCACTAACACTACCACTACACTACCACTACCAATAGACTACCACTACAACTACACTACTAATACCACTACAAATACCACTACCACTACACTACTTTTACCACTACAACTACACTACCACTACACTACCAATGCACTACCACTACCACTACACTACCGCTACCATTACACCACCACTATTACTACCACTACCACTACCACTGCCACTACTACTACCACTACTACTACCATTACTACTAACTACCACTACACAACCACTACATCTAGACTACCAATATACTACCACTACACTACTACTAACACTACCACTACCAATAGCACTACCACTACCTCTACCACGACCACTACCACTACCACTACACTACCACTACACTACCTCTACACTACTCTACACTACCACTACACCTTGGGTTACATTATTTGAGATTTAGTACGGATCTCTAATAAAAAATAAAAATATATAACCTATAGCAACCGCGGATAGTGTAGCTTCTCAACAATGAAAGAATTTTTTGAAATCGGTCCAGTAGTTTCGGAGCCTATTTAAAACAAACAAACAAACAAATATTTCTGTAATAATAATAATTAATAATATATAATATTATTAGTATATTAGTATGGAGTATAGTTATAAATATTTTTATGACATTGCTACACTTTTCAGGAAAACGATGGTCAACTATTTATTTCGATCTGTCCTTTTCCTTAAAAGGATTTTAAGATACACGCGTCGTTGTGTTTTCTTGAAATTAATAAAATAGAGCGTGCCGTCATTAAGTTCTTCGTTTTGGACGGTTTATCGCCAACATAAATTTATCCTAAGTTGGTAAGGATTTACAAAGCGTCTGCGCCTTCGTTTTCAACCATCAAAAATGGGCAGTTGAATTTAAACGTGGGCGTACATTCCTTGAAGATTATTCTCGTGAGGGACGACCAAAAACCGCGCCGACAGACGAAAAGATCGAAAAGGAGCTCAGTATGGTAGGTGTTGGACGATCGGCGATTAAATGTGTATGAGATAGCTGAAACCATATCATAAGAAAGGGTACGGAAGATCTTACATCATGAATTGAACATGAGAAAGCTTTGCGCAAGGTGGGTGCCGCATTTGTTAAACGCTGACTGTTAAAAATCGTGAACAACTCTCTCAAGAAATATTGGGCCGTTTTAAGAAGGATCCGAAAGATTTTGAGTGGAAATTTATCACCATTTTTTCATGTAAATATTTGTGAGCAATAAATTATATATAATAAAATTAATATATATATATATATATATATATATACTAGCTTTTGCCCGCGGCTTCGCCCGCGTGGACATAGCTTTTATGACTCTTTTTGAGGGTGAGTGGTGCGCGAGCCGCAATCAGCTCGCAAGCGCGGACATGAGTTTTCACCAGGTACCTCAGGAACTGTATCGGGCTATTCGGATTATCAGTCTTTGTCACTTCCCACCCCCTCAACAAATTCTATACAAAAATTCACTTTAATCCGTTGCTCCGTTGCGACGCCACCGACGTGCGCGAGCGTAGAAAACAGTTGTCCCCAGATCCCTCGGGAACTATGTCAGGATATACTTATTAGTAAATTATATTATTTTCCACCTCATCTCTGTGCGAAAAATCACACCAATCCATTTTTTCGTTACGATTTTAAATAAAACGAACAAAGAGTATTGTTTTAGTTTTCTCAGGAACTGAATCGGAATATGATAATTTTCACAGATAAAAGGTTGACTATTTCATTCCCAGTGATACAGGCTACCTGCATGCCAAATTTCATTAAGATTGGTAGAGGTGTTGAAGTGTGAATAGGTAACAAACAAACAAACACATTTTCACGTTTATAATATAAAGTAAGGATTTCTAAATCTTAAATAAAATATAGAGCGTCGGTGGCAAAACGGTTAGGGCCACTACCTCCTGTCCGGAAGGCCGTGGTTCGAATCCTGCCACTTACCAATATCTATACGAATATCGATTTCATACTGGTATGTACGTTTATCCGACGCTCTTACGGTGAGAGAAACATCGTGAGGAAACCTGCACACGCCTGCGAAGAAATTCGAAGCTTATGTATGAAGTCAATCAACCCGCAATGGGCCCGCGTGATCGTCTAAGGCCAGATCGCCCTAACTCAGGGCAGGTCAAGCCCCTTGGTCGGGACGTATATAAACTGATATGATGAAATATTATCAAAAAACTAATTCAAATCATAATAGGTATCAATCTAGTAATAAAATTTCCTAACAATATTAATATGGGTCAAATCCTCGAGTCGTATCAGCTCCAAAGGAGCCCAAGACGCACTTCTCGTTGCCGCGCTGGATGGCAATAGACAACCTTAGCAGCAGGTAGGACCTCACGTCACATCTCCTCTCTCGAAGGCGAAGGCCAATCTTCTTTGTGAAGGCAAAGGCCTCTGAGGGTTCAGCAGCCGGTTGCCTCACAGACCAGCGGCACAAAGCAGTAATTGGCCTCCAAGACCAAGTACTTATTATGCTTCTTTCTCACCGCAAATTGAGCAGCAGTACCGTACGGGTGAGGAGTGAGGCAGAAAAAGTGGCTTCCCAAAGCAGACACGTTCCTCTCTGCCATAGCACCTGTTTAAACCCTCCGGCCTTTTGCCATCAGATCGACTAAAGCCCGGCCGGCGGCTGCATCAAAGATGGAATATTCCATCTGGCCGAGACCAGTGCCCTCCGAGTGAGGTCATTAAGGAATTGGTGACGTGGTAATCTTCACAAACACGACTGCAACTCAGTGAGTGATGGCCAATTGCCTCCACCGAGGACCCGCAAATACATTGATGAGGTTCACAGATATTGATATTGCAGGCGGAGAGCAACTGCCACACGCAAATAGACGCCGTCAGAAGAGTTCCCATATCTGTGCCTCCTGTTAAAAGATGTTAAACTCGATTTATGTGTTTTTATTTTTTTACACTATTGGAATCTGTAAAAAAATACCTCTCTGTTCGTCTATGAAACACATCGCTACGTACCATAGTTCCAGAGTTTAAAGTAGCGTATGCTGAAAAATACATAAAAGAAATCCACTCAAATGTATGAAATAATATTTTAATGTTTTAATACAACTTAAGCGCGTTTTATTTATCCCTGCAGTGCCATCTATTGACATTCTGCTACTATGATTATAATGTTTGGTATGTGTAGCTAATATATAGAAAAAAGTACTCTTTTGTTATTATTGTATGTATCGATAGATAATTTCCCACGGGACCTCTTTAGTATTCTGGGATAAAGACTACCCGACTATACAATGATGGCCAAAACACCCCATCCCTATGTAAAGGTTTCATATTGTTACGTTGAGCCAATCTAAAGATACAATTTTTTGCATTCCTGTAGGAACCCTAAATTTTTTGGGATTCACAATGTCCCAGTTTTAGTTCGCGATAAGGGTATTAACGTGTAAAATTTGATTGTAAATAGGTCAAGCCACATTTGCGTGGTAAGCCACTCTATTAATGAATACTTTTGATTTTCCCACGGGAACTCTTGAATTTTCTGGGATAAAAAGTATCCTATATGTGGACCCGGGCTATAAGGAACCACCATACAAAATTTCATCAAAATCGGCCTGGTAGTTTTTGCGTGATGCGCGAACATACAGACAGACAGACAGACAGACAGCCAAAAATTCCAAAAGTTGTTGTTTTGGCCTCTGTATCGTTAGTAATGTCCACCACAGTTATTATTTTCCAAAAATATTTCATGTACAGACACGGCCCCGTTACAGTTTTATTATATTATAGATATATATATATACTAGCTGTCCCGGCGAACTTCGTACCGCCTTACATTACATTACACTGCCCTGCCCTACCCTACACTACCCTACACTACCCTACACTACACTACACTACCCTACCCTACACTACCCTACCCTACCCTACATACACTACACTACACTACCCTACCCTACACTACTCTAGGAGTCCATTGAGGACAAACATTGTGACACGAGATTTATATAACTTGCAAAATACAGACTCCCTTTACTTTATGAGTATTAGCTACATAGAACGAGCCAATTTCTAGTTGAGCTAGTTATTAAAACATCGGATTGTCTATTGCTTAATACAGACTTCATTTACTATATGAGCGTTAACTACATATAACGAAACAATTTCTAGTTGAGCTTATTAGTAATACATCGGAATGCCTATTGCAAAATACAGACTCCATTTACTATACGAGTTCTAACTACATTGAACGAAATCATCATCATAATATCAGCCGAAAAACGTCAACTGCTGGACAAAGGCCTCCCCTAACGATTTCCAAGACGACCGGTACATAGCTCGTAGAACAGATGGTCGTGTGAGATCACATTTATGACGAAAGTTCCGGACACTGTCAAAGAAAGGCTATAATGGTATCTAGACTCTATACAATCCGGACGTTATATATTTTTTTGTAAATAGTAAATTAAGAGACCCTAATTTTAGTGTAAATAACTTTTCCGGAAACGATGGATTAACGGAAAAAAAATTAAAACGTATTATTGAAAAAATATATATATTTTTTCAATAATACGTTTTAATTTTTTTTCCGTTAATCCATCGTTATCCACCCGTTAATCCATATATATATAAGTGCGCGATCCTTCATGTAGACATTCCGTTAATCCATATATATATAAGAGCGCGATCCTTCATGTAGACAGGGGTAGGGTGGTACATTTAGATGGAGTCGAAATCCTCCCCTCCCTGAAACTGATACATACCGGTATCTGGGTATGTCGCAGAGTGTTGGTGTTCACGAGGCAGGGGTGAAACGGACGGTTTGTGACGTGTTTTGGGAGCGCCTGACAAAAGTTCTTGAGAGCTATTTGTCGAGCGTTAACAAGATAAGAGCATTTAACGCCTGGGTCATGCCTGTTCTTTTGTACACCTTCGGCATACCCAGATAGTCACAGACCGAACTGGACGCTCTGGATCGAAAAGTCCACACTACTATGACACTCCATAGGATGCATCACCCGAGGTCGTCAGTGATGAGGATGTATATCCCACGGAAGAGTGGCGGTCGTGGCCTTCTAAGTATCAAACTAATGCACAACCGCGAGATATGCAGCCTACGAAGTTATTTCCTGACGAAAGTCAATAGTAACTTGCATAGAGTTGTCATAGCCTGTGATAAAGGACTAACCCCTCTATCCATGGCCCAAGAGAACTGGCAGGCGCCGGCTTTACTTAGCACTGCTGAGCGAGAGGCCATCTGGAAAGACAAAGAGCTGCACGGTAGGTTCTTCAAGGCCCTTTGTGGATCCTTCGTAGATCAGAAGGCCTCCGTGTACTGGCTGCGCTTCGGAGGTCTTTTTGCGAAGACCGCGGGTTTTGTCTGTGCAATACAGGATCAGGTGGTCAAGACGAATAACTATAGGAGGTTCATAATAAAATACAGCACCTTGGACGTTTGTCGGTTGTGCCGTCAATCAGGGGAGGCCCTGCGACATATAACCTCCGGTTGTTCCATGCTTGCCAACACTGAGTATTTGCACAGGCACAACCAAGCAGCTAGGATCCTACACCAAGAGATCGCTCTAAAGCATGGCCTTATATCTCAGCGGTTGCCGTATTACAAGTACACGCCGGAGTCGTTTCTCGAAAACGACCGCGCCAAGCTTTTCTGGGACCGACCCGTCATTACGGACAGGACTATTCCTTCGAATAATTGAATTGTATACCTTGAAATAATAATAATAATTATAATTTTAAAAACTCTTTCTACGCTAGATTAAAAAACGCATATTTGCACGGTGAAATGGACTAACAAAAAACCTTTACAAATGTCCGTTTCAGCGGGCTACAACTGGATCATTTTAAATAAAACAAACTTTGCTTTAGAACGGAAATAAGTACGCAAGCAGTTAACAATTGACATGCTACATTGACATTGACATTCATCGTAGCAATAGTTTTCGGAATTCCAATTGGAATTCCGAAAAAAATTGCAGTTGGCAATTCAAATGTTAGTAAACGAATGACCTGTGTGAGCCGGTCTATAAATTATAAGAACATATTTACGTATTGTGAGACCGGTCGTCGTGGAAATCCTTGGGGAGACCTTTTTCCAGCAGTGGACGTTTTTCGGATGATATGATGATGATTGTGAGACAAAAATGAAATAAACAATAGTCATGTCGCAGGTTTAAAAAACAGCGCGCTGCTTTGGAAAATGGCGGCAATTTACAAAACGGCGGATTTTGCGCCGCTTTGTAAACTAGGTACTGAGTAAAAAAACTCGGAAAAAAACTGACGATTTCTTCTTTTGTAAAGCATTCTGCTACCCAGGGGGGGAGGGAGCCTCTTTGACTGTATAATCAATCAAACCTGACCGATCCTAATATCGCTCGCTCATTACATTTTTTTACTCAGTCATCACATCAGCTCACATATACGTCCCCACCGAGGGGCCTACCCTGAATTGGGGCGATCGGGCCTTAGTCGACCACACGGGGCAAGTGCAGGTTGGTCAACTTCACACACAACCTTCGAGTTTCTTCGCAGATGTGTGCAGGTTTCCTCACGATGTTTTCCTTTACCGTAAGAGAGTCGGATAAACGAATATATGAGATAGAAATTCGAAAACACATTGGTACGTGACAGGACTGGAACCACGACCTCCCGGTTAGGAGGTAGCGGCCCTTGCCGTTGCGCCAGCGACGCTCTTTTTTACTCAGTAGTTTTAACAAAAAGCGGTGCTTCATACAACGCGGCGTACTTTATTTCAGTCAAATTACAAAACTCCGCCGTTTTGCAATCTGGCGTTTTTCACCGCGATGTTTTGCAAAACGTAGGATTCAACACTACGGCTTCCACAGACACACGGCAGTCTCTCAGCGAAGTCCGTAAAGGAAAAGGGCGACACGAGCACGCATTATGTTACACGAACCATTTCGGGCCCACTTCGATCCACCCGTAACTTAAAATCTATTTGACCTACACACATGCGATTTCGTGCGTCTTTTTGTTAAAACCTCCCCGAATACCTAGAATGCAAAGTTCCAACAATATTTTTAAGCCATTATACCGCACCTGATGGTAAGTGCCGATGCAGCCGAGGATGTAACACGCAAGCTCATATAGTGCCTAATTCCTATCATCTTGAACATTAACGTCACTACCATCAGGTGATATGATGCCAAGGGCTTACCAATTGAGAATAAAAAAGAAAAAAAATCTTAATAATGCTAATCGAGGTACACAAGCACACCTCGGACACTTCATACAACGTGCAAGAAATGAAATTTGTAAAAACAAATGACAGAACACACAAAATCACAGTAAAATCCCATACGTTCGAAAACCAAATTAGCACCAATCTGTATCAATCTGGGTGACGAGGGGGTGAGGTCGCAATCTAGAGAGCGGCAGGGAGTGTCCATACTGTATGTTAGTACTAATGTATATACTTGGACATAAGTCTCTCTCCAAATCCAGTAGGACTTGGCCATACTCCACACAATGGGAGCCAAGTAGCTAACCCCACCATCAGAAGTTTTCAAGCCGCCGTCTTAGTGATAGCAACCGCCACCAACGGTTGTTATAAATCATTTAGATTTAGAATAATTCATCACACGACACAAATTCATAAAGTATACATGTCAAATTATACAATATGTCAATAGTGATCGTCAAAAAGAAAATTAACTGATTAACAAAAACAAAATGTCAAATTACAGAACATAAAATGTCAAAAAGTAAACTAAAAAATGAGTAAATAAATATAAATTAATACATTGAAGTATGATAATATTTTTTTTTTAAATTCGTCAATTGAATAATACTCCTATAATGCCACTTTTATTCGAACCCATCCAGGTAATGACCGTACTTTTAGTTAGTTAACTTGCGTGATGACGCGACCACTTCTTGCAATACTACTACATCGTGCGATACCTACAATCCTGTTGACTATCTGTTATATCAGTGCCAATGTATTTTCAAAGTAACTGTGCTATTGTTTTTCACAATAGGTGAGTGTTTTAACACAACACTTTTGAAAATTGCTTTTTGAATTAAATGGATGCCAAACGTGAATAGAATACGAAGTATTGGAAAAACTGTGACAAACAATTCCTACCACCATAGACCAGTCATAATATAGAAGTAAATATTTAGGTAGGTATATTTTTATTAAAACATGAAAAACTACCACTATTTTTAGTGTCAATAACGAACGAACATGCCATTGAAGCATAAACCTATGACAAATTAAAAATACATTACAGAAAAAAATAATAATTTGTCTTTGTCATTTTGTCATTGCGCTCATTATTCATTGATAAAAAGCATAGTAGAAGTAAATAAGTACGGTAACTCAGACCCCGAACGAGCGATAATAGCCTATACACGTAGGGCTGTCACTTTTAGTTTATTCCATTGTCAAAAATGCATGATTAAGACTTTAACAATATAAAACTATGTATAATAACCTCACCTTAACAATATATGCAAAGCATTTGAACGGTTGAATTATACTTACCTACCTACCTACATATAAAATACAACACGATATGAAATCAACGACTGGCTTCCGGTCTATCATCATCATCATCATCATATCAGCCACAAATCGTCCACTGCTGGACAAAGGCCTCCCCCAAGGATTTCCACGACGACCGGTCCTGCGCTGCCCGCATAAATTTTTAACTACGTTTTATTTTTTAACGGTTTTTTGTCACTACAAAAAATATGATGTAAAGAGGCCAGCACATCAAACTAGACACTTTGGACTTTTTACCGTTCTTATGTCGTATGCGTATGGATCAAAATCGCAGTACGAGCGTCTACTTTGATGTGCTGGCCTCTGTACCTATATTTCTGTTTTTGTAGAGGACGAAGTAACTATTTAGTAATCTGTGGTAGAGGTTCTTCTTGTTTTCCAACCTCTTGCTTTTAATTATTTTGAATACAGTTGCTCGAAAAGTGGTATTTTATATGTCAGTTAATTGTGCGCAAAATTGATTGTACCGCACACGAGCTTTTCATTTTGCCACTTTTTTAAAATTTGTGCACTAGCAAAAAACATTTATTTAATCTTCTTCTTACAGTTTTGAAATGAGAAATAGTTTATATCTTTATAAAGAAATAAAATTATTTTACCCACGGAGGCCTCTGTGAGAAGGAGACAAATTGATGATGTATCAAGCGTACAAGGAAAAGGTCATCTTTGCCAAGGAGATTGCATACTTACTTACCTTATTGGTTACGTTAAAAAAATACGCATGCGTATGTGTGCGCCTAGTTTAGGCGCTATTTTTGTAAACTGAATTGTTTTTTTTTGTCCTTCCAGACTAGGATATTTTAACAATTATAGGAAAAATTAAGTGAGATAACTTTGCCTGACATTTTCAATAAGCCGAAAATCGCATATAAAATTAACTTCAGTTGCCAAAAACTCAATAGGTATGTAGCTATGTATTTTGTTTTTATGTTTCTGTCCCTTTTTATTTTCGAGCGACGCAAGAGTGAAGAAGGTATTGTGATGGCAACAAAATCGATGTTGAGATTTTGATGGGGATCGATTGTCTTACACTAATAGAGTATAAAAAATATTTGTGTGAATGTGTGTGTGTGTGTGTCTGGTACGTCCGTCCGGACGGTGCTCTAGTTCCCAAAATATTGGACAGGTTTGGGTGAAATTTGGGTTACGGCAATATTATTTTTTTATTTCTAGGCGTTTTATTCAAATTTCCACGATTTTAATTTTTAGTGTTGCCACCATAGTATAATTAAAACAGTTTTTTTTCTTATCAAAAATGGCTCTAACGATTTTGACGAAACTCGGTATGTTTCTATAACTGTATATTGACTACAGTATGCAGTAGTTTTTAGTTCCGAGAAAATCTGAATATCCATACAAATCCAGTTTCTTTCTTACTTTTTCTCAAAAACAGCTCTTAACGATTTTAATCAAACTTTGTAAATAACTAGAACTTATAAGGCTTACTGCAATGGGTACATCTACCCCGAAATATTCATTAAGATTAACACGACGACCAGTCCTGCGCTGCCCGCATCCAGCGGCTTCCCGCGACTTTTACCAGGTTATCGGTCCACCGTGTGGGAGGCCACTCGAGAACTTTACTGCCACAACCGCTATCTGTTCTACAAGCTATAATGTGCCCTGTCTTTTGCCACTTACTTAATTTTAGCGATTCTGTGAGTGATGTCGGTTACTTTAGTTCTCCTATACGGATCTCCTCATTTCTGATTTGATGACGTAGGAAAACTTCGTGCAGAGCTCGCTCTATCGCCCTTTGCGTGACCTTGAGCTTGTTTTAGTTCCGTATGTTATTACTGGCAACACATACTGGTTAAGGCCCCCTTGTTTCGAAGATTGAGGCATTTCACTCGCCCAGTCGACTTACATCCGCGTTACGTGGGAACCGACATGATATGAACTCCGGTGACCGTTGACGGCGGGCGAGAACGCCACAGTATAACATAATGCAGTAGGTAAGGTAAGTTTAATTTTATTGACTGTATTCTTTTAGTATATTGATTATTTTATTGACTATATTCCTTTCGTATATTTTAGTATATTCTTTTAGTATATTGAAATAAAAGTTTATTGGACTTATATAGGTATTGACTGTAAACACATACTCTTACTAAACTTTTTGAATTAGTGAGGTGACAATGACAGTCCGTTTTCTATTGGGAAACAGTATTTGGTACGAATGTTATACACGTCCACCTTAGCCCAAAACGCTCGGTAGCCAGTTTGAACTCCACGACAAACGACGAGGGGGCGTCTAAGTACAAAGCTCCCGGCGCTCAGAAAAAAAAATGTCGGATTAGTTTGGACATTACAGTCAAGTTTGGTGTCGTTATCAGGTAACTAGATGATTTACAATTCATTATTCATACCAGTTTTTGGGATTCGTCAGCGCAGCGTAGGGGACGGCAAAAATAACATAGAAGATCCACTTAATATTATACTATTATATATACTTCTCTATGTCCATAAACTCCAAAAAGATCGTAGTGCTCGTTCAAGGATGTGAGAACCCGCCAGCTATATTGCTGAATGACACATCTTTGGAGGCTGTTGACAGGTTTTGCTACCTTGGTTTGACCGTATCGAACAAACTTTCGCTCGATGCGGAGATCGACATTCTCTATCGGCAAAGCGGCGACCACGTTCGGTAAGCTACGTACAAGAGTTTGGGACATTAAACACCTGACGGTGAAAACTAAGATGGGTGCTTATCAAGCTTGCGTACTCAGTATACTCGTGTACAGTGCTGAAACCTGGACGTCGTATGCAAAACAGGAACGCCGGCCCAACAGTATCCACATGCGCTGCTTACGAAATATCCTAGGCATATCATGGGAGGACAGAGTTACAAACGAGAGGGTTCTGGAGATTGCACAGCTGCCCAGCTTCACAGTCATGCTAGAACAGCGACGTTTACTGTTATGAATTAGGCATCATCTAATTACCTGATAACGAAAAAAAACTTGACTGAAAGGTCCAAACTAATACGCCAGATTTTTCTTTCTGAGCGCCGAAGCTTTGTACTTTGACTCCCGTTGTCGCGGAGTTCAAACTGGCTACCGGGCGTTTTAGGCATTTTGGGCTTAAAATAATATGGTTATACTGACTTTGGTAGACTGTGTCCCATTCACTATGGCAAAGTATCTACATACAAAAGTTACTAGTTTAAGAGAACAAAATACGTTCCTACTTAATAAATAAGATAAATTAAGAAATAAATAAACACGTATGTGCAAGTACTTTACTTAGCATTTCTTTGTAATGCATTCGTCCTGTTTATATTTGATATAACTCGTAGTGACTTAATTCGTTTATTGCGTTTGTTAGCCATAGTGACGACTTGGCGAGATCAATTTTAGTTTATTTTCGAAAAATCACTGCACGTCACACGTCGCGCGTCGGGCGGAAAGAGCACTGGCATAGGTCCGTCGTCGGTAAGTGCCACCGCGCGACTGACGAAGACCGCGGAGTCGCGGCGCTCGCGGTTTTCGTAGGTATTTAGACATCATAAATTGGAAAATAGCACTACAACATCTACCTCAGCGATTTGTACTAGAAATATGATTTATCTAAAGATTGGTATAAAAATAAGGTCAATAGATTTATTATTTTAGGTACAGTATTGAAAATAAATTTAAAAAATAGGCAAATTTGGATTTTTATTATATTGAGCGAAGTTCATCTGATTGTGCAACTGTAAGCAAATTGTACTCTGTAAGATCCTCAACTGAAACATATATTTTTTTTTTAGAATTTTACGTCAATTTTAGAGTGATTCATATTGATTTTAAAAACAGTATTTGCGGTATAAGGAGTCCTTAAACACCTTAAACTTAAGACACTGCGCTATTTGGGCCGTGAAGATATTGCGAAGCTTCCCGAACGCTGCCCGCCCAGCCGAGTTTAATTCGCCGATTGATCTCTTTCTTGTAGTTGGATCTACCTAACCGGATTAGTATTAGTCAAAAACTTTGAGTGTTGAGTCTACATCCTTCAGAGGAGTAAGTGCGACTGCCACAGAAAAAAGTCGCCACTGATTATTACCGAGTGTGTTCGTAATGGTGCGTAGTTTGTTATTTTTGTGATCATTGCACTGTGATTTAACTACGAGTGACTTTTTTAATACAAAAACTTAATAGTAATCTTATATCTACTGTCTGGGAAACGTGTTTTTCCTAGTTTTCACCCATATAGTCCTTTTCGCGCAATAGGTATCATGTTTTTACTTATCATTTAAAAAGCAAGCCAGCTCACCTGTAACGATGCTAGCCACTAATCCGATTTAGACCTGGGTTTAAACCTTGGTTATGGCGTCAAGTTTTCTTCAGGTTTTTTTTCGTTAAACCTAAAATAACAAATTGTGATACAAAAATCCTGTATTCACTCAAAAAAATATCATTTTTAGTTTACATACGAGTACATAGGAGAATCCGAACAACGCTCAGTCGCCCAAGTCTTAATATTTTATTAATTCTAGAATGTACTTACTTGTACATTTTGTTCTCTTTAATTACTTTTTAGGATTCCGTAACAGATAACGGAACCCTAATTACTAAGCTTACGCTTTCTTTCCGTCTGTCATAGAATACGTGTTATTGTAATTTATTGTGGCAGATTTACTTACAAATTATTATTTGTATTGGAAGCAAAAAATTGAGAAGGTAGAGTAACGGGACCCATATACCTAAGACCTTTATAATGCTGTATCTTTGGAATCTTAATAGGTATAGCTAATTTCAAATACCATGGCGGGATAGCACTTAAGACGGTCATTAGGCGATAACAAAAGGAGTGGTATTAATAATCGATACCTGGAAAAACCTTTTTCTAGCGTGTTATTGAGGCGGCAAAGTAGTTTTGATCCTTTTGGTACAAGATGAGCTTGATAGTGATTAAACATAAGGTTTTGGGGGTGAACCGCAGAAAAACACTGGCTGTCTCGTCAGGGAATTTCCCGGTATTTATTTTCTTTTTTTTTCCTATTTTTCTCTTCTTATTTTCTAGGAATTACTAAATCGAAACTGAATATCGACCGTTCACAATCGCCCGAGGTCCAAAGATTCAGCAATACCGCAAGGAGAGCCCCTACGATTTTGCACTAGTTTTTACATGAATTTTTAACAACGATTTGGTCCTATTTCGTTACATAACTCTTAATCTAGCTACTGAAAATAATAAGCAAGTACTTTCTAGACAGCCTACATTATTTCGTACCATAATACACTCTTTATATCCTAATAAATCTATACATTTTGCTTAATTAGGATTTTTTCCAAAAAATAGTCCTATTTACATACTTTTTTATAGTTTAGCATTTTGCCTAGCTTATATCCTGACATTTCTGGCTAGAATACCTATTGGTCCTGGTTCGTAGTCATATTAGCTAAGTAGAACACATTAAAAAATATTCATTTATTGCAAAAAACTTACAAAAAAAAACCTACTATTACTTAATAACTATTTCTATCCTAATGTAACCTATCGTTATTTCGGTTATCGCACTTATCTCGCTCTTCAAGTACATATTGCTATTTCAGCTGTACTGCCTTGTTGAGGATTTTGCTATCAGCAACATAAGGTTTAGTTTGTAGCTTAAGAAATTGAAATTGTAGCGGTATAGATATAGTGTGTATAATATAAGATTTAGTTTGTAGCATAGGAAATTGATATTGTAGCGGTTAAGATATAATGTTTAAAATATAAGATTTTCTTTATAGCATAGGAAATTGAAAGTAGCAGCTTAGAAGGTAAGTAAGTATCAAGCATAAGGTTTAGTTTATAACATACAAAATTGTAAATAGCAGCTTAAACATAATATTTAGTTAGTAGCATAGGAAATTGTAAATACTAGAAAAATATAATGAAAGCTAAAAAAATTGTTCATTTTGTATAATTTTTTTAAGTACCAAAGTGCATCGTCCCTTCTATAGTTGATAAGTGGCATTAACAACAGATGTTTGACTTGGAGTGTTAAAGTAATAAAATAATTATACAACAATAAGCTAAGTCTCGAGTGCTATCCCACCATAGTATTTGAAATCAACTTTAAATGGCTGAAATTTTCATAGACTAAATGATATAGGGTTTTAAGAATAAAAAAAATTGAAAATTAAATTATTATTTTTACAGTTTTATTTACAAATAGACTTGTTTTTTTGTCTTATGGTAAGGACGGTTTACACAAAAACTTGGTATGATGGCTGTTACGTCAAATTGTGGTAATTCATAAATTATTATAATGTTTCGATTAAAATTATTACAGCAGTTCTATGGTAACAATTTAATAATGATAGGTTCTGAATAAATAATGATTAAAAATAATAAAAATTAGAATAAAAGGCTGCATTACGATTATTTTTTCTTTAATTCTGTGTATTAAAATAGAATTTGAGGAAATCAATATCACTCATCATATCCTGTAAATTACAAAACATTTTTTTTTTCGTTAATAATCCCTAACTGAAGTAAAAAGTGGTAACAAAGTTGGCGGCGGTATAAGCTTAAATAGACCACGCGGGCCCAGTGCGGTAGGTCCACTTCACACACACACAATCTTCAAGTGTGTGCAAGTTTCCTCACGATGACTTTTTTTTAATAGACACTAAAAATATAAAGTCTGTACAATTTTACATATCTAGATATTTTCGTTAATTTGTGTGTATTTTCCTTCTACGTTTTTGGACTGGAGATTTTTTATATCCAAATCCGATACAACATTAACATTTTATAGTTCTCCCTGAAATTGAACAGCCTCTGTTGATTTTAACAACCATGAAAATATTTATTGCTCTCAAGTGGTAGATAACAGGTCAAAACAGGTCAATCACAAAAAAATAGAAGTACTGTGCGTTTTTCTAACACTTCTCCATGGTTCTACTAAATGGCGCCATGGTTTATCGTTTCCACTTTTTCTAAGGAGATTTCTATATATATCCACAGTTAAGCGCCCTACTTAAAGCACTGCCTGCAGGGCCTGCTTGCAGTGGCTGCCGCAGAGGATGTTTGCTCCACAAAGCCCTGGAAATCATTAGTGCGGCCTACGTTGTTGTGTTCAGTCGTGTTCTCAAGTTCATTCCTAGATTTTGCACTGTTTGTTTTTGTTTCTTGTATAGGTTAAATATGTCCCTCCACACGTCTTTTTCGGGTTATCCGATTTTTTTGAAAATAGGGCTTTGGCTAGACAATACTAATAATATTTTATACACGAAACACGCACAAAAACTGAAAAAAAATCCAGCCAAGTGCGAGTCAGAACCGCCCTCATACCGGTTCCGTACCATCATACTAGATGGCGACAGTTCCTTCATGTTTCAAAAAAAACGTTTTTTGTATGGATATCCCCCTTATTTTTTCCCTTTTTCAAATTTTTTGTATTTGTTGTTATAGCGGCAACAGAACGACATCATCTGTGACAACTGTCTAACTATCACGGTTCATGAAATACAGCCTGGTGACAGACGGACAGACGGACGGACAGCGAAGTCTTAGTAATAGGGTTTCCGTTTTTACCCTTTGAGTACGGAACCCTAATGACAATGACGGAACGAGCAGACAACTGTAGCAAACTATAGACAAAAGCAAAATGGAGGTGTCACCGGGATATTGTGAAAACCGCGATATTACAATCTCACTAGCTAGATTATGATATAACGGTAAATTGTGAATCGGATCACAACTTCACGGCCTATTATTGTACCTCCGAATAAAACCGATAATTTCTTCTGCTGCGAAGGTTTCTGCTACATAGGGGATCAAACCTGACTGAACCTAACATCACTCGCTTCGCGAGCTCATTTATTTAGTGTTTTTCACTTCGCTTAGTGCTATTGTAATATCACTAGTGAGTTTACAATGTCACTAGTGAAATTGTAAACAATATGTTACAGTTCACAATCTTTCGACAGTTCACAATCTCGCGAAATAAATCCCGTTAGATTATAATCTAACAGAATTTACAATCAGCGCCCCCGAGACGATCAATCGCGATTGTCAATGTGTTACGTCAATTGTACGTTATTGACAATGGCAATTAAAGTGCGATTGATGTAGTATCAATCGGCATTTCAATTGCTCGTCCTCATTTGGGCAGCTACAAAGTTCTGTTCCGACGTGTACGATGTAATGATGTCGAATACAGACTTGGCGTTTCTTGCCATGACTCTATCTATTTGCAATATGAAGAAAGAAAAGAGAAGAAGACGCTGGTGCAAGGAGTGGTATAAGCTCAGAAACCGTTTTACTTACCAACATTTATTACGAGTTCTGCAAGACACTGAACCATCTGGACGGTCGCGGTATAATGATATTCAAAGTAAAATGAACTCTCGTTCTTCGACTTCCGCCATGTTAGTCGTCCGGTACGAAAATGACCGGAACGATTGTCAATGACTTACCGAAACGATCAATCGCCTGCTTCAATGGCAGCTGTCAATTAGCGTCAATCAAAATTACCATCAATTGCCTTCAATCGCGTAGTTGAGATTGACAATCGCATCAATTGCATTCGTAAGCATTCAATTGCGATTGTCAATCACGTTGAATTGACAATTACGATTGAACGTCTCGGCGGCGCCGGTGATACAGTCATAAATTGGCCCAAAGTCGGCCCGACCGAGCTAACATAGTGCTGCTTGCAGTATGTGGAGTGGGCTGGCAGAATGACGCTGCGGCCGTGCGACAAAGTAAACAATTAAAATGCATACGCACAAACGATTGGTAGTGACACTGCAAGCAGGGCCCTGCAGGTTGTGCTTTGAGTAGGGTGCTTAAGCATTGTTTAAAAAAAATAAGTTAATACCATTGTCTTCACAAATAGTTTATTTTATTCACTGAAAACAGTGAACTGAATCATTAACCGACTTCAAAAAAGGAGGAGATTTCTCAATTCGACCGTATATACATAAATACAGGGTGACTTTTAATTAGTTCTTGATAGCAAAGGATATGAATGTACTCGTGATTAAAAACAACTTTCCCAAAGAAACTATAATATTATGTCAAATCAGAAAAGAAAATTTTGGTCCTCGATACTTAATAAGTTATCAAAGTGGCAAAAATGTATGAAGGACCAAAAAATTTTTTTCCATATTCGACATACAGTTTCTTTGTGAAAGTTGTTTGTAATCACGAGTACATTTATATACTTTCCTATAAAGAACTAATTAAAAGTCGCCCTATATTTTTTTATCTACTCTCATATAGTAAAGTTCGAAATATAAACTTCAAAACGAATTTATATTGGCATACTTTATAAACACAATACCGAAATAAAAAATAGTAGTTTATGAAACTGTTAAGGGTTCTTAAAATACGAGTGTAAGTTAAAAAAACGAGCCGTAGGCGAGTTTTTTTATATCATTCCACGATTGTTTTAAGATCAAATTATGTGCAGTTTCATACACTACTTTATCTTATCTCATACATTGGGATTGAATGAACTAAAATACAAAGATCAAAATTAAGAGTAAGAAAAAATCCCACGAAATTCAGTAAGTACCTACAACAAAACGTGTCATAGCGCTGAATCCCAGCGCATCACCGCGATTGCACTGAAGCGGACGCTGTCTCAGACGGGTAAACACAAACACAACACACACACACACTCCAGCAAAATGATAGCACTTTTGCTGAAGCTTTGGCGATCTTCTTGTGGGAACTCGAAACACAGCATACGCACTTTTATTTCATTATCCTACACAATAAACACATAAATGGTACTTTTCTGATTAATACACTGTAATATTATGTATATAAAAACCACGAAATATTTTTTTTCGGATAATTAAAAGAATAATGACAAAATGAACGCTACCAATTAAAATATATTTGTGTGTTCGGCGGGCCAAAAAGTCTACAACACACAGATATATTCGAACTCCATCTCAATTCTCAATGCTATACAACCTCCTTGCGCAAAGAATACTCGGTACAAACTACTTGTTCAAATAATATCTGACATACAAACTCCTTGTGCAAATAACTCTTCGAGATTTGATTGTTCGACATTTTCGACAAGGAGTTTAGCATTAGAATAAAAACTGTTTGGTGTTCTTTGCTGTCATTTCATTAGTAAATTGGCGCTATTTTGAATACTTTAAGTTGTACTAAC
Source organism: Coleophora flavipennella (assembly GCA_947284805.1). Taxonomy (NCBI): domain Eukaryota; kingdom Metazoa; phylum Arthropoda; class Insecta; order Lepidoptera; family Coleophoridae; genus Coleophora; species Coleophora flavipennella. Next base: position 7,611,154 of record OX369280.1, on the reverse strand, counting down.
ATAAAGAAAAGTACTCTTAATTTTAGTAATTTGTTCCAATTTTATTGAGCACTTTTATTAATATATCCTGCCTTTTTTCTTCATTAAATATCTATTTTCGCTTAAATCTTTCTTTTTCTGGGAGTCATGGTATAAAGTATAGTACGCAACTCTTTAATAAAACGGATTTATATCAAGGGCCATGAATCACTCGCGTCGTTCGGGATTCTAATACTTGAATCACTCGCTACACTCGTGACTCAGTCATCATGAATCACTCCCTACAGTCGTGATTCAGTCGTCAGAATCCTTTACTTGCTCGTGATTCATCAGCTATGGCCCTCTCTTTAAATCCGTCTTTTTTTCACTAGTTGTTTAATTTACTATTATACAATTGCCCTTCTAAAAATCTTATTTTATTCACTGAATATGTTTTGGTGTTTGCATTGAGATCACACTAATATATTCGACCTCCATCACAATGCTATACAACCTACTTGCGCAAAAAAACTCGATACAAACCCCTTATCCAAAGATTATTTGACATTCAAACTCCTTGTGCAAATAACTCCTCAAGATTTAACTGTTCGATATTTTAGAAAAGGAGTTTAGCATTAGAATAAAAACTGTTTTGTGTTCCTAGGTGTCATTTCATTAGTAAATTGGCGCTATTTTGAATACTATGATTGTACGAACACAAAGAAAATTAGGTACTCTTACTTTTAGTAATTGTTCCAATTTTTATGGGCGTTCTTTTTTCTATATTATATCATATCGGCCAAAAACGTCGCGTGCTAGACAAAGCTGCCTCCCCAAGGATTTCCACGACGACCGGTCCTGAGCTGCTCGCATCCAGCGGCTTCCCGCAATTTTTACCAGGTCATCTGTCCACCGCATGAGTGGCCTTCCTACGCTTCATTTTCCAGTGCGTGGTCGCCACTCGAGAACTTAACTGCCCTGCCCACTGCCTGTCTTTTTTCGCTTAATTTTTTTTTCTTGGAGTGCATTCTATTCAAATCTGTGGGTTATAACCTAATAAGTATCTTACATGTCTACAAACTGTTTTCGAGGGTCATTCCGAATCGTCTCGCACGCAGGTTTGACGACTTCCAGCCTCCCGAACAAGCCGGTTTCCGAAAAGGATTTAGTACCATAGACCACATACATACGCTGCGGCAGATTATACAGAAGACCGAAGAGTATAATCAGCCACTATGCTTGGCGTTCGTTGACTATGAGAAAGCCTTCGATTCAGTCTAAACCTGGGCTGTGTTACAGTCTCTCCAGAGGTGCCAAATTGACTATCGATACATCGAAGTGCTGAAGTGTTTGTATGAAAACGCCACCATGTCGGTTCGCCTCCAGGATCAAAACTCGGAACCTATCCAGCTGCAGCGAGGGGTGAGACAGGGAGACGTTATATCTCCGAAACTGTTCACCGCCGCCCTGGTAGATGTTTTTAAGCTTTTGGACTGGGGTGGACTCGGCATCAATATTAACGGCGAGTACATCACCCACCTTCGATTCGCTGACGATATCGTGGTCATGGCTGAGACTATGGACGACTTAGGCACAATGCTCGATGGCCTCAGTAGAGCCTCTCAACAAGTGGGTCTTAGAATTAACATGGACAAGACGAAAATTATGTCAAACGTCCGTGTCATACCTACTCCTCTGAAGGTTGGAGGCTCTACACTCGAAGTTGTTACCGAATATATTATATACCTGGGACAAACAGTCCAGTTAGGTAGGTCCAACTTCGAGAAAGAGATCAATCGTCGAATCCAACTCGGCTGGGCAGCGTTCGGGAAGCTTCGCAATATCTTTACGTCCCAGATACCGTCTTAAGACCAAGGTCTTCGACCAATGTGTGTTGCCACTGATGACGTACGGAACTGAGACATGGTCACTTACTATGGGCCTCATAAGAAGGCTCAAGGTCACCCAAAGGGCAATGGAGCGTGCTATGCTCGGAGTTTCTCTGCGTGATCGAATAAGAAACGAGGAGATCCGTAAGAGAACCAAAGTAACCGACATAGCTCTCAGAATTGCTAAACTTAAGTGGCAGTGGGCGGTGCACATTGCTCGTAGAACAGATGGCCGTTGGGGCAGTAAAGTTCTCGAGTGGCGACCACGCACCGGAAAGCGTGGTGTAGGCAGGCCTCCCACCCGGTGGACCGATGACCTGGTGAAGGTCGCGGGAAGCCGCTGGATGCGGGCAGCGCAGAACCGGTCGTCGGGAGATCCTTGGGGGAGGCCTATGTCCAGCAGTGGAATTCCTTCGGCTGATATTATGATGAATAAGTATCTCAAAATACATCTCAAAATTAATTAATTTAATTGTTTTATTGGGATACGACAAATTGGCGACGAGTTATTTTGAACCAGTGCGTGAGAAATAGTCAGAAAATACAAATTCCCATAGGCATCAATGAGTGTTATAAAAACATCAGACTCGGAACAAGAAAGTGCGAGTAGCGAACACCAGGAACAAAACGACGAACGCCTTGTGAAGTCTGGTCATAAAAAATACATTCACAAATGTAACAAGGAACAACTTTGTCAGATATTGCGTGACCTTGGAATTCAGCACACTTCAACAACAACAGTTGACATCTTGCGGAAAAAATTAAGAAAACATTTCACTAAAACAAAATCACACAAGATTTCACTAAAGACAATGTCACACTATGATATACCATTATTCGACGGAAACGCATGGGAAACGTTTCGTCAACAACTGGATTGTATCATTACACTTAATGACATACCTGAGGAAAAAAAGGTACCATTACTGATGACAAAATTAAAACCAAAAGTTTTTGAATGTCTGTCGTTTATGTGTGCTCCTAGCAACCCAATTGACAATGATTATAAATTCCTATGCACTAAACTACAAGAAAAGTATTGCATAATAAGACCAACCACATTGGAGAGAGCAGCTTTTCGAAAAAGAAACCAGTTGCCTAATGAAACTGTAGAAGATTACATAACAGAGCTACGGAGGCTAGCAAAAAAGTGCAATTTTAAAGATGTAGAAGATCAAATAAAAAAAAAATGGTTGATGGAGCGTACTCAAAACTAGTTAAATTTGAGCTACTTAAAAGTACTAGTGAACTAACATTAGAAGAGTCGTTACACTTGGCCAGAACTGTGGAAACTGTTCTCTCGGAAGCAGGAAAAAATCAACACGGAGAGGAGGTCACAGAAATGTTTTTTAACCAAAAAAGATCTACTAAAAGCAAAGCAAAAAATCACAACAGGAAAAATAGTAAAGACTTAGGGTCTACAAAAAGTTTCTGTTGTGGAAAAAATAACCATCTAAAACCAGAGTGTTCCTTGCTTTCTAAGTTCTGTTCAGAATGTGGCAAGCAGGGACATTTGTTTCGAATGTGTCCTACACGAAGACAGCAGCTAGTCACTTTGGAAGATGATAACTCACCTTCACCTGAGGACCAAGAAGCTGAAGTTACAATCCCCCACTCCAATGACGGTCAAACTGGAGAGTATGAAATGTATTCACTAGGCGTACGTAGAGTGCCTCCACACTTTATAAAAATAAATATTGATGGTCAAGGTGTGCAGTTTCAATTAATTGTAAAGTAATATTTAAAAACTTTGACCAAAGTGAATCAAAGCCAGTAGGTATAATTGAAGATTTAAATGTAAATTACAATAATATTACTAAGAAAATGAAACTTTTTGTTAGTGATTACAATACACCCTGTATTATTGGTAGGGATTGGTTAAGTAAATTGCAATTATGGCCACCTATTCTAGAACAAAACAAATTAGTTTTACGTAAAAGCTGTAATAATGTACCTAATGATGTTTCAGAGGCGGAGGATGAGGTAAAAAGTGAGTTCGCAGAAGTATTTAGTCCTGGCTGGGGAAACTTTAAGGGAGAAGTGATTACATTAAAACTTAAACCTGATGCACAACCAAGATGTCTACCGATACGTCGAGTACCCTTCGCATTAAAAGACAAGGTAAAAGACGAAATTTCTCGTTTATAAAAAAACATTAAAACTAAACAACTATAGATAAGGAAGCAATGGTCTATTTTGTAGATTTGGTTTTCCGGTACATTTAGTGACCGATAATGGAACAAGTTTTACAAGTTCCGAATTTAAGGATTACTGTAAATTGATACAAGTAAAACATACCTTTACACCACCATACCACCCTGCGACCAATGGAGCAGCCGACAGATTCGTAGAGACTTTTAAATCACATATAACTAAAATAATGGACGGTGGTCAAAGTTTAACATCGGCAATAAAACTTTTCTTATTTGACTACCGTAGCACCCCTCAAAGAACGACAGGACAGTCTCCTGCTCGATTACTTTTGGGGATAAATCAAGGAATAGATTCACAATATTGTGACCACCACCTGCTGAAAAATTGTATGATGGTGAAGATAAAATAACTGAGAGGTCCGAAAAACGAAACACAAATTTTTCACTTGGATACCATTACATTCGTAATGGTACGTGATTACCGTAGGGGATCGTTGTGGGCGAATCGATTCCGAGAGTAACTTACATTATTGATGTAGAAGGTGTAAGATGTAAACGACATGTTAATCAAATGATAACATGTGCATTATTAAAAGAATAAGAATAGTTTAGTTTTAAGGTTTATTTTGTTCACAATTAGAGTAGTGTTCTTTAATGGCGGAGGAGAGTGTAAGATCGCTATGTTAATTTCTGAACGCTACCTTGCGGCTGTCAAGGAGCCTCTTGCAATTTTCTCCGTCTCGTGGTGTTAAATGGATATAACCTAATAAGTATCTCAAAATACATTTAATTAATTAATTTAATTGTTATATTGGGATACGACAGTAATTATGCAACGGATTTATATCGCCATGAATCACTAGCGTCGATCAGGATTGAATGATTCTTGACTCTCTGCGGTCGTGATTCAGTCGTCAGAATCGTTCACTTGCTCGTGATTCATCTATGGCCCGCGCTTTAAATCTGTCCTTTATTCACTAGTTGCATGATATACTTTTTTTGATAAATGTTTAGGAATAGACTAAGTCTTTAAAGCTGATTTTTGTTCAATCGTTATTTTTTTAAGATTTTTAAAATGATAAAAAGTGATGACGTCACTGTCCCAAATACTAAGAAAAAAATAAAGTCGACCAAGTACGTGTTAAACGACGCGCAAAGTAGGTTTCCGTAGACGATTCAAAAATGCAAGTATGTTTTATAAAACTAAATTATTTTTGCAGTTGGCATAGATCATTCTGTATGTAAAATCTATAAACTTTTTACAAATTTGGATTACACATCTTAAGTTGTTCGACTAATACTAGAAAAAGCCTACTTTTTCGTAATAATTTTCCTTCTAAATTATTATAAGGCCTACTATTTCCAATACTTTCAGATTTTCAGGAATCGCGGTTTACCTGGAAGGTAGTGGCGACTTATACGACTAACTCCAACAAAAATCACCAATTAGAAACGTAATATTTTGTAAACGAATCATTTATCGGAGAAATTAATTTGGTAAACCCTCAGTACTTTTAAAAGATCTTACCGTTAAAAAGAACGTTACCCCAAACGACAAGGTACGTGAACAATTGAATTGAGTCACATTTTAAATGTTTTAAAAAAATAAACAATTGATAAGCCTTTGGACTCACCTGATAGCAAGTGACGATGATGCCTAAGATGTGTGCAGTTACCAAGATTCCCCAACGCAATGGGGAACTGGCTATCAAGCAGTTTGGCGGCAAGACTTAAATAAGATGGTGGTAGCTAGCCAGGCGGGCTTAGAAAATGCCCTTCCACCTACCAAACCGAGCCTACAAAAAATACAAGTCACATCAATCATGACACACATTTTGTTTCATTCTGTTCCACACTTATGTCTTAAATTAAATTTGTACTCAAACTTTGTGATGACGTCGTGAAGTGACAAAGACCAATTAGGGCCAATTTATGGTTGTCTAAACGAAGTCATAATAAGCAGAGTGGCACCGTCTGTCTCAGAAATGTCGTCTCACGAAACAGATACCTGTTTACTTGTGAGTAGTGTGCGCTTGATGCTTTGGTTTCGGTTTTTATTTAGAGTTAAATTAGAGTTAAGTGCAGTTTCGTTTCTGGCACAAAATAAGCTGAAACTATGACGGAATTTAAAACTTTGAGCATAAATAATGGCGAGTGACTGGCGCAGACGTGGCGGAGACTGTGTAAGTCACAGATTTAGACAGAAGGATCCGCCCGTCTCCATATTTTACTCAGATTTTCTTCATATAAGCAAAAAGTAGCGCCATCTGACATAACTCGTACGAACTAGCGTGGGCGAGAGTTGACTTCAGTACCACGCTAAAAAGACCTTGGTTGAATTGTCGTTTTAAAAATACATTTATTTAATTTGTTTAAAAAAATATACAATTTAAGGTCTTCACGATGATACGATATCAAATGTTTCTTTTTAGCTTTTCTTTCATTATTTTTACAGCCTCTAACAACACAAAAAGGCATTTTTATATGAAATAGCTTTCCACCGCACTCTGCATTTTCCCGCAGACGACTGAGTGGCGAGTGTGCGAAACTTTTGATTTTCGCACCAATTCGCTGGGACCATTAGTCACGTGCGTTGGCCGGGTCTTTACGCCAGTAATATAGAAGTCATTGGTGTAAGTCCTTTGCTTTCTAAGAAAATCGTACTACGTGGGCGGCACTGAAAATATCGGGAATAAAAAATAGAGATACACCATTATTAGTAAAAAAGATATTTATTGTTTTTCGAAGTATTTCCTTGAAATTTAACACATTTTTCCATTCGATGGAACCAAAAATTAAATGAATATTCCATTCTGAAGTTGGGGTATTCAAAATGGCCGTTTTGTAGGAGTCTACACAGCTACTTTGGTGACGATAATCGTTGACCACGCAATTTGTTCTTAATTTTGGAGAAAGTATAAACATCATTCGGGCTTAGGTAAGGCCTGTACGCCGGATGATCTAATAATTAAATGTTTTCTTTTTAAAAAACTCTTTTGTTCTGTGGGCGGTATGAGAGCTCACATTGTTGTGATTTAGGATGATGCGGCGGTTGCAGTTCTCTTTGCGGAGCTCAGAGACGACGTACGGCAAACAAATTCTAGCGTACCATTCTACAGTGACCGTTCTTTGTCCCTCAAAAGGAATAGTCGCAACATGGCCGATTTTGGATTTTGATTCAGTTTACACCTTTAAAAGGAATAAGTCACATTTCCAATAACCCTGTCTGATTCATTTCGTACCAAAGTTGGTAAAATAAATATTCCAAATAACAGGTATAATTTTATTCGTTTTATTGAATTAATTATACCCAGCTACATATAAATAAGATACCACAATACAATTAGACTGAGAGTTATTACTGGCGGCGCTTCTATTTGCGTCTTACTCAAACAATACAAATCTCTCGCTCACACAAATTACCAAATCTATGGAAACAATGCTATTTATATTTCCAATCTTTGATACAAATACATTGAAAATTCGATTAAATATTTTTAGTGACCAATGCCGCCGGTGATCCGCCCTACTTGCATTCATGTCTATAGATACGTTAGTTGTTAGTATGTTTTTTTAACCGCCTCCGTAGCTCAGAGGCAAAGTTCACTGACTTTACACAGGAGGTCGCGGGTTCGATCCCCGGCGGGGTCAATTGTAAGACTCGGTTTGGTTGGTGGTAGGGCATTTTCTAAGCCCGCCTGGCTAGCTACCACCATCTTATCTAAGTCTTGCCGCCAAATATCAATGTTGAAATCATTGGTGTGTTCCGGCATGAAGATAAGATAGCCAGTTCCCCATTGCGCTGGGAATCTTGGTAAGCCCGCTTCCATCTTCGGCAACATCGTTACTTACCACCAGGTGAGATGTTGTCAAGGGTTTACCAATTGTGAATAAAAAAAAATAAAAAAAAAAAGTTTATCATTTCTCGCTCGTTAGTATGAAGTGTCCGGGGTGTGTTATTACTAAGCCTCCGCTGTCCGTCTGTCACCAGGCTGTATTTCATGAACTGTGATAGCTAGACACCTGAAATTTGACAAATAATGTATTTCTGTTGCCGCTATGAAAACAAATACTACAAATTAGAAAAAGTGAAAAAATAAGAGTGTTTCCATACAAAAAACGTGTTTACCACCAGGTGAGATGTTGTCAAGGGTTTACCAATTGTGAATAAAAAAAAAAAACATGAAGAAACTAGCGCCATGAAACTAGCACCATCTAGTATAATGGTACTGAACCCTATGTGTGGGGTTCTGACTCGCACTTGGCCTGTGTTTTTATTTGTGACGATCACCTCACTAATCTTATAATTTGACAGTGTTTATTTTATGACTTTGCATGAAGTGATAAATAAATCCAATGTCAAAGTTGTGGGGTTACCTCTTGTGTGGAATAACAGGAATAGAGTTAAGCCCCAGCTGTGGGGGGCTATGCGTGGTTAATTATAGTTTCCGAGCCCAAATTCCCAGAAGGTTCTAGGAAAACTTATTTCAATATAGGTTTTCCCGTAAAGGAATGGAATCCTTTCAATTCCCCGGGGCAGGCATTTCGGTTCGGCGTGACAGAGGTTTTACATTTTGTCACAAATACTATGTACCGGGCTCGAATATGATTTATGTGAATGTTATTTTATCAGGGAAATATGAGTCGTGTAGGTACTTGTAAAACGTTTGGGAAAACGAAATATTTTATTATAAGGCTCCGATCACGTTTTCAAATGGGCGATTACGCTACTTTGATGTAATTTGTACGATTTTTTTTATATATATATACAATTGGTAAGCCCTTGGCATCATCTTGGTAAGTGACGATAATGCCGGAGATGGAAGCGGGCTTACCAAGATTTCCCAACGCAATAAAGAACTGGCTATCTTATCTTCAAGCCGGAACACACAATGCTGTTTACATTAATGTTTGGCAGCAAGGCTTAGACACATTTTATCTAAATAAGATGGTGTAAATAAAGAAGATGGTATAAGACACATCTTATTTACATAAGCTGGTGGTAGCTAGCTAGGCGGGCTTCGAAAATATACTTCCACCAAACAAATCGAGCCTGACAAAGTTAAACTCCGCCGGGAATAGAACTCGCGACCTCCTGATGTGAAGCTAATGGACTTAACCATGACGACACGAAGGCGGTTAGCGATTACAAATATCACTTCAGGACAACGGTTTTTTTACCAGCTTTATAATAGCTTGCCGTGATAGTTAGTTAGTTTGATAAGTCATCATATCAGCTCATATACGTCCCCACCGAGGGGCTCGAGCCTACCGTTAATTAGGGCGATCGGGCCTTAGTCGACCACGCGGGCTCATTGCGGGTTGGTCGACTTCACACACAACCACCTGTGAGTTTGTTTGCAGGCGTGTGCAGGTTTCCTCACGATGTTTTTCCTTCACCGTAAGAGCGTCGGATAAACGTACATATGTAATCTAAGTTTAAAATCACATTGGTATACGTGGCAGGATTTGAACCTCTAGCGTCCCTAGCCATTACGACACCGACGCTCTTTTGCTACCAATTTCGAATAAAAATATTAATAACATAATTTTTTGAGTTCCGAGAGGAACACCTTATAAAGAAAACCGTTATATCTGTCCGTCCGTCAAACATTTAAATCATCACAACTTTTATAATATTTCTAACCTGATCGACACGAAATTTTGCACCTTAAATGATTAAATATAGATCTCCTTTCTTAGTTATTAAACAAATATAACTTTAGTTTTTAGGAGTACCTCCGATGCTCGTAAAAGTGGAAATGAGAGATGGAGCGTATTCCTTTAATAGGTCTTTTAAAATGATATCTAGAAGATAATTTTATCAGGTTTACCTACCGTTCCCAAGATGTAGGCCGACAAATTCGTTATTAAGATTAATTTTTAAAAAGCTATAAAACTGAAGCTCTGATGTCGACGGCTTTGAGCTCATAGTTAACTTCGAAAATTTTCTGATAATTATTGTCGAAAAGTAGTTTTTAAGTATTGAAATCGTAGGAAACTAAGGGGTAGTTTTTTTATTTTATTTGTAGCACGATTTCATATGTAGTGGGCGTGGGTTTAAAAAGAAGTTCGTGAATAATTTAGTTTATTGGTAAAATAATATGAGTAAAAGACCTGAAAACAACATAAAAATTAGGAAAAAAATATACACTGAAATTTAAAACACAATTCACAAAATACAAACTAAAACTTACCTGAAATGGGTCTTTTTTAAGAGATAATTACTATTTATTAAGAAATTGATTCTGCGAGTGTTTCTGGTACGGTGTCGATTACGTTACATTACAGTGTCGCGAGTTCAATGGCTTTTTCCCATCTCAAAAATGCTCAACGCGCTTATAGAACTTTTCACTACAACGCTTAATCATATCATCGTATCAGCCGAAGGAGATTCACTGCTGGACTAAGGCCTCCCTTAAGGATTTCCACGACGACCGGTTCTGCGCTGCCCGCATCCAGCGGCTTCCCGCGACCTTCACCAAGTCATCGGTCCATATTATCTGTTTAGGTTAATTTTTTTTTTATTCTCAATTGGTAAACCCTTGCAACATCTCACCTGGTGGTAAGTGATGATGTTGCCGAAGATGGAAGCGGGCTTAACAAGATTCCCCAACGCAATGGGGAACTGACTATCTTATCTTCATGCCGGAACACACCAATAATATCAACATTGATATTTGGCGGCAAGACTTCGATAAGATGGTGGTAGCTAGCCAGGCGGGCTTAGAAAATGCCCTACCACCAACCAAACCGAGTCTTACAATTGACCCCGCCGGGAATCGAACCCGCGACCGCCTGTGTTAAGCCAGTGAACTTTGCCTCTGAGCTACGGAGCCGGTTAAATAAAGAAATTATTTGGGGAAAGTTGTTCAGTTTCATAAGTTTATTGTACCATTTCATGCATATGTTTTTTCCACAATTGATAAGCCCTTGGCATCATCTCACCTGATGGTAAGTGTTGATGATGCCAAAGATGAAAACGGGCTTATCAAGATCCCCAACGCAATGGGGATCTGGCTATCTTATCTTAAAGCCGGAACACATTAATGCTGTTAACACTGATTTTTGGCGGCAACATTATGTAATATGGCGGTAGCTAGCCAGGCGGGCTATGAAAATACCCTCATCATCATCACCTCATCCGAAAAAAGTTCACTGCTGGACAAAGGCCTCCCCAAAAGATTTCCACGACGACCGGACGACGATCCATCGGCTTCCCGCGATCTTCACCAAGTCGTCGGTCCACCGCATGGGAGGCCTTCCTACGCTACGTTTCCCGGTGCGCGGTTGCCACTCGAGAACTTTACTGCCCCAACGGCCATCTGTTCTACGAGCTGTGTCGAAAATTCCCTAACCACCAACCAAACCGAGTCTTACAAAATTGACCCCGCCGGGAATCGAACCCGCGCCCTCCTGGAGTGAAGCGAAAGGACTAACCATTGCGCCACGGAGGCGGTTAAATACGCATGTGAATAAGAGTTACCCTATTGATGCACCTACCCAACCTAGCTACAATACATTTTTGTTAGCCTTTCTTTTCTCGAGATACCAGTATAGCTCTATCTTAGGGCACACCCGGGACACTGCATACAAACGGTCGTGAAATGACATTTCTAAAAAACAAATGACAGAGTAAACAAAATCACGGCGAAATCCCATACGTTCGAGAACCAAACTATAACCAATCTGTATCAATCTGGGTGACGAGGGGGTGAGGTCGGTATCTAGAGAGCGGCAAGGAGTGTCCATGCCGTATGTTAGTACTAATATAATATGTACTTTTTAGGGTCAACTCAGATAGGGTCGAAATTTAAGCAAAACAGATAAGAAACAAATCTAAATTTTACTAGACTGCTGATTATGCGGACAATTAAAATTCAGTTTTAAACGGACTTCCAAAAAGGAAGAGGTTCTCAATTGGACTGTATGTTTTATTTTGTTTTGTTTGTTTGCTTGTAAAGTTTTTATTGACATGTTTGAATACAGAACATAAAACAGATATGTATGGTATAAAGGCGGACTTGTAAGTTTGTTACGCGATATCTTCGCAGATTGTGAACCGATTTTCATGATTATTGCTTTATTCAATAGGGTTCGTTCCCGAGTTGGTCCCATATAATTTAAAAAAAAATCAGTGTAGTACATTTTTAGAAAACTAACAAAAACCAAAAATAATTATGCAAAATTGTGCTAAGTTGTTCCTATGGAAGTCGGTCTTTTAACGTGTTTAGTTTCCAATTATAGTCTAACTATCTCAAAAGGCTCGCGCTTTTGCTTAAGAAAATTAGTGAGCAAATAAAATTAAATTCAAAATTCAATATAACTTTTAGGTGGGCTTAGGATTTTACAAAAATTTTTAAAACTTTATTCAATTCAATTCAATATATTTATTTAAAAAATATTTCAAATAAATTTTCAGCATATTATATACTAGCTGTTGCGCAGTGCGCTAGCCGCACGGGGCTTGCGAGCGTGAAAAACAGTAGCCTATGTGATAATCCAGGTCCTAATCTGTCTACCTACCAAATTCAGCCAGATCCTTTCACTAGTTTTTGCGTGAAAGAGTAACAAACATACATTCTTACGAACTTTCGCGTTTATAATATTAGTAGGATGGGATTTTTTTATCGAAAATTGATCAGATTCAAGAGTAAAAGCACCCCTAGCAACAGTAGCAGATATATTTAAAGCACCATATACTTTTCAAAATATGTGTTAAGCCAGTGAACTTTGCCTCTGAGCTACGGAAACGGTTAAAAAAAGAAATTATTTGGGGAAAGTTGTTCAGTTTCATAAGTTTATTGTACCATTTCATGCATATGTTTTTTCCACAATTGATAAGCCCTTGGCATCATCTCACCTGATGGTAAGTGATGATGATGCCGAAGATGGAAGCGGGCTTACCTAGATTCTCCAACGCAATGGAGAACTGGCTATCTTATCTTCATAACGGACAACAGCAATGTTGTTAACACTGATGTTTGGCGGCAAGACTTAGATAAGATGGTGGTAGCTAGCCAGGCGGGCTTAGAAAATGCCCACCGAGAATCAAACTCGCGACCTCCTGGTGTGAAGCGAATGGACTAACCATTATGCCACGGAGGCAGTTAAATTGAAGTTCCACGGAAATATTATGCAGTGTTTTATTGCTTCTCCTTTTTTGTGTTTGATTTTCCGCCAGTGTGAAAGGATCTTTACAACTCCTCCTACGCAAATTTAGGAAGAAATGTAATCAATTATAAGTTTAGTCCCCGCAAACATTGAAATACTATTATCCCTTTTCCTAGGCAGGTATCCGGTGGGATATCCGTAAATCGGTTTAGATCCGAACTTTGTATTCATTCAAGAATTTAAATAAATTGTCACCAACCAAAATTATATAAGACGAGCTGTTTGCCCGCGACTTTGTCCGCGTGGATATTGAGGGTGCGTGGATGTCGCGATGTGCGAGCCACTAGTGCCTTGCGATCTTTTTTAGCCTATGTTGATCCTGAACGTCCATTATATATATTGATGAAATATTTTTTGAAATCGGTTGAGTAGTTTCGGAGATTACCACTTACATCCAAACTAGATACACTACATAAAGCATAGGTACTTAAAAACTTTCATCATTTTCAAATCAGCTCATGTCCTCACCGAGGGGCTCTAGCCTAACCTGAATTAGGGCGATTGGGCCTTAGTCGACCACGCGGGCCCAGTGCGGGTTGGTCGACTTCACACACAACCTTCGAGTTTCTTCGCAGGTATGTGCAGATTTCCTCACAAATTCCTTAAACATTTTACCTCTTTATAATAGTACTAGGTGTTGCCCGCGGTGTCGCCCGCGTGGATATCGGGGTGCGCTGTGCGCAAATCGCAAAGAACTCGCAAGCGTTATTAAAATATTATTAAATATCCTATTTCATGATATAATCAACTCCTATGTAAAATTTCATTTCAGTCTGTTTAGCCAGTCGTTCGTTTTAGAAGGACAGACATATTAAAACAAACATACTCTCACATTTATAATATTAAAATATTTAAATCTTTTTTATAGTTATAAAATCGTTTGTTCTGACTGATTATCAACGCACAACTCAAACCACGAGACAAATCGGGCTGAAATTTGGCCTGTACGTAGCAATACGGTATTGGACTACTAGTCATTTGAGTTACTTTTTATCGACTGTCAAAAACGACATTTTGTTCTGAAATTGTACGTGTTACTTGCTTGTGACGTCATTGTCTTTAACGAACTAATTTAATGATTCTAACTAACAAAAATTTGAAAATACAGTGTAAACTCTGTAAAACGACACTCGATATATATAACGATTCACTCTTTGAAACGATAAAATTTTCTGGCTCCAGTTGGTTCACTTTGACGCTAATTCTCTCTTTATAACGAAAACTTTCAATAACGTCACAAAATGCCCGGTCCCTTGATATACGCAGAGAGATATGTATATATATATATATATATCCTGGGTTCAAATCTGGACGGCCAATGTACCAATGAGTTTTTCAAAAACTTACGTACATATAATTACCGATTGCTTTAACGGTGAAGGAAAACATCGTGAGGAAACCTGCACACGCCTGCGAAGAAACTCGAAGGTTGTGTGTGAAGTCGACCAACCCGCACTGGGCCCGCGTGGTCGACTAAGGCTTAATCGCCCTGATTCAGGGTAGCCTCGAGCCCCTTGGTGGGGACGTATATGAGCTGATATAATAAAATCGAATCAGAAACGAAGAGATCCGTAAGAGAACCAAAGTAACCGACATAGCTCTCAGAATTGCTAAACTTAAGTGGCAGTGGGCGGGGCATATTGCTCATAGAACAGATGGCCGTTGGGGCAGTAAAGTTTCTTGAGTGGCGACCACGCACCGGAAAACGTAGTGTAGGCAGGCCTCCCACTCGGTGGACTGATGACCCGGTGAAGATCATGAACCGGTCGTCGTGGAAATCCTTGGGAAGGCCTATGTCCAGCTGTGGATGTCCTTCGGCTGATGTGATGATACTGTGAATAATAAAAAAAAACGCCCAAGTGCGAGTTGGACTCGCGGTATGAGGGTTCCGTACCATACACCCCTCCACACAACTATGACAATGATACCTATTCACATGACAAACAAAAGACACAAACGCGAGCAACAGAAAAATAATACTAGCGCTATCTAGTGGTGTTTTAGTTAACTATTTTCCTTAAGTGAACGTATTATTTTGAGTTTACCACATAATTTTCAATTGATAGAATTCTTATAGGTTTTCCTGTGATCTACAAGCAATGAACTATATTTTGTATTTTTTTCAAAATTTTAGGTTTAGTAGTTTTGGAGATCAGGGGGGGATGGTCAATTTTCGTCTTCCTATTTATTTTACAATAATAACATAAATATATTGTTCCGGTACATTCGGAGCAAATTGGCTGTGACAGACGGACGGAAAGACAAACAGACGCACGAGTGATACTTTAAGGGTTCCGTTTTTATTTGTACGGAACCCTAAAATGAGACCAAACTAAAAAAAATGCCCTATTTAAATACTGCATCTAGTTTTAACCAACCTAAAACTGCCTGGAGCTATTAAGTTTCAAATTATGTTAACATTTGCGTCTACGATAATTAGTATGAAAGTTAGCAATCTAAAAATTTATTTTACGTATAATCATGATTGGTATTTAATTATTTTAGATTAATAAGACTTTGGGAGACGCACTGATGATGCTTACGCAGCGAACGTCTTCCAGTTGCTAATATTGGATATGTGTCAGAAGAAACTAACAAACCAATTAAGAGCCCGCTGGAGTTTAAAAATCCCATACAAACGTAGTATTTGATTCATTTGTTAACCAAAGAACCGATTTTGAAATAATTTTAAATCGAAAATCGGATGACAGGATCAGTTTTTGACGTTATTAAATCCAAATAATTAAAATAAACATACATTCACACACGCATACACACCCTCATACACTCTCTCACACACACACTAACACTAACAAACAACACATCTGATGTAATCGATTGCACGCGGATAGATAGATTAGAATAATTATGTTAATTTTAAGAACTTGAAATTTATTGGCATATGCATTTTCTAAAGTTTGATTACTATAGATTTAAAGCTGTAATTTCAATAAATATATATAAAATAAAAAATAAAATAAAAAATGACGTATATTATCTGTGTCGGTATTGCATTATTTCCTGTTTCGCATTCCAAAGGAGTAATGCCACAGATATACGTCATCCCATTATCGATATACCTACAATTATTTCAAAATCGGTTCTTTGGTCAACAAATGAATCAAATATTACGTTTGTATGGGATTTATGAACTCCAGCGGACTCTTAAATAAAAAAATAAAATTCGACTGCTTAAAATAGGTACGTGTTTATCCTATGCCATTTAGAGGATCAAGAAGAATCTAACGCCACCTTGTACTCTTAAATCCATCCAGTCGAAGAAACAGACATACTTACTTACTTACTGCGCTGGCTCAGCGACCCGAAGAGGATCTTGGCTTCCGACACTTTTTGACGCTCTCCGTCACGATCCTCCGCCAATTCTTGCGATCCTGCGCCAATTCTTGCAATCCTGCGCCAATTCTTGTGATCCTACACCAATTCTTGCGATCCTGCGCCAATTCTTGCGATCCTGCGCCAATTCTTGCGATCCTGCGCCAATCCTTGCGATCCTGTGCCAATTCTTGCGATCGTGCGCCAATTCTAGCGATCCTGCGCCAATTCTTGCCAATTGGCTATCTGGAGGGCGTTGACATACGTACCTAAGTATATATTTTACACACATTCATATATATATATATATATATATATCGCAGGGATATAGTGTATTTCGTCATTTACAAATCGTCCGGCAAATTCTAAAATGCCATACATAGATATCAGCTACCCAGGGAGGGGATCCTCGCTTCGCGAGGCTCTTTAACTGTTTAATCAATCAAATCTGACCGAATCTAACATCGCTCACTTCGCTCGCTCATTTACAATCTGCACACGGCATTTGACAGTTTGCCTAGCTCGGCATTTTACAATCTGCGTACAGCGTTTTACAATTTGCCTCACCGTTTATATACGGACGAATAATTTAAATTTGCCTGACCCTTTGTAAAATTGACTAATTTATACAACATGCCATGCTCTTTTTACAATCTGCGTAAAACATTTTACAATTTGCCTGACTGTTTACATACGACGTATACAATTTGCCTAACCATTTGTAAAATGACTAATCATACATTCGCTTGGTCATTTCACAATCTGCGTACAGCATTTTACAATTTGCCAAACCGTTTATATACGGAGGAGATACAGTTTGCCTGACCATTTGTAAGATGACAAAATTGAAAACGGGGCTTGACGTGATTTTAAATTTTGTCAATTTTGTCATTATGAATAATCGTGAAAGTTTAAAGTGTTACATTTGTTAAATGACTAATCATACAATATGCCTACCACATCTTCACCCAAAAAAAAAAATTCCCTCCTTTTTGACTAGTTAGGTAATTAAAGTGTAAGAGCTGTTTCCCGTGGTTTTTTCCGAGTGGATATGGAGGGTGCGCGGTGCACGAGCCACAAGTACCCTATTTAGCCCATGTTCATCCTGAAGTTCCATTCTAAATAGGTACCGGTGAAATGATTGTAGGGTTCCGTACCTAAACGGTGCCAACGGGATCCTATTACTGATCCTTCGCTGATCTTCCGTCCGTCAGTCTGTCAGCGGGCTGTATTCCATGACCCGTAATGGGTAGACAGTTAAAATTTTCACAGTGTGTATTTCTATTGCCGGTATAACAACAAATAATGAAATTAATTTTCAAATTAAAGAAGAAACATTTTTTGTACGATGGTACAAAACCCTTCGTGTGCGAGAAAAACTTGCACTTGGCCCATTTTTTACTAACTAATGCTTTCTTTTCAAAAATTGCTGTTTATATGGTTTGCTTTACATCAAAGTAAAGGAAAATTGGGTACTACGAGAATGTAAAGAGCACTTTAAACTCTTTTGATTTTTCAAAGTCTTCGATGTACTTATTTTGTGATGTTGATTTATTATGAATTGCAGACGTTATTTAAAAAAGTGTTTTAAGTTTAAAAAAAAACAAAATGTGCGTGTTGTCAAGTGCTATAATGTAGAAAAAATAAACATAAAAAGATTTTTTTTGGGAAACTAGAATACACAGCACAACGTATAGCTACCTCCCATACCTAACTGGAGACGTTAAGAAGATTGTTGTTTTTTTGTGTACTAACATATTGTTTATTGTCTACACTTACGAGTACACTGTTTTGTGTTAAGTTGTATCTTTTTTTTATCCACTATTGATAAGCCCTTGGCATCATTTCACGTGATGGTAAGTGATGATGATGCCGAAGATGGAAGCGGGCTTACCAAGATTCCCCAACGCAATGGGCTATCTGGCTATCTTATCTTCAAGCCGGAACACATTAATATCATTTAATGTATGTTTGGCGGCAAGACTTAGATAATGTTTGAATCTTTTGAATATGTGATACTAATATTTTAGACTTTAATCATGAATAGGCCCATGTAATAATGCAATTGAAAAAAAAACAATGAAAACGAAAATACAGTATGTCGTACGTTATGTGGAGCGCTGCAGTTCGTAAGTATGCATGCGGACTCGATTTATTGATGTAGAAAGTGACTGTTTATTAAACTATTTGGTTTAAAAAAATACTTACAGGTGGGATGTCATGCTACATTTTAAATTCATTGGTTAACAAGTAAGGGTAGATATATAGTATGTACATTACGTGGAGCGCGCGGACGTTCAGCGCCGCAGTTCGTAAGTATGCATGCGGACTCGATTTATTTATGTAGAAAATGACTGTTAATACAACTTATTGGTTTAAAAAAAACCCTAGGACGTGGAATGTCGTGCTACATTTTATATTCATCGGTTAACAAGTTTTTTGCATAATAATCGATAGCGGTTTTCATTGTATGTACATTACGTGGAGCGCGCGGACGTTCAGCACAGCGGATCAGTATGCATGCGGATTCAATTTATTTATGTAGAAAATGTTCATAAAACTATTTGATTTAAAAAAACCATTAGAGGTGGAATGTCATGCTACATTTTAAATTCATCGGTTAACAATTAAGGTTAGATAGTATGTAAATTATGTGGAGCGCGCAGACGTTCAGCGCCGCAGTTCGTAAGTATGCATGCGGACTCGATTTATTTATGTAGAAAACGACTGTTTATAAAACTATTTGGTTTAAAAAATATCAAGAGGTGGAACGGCATGCTACATTTTAAATTAATTGGTTAAAAAGTAAGGGTAGATAGTATGTACATTACGTGAAGCGCGCGAACGTTCAGCGCCGCAGTTTAGTATGCATGCGGACTCGATTATTTATGTAGAAAATGACTGTTTATACACGAAGAGATGGGATAAAAAAAACTTATCATCATATCAGCTCATATACGTCCCCACCGAGGGGCTCGAGCCTACCCTGCATTAGGGCGAGTTTATATATCTAATTGGTTTTAAAATTAAAAAAATATATATTAAGATAATAAATAAATTTTGTCTCAGATCATTTTCAATGTACGTACACGAAGGTTGCGAAGAAACACACACACACATGTCTGCGAAGGAACTCGAAGGATGTGTGTAAAGTTGACCAACCCGCACTGGGCCCGCGTAATCGACTAGAAAGCGATCGCCCTCATTCAGGGTAAGCTCAAGCATAAAAAATCGATTTAATTGAATACAATTTTAACTTTTGATGTAAAAAAAATATACTGTAGACCATGTTATTGGCATTAATTGCAAAATTTCTCGAAAACTAGAAGTTAATATTGAATGAAACCAACTCACAAAAATCAGTGACTATAAGATCTTTTATCTTAATTGAACACATTTTATTGAAACTTATTTTAAAGTGATAAAAAGTAACAAAAACATGTAAAAATCGAGAATTGGGCGTTCGGTTTCAACGTAACAGCCGCGTTGAAGCCCGCATTGATTTGAACTTAAAATGAATAGAATTACGTTTGATATTATTGAAGAACGTATCAACCTGCTCGGATTGAGTGATCTTAGCGCCAAGCATATCACGACATTGTGCCCGTCATAGTTCCCAAGCTATCTGGAAAAACATTTCCACGCTATTCGCGCACAACACACCCAAGACAAAGTATATATATATTAGTACTAACATACAGTATGGACACTCCCTGCCGCTCTCTAGATTGCTACCTCACCCCCTCGTCACCCATATTAATACAAATTGGTTACAGTTTGGTTATCGAACGTATGCGATTTCGCCGTGATTTTGTTTGCTCAGTCATTTGTTTTTAGAAATGTCATTTCACGACCTTTTGTATGCAGTGTCCGGGGTGTGCCCAAGACAATAAAAAAAACCAGCCAAGTGCAAATCGGACTCGCGTAAAGTAGGGTTCCGTAGTCTTTTAAAAAAAAATGTATGTTTCAATAAACAAAATTATATTTTGTAGTTGGTAATAGAACATTTTGTATAGAAAATCTATGATTTTTTTACAAATCCAACTTCACGTCTTAAGTTGGTCGACTTACTCCTAAACTAAGAAAGCCGTGATAATTTTCCTTTAAAATTAATAACGTGTCCTACTTATTAAATTTTTCAGATTTCCTGAAATAGCGGTTTAGCTGGTAGGAGGGGGGGGGGGGGTCATTTGACTCTAACAAAAATGTGCACTTTAAAGCTTAATTTTTTTTTTAAAGCTTTATTTCGCAAACGGATCCCTAAATCGACGAATAGTTATAGCAAACCCCTTAGTAGTCCGCAAATGTAGGGGAGGTACCCTCAATTTTTTTAAAATATTTTATTGTATCACTTTGTCGGCTTAATTAGTATGTATACCCATGCCAAATCACAGCTTTCTAGTACTCATCTAATGAGTCTTTGAGTTAATAGACAAACAGACGGACTAACATGGCGAACTATAAGGGTTCTTAGTTGACTCCTAAAGAAACGATGTCTAAGCAAACGAAGCCGCGGGTAAAAGTTAGTTCCAAATAAGCAGAATTCGGTTGAATTTTGCCCACCGTTACGGGGGTTTCCCTAGTGCCCACTTCACAGTACGTTACTAGTAAATTAGAAAATGGCCGCGGAAAACCGCAAGGGCTCTGTCTATTCGGATTTTTGGAGCTCCTTTTTACTGCGGAACCAGGCACTCAGCGTGCCTGGTTCCGCAGTAAAAAGGAGCTCCTAAAAATAATTTTCTTACAAATCCAACTTCACGTCTTAAGTTGGTCGACTTACTCCTAAACTAAGAACCCGTGATAATTTTCCTTTAAAATTAATTACGTGTCCTACCTATTCAATTTTTTCAGATTTCCTGAAATAGCAGTTTAGCTGGTAGGAAGGAGGGGCGGGGGGGAAGGTGTAATGCACACGTCACAAGTAAATTAGAAAATGGCCGTGGAAAACCAGGTCACGTGATGAGGGCTCCGTCGATTCGGTTTTTTGGAGCTCCTTTTTACTGTGAAATCAGGCACGCTGAACTAATCTAACTATTTTAAATACATTTCTATGCGATATAGTAGATAAGAAAATTGTAGTTATTTAAGTTAGTTCAATGTCAAACATTTTCGTAAGAAGACAAACGGGATGCGCGGGTCTTATATTTCATTTAGTAAATATTAAGTACTAGCTGTTTTCCGCAGCTTCACCCGCGTGGACAACGTGCCTATGAATTTTCGAGGGTGCGCAGTATTCTATGTGTTAATCCAGGTCCTAAACTGTCTATCTAAAGCTGTTTTCCGCAGCTTCACCCGCGTGGACAACGTGCCTATGAATTTTCGAGGGTGCGCAGTATTCTATGTGTTAATCCAGGTCCTAAACTGTCTATCTACCAAATTTCAGCCAGATCCGTTTAGTAGTTTTTGCGTGAAAGAGTAACAATCATACATCCATACGTTCGAACAACCTTTCGTGTTTATAATATTAGTGGGATTATTATCGATTATCTGTTTGTTAACTCTCTTTTTCAACCGAATTCCAAAAAGGAGAATGTTTCCAATTCGACTGTATGTTGTTTTTTTGGTATGTTTGTTAAGCGATATCTTCGCAGATTGTGAACCGATTTTCATGATTATTTTTTTATTCGATAGATTATGCTCCCGAGTTAGTCACATATGAATTTGATCAAAATCGGTGTAGTATTTTAATGCAAAAGTGTACTAAGTTGTTGCGATGGAAGTCGGTTTTTTAACATGTTTAGCGTTTTCAATTATTTTTTAATTTCTTTTACGTTCCAAAGAAGTCGAAAAATTGACGTGATACTCGTATGTTGCACAGAGATAGTTGCGAGGAAAGGTAGTCTACTTAGACTATTAATTAGCAAAGCTTGACAAAGGTCCTAAGGAATCTGGAGAAAACTTATTTAAGACCTCATTCCGAGAAGGTTGAAACGTGTTAAAATAATATCGAACGTAAGCCTTTTCATTTTAAGTTCAAATCAGAGCGAGCTTCAACGCGGCTGTTACGTTGAAACCGAATGCCCATTCAGTTTCCCATTGCGTTGGGGAATCTTGGTAAGCCCGCTTCCATCTTCGGCAACATCGTCACTTACCACCAGGTGAGATGTTGTCAAGGGTTTACCAATTGTGAATAAAAAAAAATCTCGATTTTTACATGTTTTATTACTTTTTATCACTGCCAAATAAGTCTAAAAAAGTGTTCAATTAAAATGAAAGGTCTTTAAAGTCATCGATTTTTGTGTGTTGGTTTCATTCAACATTAAATATTTGTTTTTGAGAAATTTTTCAATTATTGCCAAAAACAAGGTCTACAGTATAGTTATTTACATCAAAAGTATTAATATTTTTAAAATTGTATTCAATTAAATCGTTTTAAGGTTCCGTACAAAAAAAAACAAAACGGAACCTTATAGGATCACTCGTGCGTCTGTCTGTCTGTCCGTCCGTCTGTCCAAGCCAATTTGCTCCGAATGTACTGGGCCAAATCAGATGAAATTTGGTAGGATGCTGTAATCCTATGACCCAAACACAGACGTGCAAAGTAAATGAATATTTTTTTGAATAAGGGTTATTTTCGTTGGACAAATTAGGAAATATAAAAAATAAGTTTCGGAAACCTTGTTGTGTCCTATATCAAATGAAAGGGCTCGGTCTCACGATCTTAAATATATTTTTGTTCATATTGTAAAATAAATAGTTTTTATTTTATTCATAAAAGAAGACGAAAATTTACCATTCCCCCCCTGTTCTCCGAAACTACTGAGCCTAAAATTTTGAAAAAAATACAAAATATAGTTCATTGCTTGTAGATTACATAAATTATTATATTATTTCCTGTAATTTACAGGAAAACCTTTCTATCAATTGAAAAAAAAGTGGTAAACTCAATGTTATACGTTCACCTACGGAAAATAGTTCTAGTCATAATAGAAAATAGTCTATCGGTGTTTTACAGGATTCATTTTGGAAAGTGTGTCCTGGAGCTTCACGACCTTATTCCCCCTCTGCATTTCATCATCGAACGACCCGGTACGGAGGGCGATTCCACCCCTTTGTCGTTGATGTTCCACTTTCAGGCACGAAGCGTTTTGCTTCTTCGTTCATTATGCGAACGGGCAACGAGTGGAACTCCCTGCCGGCGTCTGTATTCCTATAATTAAGAATCTTCAAGACGAGAGTGAATATGCACTTTTTGAGCTTGTGCGTTACATCCCCGGCTGCATCGGCACTTACTATCAGGTGACGTGCAGCCAAACGAACTAAAATTTTTATTTAACAAAAAGAAGTTCACTAAAACACCACTAGATTGCGCTAGTAGTAGTTAACTGTATAGAGTACTACTCATTTGTGGGACGAATCGGCTTTTTACCAGCTATATGCCTTAGATTCTATCGACCGACGTTAGCACGAGAGACTCATTGGCGACGAGGAACTTGTATCAAACAGGCTCCAAAGCTTCGAGCATCTCCACAAAGTCGCCTGTCTATCGGTGTTCTACAGGATTCATTTCGGAGAGTGTATCCTGAAGCTTCACGACCTCTTTCCCCCTCTCAATTTCATCATCGGACGACCAGGTGCGGAGGGTGGTTCCACCCCTTTGTCGTCAATGTTCCACTTTTACACACGAAGCGTTTTGCTTCTTCGTTCATCATGCGAACAGCCCAGGGGTGGAATTCCCTTCCGGCGTCTGTATTCCCCGATTCGTAAAATTTAGGAATCTTCAAGACAAGAGTGAATAGGCACTTTGCATCGGCACTTACCATCAGGTGTGGTGCAGCCAAACACACTCAAATTTTTAATAATAATAAAAAAAACTCGCATCTTACTGTGAGGGTTTCAAATTTGATATTTTGTATTTGACTTTGGCATTGTACGGAACCCTCTTCACGCGAGTTCACCTCGCACTTGGCCGGTTTTATTTTATTACTAGCTTTACACAGTCTTTTAATGGTTTTAATTGAATATTGTCATTTGCCCCATCATAGGGCCTACCCTGTCGTAGAAACAATGTCCACGATAAATGCATAAGCTAGTAAATAAATAAACAAACTCATCGCAAAGAGGATTAACAGCTTGTCATAATATTAGAGTTACCTAATCCTACTTAGATACCTACTCAATAAACATAAAACATCTCAGACCATTGAAAAGATATATCATTTTCGGTCTCTGGCATTATTTCCCATAATCCCGAAAAGGGCTGATGAAAATTCATGAAAGTCTTTAAGATGAATACCTTATACGAAAGAATGTTGACCCATGATAATCCGATTACTTACTTACCCTTATTTATTTCTTTAAGTAGATACTTTATTTTAATAGACCTCTAAGGTTGTTTTCACGACTTCCACGATATTTACTTTTTACACAATGTTTCAAAATGGCAGAGTATTTAATTTTAATTTAAAAAACGCTTAACACATTGGGCTGGGCCCTCTTAATAATGATGATGATGATACACGTTAAAAAACCGACTTCCATCGCAAAACCTTGGTACATTTTTGCATTGTTATTTTTGGTTTTTGTTAATTTTCTAATAAAGTAATACACTGATTTTAATAAAATTTATATAGAAACACACGGGAAGCACTAGCTTTCAAATAAAAAAAAACGAGCGAGAACTACAGTACTCGCATATGATGTGTAACATGTGACAAAATACTTATGAAATTAATTAATTATCGGGTCGTACATTCACGGGCCGACCCTTCGAATAGTAGGTATGTCATCTTTGCCTTTGCCATCACACTAGGCGGCATGGCTATGACAACCTTAGTTTTCGAGAATTAAAAAACGTTCTCATTTCCTGTTACACATTTCCGTCCCATTTCACGAAATCACTGTTACACATTTCCGTCACATTTTACGAAATCACTCCCACAAATTGCAGGAAAGCGAGAGCAAAGCTCATTCGTCAGATCGAATAGCGCGCGCTTTCGCGACTTCCTGTTACACATTTCCGTCCCATGTTACACATTTCCGTCCCATTTTACGAAATCACTCCCACAAATTGCAGGAAAGCGAGAGCAAAGATGTTACACATCAAAAAAAGAATCATCACAATCGGTTCACCCAGTCAAAAGTTCTGCGGTAACACACATAAAAACGAAAAAAAACACAGTCGAATTGGAAGTCGGTTAAAAATAAGAAGCCAACTTTAAAGTACTGCACCCTGTAGATATGCAGTATGTAAGTAGAGTGTTCATATGGTGTAAATAAAACATTTATCGATACTCTGATGTTTCTTAGACCGTCGTTAAAAGCATTTACGATCTGTAAAAACTCGCTGACTTGACAAGACTATAATACACACGAGAGTCGTAAAGTAGCGTAACTAGGTGAAATAAATAGTTTCATAGACATTCATTTATCTATACTTATACCTATTACAAAGAGATATCAAAAATTTGAAAGTATATAAGTTTAGATATAAGACACAATCTCCGAAACTTCTCACCCGATTTCCAAAATTCTTTTATTATTATTTAGAATGGACCAGGCTAATACATAGATCTCAATATCGATATGCACCGCAACAGCACATTTACATTTTACCACAAAACTGAAAAAAATCGAAGTTTATTAATATTTAGAATGGACCAGGCTAATACATAGATCTCACAATCGATATGCACCGCAACAACAGCTCCTAATTTACATTTTACCACAAAACTGAAAAAAACCAAAGTGGGTCGGTAGTAAGTACCTAGTTATTATAGGACGAGCTGGTTTCCCAGGCGTTTAATGCACCCATTTCGCGTAGTTGGCCGGCAGCAATGCGAAGCTAGCTTATCCAAGAAGCCTAGTAGCCCCCGAAGGTTGCTGATGGCTTCCAGAAGTGTCCTCATGTCTCGGAAACATCAGCAACGGCATTGTGAGTTTCCACCTCTCTGCAATCCAGAAGGACCGCCTCCGTAGCTCAGAGGCAAAGTTCACTGGCTTTACACAGGAGGTCGCGGGTTCGATTCCCGGAGGGGTCAATTCTAAGACTCGGTTTGGTTGGTGGTAGGGCATTTTCTAAGCCCGCCTGGCTAGCTACCACCATCTTATCTAAGTCTTGCCGCCAAATATCAATGTTGATATCATTGGTGTGTTCCGGCATGAAGATAAGATAGCCAGTTCCCCATTGCGTTGGGAAATCTTGGTAAGCCCGCTTCCATCTTCGGCAACATCGTCACTTACCACCAGGTGAGATGTTGTCAAGGGTTTACCAATTGTAAATAAAAAAAAAAAGGATGTGGTTTTCCAAGCACGCGCGGCTGAGCGGGCTGTTTGTAATCCCCAGGGTGGACAGATGTTAGCAAAGTTACCGTGGTCAGTAACGGCTGTACTGTATTGCCTGATGGTAACGTATCATATCCCACTTCTGAAATAACTGTAATTGACTGAGCGAGCGCGAAGCGTTTCTGTTTCAGCTTGGACAAAAAATGCTTTCGTATGTCCAGATGTCTGGATGTCTGGGTTCTGTACGGCTATTCTCCTCTACATGTTACAATTCTTAACTGATTCTCGTGAAATTTTGTGAGCAGGCTCAATAATTAGTTGTACGGACTTTTTTGTCGATTCAGTGTTTGTGGAATTTTAAAAAGGGTTAAAAACGTAAATAAACGACTTCAAAATGAAATTTACTCAAAAGTATGAAATAATATTATTATTATACTCAAATACACGACATTCACCAACAATAACGAAATCAAAGGTGGGTACAAATTAAATAAGGGGCTTAATTTTTTTTGAGTTCGGTGTCAGCACACAACTACTTAGGTACGTATCAAATGTTTTATAATCAATAGTTTGCTGACACCAACCTCCAAAAAAATTTAAGACCCTTAATTCATTCGTACCCACCTTTGATTTCGTTATTGTTGGTTAATGTCGTGTATTTAAGTATAATAATATTATTTCATACTTTTGAGTAAATTTCATTTTGAAGTCGTTTTTCAGTTTTTTAAACTTTTCTTTTTGTGATAATGCTGTCTATCTAACAACGTTATACCCAATCACCTACTCGCCAATAGGAATTATCAAATAATAATGCATGTTTTTCATTAAAAGATACAGAGTCCTGTGGCTTCCATCATCATCTCAGCAGCATGAGAGTTAAATCTTCCATCATCAGCTCATCTGAATAACCCGAAAGAATACAACTATCGGTCTATGACGTATGTATCTATATTTAAATAATTATCCACTAACTCGTACCCGTTAATGAGTGGTACCTTTCTTAATCAGCTCATCATCATGAAATAATGACTGCCAAATGCAAATACTTTAATGGCTTTAGAAAACGTATGAAACACGTAATACTTGCCTATAAAATTTGAGGGTTGCCCTCGATTTCCCTGGGATTCCATCATCAGATCCTGGTTTCCTTATCATGGTACCACCCTTGGAATATCTTCTTTCCAACAAAAAACAATCATCAAAATCGGTTCATAAACGACGAAGTTATCCGCGGACAAACAAAAAAAATTAATATAAAAGTAAAATTAAAAATTTTAAAAACCCACCGACACAAAAAATGAATTCTAAAAACTAACAAATAATATTTTAAACCTATTATAATTACTATCGTCACATATATTATGTAAGTTCAAATATTTTATTTTCCAAGCGTTGTCGCGTCGGGGGACCGCTAAGTGAGAAAAACAGGTGTAGTGTACGATACGAGCGATCTTAAGTTTCATAGTTTCATATAATATAGTCTACGCTCTGCGCGCGAGCTCGGTGTGCGGTATGCGGCGCGGGGGTGGGCGTCACCAAGTGCGGTGACCCGAACGGGCAGACGACGTTGACGGTGGTGTCGATTTTGCGAATTTTTCGGAGTAAATTCTTTTGTTGCAATCTGCGACTACACCTGTTTTTCTCACTTAGCGGTCCCCCGACGCGATAACGCTTGGAAAATAAAATATTTGAACTTACATAATATATGTGACGATAGTAATTATAATAGGTTTAAAATATTATTTGTTAGTTTTTAGAATTCATTTTTTGTGTCGGTGAGTTTTTAAAATTTTTAATTTTACTTTTATTTTGTCCTTTTTAAAGTAGGTATAAATATTAGGAAGGTATTTATAGTGATTAGTTAGTTGAGTTAGTAACTTAGTTAGGTACTAGGTATCATTATTAGTTTCAATTTACTAGATTAAGTTTTAACTACCTACTCTAAGGTTAGGTTAAAGATAAGGACCAGAGAAAGCTCTTCAATAATCCGCATGACAGATCAGCTTTAGCAGAATTGATAAGACTAAGAAGTAATAATACACATACATAAGGCTCAATTCCCTGTGGGGCAGAGTCGAAGCGACGCAGCGACGTCAGATCATCAACTATTAAAGAGCTGATGATCTTCAAACGGCTGATCAGGTCATGGTTACCTTACCATATACTTTCAATATCATTGAAGTAACACAGTACTAAATTTCGAATCGATCGGACATAAGGAAGTTAGTCAGATCCCCTCATCAACTAGAAAGGAGCCGATGATGTTCAAACGGCTGAACAGATTTTCATGAAACATGGCTAAGAACACTCAGGATAAAATTATCTATGACACAAAAAAAACTAAACGGAAATCGGTTCATCCGTTTGGGAGCTACGATACCACAGACAGATACACAGACAGACAGACAGACACGTCAAACTTATAACACCCCTCTCTTTTGCGTCGGGGGTTAAAAATATATAAATTCGAATTGAGAAACTCCTCCTTTTTTAAAAATAATCAAATTCCGCCATTTCGAAAAACTCGCGAGGTCCTCAGCTCACAGAGCCCCTAGTTAAATTAGCGTATAAAAAGTAAGTGCCTAGATAAGCAGGAAATCTGCAGCTTAACTTCAGAAACAGAAGTTTTTACCTTGTTAGGTGCTTCCAAGCTTGGTTGACTGTTTATACTTTGCAGTCCGGTTAAATGTTTAGCCCCATTTACGAATATTAAGTTCAAGTACCAGTTATTAAACAAGCTGAAGTACTTACACTTAACGTATTATTACATCATAGACTCCTTCGTTTACTTATAAATTATCTTATAACGAAAAGACAAAAAACTAAAGGAGTTATAATAGGCTGTTATAGGTAAAGTACCTTTCTTTACAATTTTCCAACAATGTAACCAAGACTCTCACCATATCAGTCCAAAAAACGTCCACTGCTGGACAAAGGCCTCCTCCACCGGTCCTGCGCTGCCCACATCCAGTGGTTTCCCGCGATCTTCACCAGCTCGTCGGTCCATTGCGTGGAAGGCCTTCCTACGCTACGTTTTCCGGTGCGCGGTCGCCACTCCAGAACTTTACTGCCCCAACAGCCATCTATTCTACGAGCTATGTGCCCTGCCCACTGCCACTTTAGTTTAGAGATTCTTTGAGCTAAGTCGGTTACTTTGCTTCTCCTGCGGATCTTCTCATTTCTGATTCTATCGCGTAGGGAATTTCCGAGCATAGCTCGCTCCATTGCCCTTTGGGCGATCTTGAGTCTTCTTATGACCAAGACTCTCACTTACAATTAAAATCGATGATAGTGCGACTAGCTTATAAACAAAAACTGGCCAAGTGCGAGTCGGACTCGCGCACTGAGGGTTCCGTACATAACAAATTTGGGCACGAAACCCAATAAACATCAACGAGTACCACAATCAGTGTAAAAGACAAACTTAGCTTTGCAGTTGAAAAAATGCTCTCGCTTACATCGATATACGTCACGGTCATTCCTTCGCCTGCAAATATTAGTTTGTGATCGCAAAATAAAAATCTGTGATTTAACTACAAATTTACAACATTATTCTTTACTTGTGCTGCGAGACTTTGTTTCTTGCCAAATTTCATAAAGATAGCCGTAAAATGACCGTATCTTTTTATCGCTATGACTTAGGAGATTGACTTTTTTACAGCTTCTAGGGGTCTTAGACCTTAGTATGTGATATTAATTTCAACTTGATACCTTTACGAATTCCTGAGGTTGTGACCGACACACAGAGGGACAACAAAGTGATCCTATGAGGGTTCCCTTATTCGTTTTGAGTTACGGAACCCTAAGAAATCTAGTCATTAACGATCGGGTGCCAATTTCAGTAGCGATATTTGATTACATTGTTGGAAAAATCTAATGAAATGTACTTTACTAATAGCATCACAACCACAGTCTAAAAAAATCAAACGTATCAGCATAATCATTAACGATCGGGTGCCAATGTCAGTAGCGATATTTGATTACATTGTTGGAAAAATCTAATGAAATGTACTTCACTAATAGCATCACAACCACAGTCTAAAAAAATCTAACGTATCATAGCATAATCATTAACGATCGGGTGCCAATGTCAGTAGCGATATTTGATTACATTGTTGGAAAAATGTAATGAAAGGTACTTTACTAAAAGCATCACAACCACAGTCTAAAAAAATCTAACGTATCAGCATAATCATTAACGATCGGGTGCCAATTTCAGTAGCGATATTTGATTACATTGTTGGAAAAATCTAATGAAATGTACTTCACTAATAGCATCACAACCACAGTCTAAAAAAATCTAACGTATCATAGCATAATCATTAACGATCGGGTGCCAATGTCAGTAGCGATATTTGATTACATTGTTGGAAAAATGTAATGAAAGGTACTTTACTAAAAGCATCACAACCACAGTCTAAAAAAATCTAACGTATCAGCA
This sequence comes from Coleophora flavipennella, assembly GCA_947284805.1. Classification (NCBI taxonomy): domain Eukaryota; kingdom Metazoa; phylum Arthropoda; class Insecta; order Lepidoptera; family Coleophoridae; genus Coleophora; species Coleophora flavipennella. The sequence goes on along the minus strand of OX369280.1, from coordinate 7,579,982 downwards.
TAATCATTAACGATCGGGTGCCAATGTCAGTAGTGATATTTGATTACATTGTTGGAAAAATCTAATGAAATGTACTTTACTAATAGCATCACAACCACAGTCTAAAAAAATCTAACGTATCAGCATAATCATTAACGATCGGGTGCCAATGTCAGTAGCGATATTTGATTACATTGTTGGAAAAATCTAATGAAATGTACTTCACTAATAGCATCACAACCACAGTCTAAAAAAATCTAACGTATCATAGCATAATCATTAACGATCGGGTGCCAATGTCAGTAGCGATATTTGATTACATTGTTGGAAAAATGTAATGAAATGTACTTCACTAATAGCATCACAACCACAGTCTAAAAAAATCTAACGTACCATAGCATAATCATTAACGATCGGGTGCCAATGTCAGTAGCGATATTTGATTACGTTGTTGGAAAAATGTAATGAAAGGTACTTTACTAAAAGCATCACCACCAGTCAAAAAAAATCGAACCACTATACGGGAGTGCCGACAGAAGTGAAAACTTTTTACAGTTTTATACATTTTGACCCTGCGAGGGTTCCTAGTACGGTGGCGGTTACATTGCAGGTTACAGTGTCGCGAGTTCAATGGTTTTTTCCCATCTCAAATACAGTTTTATTGTAAGTTTTGGCCGTTCGAGTGTTCCTTGCGGTGGCGGTAACAATACAAGTTACAGTGTCGCGAGTTTAACAAGTTTTTTCCCTATCTTAAAAAATGTCTAACGCGCCTAAAGAAGTTTTCACTTCAAAAACCTATACAGTCTTCCAAAGGAGTCATCTAGACAAGGCAATCGTGCTGGCTGAGGGGGGAAGCCGAGCCCAAACTGCCATAGCCACCGTTGTTCAGCCGTTTGGGACAATTCATTCCAGTAGTAGGAGAACGTAACCAGCAGTTAACGCAAACATAAGGGTCACAAGGAGGCTTGAGTTTCCATACAAGCGTAGTTCCGCTTTAATATAAAAACTACATGCCTGATTGAATCCAAACTTTGCAAATATATTGAGTAGACACATATCGATGTTTGTAATTGAAGAGAACGTGAAGAAACTAGCGCCATTTAGTATGATGGTACAGAACTCTTTGTGCTTTGCGGTTCTGACTCGCACTTGGCCGGTTTTTTAACCGACTTCAAAAAAGGAGGAGGTTCTATGTTCGACTGTATATTTTTTTATTTTTAATGTATGTTCACCGATTTTTCCGTCAATTGTGAACCGATTTTCAAAATTATTTTTTTATTCTAAAGAGTATACTCCCGAGGGGGTTCCATTGTCACCAAGTCAGGATCTGATGATGGAATCCCAGGGAAATCGAGAGCAACTCTCAGACTACTTATTACGTGATTCATATATTTTCTAAAGCTATTAATATACTTGCGTCTGTTAGTCATCATCTCATGTTGATAAGCTGATGAAGGCAGGTACAACTACTTATTGGTTAGGAGTTGGAGGAAAATTATTTCAATATTATACATAGATATATACGTAGGTTGTATAGACCGATAGGTTGTATTCTTTCAGGGTATTCAGATGAGCTGATGATGGACGATTGACTTTCATGCTATGGACTTAAATCATCCATCATCATCTATTCTGCTGAGATGATGATGGAAGCCACAGGACTTGGTATCTGTTAATGAAACACATGTATTATGATTTGATAATTCCTATTGGTGAGTAGGTGATTGGGTTTAACGTTGTTAAGTAGATAGCATTATCACTAAAAATAAAGAAAATAAAAATAAAAGTTTAAAAAAACTAAAAACCGACTTCAAAATAAATTCACTTAAAAGAATGAAATAATATTATTACACTAAAATACACAACATTAACCAAAAATTACGAAATCAAAGGTGGGTACGAATTAAATTAGGTGCTTAAATTTTTTTTGAGGTCGGTGTCAGCAAACCATCGAATCTAAAACATTTGATACGCAAGTAACTGTGTGCTGGTACCGATCTCAAAAAAAATTTAAAGCCCCTCATTTAATCCGTACCCACCTTTGATTTCGTTATTGTTGGTTAATGTTGTGTATTTAAGTATAATATTATTTCATACTTTTAAGTGAATTTCATTTTGAAGTCGTTTTTTAGTTTTTTTTAACTTTTATTGTTTAAACATAGCTTTGAAAAAACAATAATCTAGTTAATTTAAAGTATGATGAGCATCATGATGAGGATCAATGATGATGAGGATCATAATGATGATCATGAGGATAATGATGCGGTTCATTGATGATGACGATGATGAGGATCATGATGATTGTGATGAGGATCATAAGGATCATGAGGATCATGATTCATGAGGATCATGGTGAGGATCATGATGAGAATCATGATGAGGATCATGATGAGGATCAATGATGATGAGGATGCAGATGATGATGATGATGATTAACTTTCTTAGTGTTAATTTATTACATAATCATCCAGCGCCCTAAGGACTATATGGTACTGGTAAATACTGCATAAATAAAACATACATAAATGATTATTATTGCACAAGTTGATAAAAATGCTATGCAATAGCTTTACCGCGGCAGTCCCCGAGTGCCACAGGTCTTCTTTTTAAAAACATTTATTTTTTGTGAAAGCTATGGAACCCTACTTTGCGCCAACGGGATTCCATTACTAATGTAACTGTTTAAGAAACGATTTAAGAAAAATGTTCGGAAGAATGGACGGGTCTCGTACGCTTAAGAGTAGATATCTATCTGTACTTACTAATATACTTTGCATAAAGGTAACTTCACCGCTTACACCATTTCGAGTCGGTACCCTAAATATTGATAAAATAGTGAAAAACCAGCTCCGATGAAAAAAGTATTCCCTGAGGAAATGTCTTATTTTTTTCATCTACCTTACAATTCCTGGTGGTAAATGACCATGATCCCGAAGATGAAGCGAACTTACCAAATTACCCAACGGAATAGGAAACTTGTTATGTTATCTTTATGCCAGAACGTGTCAATAAGACTTGGATAAGATGGTGGTACTATAGCCAGGCGACTTATAAAATCCCTACAACCAACCCATCCGTATCAAACAAAATTATACCCTACCGGGGATCGAACCTGTGACCTGGTGTGAAGCGAGTGAGCTAACCACCACTACACGGAGGCGGTTATATGTGTGACTTCATCAACATCACATCAGCTCATATATACACGTCCTCACCGTTGGAGCTCGAGCTTACCCTGAATCAGGGCGATCGGGCCTTAGTCGACCACGCGGGCCCAGAGCGGTTTGGTCAACTTTGCACACAACCTTCGAGTTTCTTAGCAGGCGTGTGCAGGTTTCCTCACGATGTTTTTCTTCACCTTGAGAGCGTCGGATAAACGTACATAATATGAGACTGAAATTCGAAAACACTTCGTACATGGCAGGACTTGAACCACGACTTCTCGGATATGAGGTAGCGGCCCTTGCGTGACTTATAACGTGCTAAACAGTAACAGTAAAGCCATAATTTCATCAACCGTGCCCTAAATATTTTATCTTAACTCTCCATAACGACCGTTAACATTTAATCCTTCCATTAAAGAGAGCAAAAGTTTAAATAAGGTTAGGATTACAGCTAGGAAATTTTGATGAAAAATATAATTCAGTGGATCAAGTTATAAATAACTTGCTGGCTGAGGTTTCAGGCAAACTTCGTTATTAGTGAAAGTCACTGCTCTTTTAATTCGCCGTGTTTTAAAAGAAATGTTGAACCCTGTTTATTGTACTTTGTGTTCATATATTTTTGTTTCCTTCAGGTTTGTAAGAACAATGCTCACTTAGATCAAAATGTAAAGTTAAGACGTTATGAGATAATGGACAACGCTTAACTAAAGACCAAATTAAATCTCAACAACATAATACAATTTGGCAATTTTGTTTATTTTTTTTATTTTTAGGGTTTCGTACAACAAAAAACGAAACCCCTATAGGATCACTTGTGCGTCTGTCTGTCTGTCCGTCCGTCTGTCACAGCCAATTTGCTCCGAATCTAAAGGACCAAATCAGGTGAAATTTGGTAGGATGGTGTAATATATTGGTGTATGGTAGGTGTAGGGTATGGTGTAATACAGTGCAATATAGTACGTTTACTTACGGAAAATACTTCACTAAAACATCACTAGACAGCGCTAGTAGTATTTTTTTGTTGCTTGCGTTTGTGTCATTTGTTTGTCATGTGAATAGTTATCATTGTTATAGTTGTGTGGAGAGGTGTGGTGGTGCTGAACCCTCATACCGCGAGTCCAACTCCCACTTGGTCACAACAAACTCACAAAATAATCACATTTCGAAAGACTTAAGAACTATAAACCTAATATTATTTACCTGGTACTTTTATTTGCTTTTATTTCAAGAGTTTTTAAGTTGTTATAAAGTAAATGCTTGATTCAAAATTTTATAAAAGTATATCGTATTTCCTACGATTTGATTAAACATAATATGTAGATGATCCTGGGAACTTGATTCCACCTTCGCAGTTCATTATCAGATAAAACAAGACAAAAAAAATTCAAGCGGTTTTAGGTTTACGGATGTTTGTAACATTGCATGTTAAACAATAGCTTGTAAAAAAAGATACAGTTGAATTGAGAGTGTCCTCCGAGAGAGAATTAAGACAATAAATTTTAACAAACATACACACTGACGTACGGCCAGTTGCAGAAACGTATTTAATCGTCCTTTAAATGCTAATGGGGTATCTCAGACACTTAATTTTTTTGTGAATAATCGAGATTTTTAAAATGGAGCGAGCTATGCTCCGTGTTTTCCTACGCGCTCCAATCAGAAATGAGGAGATCCGTAGGAGAACTAAGGTAACCGACATAACTCATAGAATCACTTAACTTAAGAGGCAGTAGACAGGGCACATAGCTTGTAGAACAGATGGCCGTTGGGGCAGTAAAGTTTTCAAGTGGTGACCGCGCACGGGAAGACGAAGGAAGGTCGACCTGGTGAAGATCGATAGAAGCCGCAGTGCAGGACCAGTCGTCGTGAAAATCCTTAGGGTAGGCCTTTGTACAGCAGTGGACGTCTTTCGGCTGATGTAATGATGATGATGATTTAAGATTTTAAAGGTAAGAGAAGCGTATACCTAGCGAGATCGTTATCGTTAACAACCTATAACGTCTAGGGCGCGGGTCTCTTCCCAAGATCGGGAAGGTTAAGAAATACTCCACACGTAGAGGCCAAGTCTAGGTTGTTGGAGGTTGTAGGGCTAGAGGCAAACCCCACTTTTAGAAGTTTTTCACGCCACCTATAAGACATTAGTTCGATTTTAAATCATATAAAACGCGGCAGTTATAATTACGTCATAAGTAAATGTTAAAACATTATAACTGTATGCATGCGGTTGAATGAATCGAGGCTCTTATCAGTAAAACCGCATAATTTGCCTGCAGAGAACAAAAGACGCTGGCGTGTGGGCCGGTAACTGGTACTGAGTGGTATTGTGTCGTGCGGAAAGACAGGCTTGCATAGCCGCGTGGCCGGCCGGCGCTCAGACGCGCTAGCACTGACCCACAGGTGGGAGCGCGAGGCGGACGCGCTGAATGTTTTCCGCAAAAACTGTCACGCCAGAAGGCTGTGGTCGAGCTGCACTAACGGAGACAAGGCACCGGGTCCCAATAAGCAGAGAGTAGGAATCCCGCGTTACTCCGACCACGTCATATGCCTAACTATGAAACGATACAACCATCTCCCAAACTGTTAGTCGGCGCGCGGACTGCCCGCCCGCGGCGTTTCTTTGGCTTGTTTTATACGCGCGGTCATGCGTTTGACTATGAAAAGATACATGCATATCGCAAGGTGTAAACTACTGCGCGGACTGCCTGCGGGGGGCGTACGCGTTTCTTTGGCTGGTTTTATACGCGCGGTCATGCCCTTGATTATAAAACGATACAAGCAGCACGCGGACTTCCGCGTGGAGCGTAGGCGTTTCAATGAAATCTGACCTAATGAACGTAGTAACGATTTAGATATAGATTGCTAAATTCAGAACCGATTTCGCTTTCCCTTTATATCTCTAGTGCCATTGGATAATACCATCATGTACCATTAAAAGTACAAGTAATAATAACCTTAGACTCGTAAAACGACATAATAGATGATTCACCTCGCTACTGACCCAGGAATTCGTATTCCTTCCTACTCTTTGCACTTCTCTGTCTCCCATTATCTACGTATCTATTTAAACAAAAAATGGTTTTCCAATAATAGCGCTCGAACTTTGCCTATGTATCTTGGTGAATCTACAGCAGTTTAATTTACAACAGGAATCTTTATTTTTTTTCGACATTTAAGGAACGCTACACGATTCGACAACGCCTTGATTAAAAATTTCTATTATGACATAAAAATATAATTTACGAAGTTATCTTAAAAGTAGGCAGGCCATGAGTAAGTGGACCGATGACCTGGTAAAGGTCGCGGGAAGCCGCTAGATGCGGGCAGCGCAGAACCGGTCGTCGTGGAGATCCTTGGGGGAGGCCTATGTCCAGCAGTGGACTTCCTTCAGCTGGTATGATGATCTTAAAAAAAAAACTGTGCTCTGTCGCTTAACGTTCCGTGCGCTGCGTCCAATTTATGGTTTTTGTGGCCGTCTGAGGTGGTCTTCTTGTAGAGTCCACGAAAAATAATTTAATCCACTAATTTCGGACAATCGAGAACTTCTTATCATCATTTAAGCTCAAATACGACGCCACTGGGGCGTTCGAGCCTAACTTGAATTATATAACTATGAATCGGGCCTTAGTTGGCCACAGTGCGGGTTGATCGACTTCGCACAGAACCTTAGAGTTTCTTCGCAGGCATGTGCAGGTTTCCTCACGATGTTTGCCTTCACCGTAAGAGCGTTGGATAAAAGTATTTAAGAAATTGAAATTCGAAAACACATTGGTACGTGGCAAGATTAGAACCACGACCTCCCGGATAGGAGGTAGCAGCTCTAGCCGATAGCACACCCCGGACACTGCATACAATGGTCGTGAAATGACATTTATAAAAACAAATGACGGAGCATACAAAATCACGGCGAAATCCTTTACGTTCGAGAACTAAACTATTACCTATCTGTATCAATCTGGGTGACGAGGGGGTGAGGTCACAATCTAGAAAGCGGCGGGGAGTGTCCGTACTGTATGTTATTACTAATATATTGTATATACTTTGCCGATAGGCCACCGACTCTGACAATAAAAACAATTGTGGCAATACCTAGACAGATTATTTTATTTAATTTCAAGTTGAGCTATTAATGAAAGGTTTCTTTACGATATCTCCACAGACAAGACCAGAGCTTTTAAATCAAAGAAGTAATATTGCTTGTAAGCAAATACCAAAGAGCTGAACTATCTAGAGGATAAACAAATAGAAAATAAACATTTTCTGAAAGGCAGATTTACTAAAGGTTAATTACTTTCGTTTTGGTAAAGTTGCAATTGATGTAGAATTGAGAAAGTTTTCTGAAAAATAAATTTCAGTGTTAAAGCATTAGGTACCTAAGTGACATTACTTTGGGTTGAAATGTTAGTCTGCAAATAGTTTACACGCAATCAAAAGAAACACATCGGAAAAAAAAACATTCAATGAAAACTAAAATCCTCAGATCTTCTAAATCGTCAATACTTCATACAAAAATAACACAAGTCTGCGATGAAAAAGTTTTTTTTTAATAATTGCAGGTCAAACGCGTTGATGTTAACCTATATGTTGCATATACAGTGTAAACTCTGTATAACGTCACTCGATATTACGATTCACTCTTTGAAACTTCAAATTTTCTGGCTCCAGTTGGTTTACTTTAACGCTAATTTCTCTCTGTATAACGAAAACTCTCAATAACATCCGGTCCCTTGAGTGTCGCTATATAGAGTTTACATTGTATAATATTTATTTTATTGTATCACGTCAATTTTTTAGCACTTAAGTTGAACAAATATATCTCTTTAATTTAATATATTCGCGTGTTTTTTAACAACATTAATTCCATAATCTGTATTTACATGTATTTAATCTGCCATCCTTAACTTTATGGCTGATCATTCTGTAGTCTATGACCAACCGTTTTATAGTCTGTGACTGTGGCCAACCAAAGTAATAAAACAAAACCAAAAAGGCAAACAAAACGAAGCCAAAACTCATAAAAGAAAACCAACAAAACGTAGATTTTTCAAAAAAACAACGTTATTATTAATTTTTCTGTTTGAAAATAGTAATTTTATTTCATTTGATAGCTAAAGACCATAATAAAACTGAGTAAAAAAATCTTAAATAATTTTCATTCATTTTATCAAATATTTGCTCCATATTTTTTTTTATCAAAAAGCTATATCATCTGAATCTTGTAAATTTGTCGTGGTATATATCATATGACCACTGTTTTATATTACTTTTACAACATTTATAAGAAATAATAACAGTTTTTAAAAAAACTTTCGAAAAAAATATTTTTTGCATATCTGTCTAATTACTCCCATACTTTTTATCAAGTAACATAAATGGGATACCAAATATCTATTTTTATATCCAAAATCGGTAAGCCCTTGACATCATCTCATCTGTAAATGACGATGATGCCGAAGATGAAAGCGAAATTACCAAGATTCCTTAACGAAATGGGGAACTAGCTATCTTATCTTTTAGTCTGAACACATCAAACGCTGTTAATATTGATGCTTGGCGGCAAGGCTTAGATAAGAAAGTGGTAGTTAGCCAGGCGGGCTTAGAAAATGCCCTTCCACTAACCAAACTAAGTCATACAAAGTTAGACTCCGTCGGGAATCGAACCCGCGACCTCCTGATGTGAAGCTAATGGACTGAAGCATAACGCCACGGAGGCAGCGATGGTCAATATATTACTTCTCGTAATTACAATATAGAGCGTCGGTGGCGTAACGGCCAGGTACGCCGACTCTTGTCCGGAAGGTCGTGGTTTGAATCCTGCCACGTACCGATTTCATATGTACGTTTATCCGACGCTCTTAGGGTGAAGGAAAATATCGTGAGGACACCTGCACACGCTTTCAAAGAAACTCGCAGGTTGTGTATGAAGTCGACCAACCCGCACTGGGCCTGCGTGGTCGACTAAGGCCCGATAAGAATTCAGGGTACGCTCGAGCCCCTCGGTGGGGACGTAAATGAGTTGATATGAAGATGAATTACAATATGGGTTTCTGCAAAAAATATTATTATAACGCACTTAACGCGGAGCCCTTTGCGCACCGCGCATCTATTTTATAGAAGCTATAGTAACACGCAGTATTCTGCGAACATTTCAATTGGCTACCTCGGTTCAAAAGATATAGCTCTATTTTCATACTGAAAGATGGTGTAGGCTATGATGTAGGCTTAGCAGGTACTGTAGAGAACATATAGCTCTAAGTTTATTCATTACATCTCTTTTTGTAATCTTGCTATCCGCGGATCGTGTTAAAATCTAAGTTTAAATTTAAACTAGTAGGTCGTTCGAAAACTTTTCCAAAACAGTTGAGATTCATTCTTTTATTACCGTTTGCCAGGACAGATGTTCCTTTTCGAGTGTGATATCTATAGCAAGAATACATATACTAGCTAGATCTGATAATCTGATCCTGATAATTAATCAGCCGGCAAAGCTCTATATCTTACAAAGTGAATAAAGAAAGCTCTACCTCATTTCTTATAACTAACAAGTACATTTTCAATTATACCTCTAGTCTAGGATTAGACCCCCGGAAGAGTCGTTGGTGTGTCATAGTACTTAAGTCCCTGGCATCCCCTATTAGAACAAGAACATAAATATGAGGAGTTTAAAAACATACAAACTGATGACTCTTATTTCAACTAGACAAAGTTTTTGCTTTAAAATAACACAACTTTTCCTAGGCTAGCACCCTACCCGGGATAGGGTGGTGGGACGATACGAGTAGTTCCTCTTTAAACTACTCGCTGCCTGTGATGAAAAAAGTTCTAAATACAAACTTTCGGAAATAAATGAGCGAACGTGTGCTGGAATTTAAATGGACACTCGTGTTTCGCTTAATTTATGTAGGCTCGATGGCATCTACCCGATAATATACGAGTAATTACATTAATAATCGCTTAACTGGCAGTGGACAGGGCACATAGCTCGTAAAACAGATGGCTGTTGGGGTAGTAAAGTTCTCGAGAGCCGAGAGCACACCGGAAAACGTAGCGTAGGTAGCCCTTCTATGCGGTGGACCAACGGCCTGGTGAAGATCGGTTGTCGTTGAAATCCTCGGGGGAGGCCTTTGTCCAGCAGTGGACGTTTTTCGGCTGTTAAGATGAATCACATCAACAGAGAATTTAGATTTGGCTTATTTTGGTATTGAATTATTTGTGGAAGTCCAGAGAAGGTTTAAAAGGTGAATAAATATGAAAACGCTCGGAATTAAATTTAAAAAAAAAATATTTTGGTTGACTTCACACACAACCTTCGAGTTTTTATACATACACTTAAGTAAATTTTTTTGCTGTTCGTTTGTCTCACTAAAACTCGAGAACGGCTGGACCGATTTGGCTAATTTTGGTATTGAATTATTTGTGGAAGTCCAGAGAAGGTTTAAAAGGTGAATAAATATAAAAACGCTCGGAATTAAATAAAAAAAAATTTGGTTGACTTCACACACAACTTTCGATATTTTTTTGCTGTTCGTTTGTCTCGCTAAAACTCGAGAACGGCTGGACCGATTTAACTAATTTTGGTATTGAATTATTTGTGGAAGTCCAGAGAAGGATTAAAAAGTGAATAAATATGAAAAAACTCGGAATTAAATAAAAAAAAATTTGGTTGACTTCACACACAACTTTCGATATTTTTTGCTGTTCGTTTGTCTCGCTAAAACTCGAGAACGGCTGGACCGATTTGGCTAATTTTGGTATTGAATTATATGTGGAAGTCCAGAGAAGGTTTAAAAGGTGAATAAATATGAAAACGCTCGGAATTAAATAATAAAAAAAAATTTGGTTGACTTCACACACAACCTTCGAGTTTTTATACATACACTTAAGTATATTTTTTTGCTGTTCGTTAGTCTCGCTAAAACTCGAAACCGGCTGGACCGATTTTGCTAATTTTGGTATTGAATTATTTGTGGAAGTCCAGAGAAGGTTTAAAAGGTGAATAAATATGAAAATCCTTGGAATTAAATAAAAAAAAACAAACAATTAAATATCAGTCAAAAAATAATTGGTTAAGGGTAGGGTAGTGTAGTGTAGGTGTAGTGTAGTTAGGGTAAGGTAGGGTAGTGTAGTATAGGCTAGGGTAGTGTAGGGTAGGGTAGGGTAGTGCAGTGTAGTGAATGTAGGGTAGAGTAGTGTAGGGTAGGGTAATGTGTAGGGTAGGGTAGTGTACGGTAGGGTAGTGCAGTGTAGTGAATGTAGGGTAGGGTAGTGTAGGTTAGGGTAATGTGTAGGGTAGGGTAGTGTAGGTTAGGGTAGGGTAGTGCAGTGTAGTGAATGTAGGGTAGGGTAGGATAGTGTAGGGTAGGGTAGGATAGTGTAGGGTAGGGTAATGTGAAGGGTAGTGTAGTGTAGGGTAGAGTAGTGCAGTGTAGTGAATGTAGGGTAGGGTAGGATAATGTAGGGTAGGGTAGTGTAGGGTAGGGTAGGGTAGTGCAGTGTAGTGAATGTAGGGTAGGGTAGTGTAGGGTAGGGTAATGTGTAGGGTAGGGTAGTGCAGTGTAGTGAATGTAGGGTAGGATAGTGTAGGGTAGGGTAATGTGTAGGGTAAGGTAATGTAGTTTATAGGTTAGGGTAGTGAAGTGTAGTGTAAAGTGGAACGAAGTTCGCCGGGACAGCTAGTCTTTATATATATAAATCTTCTGTCCGTGTGTTAGTCATTGAACTCCTCCTAAACGGCTGGACCGATTTCGCTAATTCTTTTTTTGTCGAGTTCGTTATTGTCAGGAGAAGGTTCTTATGTAGGGTAGGGTAGGGTAGGGTAGTGTAATGTAGTGTAGGGTAGGGTAGTGTAGGGTAGGGTAGGGTAGTGTAGGGTAGGGTAGGGTAGTGTAGGGTAGGGTAGGGTAGTGTAGGGTAGGGTAGTGTAGTGTAGGGTAGTGTAGGGTAGAGTAGGGTAGTGTAGTGTATTGTAGGGTAGTGTAGTGTAGGGTAGAGTAGTGTAGGGTAGGGTAGTGTAGGGTAGGGTAGTGTAGGGTAGGGTAGTGTAGTGAAGGGTAGGGTAGTGTAGTGTAGTGTAGTTTAGGGTAGGGTAAGGCAGTGTAATGTAATGTAAGGCGGTACGTAGTTCGCCGGGACAGCTAGTAATATATAAAAATGAATCGCAAAATGTGTTGGTAAGCGCATAACTCGAGAACGGCTGGACCGATTTCGCTAATTCTTTTTTTGTCGAGTTCGTTTTTGTCAGGAGAAGGTTTTTATGTAGGGTAGGGTAGGGTAGGGTAGTGTAGTGTAGGGTAGGGTAGTGTAGGGTAGAGTAGGGTAGTGTAGGGTAAGGTAGGGTAGTGTAGTGTAGTGTAGGGTAGCGTAGGGTGGTGTAGTGTAGTGTATGTAGGGTAGGGTAGGTGTAGTGTAGTTAGGGTAAGGTAGGGTAGTGTAATATAGGCTAGGGTAGTGCAGGGTAGAGTAGTGTGGGGTAGGGTAGTGTAGTGTAGGGTAGAGTAGTGTAGGGTAGGGTAGTGTAGGGTAGGGTAGTGTAGTGTAGGGTAGGGTAGTGTAGTGTAGTGTAGTGTAGGGTAGGGTAGGGTAGGGCAGTGTAATGTAATGTAAGGCGGTACGTAGTTCGCCGGGACAGCTAGTAATTATAATAAAGGCTTTTGTAGTATACATTATCACTAGAATTAGTAGTGTTATCTAGTTACTTATTGCAACTACATACAGAGCAACGCCTCCCAATGCGTGGTGGCTACTTGAAAATTTACTGACACATCGGCCGTCTCTCCTGGAAGCTATATGCCCCGCCCAGTGGGCCGCTGGATGCAGGCAGCGCTTACGCTGTACCGGTATTTACCATTCGATATGGAAACCCTGTAAGTCATCATCAACATCATCATTTAAACCAAAAGATGTACCCTGTAAACAAAGACACACCCTGCACATTTCATAGAACGGGTCAGAAATGACATTTCAAAAAAGGAATGATGGAACAAACAAAATGGCGGCGAAATTCTATAGCGACAACCAAACTGTAACCAATCTGTATAAATCGGGGTGCGAAGGGGGTGAGGTCGCAATCTAGAGAGCGGCAGGGAGTGTCCATACTGTATGTTAGTACTAATGTATATACTTTGCCAAGGATTTCCATATCGAATGGTAAATACCGGTACAGCGTAAGCGCTGCCTGCATCCAGCGGCCCACTGGGCGGGGCATATAGCTTCCAGGAGAGACGGCCGATGTGTCAGTAAATTTTCAAGTAGCCACCACGCATTGGGAGGCGTTGCTCTGTATGTAGTTGCAATAAGTAACTAGATAACACTACTAATTCTAGTGATAATGTATACTACAAAAGCCTTTATTATAATTACTAGCTGTCCCGGCGAACTACGTACCGCCTTACATTACATTACACTGCCCTACCCTACCCTACCCTACCCTACACTACACTACACTACACTACCCTACCCTACACTACACTACCCTACCCTACACTACCCTACCCTACACTACTCTACCCTACACTACACTACCCTACCCCACACTACTCTACCCTGCACTACCCTAGCCTATATTACACTACCCTACCTTACCCTAACTACACTACACCTACCCTACCCTACATACACTACACTACACCACCCTACGCTACCCTACACTACACTACACTACCCTACCTTACCCTACACTACCCTACTCTACCCTACACTACCCTACCCTACACTACACTACCCTACCCTACCCTACATAAAAACCTTCTCCTGACAAAAACGAACTCGACAAAAAAAGAATTAGCGTTTTACTTAGACTACTTATTACATGTATAAATCTAAAGTTTCGAATGGTGGTTAGCTGGTTCAGTTTGGTTCGCATCTCCCTTATCCCGAAAAACTTCCCGTTCCAGTTCAAGCGCGTGTAGATACCTGTGAGCGTCTCTTGCAATGATAATAAACAAGTGTTTTATTTTCGGATTTAGGATCTCAAATGATTAATATTCATGTAGTTTTTCTTAACTTCCATAATTTATCATGTTCAGTTATCCACACGAGTGAAATCGCGGGCAAAAGCTAATCTTCATTAGCTCATATTTTTGTGTACTTTTTTTACTCCTCCAGTGAAATTATCAATAGGTCTTCTAAAGTTGGAATATTAAACGCACTGTCACAAATCACTTAAGAAGAAGAAAAAAATATGATTCAAATAATATAAAATGGTAAATAGAATCATTTGCTTTAAGAATGACCTTCAATTTTAAAACAATAAATTCTATCTACAACAGTAACTAAATTCAAAATATTTTGCAATGGTCTCATTATTTGTCACCCAAACGTAAGCCTGGCGCCTTTCTCTATCACACCGCATAAAGTTAGTATCGTGTGAAAGAAAAAGCCTACCAACACTATTTCGCAATGTTGTCATTTCGCTCGCTCAGTAGTCAGACGGCCAAGTGCAGCGCTAGAGTATGCACGTGTCCCTTAGTAGATAGATGATTTTGCCAGCAAAAAGTACGCGAAAAGTACTTAATAGTAGATAATGACAGCAAGATATACTCTGATTTGTTTAGAAGATACTGACACTACTGAATACCTCGCTAAATATTCAAAAATCAAGGTGGGTGTCTTCGCGAGTGCATGCAAAATGATATTTTACGCCTAACTACATAAAAATCACGAAATCACAAAAATGTAAGTTAGGAGTTCATGTCACTTCGCCTTCGATATGTACTTTCTTTCTGATTTTTATTGTAAATAATTGCTTGAACCTTTTTTTTCTCTTCTTATTCAATGAACTATGTTTTATAATACTATTTACTGTTCGAAACTGTAACCTTATAGTCCTAGCGGTACGCCAAAAATAGCTGCAAATGGTGTTAAAAGCATGGAAATCTGAAAGATTGATCTTTAGTCCAAATGATTTAAATTGATTCATAGCATCAAAAAAAAAATAGAAAAAAAGAGAGGAGTTATAGGTAACTATTTTTTGTATGGGAAAAACTTTTTTTTGTACGGGAAAAACTTTTTTCTGTACTGACTTTTTGTGTGTGGTATTAAATGAAAGAGATTTTTGAGCCAAATCAAAAAATATATCACATCTTGACATTTCAGTCTCTTGTTTTAAATTAAAATAAAAATCATTTTCAAAACATACCAAGTTCCTCCATATACGATACCGTTTAATAATTTTTGGTAAATTATGCCTCAAACGATACTTACTATCCTCATATCTAGCTCCAAGAAAGCAATTTTATAAATATTTACAAGTTGTATTTTTAAAATTTTTCATTATTTTGTTATTTAAATTGCATTTTTGTATGGAGGGTCCAAAATTTTTTTGGAGTCTTTGGGGAATATTGTTGATTGGGATGGGTACAAGCCCCAGCTTTTTTAATTTCAGTTTTAATTTTAGTTAACCGCATCGTATCTGGAGGAACCCAAACTTGGCATGTTTTAAAAATGATTTTTATTTTAATTTAAAACATGTTTCAAGATTCATGGTATTTATTCAAAATAGGTGCAAATTACACTCTTCCTGATAGTCATAAAATAATAATAACATAATTTCATCTGTGGAAAATCAAGAAATAAAAAATCATTAGTTGATAATGTGAAAGTTCAATCCTTGAAATAAACCACATTATGTCATTAGAACATTAAAACAATATAACACGAAAAGATAAACATAAAAATCATTGAATGTGACTAAAATATCATGATTTGATATACAGGATGTAACATAAAGGTGTGGTGATACTTTAAGGTGGGCTTGTACTCATCAAACTGAGCAACTTTAGTTCTGCAACTTTACTGAAATCGCGAAATTTTTATTTGATTTTTCATACAAAACCGTTTAATCAACTGGCCGATTTGTACGAAAAATCAAAAAAAAATTGCGATTTCAGCAAAGTTGTAGAACAAAAGTTGTTCAGTTTGATGGGTACAAGCCCACCTTAAAGTATCACCACATCTTTATGTTACACCCTGTATATATTGAATTGTCTCAATAAGCCCTTTCATTTGTTACCACACACCATAGGTTTCAGAACAATATTAAAATTTGTTCCCATACAAATGAAAAAAGATAACGTCCTATCTTCTCTCCCTTTTTTTTTGGTGCTACGTGTCATACTGATTCACATGGCCTAAAATCTACGTCACAAAATTTAAATCTTTCTTTTTACTTAAAAATCACAATGCCTTTACAAGTTGACCGATCCTGTCCTTTGCCTAGCTCACTCGCACAGTTTTTAATTCAGATCCAAACCTTGCAGGTACAGTTAACGTCTAGTAGTACAAATTTTTTTTCAGTGCACTGTCAAAGAATAAAGACTATGTATTTTGTACTAATAATTCAAGTCTAAACGCAAATTGTCAGCAGGCCATTATCGGGCTGCAGCCATACACTCTTAGGTTGTGCATTATCTGGTCGGGCATTACCCCATAATGCATGTATCCAAATAAAAAAAATCCTGGAACCTTGATTCTTCCTCCAGGTTCATCAACAGTTCAGTTCCCCATTGCGTTGGGGAATCTTGGTAAGCCCGCTTCCATCTTCGGCAACATCATCACTCACCACCAGGTGAGATGTTGTCAAGGGTTTACCAATTGTTAATTAAAAAAAAAAAAAACAGTTCAAACAAAAAAGACCTATTGTCATCGGAATACGGCAAATAAAATATTTTTTAGACAGGAGGGATCCCAGAGACATAATGAGACTATTCTGGCCGGGCTAACATCATAACATGAGCGTCATAATTAGAAAAAATATGGATAAGAAAGGTATAGCAAAAGGAAAAATATGTAGAGGTGCTGAAAAAAATATTGTAACCCCCCACCCATACTAGTGAAAGTTGTTTTTGACTACACCTCCTCATCTATAAGAACTACATGTAAATTTATAAAAGGGAAAGCTAACTAACTGGTATATCAACGCACAGCTGAAACCACTGGAAAGATAATATAATAACTATAAGGAGGAAATTAAATCAATAAATAAAAAAATTAAAAAATATGGGGGCCTCCAGGCACGAAAAAACATATTTTTGTGAACCTACGTAACGGGGTTTCATTGAATTGGTTCTTTTATTAAGTGGTATTTTTTAACCACATATTTCTATTGGATAAAGCTCGCCCAAGTTGTTAAAAAGTATTTCTGGTTTTTGAAAATTATTGGACCTAGAAATACGATTTAGGGTTTTCCGAGACCAACAGTTTTCCATTAATTAATGCAAAACCCCACTATGCGTGGTCCGGCACGAACTTGGCCGATTTTTTAAATATGATTATACTCGTCTCGACTGTACTTTACTCGCACTAAAAACTAGCAGTTAGTCACTGTCAAGTCAGTTCGAATTGAGTTTTTTTAGTATCAAACACATGTGCCTTATACTGAATTGGAATAGGTTTTTATTTATTGGTTCTATTAGCATCCAAGCCATCTGTGCGAAAACCTATTTGTTTTTTTACAAGCTTTCATTTTACTTGCAATGTATGTATGTTTGTACGAGTGGAATCTTGCAACTAAATTTTGAAGCAGATATCTTCAACCGATTGAGCTGAAATTTTGTATACACGTTCAGTTTGGATGACAATGCATGGTTAACTGTGTGGCGTCATTCTAAATCCAATATGGCGGACCCCCAACGATGGTGGACCAGTTTTTTTTTATGCACCCAATGATATGGGTATCAAAGTATAGGGTTGGCTGAGAAGAATACGAAATAATTAAAATTTAAAATAAAAGCTTGTACCTAAAAGTTTTTAGGTTTTTGGAAAATTATTTAAAGTTAAAGTTAGGTAATTTTTATTAAGTACTTTAAACACGCTGTATGCTACACAAACGGTCAGTTGAAAAAATGATCATCAGATAACATTTTTTTTAAAAGCTTTTATTTAATTTGCAATGTTTGTATGTATGTATGTTAGCAAGTTTGCTTGGGTCAGATCTTGCAAACGATTTTAGAGCGGCTTCTGGAAATCCAATTGAGCTGAAATTTTGGATGAAGCTGACAATAGATCCTTTTGGTATATTGAAGTGAATCTGATGATCAATTTTAGAGGTGGAATCAAGGTCTTTGATTCGTCTTTTTTTTCCATAGAATCGTAGAAAATACTGTATTCCCTTTTTTTAGGGTTCTGTAGGTAACCCGGCGCCACTCGCTACCGGGTAATAAATACCCCAGAGTACCTAAATTCTAGGTATCTTCTAACCGATAAATAATTATACACACGCACACCAAGGGCCAATCAGTTCGCATGCGGCATTTGACGACTACTATGGTTTTTCAACTCACTAATGGTACAAAAGATTTTTTATAAATTTTGATACTTTGTAAGACCTAGCTCTCATTTGGAATAAATGAACATTACAACTTGCATTTACCGTTTTATTTATATACAGAGATGTCTTTAACACCAATGCATCGTGAAACTTTCAAATACAAAGTTATTTTCTTATATAACGCCAATCAAAATCTGTGGTATTTTTTACCCGGTAGCGAGTATTTGTGTCTGAAAACACCTAGCGCTACTAGTTATAAATTTATAGTTTATTGTTTGTCAAAAACAACATTTTGTTCTACAATAGTTCATGTTACTAGCTTTGTCATCTATACTTCTATAATAATAATAAAAAGAGAAAAGATTTGATTGTTTGTTTTGAATAGGCTCCGAAACTACTACAACGATTTGAAAATTCTTTTACCGTTGGGAAGCTACACTATTCGCGGTTGCTATAGGCTAAATTATATTTTAAAAAAAATTGGGATTCTTACTAAAACTCAAATAATGTAACCCAAGGTGTAAAAAATGACCTAAAAATTCCTGCAATATTTACAAAAAGTAGTGTAGTGTAGTGGTAGAGTAGTGTAGTGTAGTGTGAGGCGGTACGAAGTTCGCCGGGACTAGACGTGCGCGCCGCGCTACTGTTACCCAGCGGCGGCGCGCCGACCTGTCGGGGTCGGCGTGGTGGCGCCGCGCCGGCGTGGGTATTTTTTTTTTCTATCCAGCAGTAGGTACCTATTTGAGTATTTTGAGTTACTAAATTACAGAAAAATAATTGCGTATGACCGAATGAAAACTTTTATTACGCACTTACTAACTACTGTGTGTGTTCTTTACATGACTCGTAATTATTATGAATAAAAATAATTTTATTCACGCGTTTTATTTCTACACTAGCAAATAATCTTATGCTTTGTATTTAAGAATCTTCACCAGATACTTACCTAAGTGTAACAAAATACGAAATAAAATAATGAACTGGCTTTTTATCAATTTAAGGATATCTGTAAAAGCTTTTTTTATTGCATTTATCATTATGTGAACTAAAACATCAGTTAAATGAACAGTTTACCAAATTTGGATTTAATTATGTGACGGGGGGGTGAGGTCGACTTGAGAGAGCGGCAGGGAGTGTCCATACTGTACGTATGAGAGAATGTCTCGGCGGCGGCGGCGCGTTCCGAAGTCGGCGCGGCGCGGCGCGCACGTCTAGCCGGGACAGCTGTTAGTAGCACAGAATTACAATATAGGCAATATCAAATGTTGATATCATTGGGGCGTTCCGGTATGAAGATAAGATAGCCAGTTCCCCATTGCGTTGGAGAATCTTGGTAAGCCCGCTTCCATCTTCGGCAACATCGTCACTTACCACCAGGTGAGATGTTGTCAAGGGTTTACCAATTGTTAATAAAAAAAAATATATCGCAATACTGTGGTAGTAGATATAAAATTAAATGCATTGTACAGTTGCAATTGAAAGATGGATGGTGCGGAATGCATTGTGAACCCAACGAGTTTGCCTAATTTAACCCACAAACGGCATTAATTAACATTCTAATGAACTATTTCGATGCAAGGGTCTAAAATGGCCTATAAATTTTAGACAGAAGTTCGGTTGTATGAAAAACTAACGTCAGTAAAATAGTTCTGCTAAATCAATGATGATTATGCAGGATTTTGTTAAGGTGGACAACGCCTTATCCTTAAATTCCCTGCCTTAACCTTTTACCCATGTAAATTACCGTCTTTTAATTTACAACTTTTCTAAATACGTAAATAATTTAGGACTTCGCATATAGATCGTTCAGCTGATCAGCAGAATTTGTATGGGAATTCCATTTTTTTCGACAATGTTTAAAAGTAGTATTCGATCAAACGTTGTGATACTTTTATTTTACAACTTTTCTAAAAACGTAAATAATTTAGGACTTGTCATATGAATCGTTCAGCTGATCAGCAGAATTTGTATGGGAATTCCATTTTTTTTCCCAAAAATGTTTAAAGTAGTATTCGATCAAACGTTGTGATTGTAAAACCCAGTAAAACGCCTCGAACCGCTCCGTAAAAGCCATTTACACTGAAAATGTTAAATGTTCCACGAATTAGCATTTAGTTCGTGCGTTTGTTACATACGACTGTTTATCCTATGACCCGTTGGTAATGGATTCTCTAAAGCAACGAGAAAATGTCGCCTAATATATTATGAATACCTAATCCATAAAAGTATCCATAGCGTCGGTGGCGTAATGGCTAGGGCTGCCACCTCCTGTCCGGGAGGTCGTGGATCGAACCTGCTACGTACCAATGTGATTTCGAATTTAAATTTCATCTGTACGTTCATCCGACGCTCTTACGGTGAAGGAAAACATCGGGAGGAAACCTACACACGCCTGCGAAGAAATTTGCAGGTTGTGTGTTAAGTCAACCAACCCGCACTGAGCCCGCGTGGTCGACTAAGGCCCGATCGTCCTAATTAAGGGTAGGCTCGAGCCCCTCGGTGGGGACGTACATGAGCTGATATGAATGAATCCAAAAAACCATTTAGGGTCCGTACATCCCATGATAAAAAAGAACCTTTGTAAGATTAGGTACTAATGTGTCCTCGTCTGTCACACATAATTTTCTACGAATCTACTGGACAAAAAAGGGTGAAATTTATAAATTGATTACAGGGTTTGATGATTCAATCAAAGGCGTGATAGTGTACATGAATGAATTTCAATTTTGTTGTTGATTTTGGAGAGAAAAATGGAAAGTTTTTTTATTCGAGTGCACCATATGTGACGTATTAAATGAAAAAGCTCCTTAAAACCACAAATATACAGGTATAAAAAAATGCGTAAGTCCAGTTTTTTTACACTTCATACAAATCAATCGGCTGATCGACCAATTTTGTTAAGTTTTGTATGGAGGGCCTTTTTTTGAGAATTGACTATCGGTTTCTTGGGGAAAGTTGTTCAGTATGATGCTTCGAACCCCCAGTTAACGGGTTTTTACCAATTTTTACTCTCTGTTTATATTTTTTATAATTTAAAAATACACAGTTTAAAAGATATTTATGAAAATATACGAAAAAGGAGCATCCTTAACCCACAAAAAACTTACTGAGTCAAAAATTTTGAAAAGTAGGTAATATAAGGATTCTTCTACAGTTTACAGTAAAAACATAAACAAATATTGGAAGTAATATAAGTGCATTTCTGGTAGGCATTAAACACAAGCCTTTGAAAAGTGGTAGCTAAAGGTTGTCACAATAAGAGTGCACTTTTTAAATTAAGTGTAATTTTTTTTTCGTGCATGTGGTAACTCTGAAATTTGACAGCTGTTACCTGTATTTATTCCGATTATTAAAAATGGAGCGCTTTACGACAGAACAACGCGTTATAATTGTGAAAACTTATTACAAAAATTTGGAAAGTTATGCTGAGACCGCTCGCAAACTTCGCCGAATTTTCTGTCGAGAAAGTGCACCTAATGTGTCAACCATTCGAAGATTGGTCAAAAAATTTGAAGAAACTGGGTCGATTACGAACAGTAAGACTCCTGTGCGTCAAAGTACCGGTCGGTCTCTTGAAAACATTGCTGCTGTAAACGACAGCGTCGCCGAAAACCCGAAAACATCAATTCGGCATCGTTCTCAAGAACTTTAAATTTCTCGAAGCACTATGCAGCGAATTTTGACAAAAGACCTCCACCTTCATGCGTACGAAATTCAGCTTACTCAGGAGCTTAAATCAGCAGACCATGGAAAGCGCCGGCAATTCGTTCAATGGGTAATTGCAAAGTAAAGTCAATGGCAATTTTTCGAAAAAACTCATCTTCTCCGATGAAGCGCATTTCCATTTGAATGGCTTCGTGAATACACAAAATTGACGAATTTGGGGCCAAGAAAATCCTCATACAATTCATGAGAAACAAATGCACCCACAACGAGCAACTGTCTGGTGCGGATTTTGGTCAGGCGGCGTGATTGGGCCTTTGAAAACGAGGCCGTAATTGCAGTGACTAGGGTTGCCAACCGTACTCTAAAATAGAGTATTGTACTCTATTTCATGTAGGTGTACTTTGTCATCTATAACATTAATAGAGTACGCTAAAATACTCTTTTTTACATAAACTGACTTTTGGCACAAAATTTTGAATGCCATACAAGTCCAATTAATATTAATTACAAAAAAATGACTTTATTTTTACTGAATTTAACATACTTGTACCCAAAGCCATAAAACTGAATGTGAATTGGCGAGAACAGAGGAACAGGGCTACATTGAAATTGATAAAAAAGGAACTCCTAATCTATATAAATATAATATAATTAGGATGTTTGGAGTCTTATAATTCTTTTAAAAACAATAAAAATTGTTAAGTACTGCAAAAAGCACTAAAATACATTTTAATATTTGATTAAGTGGTACTCTTTTTTATTAATCTGTACTCTTTATTTACACTCTCTGAAATCAGAAATACTCTACTTCTTTTAGAAAAAGTTGGCAACCCTAGCAGTGACTGTGAAAGGCATTCGTTACAGGAACATGATAACGGAGTTCTTGTAGCCTCAACTGGACGGCATGGATTTGGACGACATGTGGTTTCAGTAAGACGGCGCCACCTGCCACACCGCTTATGAAACAATCGATTTATTGCAGGAACGATTTCCAGGAAATTATCTCAAGAAATTCTGATGTCAACTGGCCACCACGATTAGGTAATTGGGGACGCTATATCATAAACCTGGCAGTCTAGCGTATCTGGTAGATGTGCGAGAGGGCTTGGCCACCACGATTATGCGATTTAACGCCGTGCGATTTTTTTATTTGGGGTTTAGTGAAATTTTAGTTTTATGCGAATAAACCAGAAACAATTCCTGAGCTCAAATCCGACATTCAACGCGTCATCGGTGAGATTCAGCCACATCTCTGTGAAAAAGTCATGGAAAATTTCATGAAAAGAGTAATGGCGTGTCATCAGATCCGTGGAAATCGAATCGGGCCATTTGCCGAATATTTTATTCCATACTTAATCGCAACATGTCTTCTTTAAAATCCAATAAAAAAATCACAACTCTCTAAAAAATACTTGTTTTTATTTTAAAATGAAAAAGTGCACTCTTACTGAGACACCCTTTACTTCTCATGCCCTGGTAACGGCATGAGTTATGAAAACAGGTAACCCGAGGTTGCTACAGGAAGTTGTCGGCGACCCGAGGTTCCTACGGGCCTTTCTGGAGGGGGTGGGGGGCTAGATTGGCAGTAGCGCCAACCAACTTAAATGGACACATCGGTCGCCTGGGTGCGGAAACGAGTCCGTCCGTAACTTATAGATCGGGGAGAAAGATTTTCGTATTTTGTAAGTATGAATTTGTAATCAAATCTCTTTGCTTGTATTATTTGTACCTGGTTGGTTATGATAAAATTAAAAAGGTGAACATTCGAAATATTATTACTTTTTTTTATTTTTTATTAAAAAGGTAAAAATGCAACACAGACAACATGTTCAAATTTCGATCTCATATGTACGTTTATCTGACGCTCTTACGGTAAAGAAACATCGTGACAAAACGTGCACACATCTGCGAAGAAACTCAAAGGTTGTGTGTGAGGTTGACTAACCCGCACTGGGCCCGCGTGGTCGACTAAGGCCCGATTGCCCTAATTCAGGGTAGGTTCGAGCTCCTCGGCGGGGACGTATGTATGAGCTGATGTGATGATGGACCAAATGAAGTAGGACTGACTGATGTCAGTAGCACAAACTTGATTTAAGCGTTTCCAGTCTGCAAATTTTAATGTTCAAGATGCAGCTCGCTCTGGTCGCCCTGTGTAAATTTGCATACAAAATAAGAAGAAATTTTTTCCCCGACCTAATGTCATGTCATTAATTTTGAGCGATGAACTTAGCTGCGCGCAATCTATTGTACATATATATATATGTTTGTTCAGGTGGAATCTTGCAACTCAATTTTGAAGCAGATATCTTCAACCGATTGAGCTGAAATTTTGTATACACGTTCAGTTTGGATGACAATGCATGTTTAACTGTGTGATGTCATTCTAAATCCAACATGGTGGCACACCCAAGATTGCGGATCAGTTATTGTTTTATGCACACCTATGATATGGGTATTAAATCTATATAATAAATAAAAATGAATCCCTATTTCCCTTGGTCACGGACTGACTTGGCTGGACTGATTTCGCTAATTCTTTTTTTGTCGAGTTCGTTATTGTCAGGAGAAGGTTCTTATGTAGGGTAAGGTAGGGTAGGGTAGGGTAGTGTAGTTTAGTTTAGTGTAGTGTAGTATAGGATAGGGTAGGGTAGTGTAGTGTAGGGTAGGGTAGGGTAGGGTAGTGTAGGGTAGGGTAGGGTAGTGTAGTGTAGTGTAGGGTAGGGTAGGTTGTGTAGTGTAGTGTAAGGTGGTACGAAGTTCGCCGGGACAGCTAGTCGTGAATAAAAAAACGAATTAATTAAAATGATTTTCAAATTAAATCTTGTACCTAAACTAAAAGTTTGTAGGTTTTTCGAAAATTATTAACCCTAATATCGTAGCTTCATGGATACATTAACCGTCCCCCACCACAGCGCACCGCTCATACAGCGCACCGCTCATAACTCATGCCGAAAACTGTACACTTTGACTTGAATGATTGC
The DNA here is from genome assembly GCA_947284805.1 of Coleophora flavipennella. Classification (NCBI taxonomy): domain Eukaryota; kingdom Metazoa; phylum Arthropoda; class Insecta; order Lepidoptera; family Coleophoridae; genus Coleophora; species Coleophora flavipennella. The sequence goes on along the minus strand of OX369280.1, from coordinate 7,554,930 downwards.
TGAAGGTTCATAGGTCGACACCCCGAGGAAATAACTCCGTAAATCCCAACCCTGAGTTATTGCTCACCATTTGGTAAAGTCCTGTCGTTCAAATAGTGTCGCCATTAAGGAGAAAAAAATTCGGAGCCCTTTTTTTGCCTTCATGAGTGTCGCCCTTTGCAAGGTGTCGAAAACAAAAGGTTCCGACGTCGACTTCGCGATTTAATTTATTATGTGTCGTATTTATGGTGTTATTTATTACTTTAAATTAAAAATTTAATAAAATCACCATTGCATAAAAATATTACCCCTTTTTTTGGGGATCGGGTAAAGGACAGGAAAGGATTAGTATAGTAATGTCACTCACGGGATCAAGACGAATTTAACGATACCTCGCGCTTTAAAATACATCAAGCCGTTCAGAAGATATCGTGAAATAAAGAAACATACATACACGCATATGTAAATTTTATGGGCAGTTGTGTAAAAATGCCTTAACGAGTATTTTTAAAAATGTTAGTTATCATTTTATTATTTAGTGTGTTTAGATGCTATTAATTTTTTTTGAACGAAGTTCCTTAACGCGGTTTACGGATACAGTGAATTTACAGAATTCGTCACGTTACGTAACGAAATTTTGTGCGTAAAGTTCACAGCAGCGCTGCATTTGTTACGTCGTCTAATCAAACAAATATGCAGCTCTAACTTGCCTTCAAAGTATAGTTTTCTCATGACCAAAACGTAGTAAGCGCCACGAATTTCATGGCGCTCAACGTAAAACATGCTTAATGGGGTATACTAATAAGGTGCGAAACGATAATGCATGACCTGTGAATGTGAAGCCCGATAACTCGTGTCAAGGACTTGAACTGAATTAAAAGCTTGTACCTAAAAATAACTTCGTGCCTGATGAGGGTCCCCTGGCCGCACCAGTTTTATTTTATTGTTTAAAAGTTTTTTTTTATTTTTCTCTTTTGAGTGGCTCCCTATTAAACCTGGGTAAGCCTATAAAAATGCTTCTCGCACGAGAAAGCGGTGACAATACAGGGTATAAGGGACATTTTTCCGAAAACTGATAGGGTTCAGGTCATCATTTTAAACCATTTTATTTCACACATCCAGCTCATATATAAGTCCCCACCGAGGGGCTCGAGCCTACCCTAAACTAGGGCGATCGGGCCTTAGTAGAACACGCGGGCCCAGTGCGGGTAGGTCAACTTCACACAAGACCTTCGAGTTTCTTCGCAGATGTGTGCAGGTATCTCACAATGTTTTCCCTCACCGTAAGAGCGCCGGATTAACGTAGTTATGAGATCGAAATTCTAAAACACATTGGTACGTGGCAGGACTCGAACCACGACCTCCCGGATAGGAGGTAGCGGTCCATGCCGTTTGCGCCACCGACGCTCTATTACATTTTATTTCACTGGACTTTATTATATTGTTTTTAACCCGGCGTGAATGAAGTAAAAAATAGTTACACCAACTGCGCGGTGGGTATGACATACCCAAATATAGAAATTGTCGATTTTGATAACTAAAATGACTATTTATTACTGTAATATATTAATTAACATTAGGGACATGAGGTAAAATTATAAATTTACCCAGTTGTAGCTATAAAAGTATATATATTTCTATAAGAATAAGAATAAAGAATAAAAAGTTTATTTGCCAAAAATAGATAAATAAGATTAGTTTACTTGCGACCCCCACACTAGGCAAAGCCTGTCCTGCGAAAGTCAAAGATAGTTTACCAGCTCCGCGATCATGTAAGTATTAAATATTTTGTACATCCTTAAAGAAAAAAGTATTATAATTTATGAAAAGTCGCATGCATTGAAAGTTAGATGTATTAAAACAAAAACTACGCGTGTAAGTTGTAGGTGTGATGTGGTGTGTGTATGTGCGTGTGTAAAAGAGAAGAGAGAGAAAGAGGGGTTGTGTGTCTGTTCCTGTGTGTGGGCAGTTAGGGAAGGGTGGGGGAGGGGATTGCATCACTTATTACTTCATCTACATAGATCTGGTATGAATCTACGTTGTTACCTTCAGAAGATTCTCAGTTTAGTCGTGGGTCCAAGCCAGTATAGTGTTGCGAATTTTTGACTTAGCTTCTATTACTGACATCAGTTTGATGTTGCAAACTTTAGCAATTTTATTGTAAATAAAAGGGAATAGAAAGAGTTAAAAACGATGGGCAAATGATGTAAGTACAGAGAGCTGCATAGTTTTATAAACACGTCTGCTAAGCATCTTGTTATATTCAGCTGAATTGAGGACAGCCTTGTGAACGTACAGGGTGGCTCTCAAGATGAACAACTTCTGATGCTAAGAATATCAGCATCATTATATAATGTTATCGTTGGGTACCGGAAGGGTTTTCGGAGCATCACTTTTAAGACCGCTCTTTGTGTTCTCTCCAGTGCTTTTAAAGTGCTTGCAGCAGCACCTCCCCACACTAAGATGCAATAATTTAAAATCAATTCGCAAAGAGCAGTGTATACGGTTTTTAGCAAAGAACTGTCCACTGCATTTCTGAGAAATTTAAATGTATAAATTTGTTTGCGTGCCCTATTGGATGTTGATTCGATGTGGTCTCTGAAGGATAGTTTATCATCTCATTTAACACGTAGGTATCTTATCAGTTTAGTGTTCGTTAATTTCACACAGGAGAAGTCGGCTCCTTTATTCATATGTCGGAGCGTCATTGAAAACACGACCATTACCAGCTCGAGATACGTTTACCTATATCGTTAAACTTTATTTGGATCAAACGTCAGGTATTGGTACCTGGGTGAAACCGGTGGTGGCGTGAAAATCGCTTGTACTGTTGAGACGATCGTATATGATGATGAAAGATGACTGTAGGCTGTTTGTGATTAAGGTGGCAGCACTGAGTTGACAAGCCATATTAGCTGGCAGTGAGTCTCGGGGCAGACACTTTTTGACGGAGCGTCGAGCAGAACACAAGTAGTGGTGATCTGTGAGCAAAACGGACGTGTTACGCTATCGCTGGGATCACCACGTTTGCATGCATTGTAATCCAAGGCATCCTGTACAATTTCGATTGCCGAATGATTAAGACTATTAAAGGAGGACCTCTGTGATATAGCTGCATTGGGATTTCGACGCCCACCTGGTTTTATTTTAGGAGCTGAGGCTGTTGTTTTATGGAAGCAAAGATATTTAGTTTTTTGTGCGTTCCGTGTAAGTAGATTAAAGTCCAGCCACTACTTTATCTGAGACAGTCCAGATTCGACTTCTTCGATGCATTTGTGCCAGGATGGACCGTGAAAATAGCTGTGTCATCAGGAATCCGGGAATTTTCATTTACATAAATTAGAAATAAACTCGGACTTAAAATGCTGCCTTGCAGTAAACCGAAGGAGGCTGTTTTTAGCTCACTTTTTTCGCAGCCAACCTAAATGCACTGAGTTCACCTGAATGCACCTCTAATTCCCAAAGCCTTTAGCTATCACAAAACAAAGTAGTATTTTTTACACAAAAATCAACAATATTTATAGGAAAAATGACTTAATATCTAAAAAAACTGACATATTGACAACTGTGCACACAAAATTTAAAAATATATCTTTCTTCGAGATAACATAAAATCAACATAAAATACCTTCTTTTATGAGGTCTGATATTACGTACCTGCTGTGGTTTTGCGCACGTGTAGTTCACCAAAAATAAAAAAAATAATACAAAAATCACTTAAAATCATTCCTCGCGTTACCCCCTCCAGCTACCGAGCTAGCCGAGTTCCAGGAATCGCGCAGTTCAAAAATATTTAGTGTTTTATAAATTGGTGGGTATGAGATACCCGACCTCATTCATGCCGGGGTAATCGTGTAAAAAAAAAACAGCAACGGATACATGATTCGGTCGGTCGGTGATCGATCGCTGACTCACTGCTTGTGCATCGTACTGGCGCGACTTAGCGTTCCAAACAACACAAATATGTAGCTCTATATCAACGAATATTTCAGAAGAGGCAATAAAAAGTTATTTAGAAGTTATTACATTTTACAAATAGAAAATTGCAACCAAAGCAAAGAGGCCAGTGCGTCAGAGATACGAAACTTTTTTTTAAACTTGTCTCCAAACTTTTGAACGCAATATGAGGTGTGGACTTTTTAGCGAGAATTTTTAGCGTCTAGTTTGTCAGTTTTCTTTTATTATCCGAAAAATTACATTTTGTGGTTTTTTGGTGTATAATATTGATAGTGTATTTATCAACAAAGTACCATTTGTATGTTTATTGAGTAGGTTTATGAAATAAAATGGTTTGTACTGTGTTTCGAGTTCCCACAAGAAGTCCGTGAAAGCTTTAGCAAAAGTGCTATCATTTTGCTATAGTGTATAGGTTAGGTTATAGACTATATATATGATGTGAACGTGAAGAAATAGTTACCTTGAAGACTGAAAATTACTGAAGACGTAAACCATTCGACACGTAAAAAACGGTTGAGCTCTCTACGTAGATGAGGTGTTTTAAATCTGAGGGGAAACTTACACAACGCTATTCATGACAGATTGGTCAACGAAATTGATGAACTAAGATTACAGCCATCGATGTGGACCAAAGTTGTTACAACCCTAAGACACGTAAAAAATGGTTGAGCTCTCTACGTAGACCGGACACTTGTACTGCGCAGAACGCACACACTTTTGAAATGGTTTATTGATGTGTTTTAGCCTGAAGTAGTTCCTGAAAGTTAATTGAGTACTTTTCTATGTAATGGTCAATACCCTCACTCAACATCATTCATCACCAGTTTTTTTAAGGAGTTCCAAAAAATCAATAAAATCTATGATCTATGATGAAAAATACTTGATGAGCCCTGACGTGAGAAAATTTACACCTGAAAACTGCTTGTCTCAAAGGGTCCAGATACACGGACTGCATTTCTACTGCAAGCCAGCTGCTAATTCGCAGTTTGAATGCAGTTCTCCTAGTTACTTGCGCTTTAACTGCATCCAACCTGCATCCTAATTGAGAATTTGCAGCTAAAATGTAGTCCGTGTGTCTGGATCCTAAGTAAGTTTACAAACGCCAGGGACACAAAACAACTTCCACTAACTATATCTTTAGAACAAAACACTTGATAAAATAATTTTAAACTAACCGACTTCAAACGCACTAGTCGTAGTGACGATTTTTGAAGGTTCCCCTCGATTTCTCTGGAATGCCATCATCAGATCCTGGTTTACTTATCATGGTACCATCCTTGGGATATCTTCTTGCTGAAAAAAAAGAATTATCAATTTCGGTTCATAAACGACGAATTTATCCGCGAACACACATTATATGTATACAGGGTGACTTTTAATTAGTTCTTGATAACAAAAGGTATGCATGTACTCGTGATAACGAAGAACTTTCCCAAAGAAACTAAATGTCAAATATGAAAAAAAATGTTTGGTGCTCGATACATAATAAGTTATCAAACCGGCAAAAATGTATGAAGAACAAATTTTTTTTTATATTTGCCATATAGTTTCTTTGGGAAAGTTTTTTGTAATCACGAGTAGATTCATATCCATTGCTATCAAGAACTAATTAAAAGTTATCCTATATATACGGTCGAATTGAGAAACCTTCTCCTTTTTTGAAGTCAGAAAATGAAATATGTTGATAGAAAGCACTATGTACTGCATTAAACGACCAATCTAATGATCCCCACACGTGGGGGTGCTCAAAAATATTTTTTTTATGCCTCTTTTACTTCAATCATCATTTTAGCTCATATAATATGTCCCCACCGAGGGGCTCGATCCTGCCTTGAATTAGAGCGATCGGGCCTTAGTCGACCACGCGGGCCCAGAGCGGGTTGGTCGACTTCACACACAACCTGCGAGTTTCTTCGCAGGCGTGTGAAGGTTTCCTTACGATGTTTACCTTCATCGTCGTAAGAGCGTCGTCGGATAAACGTACATATGAAATCTAATTCGAAATCACATTGGTACGTGGCAGGATACGAACCACGACCTCCCGGACAGGAGGCGGCGGCCCTAGCCATTACACCAACGACGCTCTTTTCAATAGTGGCAGATAATTTTACTGTGACATACGCAAGGGCAGAAAGATAGACAGACGGATGGACATGATGAAATTACAAGGGTTCCCTTTTGTACACGACTGCCAACAAAAAAATAATGGATTGTTTTAACGAGCTATTCTTGTCTGTCTCGTAGGAGCTGTTTCCGAGAAAATATTTGGTTTCTCGGAAACGGCACCTACGATGTGGTTGAAATTTAGTATACGGAGGTTTTTAGGGGCGAATAATAGATCTAGCTAGGTCACATCTCTGGGAAAACGCGTATTTACGAGCAAAGCTCGGTCGCCAAGGTACTGTTTCTTTATTCCACGATATCTTTTTCATTTCATTCTTTTTTTAAGGCTTCATGTACTTTAGAGTGCGAAGGTATCGTTTAATTCGTCTTTTTTCTCTCTCGGACTGCGGAGGAGGCAAGGGGGAAAAATGCATTTACGCATACCAATACAGCCGGCTGTATTGGTTATGTGGGACTCAGAGTCCTGCGCCTATATGCATACATACACATATAAACATAAGGTATATATAAATAAATATGCACAGGCCCAGGACCGCACTACCCACTATCGACCCCCTGTTACCTTGGCAGCTAAGCTAGCGACGCCCACCCCCCTGTGCGAAAGTTAAATTCGTCTTGATCTCGTGAGAGACATAGGATACATTTTACTCAACTTACCAAAATAGAGGGGTAATGTAATTTAAATTTATGCTGTTTTGGCTTCGATAACCAAAAAATATATAGACGAATTAAGACCTTTGGAAACTGGATATTAAAATTTATCGATTTCGAATTCTATTTGTGGCTGTAAGCTGAATTCATCAATCAAAACCGTGTTTGTTCTGCTTTTAGTTGTTTTCGTATGAATGATTCAAGATAAGTACGTTGGAGGTGGGTACTTGGGTACCCATCTAATGTATGGTTTTACAAAAATAGGTTCCAGAGTGACGTTTAATAGAGACTGCTTTTCATTTTAGTTTCTATTTGTCACCTGTCAAAAACAAAATGTTGTTCTAAAAATGTTTAACAACCCAGGCGTGACGTCACGTTTCTCAGCGTCATGTGATTTTATAAATAAAAAATTAAGAAGATGGATACCAAAAATAGTAAGGATTTTAAAATTTTAAAAGGAGGATGATTTGATCAAACGTTCATAATTTACATTTTATGCATTCATCATCTTAATTCGTTCTGTTTCTGCAGCGTACTAATATTTATTTTGTAATAATATAATGACCAAAATAAGTTTGATATTCCAATTCACAATGCACTGTTTGAATAGTTCACATTGTATGGACATTAAAAAAACATGACGTTTTTAAAAACTACTTTTTAATACTTTACTGTGAATGCTGTAGCATCCGGGGGCTCAAAAATAAAATTCTAGAACCTATTTTCACTGATATTTGTTTTTTTAAGGTTCCGTACCTCAAAAGGAAAAAACGGAACCCTTATAGGATCAGTTTGTTGTCCGTCCGTCCGTCCGTCTGTCTGTCGAGACCCCTTATGCGTGGAGGTATCGAATTGAAATTAAATCCATATGTTTCAGTCCTTACAAGTCCTACAGTCCTACCATACCAGTTCCTTGAAGCTGTGCAAAAATCAAACTTCTAAGTTAACGTAATAAAAAGATACGGCCGTTTATGCCGCAAAAAAACGTATGTTTTGACACTCTCAAGGGAATCAAAATTCATAGGGTATTTTCCGTTGACCGAGAACTATGAATTTTGGCAAGTAATATCGCCTTGTACTACAAGTATAGGGAAAAATCTGAAAACTATACATTTGTAATTAAATCATTAAAAAAATATAGTCCTAATTTAAAGTACCTACGTAATCAATTATGCAAGGAACCGCTGTCCAAATTTTAAATTGAGTTAACCGTGTCATGTGGGGTATCGTATGAAAGGGCTTCATTGACAAAAGCTTTAACAGATTTTTTTGATATTATTTGTTTCGATTTATGACAAAGATTGAAAAAAAAATATTTTCCCTTTTTTATATGTATAGTTATTTACCTAACAGTTTGGCGTATGTTTTTGCTACAGTACCTAAAAATTTGTACGCAAGCCTAGGACCGACTCAAACATGTCTAGTTTTTTATAGAATATGGGCCAATTAGTTTTATGCCTTAGCACATAGGAAAATCAGAAATGAGAAGATCCGTAGGAGAACTAAAGTAACCGGCATAGCTCACAGAATAACTAAATTAAGTAGAAGTAGCAGTGGGTAGGGCACATAGCTAGTAGAACAGATGTCCGTTGGGGCAGTAAAGTTCTCAAATAGCGACCGCACACCGGAAGACGTGTGTAGGCAGGCCTCCCATGTGGTGGACCGACGACGACCTGGTGAAGGTCGTGGCAAGCCGCTGCATGCGGGCAGCGCAGGACCGGTCGTCGTGGAAATCCTTGTGGGAGGCCTTTGTCCAGCAGTGACGTCTTTCTGCTGATATTGACTGATAAACTTGGCAATGAGCTCATAGATCTATGTCTAACGAAGTCCATGACAAGAATGGATTACCTAGGCATTCTAAATCTATCTTTCACTTCTGTACGGCTATGGAGAACCGTTTGCGCTCTAGCAAGAACCTAACTCTCGCGATTCCCACCCACAGTACCGAAACTTATACTAAGTCGTTCACGGTGCACGCAGCCCGCCTTTGGAACAGTCTGCCAGCTGACATTAGGATGTCTCCTACCCTTACCGCCTTCAAGGCCTGTCTAAAGGACAATATATGAGATCTTCCCATTTGTCTTGAGCTTATATATATATATATATATATATATATATATATATATATATATATATATATATATATATATATATATATATATATATATATATATATATTAATATATATTATGTATATATTATATATTATGTATCATATTTATTTATGTTACATTTATTAAATTGAGTTTGTAGTTATTAAAATTAGGCTACGTAGGTTTAAATGTAATATTAGTTGTATTGATGTTTTTTTTAACTAGCTTGTACGTAATTACGTGTTTCTTTGTCCTACTAAGTCCTCTGTTTAATATTGCAAAGGTTGACTGGAAGAGATCCCTCTAAGTGATAAGTCCGCCTTTGTACTTAAGGTTTTTTTTTATACATTATTTTAAGTGTATATTTTGTACAATAAAGAGTTTACAAACAAACAAACAAACCAATTATTTCAAAATAATATTTCTAAAATTTACGCGGCCTGTATGCGCACAAGCAAAGAGATGCGATATCGCACGCAAGGATAAGAAGAGTTTACGCTGCGGGAAAGAAAAACACACCCCATATAAGTAATGACTCACAAAGTCGGACGCAAAAATTGTAAAAGTTATATCACTTTCATAAATAGCTAATACACAATGTCAGTAAATGTCCCTAATCATCACTATAACATGAAGAGGGCTAAGCTTATATTTCCTCATCGTTCATGCATGGGTCGTCATAAAACATAGCTTTACGATAGTCATCGATACGTTTTCTGTGTTTATGAGCGAGATCTTTGCCTTTTATGTTTGACAAGCCGTTTGGAAACAGATAATGTTACGAAAGTATTCTCAAGTGCATTTTTGTTGTATCGCGTAAAATAGTAATATCTGTTTTGACGTGAAATAGATGAACGTCTTACGTTACGTTTAGTACTAATATACAGGGCGTCCCACGGCTATGCCACATGGAGGGAAAGTACTTTAAATATTGTAGATGGAACATTTTACTAAAGGAAGAAATTATTTATATTAAAAAAAAACTGCATTCATAGATTTTTTGAATAATTACATGGTTGAAATCGAAACCGCTACACGTGAAAAAAATGTACCCTGTAGTTTTATTATACCGATCGAAAGGTTTCATTATAAGGATTAGTTTTTGCTTAAAAACATAGTGTCAGAAATAATAATAAAAAAAATTGAATTAAAAATGTTAAAATTCATGGTCTTTCTTTTATTTCTGGCACTATGTTATTTAACAAAAAAGAATCCTTATGATGAAGCTACAGGTTAACTTTTTTGTCGTGTAGCGGGTTCGATTCCCGGTTCAACCATGTTATTATTAAAAAAATCTATGTATCTAGTCTAAATTGTTTTTTAAATTAAAATAATGTCTTCTTTTAGTAAAATGTTCCATCTACAATATTCAAGGTACTTTCCCTCCATGTGGCATAGCCGTAGGACGCCCTGTATATACTATAGCTTACTTCGACATCTATTCTAGAAAAATTGCGACATAACAAACATGTACTTTCGAGGGCTTGATGCGGCTTAACTATAAAAGCTGATAGAAAAAATAACTGAATCCACTAACAAATGTATTGTCATAGAGAAAAGCTGTGCCCAGTATACCGTCTATAAGATCCATCTGACGTCAATACAAAAATATATTTTAACCGCCTCCGTAATGGTTTAGCCAATTAGCTTCACATCAGGAGGTCCTAGTTTTGATTCCCGGCGTAGTCTGACTTTGTTAGACTCATTTTGGTAGGTGAAAGGGTACTTTCTAAGCCCGCTAGCTACCACACCATATTATCTACCTAAGTCTTGCCGCCAAACATCAATGTTAACTCTAAGAGGAATCTTGGCAAGCCCGTTTCCATCTTCGGCATCATCGTAACTTACCATCAGGTCAGATGATGCCAAGAGTTTATCGATTGTGAAAAAAAAAACGTAAATTATAACTCATTTCCTTACTTACTTTTATGGCTCAGCAGCCTAAATAGATTCTTGGCTTCCGAAACCAAACCACGCCACTTTCTTCTTTCCTGCACCACTTCGAGGCAATCGGCTCTTTGGAGGGCGGTTAGGTCCTTTTGCACTTCGTCATTCCAGATGTGCCTAGGGCGTCCCACAAGGCGTTTTCCGGTTGGTTATCCCTTGTACGCTCTCTTTGAAAGAAGAAAGAAAGAAAGAAATAAAGTTTATTCGGAAAAAAATAAATAGAAAAATAATTACAATATTAGGTACTTAATTGAAATAAACTTAAAGATTAAAACTAACTTTGCAGCACGGTCATATTTCATCATCTCTAGGTGGCCTAGCTAATTTTCTAGCTTACATAAAATTTAAAGCATGATTTAATGTATACTTGTTTTCGGTTACTGCGTCGATAAAACTACAAAATAAACACAGTTTTATCGAGCGCAAAACATTTTTTCTTATCTGTGGTTTTATCGGCTGCAATCACAGTTGTGTGATGCTTGCTGACGGACCTTTTGCGCTTTAAGGCGAGGAATATGGACGCGAGAAATGATTGTGACGGCGAGGGCAACCAGCGGGTAGCGCGGTGTGTCGTCTCACACTAATGGGCTACGTTCACTAACACCTAAACCGAAAAATATCTATAAATACCTATCTAGCGAAACGGTTTTCTCCGCTTCTCCTCCGGTGCCTCGCTTTAACAACGTAACTTTACCCAGTGTTCTAAAAACTTACTTTCGGTAGGTACAGTCGAGTTCATTAATATATTGGCAGGGCCAATGGTTATAAACATTGTAAGCGTCGAAATGAGTATAAAGTTCTATACAAACTTAAGTAGATATCAATAAAATGTTATCATGTAAACGGTTCATTAATTATTTGTATAGAACTTTATATTCATTTCACGCTTACATTTTTTTTATTTTTTTTTTAATTCACAATTGGAAAACCCTTGACAACATCTCACCTGGTGATAAGTGACGATGTTGCCGAAGATGGAAGCGGGCTTACCAAGATTCCCCAACGCAATGGGGAACTGGCTATCTTATCTTCATGCCGGAACACACCAATGATATCAACATTGATATTTGGCGGCAAGACTTAGATAACATGGTGGTAGCTAGCCAGGTGGGCTTAGAAAATGCCCTGCCACCAACCAAACCGAGTCTATGTCAATGTTTTTAACCATTGGCCCTGTCAATATATTAATGAACTCGACTGTACCTAGTTAAAAGTTCTGTGGCCTTAAATAATAGTTTTGCAAAGGGAAAGGTGATGATTAAATAGGTGCCTATTAGGGGAGAGGAAGGCACAGTCACAGTGAACTACGATTTACTATATTTTACACGCCTTAGTTCACAGAATAATAATAATATAGAACTTGCTTTTTGTAAAAAAAATATTTCTTTAAACATCAATAATATATACAATATTCAATTCAATCTAGTTCAAATATTTATTTCATATAATCAATCAATCTAGTAACAAAGATCTTATAAAACTGGGTTAGTATCAACATAAATGTCAAAAATATCAAGAATATCAAAATTACGTATAATTCAATATTATTCCAATTTAATTATACTCACATGTCAAATCACAATAAATAAATCAACAGTTTCTGACAAAACAACGGTTTTTTAAATTAGAAATGATCCACCGTGCTGTAGGTGTGGCATTATAGATTTAATTTTGTTCACGGCGTACTATGGATCAACAAAGGGACACTATGAATACAAACCATTAAGGGGCACATTAAACTAAAGTGGGGTTTACAATTTGCTTAGTAATCTTTTTTTAACTTGTTTATTGCTTAATCATTTGTCGCTTGCTATTAAAAAAATCAATCATATTTTTTTGAAATTTAAGTAAAAAACTCATAAGTTACAAGTGTGCAATAAGGCCGCCTATTGTTTTTTGAATTTCTTTTCTGATTCACTCTGCCTACCTCTCCTCTACTAGTATAATAATAATTTACGACCTACCTATCGTATCAAGCAATCCAATTTCTTTTAAGGAGAAACCCTTTTAGAAAATAATGCAAACACCGAAATCAAGGGTTGGAAAAAGTTATATTTCTGCGGTTGAAACTGCAATACATTTATAAGTTTTTTTTTATAAATTTATGACAAAATGTCTGCTACAAAGTGTATGAGGCCAAAATACGATTTAATAAAATTTTCTCAAAGAAAAAAAAATGCGAAGTTCGCTTAAATTTATAAATTTTCGCTGTTTTAGCCTACAAAAACCAGTTTTACTTCACTAAAGTTAGACATAGCACCTTATTTTTTTATCTCTTGTCTGACAAACTTTTTTGCAAAAATGCCTGTATCAAAGTTAAAACGAAAAAACATTGAAAAAGTGCAAAAGTGTGGTTATTTTCTTTACTCTTTTCACGTAAATAAAAAGACAGAGAAGACGTTCCAAGAAGTTGTTTGTTCAAGATAAATAGTTTTGAAGTTATTTAAGAAAATAGGCGAAAATTGGCTACTGTTTTAAAAACTCCTCCAGGTCCTTAAATAAAAAAAAAATCATTCTAATAGATTACAAGAAAACCTGAAGAATTTTGTAGTATTCAAAGTAACATAGTAAATTTCTCAATCAACTTACGGAACCCTCTCCACGCGAGGTTAACTCGCACTTGTCCGGTTCTTTATTGTTTGTTTTTTTATATTTATTGCACATCAATGAAATAACAAAAAAACACATAAAAAAGTTAGAAGATGCACAAAGGCGGACTTAGCCCTGGAAGGGATTTCTTCCAGTCAACCATACGATGACTGTGTTTGAGGGTGTGTGGTGCGCGAGCCACAAGCAGCTCGCATTCGTGGAAATTAGTCTCCTCCAGATCCACAGAGAACTATATCGGGCTATTCCAAATTAGTACAAAATGTCAGTTTCCACCCCCCAATCTTCTCAATTCCAAAAATACACGTCAACCTGTTACTCCGTTGCGGCGTATTTTTACTCCCTCAGCCATCTTAATAAAAAAAATTCTGAGCCGTCACGGGACACGATTTCAAGATTTTATTTCACTATTTTATCGGCGTGATTAATATGTATACCCATGCTAAATTACAGCTTTCTAGTGCTAAGAAGCGGTCAAACGGACAGACGGATATGTTGAAACCATATGGGTTCCTTGTTTACTACGGAACCCTAAAACCGCAATTATATAGCAATTCACAATATTTTGTATCGTATACTTTTAATTAACTTTGTGTAACAGGTACAGATATTAGTTATTGTATTTTACATAACAGTTATATATATTAGCCACTAGTGCTGCAAGTTGCAAAGAGGATATAAAACTACTACGTTGTCCATCCAGTCCGGAGCGCTGTCTGAGTCTTCGTCATGGCACTGCGTGCCTTTCGCTGTGGATATTATAATATTTAAGATCGATGGAATAAAACAATGTGAAGAGGATTCCACGACTTTTATTGGAGTAAATCCCTGAAGGTTACAACTTTCAGAAGCGGGGATAACACACCCACACTGGAATTTAAAGGTACGAATTATAAATTTTATATGTATTGCTGGAGTTCTATTCCTAATCATTATTCTTTTAGTATAAACAAACAGTTTAGAAATTAGAATAACCTCTTGTTGTACGACGCGATGGTGTCCGTACACATGTTATAGAAAAAAAATGATAAAAGAATTGAATAAACTTATTGCCACTGAATTTAATTCATATTATCTTGGCCGTCACGTAAGACTTTTTTTTGTCTTGAGTTTTTTTTTTGCCCGGTTTGTTGTGCATTCTGAGTTTTTCCATAAGAAAATCTATCGTAGGTAAATTCTGATTAAAAAAAACTGTACCTTTACCGTATATTTGCGTGATTTTATGTTTGTAGATTGAAATGATAGCTTAGGCATAGATTACTAAATAGTTACTTCGGGTTGGGAGATATTTTGTCTCAATTGGATTGTTAGGCCACAGTATGAATTGCTGCCCGAATTAGAAAATGTGTGGTTACTTACCTATTTTATGATAAGATATCTTACATAGTTATAAACTACCCTCGACTTAAATTATCACAAATTATTATTTTTGGGGCCAGAATTATATTACATTAGATAGTAGGTACTTGCTTTATTTGTTGATGAGTGTAATACTTTACAAAAGGTACATTTTTACTGCAAATATTTACTGTGGATTTATGAAAAGAAATAAAGAAACGGTCACATCGTGTTATTCATTACATTTTATATTTTGGTTACTTACATTTCTAAGTCGATGTTATTAACACTTATTATTGTTTTTTTGTTTCGAGTTTCAATGGGCTCCAGTGATGAAATGGACGTAGTGGCACAGTTGCAGCCGCAATAGAAACCAAATTCCTACGATTCGTCAGGAAAGATACTTAACCAGATCACAACACACAACGCCGTAGCCAAATTGACGTCATATTCGAGATGGTAGCCGGCTTATTCTCGAATCACTTAGTCTGTTTCAAAGCTTGCTATCTTCTATTTTATAGAAGATGAACTGGAGTAGAAATGGAGGCTAGAGCAATGGAAAAACAGCTATGACTCAGTATCAGTCTTATTTAGTAAGTATTTGATATATTGTATAAAAGGTAGACCCAGTGAACGCTAAAACTTTTTGCTACTGTGCAATCCCGAATTCCGTCCCCTGATAAAAGAACAAACAATTGACGTTTGACAAGACAAAACAGATATTAAAACGATAAGCAGACTACCCACTACGCTTGGCGCAGACTGGTGATAAAATATAAAATACAATATAAGGACTTGCCGTAGAAATAAACATACATGGGTGGAATTGGAAGCAGCTTTTATAAAATATTCCTTTTAATCAACCAAAAAAAATCTGTAATTGTGTTGGTATTTTAATCGTCTCAAAGTACCTATGCTAAAAAAATGGACTAATTATTGAAGTTGACTAATTTGAGATGCTGTAAATTGGTCGTGCTAAGCTCCTTCCATATTCAAATGTGATATTTGTTATTATTTGACTTTCATACTACACATTTTATCTGTGTCCAATGAGCAAAAAGCCTAAAATCTAAACACTGACAAAAAGTGAAACTGGAGACTTCAATGTAAAAACTATCAATTCTAGGTCATATCTACTAATTTGAGTGTTGTGAAAAAAAACTGTATAATTATGGTAGTTGACTGCTAATCACTTGAGTTACTTTTTATTGTCTGTCAAAAAAAAAGGAGTTTTGTTCTATAAATATTTTGTAATAACAAGGCACGAGGTGATAGTTTTTGTCATCATTGAATTGATGCGCTTACATACTGTATAAAATAAAATCAAATAGGTGGTTTTTCTTTAAACTAAACAAGAGTTCATAATTAATTTTTGATGCGGTTAACTACACGATTATCATACCTGCTACAGAGGCTAAAGAAAAAAAAACAATTTAAAGAGGTTGTTAAGAGTAACTGTGTAACATTAACTTTACATTGAAAAAAAGTCATAGTCATCTTTGCCCGACATGGCGTTCCTTATACAATAGTTTCCGAAAATGATCCCCCATTTAATTGCCAAGAATTCAAAGTATTCTGTAAAGGCTGGTATATATAAAACATACAATGTCTAGCCCATAGCATAGCCAGTCCAATGGATTGGTAGAAAGATCAATTGAAACAACTAAAAATATGTTATACAAATGTCACAAGGATGGTTCAGACCCTTACCTAGAACTCTTACAGTTAAGAAATACCCCAAAAATATACTTTTGTCCCCAGGACTACTTTGTTTTTCTAGACATCTTAGAACAAGAATTTCTGTGACAGTTAAACATCGAAACCAAAACTAGTAAATAAAAAACGGTAATTTAAAAAACTAAAAAACCCGCCTGCGTTTCTGTGTAATTTGGAAATGAAAAACCCTAAAACAAGAAAGTCGTCATACCCGATTGCACTTAACTTAAGAAAAATTGTAGCAGTCGGGACCCATTCTAGAAAGTCAGCCGTCTAGTCAGTATATTGGAGTAATCTGCAATGTTATATAGGTATGTGCTCTCAATTCACTATGCCTCCATTTCTAGAATGGGTCCCGACTGCTACAATTTTTCTTAAGTTAAGTGCAATCGGGTATGACGACTTTCTTGTTTTAGGGTTTTTCATTTCCAAATTACACAGAAACGCAGGCGGGTTTTTTAGTTTTTTTTATTACCGTTTTTTATTTTATTCATTTTTTAAGTTTTATTATTGAATGAGTTCATTTGAATTTGGCGCCAAAAATACGCCATTTTGTTTTTTTTATTTTGATATACCCAGTGTCATTCTCACAGTAAAAACGTATCTAACGACAACCCTCAAGACATGATTACTCTGAGCCTCAAGCTATAATTCGTCGAGCCGTTTAGGCTGCAGAGCGTGTCAAACATTTGAATTTTGCGCCAAAAATCCGCCATTTTGTTTTTTTTATTTTGATATACCCAGTGTCACTCTCACAGTAAATACGAATCTAACGACACGTCTCAAGCTAAAATCCATCCAGCCGTTCAGGCTGCAGAGCGTGCCAAACAACTATACATACAAACATACATACATACATACATACATACATACATACATACTCTCGAAAAACATAACCCTCCTTCTAGCGCAGTCGGGTAATTACAAGGATTTGGGAAATAAAATACAAGATGATAAGGAATAACAAAATTAAAATTTATTATGATAAAAATAGTAAAAACTTGCACTACATGTTGCTGATAAGATACTATACAAAAAAAATCTCCCATATGTAACTGGTTTCCGGTTGCCGTAACGAGCCAGAACCACGTAGTTATGTAGTTCAAGGATCCGAAGGATCAAACCGCAGAAATCGTAAACACTTAATTGTTCGTAAACCAGACATACACACTAAATATGTTCCCAAAACAATATCTGAAAGCGTTTCACATTCACATCAGCAGTTCATGTCAAACTCTGTAAATAGAAACAACAGACAATCACTAAATATGGTCGAGAAGTCCGTTCGCCAAAACGCTACTATGGTTTTTAATGATTAATTTTGGTTTTTTTTAAACTATAATTAATATAGGTAGGTTACATTTAGAAGGTCTATAATTGTTTACAATTTACATACATAGGTACTACGAGATAAAATGAGTACTCTTTGTATGCGTCAGATGACAGTATTTCTTTAGTACGTAGTGAGTTCCTTTATACGCATACCTACTTTGCCAATAGTCAAGATTGCTGTGTTTTAAATTGTACTTATGTAAAATTGTTTTGCGAAGGAGAGAAGAGTACTAGATTTAAATGTCAATATTTTGAAAACACTGTTTTCCAAAAAGAGGAAAGGACCTATTGTAGGTCATCTTTGTTTATGACAACTGATTAATAATAGGTCATCTTTGATAACACCTTAGTAATTGCGTGCCAAACTGACTTTTTCTCACACCAGGTGGCGCACGATCGACTGTACCTACTGTACTATACCTTCATTTGACATAACTGACTGTCTAATCGCATGGATTTTTTTTGTGTTTATTTGCGAAAAATTGTTGTGTTTTCAAAAATGCCTCAATGCAGTGCTTTAAATTGTAAAAACAAGGGAGTACACTTGTTTCCCAATGATGTAAAACGAAAGAAACAGTGGGAAATTGTTCTCTCTCTCTTTTCGTCCTAGCCTCGACAAGCACAGCGATTTCGCAGACACTTTTGTGTGAGTCAATACAAAAATAATTAATAGAAGGTTCTCTTGCCAAGGCACCTCAGTACCCACAACCCAACGTAACAGATACAAACAATGTACATAATATAATGTTACTAGTAAATTATTGATAACATGATCCTAATTGTGTTTAGGTAGTAAAGCTGCTTTGATACGTGAGATGCTGGAAAGTGAAAGAATAGAGTAGAATAGAAAGCTGCAATGGAAGAGCGTTGATGGTCTATTCTTTCAATGATTAGGTAACGTAGGTACCATGCCAGTTGGTCTCGCAAAACTTGTTTTAGAGGTAGGTACATGGTTCTCATGAAAAAGAAGTAGAAGTTTATGTTGTAGATATTCAAATTCAAATCATTTTATTATCAAGTCAGCTATACAGAGCATATCCCCATTTGCGAATTATTAAAACTACGACAGACCTCTTAATTAAGTTTCCCTGGGCAATACTACAATCTCAGTGAATCATTTGTTTAAAGTCCGCCACTTTCAATGATGGAAATATTTATGTGGCTAGGCCAGTGAGGGATGAATTTGGTAGTGAGAATTATTTATTAGCTGATTAATGTCTTAATCATGTATTTGACATAAAAGAAATTTAATTACTCGGAGAATGTTATTTGCTATATTGCTATAGTTCATGGCTTAGGAATTAAAACTACTTTCTTGCTAGAAGTAACTCTCTTCACATTAGATCTATTATGATTAAAATTAATTTTCTATTAACACATTCCCTGCCACGATGATGATGATAATTAGATGGCAATGATTATGATAACTAGAGTGGACAGGCACCAAAATAATTAAATATGAATTTGTTAAAAAAAAAAAAAAATTACTGCAGTAGATATATTATAAGAGCAAAACAGCAAGATATAGATAAAACTGAGATATAAAATTTGCTTCACATGGGAAAATATTTCCCAGTATTACAGTTTAATTACGTAAATTCCGCAAATGCTGGAAATAGCACAAACACGAACGAGCGATGAATTGAATTTATATTAGCCTAGTAAAGTTGTTCACAGCAAATCTTAGCAGAATGACTCATAGCCAGCATAGTTTTATGCTTAAACTGACAATAGCCCTAACTTTCGTTGATTGCACGTTCACTGGCTACTTCTTTTGCTATAATATACTTTGCAGTCATTAGAGATGACACTGTAAAGTAGGTGCATTTTTTTTGTCATTTGAGATGGCACAGTAAAGTAATATCGTCATTTGAGATGACATGGATTTGGAATGTTGTCATTTGAGATGGCACAGTAAAGTAATATGGTCATTTGAGATGACATGGATTTGAAATGTTGTCATTTGAGATGGCACAGTAAAATAATGTGGTCATTTGAGATGACATGGATTTAAAATGTTGTCATTTGAGATGGCACAGTAAAGTAATATGGTCATTTGAGATGACCGGAAGAGGAAGACCTGGAACTGCTTATATAGACCAAGTTAAGAAGAAAGTTAAGGTGGAAAGAAGGAGATTGTGTGGGAGAGAGAGACCTGGAAAGAGCTACACCAACAAGAGCACGGCTCTTAAATGATGATGATGATGAGATGACATGGATTTGAAATGTTGTCATTTGAGATGGCACAGGTAAGTTACAATGGTCATTTGAGATGACATGGTTTTAAAATATTGTCATTTGAGATGGCACAGTAAAGTAATATGGTCATTTGAGATGACATGGATTTCGAATTTTGTCATTTGAGATGGCACAGTAAAGTAATATAGTCATTTGAGATGACGTAGGTTTGAAATGTTGTCATTTGAGATGACACAGTAAAGTAATATGGTCATTTGAGATGACATGGAGTTGAAACTACAGTAATCAATTTGAACCGGTGTCATAACCAAAGGTGATCAACGGTAAGCACAATTGTCTCATTGCCAGTCACTGGAGGGCAATCTTTGTAGGTTATTTCTTTAAATTTTTATCTTAAGTTAATGCATTTTTTATTTAGTTTGACGTTTATTTTGCTTAAGATTTTTTTAAATTATGATACTGTTGGCATTTAACTAATTTTTTTTTTTTTGACGGGTTGAAACATGATTGAATTGTATATTTTACTACTATGAAAATTAATTTCCTGAAATAAAATGTTTGGATTAAATTGAATTAGACATGAACAGATTTAAAAATTTGAAAAATCAACATTACAGATGACAATTTTATAAGTAAAACTTGTCATTCAAGATGACACAGTAAGTTTTAGTCATTTGAGATGACAAAATATTACGTATGGATTATTTGATTTTTATTTAAAGTAAATAAATAGTGTTACATAAATTTGTACGTATCTAATATTACAATCTAATGATGAGCTATAAATTAAAGTACCAAGTGTCGTTAGAGATAGATAACTTGTGGATTTAGGTTTTGCATTGAATAAAGAAATCATGGTTAAAATAGTGTCATTTTCGATGGCAAAGTTCTTAATTAGATATTATACAGATATGTTTATTATAAGATGTTTTCAAGGGTTTACCAATTGATAATAAAAAAAAAAAGAGTTGACAAAGTTTTAACAAGATGATAGACTAAAGCGTTTAGAATTACTGGTCAAAAAAGGATTTAAGGTTAAAGATGTTAGATGTAATTGCTGCACTAATTATGTATCAATGTTAAGTAACAAGAAAATAACAAATAATAGAAAATATATTTGATATACAACAACACAGTAAATGAAAAAAATGAAAATCACAATTATGGTTTAAATATAGAATGTTACAGTTAATTAGTGCAAAGCAATGATTCAAGTATTATTAAGTCTAAGTTCAAAATAATGAAATGTTTAACATTGTATTATATTTTAAAAAGAGTAGATAATATTCACTGTATGTTTAAAATAAGTACTGTTGTTATTAATTAAATAAAATATTTTTTATTTAATATACATAATAATAGAACAAACGAGAGGACTCGTTCTAGGAAGGATGGCCGACTGTAACAGGTACAGATATTAGTTATTGTATTTTACATAACAGTTATATATATTTAGCCACTAGTGCTGCAAGTTGCAAAGAGGATATAAAACTACTACGTTGTCCATCCAGTCCGGAGCGCTGTCTGAGTCTTCGTCATGGCACTGCGTGCCTTTCGCTGTGGATATTATAATATTTAAGATCGATGGAATAAAACAATGTGAAGAGGATTCCACGACTTTTATTGGAGTAAATCCCTGAAGGTTACATTTGTATGTTTTTTTCATACGAGTATATCAATTTTCCATTTGTCGAAAACTAAACATAGAAAGTTTTTCCCTTCATATGTTTTTCCAACATTTAAGCGGATAAAAAACTAAACCTTTTTTACCCAAGCTTCGTGTGCGGTATTCTTTAGTTTTGTCCCGTATATCTTTATGCGGTCTCAGCAGACTTCAATGTCTGGCTTGGGCACAGAGTCTCTGTAATATCTCTATAGAGACGTAATGTCTTTTCACGGCTAGACAGAGAAGTGGAGATTCAAAGACGTAGCTGAGTGAATTAATCTTTATGAAAATTATACTATATCTGTCTCACTCTCACTACAGTAACCTTTGAGAGGAGTATGTGGTTCAGCATACTCAAACGTGGGCACATTTACCTAGGTGGTTCCGAAACAATGCAAGAATTAATCCACAAATAAATACAATCCCTTTTTTCCTGAAACTGTTTCGAATTGACGGCTTATTTCAATACAAATCTCCTTGGTGATAATCATTGGCCACCTATGGGTAGTTCTTTTTTAAAATATTTCTAAAGATTATCTGTCACTCTTTTTTTTCCAACAATGGACGTCTCTCAGGAAGCTTTTCGTGCTATGATTTCTATTATAATAAACGAGGGTTAACCTTCAAGGATTCTCACGAAAATTTACAAGGTGCTTTTAAGGAGTCTGCATTGTCGCATTTACTTATTGGTTTCGTGAATTTAAACGTGGTCGAGAGAACCTAAACGATGACCCCAGACACGGCCGACCACCAATTGCAGTAACTCATGAAATTGTCATCAGGGTAGAGTGGCTATTGCGGGAGAAAAGACACATAACACATAGGGTGATTGAAACTGAACTGAAAATTGGATTACAGGCAGTTTCCACCATCCTACATGAACAAATTAAAGTTAGCACTCTTGCATCGCGATGGATACCTCATTCTCTCACCGAATAGCAAAAATCCCGTCGTGTTGATTGGTGCAAATTTATGCTGGAAAAGTTCAAAGGAGGGACTTCGAAAAACATATCCTACATCATTACAACTGACGAATCTTGGATTTAAGCAGCAATCCACGCAATGTGTGTTTGAAGAGGACCAGTAGCCCACAAAATCTGTTTGTGGTCGGAGCGTTAATAAAAAAAAATATAGCGGTTTTTTTTCGACGCAGTAGTAATAATTCCACTAGAAGACCGTAGAACAGTTACTGGTGAATAATACTGCGAAGTTTGCCTGCCTCAAGCTTTCAGGGAGTTGAATTGCAAGTGCCCAAGGAGCGGCATCCGTGGCATTCTTTTTCACCAAAATAACGCGCCCGGTCACACAGCTGTTACAACCATGGACTTTATGACAACTTTGGGGGTAGAAATTTTACCCTATCCTCCGTACAGCTTAGATTTAGCTCCATACGATTTTTTACTTTCCCACGGTAAAAAAATGCTTCGTCGAAGAATTTCGACTGTTATTTTTCAACCTCCCGCAAGATACCTTTTTTAAATATTTTGAAAGTTAGTTCACCTATGTGCATAAGTGCATAGGGATTGGAGGAGAATATTTTGAAAAGCTTTGAATAAACTTTTTTCATATTCAAGAATTTTTCATTTCACTAACTATTATTGGAACAGCCGACGTAGGTACTTGACATAGATATTTTTTTCCTCTGGAGACATTACAGAAACTCATTGGGTTCGGGTATCAAGATCGATACTATCTCATTTTTCGTTGTTTCTAGGGGATTGAGAAGATGTATTTATAGTTCCGCTGTTATTCTAGACATTGGTACGTTTGAAATCCCGTATGGATCCGGTCTATTTGTTACCGTCTAGACAATATAAGTTATTGGTAATTTCTGATAGATTATGCGCCTTTGAGAAAGTACTAACAGCCGTCTTATCTTAAAACAATAGTTTTTAATAAGGCGCCATTTATTTTTAAACAATCTTGGTTCTAGCTGGATTTATGTAAATCGTTAACAGCCCACAAACTACCCCACGCTGGAGACCGGGTCTCTTCCCAAGCTGGGGAAGTTGAGGCCATACACCACATACGGGGGCCAAGTCCCTGTTGGTGGAGATTGTTGGGCTTGTGGCAAATCCCACTCTCATAAGTTTTTCAAGCCACCTATAAGCCATATGACACGGCTTGAAGACTACCATCTAGTGATAGCAACAGAAACCAACAGCTTAACGTGCATGGCGAAGCAAGGAAACTGTTTAGATAAATGCTACTAACAAACACACCTAGGTAATCACCGTGCTTCAGGCCAGTTAACCTGCATGATCAACCAAGACATGAGCTATAATCGCTTCTGCCAGTAACAGTCAAACCAAAGTAACCCAAGTTAAATTTTAGTATTTGAATCTAATTTAGTTTGCACACAAAGAGGTGGTTATTGGTAATGTTCCAATCTAAAATTCCTGACGGAACTGATAATCGCTCGAAGGTAAAAAGGAACAAACTTAGTATCGAAATTATTCTACGCAAGGTTGCGTAAACGCATGATCAAAGTTTGGTAACTTTGCCCAACAATGGTAAATAAAAATAATATTTATGGTACCTATAGTTAAATGATTTGGTACCTTTGCCCAACAATAGTTAATAAATATTTTATGTATGGTACCTATAGTTAAATGATTTGGTACCTTTGCCCAACAATGGTAAATACATTTTTTATGTATGGTACCCATAGTTAAATGGTTTGGTACCTTTGCCCAATAAGGTAAATAAAAATATTTTTTATGGTACCTATAGTTAAATGTTTTAGTACCTTTGCCCAACAATGGTAAATAAAAATAATATTTATGGTGCCTATAGTTCAACGGTTTGGTACCTTTGCCCAAGAATGGTAAATAATAAAAATAATATTTCTGGTACCTATAGTTAAATCGTTTGGTACTTTAGCCCAGCAATGGTAAATAACAATCGTAATAAAAATAATTTCAAGTACCTGTAGTTAAATTATTTGACGGCGGTAAAGTATTGACAGTTGTCCGGGTTTAATAGCCTGTGTGGCGTAATGGTTAAATCCATTCGCTACACACCAGGAGTTCGCGGGTTCGATTCCTGGCGGAGTCTAACTTTGTAAGACTTGGTTTGGTTGATGGAAGAGCATTGGCTAGCTACCACCATCTTATCTAAGTCTTGCCGCCAAAACATCATGTGTTCCGGTGTGAACATTAGGCTTCTATCTTCGGCATAATCGTCACTTACCATCATGTGAAATGATGGAAAGGGCTTATAGATAAAATTGTGAATTAAAAAAGAACGAACCTAACACCAAAGTAATATAAACACGTTTTAACTAGTAAAAACTAGTTTTACCTGATATTATATTTAGTCGCGAGACTACCCTACCCTATCCTACTCTACCCCTAAACTACCCCTACACTACACTACACTATCCTACCCTACCCTACACTACACTACACTACCCTACACTACACTAACCTACCCTACACTACACTACACTAAACTACACTACCCTACCCTACCCTACCCTAACCTACCCTACACTACCCTACTCTTCCCTACACTATACTACACTACACTACACTACCCTACCCTTCCCTACACTACCCTACCCTACCCTACTCTACCCTACCCTACTCTACCCCTACACTGCACTAACCTACTCTACCCTACACTACAATACACTACCCTACACTACACTACCCTAACCTACCCTACATTACACTACACTACCCTACCCTACCCGACCCTACCCTACCCTAACCTACACTACCTTACTCTACACTACACTACACTATACTACACTACCCCACCCTACCCTACACTACACTACACTACCCTATACTACACTACACTAAACTACATTACACTACACTACACTACACTACCCTACCCTACACTAAACTACACTACACTACTCTACCCTACCCTACACTACCCTACCCTAACCTACTCTACCCCTACTCTACACTACACTATCCTACCCTACACTACACTACACTACCCTACCCTAACCTACCCTACACTACACTACCCTATCCTACCCTACCCTAACCTACCCTACACTAAACTACACTCCCCTACCCTACCCTACCCTTCACTACCCTACTCTGCACTACACTACCCTACCCTTCCCTACCCTACACTACACTACACTAAACTACACTGCCCTACCATACCCTACCCTTTACTACCCTACTCTACACTACACTTAACTACCCTTCCCTACCCTACCCTACCCTACCTTATCCTACCCTACATTACACTACACTACTCTGTGCTACACTACCCTATCCTAACCTACACTACACTACACTATCCTACCCTACACTACACTACACTACCCTACACTACCCTACACTACACTACACTAAACTACACTACACTAAACTACTCTACCCTACTTTTTTTTAACCTTCAACTGGTGACGTGAATGTGAGTCACAGTATTGGAGAGGTGACGTCATTATGACGTATCAATAAAAAGCCATAAATACTGTAGATTAAGTGTAAGGGAAATAAAATAGATGGTGTTATGTAAATGTAGGTTAGTTTGTTTCTAAAATAAAACACACTTTTGACATATTAAACGTAAACTTAACTTTATTCATACACTTGAACTTAATACAGAATTTTGGTCTGTGTTTTGGTAGACATGAGATCTATTGACATAAAATTAATGAAACTGAAAAGAAAAATAACAACCAGCCTGATTTTCTCATTAAGACTTACGTAATTAACAAAAAAAATCAATTTTTGCATATTGGTTACACACAAAAAATAATTTGATTCATTTTGAATGAAATTTTACAACAACAGCTCACAAATAAAACATAACACTAAAGGTGACGTAACGTCAAAATGACGTCGGGTACCATCTAATACCTAAACTGTGCGCGTGCGACGTCCGTTCTGTGTATCGGCCGACGCCAAACTGCACACGAGGCAGCTGCCTCGTAGCTACTAGGGGCGCGGTCGCGGGGAGCAAGCCGTTTCTGAGAAATACAGTGTTTTTGTCGTTGCGACGTCAAATTGACGGTACGTCACCAGTTGAAGGTGTTTCCCTAGTGCTAGTTTTTACTAAAGCTCGTAGTGAAAACTAGTTTTATGTAAAAATCAAAAATATCAGTGGTAAATTCTAGTTTCAACTAGGTATTACTAGTTTTAACAGTCATTTAGTAAAAACTAGTTTTAACTACGGAAAACGGGTTCTAGCGTTAAACGGGTTTTAACTGTAACATGTATAAGTACTAACATACAGTATGGACACTCTCTGCCGCACTCTAGATTCCGACCTCACCCCCTCGTCACCCAGATTGATACAGTTTTGTTACAGTTTGGTTGTCGATCGTTTAGGATTTAGCCGTGATTTTGTTTTCACCGTCATTTGTTTTTAGAAATGTCATTTCACGACCGTTGTATTCAGTGTCCGGGGTGTGCCAATACTTTGATTGTTTTCCGGTAACTGTGGATTTGCCTCGATAAAATGTATTTCCGCAAAATATTTCGCAGACGGCTACTAAAAAGTATTTCGTACAAAAGATTTTTTCTAATGAAGGGAATTCTCTTTTAAAGAAGACCAACTGTACTGTCTCATTTCTAGTGTCGTCTAGAAAAGAAACGGATGGATTCTAAAGAAACTCGTCTTTTGAATAATTTACAATCTTGTCCTTTCACGGCTAGCTACACAAGGTCGTCTACACAAAGAAACATGAAAAAGCTTGAAAATCTAATGACTTTTCTGAATGTGGCTTTGTCTGCATTTTTTTATTCCAATTATCTTTAGATCTCTACTTATAATTTCAAAGATTTTGATAACTCGGGGTAGGTACCTAAGAGATCCTTAGAAAGAGCACTCAGTCTTAAAAAAATAGTCATTTGGCTAAGCACTTTGTAAAGGAAAACTTAAAACTACTTAGTATTAAAAACTTTTTCGCTCCTAAGTTTGTGGCTGTCTACAGGTTGTATAACATTAAATTAAAAATTCATTAAAAATATGACCGCATAAAAATATTACCCCTGTTTCATGGAAAGTTGGGTAATATTTTACCCAACTTCCCATAAAAGAGGGGTCGTTATACAACCTGTTTATTACAGATAGCCACAAACTGAGGAGCGAATATGGGATCAAGACGAATATAAACGTACCTCGCACTGTATAATTCCATCAAGCTGTTTGAGGTTATCGTGAAATATAGAAACATACATACATACATACATAAACATACACTGGACCTGAAAACAATGCACACCTTTTTTGTGGGCAGTCGTGTAAAAAACGGAAACTCGAACATTAATACTGAACAAGTTTCCCCAAGGAACCCAACTTTTTTGAATTTTTATATTCATATTTTTTATTACAAATACGATCAGATAATCAGCTAAGAGTCAAAAATTTGTTTCAAAATTTAGTATGTGTTACTTAGAGAAAGTTGTTGAGGGTTCACGAGTAGAAAGCTTAAGTTTCCTAGAGGAGTATTTTAAACCCTGATTTGTTATTGGTTTGTGGCTACGCTTCATTTTTGACGCTCAATGGAGTTTCGTCATTCACACACACTACGACATGAGTCGTCGAAGCGTTAAGCGGTCGTTACCGAAGTGAAATATTTTTTCGAGACCAAAGAGACTAAAAGTGATAAGGAAACAATCAAATACAAGTTAAATATCTTTCATCAAAACGTGTGTGGACTAACTAACAAAAAAGACGAAATCGAAGTATATTTAGATTCACTCGACCGTAAAATTCATTACGTCTGTATCAGTGAACACTTTTTAAATGATAAGTCAATACAATTTCTTAACTTTACGAATCATAATTTAATAACTTACTATTCTAGAGCAAATAAAATAAGAGGTGGTACTTTGATAATGTGTGATAAAGATAGACGTACCGAAGTTTTTAAATATTGTAACAAAAATAGTATAATAGAAAGCTTTGAAATATGTGGTTTAAAAGACTTAGATACTAATATATATGTAATATGTTGTTATCAGAATGGAAAAAAGTTTTAATTGTTCCTGGAAAAATTTGAATTACTATTACAACATCTATTTGACAAAAAGGCTGTAATATGTGGAGACTTCAATGTTGATATGCATACTGAGAATAAAAAAAACCAAGATTTTGTTAATCTACTTAAAAGTTACAATTTTAGGCATCTTATTACTGAAGTTACATTCAAAAGAAACAAGGCACAATCCTGTATAGATAACATCATAACTAACCTTCCAGATTATATGGTAACAGATACTATTACAGACCATAATGGTTTATCAGATGGGCATGCGGGTTTAATGACTAGCATTTTGGCTGAGCAAAATTGCCTTAAATGGAAAGAGAAGGTTAAATTTGTCAAGAAAAGAGTATTTAATAAAATAAATCGTTTAAAGTTTAGAAAGGAAATACTAGAAACTGAGTGGGAAGAAATGGGAATAAACTGTACACTGAAAAAGATTAAAGACATATTTGATAACTGCTTCAGGAAAATAAAAGTAAAAATACAACTAAAGAGAGAAAAATATTTAAAGTGGATTACAAAAGGTATAAAAATATCCAGTAAAATGAAGCGTTTCTTATGTAACATGGACAAGGCAAACAATGATCGCAGTATATCTGAATATAAAATTAAATATATAAGACAGTACAGAAAAGTTCTAAAAAATGCTAAGTTTTTATCCATCCAAAGCGAACTTACGAAATCAAAGAACTCATCTAGAGGGATATGGAACATTGTAAACAAAGTAAGGAAAAACAAAGACACAATTCGGAAAGAAAAACTCATACTGAAAGTGGATGGTAAAGTTGTAAGCGATCCTAAAGATATTGTTGAATTATTCTCTAAAAGGTTTGATCATGGAAAGAAGGAAACAACAAGTGAACTAGGTAAAGTAATTCATATCCTTCATAAATACGCACCCAAGACAGAGGTAAGCCTATGTTGCAGGCATACTACTGCACTAGAAATAACAAAGATCGTTACCAGACTCGATAACAAGAAATCATGTGGGTACGATGACATGCCGATTGGGATTTTTAAGGACAATATAGATATTTTGGCAGAGCCATTAGCTCAACTTTTTAATAAGTGCTTGAAACAAGGTATGTTTCCCGAGCAGTTAAAAATAGCGAAAGTTCTACCGATTCATAAAAATAAAAAGAATAAAAAGGCGGATATTGGTAATTTCCGCCCCATTTCTCTACTACCTACCTTATCAAAAATATTTGAAAACATTATTAAAGACAAACTTGTATGCCACCTGCAAAATTCTAAACTATTACACCAAAGACAATTTGGATTCCAACGAGGTGTAGGTACGTCGGAGGCTATCGATACTCTGTTGGACGATATAATGCAAAGGCTTAACAGAAAGGATAAGGTTGGTGGAGTATTCCTGGACTTGAGTGCTGCTTTTGATATGGTTAATCATGAAACTTTGTTAAAAAAGCTAGAACACTACGGGGTTAGAGATATGGAACTGAAGCTTTTTACATCTTATTTGACAAACAGGCAGCAATTTGTCGAGATCATGGACATTGATGACAGTGGTAATGAGCAATGTGTAAAATCTAAAATGGTTAAAGTATCCAGGGGTGTACCTCAAGGATCAGTCTTGGGTCCAATTTTCTTCATTATATTTATGAATGACATGCTCTACTATATGTATGACGCCTTACCAGAAATCGGAATAGTATTATTTGCAGATGATACCAATGCTATTTTATCAAGAAAAACGATAGAAGATCTTGAAAATGTATGCAATGAAACGATGTCCTTATTTGAGCGGTGGTTTTCTGTCAATGACTTACATTTAAACACTCAAAAAACAAATGCTATGCTATTTAAGACAACTACAAAAAATAAAAAAGAACACTTACATATATCAACAATGAATGACACGTTGGTTCAGGCAGACGTTGTAAAATTTCTCGGCGTCCACGTGGACTCTTTATTAAACTGGAAGGTTGAAGTTATCGCAATTGAAAACCATATAAGCTCAGCTTGCTATGCTTTGCGCACTTTAAGAAATGAATTGACAACTGATCACTTAATACTGGTTTACTATGCTCTGGTTGAGTCAAAGCTGAGGTACAGCATAAGGTTTTGGGGCAACAGCTACAAATATAACATACATAGAGCATTTGTTATTCAGAAAAGGGCAATAAGAACTATAGCACGTATTCCTCCATGGGAATCTTGTAAGGAATACTTTAAAAAATTCAGAATACTAACAGTTCCCAGTCTTTATATTTTAGTCCTTCTGACAGACGTATTAAAAAATAGACAAAATTATGAATCTGAAATTGAGATGCAGGCAAGGTTCGAAACAAGGAGAAAAGACCTTAAGAACAAATTTAAACCACA
The DNA here is from genome assembly GCA_947284805.1 of Coleophora flavipennella. Taxonomy (NCBI): domain Eukaryota; kingdom Metazoa; phylum Arthropoda; class Insecta; order Lepidoptera; family Coleophoridae; genus Coleophora; species Coleophora flavipennella. The sequence goes on along the minus strand of OX369280.1, from coordinate 7,524,008 downwards.
ACTCAGAGTTGTAACGCATTCCGCAAGAAATGAAGCAGTATTGCTTTTTAATAAGTTGCCTATTGAATTAAAATTGGAGTCACGCATTCATGTTTTTAAAAGCGCACTAAAGGCACTTCTTTTGGACAAGTGTTGCTATTGCATTGAAGATTTTACTCTTTCATAATTAGATCGTACAATGTGATACTTCATTAGGATTAGTTTATGTAGGTACTTTAGTTTCGTTTAGTTTTTGAATTGTTTGTATGCTATGTTTATTTATATTTTTATGTAATTCGTACACAATTTAAATTGTTTTTCGAATAAACTTGAACTTGAACTTGAACTTGAACTCAGTGTAACCTTCGTGGTCACGTCGATAATGCAAGTGTGCGCGAAATGGCACCAATGAACTGTTGTAGGGTAGTTGAAGGTTGCGTGAAGATAATGAAAAGTGACTGAATTTGCAGTTCACGAAAGTCCAAATTTATTTAGAATATAATTTTGAACAAAAAAAAATCGACTTCAAACAGGAAACTAAGATGCCCCTCGATTTCTCTGCGATGCCATCATCAGATCCTGGTTTCCTTATCATGGTACCACCTTTGGGATATCTCCTTTTTAACAAAAAAAAATCATTAACATCGGTTCATAAACGACGAAGTTATCCGCGAACACACATAAAAAAAATAAAAAAAAATATAATAAACCTATATAATAATCCTTTTTTGAAGTCGGTTAAAAATATATTGACAGGTTATTTCTTTAGCAAGACGCGGGCGGGGAACGACAGGCGAGTCGAACCCGGTACATTAGAAAGCTGCCTAAAATAAAGCCCAAATAAAATATGTAGTATAATATTATACTCTTACGCAAGTTAACCGACCATAAGCACGATTATCATCTATTTTTTTCATATCCTTGCTCGCAAGCTACGTCAAGCCATTGGTGGCGACTTCTATTTCTATATTGACTGTCAGTAAGAAGTGTCGAAGATATTATAGATCGTTTAAGGCGACACATTAGAAACTTTGGTAAAGGGATCTCGATTTTTGTCAGCAATTACAAAATACATATATGAAAGTGATATTTTGGAACCTGATTCTTCATTTCAATGACTTCATTTTGTCAGTTTCAGAAATACGATTCATTAAGTTTTAAACCAGAAAAAATTTGTCAAAGAAAACTCTTTTAAAACAAAAATTTAGATTTTACAGGCGAACCAGACTAATTTAGTACCTCTAAATTTTCTTAGTTGGTTAGCCTAAGCACACATTTCAATATGCCAGTTGGATTTGAACGGAAAATTAACTGTAGTTTTTTTTTCTGAGCGTCGGTGGCGTAACGGTTACGGCCGCTACCTCCTATCCGGGAGGCTGTGGTTCGAATCCTGCCACGTACCAATGTGTTTTCGAATTTCAATTTCATATGTACGTTTATCCGATGCTCTTACGGTGAAGTAAAACATCGTGAGGAAACTTGCACACGCCTGCCAAGAAACTCGAAGGTTGTGTGTGAAGTCGACCAACCCGCACTGGGCCCGCGTGGTCGACTAAGGCCCGATCGCCCTAATTCAGGGTAGGCTCGAGCCCCTTGGTGTAGTAGTAGTAATGCAATGATTCCCGATGACAATAGATCCTTGAAGTTAATCTGATGATGAACTTTGGAGTGGAAATCAAGGTCCTAGGATCGTCTTTAATTTTCAATAGAATCGCAAGGAAAACTCTGCAAGCCTTTTTTGAATTTAAAAACGTGTGTTTATATTCAGATTTGGCACACTGAGCATATTTTGGCTTTTGAGCATAAAAACTCTTTTCAAATAAAAGCTTGTAATTAAAAGTTAATAGGTTTTTGAGAAAATTATTATTTAATTAAATAAACAATAACTTCGCTCTGATCAACATCATATCAGCTCATATACGTCCCCACCGAGGGGCTCGAGCCTACCCTGAATTAGGGCGATCGGGCCTTAGTCGACCACGCGGGCCTAGTGCGGGTTGTTTGAATTCACACACAACCTGCGAGTTTCTTCGCAGGCATGTGCAGGTTTCCTCACGATATGTTTTCCTTCACCATCGTAAGAGCGTCGTCGGATAAACGTACATATGAAATCTAATTCGAAATCACATTGGTACGTGGCAGGATTTGAACCACGACCTCCCGGACAGGAGGCGGCGGCCCTAGCCGTTACGCCACCGGCGCTCTCAAACTGCCTTAAGATAATAATATAATAAATCTTTTCTTATCGGTTATCTTTGCAGCTAGCCAGTTATAATGGATTGTGCACCATAAATTTCTCTCTGCTATGAACTATCATTAGTCTTGGAGTTTCCCAGAAGTTTCTTACTTTTGCCTTAAGATATGGGGCAATGTGGATCATTTGTGATACTTCTAGATCCTGGCGTCGCAAACAATAGTGTATTAATCCTCGAGGGTACTATAATGTATTAAATAGCACGCCCCGTGCCATTCTGAGTGGAAGTGTTGCAGAAATATTGCATTGTGGTTTTATGCGGCTTGCTAACTTATGTCGCTGAATCGCTTGTTTTCAAAAAAACACAAATTCAAAAAAGCAAGTTAACAGTATTCATAAAATAAAATAAAAGTTTAAAAATCTAAAAACCGACTTAAAAAAAATACTCAAAAGTATGAAATAATATTTTTATACATATAAATATACGAAATTAACCAACAGTAGTGAAATCAAAAAAAATCTAATTTTTTTTTTGCAGTCGGTACCAGCACATAGCTACTTACCTATCAAATGTTGAAGATTCAATCGCTTTGCTGGCACCGACCTCAAAAAAATTTTAGTCCCCTTATTTGATTCGTACATACCTTTGATTTAACTACTGTTGGTTAATTTCGTATATTTATATGTATAAAAATATTATTTCATAATTTTGAGTATTCTTTTTGAAGTCGGTTTTAGTTTTTAAACTTTATTTTTATTTTTTTTATTTTTAGTGATGATTGTATCTATCTAACAACGTTAAACAATCACCTACTTGTCAATAGGAACCATCAAATCATAATGCATGTGTTTAATTATCTGATGGATTCCTGTGGCTTCTATCATCATCTCAGCAGCATGCAAGTTAAAGAGTTACACCTTCCATCATCAGCTCACCTGAATAAGAAGCCCCTCAAGCACCAACCATTCTGGTGGTCTACCGCCATAAAACATATCTAACTACCTGCTCTGAAATGATACCTTTTAAATTAAAAAAACTGCAACGAATCGGTCCTGTAGTTTTCGAGGAAAATGGTAACAAAAATACATACACACAAACATTATCTAACCCCTAACGCATATTATAACGCCTCGTTTACGTTTCGTCCGTCTTCGTGAGTAAAAATTACCCAGTCCACACAATATAAATTATATAATTTGCACTTGCCGCTATTAAGTGATCTGATTGGTGTACCCACAGATTTGAACAGAAGGATCCGCCCGTCTCCATATTTTACTCAGATTTTCTTCATACAAGCAAAAAGTAGCGCCATCTAACATAACTCGTACGAACTAGCGTGGGCGAGAGTTGACGTCAGTGCCGCGTTAAAAGAACCTTGGTAGAATTGTCGCTTTAAAAATTCGTTTATTTAATTTGTTAACAAGAAAAATACAATGTAAGGTTACTTAACGATAATACGACATCCCATGTTTCTTGTTAGCCTTAATTTCATGATCTTTACAGCCTCTAACAACACAATAAGGCATTTTTATATGGAATATCTTTCCACCGCACTGTACAATTTCCCGCAGACGACTGAGTCGCGAGTGTGCGAAACTTTCCATTTTCGCACCATTTCGCTGGGAGCATTAGTCGCGTGCGTTGGCCGGGTCCTTACGCCAGTAATATATATGTCACTGGGTGTACCTATGTAACGTGGCACGCTTTTATGCATTCCTCTTTCATTTGATCTTTTTTCATTCCATCTATTTCTTCTTTTACGCATACGCTGTCAATCTATGTGACAATATGATTTAAAATTCTTTACGAACACAAAACTTAATAAGTTATAAAATAAATTACCAAACTTGGATATATTTACCGGCTGCTCCCTTTAAAAGACCCATTTTGGGTCTAAATTTTACCAATAAATTAAATTCTGTAGCACGCCCTTAAATCCATTAAACCCACAACGCCCACTACCGTACGTACCTACGAAGTTGTGCTACTTTGGTATGAAAATGGTATGAAATGTTTCCTGCACATCTCCCCTCCGTTTGTCTCCTCGTCAGGCTGCTATCAGACGTAATGCATTTTTGCAGGTGACAAGTTCCAATAGATGTAGTTTAGTTGAACAGTCGGCGGCAATCGTGGCTTCAATTTAACTTGCGTCAGTAAATTGCACAGCAGCAGCATCCTGCCAGTTCAAACGCACCCTAAGTAAATCGATTTTCTTGTTGTAAGCATGGATAACATTCTTACTAATATTATTATAAATGTGAAAATTTGTTTGTTTGTTTGTTTGCTACCTCTTCACGCATGAACACCTCCACCAATCTTGATGAAATTTGACATGCAGGCTGTCACGGGAAAGAACATAGGCTACTTTTTATCCCGCGAATTATATCCCTTGAAAATAACATAGTCCGATGCAGTTCCTGAGGGAATTGAAAAAACTACAATTTTTTAGTTATATTCTTTAACATGCCAACGGAACAATGGATAGTTGTGATTGTTTGCACAGAGATTAGGTGCTCGGAAACGACATAATTTACTAATTAGCATATCCTGATATAGTTCCCGAGAGATCTGGGGAAAACTCATTTCCACGCTCGCGCACGTCTGCACCTGCGTCGCAACGGAGCAACGGATTGAAGTGATTTTTTTTGCAGATTTGGTTGAGGAATATACATAGACCAATAAAGATACAAACCAATATATAGGTCCTAAGGGATTTGGAGAAAACTCACGTTCACGCTCACGAGCCGCTTGCGGCTCTCGCACCACTCCACTCAAAGACAGTCATAAAAAGATGTGCCACGGGAAAAAGCTAGTACCTAAATAAAACCAAAAAATAACGACTTCATTTCTGTTCAAATTTCTTGTTTATTAACCCTGCTACCATAAAAATTAACGAATCGTTAGCGCATAGTATAGAGACGAATTTTCAACTGGATCTTACAAGCAGATTCATAGATAGTTACACAAATTTCCTTAAGTAAATAAGCTGTACATGTCACAGATAACTTCTTAAATTATAGAATAGAATAATAGAATAAGAATAGAATAATATTTTATTTGCGTAAATGTGGTAGGTACAGTATGTTGATAGGTAAATTACTAGTCCAATACACATTTAGCCTTATTTCAAAGACATGCAAACAACAACTTAGAAAATAAAATTTTACATTTTTTCATTTAAAAACTCAACCGAGTAGTAGTAGTTATCAATAAGTATATTTTTTAGTGACTTCAAAAACTTGTTATGCGTCAATTCCTTCATTTCCTCAGGTAATTTATTATATAGTTTAATACACATAAAATAGCATTTTTTTTGGTATTTTGTTGTTCTTGGTATTTGATCGTGCACTAGTTTATTTTTGTGTCTTGTATTTCTAGGGTACACTTGATCAGCAGTCTTAAAAAGATCAGGATTTTCCTTAACAAACTTACATATTTCGTAAATGTATATACATGGTAATGGTAGGAGAATTAATTTCTTAAATATAGGTTTGCAAGGTTCATCTGGTACTGCACCGACAATTGCTCGTATGCATTTTTTTGCGCAACAAATAGTTTTCCTATGTCTGTACCGTTGCCCCAGACTATTAATCCATACCTCAGAGCAGACTCAACGTATACACGGTTATACACCTGAAATCCCATTGGTGAAAACCGTATGAAAATCCGTTTGGTAGTATTTGAGTTTATCGCGTTCAGACAGACGCGGCGAGGGGACTTTGTTTCATTCTGATGTGCCTCCGGTATTTCATTCTGATGTGCCTCCGGTATTTTATTCCGTTTCGAGTATTTTACTCTTAGAAATGTACCCAAAAACTCGAATGACTAATGTCACCATGCACTGGAGCTAATAGTTTTAAGGGTCACCCTGCAGTGGATAGAAACTCATTAGGAAACAATGCAACCGATGACCACACTAAAAGAAGTTCTGAAACTACAGTAGCTGGCCCTGTGCCACTTCCTGCACTTCCCTTTTAAATAACTACGCTCATGGACAAGGCTGCATACCGTTCATCAACACAATGCCTGTTGGGTTGATCTAATTAATTTCAGGCAGTCAAAGATCGTTTTGACGCCACTCAAACCACGATTGGCCCTAAAACTGCTCAGCCTCAACCGAAGCGATACTATCACCGGGCGCCTACCCTTGAATAGGCAACTATTCATCATGAATGGAACAGACAGTCCGCTCTGCAGAACACAGTCAGTCATGTGATCCTGGAATGCACTGGTCTAACCGAAAAAGGTCAAAAATCCTCTATGACACGGGGGTCAATCCTAGAAGCCTGTGAATGTAACAAGAGACTTATGTGCTTCTGGAACTAGCTGGGTTGGCTACTACACCTACACGCATAAAGGACCGAAAAAGAGTCTAAATGCGTTAACAGAAGCTCAGTACCAATACCAATATTCCCAAGAATATACCGAAAATTCCCAATTCTCGGGAACCTTCCCTGGAGCGTCTAAAGTTACGTACTTTCACCGTATATGCTACATCAGTAGGTACGTAAAATCGATCCAATTAAAGAACAAATAAGGCTGAACATGATAAATGTAATTAATACGTTAGAACAGAATGTCGCAAAATTAATTAGATAGGTACCAAATTTTATTATGTTTTTGTAATTGGATTTTGTCCAATTAAGGTTGATAAAATAAGTAATAAATACCTATGCATTGTTTGAGTTTTGAGCAATGCGAAGTAGAAAAAAACCGACCAAGTTCCGAAGGTTCCGAAACACCACATCTCTCCACACAACATTCTTACACTGTGACATAACTATGACAATGATACTCATTCACATTACAAACAAAACACATCACCGCGAGCGACGAAAATATTGTTTTTTATCATTCAGTTCAGATACTTTAGCGAGTATAGCTCACACTTGGCCGATTTTCTTACTTGTTGTTTTACTTTAGTATCAGTTTTGTAATTAAACCAAGTTTCACGTTTGTATGTATTTTTTTTAGGTTAAAGCTAAATCAAAAACACCTCTAAAATATCTTTTTTTACCGACTTCAAAAAAGGAGGAGGTACTAAGTTCGACTGTATATTTTTTTAAATTTATGATCACCGATTTTTCTGTCAATTGTGGACCGATTTTCAAAATTCTTTTTTCATTCGGAAGAGTATACTCTCCAGGGGGTCCCATTGTCACCAAGTCAGGATCTGATGATGGGATCCCAGGGAAATCGAGAGCAACTCTCAAATTACTCATTACGTAGGCACTTATTACGTGATTGATATGTTTTCTAAAGCTATTAAAATACTTGCGTCTTTTAGTCATCATCTCATGTTGATAAGATGATGAAGGAAGGTACAACTCCTTAACGGTTAGGAGTTGGAGGAAAATTCTTTTATTATACAGAAAATTATACATAGATATATACGTAGGTATGCATAGACCGATAGGTTGCATTCTTTTAGGTTATTCAGATGAGCTTATGATGGACGATTAACATCATCTGCCGAGATGATGATGGAAGCCACAAGACTTTGTATTGTTAATGAAACACATGTATTATGAATATTATGATTTGATAATTCCTATTGGTGAGTAGGCGATTGGGTTTAACGTTGTTAATTAGATAGCATTATCACTAAAAATATAGAAATCAAAATAAAAAGTTTAAAAAAACTAAAAACCGTCTTCAAAATGAAATTCACTTAAAAGTATGAAATAATATTATTATACTTAAATACACAACATTAACCAACAATAACGAAATCAAAGGTGGGTACGAATTAAATTAGGGGCTTAACTTTTTTTTCGAGATCGGTGTCAGCAATGCCATCGAATCTAAAACATTTGATACGTAAGTAACTGTGTGCTGGTACCGACCTCAATTTTGTTTTTATTCACAATTATCTAATCTAAAAAAATAGGTTCTTTTATTAATTATTTTTTCACTTTTATTTTTTTTTGTATTAGATGGCATGCAAAAACTTTGAAACAGAAAAATAGTAATATACAAATAACTTAATCATTATATTATAACTTATATTCAAATTTAAAATAATCTGGGTATACAGAACCCTAAAAACTAGCCAAGTGCGAGTCGTACTCGCGCACTGGGGGTTTAGTACCACCACACATCTCAACATGAGTACAACATCCAAAGAACATCAACGAGAGCGACAGATTTTTTAAATCAGTTCCACAGTATTAAAATATAGCGGCTTACAGTAGCGCAACGAATGTACTCGCGCAGAGCAACGGAAGGGTACTTGCGGGGCAGCGGGCGGTTTAGGAATTCATTAAGACTTAAAAATCCGACTGCATAAAACAAGTTTTTTTGGCCAGTCGGGTAAAAATGTATCCTACGGGATCAAACTAATCAAACGGTACTTCATACGTTAAAATCCTTCAAGCCGTTCAGGTTGAAGTATGGAACATAGAAATCTACATACATACATACATACACTCGAAAAAAATTACCTTCCTTCTGAGGCAGTCGGGTAGTTATGAACGTTTATATACTTGATATTTACTATTTATTATATTTTCGTTTATAGCGTCGGTGGCTCAACCGGTAACTACTCTGTCCATCTAACCAGAGGTACCGGGTTCAAATCTGGACGGCCAATGTACCAATGAGTTTTTCAAAAACTAACGTACATATACTTACTGATTGCTTTAACGGTGAAGGAAAACATCGTGAGGAAACCTGCACACGCCTGCGAAGAAACTCGAAGGTTGTGTGTGAAGTCGACCAACCCGCACTGGGCCCGCGTGGTCGACTAAGGCCTAATCGCCCTGATTCAGGGTAGGCTCGAGCCCCTCGGTGGGGACGTATATGAGCTGTTATAATAAAATAATATTTTCGTATTCCCAACTAAATCAACTGAATTCAATTTTACATAATTGCGCCTTATTTTAGCTAGGCACACATGCGCATGCGTGACTTTTTATTAAATTTTACCTTATATAGATTACAATAAGGCTTGGGATAATATTTTAGGCTTTAAAAACTCCTTGGATGAAATGACCTGTTCCTTGGTGTAACCTATGTGCTTCATGCATCATCACTCATCTTCTTCTGACACAGACCTCCGTGGCACTTATTATCCTTTCTTCACAGAGATGTAACCTAAAGAGAATCTAACTAACTGGCGTTATGTAACCTTTCGGAGGAACGACCTACCTCTTTTAAAATTCTCCTTTCAAAAGTCTCAAAGAAGATTCTGTATCTTTGGTTGTTATATTTTTTTTTACTAGCTGTTTCCCGCGGCTTGATCCGCGTGGACAACGTTTCTATGACTTTTCGAGGGTGCGCAGTGCGCGAGCCGCAAGTGGCTCGCGAGCGTAGAAAAAAGTAGCCTATGTGTTAATCAAGGTCCTAATCTGTCTACCTACCAAATTTGAGTCAGATCCGTTCAGTAGTTTGGCGTAAAAGAGTAACAAACATACATCCATACGTTCTTACAAACTTTCGCGTTAATAATATTAGTAGGATTTGCTAGAAATGTCTTATTCATTCGAGCTAGAAATTAAAAAAAAGTGGCAAAGTAAAAAGCACGTGTGCGGTGTAATCAATTTTGCACACGGCAAACTCGCATATAAAGTACCACTTAGAGCAACTCTATTGAAAATTATAGTAAATTCTTAATACTTCTATATAACGATATCTGGGCCCGATCAAAATAATAAAGCCTAATCATAATTATTTATTTTAAACACCCGACGGTAAAATAGGGTTGTCATAAGTTTAACGTGTGTATATGTGTGTGTCGTAACCATTTCATTAGAAAACTTACCTATATATATATATCTAGGGGTTCAACTTTGGTATGTCTAGCAATATTATGTTATCACTCTTATCTTTTGAAGCAAGTGTAAAACTACTTGTCAGTAAGTAGCGATCCCACCGTGATCACACAGGCTCACCCTTACATACCTGGATATTTCACATAATCTGTATTGTTATTTATCCTTCAAATCCCGTAGACTCATCACGATCTAGTCCATTCCCTACAGTAGGCCTTAAATAGATCTATAGTACAGCGCAAAAACCTTCGGCCAATCATGTTGGAGCTGACAGACAAAGCCTATATACTCATTAAGTTACGTTTTCGTTCGTTTTGCTTCCTCTTTAATCATGCGAACGGCCAAGGAGTGGTATTCCCTGCGGGCGTCTGTGTTCCCGGATTCTTATAATTTCGGCATCTTAAAGACGAGAGTGAATAAGCAGTATTTGAGCTTGCATTGAAGGTGAAAAACAAAAAGACAGCAAATATTTTTATCACCTTGTTGCGGTTATGTAATAAGACAACGATTTCTTGGTAGATAGATAGTTCGCGTGACGTTTATTGATGTGAGGGTTGACTAAGTGATGTTGCGATAGCGAGAGTCTATCGATAGTATAGTGATATTATCGTAGGCATTAAAATCAGTCATAATATCGATAGCCATATCGAAACTATCGACCCTTGACGATACTATCGATAGTATCGATGATAAAGATATGTAATACTATCACTAAAGACCAATAGTATTGATCGATAGCATCAGTACAAACACTATGGATAGTATCGACTTTTTTGCCGCGATACTATCGATAGTATCGATAGTATCGTACTTCGATAGTATCAATAGAATCGATAGTATCGACAAAATTCAATAGTATTTTCACTATCGATAGTATTGCAACATGTCAATATTTTCGATAGAACTATCAGGCTATCGACCTGTTTTTCAAGGTCAACTATCGACAGTGAAACTATCGCTATTGCAACAACACTGGGTTTGACAAAATGGGCCTCTCAATGCCCGTAGGCTTGCTTATAAATACTTGTACACAACGACATCTATATCTAATACATAGAACTAAATTCTTCATACATAATAATATGTTACCTACTAATGATAATCCTAAACTATATTCTGTAGAATAGACGTAACAGATGGGGTTACGTGTCTGAACACACCTTCACAAATACAGGACAAATATAGAACAGAAAACTTCAAAATACAGCTTTTAGCTTCTGCACATTTTGCCACATCAATAATAAGCTAGCCTTCAGATACCATAACTACAGCAATTCATAACGAGGTACAGTCGTGTAAGTAAAGAGCCACATTAAACTTTCTAGCTCGTACACTCCACGAAATTGCCAGCAGCACGTCCAGTGGGAATTTTTCAACGACATAAAAGTTCTTCCAGGTCTTAAAGTGGTTTTAAATCAGTGCTTTTCCTGACGCGCTCTTTAGCTGGAGTGCAGAATCAATAAAATAAGGAAGCAGCAATTTATTTTTCCGATAACAAGTCCGCGTTTAAAAGAAATGAAATTTCAGCTTTTACTTCACTCGCGTAGCCGCAACAACTCTTCTGTGTTTACATTTCTCCAGTTTTTGCCCCCGACATAGTCGTGTTATTCAGTTTCACGTGTGTATCTGTGTGTCTATCTGTGGCATCGTAGCGGCTTAAGGGATTAACCGATTTTGATTTAGTTTTTTTTGTTCAAAAGGCTACTTGAGTGTTCTTAGCTATGATTCAAGAAAATCTGTTCAGCCGTTTGAAGATCATCAGCATTTTTCTATTTAATGAATTGATGTTGCCAATTTTCACAGGTCTGATCGATTCGAAATTTGGTATTCTGTTACATGAATGGCATTACAGGAACATTGGTAATCTTGACCTGATGCTGTAACATCACCTGAAATCTGCAGGATCACAACTTCTCATCAACTTTCAGCAGAGGTTTCGTATTTAGGCTTATTGGAATCAATTGGTCTCGCTGAATAGTAACAACACATTTTTTTAACATTTTTTTATTAACCAATTTTTTTGAATATTAATTAATTAATACTTGGTCGAGATAGTTTCATTACAGACGAGACAATTCTACGATTTTAGAATTCAAATTATGTAATCAAGATCTTAATGAAGTTCTTCGTGGAAATGTTTTAGGTTTACATACCTTGGATTCTCAGTATCTGTATATATGTCGCAGGCATACTATATAATTCATTATTATACATACGGTCAGGCATATTATATAATGGCGAGGCTCATTTACATTTCTACCGTACGGCATTTTGTCAATTTGCCTGACTCGGCAGTGACCGTTTATATACGGACGAAATATTACAATTTGCCTGGCTCGGCATTTTACAATCTGCGTACAGAATTTTACATTTTGCCTGACCGTTTACATCGGACGATGATATAAAATACCTGACCGTATGTAAAATGACTAATCATACAATTTGCCTGCCACATATATAAAAGGAAAAGGTGGTACTTAAACGCACAGCTCAAACCACTGGACGGATCGGGTTGAAATGAGGCACACAGATAGAAATTATGACGTAGGCATCCGCAAAGAAAATATTTTGGGAAATTCCCAGCGGAACCGCAAAAATCGGGATCTGCGCAGGCGAAGCCGCGGGCATCCACAAATAATAATATAATGACAAACCAAAGCGTATTTTAATGGTAAAGCCTATAGAAACAAGCTCCAAGGTTTAACAGTTTCAAAAAGATTAAATTAATTTGAACAAAATTTTAAGAAAAAAAACTTAACCCCTATTTTTTGGCCAGTCAGTTAAAAATATATGCTTTATCACTCACGGGATTAATTTAAGTTATTTGTCGTAAGACGAATCTAGCAACATCTCGCACTTCAAAATCTATCAAACCGTTTAGACTACAGAGCATGCCAAAGAAATAAATAACCTCTTTTTTGGATAGTCGGGTAAAAATGTTTCCTATGTCACTCACGGGATCAAGACAAATCTAACGACACCTCGCATTCCAAAATTCATTAGGCCGTTTAGGCTACAGAGCGTGCTAAAAAAATATTACATACATACATGTACTTAAAAAAACATATAACCCTTCTTCTGGGGCAGTTGGGTAAAAAGAACAATGGCCAAATTTGTATGCTCGTTGTCCCTACGATTTTGTAGCATTCTCTTAGGTTAAAAGTTAGTTGTCCCGGTAAAAGGCCTTATATCATTTAACTTGTCAGTTTAGGGTTGGACACAGCGCAATGACATCGTAGTAAAAAGTTATAGCAACCCAAAAAGTCACGCCATCGAACGCGGTTAACGCAGACCTGCGCGAGCTCCAAGCTGACCACTGGCGCGAAACCGCACAAGACCGGGACAAATGTTGAGTTCTCGTATCGGAGGCCGGGAAACACTTTGTGTCGTTTAGCCGGCGGAGTAAGTGAGTAAGTAAGTAACCCAAAAAGTCAAGTCAAGTCAACCGCTCCGTAACCCAGCGGCAAAGTTCATTGGCTTTAGACAGGAGGTCGCGGGTTCGATTCCCGGCGGGGTCAATTGTAAGACTCGGTTTGGTTGGTGGAAGGGCATTTTCTAAGCCCGCCTGGCTAGCAACCACCATCTAATCTAAGTCTTGCCGCCAAATATCAATGTTGATATCATTGGTGTGTTCCGGCATGAAGATAAGATAGCCAGTTCCCCATTGCGCTGGGGAATCTTGGTGAGCCCGCTTCCATCTTCGGCAACATCGTCACTTACCACCAGGTGAGATGATGATGATGAGAAACAAAAATAATTTTGTTTTCAGGTGAGATAACACCAAGGGTTTACCAATTGTGAATAAAAAAAAAGTCATTTAAAAATAAATATACATATTTTTTTATTCACAATTGGTAAACCCTTGGTGTTATCTCACCTGAAAACAAAATTATTTTTGTAGTTAGAAATATTTATCTTTTTCAAATCCAACTGCACATCTTAAGTTGGTCGACTATTACTCCTCAACTAAGAAAGCCTACTTAACCGGGATAGTTTTCCATATAAATTGATTATATGTCCTACTATTCAAATGTTTTTTAGATGTCCTGAAATAGCTGGCGGAAGAGCTGGCTGAGAATCGAAACCGTGACCTTCTGATGTGAAGCGGATGGACTAACCATTATGCCACGGAGGCGGTTGAAAATCAATGGTTAGTCCATTCGCTTCACACCAGGAGGTCGCGGGTTCGATTCCCGGGGCGGGTCAACTTTTTAAGACTCGGTTTAGTTGGTGGTGGGGTATTTTCATAGCCCGTCTGGCTAGCTACCACCATCTTATCTAAGTTTTGCCACCAAACATCAGTGTTAACTGCATTGATGTTCCAGCTTGAAGATAAGATAGACATTGGGAATCTTGGTAAGCCCGCTTTTATCTTCGGAGTCATCGTCTAAGGGATGAGATGAGGCCAAGGACTTATCAACTGTGGATTTTAACTTATTCTATCGCTGTTTCCCTACCCAAAGGTTGCCTGGAAGAAATTGCTATCTAGCAATAAGGCCGCCTATTGTATAGGCTTTCTTTTATATTGTCAATTTCTTTTTTTATGTTGTGATGCAATAAAGAATATTGTATTGTATTGTATTTAATAAAAATAAGTTTTAATAAATTAAGTTTATTAAAAGGTACAGAGTCCTGTGGCTTCCATGATCATCTCGGCAGTATGAAAGTTAAGGAGTTAAATCGTCCATCTGAATAAGCTGAAAGAATACAATTATCGGTCTATACGTTCACTTCAAAGGTTACGTAATTTGATTACGTCTTTATTTTTAAAGTTTATACGTTTATCACGTCATTATCCTTGATAGTTACTCGTATTGTCAACGGTCGCTACCTCGAGGTCAATGCTCTCCAGGTCACATCAAAGCTTACGTGTTTTTTAAAATTTTGCGCGAAAATACGATCTAACCGTGCGTTGAACTATTACTAGTGGGGAATGCCTATTTAGCTATGTTTGAAGAACAAATTTATTCATGTAAGTTACCTACCAACTAGCCACTTTTGGTTGTTACATGCAGTAAATATCTAACAAACATTTCGTGATCAATGCCGGCGGTGTGATTCAACCCTACCTGCATTCATGCCAATAAATACTTCCAGTTGTTTCTATGTATATCATTTCTCGCTCGTTTGTATGAAGTGTCCGGGGTGTGCCGCAAGGCTGCAGGCCGAGCTTCGTGTAGGGTGAAGGCCGGAGCACTCCTTGCGAGGCTGAAAAAAATAGAGACACCAAAATAAAGGTTTCCTCTCCTCTTAAACCAACGGTTTTGTGCCCCGAGCCAAAGCCACATCTGATTTTGTTTTACCACTTTGTCGGCGTGATTAATATGTATATGCTAAATTGAAAACCAGTTTTCCTTAGTCAAAACTAGTTTTGACTAAATGCCTTTGTTAAAACTGGAATTAGAACATCCTGGTTCCCTATCGAGCTATCCCTACTGGTTGGGATATGTACCTACATGTTTTAGTAGATTTATTTCTACCGGTAGGGATATGTGGAAATGAACAGTAACATATTTTAAATGAGCGAGGGAAGCGAGCGATGTTAGGTTCGGTCAGGTTTGATTGACTACACAGTCAAAGAGCCTCGCGAAGCGACGCTTTTCCCCCTGGGTAGCAGAATGCTTTGCTGAAGAAGAAATCTTCGGTTTTTTACTTCAACCGGAAGGGATATGTGCATTGTCCATTTTCAAATATCGCTATCGGTAAAAATTCTATTTTTAACAAATGCGTTAGGAGAAACTAGTTTTAACTAGTGAAAACGCGTTGTAACTAAGAATGGGTTCTAAATGTAACATATATATCAAATTACAGCTTTCTAGTAATAAGAGACGCTGTGTTAAACCGCGGACAGACGGACAGACGGATTGTTGCAAAAGAGTTCCTTGTCACCTCACAAAGGATTTGTTTTCAAAATCATGTCACAAAATGGAGACATTACTCTTTGATAATTATAACAGGATGAAGCTTCCTTAAAGTTTAATTTATATATTTTTTAATATTACATCTGTATCTATCTATTGAAAACAAACAAAAACATATCATTTCATTTTCAATGTAACTGTTGGCAAACAAATATCGTTTTGTATAGTTTCACAAAGTTAAACCACAATTAATTGTTTCGCCAGAGATGATCACTGAACGAACCCTAAACTTCCTATCAACTATTCCTTTAACAATAGCAATTAATCTCCAACAAAGTTTACCGTCCAGTTTAACCTATTGGCCTACTTTCGAACATAACTGGACTTCTAAATATGTGACCGTCATTTACTATCAGGTGAGAGGATGCTAAGGGCTTATCAATTGTGAATTTAAAAAAAGAGCAAATTTCATAATCGTATGTATGTATGCATTTTTGTTTGTAAACTCTTTATTGCAATTTTATACAAAACATCAAAAAATTAAAATATAAAGACGGGCTTATCCCTTAAAAGTAATCTTCCAGTCAACTTAATGATGGCGTTTGAGGTTTAAAACAAGGAAAACAGCTAATTGCAAAAGTTACAAACATGACTTTACAGAATCTATATGTCGCAGCCATCTGGTTAAATCTGCGATTTGATTGAACGGCTAGCCCGTTGATTGAATGGCGACATTCAATTATTGAATGACTAGGGCGAACGCTTATTGAACAAGCGTCACTCAACATTCAACTAGTTGGCTGATTGTAAGCTAGCCCTTTGAATATGGCGGACGTAATAGAACGAAAAGGGAGTTATCAAAAATATTTTTTTTCTAAAATTCTGTAAATGAGCGAGCGAGGCAAGCGATATTAGTTTCGGGGAGGTTTGATTGATTATACAGTCAAACCTGCCGTGGGTAGCAGAATGCTTCGCAGAAGTAGAAATCATCAGTTTTTCATTCGGGTATATTCGAAATATCACATTCAACAACTTGAACAGTTGTCCTTTAATCGTTCAATTGAATGTCGCTATTCAATCAACGGGCTAGTCTTTTAATCAAATGGCGGATTTAACCAGATGGCTGCGACCTATACATATAAGAGCGTCGATAGCGTAACGGCTAACGCCTCTATCTCCTGTCCGGAAGGTCGTGGTTCGAATCCTGCAACGTATCAATGTTTTTTCGAGTTTTGATTTAATATACGTTAATTAGACGCTCTTACGGCGAAGGAAAACATTGTGAGGAAACCTGCGCACGCCTGCGAAGAAACTCTAAGATTGTGTGTGAAGTCAATCAACCAGCACTGTGCCCACGTGGTCGACTCTAAATCAGGGTGATATTGTGATGACATTCTGTTATTTAGTAATTGCTTTGCCTGCAAAGGCTGGCTCAGTACCAAGCATATTTATTTAGTAACATCTATTGTTATAGCCCGCGCGAATGTAGGCGTAAGTGGAGAGGAATATTTGAGTATACGCATCTCTCTCATCCGATCTCACGAATTCTCTCTCCTACGCGATCGAATCTAAGTAACTGACATAGCTCACATAATGGCTAAACTAAAGTGGCAGTGAGCAAGGCACATAGCTCGTAGAACAGATGGCCGTTGGAACAGTAAAGTTCTCGAGTGGTGGCCGCGCACCAGAAGACGTAGCGTAGGCAGGTCTCCCACAGGGTGGACCGGCAGCCTGGTGAAGGTTGCAGAAACCGCTGGATGCGGGCAGCGTAGGACCGGTCGTTATGGTAATCCTTGTCCAGCAGTGGACGTCTTTCGGCTGATATGATGATGATGATCTCTCTCATTTACGGAGAGAGTGAGTCAGAATAATTGAAAACGCTAAATACGTTAAAAAACCGACTTCCATCGCAACAACTTAGTACATATTTGCATTATTATTTTTGGTTTTGGTTAATTTTCTAATAAAGTACTACACCGATTTTGATAAAACTTATATGGGACCACACGAAAAGTACTAGCTTTCAAATAAAAAAAAGAATCATTAAAATTGGTTCACCCAGTCAAAAGTTCTGAGGTCACAAACTTAAAAACAATATAATTATAGTCCTTTTTGGATGTCGGTTGAAAAGTATACGCAAGTATCCCTCTCCACTTTCGCCGAGCATTCTTAAACCATCGCGCGGGCTGTACACTTAGTTCGCAATAAAATTCTCTAAGTTTGAAGTTTCTTACCTCCATCTAAAACTTAGTACTTAATGATAATGAAACAGCGAACCGACTCAATTGAGTTTTATCGTTAGCGGTCCTTCTGACCTTCGACCTGTGACTTACAAATGGGCAGCCCAAACAAATGGTGTGAATCAGCGAAACGTTAATTGTTCCCAGTCATAGAGCAGGGTCATGTTATGAGAGAACAGTTGGAAAGGTAAACTGAAAACTACTTATAAAATTTAATCTGAAAAAATATTTATTAATATTTTTATTGTGACATTGACTGAAGCTGATCTTGATACCAAACGCGACCAGTTAAAGGCCCGACCACCTGCGACCATTTCATACAATTATGAGGGTGGCATATATAAATGCCCTCAGTGCGCGAGGAGTTTCGCTGCGAAGATTGACAACATAAACCATCTTCGAGCGTACGCGCGGCAAACCGACTAGGAGTTGAAGTGGTCGCCATGACCGAAATCGGTCGGATAGATCATCATCATCATTGTTACATTAATATAATTATTAAAATTAGCTTTCAAATTAGTTTTGTAGTTACTTTAAGATTAAATTGAATGTTGATAATTCACTTTAAGGCTTTAAGATGTTGATAATTCACTTTAATATCTAACGTAAGTCTGTTCATTTTAAGTTCAATGCGGGCTTCAACGCGGCTGTTACGTGGAAACCGAACGCCCAATTCTCTATTTTTACATGTTTTTATTAGTTTTCTATAGTTTCAAATAAGTTTTCAATTAAGTTTAGTTTTTTTACTCGAAGGTTGTGTGTGAAGTCGACCAACCCGCACTGGGCCCGCGTGGTCGACTAATGCCCGATAATTCAGGGTAGGCTCGAGCCCCTCGGTGGGGACGTATATGAGCTGACATGATGAAGTTTTTAAAAAATGTGTTCAATTAAAATGAAAGGTTTTTGTGTGTGTTGGTTTCATTCAACATTAAGTATTTGTTTTCAAGAAATTTTGCAATAGGGGATCGGACTGCTAGTCATTTGAGTTACTTTTATGTCAAAAACGACATTTTGTTCTAAAAAGGTTTAAAATACCCACAAGTGACGTCATAGATTTTTAGCGTCATTGACGAACTTATTTTGTGAATTTGATCAACATTATATTTTTTTACATCAAAAGTGGTATGTAATATTTTTAAAATTTTATTCAATTAAATCGATTTTTTATTACTTTAAGTATGTTTTTTTTTTCCATATTGATAGGTTGACACAGTCTTTCAGTAATATGAATTAAATATTATCATTTGACTTATCTTAAAGCCTAAATATTTAAAAAGTTAATTAAAAAAAAGAAAAAGAAAAACTTTTTTAAAATATAAAATAAGCAAAAAACTGTCCTATAAGGATTGACCGTGACACAACATATAAAAGACCGTGGACTTCTTAATTTAATTTAAAGCCTGATAAAATGTACAAATAGATAACAAACCAATATTTTTTGTAATATATTAATTGATTTTTTAAAAATTTTCTCAATTAGTTAAAGTAAAAATCTAAACTAAAACACACAAAAATACGCAAACAATAACATTATTCTACCATACTGTACTCAGAAATCACAACCTTTATTGCAACCAAACAAATTCCGTTCGAAAGAAAATATCAAAAGCTCTCCTTGCCCTGTAGCGGAGTTAATTGAATACGCCAGTGTAATAAAGCCTTAATTTTCTAGAAACAGGAAACCTTTCACGGGACTAATGCATTTAACACTATAGAAATTATTAAGTTCACTGTAACAGAAACTTGGCTGGGAAACTTGGACTCACTTCAAAAGGAATAAGGTTGAATTCTCTTTAATTTTCAGCTTGAATGAAGTTAGCTACCAAAAGGACGTACCTCTGAAAATCTTCAGTTTCTATGAAACGAAATTACTTGTGTTCTTGGCATAGTAATTGTTTATTACGAAACTGCTTGAAGTTGGGGTGATTAAAGAGCCTCACTAATTAATTATTGATTAATTGCTAAAAACCTAGTTAAAAACAGTAAAGAGAAACATCAAAAATTTAGGATTTTTTCATATAGTTATTGGGTAGGTCAAAAATACATAATATAACAACCATTTAAAAATATTTACGAGATAGTTGAATAAAACATGCCTCAACAATATATTACATCGACCTATAATATATTTAATACATTTTATAGGTAGGTAGAAGATTATTATCTTGTAATATTTTACAAACAGTTACGACATAGCTGAATAAAACTCCTAAATGTACCAATTTTCTACACAGGTATACAACAAAAAACATGAACATAGGTATATTACAAAAATACATACAGACGAAAATAGAACCTCCTCCTTTTTTAAGTCGGTTAAAAAATTAAAATTATCAAAAATATTTTATTATTATTTATTTTTGTTAGTTTTCATTTTTAACAGAGCTCGAAAAGGAGGAGGTTCTAAGTTCGTCTGTATGTATTGTCGTAGTATTCCTAATGTTCACCTAAATTTTCGTCAATTGTGGACCAATTTAAATAATAAATAAAACCTTGTTTAAAACACTATTTAAAAAACGTGTTTAATATGATTGTTATCAAGTGTTTTAAACTAGGTTTTAAACAGTGTTTTGAACGGTTTAAAATAAAGCAAATTAAACATAATTAAAACGTATGCGATTTGAGTAAAATATTATCGACGCTTGAAAGGCAAACCTTACTAAGCGACATGGAGTTAAATGTTCAGGAGAGATGATACAAGTTTTTTTTAACAGAAAAAAAATCATAACTTTTTAATTTTTTATCGTAAAGAAATAATTGTTATATCTTAGGCATGGTATTATTTGACGCTATAATTTATTTAAAAAAATATTGATCTATCCCTTTTAATTCTAAATCTTTTGTCGGTTAGATAGTAATTTCGTCAAAAAAACATTCAGGTAAAACTATATTTACGCCAGAAACTTCTAAGTTACCAACAGGTTTATTCGTTTATATGCCTAAGCGAATCTCAATACGAATAGGAAAAAGCTGTATAAGTTATAAAATATTTTTTTGTGTAAACTGAAACAATTCTCTAAATGATTTAATTTCAGTAAGAATTACCATAAAAAATAATCCAAATAATAATTCAAAAGAAATATTTCCAATACTAACAGACATTTTGTATGGATTTAATTAATGAAAACAACCTTCGGCATTGTTTAAGTATTTATTGCAAAATTTTAACAAATTTAATACACTACACTTTAAACACTAACAACGAGGTATTGTCTTTAATAACATTTTTCTTTCTAAGAACAAACTTTTAGAACAAATATTCGTCAAACATTAAGTACTATTTAAGATTTTAACCTAATTAAGTACTATGAATGAGTTTTTGGACCACACTGAGATCACAGAGTTTTAATAATCAGTCTCACTAATAACTATGGCACAGAGTGACTTATTTCTGAATTCACATAGCTAAATGACATACAAACTATAGAAATTACTTAGGTACTATTATATTCTCACTTAGCGTTAATAACTAAGGTACAAAACTAAATTACTTACTGTGTAATGTGTTGGTAAGCAACATCACATTTTGAAGTGCAACCTTCTATTCACCTTGTAAGTAAGATTCACATAATGTCTATGTATCACAATTTTTTAGGAACCTTAGGTATATTTCTTTCTTAATTTTCAAAGTAATAACAAACAAAACAATGAACTTATATCAAAACTAAAATTAATTAAAAATTAAATTGTCTTTAGGTATAAAAAATCTTTGTTCAGTAGTAATTAAACCTAGAATAATAATCCAATCTTCATATTTCACCAAATAGCAATAGGTAGGCTATTACAAATCATCTTCAAAATTGATTACCAAGTAGATCAACCAAATAATCGTGCATTTTCTAATTACTTTATATAGAGACAGTGTAACAAAAGATCCAACTAATCTTGGAATTAAAAAAAAAGATAATAGAAAAGTAGGAAAAAGTAGATGAGGAACCTCAATTAAATCCATTAAACATAGTCAGGGTCTTCTATATCCGATTCAGGTAACACGTCTTTGATATTTCCATCTCGTGGGATATTAAGGTACTCATGATGGAAACAAGCTGGAATGATTTGGTCAGTACATAATTTACGGAGATCGTCATATTTCATTTTTGAAATAGGAAGTAACGATCTATAGCAAGACATCAATGGGACCGTAGTTTTAGTCTGGACTTCAACATTGAATAACTTGGCATCAGCATTCATCGACGTTTTTATAGACACAAGTTGTTTGTCTTTCTTGAAAGTTGCAATTCGGACCTTACTAATTTTTCCAGTAAGGTTTCCATTGTAATATTTGTCTCCAATATTATCCCACTTTTTGAATTGCTCATAACACATTCGCTCAACTGTAAATGGCGATGGATTCTGCCGAGCAGTTAAAAAAATGGTAAACCATTGGGAAGGTGCATAAACAGTAGTGTGTTTCAGGTGGTTTTCAATGATGGCGTGAGAACTATCCACTGGCATATAAGTATGCCCAGTCAAGAGGAAATTTAATTGATTTTTTTTTATTTGTTACATTCCTGTAAAGTCTGATGAATCATAGCCATAACAGTTCGGTTCCGATTTTGACCTGGACAACAATCGCAGTACATCAATAATCGCTTGATGTTTCCTCTTTCATCTACCGATTTGATGTATTTATGTAAAATTGTTGCTACTTCGTTGGCACCTCGCTTACCATTAGATTCGTCCCAGAAAAAACAGAATACGTTACGAGTGCCATTTTCGTAAACACACAGGTTATAAACAGCCAGTTTAATACTGTAGTATAAAAGCATTGAAGGGGAATAGGGCGTATTCAAGACCTTCTGAAGATCAAAACTAACACACAATGTAGATGGATCTTCTTTGTGGATATGTTTGTGACTTTTGAATCGCGCGTAGCTTTCATCTTTTTCTTTGTTGTGTTCTTGTTTTTCCTTCAGCTTGTCAGGATCGGTCGTTTTTTTCAAACAGAATGCATTTCTTGCACTTGTCTTTCTTTGGTACATGAAAACCAATGTTAAACTTCTCATCAAATATTTTTCGAAAAATTCTCTCACTCACCACATCAACTCCCTGATCCACGAAATGCCTTTTATAAATTTTATAAAGATTTGGAATGTTCTTAAATTCTTCCGGCAAATATATTTTACTGGAATCCTGACGGCAATAATGAGAAGGAACTGCTGGTAAACTCTTTATGAAGTCTACAGCAGCATCTATAGTAGTTTGCTTTGTCTTATTCGCCGGCTCCGACTTTCCTCTCATATCTTCCTTGGCACTTCCACATTCAGCGTTTTTAACAATACTGTAAATAGTTCTATCAGAAACATTAATAGTTGCTGCTATGAATTGCAGACATACGTTTCTCTTGCCCTCGCCTTCATTTATAAAGTATTTTATTGCACAGCTTCGTTTCTCGGAGTCAGAACGCTTACGTTTTACGCTTAGTCTTTGCGATAAAGAAACTAGCCAATCGCGACGGCGTACTAAGTCCAACTTCCAAAAATGTTGGAATATACTTTCTCTTCTTTCTTCTGGGATAGATCCTCAGTCATTTCCACATCTTTTTCCTTGGCATGGATTCGGAAGGATCTTTTTAGCTGGTACTGTGACACCCTTCTTCGTCGTATATTCTTCTCCTGCCTTCTTCTTTTTAGACCTTTAATTTCTTACATTAACTTTTTTAACCCTCATTCCAGAGTCACCTACGGTTTCTTCCAGATCTCCAGGTTTACTTTTTCTTCTTCTGAACCTCTTTTTCTTTTTGCCAGTTTTCTCGGTCGAGTCCAGTTCGTCGCTTTCGTAGTCACTTAAATTTAGTTCTTTTGACCAGTCGTCTGAATCATCAATATCCCCGTAAAAAGTTGAAAAGTCTTCTTGGTCAGACAAATAATCAATGTACTTAGTTTTTATTATGCATTTACGTCTTTTCTTTTTATTTTGTGAATTATCCTGACCATTTGATTGTACTTCTATCCCCGCACTTTCTGTGGAGGAAGTGTCGAGGTAAGGTGTGTCTGGATCCATGCTGTTTGAAGGTTGCGTCGAGTTATTGTATTTGTTTATAATAGGGTTGTCGCTAGGCAAAGGTGCGTCATCGCAAGACATAAGTTCTGCTACTACCCCAGTAGATGTTGAAGGTTGATCTATAGTTGTCCGTGTAAGGTCCGAGTGTGTAAAATTGGTATTCAAATTTTCTCCCTCACGGTCGACTAAAGATAAATCGATCGCTTTTTCACCTACTTCAGTTTCTGTGGAGGAAGTATCGAGGTTAGGTGTGTCTGGATCCATGCTGTTTGAAGGTTGCGTCGAGTTATTGTATTTGTCTATAATAGGGTTGTCGTTAGGCAAAAGTACGTCATCGCAAGACATAAGTTCTGCTACTACCCCAGTAGATGTTGAGGGTTGATCTATAGTTGTCCGTGTAAGGTCCGAGTGTGTAAAATTGGTATTCAAATTTTCTCCTGCACGGTTGACTAAAGATAAATCGGTCGCTTTTTGACCTACTTCAGTTTCTGTGGAGGAAGAGTCGAGGTTAGGTGTATCCGGATCCATGCTGTTTGAAGGTTGCGTCGAGTTATTGTATTTGTCTATAATAGGGTTGTCGTTAGGAAAAGGTACGTCATCGCAAGACATAAGTTCTGCTACTACCCCAGTAGATGTTGAGGGTTGATTTATAGTTGTCTGTTTAAGGTCCGAGTGTGTAAAATTGGTATTCAAATTTTCTCCTGCACGGTCGAGTAAAGATAAATCGATCTCTTTTTGACCTACTTCGTTAAAAGTGTTTACAACAGCGGTGACTTCTTTACCAACCTTGACATTGAGTAAAGATGTTTCAAGCAATGTGTAATCTGCGGATGGACTTGGAGTAAAACTGCCTACTTGACCATCGCATTGTACAACTGATGCTAAAGGAACAATACCACCGTAATCTTGATGAGTTATCGCACTGTTATTCACCGATTCCTGGTCAAAGTCTTCAACCAGCATTTCGTGGCTGGTATCAGGAGCCCGAGTTTGTTGCAAGTCTTCTACCAGCACACCATCGCGGGGATCAGGCGCCGGAGCTAGTTGTATCACCTGATTAAAGAAACACAATATAATTGAATTAAAATGTTACCTTACACCTGTCACCTGGGTGATAAAGAAATTCCCTAGAAAACCGAATAACACTGTTTCTGTGCACCTTACTGAGCCCTTAGATATAGGTCTCAATGCCCAGGAACAAAAAAAAAATGGCTCGTTACAAACTCAATCAGCTGATTCGTAATTTTGCTTGAAGATATTTTTTTCGAAGTGAAGCATTAATTAACATCTACTACAATTAATTTGGTAGGTTTTCAGTGAAACAGTGGATTTCTTATATCAAGATTTGCGTTTTTTGTGTGGCATCATATTTCCTTGTTTTTATTGAAATAAACAGTTTAATTTTTTTTTTTATTATGTACTAAACAAGAAACTAGGATATTTCCTAAGCACCCTGTATACCTAAACTATTATAGGTTATATAAATGTAAGAGTTACACAGGTAAGATGATGAAATCTATTGCTGGCTGACAAAATAGTTAAATAGTCACCACGTCTTTGTCCCTATATAAGTTGGTGAGCATTTGTGTAGTTACGAGTAGTTACATTGATAGAAGGTCGACAGCAAAAAAATTGTGTAACTAGAACAATAAGTAGTTACACCTAGGTGTTGTCAAAGTTTTAAGTTAATTGGTAGGTACGTAAACTGTCGAAATTAGGTAAATGTGGTAGGTAGGTAGGTATACACCGAGTGTAAGTATGTATGTATGTATGTAATTACAAGTAGGTAATTTACCATTAGGAATGTTAGTATCTAAAAAGGAAGAGTAGGTGTGGTTGTTGTTAGAAGTTTGTGGGTAATGCGTGTAAAAGAAAGTGGATAGATAATTCAAGTAGGTACCTAGCCTATACAATAATTGATTTGAATGTTTATAAGTGCCCTGACAAAATAGTGTACCATAAAACGTTGTAGGTAGGTAGGGTATTGTGTAGGCAAAGAGATATCTAGGTAAACGACATATAAGAATAAGATAGGATAAGAGGTATACGTATAGGTAGGTAGATATCGTATTTGTTTTGAGTACTTAGGTAAATAGGTTGACAGTAAACAAAAGATTCTTAATTGTAGTAGAAAGGTATACAATGTTAGTGTGTACCTAATCACATAACAATTTATACTTACAGGTTCATCATCGAAGTTTAATTTTTGTTTACACTTGGGCGATTTTGTTATTCCAGCAGAAGTTAGAGCAATGTCTATGATCCTGGATGAACGGGTTCTTTTGTTTCTTTTATTCATTTTGTCCTCATACGTAGGTATCGCATCTGTAAGTACCTAAAAAGATAAAAACATCATAAATACCTGCGTATAATTTCATTTATTTCAAAATATACGAAGGGGCATGAAAGTATTCAAATCCACACAGTACCTACCTCAAAAGGCAGAGTTTTAAAGCAAAATATATTAGGAATGTGAATTTTACTTACCGTTTTCTTAATCACTACGCGCCAAAACCGATGTAACAGTGGCGAGCCCGCAGCACGACAATCTACCTTACCGACGCGCCACCTCCGAATGAATGCCTGCGGATTCATAACGCTCCACGCAGTTCGATGTTTCTAACCGACATTTGACACTCGGCTGCGCTTCCTAAGCGCTGTCTTTCCTCGTTTTTAAATTCAGGTAAAACTATTTATGCGACATTTTTCATACAATATTTACGCCAGTAATAATATCTAAACGACAATCAGTTCTTAACTAATTTGTCAAGTAAAATTATGCAAGCGACACAAAATTATTACTGCATTATATTGTAAAATTATCTAAGCGACAGCAAATCAATATTTAATTACTATGTAAAGTTGACTAAGTTCATTGTTACGCTGATTTTCTAACAAGCATTAATAACTAAATACTAATAGAACGAAACACAGTGTAAGGAACAAATGCATAAGTTAACACTTTTATCTTTTTAATGTTGGTATAAAACATGCTAAGTAACTTTGATGGAATAGTCTAATTCAGGTAAAAATACCTAACTGTTTCGTACTCATAATTATTAATGAAGATAATTTATCTAAGTTAATGGTTAACACTAAAACAATTGAGGAACCAATAACTATCCGTAAAAGTTACTAAGTCAACTTGTCTAACCCGCCGACACAAGTAAAATGCATATTTTTTTGTCGCTTAGGGAGCCGAAATTTTCCGAATACTAAGGATTCACATACTTCCTAAGCGACAAAAAACTCATCGCAGTGCTATGAGACCCAGACCAATCGACGCGATTTTTTTTGGCGATTCGATTGATATATCAAACTCAATTTGACCCATACTGTCGGTTAGTAAGGTTTGCCTTTCAAGCGTCGTTATACAAAAATACTCTCAAATAATCGTGTGGAGTTCACTCAGATACGCCTCTATGAGGAAATTCGCTCATAGAGGCGTATTTGAATGAAATCCACATGAGAATAATAAAGTATTCCGTAGCTACGTAATTTGTGTTTAAAGCTGTTTTAAACACGTAGGTATTTAAAATAGACGAAAAAAGTGCAAAATGTTTTAAACATTTTAAACATATTTATGCGACGCTGGCATACGGCTAGATCTACTACCTCTAGTCCGGGAGGTCTTGGGGTTCGAATACTGCCTCGTACTAATGTGTTTTTGAATTTTTATTTCATATATACGTTTATCCGACGCTCTTACGGAGAAAGAAAACATCGTAAGGAAACCTACACACGCCTGTGATAAAACTCGAGGGTTGTGTGTGAAGTCGACCAAACTGCACTATCGACCTAATTCAGGGTAGGCTCGAGCCTCTCGGTGGGGACGTATATGAGCTGATATGATAAAACATATTTTAAACATTTTTAACTATCTGTCTTACAAATTAAAAAAAACTTTGTTTTTTTCCAACCCTGTCTTAACCTTGGTTATAAAATAAAGTTTATTAAAATCGGTTTACATTTTTTTTTGCAAATTAACAAAAACAAAAAATGTAGCAAAATTAAACTTGGTTGTTTTTAACGTGTTTATAGTGTTTTGCCTTTCTTTGGCATTTTACTTGTTTTTAAATGCATAGTTGTCTATGTTTTGCCACACCTAATCAATCCACTCTTGTACAGTTTTTAGCGTTAACACCCCACCCATTTCCTAACACGCATTCTGTGTCATAACTGCCAACATAATTGTTTATTTAACAATATAAGTCACGCAAATCGAGAAATGAGAATCACGCTTAATAAATGGCATGCTGCGAGGTAATCAAAATAATTTTTATTTAAAAAAAAGACCCAAGTACTTGTTAGACTACGCCGAAAGTAGGGTCTCGTAGTTCCGTAATAAATTCATGTACCTGTATTTAAAAAAGAAAAGTTATTATTGCATTTGGTAGATAATATTTTATATCGAACTTTTTACAAATCCGACTGAACATCTTAAGTTGGTCGACAATTACTCCTAAGCCTACTTATCCATGATAATTTTTCCTTTTAAAATCATTATTTACGCCCACTATCTCCAACAGTCTTCAGATTTTTGATAGTATCTAGCAGTTTAGCTGGTGTGAGGTCTTAACTAAATTAGTATTTCGTTTTTAGCGAAAAAATGTACTTAGCAAACTCGCAATAGTTTTAAAAGGAATATTTTTAGTTGCTCATCAAATAACTAATCACCAATAAATTTATTTACATCATTTATTTATGACAATCATATCATAAATACTGATTGCACATCAAATTATCTATCCTTCTCAACTGGACTAGGGTTGAGCGAGCGAAGCGAGTGACAATAGGTTCGGTTAGGTTTGATTGATTAAACAGTCGAGGAGCTTCGCCAAGCGAAGCTTCCCCCTCCTGGGTGGCGGATCTGACTTACGAAATAATAAAACAGTTTTGCTTAAACTAGATAAACGCTATACTTGTAGGTAAATAGTGGTGCGCCACGAACCTAAACCTTGTTGCTTAATCCCTACTTAATATTATAAATGTGAAAGTAACTCTGTCTGTCTGTTACGCTTTCCCGCAGAAACTACTGAACGAATATGGCTGAAATTTGGTAGGTAGACAGATTAGGACCTGGATTCAGACAGAGGCTACTTTTTACCACGCTCGCGAGCCGCTTGCGGCTCGCGCACTGCGCACCCTCGGAAAGTCATAGAAACGTTGTCCACGCGGGTGAAACCGCGGGAAACAGCTAGTTATTTATATTTTGTAGTACAAATTTGGCTGTGCAACCAGTAACTTGATGGGAATTGGGATTCTTTTATTATACAAAAAGTTTTTTTTTATTTGCGTTTAAGTACTACCCGTTTTAAACGACCTTTTTAACGATACCCTCATAATGGAATACGTGAATTAAAAAAAACCCGGTCAAGTGCGAGTTAGTTTTGAATGAGTGTTAGTTAGTTAGTTATGGATCCGTACATCGTACAAGAAAAAGAAATCATCTTGCATGAACCCCCTTAATTTTTTTTTGTTTTAGCGGCAATATATATAACTTTATATAACACACTATGTAAAAATTTCAACTGCCTTCCTATTAGGGTTCATGTTATAAGCCACTGACAGGCAGACAGTCGGACGGAGAGCGGGGGCTTAGTGATAGGGACCCGACGGCACCTTTTGGGTACGTACCCCTTAAAAAACGCCCCCTACTTTATATTTAGGGAGGTAACCTAGAAAAACTTTCTTTTCAGGTTTTATTCCCTAATATGTACAGAAACCCAAAAAAATTCTTTTTTAGATTTTATTTTCTAACTAGCTGTTTCCCGCGGTTTCACCCGCGTGGACAACGTTTCTATGACTTTTCGAGGGTGCGCAGTGCGTGGTAAAAAGTAGCCTATGTCTGAATCCAGGTCCTAATCTGTCTACCTACCAAATTTCAGCCAAATCCGTTCAGTAGTTTTTGCGGGAAAGCGTAACAGACAGACAGAGTTACTTTCACATTTATAATATTAGTAGGGATGATGATATCAGCTCATATACGTCTCCACCGAGGGGCTCGAGCCTACCCAGAATTAGGGCGATCAGGCCTTAGTCAACTACGCGGGCCCAGTGCGGGTTGGTCGACTTCACACCCAACCTGCGAGTTTCTCCACAGGCGTGTGCAAGTTTCCTCACGATGTTTTCCTTCACCGTAAGAGCGTCGGATAAACGTACATATGAAATCGAAATTTTAACTATTTTCTAATGTTTTTTTAAGATTGAACGGTTGAACCAATTTCAATTTAGTTTTTGACGTGATAAAGTCTTATAACGTGATAGCTTGTGACACGTTATCACGTAAAATTATCTTCCGTAAACCGACTTTACAGACAACCAGTTTTTTTCTTTGAAAGGTGACTTGATCGAGAGTATCATTAGATACATATCAAGGAAAACTGTTTAGCTGTTTGAAGATCATCAGCTCTTTTCTAGTTGATGAAGGGATGTGGGCAACTTACAAAGGTCTGATGAAATGATATTGCAAGAACATGGTAACCTTAACCTGACGCTGAATCTGCAGGATACCGAACTCCTCACCAATTAACAGCAGAGGTATCGTGTTTGGGCTCATTGGAATGGTCTCAATGGAAACAAGGTGAAACGGGTGTCGGGGGGGTCTTATGAACTTTTGTTTAATTGTTATTTATAATTACCTAAGTAATTATTTGTGCTGCTCTTCGAAACCAAAATTCCATGTGTGCTATTATTATAAATATTGGGTGCTAATAAATTAGCATTGTTATCCCTAAGCCAGTGGGATATGTTACTAATAAATAATAATCTCACATTCCCCTTCCAGTGCCCCTGTAATAAATTATCCAAATCCTGCGGGAAAGGGCTTGTTCCATTGCGCCCGGCAAAAAGTAGCAACGTGTCCCAAAATCTTGTTTCTGTTATGTACATCGTACTAATATTGTAAATGTGAAAGTTTGAATGGATGGATGTTTGGTATTTAATCACGCCAGAACAGCTCAACGGATCTGAACGAAATTTGGTAGGTAGACAGATTTGGGCCTTGATTAACTTAATATAGGCTACTTTTATCCCGTTTTTTAAGTGTTTCCCGTGGGATAGTGAAATACTTACTTAGTGGGATACTTTTTAGGGTTCCATACCCACAAGGTAAAAACGGGACCCTATTAATAAGACTCCGCTGTCCGTCCGTCTGTCTGTCTGTCTGTCACCAGGCTGTATTTCATAAACCGTGACAGCTAGACAGCTGAAATTTTCACAGATGATATATTTCTGTTGCCGCTATAACAACAAATACTAAAAATTAGAAAAAGTTAAAATTAACAAGTCCTCCCTACCAAAAACGTGTTTTTTTTAACAGAAAGAAACTAGCGCCATCTAGTATGATGGTTTTTGAAACATGAAATGAAACTAGCGCCATCTAGTATGATGGTACGGAACCCTATATATGCGGTTCTGAGTCGCACTTAGCCGGTTTTTTATTTATTTAATAATTAATTGTACACAGGATACATAAAATACAAATTTTAAACAGTAAGGTGACGACACAAAGGGTACAGCTTTTTATTTGATAATTTATGTCACGTTACAATGAAGTGAAAGATTGAAGTGCTATTTTGCACACAGATAGTTGTGGGGTTGGAAATTGACACAAGCTACTAATTAGTATAAATAAAATAAATAAATAAATAAATAAATATTCTGGGACAAATCACACATGGTCATCTGGCCCCAAAGTAGGATTCCCTGTGTTATGGGAACCAGAGACTGATATACATACTTATATACGTTTAAATACATACATATATAGATATTTAACACCCAGACACAGAGCAAACAAATCTGCTCATCACACAAATGTTTGCCCTGGGTGGGGATCGAACCCACAACTCTCGGATCAGTAGTCAAGAGCACTAACCACTGAGCCACCGAGTCAGTCAAAGTATAGCCCGATACAGTTCCCGAGGGATCTAGAGAAAATAAAATTTTCACGCTTGCAAGCCGCTTGTGGCTCGCGCACTGCGTTCCCTCGAAAACAGTCATAGAAAAAGGATCTGTTTTCGAATTTCGATTTCATGCGTACTTACGGTGAAGGAAAACATCGTGACGAAACCTGCACACACCTGAAAAGTAACTCGAAGAGTGTGGGGCTTGTGGTTAAGTCGACCAACCCGCACTGGGCCCGCGTGGTCGACTAAGGCCCAATTGCCCTAATTTAGGGTAGGCTTGAGCCCCTTGGTGGGGACGTATATGAGCTAATATTATTAAGATCTGATGATGAATTTTGGTGGTGGAATCAAGGTCCCGGTATCGTCTTTTGTTTTCAATAGAATCGTAGGAAATAAATGTACTCGCCTATTTTGAATTTAAAATAGTGTTTATAGTTCACTTTTGAGCAATTTTCAGTTTTGAGCATAAAAACTTTTTCCAATTCTAAGCTTGCACTCGACAATTTTTAACCCTAGAGTAGCCTTTCCTTGAAACGTGTGTGGTCGCGTGGGGAGCATTTTGCCGACTATGTTAAAATGCTTTTTTGTACACAATGGTTTCAAAAAACTTATAAATATTTTTGGAACAATAAACATCAAACATGTACTAAACAAAATAGTAATATTTATTTACGTAAATTTAAAAACTTTAGAAAAAAAACACTTGAATAGATTGTAACGATCCATATGTATAAATAAATATCTATAGGTATTACAGTAAGTTTTGATAGACTAAAAGGAATCTGTCTATTGGGAAAAACATAACTAGTTTTATTCAGTCGGGTGAGGAATAACCTCGAGTCGAGTGAATAGACAGTTATTGGAACAAATTAGCTCAGGGATTATTTCCGAGAAGCCAGGCTGCCGCCTGTCGGTCGTCATTCGAACCACGCGGTGCGCACGTTATAACAGATTGTCTAAGGTAATAAATGGCGCGAAAGCTGAGGCCGAAGAGATAGAGGCGTCAGTCTGTCTGGGTCCGGGCAGCGACCGACGCTTGCGCAGGCGCCTCGATGTCGGGCGGCTTGGATCACGCCATCGCCGTAGATGTGTGTGTGCAACTGCCCGCGCACCTCCGAGGCTGCATCTGTGTGAAAGCTTTTAAAACCACGGACGCGGGGACGCTGGGCATTCAGTTGAACAGACCACCACAGGAGAAGCACGCATTCAAAGGACAACTGCGAGGACGCCACGCTGCCCGACGACCCCACACATGGGCCGTGTCCATGACTTGTCAGCTAAGTAAGTCAGATGACACAGAAATAGGAAATCTTCGTTCTACGAGGCACGTGAGTGTTTATTTCTTTGAGTTTATGTGTTTTCATTATGTTCCCCAGGTTTCATAGCTTATTTAAATGTGTGTTAATTTCCAGTCTATATTTAATAGGTTTTAATGCATTTATTTCAGGGTTTTATATTTATTTGATTAGGATAGGTAGTTTGTAGGCCCGCAGTTGGACAAGGGATATGATAACCGTAGCCACGTTTGTAGGATGTGGGAAGAGACTGTCCACTGCTGGGGTATCTGTCCAACAGAGACTGATGGTATAACTGCTGTAACAACGTTTGTAGGATGTGGGAAGAGTATGTCCAATGCTGGGACATTTGTCCAACAGAGACTGATGATATAACTGCTGTAGCCACATGCGCAGGAAGTGGGAAGAGCTGAGTCCACTGCTGGGGAGAGATGATATCTATTCTGCAGCGGCTGATATGATGAAATCATCGAGGCCACGTGTGCGGTCAAAGCTTTAGGGTTCCGTGAACACGTGGTCCACTCAGTTCACTAATCTCATTCGGGATAGTACGGCGCCATGCTGTCGCGGGAAGGCCTATTTCATCGAACTGCCTTCACTGCAAGTGCCACGCGGCATAATAAGTTTTAGGGTTCCGTGAACACGTGGTCCACTCAGTTCACTAATCTCATTCGGGATAGTACGGCGCCATGCTGTCGCGGGAAGGCCTATTTCATCGAACTGCCTTCACTGCAAGTGCCACGCGGCATAATAAGTTTTAGGGTTCCGTGAACACGTGGTCCACTCAGTTCACTAATCTCATTCGAGATAGTACGGCGCCATGCTGTCGCAGGGGAAGGCCTATGTCATACTTGAGATGGCTGTTTACCAAGCTCCATGCAATATGGGCTAGTTATGTAGTTTAGTGGTTCATAGATATGAACAACTCCTAATTTTACCAAATTTTAGCTAAATCTGTCCACACTTTTATGGGATAAATATAATGGACTAACAAACAAACTATAGGCGTTCGAGCTTTGCCTATTCTGATACTAAAGTAATTTTAGATAGGTAGGTCCTATCTGTAGCTTATCACAAGCATGCCTTGGCAGAATTTCACCTGAATCGGACCAAGCGTCTAGGAAGGTATTGAGCAAACAAACGAATAGGTTAGGCGTTCGCGCCTTACTAATAGTGATTATAGTAAGACCGATTATGATGAAGGTAGCCGACCCATCCTGATGGTAACCGTAGCCAGGG
The DNA here is from genome assembly GCA_947284805.1 of Coleophora flavipennella. Taxonomy (NCBI): domain Eukaryota; kingdom Metazoa; phylum Arthropoda; class Insecta; order Lepidoptera; family Coleophoridae; genus Coleophora; species Coleophora flavipennella. The sequence continues at coordinate 7,489,514 of OX369280.1, read as the reverse complement.
TCAGTTAATATGCGCTAGATTTAGAAACTAAATCTATTCTACGGTTTTCGGATATTATGGGCAGTGTTCACGGTGTCCGGGTCCTGTCGGCTCCTATTGCGTCCTGAACTAGCGCCTCGACCAAACACTTGGCTTACACGCCTTCTCGCTTAGACCTAATTGTGATGCCGCGACTATGATTCGCGTGGGTCTCACAGTGGGTTGCGACTGTGTTGGTTCGTTGTTCTTCACGTTCAGCCAAACTATTAAACTGACATTACTTTCGCCCTTTATCAAGGGTTTACTACGTCTAAGGACAGATCCTTAACACTATGTATTATTTTGGAGCCGGCGGCACGATGGATATCGTGTCCATTTCGCTCTAGTTATATAGACCGCAGGTCTTTATATCATTATATACAACTGTATGGCACAGTTCCAGGTCTAAGAACCATATTAGTAGATTAACTACTTATTTCACATTCCGTAGTGCTCTTCCCACAGGATGAGCGACATTCAAGGCGGAATATTTACTTTGTTTTAGTACCTAGTGCTAATATGTATTCGCGATCAATCGCTGTTCGAAGGTATTAATCCTACCTGACGAATAGGGATGGACAAGCTATGGCTGTAAAGACTCAGCTATAGTTCACACTATACACGTATAATAAGGCGCCTCACAAGCGTTTTATATACACTAGCTTTGGGATTCGGGTGGAACACGGCATAGTACACTTTACATTGTCGTGTAGCTTAATTAAATTACACTTGAAGCGGGGTGGACTCCGATCGTGTACCTTAGTGGCCTGCAGGAGACAGTAGCTAGCGGGGCTCAACGTAGGAGTAATTATCTGTTTAGAGCTAAAATCGCTCGTTCAATTACTTTGAATTAGATGTACATTGTTTTAATCACCAAAATAATGCAGTACTGACGTCAGTCAAGTATTGCGTTATTCCGAGCACTGGGGGCTAGCTACCCTTCCCAATTTGGGGGGGCCCAAAATAGGGACCAATCACAGTAGGGAAACTAGGGTTCCGCGCGAAATACTTCAAAATTACGGGTTAGACTACATCGTTCGTCCAAACACAACGTGATAGATTAATCTCTTAAAAATAACTTGTCATTCACCTTCAAAAAGACTCTGAGTTACTGCGATCACAATTTAGGGTTCTCTAGTCGATCTGGCCAAACGTTTAATCGTATTTTAAAATGCAATAAAAATCAAGTATAGTTTACATACTTCTTATAGGTAGATAGTGGTAGGTTGTATGTTGTAAGTACGTATGCGTATTATAGGTAGGTTTAGTTAGTTATATTTATATCTATATATTTATATATTTAAAATAGGCTGTTGGGGGGTTACAATTTGATAAGCCGTGACCAGGATAAGAAGAGGGTTCAAAATATTACATTTGGATAGCCAAAGTCAGGATTCGGAGGCGGGAACGGTTACAGTGCTACCAAAGAACTTGGATGTCTGACATCTGATTTTCGCGTTCGTAGACTGAATCTTGTAGGTAGTCGTTTTGTATAATAAAACTGTGTGTTCAGTTATTTGTGATAAACATAGATAAATAACTTTAGTTGGCTTCGTTTTAGGCCACAATTTGATGTTCGTGAAAATGGAATGAAGTGCGAATGACAATTATAACTGAATGATTAATCTATCAAACAAAGAGAATTATTATTTTTATCCTATGTAGTTTTATAGTTTATAGGTTAATTTAAACCCCAGCTATTGTCTTATATCCGGGGGGTTGAATACAGGAGTCGACGAGTGAGTGAGTGCTCCCGTTGAATTCTTTTATATGACAGCGTATTTGAAGTAGGCATTGATAATATAATTTCTTCTCAATACTCCGTTGGTAAAATTCCGGATTTCAATAATTAAATAAGTTATTTGTTCGAAAGAAATATTTGGTAGGTACATTTTCTAGTTTGTGTATAAGATGGGTAGTTAACGATTTAGTTCAGAGAAAAAGGTCTCTCATAATGATTGATAAATAAGGTAGTTGAACGTTACGGATAGCGTGTACTTATGTAGGCAGACGGGGCTGTGAAGTTGCACTTATTTAATAGGTTGAGTAGAAAATAAATTTTAGGCAGTTATAAGTAAGTAGTGCGAAACGTTTGAGAAGTCCAGGGTTCGATTCCGGGCGAAAAGGGACATCGCAAGCTGGCTCTGAGTAGGTCGTTTTACATTGCCTTGTTACTAAATGTAATTGTGTGAGCTGTGAACATGTAGGTTCAGTTTTAATTTAGTATGCGATTATTTAGTACAAGTTTAGTAGGTTAGGTAATTTAGGTAAGTTTAGGTAGGTTATATACTATTTTGAATCAAAATATAGTAATATTTAAGTTATTTACATTTCGTAAAAGAAGCAGTTGTTATGTTGAATGCCTACTGTCGTTGGAATCGCAAAAGAAGGTCTGTGAAGGACATGCGATTTGCTCTTGATATTGTCGTAGGAACTTCAAGCTAGTGCGCTATGGCACAATAATATATCCGTAGCCTTGCAATTTACAGTCGCAAGTTCGATCCTGTTAGAGGTAATTTGTTTTAAAGATAAATTTTATTTTTATTTTTTGTTAGATTGTATATTAGGAGTTTGTAATTAGCCTCGTAACTTGGTGTCGCCAGTTCGAGTCCCGAGGGAGGCAAATTTAGAAAAAAAAATTCTAGTTTTTAATATATCTAGGTTGTAAACTAGAAATAGTTAGTAGCTTCGCATACTAGGGTCGCAGGTTCGGTTCCCGTTGCGGTTGAAAAAAATATCTTTTTAATTTTAATTTATTTACGTTACATATTAGGAGTACCTAGTAGCTTCGCATACTAGGGTCGCAGGTTCGATTCCTGTTGCGGTTGAAAAAAAAAATATTTTTTTAGTTTTAATTTATTTACGTTATATATATTAGGAGTAGCTAGTAGCTTCGCATGCTAGGGTCGCAGGTTCGGTTCCCGTTGCGGTTGAAAAAAATATCTTTTTAATTTTAATTTATTTACGTTACATATTAGGAGTACCTAGTAGCTTCGCATACTAGGGTCGCAGGTTCGATTCCTGTTGCGGTTGAAAAAAAAAATATTTTTTTTAGTTTTAATTTATTTACGTTATATATATTAGGAGTAGCTAGTAGCTTCGCATGCTAGGGTCGCGGGTTCGGTTCCCGTTGCGGTTGAAAAAAATATTTTTTAGTTTTAATTTATTTACGTTATATATTAGGAATAGCCAGTAGCCTCGAGTACTAGGGTCGGGGTTCAACTCCCGTTACGGTTAAGAAAAAAAGATGAATGATAATAATTTTTGTTTAATTTGGTTTGTTTCGTAGTAGGTCAAGGTTTCCAAACGTATATTATGTGCATCTGGGGACATTGGATGTGAGATAGGGTACATAATAAAGATTTAGTTTTAAATATCTACCAGTGACCTTGAGGTATAATGAGGCATGGTCGTGTTACGAGCCTTATGTTCGGATGTTGGGAATTTTAGAGTAACAGGAATAGGTACTGCTCTGAATTTTATTATAGGTACTTTAAGACAGATACAGCTGTTAGGTAATAACTTTCAGTAAGTGAATTGGGTCTTTAGGAACGTATTAGTTCATATGGTGGGTTATTCTAAGAAATTGTTCGTTTTGAAAAAAATACCTTCAAGGTAAATAGGCAAATTTTCAGAAGGTGCGTGAGTACGTTTTAGCTGCGATCGAGTGGTATACTTGGGTAGAATGTAGCTGGTGTTATTTTGTAGCTATCGGTTCATGCGAAGACTCCTGACTTTGACGTTCCAACTTACAATTTATTAAGGGTAGGTAGAATAAATGGACTTAGTGTTACATATCTATTACACTGGGGTTAGTCAGTGATATGGTAGACAATATTTAATATTTCGGAAATTTTATTCTAGATCCTATTAGGGCAACTTTGGTCTTATAAGTCTACTATACGGGGGGTTGTGTAGGTAATATAGGCGTCTGAACTTAGTACTTTACATAACAGTATCGCGGAAGCGAACCGCAGTGGCTTATAGGATAGTTAAGATACGAGGAAAATATTTTAAATTAGTATCTCGGAATTTAAATATTTAAAATCAACAATAAATACTTTGTTGAGGTCCACGGTAGTCACTCATTCAGACAAATTAAGGGATAGTCTTTATAAAAGATAGATATAAGTATATGAGTGTGGAAATAATAATATTAAATAATACATAATATATTAAATAATAAATATTTAATTTAGTATTTGTAATTTATCCTTGTTCAGTATTAGTTTTCGTATACTTTATTTTGCTCAGCCTTTATTAGTTGCTTGAGTGCTCGCATATAGTTTCACTTTGTCTCTTCCGATCGACAAAGGATGCCGAAAGAGGTCGCTTGGAGCGATAAGGCCGCCTTTGCATATAGTTGCGTGTTTTGCTAGATCATGTGTGTTTCCTTTTGTATATTTGGCATACAATAGAGGATATTAATCTTATCCTATTTCAAGAATAGAAAATTAAACCTGGGTTTTATTTTAAAATCTTTAGGATCGGGGGGTTGACGAGTCTTCTACTAGGAATCAAAATAAAATCGGCTTGATGGAATGCTAGACTTATATTTTATAGGGCCACTGTATATACGCGGTAGTTAGGTAACCTTATGGTGCTAAAATGAATGAGTACGTCAGTATGCGCGGAGAACAATTTGTAGGCGTATTTTAAAATGGGTAGCATTTTGTTTTGTTGTCATTTAAAAGATGTTATAGGTAGGGTACACATAACAAAAATAACTATGGGATCAAATAATATAAACTTATTCGAAAATAGGATGTTTCGAAAAACCAGTTAAATATAATTTTAAATGAAGTAGGTAGGTACTTATTTGATTTAGCTCATTTGAATATAACATAATTCTTTTATTCATGTATCTAAACTGCGGTATTCTACTGGAATAGGGTTGCTTACATATATCTATGTAACTTATTTTAAGTTTAATATCGTTTCACTGTAAGTGTAGGTGACTGGTAGGAAATCTAAATTTTACCTATAAATAATGCCTTCACTAGACCACAGTATATATATTAGTACTAACGTACAGTATGGACACTCCCTGCCGCTCTCTAGATTCGACCTCACCCCCCCGTCACTCAGATTGGCTGTAGATTGAGTACTAAACGTAAAGGACGAGCTACGCAAGCACTTTTATTCACTATATTCACTTTGCGCGCCGCTGTGATTTCGTTCACAGGAATAAAAACCAACCAGTTACCGAACGTAAAGGCCCAACTGAACTCTTTTTTTTCATACTTGTCTTATGTTGTAAACGAACACCGCTCGAACAAAAAACAACACATTCCGAATACACCATACACATTATGAGACTATAAAACATTGTAAATGGTAACTGCGACGTGGACGTATGAATTAACACTAAAAACTGCTATTATTTTATACATCTTTTAACACATTTTCCATAAAATTGCGAAATTGATAAGGGATTTTGTCACAGATTAAAAATCGACATGATAGTTTTGTTGCTTTGGTGTAGAGATGGGACGAAGTGAATGACTGAATGAATGATTTTGAACTGTTGTTGCGAGGTAAAAATTGGGTCATCTTTGGGCTCAACTGTTCTATAGGGTACTTCGATTTGGCAGTCCGCGATTTTTTGGTAAGAGATAGGCTTTAGCTGAACATCCATACCAAATTTCAAGGTTAGGAAACCAGCGGTTTTTGAGTTATGAATTTTTAAAAATTGTATTTTAGGTACTCTTTGGTCTTTGTTTTGTGAGTTTATGTAGGACCAAAGATGACTTATTACTGATTGTATAATTTGATTCCTAAGATTCATAATATGGGGTCCGCGAAGCCGGAAAAGCACGCGGGGCCGACTTGAGGGCGGGCAAACTTGGGGGTGACAAATCGAAAACTAGGGGGTAATCTTTTTTGTTAGGTAGTGTTTGACCGACAAATCGCTACCGCTTATTTAAAAAAAAGGTCATCCACTTCTCTGACGGCGAAATAATAGCAGTTTTCAGTGTTAATTCATACGTTCACATCGCAGTTACCATTTACAATGTTTTTAGTCTCATAATGACGTGTATGGTGTATTCGGAAAGTGGTGTTTTTTGTTCGAGCGGTGTTTGTTTACAACGAAAAGTATGAAAAAAAAAGAGTTTAGTATATTCACACTGTTGCATTCAGTAAATAACTAACAAACATTTCGTGACCAATACCCCCGGTGTGATTCAACCCTACCTGCATTCTTGCCTATAGATACGTCAGTTATATATATGTATATCATTTCTCGCTCGTTTGTATGGAGTGTCCGGGGTGTGACTAGACTAAGTCGCGTCTAAGGTGTAGGTAAATTGAAATGATAATCATGGTACTTGTAGATGACAATAAATACATAAGTAGGCTAACTTTTAAATTTTAGTTAAAAACATTTTATAGAAAAGTTTTAGGTTTCTTATACATGTACTCTTTACGCATTATTAAGTAGTATTTAAAAAGTGAACAATATTAGTGTACTTGATTCCCTTTAACGTATCTCGTGGGACTAGTTGGTTAAAAGGCTCGCTAGCGGAAGCAGGTTCCGGGGGTGCGCGAGACGCAAGCGGATCGCGGGTGTGGAGAAAAGGGTGGCCGATATGTTAATTCGGAACCTGGGCTGTTTGCTTACCGGAGTTCATTCAGCTAGGTACGTTAGGTAGCTTTGTGTGAAAGAGTAACAAACATACATACATCCGTACATGCAAGGTTTCGCGTGTGTATCATTGATAATGATATAAGTAGGTTAGGTGGGTAGAAAAGGAAATTTAAAGTTGTCTCTGGTTTAATTACCTACCTGCATTTACCTTTTGTAAATGTTGGATATAGATGAATTTTGAAACATTTTGTTGTTTTGATAAAGAACTCTAGGAAATAGCGCCTAGGATAAGTATATAAGGTACTTAAATAGGTAAATTATCCTAAAGGTGTAGGTACCTTAAACTTGCATATCAATTTAAATTAGAAAAACCTTTTAACGGTAAAAATAAATTATTTCCAACCATTTCACATCTCAGTGTGTAAAATAGGTAGATGAGATAAAATTCTGAAATAGGTACATAAATTTTAAGTAAATTACTTTTAAATTAAAACATCACTCCAAACTAATAAATAAGGTCTTATTATTAGTTCAATCTAAAGGATCATTCAGTACGAAACTTCTATTACTAGTAGATAGCTAGTTATTCGTATTATTCGGACAAGTAGGTAATTATTCGGATTATTCGGGCAGAGTACATAAAAAAAGCATAGGTTATTATTCGGTACGTAGGTAAGCTGGAGAATCTATAGGTTGGTCGGTCCGAATTCTATATTCAAAGGTTTATTTTTTAAGGAAGTCCTCACGAATTTATAGAAGAAACTCAAATAGTATAGACGTACGTAGTTCAAAAGATTTGGAGTGAAGTTGAGACAAACACAATATAGTCACATTATTAGATACATAGGAAGTACACACTTCAGTTTTGATCTTATTTGTTTAGCGCAATAGATTTGTAAGTCGATCTTACAACAGCGGAAATTTTAGCTGGAACATTCTACTTACTTTTAATTAAATACTGTACCAATAATTAGTTAATTGTATAATATTATAAAAAAGCAGGTAAATAGGTAGGGCGTGCTAGTACCTACTATTTCCTTCAAATGTTTTGATTGTGGCGCTGTTACGAATGACATAGGCAGAGCTACTATAGGTGTGACCTTTCGCCACAGGGAAAGTAAGGAGTTAGTTTGTCCTTTTTCAATAGATGGCGCCACGGGTCATACATTTTGTTCAAAACATTTTTACGGTTTCATTGAAAACAATGTTTCGTAGAATTTCTAACTTACTAGGCGATAATAGAATTTATTCAATAGGATAGAGATATTTTAGTTCAATTCGATCGAATATTGATGCAAGACAAATTTCTTGTAGTTCGGCCTGTTTTCACAAGGTGTCGCTGACCATTTGAGTTTGCACAGTGAGTTTGTCACAGATATAAAAGTCTGTCGACTTGCCGCTTATAAGTAATGGCGCTAGCGTAGTTCAGGGGTCGCGTGCGTTCAGGAATTATTTGCAGTCGAGGACTTATCGCAAGAAGATAAAAAAAAAGGTTAGGTTTTATAAGTTTAAGTTAAAAGGAGACGCCATCGGAATAACAATTGTGATATTTTTGGATTAAATGTTTTAATATCGGTTGAGTTTTATTATCTAGTTTCAATGGAAAATGAAAAAAAAAAAACCTCACTTGTCTTTTATTTTGATAACCCGGTAAAATGTGTAAAGGTATGTTTTGAATAACAGGTACAGCGAAGCTATGTTATTTCAACATTAGCATATCTACGCTTTTGGTGAATGGCTAATTTCAGTAGGATTATAATAAAAATATTATAATCCTGCTAAATGTAGTGAAATTACGCATGAATAGGAAAAGTGGGGAGTCGGTATTAGTTTTATAAGGTTGCGGTTAGTTTTAAGTTTGCAATGATGCATGCTGCTTCAATTATTTATTACTCTTATATATAGTTTGTGCCGGGTTGTGGTGAAAGTGGGTCATCTTTGGTGCGTTAAATATTAGCGCTCATTTATTTTCAACTTTCAGATCTGATTTTAGAACGAAGTCACGGTCTGTCATTGGAAGTAAATATTATTTTCTTTTGCAAGATGAGGGTTTTGGTTATAAACTAAAGTGAGAATTGTGTTTAAATACTTGAAAATAGGTCTACATATTCTCTTGTGTTGACTACAATAAATATCCTGGCTGAAGATAAGGATTTGTTGACCTTTCCAGGATTGGAATACCACAAAAGGCTGTTTGAGAGTGATGTGAAAAGTGGTTTTGAGTGAGTTGCTTTGATATTTTGGGGGTAAATTAAGGGAAAGTGTGGTCTTGAAGGAGAGTCAACAAATACTGGATATCTGAGTCAGCTGTTGGCACACGCTGTCCTACTTCATGAATACAAAAATAGTACGAACCAACAATTTGTTCTTTTGAGTCTTACATTACGTTGGTTTGGGCTAATTACTCTACCAGAAGCTAAGAACTGGACTTATACACTATACATACTCCAAGGTAAGATTCTATTGTCACTTGGGGGAAGCTCTATTTGGAGAACTTGGCTGATTGTCGCGGGAGCCGCTTGTGTTATATCACAGACAGTTTGGAGAGGTAAACTAGATTGACAATTTACTAATGCGCTTATGCCAGTAGAGGTTCCTGGTGCGTGGGGAATTGGAAGCTAGTGGTCCACTCAATGTATACGCCTATGCGCGAAACGTAGCAGTGGCTTCGACTCACAACCGAAATGCCCGTTCGAACTCCTCTGTGATGGCAGGAGCTGGTCCTGTGCTGATCTGGTTTTGTTTATGGTTGAGTGTATCAATCAAGGGACAATAAATGACATGCCTGGTTTAAATACACACCACACTTGGGGGAGAATGTGCCAACAGGAAATTTTAATAGTTATTAGCTATTTTGAAAATTTTAAAAAGACAATTCTCTGAATTCTATTTTTAAAAATTTTCAGGGGGTTGGATTGTAACGATCCATATGTATAAATAAATATCTATAGGTATTACAGTAAGTTTTGATAGACTAAAAGGAATCTGTCTATTGGGAAAAACATAACTAGTTTTATTCAGTCGGGTGAGGAATAACCTCGAGTCGAGTGAATAGACAGTTATTGGAACAAATTAGCTCAGGGATTATTTCCGAGAAGCCAGGCTGCCGCCTGTCGGTCGTCATTCGAACCACGCGGTGCGCACGTTATAACAGATTGTCTAAGGTAATAAATGGCGCGAAAGCTGAGGCCGAAGAGATAGAGGCGTCAGTCTGTCTGGGTCCGGGCAGCGACCGACGCTTGCGCAGGCGCCTCGATGTCGGGCGGCTTGGATCACGCCATCGCCGTAGATGTGTGTGTGCAACTGCCCGCGCACCTCCGAGGCTGCATCTGTGTGAAAGCTTTTAAAACCACGGACGCGGGGACGCTGGGCATTCAGTTGAACAGACCACCACAGGAGAAGCACGCATTCAAAGGACAACTGCGAGGACGCCACGCTGCCCGACGACCCCACACATGGGCCGTGTCCATGACTTGTCAGCTAAGTAAGTCAGATGACACAGAAATAGGAAATCTTCGTTCTACGAGGCACGTGAGTGTTTATTTCTTTGAGTTTATGTGTTTTCATTATGTTCACCAGGTTTCATAGCTTATTTAAATGTGTGTTAATTTCCAGTCTATATTTAATAGGTTTTAATGCATTTATTTCAGGGTTTTATATTTATTTGATTAGGATAGGTAGTTTGTAGGCCCGCAGTTGGACAAGGGATATGATAACCGTAGCCACGTTTGTAGGATGTGGGAAGAGACTGTCCACTGCTGGGGTATCTGTCCAACAGAGACTGATGGTATAACTGCTGTAACAACGTTTGTAGGATGTGGGAAGAGTATGTCCAATGCTGGGACATTTGTCCAACAGAGACTGATGATATAACTGCTGTAGCCACATGCGCAGGAAGTGGGAAGAGCTGAGTCCACTGCTGGGGAGAGATTATATCTATTCTGCAGCGGCTGATATGATGAAATCATCGAGGCCACGTGTGCGGTCAAAGCTTTAGGGTTCCGTGAACACGTGGTCCACTCAGTTCACTAATCTCATTCGGGATAGTACGGCGCCATGCTGTCGCGGGAAGGCCTATTTCATCGAACTGCCTTCACTGCAAGTGCCACGCGGCATAATAAGTTTTAGGGTTCCGTGAACACGTGGTCCACTCAGTTCACTAATCTCATTCGGGATAGTACGGCGCCATGCTGTCGCGGGAAGGCCTATTTCATCGAACTGCCTTCACTGCAAGTGCCACGCGGCATAATAAGTTTTAGGGTTCCGTGAACACGTAGTCCACTCAGTTCACTAATCTCATTCGGGATAGTACGGCGCCATGCTGTCGCGGGAAGGCCTATTTCATCGAACTGCCTTCACTGCAAGTGCCACGCGGCATAATAAGTTTTAGGGTTCCGTGAACACGTGGTCCACTCAGTTCACTAATCTCATTCGGGATAGTACGGCGCCATGCTGTCGCGGGAAGGCCTATTTCATCGAACTGCCTTCACTGCAAGTGCCACGCGGCATAATAAGTTTTAGGGTTCCGTGAACACGTGGTCCACTCAGTTCACTAATCTCATTCGGGATAGTACGGCGCCATGCTGTCGCGGGAAGGCCTATTTCATCGAACTGCCTTCACTGCAAGTGCCACGCGGCATAATAAGTTTTAGGGTTCCGTGAACACGTGGTCCACTCAGTTCACTAATCTCATTCGAGATAGTACGGCGCCATGCTGTCGCAGGGGAAGGCCTATGTCATACTTGAGATGGCTGTTTACCAAGCTCCATGCAATATGGGCTAGTTATGTAGTTTAGTGGTTCATAGATATGAACAACTCCTAATTTTACCAAATTTTAGCTAAATCTGTCCACACTTTTATGGGATAAATATAATGGACTAACAAACAAACTATAGGCGTTCGAGCTTTGCCTATTCTGATACTAAAGTAATTTTAGATAGGTAGGTCCTATCTGTAGCTTATCACAAGCATGCCTTGGCAGAATTTCACCTGAATCGGACCAAGCGTCTAGGAAGGTATTGAGCAAACAAACGAATAGGTTAGGCGTTCGCGCCTTACTAATAGTGATTATAGTAAGACCGATTATGATGAAGGTAGCCGACCCATCCTGATGGTAACCGTAGCCAGGGTCAGTTAATATGCGCTAGATTTAGAAACTAAATCTATTCTACGGTTTTCGGATATTATGGGCAGTGTTCACGGTGTCCGGGTCCTGTCGGCTCCTATTGCGTCCTGAACTAGCGCCTCGACCAAACACTTGGCTTACACGCCTTCTCGCTTAGACCTAATTGTGATGCCGCGACTATGATTCGCGTGGGTCTCACAGTGGGTTGCGACTGTGTTGGTTCGTTGTTCTTCACGTTCAGCCAAACTATTAAACTGACATTACTTTCGCCCTTTATCAAGGGTTTACTACGTCTAAGGACAGATCCTTAACACTATGTATTATTTTGGAGCCGGCGGCACGATGGATATCGTGTCCATTTCGCTCTAGTTATATAGACCGCAGGTCTTTATATCATTATATACAACTGTATGGCACAGTTCCAGGTCTAAGAACCATATTAGTAGATTAACTACTTATTTCACATTCCGTAGTGCTCTTCCCACAGGATGAGCGACATTCAAGGCGGAATATTTACTTTGTTTTAGTACCTAGTGCTAATATGTATTCGCGATCAATCGCTGTTCGAAGGTATTAATCCTACCTGACGAATAGGGATGGACAAGCTATGGCTGTAAAGACTCAGCTATAGTTCACACTATACACGTATAATAAGGCGCCTCACAAGCGTTTTATATACACTAGCTTTGGGATTCGGGTGGAACACGGCATAGTACACTTTACATTGTCGTGTAGCTTAATTAAATTACACTTGAAGCGGGGTGGACTCCGATCGTGTACCTTAGTGGCCTGCAGGAGACAGTAGCTAGCGGGGCTCAACGTAGGAGTAATTATCTGTTTAGAGCTAAAATCGCTCGTTCAATTACTTTGAATTAGATGTACATTGTTTTAATCACCAAAATAATGCAGTACTGACGTCAGTCAAGTATTGCGTTATTCCGAGCACTGGGGGCTAGCTACCCTTCCCAATTTGGGGGGGCCCAAAATAGGGACCAATCACAGTAGGGAAACTAGGGTTCCGCGCGAAATACTTCAAAATTACGGGTTAGACTACATCGTTCGTCCAAACACAACGTGATAGATTAATCTCTTAAAAATAACTTGTCATTCACCTTCAAAAAGACTCTGAGTTACTGCGATCACAATTTAGGGTTCTCTAGTCGATCTGGCCAAACGTTTAATCGTATTTTAAAATGCAATAAAAATCAAGTATAGTTTACATACTTCTTATAGGTAGATAGTGGTAGGTTGTATGTTGTAAGTACGTATGCGTATTATAGGTAGGTTTAGTTAGTTATATTTATATTTATATATATTTGTATGTATAGGCTGGTGGGGGTGTTACAAGATCTTAGGGAAAATTGCTGAATTTTGACCATCTTTACGTTTCTTTATGAGTTTCTGTTTAAATCTTTAATTTTATGACCGATTTATATATTTTCATTACTTTCGGCAAATATTTTAGTAAAAATGAGTCCAGAAAATGTACGAACAGTGCTCCGCTCTGCAATAAATTTGCTCGGTCACACGCGCACTGATGTTCTTCCAACTTATGACACAGGTAGGTAAAGGACAGAGGAGCAGCTACTGGGAGGCTTGACCTTGGCGAGTGCATAGTTTATAAAATATTATACATTATTTGCCGAGGGCGGCAAAATGGTCATTGCGCGAGCACTCTAGGGCTAAAGGTTTTTCGATGTTAATTTAGAGAACTCGTTTATAAACGCATGGGAATAAGCCGAGAAGATATTGACATTAGCCTGAAAACAATGAGTTTCTATATCTCCAGAGTGCAATTCTAGGTCACGTACATGGCCCCACGTAAAGTATGCCTTTACAGCATACTCCTCCTCATACATAGGTTGTTGTTGTGACAGTGATACAGATCCTTTGTTTCCCACCGTCAGCACTAGAGGGAAATTTCATTATCTATGGTGCTACCATTTATATTAATTAATTTTATAAGTACTAGTGGGATTGTTGGTTTCCAATAGTACTAGCTACTTACCTGCAAAGTTCGGTGGTACTAGTGAGAACAAAGGACCTACATGTTTGTTCTCACTAGCGTCATTGACGTCATTTAAATTCAAATCATTTAAATCCAATATGGCAGACTCCCAAAGATGGCGGATCAGTTTTTTTTTATGCATTTTCATGACATGTGAATCAATTGAAAGGGTTTGCTGAGAAAAGTACGAAATGATTGAAATTATTTCCAAATAAAGGCTAATACTTGAAAGTTTTTAGGTTTTCCGAAATAAGCTAATAACTGTACAAATTAACAGCAGTCTATCTACCCGTAGTCTACGAAATACAAACCGCGCTAAAATATGAGTTATGACATACTTTCTAGCTGTATTATAACTTAGTACCTGGGCAATTTAGCGATTTTAGGATTCCCTAGAAATGTTAACTAAAACAGTTTTAGTGTAAAAATGGATTTTCATAATAATAAGTTGGAAATAAACACATAACATGAAAAATAAGTTGAAAAAAAAAACAAAAAAAAAATCACGCCCCTACCGAGTTTCTGAACCCAGGCCATTTGGTTTGTGAGGTAGACGCAGTGACCGCTCGGCTGGGCTCGTATCAGATTTTTTTTGGTGAAAATTTGATACATATTTCGCGTCAGAAAACACATTGCGTTTATCTTCGAAAAACGCGTTTGACCATAGATCGATTTTTCGCCCCCAAAATACCCCAATACAATAAATTTTCAAGCAAATCGTTCGATATGTTTCCGAGAAACCAACTATTATGCTCGTTTAAAGTGATTAATTTTCAGCTAGGTACCGTATGTCTTAAAATCTAGAATCTGTAACGTAGCTCCACTTTCTACGTCGAGCCGTGAAAAGACATTGCTTCTCTGTAGGCTCATAGGCAGAAGTTCTGAGTGTAATTCAAAAATGTATACTTTGGTAATAAAATGTGTACGTGTGTGTATTTGTGTGTGTTCGTTTGTGTGTTAAATACCTAGGTACTTAACCCTAACTAATGATGCTTCTCTGTAGGCTCATAGGCAGAAGTTCTGAGTGTAATTCAATACCTAGGTACTTAACCCTAACTAATGAGATCCCTAAATATATGTTTAAACTTTATCTAAAAAAATACGTAGCAACGATTAGGAATTTTAATTAAAGTTGTGTATTTAAGCTAAAGAATCTTAAGAGCCTTTTTTGTAATTTTATCCCGAAAAGTATTTTCTAACGCTTCATTCTTTAATCAACTTACCGTTTCAAGAAACATTCTGATGTTAAAAAGGTTTTCAAATTATAAACTTTTTCGCTTTTTAGGGTTTCGTGCCCAAAGGGTAAAAACGGGACCCTATTACTACCATGTCCGTCCGTCTGTCCGTTTGTCACCAGGCTGATTTCATGAATCGTGATAGCTAGAAAGTTGAAATTTTTACAGATGATGGATTTCTGTTGCCGCTATAACAAAAATACAAAAAATTAGAATGAGTGGAAGTCTCCATACAAAAAACGTGTTTTTTTGAAACGTGAAGAAAAAAGTGCCATCAGCTAGTTATTGAGGAGGTATTTGTATTGTTTTTTTTCCACTTTGATTTCGTATCAATTCTTTTATTTGTAACTAAATTGTATACCAAATTGTTAATTTGTACTGTAACTGTTTAAAAATGTATTGTGTGTGCTGGGTGAAATCCTAAATAAACGCTTATCTATCTATCTATCTATCTATGATGTTACGGAACCCTATGTGTGCGGTTCTGACTCGCACTTGGCTGGTTTTATTTGTTATTTTCTCTTTAAAGTCCTATAAATACATACAGGATGTAACAAAATTTGTGTAGAACCCGTTAACTCATCACACTAAACTAATTTTCTCATAAACAGAATGTAAGAAAATCACGAGTTACATTAACAGGTTGTATTCTGTATTTTGTAAAAATATATTGTTGGAACAATTTAAAATAATGCTACACAACACACATTTTTATTTATTCGATAGAGTATGCTGCCAGGTTGATAAATTTTATCAAACTCGGTTATGTACATTTTTAAGGAAATTAGCAAAAATTAAAAAAAAACGAAATGGTACTTGTTGCGAATAAAGTCAAGTTAATAATATTATAAGCGTTTCCAAATTTAATAATCAAAAGTGAAGATAATAATATGATTTTACACAGATTCGTTTAAATCACAAAGTACCCAACGTATTTCGACGTTTCAGAACAAACATTTTCTACCAAAGAAAGTAATTACTCATAGTACCTAAATCAACATTCACTTTGTACAGGCTTTTAAGCCCCATCCTTCGTAATAACTCGAGTAACGGTCCCACATACCCTTTATGGTTTTGTGTGCCCTATAAAATATGGGTCACTAACTCCATTAGATGTTCCCTTGATGTTCAAAGGTACAAATTTTTGGTATTTTACGACGGAACTTAATTGTTAATTGGCTTTTACTATTATCAAATTTTGCCAGCCTAATTATATAGTGGCCGTGTCTATCTCTTATTAGTACCAGGTATATTAATTGACATAGAGCGTCGGTGGCGTAATGGCAAGGGCAGCTACCTCCTGTCCAGGAGGTCGTGGTTCGATTCTGCCACGTACCAATATGTTTTCAAATTTCGATTTCATATGTACGATTATACGACGCTCTTATACGGTGAAGGAAAATACCGTGAGGCAACCTGCACACGCCTGCGAAAAAACTCGAAGGTTGTGAGTTCTGGGCCCGCGTGGTCGACTAAGGCCCGATCGCCTTAATTCAGGGTAGGCTCGAGCCCCTCGGTGGGAACGTATATGAGCTGATATGATGATATCAATTGACAGGATAGGTCTTTTTAGGGTTCCATACCCAAAGGGAAAAACGGGACCCTATATTACTGAGACTTCGCTGTCCGTCTATCACCAGGCTATATTGCATGAATCGTGATAGTTAGACAGTTTAAATTTTCACAGATGATGTAGTTCTGTTGCCGCTATAAAAAATACTAAAAAAAAGAATAAAATAAATATTCAAGGGGGCTCCCATACAACAAACGTAATTTTTTGCTCGTTTTTGCTCGATATTGATAACGGCATTAGGTAGACGCTTGAATATTCACAGAATATTGAGTCGTATTATTCACTTTAAAAATAAATTATCAAATTAAAATAAAATTAATATTTAAATAATTTAAAATATTAACTTACTCGGCTGGCTTAACGCACACCCCGGACACTGATACAACGATCGTGAAATGATATTTCTAAAAACAAATGACGGAGCAAACAAAATGACGGCGAAATCCTGTACGTTCGAGAACCAAACTATAAACAATCTGTATCAAACTGGGTGACGAGAGGTGAGGTCGTAATCTAGATAGCGACAGAGAGTGTCCGTCCATACTGTATGTTAGTACTAATACACTTCCAGACACATATATCGAACCGCCTATTTTTTTTTTCAGTACATTTTCGTACAAAAAGAAGGTCCAAACAATAAAGATATTTTTTTGTAAATCAAGAAAAGTAAGGAAATTATAAAGTGCAGTTTTTTTTTCTTTTTTTCCAATTTCAAAACAAAATACAAAAAAAAGTTATCATCTAGCACCATTAAACCTGAATGGTTTGTCTAGGTGCTCAACAGTCGTCTACGAGCTATATACTTATAGAAACAAAAGAAAAAATATACATATATATAAAAATAATAAGTTAAGTAACGCACAGCTACATAATATATCCTTAACCATACTGCAATGCATACACAGGCTCAGTGAGATACTAGTTACTTCGTAAACACAGGTCACCTGCGTAACGAACGACACAATTCTATTATTGTAGTAGTGTGAGTGCGAACTCCGCAGTCACATATACAGTTACTAGGTTAGATCCCTGGCTACTTTGTCAAAGATCACAACATTCTGTAGTTACTGGGGAACTGAGTAGACTTTTCACAGGAGAGCTTACGGTAAATTTTCCACCCCTACCTACGAAAAAAATTACGTTTTTTTTAATAGCAAACTACTGAGTTCCCAAGGCTCTGCAGAATGTTGTGCTCTTCTTCAAATTTGTAGCGAAGGATGTCACCTGACGACTGCAGTTTGAAGTTTTTCCTTACTATTAATAATTTTGAAAAAGAGTTGTTAATTAGGCGGCTCGATTGATGTATCTCGATAAACTTCCTATAATTATATACTTTGTCCAAAGTGTGTCCTGGTCTCCGATATGAGAACTCTCCATTTGTCTCGGTCTAGTCACGCTAGTACTCTTTATTGTACTGTGGTCTAGTTTGGTACTCAAACGTATAGGATTTCGCCGTGATTTTGTTTGCCCCGTCACTTGTTTTTAGAAATGTCATTTCAAGACCGTTTTATGCAGTGTCCGGGGTGTAATTGAGAGGTGAGAATTGACATAAAGTACTAGTAAGCAAAGCCCGTAATGGTTCCCCCAAGGATTGGGAAAAACTCATTTCCACGTTCGCGCACGTCGTTGTCGCAATGAAGCAACGGATGGACATGATTTTTTGATATCAATAGTAGAGGGGGTGAGTAAGTGACGTAGCTGCTAATCAGGATAGCCCGTTAAAGTTCCGGAGAGATCTGGAAAAAAACTAATTTTTACGCTTAGTGATTTTTTTCAATAGAAATAGTTGAGGAAGTGGGAAGCGACATAGACTAATAACCAGTGTAGCCCGATATAGTTCCGGGGGATCAGGAGAAAACTTATTTCCACGCCTTGTGATATTTGCCAACCAAACCGAGTCTCACAAAGTTAGACTCTGCCGGGAATCCAAAACGGGACCTCCTGATGTGAATCTAATGATCTAACCATTACGTCACGGAGGCGGTTGAATTGTGCTTCTGTGCCTTAACAAAAAAATTTACCATTATATTACCTGTCACTTACCTATTTTTCAAAATGGACGACGTGTAGACTTCAACCCACCCTGAACACTTAATACAATGGGCCAGAAATGACATTTAAAGAAACGAAAGACGGAACAAACAAAATGGCAGCGAAATCCTATACGTTCGACAACCAATCTGTATCAATCTGGGTGACGAGGGGATGAGGTCGCAATCTAGAGAGCGGCAGGGAGAGTCAATACTGTATGTTACTACTAATCCCTACTTATATTATAAATGTGAAAGTAACTCTGTCTGTCTGTTACGCTTTCCCGCAAAAACTACTGAACGGATTTGGCTGAAATTTGGTAGGTAGACAGATTAGGACCTGGATTCAGACATAGACTACTTTTTACCACGCTCGCGAGCCGCTTGCGGCTCGCGCACTGCGCACCCTCGAAAAGTCATAGAAACGTTGTCCACGCGGGTGAAACCGCGGGAAACAGCTAGTATAATTTATACTTTGCTTGAACTGCAGTTCCTTGTATAAATTTTAAATAATAGAAACAAGCTCCAAGTTATGTGTCGTGAGTATAACAAACCTACTGCACGTTCTCTCACATATAAAATGAACACAAGAATGAGCACTTCAGCATTCAATTTCACGGTCTTTTGTCATAGCATCTGAAGTGTCTCGTACAGAAAGATTCAGTCGATTCTCACACCAAAGAAAAAGTTGGATAGATCTTGCATAAGGAGGAAGCTGTAAAATTGAAGTATCTTTACTAATATTATAAATGAGAAAATATGTTTGTTTGTTTGTTTGTTACCTTGTCTTTCACGCTTCAATACTTTAACCGATCTTGATGAAATTTGGCATGCAGGTACCCTGTCACTGGGAAGGACACGTTTTATCCCGTGAAAATAGCATAGTCCGTTGCAGTTTCTGAGGGAACTAAAAATATACTCTTTTTTTGGTTAGTTTCTTTAACATTGCAACAGAACAATGAAGGGATAAGAAATGACATAATTTACTAATGAGCATATCCTGACATGGTTCCCGAGGGATCTGGGGAAAACCCATTCCACGCAAAATCCGGATTGGAAACTATAAATGATCCATCACTTGAGCTTAGGTAGGGCCGTACTATTTCCCAACGCTACGATTTACACCTGTATGATAACAATTATACTGGTAGGAAACAGGTCTCTTCACAAACTACCGAAAGTAAAGCCATATTCCACACACGGGGGCAAGTTCGGATTAGAATCCATAAATGATCCACCATGGCTTTCATCATTTGAGCTTATGTAGGGCCGTACTATTTCCCAACGCTACGATTTACACCTGTATGATAACAATTATACTGGTAGGAAACAGGTCTCTTCACAAACTACCGAAAGTAAAGCCATATTCCACACACGGGGGCAAGTTCGGATTAGAATCCATAAATGATCCACCATGGCTTTCATCATTTGAGCTTATGTAGGGCCGTACTATTTTCCAACGCTACGATTTACACGTCTGCATTGGTGAAGGTTGGTCGCCGTTGTCGGGTCGATGTCTAAATGAACCTTTACGATAACAACAATAATTGCTGCCGGGAAACAGGTCTCTTCACAAACTATCGAAAGTAAGGCCATATTCCACACACGGTTCCAAGTTCGGATTGGAATCCATAAATGATCCACCATGGCTTCCATCATTTGAGCTTATGTAGGGCCGTACTATTTCCCAACGCTACGATTTACACGTCTGCATTGGTGAAGGTTGGTCGCCGTCGGGTCGATGTCTAAACGCACCTGTATGATAACAACAATTATACCGCCGGAGAACAAGTCTCCTCGCAAACTACCGAAAGTTTTTTTATTCATAATTGGTAAGCCCTTGGCATCATCTCACCTGACGGTAAGTGACGATGATGCCGAAGATCTTATCTTCAAGCCGGAACACATCAATGTTGTTAACACTGATGTTTGGCGGCAAGACTTAGATAAAATGGTGGTAGTTACCCAGGCGGGCTTAGAAAATGCATAATTTTAACAAAAAAAAACTGGGCAAAGTGCAACTCGGGGTCACACAAACAGGGTTCCGCATCAAAATTTTAACTACCGACAGACTAATACATACATTGCTCTGGGCAAATAGCTGTCTACTTATTCTGGACTCAATAAATTTATATTTCTTGTAGGACTGGTAGGACTTCAGATTTCCTTACAGATTTTCCTGTAATCTATGCATTCAACCTATTATACTGTGATTTTTTCAAGATATTAGGCCCAGTTGTTCCAGAGACAAAGGGGGGAGGGGGGGAGGGGGTGGCGGAAAGGTCTAATTCGCCTATTTTCTTAAATAACTTTTGAACTATTTATCTTAAACCTAAAGAAAAATATTATTTTCGAAAAACCTAAAAACTTTTAGACACAATCTTTTTAATATTGCATTATGACGTGATATACATATACCTGCAAAATTTCAGGTCAATCGGAAACCGGGAAGTGGGTAAAATTTTATTTGCAAGATTCCTCCCGAACAAACATACATACATTGCAAGTTAAATAAAAGCTTGTAATAAATTTGAGATTCTTAAAACAGGCATTTTCATTTGATATGTCACATTTTTTTTTCTAATTTACCTCACAAAAGGCCACATGTTTAAAATTCATTTATTTAAGTTACCGTCTTAAGGTCACCGACATACATAAGTGAACTAAATTTCAACTGAATCGGTACAGTAGTTTCTGAGCAAATTGCCTGTGACAGATGGACGGATAAACAGACACACGAGTGATCCTATAAGGCATTCATTTTTATCTTTTTGAGGTGCGGTACCCTAAAAACAAATAAAAATAACTAAACGAATAAATTAAAAATAAAAACCTGACTGCATAACAACTTAACCCATCTTTTTTTGGCAGTCGGGTAAAAATTTATCCCATGTCACTCACAGGATTGAGACCAATCAAACTATACCTAGCACTCCAAAGTTCATCAAGCCGTTTAGGTTACAGAGGGTGCCAAAGAAATAAATAAAAATACTCAAATACACTCAAAAAACAAAACCCTCCTTCTAGCGAAGTCGGGTAAAAAATAGTTAAATAGTGTAAGGCCATCGTCCGTCATAGAACGGCCGCCAGCACTTACAAAGCGTTATTTTACAAAGTGTAAAGTTATAAAGTCCATCATAGATTGGCAGCCAGCACTTACAAAGCGCAATTTTACAAAACGTAAAGTTATAACGTCCATCATAGAACGACCGCCAGCACTTACAAAGCGTAATTTTACAAAATGTTAAGTTATAACGTCCATCATAGAACGACCGCCAGCACGTACAAAGCGTAATTTTACAAAATGTAAAGTTATAACGTCCATCATAGAACGACCGCCAGCACTTACAAAGCGCAATTTTACAAAACGTAAAGTTATAACGTCCATCATAGAACGACCGCCAGCACTTACAAAGCGTAATTTTACAAAATGTAAAGTTATAACGTCCATCATAGAACGACCGCCAGCACTTACAAAGCGCAATTTTACAAAATGTCAAGTTATAACGTCCATCATAGAACGACCGCCAGCACTTACAAAGCGTAAATAGAATGGCCGCCAGCACTTACAAAGCGCAATTTTACAAAATGTAAAGTTATAACGTTCATCATAGATCGGCCGCCAGCACTTACAAAGCGCAATTTTACAAAATGTAAAGTTATAACGTTCATCATAGATCGGCCTCCAGCACTTACAAAGCGCAATGTTACAAAATGTTAAGTGATAACGTCCATCATAGAACGACCGCCAGCACTTACAAAGCGCAATTTTACAAAATGTGAAGTTATAACGTCCATCATAGAACGACCGCCAGCACTTACAAAGCGTAATTTTACAAAGTGTAGGTAAAGTTATAACGTCCATCATAGAACGGCCGCCAGCACTTACAAAGCGCAATTTTACAAAATGTAAAGTTATAACATCCATCATAAATCGGCCGCCAGCACTTACAAAGTGCAATTTTACAAAATGTAACGTTATAACGTCCATCATAGAATAGCCACCAGCATTTATAAAGCGCAATTTTACAAATTGTAAAGTTTGGTAAAACTTGTAAAACTGTAAGCTTTTCGTCCTCGCTTTTATTTCGTCTAAATGTCACTTCATGAATTTTCAGCATCTTGACTGTACAATATAGCATGCATTTCAATGCTCCTTTGGTACATACTCCATATATTCCATTTGAAAGTTCATGAGAAGTCCCTCGATTGTCTGTCATCTCATTTCATTTTCTCCAGAACCAGTCAGATGCAAGCTTCATGAATAATGCAACGAAAAGTGGTAACAGACAGAATGGCGACTGGTTTCATTTAGTGATGTTGAGAGTTTGAATTCTTTAATTATTGGAACTTTATTTATGATTTTTTAGATATCGTCGGTGGCGCAACGGCAAGGGCCTCTACCATCTATCCGGGAAGTCATGGTTCGAGTCCTGCCACGTACCAATGTGTTTTCGAATTTCGATCTCATATGTACGTGTATCCGACGCTCTTACGGTGAAGGAATACATCGTGAGGAAACGGAGGTTGTGTGTGAAGTCGACCAATCCGCACTGGGCCCGCGTGGTAGACTAAGGCTCGATCGCCCTAATTCAGAGTAGGCTCGAGCCCCCCGGTGGGGACGTATATGAGCTGATATGATGAAATATTGGAATAATTTATTGGCTGGGAGAATTTTTTTTTATTCACAATTGGTAAGCCCTTGGCATCATCTTACCTGATAGTAAGTGACGATGATGCCGAATATGGGAGCGGGCTTACCAAGAATTCTCAACGCAATGGGGATCTGGCTATCTTATCTTCAAGCTGGAACACATAAATGCTGTTAACATTGATGTTTGGCGGCAAGATTTAGATAAGATGGTGGTAGGCTAGCCAGGCGGGCTATGAATATGCCCTACCACCAACCAAACCGAGTCTTACAAGTTGACCCCACGGGGAATCGAACCCGCGACTTCCTGGTATGAAGCAAATGGACGAACCATTCGGCATGGAAGTGGTTAAGTTTGGGTGGACTCACATGAATTGACTGACTTCGTGGGGTAGTGGTTAAGTTTGGCCGTGGATTCGATTTTCACCTAGAGGAAACTTTTGTGTAACGATCATATTTATTTGCTCTATATAAAGGGCGGTTGTATATCTCCTACATATGTCCAAATATGTACCTTACCAAATAGTCAATTAATATTAACTTTTTAGGGTTCCGTAGCCAAATGGAAAAAAACGGAACCCTTATTGATTCGTCATGTCTGTCTGTCTGTCTGTCCGTCCGTATGTCACATCCACTTTTTTCCGAAACTATAAGAACTATACTGTTGAAAATTGGTAAGTAGATGTATTTTCACACAAAAATAGAAAAAAAAATTGGGGGTTCCCCATACTTAGAACTAAACTCATTTTTTTTTTCATTAATCCCATACTCCATCTATGGATAGGTCTTCAAAAATTATATTTAGGTTACTAATGTATTTTTTTTCTAAACTGACACTTCCAAAGTGGTAAAATGTGTGTCCCCCCTCCCCTGTAACTTCTAATAAGAGAATGATAAAACTAAAAAAATATGTACATTACCATTCAAACTTCCACCGAAAATTGGTTTTAAACCATTATTTTCTAATAGTAAATCTATAATAGGTGACTGAGTAAATAATAATAATAACTTAATTTAAAAAATACACTATTATTAAAACATAGATCAAAGTTACAACGAACTACAAGAACTTTCATATTATGTTACTTGCTGCTACGGAACCCTTCATGGGCGAGTCCGACTCGCACTTGACCGCTTTTTTTTAATAACACTTTGACTAAAAATGTGAATGTTTGGATGGATGGATGTTTGTTATTCAACCACGCCACAACAGCTGAACGGATCTGGCGGAAACTCGGTAGGTAGAGAAATTAAAACCTGGATTAACATATAAGTTACTTCTTTCTGCTACTAATTAAATCTCTAAACATAAATCACCTAAGACAATCGTGAAAAAACCTAAAAACATTTAGGTACAAGCTTTTAATATTGCAATGTCACGCGATATACATCCTCCAACTCGGTGGACCGATGACCTGGTGAATGTTGCGGGAAGCCGCTGGATGCGGGCAGCGCAAAACCGGTCGTCGTGGAAATCTTTGGGGGAGGCCTATGTCCAACAGTGGACGTCCTTCGGCTGATATGATGATGATGATGATACATATGCATGCAAAATTTCAGCTCAATCGGAAGCCGGGAAATGGGTCAAATTTAACTTGCAAGATTTCAATACAGACACCGGGGCACACCCCGGACACTCCATACAAACGAGCGAGAAATGATATACATAATTATAACTGACGTATCTATAGGCAAGAATGCAGGTAGGGTTGAATCACACCGGCGGTATTGGTCACGAAATGTTTGTTAGTTATTTACTGCATGCACACTGCAAGATATATATACTGTGCTGCAAGCAACAATCAACAGTTATCTTACATGATTAAGTAACTTACATGGATAACATTATTCATTTGTTCTTCAAACACAGGAGCTTTTGTCCGTGAAACAATCTCATTTAGCAACCTACAATAATAGTCAATCTCAATCTATTATTCCGAGATCACATTTTATAATATCACACCACTAGATATTTCTATACAACTCATACTTTCACACCATCTAATCAAATTATTACAAACAATAAAACGAACATAATATCTCACAAGCCACAATAACAAACACTAACATGTGACATATGAAAAACATAAAGGAACTACATTTCTAAAAAAAAAAGATACAGCTAGTATGAAGGTTCATAGGAACTGATTGTTCTTAGATTTGGTCGTATAATATTGGTGGTCAGCCAATCATGATACGAGGCATGCTGAGACGCCGCGGTCGCCTATTGGCGTCGAGCGGTGAGCGGCGCGCAAAGTAAATATAAGTGATGTTAATCGCGCATGCGTAGTTCGTCCTTTACGTTCGGTAACTAGTTACTTTTTATTCCGGTGTACAAAATCACAGCGGCGCGCAAAGTGAATATAAGTGACGTTTATCGCGCTTGCGTAGCTCGTCCTTTACGTTTGGTACCCAATCTACATCCAATCTGAGTGACGGGGGGGTGAGGTCGAATTTAGAGAGCGGCAGGGAGTGTCCATACTGTACGTTAGTACTATTATATATACTGTGACCGGGGCGAGTGGAACTAAATAAAAGCGTGTAAATACTATACACAAAATATTTTTACCTTTTCAACATGACTCAATTTAGTAATTAGTAAGGGCAATGGGGCGGGCTATTCTCGGAGCTTACCTACGCGATCGAATCAGAAATAAGAAGATCCGTAGGAGTACCAAGGTTACCGATAAAGCTCATATAATTGCTAAACATAAGCAGCAGTGGGCGGGGCACATAGTTCCTAGATCAGATAACCGTTGGGGCAGTAAAATTCTCGAATGGCAGCCGCGCACCGAAAGACGTAGCGAAAGAAGGCCTCCCACTCGGTGGACCAACGACATGGTGAAGGTCTTGGGAAGCCGCTGGATGCGGACAACACGGGAGCGTCTTTCGGCTGGTGAGATGATGGTGATGATAATAAAACATTGTTTTATTCTATTTGTTTTGCAGACATCACGAACAGAAACCATTAAAACTTTACCATTCCATTAATAATAATGCTTATTCGATTTTACTTCTCTCATTCCAACACTGAAACGAGGAAGAAGTTTGTCTTTTTTCAACGCGATGCTAATGAAAGAGACAACAAAAGTAGCCTGTCGTATCGGATACGACCATAAATGTCGGCCACATGGCCCTGCTACCACCACCCGGTACTCTGGAATCTAATTAAAGCACCAGGCATAAATTAGCACAACTTGTCCCTGTTAGATTCTGTGTGGCAATTAACTCACCAAGCGTTCGATTTGCCTCGAGTTAAGAGGGTTATGAAGCTGCGACTTTTTGTACAAACGGCGTTATCAATTTTCACCTCTTAAATTTTAACCGATTTGGACCAATTTTAGGGTATTGTAGTGTAGGGTAGGGTAGTGTAGGGTAGGGTAGGGTGGAACGAAGTTCGCCGGGACAGCTACTAATACTAAGTAATCAAAAATAAAAAAGTAAAAATTTAATGTACAAAATAATCTAAAACTCACGTTTTTACGTGCCTGGAAAATAATAAAATAAACCTTCAAGGGTCTTGATGACCCACACCACCACCACATACAAGCCTGCAGGTGAACTCGAAAATCATGAAGCGCATCTTTCTACTAAGATATTAAAACCTAATATTTCATTCCTATTCAATAAATTTCATGCGCTCACGTTTTCCAAGTTCATCTGTAAGACAGACAGACATACAAACAATATAATGTATTGTCATAGGAACTGAGGCTGTGTGCAAAATTTCAGAATGATCGGATTACAGGAATACAGACAAGCAAACAAGAAAGTGACTTAAATAAAACGTGCAAAAATTAAGGGGAGTCTCCCTCCATAAAAGGAAAGTTTTTTAGTGTTTATTTGTTTATGCTCTATCGTAAAATACAAGCATAAAACGTGGTGCGATAAGGGATTGTTATTGTACTATTACATACCCTAAACAAATAATAAAATCACAATAAAAAACCGTTTTAGTTATGAGTCGAACTCACGCAAAAAAAAACATTTTAGTGTCGCTTTCGATGTCTTTTGATTAAATGAATAGATATCACTGTTGTACTTGTGTGGAGAGGTGTAGTGGCACAGACGGAAGCCGCGGTTGGCGAGTACGACTCAATGAACTAGCTTTTGCCTGCGGGTTTACCCGCGTTGATAAAATTTACAGTGCGGTGCGCAACACTCACCCTCAAAGACAGTCATAAAACTATGTCCACGCGGGCGAAGCCGCGGGCAAAAACTATTATTATTATATACATATATGAAAAAGTGTTTGTTTATTTGCTACCTCTTTATGCTTCAACGATTTAACCAACGGTGACGGAAGTGACGAAAGTCTATAACGGAAGCGGCGAAAGAATTTGTTTCCTGCGTAGGGAGAAGCCAAAGTATATATATTAGTACTAACATACAGTATGGATACTCCCTGCCGCTCTCTAGATTCCGACCTCACCCCCTTATCACCTAGATTGATGCAGATTGCTTATCGTTTGATTCTCGAACGTATAGGATTTCGCCGTGATTTTGTTTCCTCCGTCATTTGTTTTTAAAAATATTAATTCACGACTGTTTGCAGGTTTGCAGTGTCTGGAGTGTGGCGAAAAATAGGGATGTCAGAACTAGACTTTTCACGTTAAACCAACGGCAGTGTGCCCCGGCTCAGACTTTTCCCCGAATTTTTCTTCGGATTTTCAAATTACTTTTATTGTTCACGTTATAGGAAATCCTGTGCAAAATTTCACGCTTGTAGACCCTCTAGGTCCTAAGTTGTGTTTTGTTTGTCAGTCAGTTCATAGATGATATTAGCTCATATACGTCCCCACCGAGGGGCTCGAGCCTATATACCCTGAATTAGGGCGATCGGGCCTTAGTCGACCACGCGGGTCCAGTGCGGGTTGGTCGACTCCACACACAACCTGCGAATTTCTCCGCAGGTGTGTGCAGGTTTCCTCACGATGTTTTCCTTCACCGTAAGAGCGTCGGATAAACGTACATTTATGAAATCTAAATGGAAATCACATTGGCACGGGCAGGATTCGAACCAAAACCTCCCGGGCAGGAGGCGGCGGCCCTAGCCGTTACGCCACTGACGCTCTTATTATCTTATCATCAGTTCATATAATTAATGGCACTTCAAAAAAGGAGATTGTTGTATGTTCGACTGTTTATTTTTTATGTATGTCCATTTTCTTTTATTATTCGTTTATTATTTGAAAAAAGTATTTAATTTTCCCGAGGTGATCCCATTGTCACTGAGTCAGTACTCGTTGATAGACAATTTTTTGAGGTCAGTGCCAGCAAAGCCATCGAATCTAAAACATTTGGTAGGTAAGTAGCTGTGTGCTGGTACCGACCGCAAAAAAAAAATTAGGCCCTTCATTTGATTCGTTGATTTCGTTATTGTTCGTAAATTTCGTGTATTTATTATATAAAAATAATATTTGATACTTTTGAGTGATTTTCTTATTTTCTTTTTATTTTTTTCAATATATTATTTCTCTCGTAACGTACCGACTAAACGTACCGTAGGCAGTCCTCCCACTCGGTGGACCGATGACCTGGTGAAGCAGCTGGATGCAGATGCAAGTTGCGCAAAACCGGTCGTCGTGAAATCCTTGCGGGAGGTCTATGTCCAGCAGTGGACGTCCTTCGGCTCATATGATGATTTCTCTCATAAGAATTTCTTGTATCACCTATGAAAACAGGTGAAGTAACTCAAGAGTTTTCAAAATATAATGAGCTCAACAATGTTCTATAGTGATGAGCAAATGGCGGATAAAATCCTTACTGCCATTACTAATATTATAAATGTGAAATTGTGATAGTTTGTTTCTTACCTTTTCGCGCTTCAACGCCTCAACCAAGCTTGACAAAATTGAGTATGCAGGTAGCCTATGTCATGGGAATGGATATATGCTACTTTCTATCACCTGAAAAGAGCATAGTCCCACGATTATATTAATCATAGTCCGATACAGTTCCTGAGGGAACTAAACAAAGACTCTTTACTCTTTGTTAGTTGATTTCTACTTATACAGGGTGACTGGTTGAACAAAATGGTGTATAAGAAGCCGATACCCATTCCATTAAGCATAAAAAACCACCACCTATTTTTTATATATTTTTTTATTTTTAAAAGGTCCATCTACTTTTTTACTGTTTATTTTTAAAATGTCCATTTCTTTTTTTACCGTTTACTACGCTCGCTGTGACGCGTACGCAACAGCTGACAACGACTCTGATATGAAGATTACATGCGCTCCGCACAGTATAAGCAAAACTACAGAAATTCGACATTTCAAAAATGTGTAAACCACACGTATTTCAAAATAACTCGCTTTTTTACCGAGAGGGAATGTACATGGGTTACTAGTTTACCTCCTTAATCGCGTCCGTCGTTCAACCAGTCACCCTGTATAATATCGCAACGGAGAAACGGATTGTTGTGATTGTTTTCACAGAGATGGTTCAGGGGGCGTAAACTGACATAGACTGCTAATAAGAATATGCCGAAGTTCCCGTGGGAACTGGAGTAAATTGCTGTCTACGCTCAAAAGCCGCAAGCACCACTCGCCAGTCAGTCTTAAACACAGTCATAACGATGACCACGCGAGCAAAATCGCAGGAAAAAGCTAGTAATCCTTAGTGATATTTTAAACTAGCCGTCAGTCCGTGTTGTTTTCATTCCCGTGGGAATTAAACGTTTTCCCGGGATAAAGCAGCCTATGTCCCACTCCAGGACCTAAATTATATGTGTGCCAATTTTCATCCCGATCCGTCCAGTGGTTGAAGCGTGAAAGAGTAACAAACATCCATACATACATTCATACATAAAAACTTTTACATTTATAATAATATTAGTAGTATGTGAAAATGTGTTTGTTTGTTTGTTCGTTAGTTTGTCACGCTTCAACACCTTGACCAATCCTGATGACATTTTGCATGCGGGTAGCCTGTGTCACTAGGAAGGACATAGGCAACGTTTTATCACGTGAAAATAGCATATTTCGATGCAGTTCCTGAGGTAACTGAAAAAATGTCTTTTTTTGGTTTATTTCTTTAACATCGCAACGGAACAATGGATTGTTGGAATTTTTAGTACAGAGATGGTTGAGGGAGTGGGAAATGACATAGAATGCTAATCAGAATGGATAGGGATCTTGATAAATCTAATGTTCACGTTCGCGAGCCGCTTGCGGCTCGCTCACCAGTCACCCTCAAAGACAGTCATAAAAACGACGTCCACGCGGGCGAAGCCACGGACAAAAGCTAGTAATATTATAAACATGAAAACGCGTTTGTTCATTTGTTACCTCTTCACTACAATCTTCACGATATTTGGCATGCACGTAGTCTGTGGCGTGGATAAGGAAAGACATTTAGGCTATCTTTTATCTCAATTTTTTAAGTGATTCCCGTGGTACAGCAATTTCTTAACACTCTTATTTAATTTATTTTTTTCACGTCACACTGAAGCGAAGGATCGGCGTGATATTTTTTAAAGAGATATTTGATGGGGGAGGGGAAGCGATAAAGACGACTGATATGTTTTTATCACGCTTTTATTAGCTTCACCTGTATGTTTGTATGTAACCGACTCCTTTGGACTCGATTTTGACCCACTTTTAACGGCCAGATTTAATTCAAACTTTGTAGACCTATCAAGAATCACCGACATATTAATTTCATAAGTTTAAACTAAAAAATAAATAGACTTAAAAAAAACTAAAAAACACGCCTTTAAAGTACATCAGACTAAAAAGTAAAAAATAATTCTTAATATAAGTTGAAAATAATAATTTACAAATTACTAGTATTATTGTGAAAAAGTGTGGGTTGCTCGATAGACGAAAAATATTGCACAGAGCCCCACGCTTTTTCTCAATAATATTAGTAATTTGTTAATTATTATTTTCAACTTATATTAAGAATTATTTTTTACTTTTTAGTCTGATTTACTTTTAAAGCGTGTTTTTTAGTTTTTTTTAACTCTATTCATTATGTTTTTAGCAGGTAGACTCTGTAAGGGATATTTTTCCTGTCTATGCGAGCACTATCGTCGTCTTCCCTCAATCACCATCACAGGTATAAATGCACAAATCTTCTTATAATTTTTTGTTTCATAACTATAAATACTATTATAGGTAGGTATAGTTGACCACTGAGGTGCGTGTACGTTTTTCTTGGTTTTGGCTGAAAAACAGCGTTGTGAGTACTCTGCGACCCGCAAAATTTATGCTGAGCCTGGACCAGTTTCACTAACTTGGCGCCACTGACACTGTTTCATATTTTTTTTTCTATAAACTAGTAATATTTGTCACTAAGTTTTATTCATTTCTTTGTGTATTGTTAAAATGTATTGTGCCTTTTTAGTGAATTAAAGTTTTATCTATCTGATTAGCACAGCCTGACATCGTTCCCAAGGGATCTGTAGAAAACTTATTTCCACGCTCGCGAGCCGCTTCAACCTCGAAAACAATCATAGAAACTATGTCCACGCGGGTGACGCCGCGGGAGAAAGCAAGTAATCTCAAAAAACCTTTAAATTTAATGTATATTTTTCTATTAAATTGTATGATAACGTCCGAGCAAGCTACATAAGTGATCAAATCGGATATGAGATGCCTTACATCGTCTAAACCGAGTCTTACGAAGATAGACTACGCCGGGAATGAAACCCGTTACCTCCTGAGGTAAAGCTAATAAACTTAACCATTGCGCCACAGAGGCGGTCGAAGATTAGACAGACTAATCTTAATGTAACATTATTATTTACATTTTTCTCGTTAATTGTAAATCTGTAAAACTATCCTACTAAAATTATAAACGCGAAAGTTTGTAAGAATGTATGTTTGTTACACTTTCACGCAAAAACTACTGAACGGAACTGCCTGAAATTTGGTAGGTAGACAGATTAGGACCTTGATTGACACATAGGCTTCTTTTTTTCACTGCGCACCCTCGAAAAGTCATAGAAACGTTATCCACGCGGGTGAAGCCGCGGGAAACAGCTAGTGAGACATAATTGTAATCGAAATAAATAAATTTAACTTTTGATTAATTTTTATAACAAAACAAAACAAAATTAATAAATTTCAAAATGGATTTCAGCCGCTATTCTCTTATCACCATAGGGGGACCCTTAAATGAAAAGCTGTATTAAAATAATTTCCGGTTACGTGGAGCGTAACCTGTATGGAAACGCGGATGTGTAAAAGCAATGCGGATGTCGTAAGACGAAGGAAGCGGAGGCAGGAGTATCGGTGCGGAACCGAAGTCGGCGAAACGAGAAATAGAACTGGCTCTGAGTCTTGCAGAACTGAGAAATGGTACCTCGAACCACCTTAAAAAGTTGGTAGTACCTTAGTTAAAATTTTCAAGAAAGTTCCAAAAAGGAGGAAGTTCTCAATTCGACTGTACGTTTTTTTATGTGTGTTACCTTAGAAATTTTGACTGAGTGAACTGATTTTTATGATTCTTTTTTTATTTGAAAGCTTGTGCTTCCCGTATGGTCCCATATAAATTTTATCAAAATCGGTGTAGTAATTTGTTAGAAAATTAACAAAAACCAAAAAATAATGCAAAAATGTACTCAGTTGTTGCGATGGAAGTCGGTTTTATAACGTGTTTAGCGTTTTCAATTATTATGATTGTGTAAAATTATGTAGGGGATATGGGAAGTAACGAAAGTACATTAGTTGAAATTTTTAGGTGAAAACTTCTTTTACGTTTTTGCTAAGGAGTGAGGCCTCCCACTCGATGGACAGATGACCTGGTGAAGGTTGCGGGAAGCCGCTGGATGTGGGCAGCACAGAACCGGCCGTCATGGAAATCCTTGAGGGAGCCCTATATCCAGCAGTGGACGTCCGTCGGCTAATATGATGATGATTATGAGCGTTACAATGAAAGATTAGGTTTCACCTGTAGGCTTGAATGTGGTGGTGGTGTGGGTCATCAAGACCCCGAGGGTTATTTTATTCTTTTCAAGGCACATAAACACGTGGTTTTATATTATTTTGTTCATTAAATTTTTACTTATTTTATTTTTTATTACATTTTTATTACTTATTAGTAAATCCGTTTTAATCACACAATTTCGGTGAAAATTTCAGCTGGTCACCCATTAAGATTAAAAATACAGCTTGGACAAAGGAAAGGTTGGACAGACAGACAGACATCTTAGGCTTGTAATAGGATCTTGTTACCTGGTACGTAACCCTTAAAAGTACTAACTATCTAGTAATCTGTGGTACTATGACCTTGTTCATCATGTACGTTCGTAAGAATTTTCATTTATTTACTAAAAACAGTGACAGGCATAATTTAAATTTATGAAATGTAAATAAAATAGATAAATAGCCTTTTCGAAACTGAGTGAGGTTAAAAAGTCATTTGTGGGGCAGTGTATAAGATTCTACAATAAAATTCTAGAACATGTAACTAGTTTGTCAGAGAATAAATTCAAGACTCATGTCAAAAAATCCTTGTGCTAGAGCACAAATTAAATTATTTTGATTTGATTAGGTTGAAAACTTCGTAATCCATAATAGTCTTCAGTTTATATGAACTTTGTTAAACATTTGATAAAAATAATTTTACCTAATCTTTAAACTTCTATCGGTTAGAACTTCTTAAGAGGATTGTGAAGCTGTGACTTTTCATACAAAGTGCGTTAACGATTTTCACCTTTTAAATGTTAAACGATTTGGACAAATTTTTGATAGGTTAGAACACTTTTATTACTTAACCGTGAATGTGATGATTTGAATGAGTACCTACTTTAAATATTAAGGAATGTTATTTGTTTAACCCTTAATACGCACACACACATCCACACACACACGCAACCACGCACGCACGCACGGACGCACACACACACACACATATCTATTCTTTGTTTCTGTTATTTGTTTTTCTTAGCCACCACCTGTTAAATATTGTTTTTTGTCTATGTTCTTTTGACCGCCACGAAATAGGCCTAGCCTAGTGTGGGGTCACAGTTAACCGCTGGTATTAAAAAAGTTAACTTCGTAAATAAAAATTTCATGTCTCTTTTAATGTCCTAAATGCATATTGTATTAAAAATGAAACACAAGAAGCTGGTGTATAAAATCTTGCGTCTTTGATTTAATTGCTTTCGCTTGTGTAAAATAGTTTTGTTAACGTCTATCTATTTTCTAACAAAAAACCACCTAACTTACCTAAAAAGTTTCCTATCCGATAATGTTTCATGACAAATTTTATTGAAAATATCACTTTCTTAAAGTTTAAGACGTTATTTCGATTTTTTAGTAAAGTTTCAATTTTAACTTTTTACCAAATGATTTTAATTGGGTATGCTAAATTTTTTATAAGCCATGAAAATAAAAAAACCATTTCGAGATATTTTTATTTAAAGCCATATTTTTTCATTTTCCATTCGAAAAAGTAAAAGATTGCGTAAAAAAATCGGAAAAGGACAATAACCTTCATTTGACCCCTATGACGTCACGAGTTTACAATAAAACCTTATTTCACCACTGAACGGAACGTGCACTCTTACTTGTCATATCAATTACGGACCTTGCATTTGAGGACGAGCTTTCGTCGAGCACTGAAAAAGGCACTATTTATTTATCATCCACCAAAAACTACGTTTGAAACAATCAAATATTATTAGAACGTCATTCAAATTAAATACTTAAATGGGTAAGATATTCATTAGAGGTCCAATTTTTATTGTGGTTCTAAAAAAACATTTAAACTCTGAAGGCCTTGTCCATACATAGATTATGATGTTTGATGACAAGTAAATTTTGACTTTGACGTTTCGTTGTTGGCTTTGTGATAGTTTCGTTTCGGAAAAGGCAAAGGTTACTAAGACCATACAGCCAGGTCTGACGTATTTAGGCTTCCTTAGCTGTTGGATTTGTAATGCTAGTGCCGGTGCAATGAAAAAACAACAAAATAAAACTAGTAAGTAAGTAAGTAAGTAAAGTAAGTAAGTAAAACTTTATTTGCAGAATATTGGTAACAAAAGTTGTAGTCTTAAATAATAGTGCCTTAAATATTCCGCCGTAAAACGGCATGCAAATCTTTAGTAACATGGTGATGAAATACAAATTTAAATGATTACATAAAAAGAAAAACACTAGTATAGTTTAAAAATTAAAAGGAGTTAAAACATTTCAAATTATTAACTAGAGAAATTCACTTTAATAATAAAATAATAAGTTCATTAATTAACAAGAGGTCAATTAAATTAAAAATAACAGAAACAAATCATTAGGTAGGTAGCACCAGTCGCAGATGAATAAAAATAGTTAAGTACATGTCAAATTTATAATAAAGTAGGAAATGTCCCATTTTGGTCATTAAGATATTCGTCAACAGAGTAATATGCCTTCTTCAGTAACATATCACAAACTTTTTTTTTAAAAACATCTAAACAGTCAATCTCTTTTATTCTTGTTGGCAACTTATTGTACAGTTTCGGTGCCATTGCTAATATACTTTTATGCAGTGAGGTGGTTTTGCAGGGTATCAAATTTAATTTGTGTCGTCGTCTTTCGCTACTAACGTGGCCAAACAAACTCAAATTACTCTTTACAAAAACTACTGTTTCGACAATATATAAACAGGGAACGGTGTGTACTTGGAGTTCTATAAAGAATGGCCTACAACTGTCAGTTTGCTTAAGGCTACAGATTGCTCGAATACATCTTTTTTGAGCTTTGAAAACCATTTCCTTTCCAGTACTGTTACCCCAAAACATGATTCCGTACCTTAATGTTGATGCTACGAAACCATGGTATGCTATTAGGACAGTCTTTCTGTTAACTATCTTTGTTAACATGTACAATCTATACGCTAATTGATGAATTTTGTTGCACAGTATCTCAGTATGGGAGTTCCAAGTAACGCCTTGATCTATTTGCAAACCTAAAAATCTCATGACATGTGTTTCTTCAATCTTCTTGTTTTTGTGATTAATGTTGAGGTGGAAAATTCTTGATTGTCTGTGTCTAAGTATCATAAATTTTGTTTTGTCCAAATTAATTTTTAAATTGTTGCACTCCAACCAATAAATTATATCATTCAGGTTATTATTTATTTCAGATTCGACTTCTTTCATGTCATTGCCTTGAAAAATCACGGTACTATCATCAGCAAAGAGGATCATTGGGTGATTTGTAACTTTTGGGAGATCGTTAATGTAAGCTAGGAAAAGGAGGGGACCTAAAACACTTCCCTGGGGAACTCCGTATTTTATCACTCTTTGGTTCGATGAGTAAGACGTGACAGTTTTATTTTTCATATCAAGTCTTTCTATGTAAGTTAATTGACGCCTATCTGTAATATATGATTTAATCAGTTTTAAAACATTTCCTCTCACCCCATATCTCATCAATTTATCTAAAAGCAAACCATGGTCAACATAATCAAAAGCTTTAGTCATATCCATAAATAGAGACACGACTGGATACCCTCGATCCATTTTCATAAGTATGTTACTTAAGAAGTCATATATTGCTAAATTAATACTTTTATTCTTTCTGAAGCCCTTTTGTTCACTGCACAATATTTTATTCTTTTCAAAGTAAGTATATAATATGTCATGAATTACTCTCTCATATATTTTAGACAATATTGGAATTAAAGCAATAGGTCTGTAGTTATTCATACAAAGTTTGTCTCCTTTTTTGAAAAGTGGTTTTATGACTGAGATTTTTAGCTTGTCAGGAAAAATACCATTCTCGATGCATTTGTTAAATATGTCACTCAGCACGGGGCTTATAAGACAAGCTACGCTTTTTATTATTTTTGTGTCAATGTTGTCGTAACCTGTACTGTTTGTGTTTTTTAAATTAATAATGATATTGTAGATGTCAACAGGAGTGCATGGTCGCATAAATATAGAATGTGGATTATTATAACGACATGTGTTGGTCAACACAACGTTAGGCAGTATTTGTACTTGTTCAATGAAATGATCATTAAATTTCTGAGCTATTATTCGTGGATTATGAATCAGGCTATCATTAATTTTTATTACTGTTACACTTTCTTTAGGATAGTTAGAATTGGTTCCATTGATGATTTGCCACGAAGCTTTTGATTTGTTTCGTGCATTTAGTATATGATAGTTATTCTGCCTTTTCTGTGTCAATTTTATAATATTATTTATAGTTTTGGAATAAGTTTTGAATTTAATTTTATTTTTGTCGTTTGGACGCAATCGATATTCCCATAACAGTTGTCTTTTACGTTTACAGCATGTTTTTATTCCCTTTGTTATCCACCTTGGTTTTTTTTTCGTTGGAATTTTCATTTTTACTATGGGAAAGCAAAGGTTATAGAACAATTGGAAAAGGTCATGAAAACTGTTGAATGCTTTGTTTGGATCTTGTTCATTAAATGCTTCATTAAAAGTAAGATTCTCTAAACATTTGTAGAATTTACACTTATTTTCTCTGGAATAGTCACGCCTCAAAACAAACCAGTAATTATACCTACAAGTCTTCTTAACTGGGCATTGAAGTAATTGGGCTGTGTGGTCAGATACAGCGAACTCAATTATTTCTCCTTTACTGCCACGTATATTATG
Organism: Coleophora flavipennella; assembly: GCA_947284805.1. NCBI lineage: Eukaryota > Metazoa > Arthropoda > Insecta > Lepidoptera > Coleophoridae > Coleophora > Coleophora flavipennella. The sequence continues at coordinate 7,451,718 of OX369280.1, read as the reverse complement.
TAGTATATTATCTATACAAGTACCACTGGATAGACGAGTGGGAGCATTTATCGAAGCTTTTATATTGAAGCCCTTCAAAAGTTGTTCAAATTCTATGCTATCTCGGGACTTTTTTAGACGGTCAATATTAAAATCACCACAGATTACTATTTTACGGGAATGATCGCAACAGTATTTAAGAATGTCATGCATTTTGTCAATGAAGATTTTGAAGTATCTTAATTTTTCTTTCTTTTTGGGGACCCGATATATACATAAAACTATTATTTTGTGAACAGTAAGCTCTATTGCACAGCCTTCAATTACATTTGGAATACAGTATTGAGCAATTTTGTCAAGAACTAGAAATGTGCAATCATCATGAACCATAACACATGCACCCCCTTTACGATCTTTTCTTACAAATTGTGATGCGAGAGTATAATTAGGTATCCTTAAAAGGCTAGTATCTTCCGCTTTCATGTTATGTTCCGTAAAACATAGTACATCGACATGTTTACCTTTGCTGCTTAGTTCATCAAGACATACCGTATACAAATTCGATTTACTTATTAAACCACAAATGTTCTGATGTAAAATATTAATATTTTTATACACGAAAAAACTCCTTGTGTTCAGTAGCACAGTTAATATGTTGTTCAATGATAGATAAGTCGGTGACTTTAGGCAGTTCCTCTTGTGTTATGTCTATTTTAGGTTTAAAGTAGTAAGGTATTGTGCCTTTTTTAGGACCACAAATCTCTTTTAATACTTGCATATTACTTTTGCTTGGGGATTTATTTAGCATTTCCATTGATTGATTTTTTACTACTATTGGTTTAAAGTAATAGGGTATAGTGCCTTTTCTAGATTCATTGATTTCTTTTGATGCATGCATGTCACATTTTCCTAAAGAGTTACTTAATGTTTTCATTACATATTTTTTATAATCGTTGTAGTAGCTTAACCTCAAAATCTCCCTTAATATATTGCGGCACATATACACAGTATGTTCCCTTTGGTTAGGTAAACCTCTACTGAAGTCCATGTCCAAGAATACAGTGTTACTGAACTTACTGCATATGAACTTTATTTCGTTGTTCAGTTTTGTTTCATTCAGGTATTTGTTACATGGAGTTTCACATATTACGACATTGGTGGTTTTAGTAAAACCTAACCAAGATGTCAGATTGTATCGCACTGCAAACGGGTCATAATCATTTGTAAAGCCTATTACAATAACATAGTCATCTTGAGTAAGTTCGCCTATATCGGAACGACATGAGGATAAAATGTCTATTATTGTAGCACCGGGTTTCCAGAAGCAAAAAACGTCATATTTAGGTCCAAGTAAATTCTTCAGTGTCTGTTGTACGCCCTGTCCTTGCTGGTCTGCCAGGATGATAACCCTTTTCTTTTCTGAAGTCTTTGTTTTGGGCTGTTTTCCTTTATTTGTGATAGTGAATTCATTTGCATCAAGTTGTAAATTTTGCGTTATTTCTTTATTTGCTTTTTGTATTTCTGTGTTGTTTTTTATGGGTGAACTAGTGTAAATTTGTTTGTTATTTTCCATTATGTTTTTGTAATTTTTTACGATTTTCTTGGGTGTATTTGTGATATTTAATGAATAGTTCAGTCTTACTTTATTTGAGTTGCTGCGTTTCTTTGTTGACATTGGTGTGTTTTTAGCTGATTTGCAGATACTTATGTAAGGGATTCTCCTAGACAATAAAACTCGTGGGTAGGTTTGGCACTGTATTTGTGGATTAACTTTACAACTCGACGAACAGCTAACAGAATGCCGCGCTCGGCCTAGACAATCGTTTTATATGTTCTGCGGCATTCACTCTACATCCATTCGTTCACTCAATCATCTTTGGTGTTGCCAACAATGATTTTAACTTTACACAACCTATTGGTATTAAAATATAAATAAATCATTCATTCAGCTAATTTAAAGTAACCATAAATTAAATAAGTCAATCTATTCAATAAATGAATCTTACACTCGTCCATCCTGAACAGGTGTATGCCCTCATACACCCATCAGATTTAATCTTACACTCGGCCTATTTTACTTTTATGAATTTAACTAGAGAAAAGAAAGAATTAAAGGATCTTAGCAAACTCACTATGTTATCTTACTATAATAATAACTTTATCTTAAAATGTAATTTCTTTCATATCTCAATGCCTTTGTTTCATCTTAAATAACGTTATTTTACTTTCGTCTTACATTATTTCTCAGATTCATCTTACACTATTTTCCATATTCATCTTACAATATTTTTCATATTCATCTTACAATATTTTTCAGTTTCATCTTACAATATTTTTCAGTTTCATCTTACAATATTTTTCAGTTTCATCTTATAATATTTTTCAGTTTCATCTTACAATATTTTTCAGTTTCATCTTACAATGTTTCTCATTTCATCTTACAGTGTTTTCTCATTTCATCTTACAATGTTTCTCATTTCATCTTACAATGTTTCTCATTTCATCTTACAATGTTTCTCATTTCATCTTACAATGTTCTTCACTTACTCTTCTTTTTTTTTTATTACTTTTTCATCTAATGTAAACTATTTTGCATCTTACATTGATAACTCCTGTTAAGTACTATCTACTAATTCTTATTACTATAAAGGTATAAATAGATATCTAAATATCATCTTATCGACTCTGTTTACGATACAATTTCATTGAACCAATTTATTTTACCTCTTTATTTGCTCTTTAAATTAAATCACGAGAAAATAACATTTTGTAACCAATTCAAACAATAATGAAGTTAACTAAAGTAATATGCTAATTAAACTATTCGGAAGTCTCACAACACTCGTCATCCTCATCGGTTGCACCTTCATTTACCTCTAATGCTCTAATGTGTATCCACGGTTGCATTCTATCAGCAGCAACTGTAGTTTTGCGTTTATTCTTCATACCTTCAAAGCCAGGTATAGGAGCGACCTTGTAGCGATCATTACCTAGCATTTTCACGATCCGATAAGGACCTTCGTATGCGGGAAGGAGTTTTGTACTTTTGCCATCATTGGAAAAGGCGGTCTTAGTGATTTTCACTAGATCCCCGAGGCTATAACTACGCGCAGGTCGCCTACCCTTGTCATAATATTGTTTTTGGTATTTTTGTTCCTTCTCGATTCTATCCTTAGCTGCCTTCCGCAAAGTGAATAGATCTTTGTTTTCGCGGGTTTCATCTACGATTTCATTCATAATAGGGTTTACCTCACCGTTCATTTGAGTTCCGAACATTATTTCCGATGGGGCTTTCCCAATGGTTTTTTGAATGGTATTATTTAGCCCCCACTGGATTTTACCTAATTTGCTATCCCATTCTTTTTCATTGTCATTTAGATTTTGTGCGGTTAGTGAATTCAAAATGGTTCGGTTATATCGTTCCACCTGGCCGTTTGACCTGGGGCTCACCACTGCATTTAGTACATGTTTAATTCCTTTGTTAAGGCAAAATTTTCTAAAGGCATGAGATGTGAAACAACTGCCGCGGTCACTTATCAAACGGTCAGGTGTTCGAAAAGTGTCAAATATATCATCTAGCACTTTGATCACGTTTATCGTCTTAGTATTTCTAACTGATTTGATAAATACAAATTTACTGAATGCATCTACAACGACCAGTATGTGAGTATGTCCCCTTTTTGATTTCACAAAGGGCCCCAGATGGTCGATGTGCAGTGTGTGAAATGGTGTGTCTACTTTGGTTATCGGATGTAACAGACCCTCGCGTGTATTATTGGATTTCTTTGCATATGCACATTCGATGCATGCTTGACAGTACTTTTTTATAAATCGCGACATTTTCGAAAACCAGTACGTCTTTTTAATGCGATCTAATGTTTTCTCGTATCCTACATGACCAATTTGATCGTGGTTCATTCTGCACAACTGCCATCTTGCGCCCTTAGGAACCACCCACCTAACATTGGTTTTGTCTCCGTTTAAGAACCTGTACAACTTATTGTCTCGGATCAGGTAATTTTGTCTAATGTACTCGAGACCCTTAGAATCTAAATCACTGTCGAGTATATTGCGTATTCTGCACAACTCCGTATCTCCTAATTGTAGAGTAAGTAGCCAATCATCTTCACTAATCGACATTACGCTTGCCAGTTGACTTTCGCAATCAACGACCGGATTTCTTGACAATGCGTCTACGTGGCACATTTTAGTCCCTGCTCTGTACTCTACTGTGCAATCAAATTCTTGTAGTGTCAGCCACCATCGTGCAATTCTAGTGACAAGGTCACGCTTTTGGAATGTAGATCGTAGTGCACTACAGTCGGTGTAAATTTTGAATTCCTTACCAAGAAGGTATACTCTAAACTTCTTTAAGGCACACACAACAGCGAGCGTCTCAAGCTCGTACGAGTGGAAATTTTTCTCTTCAGGATTTGTTTGCCGACTGTAATACGCTATAGGCCGTAAGGCATTATCGCCTTGAGAAAGTTGTAAAAGGATCGCTCCAAGACCAACTTTACTTGCATCTGTGTGTAGTTCTGTGTCAGCTGAGGGATCGTAAATACCAAGCACTGGTCTATCTACCAATTTGGATTTTAATTTATTGTACGATTCCTCTTGCTGACACGTCCACTCCCATGTGGCTTCCTTTTTAAGTAATTTGGTGAGCGAAGAAGCAAGAATCGCAAATCCCCGTACGAATTTACGAAAATAACCTGCTAGCCCGAGAAATTGGCGGACACCGTGTACATTTTCAGGTCGTGGAAAATCTACTACACTTTGAATTTTTGCCTTGCCAGGACGCACACCTTCTTTACTTATCTCATACCCCAGGAAATCAATTTTATTTTGTAGGAAACTACACTTCAATAAATTAAGTTTCAGATTTGCTGTATCTAATAACTGGAAGACCTCTTCTAATCTATTCAAGCATTCTTCGGGTGTTCTACCGAATACTAGTACATCATCTATGTAGACTGTGGCTTTATTAAATCGTGCTGGGCCTAATACATGGTTCATCATACGCTGGAACACCGCAGGTGCGTTCGCCAGACCGAACGGCATACGATTAAACTCGTATTGTCCGTCCGGTGTGACGAACGCAGTTAAGTGTTTGGATTTTTCAGCAATAGGTACTTGATAGTATCCCGAAAATAAATCCAGAGTGATGAACCACGCCTGTCCTGCCAATCGGGATATCTCATCCTCTATTAATGGCATCGGATACCTTTCCTTGACAGTAACCGAATTAAGCATCCTATAGTCCACACACATGCGGAATTTACCATCCTTTTTTCGAACTAGAATGATGGGACTAGCATAACTAGAGGTCGACTCTCTAACAATTCCATTATCTAACATTTCTCCTACCATCTCACGAGCTTTCTCGCGTTCATGGTGAGAGAGCCTATAAGGCCTGTAAACTACGGGACGTTGACTATTAAGTTCAATTTTCATCTCCGTGACATTTGTGCATCCTAGTTGTGATAGGTCGCTAGCAAAACAATGCTCGTAACGTCGTATCAAATCAATGAGCTTTACTTTATCTTTATCACATACATTATCTCCTACACGTATCTGATCTGTATCAATGTGTTTAAGGTGTTTGTCCTCTGAGATCGGACCTATCTCGGGTGGTGCGAACATTAGTCGTTTGACTTCCTCTATTTTTTCAGCACGAGAAAAAACAGAGTTCTCATGTAAAGTGCATGGTATTGTACAAGGTGTCACGGTTATATTCAAAAGTCCTTCCTTAACTGAATAAACTCCTCCGCAAACTACAAACTGTTCATTAGGTTTCCCTACAATTTTTGTGTCTATGAGTATATTTCCTGTTATTTTGGGTTCGGTCGCGGCCCTGATGCTTGAAGTGCCGAAAAGTTTACTGTACCCTACCGCTCTTATTCTAATCAGGTTCTCCGTTTCATCATCACTACTCAAAATTGGGCTGGGCATTTCGGTTCCCATATCAAGAAACTGTAGTTTAGACGCATCTTTGTAAACTATCACATGTGGCTGTTCAGAGTATGACTGGCCAATCAGCATAGGCTTATCAAGTAGGTGATCTTTTACAACCCTGCATGATACGCTTGCGCGTACCCCATCTATCTCTAGATTCAAGATAACTGTCCCTAATGATTGTACTATCCCTTCACCAAAACCTTTCATTGTAGTAGGTATATTGTCATGTGCGACTCCTAGATGTGCAGTCGTAGATTCCCTAATCAGTGTTACTTCACTTCCGAAGTCTACGAATGCCTCAAGCAAAATGCCATTAGCAGTTATTTGTTTAACATACTTTGCATTTGGATTTGAAGTAGAGATACACATAGTCTTTGGTGTTGTATCAGCTTTCGTAGTCTTCGTGGAGTCTTGTTTATTGAAGCAATCTCCAATTGTGTGCCCCACTTTATTACATTTGCTACACCTTACTATAGGTTTGGAACAATTGACGTAAGCGTGTCCCTTTTCCTTACAATTAAAACAGTATAACCCCGAAAAAGGTAACGATCTTAGATTGGTTCTACCAGCCGGCGAGTACGTATTGTCATTAAAAGGTTTATTCCTAAAGGATGACGGATGCTGAGTGGGACCTGACTCTTTGTTACTTAGTAAAAACTGTAACAGCTGATCAGGTTCAGTACATCTTAGGGCCAATGCACTTGATTTCATTGTCCTGTCACTGATGCCATGGATTATACAATCCACAGCTCGTTTTCCGGTTATCTCACATTGGTTTATTAATGCTAGTTTCTCGTAATAGTATATTTCTATCGGTTCGTTAAACTTGCTCTTTCGTTTCAACATGTCCTCCAAGGACTGGCCATAATTTTGTTCACATGGGAAAGCATTAATAAGCTTTTGCTGCCATTCGGTCCAAGAAAATAAAATAGTGTTCAGACTCTCATACCAAGTCCTAGCCAGCCCTTGAAGTTTCTGCATTGCAAAATGTATTGTGGTCTTTTCGTCCCAGCCGTACACAGAGGCACATTCATTAACCTTTTTAAGCCAAACGTCGATACGCTGATTTTTAGTAGATGGATCAAAATTAGGTAGGATATTTTTATAATCAAGGTGTTTGCTGTTTGCATGAATGCTCTCTTGTAACGGCTGCGGCGTAGTTCCACTTTTCAGAGATTGAATAATTCTAAAAATATCATTAGCGGAAAAAACAGGGCTACATGACCTTTTTTCGCATCGCTCAGGACTGGCGTCTCGTCGCGGCTGGCTTGTCTCACGTTCTTGCCCACGTTGGCCAACATACGGAGGCTGCGATTGCTCACTGCGTGCTTTCCGGTTGTCTCTGTCACGCTCGCTCTGCAGGTCGCGCTCCAGTTGTTGCCCACGTTGACCATCGTGGGAGGGCTGCCGTGGCAGATCGCGGCCGTGCTTGCTGCGAGCTCTTCGATTGTTTTCATCGCGTTCCTTCTGCAGGTCACGTTCCAATCGCTTAAGTCTTTCTCGTTCTAGTTCCAGTTCCAACTCTCGTACCCGCAGGGATTGGCGGTGGCTGCTCCGACTGCGCGATCGGCTGCGAGATCGGCTGCCATCCCCAGCGACGCTTTGACGTCTGGTTGCGTCTCGAGCTGGCGTCTCCAGCCTGTGAGTGTGTATGGCATCTCTGCTTGATTCGCCCTCGTCTCCCATGCCCTGTAACTCGCACGCAGAAAAAGAATACATTAGCCAAAATACTGCAGAATATTAAAATTAGAAAAGGTCCAATATCTCGGAAACGGTTCGTCGTACAGCAAAATAGACAGAATTTTAGTCCCTTTAGATTACCAGAATGTATGTGCGGGGAGTACAGTGGAACTGGTTTTTTTTTTGTTTATTAATTATTATTAAATTTTTTTTTATTCCTCTTTTTTTTGTTTTATTCCTCTTTTTTTGATATATAAAATAGTTGCAGAAAGAAACTTGTTAAAATCGACCACACCAATGTATTGCGTGGCATGTGGCTATGGAAACAGTCTTATTTCCGTACTTGCTACGATCATACGGGTTAACTGACTCGAAGTACGGTCATCACTCGGATGACTGCTAGTGGTGCCTGTCGAGATCGTTTCAATGCCTCGCAATGGAGTACAAGGCCGTTTGTATCGGCTACTATGACTGATCGCAATCACTAAGCCATATAAGCCGGCTTAAAAATAACCCACAATCTCACAAACTCGAATATGACCCCTAGCAGTACATACATTTGAGGGTAATGCCAAATGATGCAGATGCATAGTTTAAAATGTCATAACCTAAACCGAATTACCACGTGCTCAGTATTCGTCAAAAATTGCCACGTGGTACGACTACGTATAGAATAAAAACGTGAAACCGTTATATACAGATGTGAAAGTAGAAAAAAAAAGAGAAACTTTGAAAGTATTTCATCACTATTTTGGGAAAAAGAAAAACACTTTAGCTAATGATTTCACTTTTAAAATGGCGTATTACTTACGTGACTTTGCGCTGGTTATCCCACTTCTGACTTGTAAGGGATTCTCCTAGACAATAAAACTCGTGGGTAGGTTTGGCACTGTATTTGTGGATTAACTTTACAACTCGACGAACAGCTAACAGAATGCCGCGCTCGGCCTAGACAATCGTTTTATATGTTCTGCGGCATTCACTCTACATCCATTCGTTCACTCAATCATCTTTGGTGTTGCCAACAATGATTTTAACTTTACACAACCTATTGGTATTAAAATATAAATAAATCATTCATTCAGCTAATTTAAAGTAACCATAAATTAAATAAGTCAATCTATTCAATAAATGAATCTTACACTTAATAATTGCTCTATTTTCTTTTGATTGTCATTAATTTGTTTTTTTAAATGATAATTTTCAGACATAAGATTTTCGACTTCCTGATCAGCAGATTGTAAGGAAGCTCGCAGCTCTGAGATAATCTTTCTCAGTTTGTCCCTCTCCTCCACATCACAGGTGTTAGCCATAGGACAGCTCATATTCCCCTGTTGTGAATCATTATTAAAATCATCATCATCTAAGAGGCTGAAGGTGTTATTAATGGGGACGTTTATTTTAACTTTTACCCGCTCTGTCACATGACAAGTTGTTGATGAGTTAGGTGACTCCGAAATTAAGGAGTGAGTATGAGAATTCTCGTTTCGCTTATTTTCATAGCATGATAGACAAGTCCAATTTGTTTTCTTTTCTTCAGTCATCAAGAAGAATCTTTTTTCTGCATTTGTGCAATGCGTGTGATAAGCATGTTTACACGAAAAACAAACCAGAAAATTTCTATCAATTATTTCACAACTGCATCTTTTACATATTAGTGCCATCTTGTGATTGATCGTCGTAACAGATTAATTAGCTTGGAACCCCAAGACAAAAATAGTCCAATCAGTTAGTTTTGCTATTCTCTGCTAGATGGCGCTTTTAGTTGATGTGCAGAAGTATTAAAATATTTCCGACAACGTTGAAAAGTCCTCAGTGTGCTAAGTGGTGCGCCCTCGTGTGTTGAGTGGCTAAGCTATCAATAGTAAACGAGTCACTAACCTGCTATGTTTATTGAAGTCATGTGATTGGTCAGCTGTTCTTGTTTACAATTCAATTCGAAACGAGTAACGTATTTGAAATGCCTTTATTTGCCTGTTTTTCCCAAGATTTACTTTTAATCAATCATCACTCTCAAGATTAATTGAAATGTATCAATCACAGGTTATGTAATAGAATGTCACAGCTATTCATTCAAATCAATCAGTGTTTTCTTAGAAAACTGATATTAAAATCGCACACACACTGTCGTTTGTAATCTCGTAAACCACAGTTTTTTTTTCAAGAAAACATTCACACAACACTGTCTTGAGTTGAAATTTAGATATTTTATTTGTAAACTGTATTTTAATGCACTGTTTATTTTTGTAATTTATTTAATTGCGGAGCCGATGTAATCCGTGACACTAGCGCCACCTAGCCTTCGAATGCGTCTACCACAAATCCCGCCAAAAAACCTTTGGGAATGATTGACTTGAGTGACTTGACAGTTGACGTCAAGGCCTATTCATTTCATCGTCATAGAAATAGGGCTGTTCGTTTCATAGTAATGTGAACCGATGACGTCATCAAGGTTTCAAAATTTAAAAAAATATTTAAAAATATCTAGAGGCTTAAAAAATGAAATATTCAAATTAGTTTTTCAAACTGGTCTAAACCATCAGAAAAAAAATTAAAAAAAATACTTTTTTTTTTAGCATACCCAATTCTATTTTCTGTTTGGCGTTGTTTTAATAAACTTTCCTCTTTTTGATGCGAGTCATTCGATTTCAAAAGTCCTTAACTTTGAGAATTCGATCTCATTTACAAACTGTTCATCACTTGTTTGTCACAAAGTTAATTTAACAATTTCTTTGTCACCCTTTCTAAATACAGTCTGTGTCTTAATTTTGTTGATCTCGCACTTTTACCTTTTTGTAAGTATTAAGTTAACTCATGTGAAATTACTTAAGAGTAATTTAAATTTTACTTTGACAAGTTACTATGAAGTAAACAGATTTAGATTATTTTGTTAATTAACTTGCTTTTCAGCATTTAAAAACGGATCTTTAGTGAAAGTTTACAGTAAATGGTTGTAAAAATTTAAGAGTTATTTACAAACTGCAACAACAAATGAGCATAAGGCATAAAGTTTTTGAGACTGATTTTGTATGAGACTTGTAACCTACTTGGTGTAAACCCTAATATCATATCAATGATTTAGAATTAATTATAAAATATATATTATACTAGTTCAAAATAACCCATTTTTAAATTGTTCTTTGTTCCGAACATTGGAACATTTTTGTATGAGAGCTTGGCATAATGATTTTTTTTTTAATATTTCGCAGACGATAACTACCTTTCTTTAGATAAGGAATGCAAATACAAACCAAAAATAATGCTACGACATTTTGGCCTGGAGCGTCACATTGCTAAGATATTTGAAGTTTAAGGTTGTCAAAACACTAATTTTCCTCTCTTTCTCTTAAATTATCTCAGTAACGTAACACTTTAGGTCAAAATGTCCTAATATATCCTTTCGGCATAGTAAAAGGAAATAATAGTAAGTCGTATTCATAGACTACTGTTGCGCAGATACGCAGGGCTGTGCCAATAGAGATGCTAGTCATCTGATTTACTTTTTATCATATGTCAAAAACGACACTTTGTTCTAAAAATGTTTGAAATACCAAGGCGTGACGTCATAGTTTTGCAGCGTCATTTATTTACTTATTTTGTGATTTTGGTGAGTTAAAAATTGAAGACTTGATAGAAAACAAAACAAGTAAGGTTTTTCAAAGTTTAAGTAGGCAATTTAGTGATCAAGAGTTCGTAATTTATTTCTGATACTGTCGTCATCCCTATTACTTTAAGTTAGGTATATAAGTGGATGCTTAGTAATATTTAATAGAAAAAAATACATGTGGATATATATTTCGTCCCTGCTTTTGAAAGCTACTAAGTAAAATATTCTTTAGAGTACTTAGGTTGTGAATAAATTTCTAGAATGTTCGCTGCGGATATCAAAACTTTAAATCTAAAACGGTAGCAAAATATTTGTTACCTAAATAAACTATAGACATTACCAAACTCACTATTAACGAAAGAACTAATGACGCCGCCTTTTTACTCCGATACCACACCATTTTTTTTCCAAAATTGTGCGTATGCTAGGAGTCTATTGCCATTTTTCGACCATGAGGTACGGATGACCGTATTCGCATGACATTAAGTAAGTTATATTAAAAACCGCCCAGTGCCTTACCACGCCTCTTTACAGAAATATGACAATGATACCAATTCACATATCAAATAAAACCACATCAACACGAGCGACAGAAAAAAAAAATTTTTTTATTCACTTCAGACTCCTTAGCCCGAAAACGGCTCAAATTTGTCCAGTTTTTTTTATTTTTTGATAAATTACTATAACCACACGAAGTTTCACGCTTGTGTGTATAACTGTTTTTGAGATAGAGCAAAAACAAAAAAAAACTTTAAATAACGTTTCTTGTACATAGTTTGTCACTTGTAAAGTTTTTTGTATCCCCTCAATTTTCAATTTTATTTAGTTTTTATATATGGTACTCTTATTGCAAGAACCAATTATCTGCAATTTTTTACCCAAATTAAGTTAAATATACCAATCGATTCGTCTCATCAAGACGAAGCTACAGATAAAACCCATTATCTGCAACGACGTTTATTTAAGGAGATGACATCGGTAAAAAGCAAGTAACTTACAGATTTGATAGAATAGTCCCTAGAAAAAAGAAGCTAAACTCATTTCATTCTTATAATTAAATGTAGGTATTACGTCTGTGTAGCATCACACATTCTGTGAAAATTTTAATTGTCTACCTATTATGATTAGTGAGAAACGGCCCGCTGACAGACAGACGGCATACAGCGGGGGCTTAATAATATGGTCCCGTGCCCCTTTGGGTACGGAACTTTAAAAATAAGTTTTTTTTTCAGTTGGTATATGTAAACATACATTCATACACACACACACACACACACACACACACACACACACACACTACATCACTTCTATTTGATCTGTTTTGTTTGTTTATTTGTACTTAGTGGTATGGAAGAACTGGGCATCCTGTCACAAGTATATTTTTTACTTAAAAGGATGTCCAAACATAAAATATTATGTACAAACTACCGTTACAAAATAAACATTTTTTTTTTTTTTTTTAATATTTTGTATTGAAAATCTATGAACTTTTAACAAATCCAACTGCATATCTTAAGTTTGTCGACTATTCCTTCTCCCTAAACAATAAAAGCCTGAAAGATTTCATTTCACAATTTTGTCGTCTTAGTTAATATGTATAGCCATGCCAAATCGTAGCTTTAAAGTACCTAACAATGGTTTCTTAGTTAAACCGCGGACAGACGGACAGATAGACATGGCGAAACTACACGAGTTTCTTGTTTTCCGACCGACATAGTTCTCAGAACTGATAAATTTGTGTCCGCTGGAGTTCATAAATCCCATACAAACGTAGTATTTGATTCATTTGTTAACCAAACAAACGATTTTAAAATAATTTTATATCGATAATAGGACGACGTATATCTGTGTCGGTATTATATTACTTTTTGAAAAACGAAACAGAAATCCATTATTAACCAATAATCTTGTTTTACGTTTTTTACCTTCAAAACAAATTTATAAGAAAATAATGAATTCCTGTATCGTTTTTCAAAAAAGTAATGCGATACCGACACAGATATACGTCATCCAATTATATATAAGATTGTTTCAAAATCGGTTGTTTGGTTAACAAATGAATCAAATACTACGTTTGTATGGGATTTATGAACTCCAGCAGGCTTTTACGTATAACTTTTCGTGCACATTGCACTTCATTTTACACGTGACGCCTGTAGGCGAGTTATACGCAAAAAATATACAGCGCCTTCCGTGTCCAATATGACAACGCGTTCCTGGTGTTGTTGGGGCTGCCTCGTTTCTGTAGCGCATCAGTGATGTTCGCTGAACCTAGCGTTGACTGCTTCTTAATTACAATTTGGAAGCAATGCGCGTCCCTGATGCCCCGCGTGCGGGTCAGCCTCAATCTTATCCTGATCTGCGTCGCTAGCCGGCTCGACTGCTCGTATATGAAATAATTTTGAACAAAAAAAAACCGAATTTAAACAGGAAACTAAGTTTCCCTTTGATTTCTCTCGGATCCCATCATCAAATCCTGGTTTCCTTATCATGATATATCTTGGGATATCTTATTTCCAAAAAAAAGAATCATCAAAATCGTTTCATTAATGACGAAGTTATCCGCAAACACACATAAAAAAATATATATATTCGGTCGAATTGAGAAACCTCCTCCTTTTTTGAAGTCGGTTAAAAAGTAAAAAAGGATTTAAAACTCATCGTAATCGACGAAAAAGTTTTTTGTGTCCAACTTTTAAGATTTTGAATACGGTTTGAATATTATTTATACTTTGTTTTTTTTATAATATGTCATATTAACCCTAAAACGTCTATTTTAATAAAACAAGTAAGATTACTTTAACTAAACAAGTCAGATTACTTTGGATCTCCTTGATCTTCTCGTTTCTGAATTGATCATGCAACAAAATTCCGAGCATAGCACGTTCCTCTGACTTTTGGTGACCTTGAGCCTTCTTATGAGGCCCATCGTATCAGCTCATATACGTCCCAACCGAGGAACTCGATCCTACCCTGAATTAGGGCGATCGGGCCTTAGTCGACCACGCGGGCCCACTGCGGGTTGGTCGACTTCACACACACCCTTCGAGTTTCTTCGCAGGTGTGTGCAAGTTTACTCACGATGTTTTCCTTCACCGTTAAAGCAATCGGTGTACGTAAGTTTCAAAAAAGTCATTTGTACATTGGCCGTCCGGATTTGAACCCGGCAACTCTGGTTAGGGGGACCGAGTCGTTACCGGTTGAGCCACCGACGCTTTTTGAGGCCCATAGTAAGTTATTATTCAACGAATTATAACTATAAACTCCAAAAACATGTAAATGGAATGTTTGCGTGTTATTATCCACATGGTTTTCAATTATCCCTTCGGTTTGGATCTAGATAAAAGACCAATTCGAGTCCATTAAGCGATCAAATAAAAAAACCTTTTAAATAAATGGAGTGTCTTTAAAATAAACGGGACCATTTTTATTTGAGTAGATATGCGATGTTTAAGAGTAAACAAGGATACGTTGGTTCCTTTTTTTTTACATATTTAACTGTATAATATACTGTGTAAAAGGTTTTTTAAGCCGTTGGGTACTTGGACTACTAATGTAAACATAAAATGAAATGTAATAAAACTGTAACGAGGCTGCTGTGTCTGTACATGAAATATTTTTGAAAAATAAAAACGGCGGCAGTGGACATTACTGACGATAAAGAGGCCAAAACAACAACTTTTGGAATTTTTGTCTGTCAGACAGACAAGTCTGTATATTCACGCGTCACGTAAAAACTACCAGGCCGATTTTGATGAAATTTTGTAATGTGGTTCCCTATAGCCCGGGTTGCTCGTAGAACAGATGGCCGTTGGGGCAGTAAAGTTCTCGAGTGGCAACCACGCACCGGAAACCGTAGTGTAGGCAGGCCTCCCACTCGGTGGACCGATGACCTGGTGAAGGTCGCGGGCAGCCGCTGGATGCGGGCAGCGCAGAAACGGTCGTCGTGGAGATCCTTGGGGGAGGCCTATGTCCAGCAGTGGACTTCCTTCGGCTGATATGATAATAGCCCGGGTTAACATACAAGATACTTTTGATTCCGGAAAATTCAAGAGTCCCCGTGGGAAAATCAAAAGTATGCATTTCTAGAATGGCTCACCACACGCAAATGTTGCTAGACCTACCTTGTATCGCGAATTAAAACTGAAAAAAAATAATCTTACGAAACCTTCTCATTGAGATGGGGTATTTTTACCATCATTACATAGTTGGCTATTCTTTAACTCGGAAAACTAAAGAGGTCCCGTGGGAAATTAGATCTATTTATACATAAATAAAATTGATTTAAAACTCGGTTACCTACCTTTTTCTCCATAAAACCATACCAAAGACATTATGATCATAGCAACAAAATGCTAATAGATGGCGTTGCAGGGATAATAAAATACGCTTACGATTGCGGAGCGCAAACTGCCTTACCTAATTGGTTGAAAGCATGGACTTAATTCCACGTACCATGTGTTTTTTAATTTAGATTTCATATATAAGTTTATCCGACGCTCTCAAAACGAAGGAAAACATCGTGAGGAAACCTGCACACGCCTGCGAAGAAACTCGAAGATTGTGTGTGCAGTCATCCGACCCGCACTGGGCCCACGAGGTTGACTAACGCCCGATCGCTCTAATTTAGGGTAGGCTCGAGCCCCTCGTTGGGGACGTATATAAGCTGATAAGATGGAGTCGATGACATCCGCAACTTGACGTTGTGTACTTCCGGCTTCCAGCATGCCCACATCGCGTAACCTTTCATGTTGAGTAAAATGCCGGCGTGGCATTACCGCCTATAAGCCAGTACTTTAATAAAAAATAAAACAACTTTCAACACAAAAAAATTAAATTCCAGTCAACAAACAAATACACTTTATAACAAGGTAAACCTTCTGCCGCCAATTTAACCGAAAATGATGTAAAACAGAGAAATTATATTGATTGATTTTTTGAAATTGGAACATAATTTATCGTTTTTATTTTGTTTAAAATTTTATAGGTGGCCAGTTTCTTTTTGAGGACAGATTATACAAAAAAGTTCTTTTTCATGTTTGATTCTTAGACAAAGTTGACTAGTGTTTATCGAAACTAATAAAGAAATTGATATTTTCTGGTCAAAACTTACACAAAATATCTCGTCTGTTAAAAATGTTACAGTTCCGATTTTTTTTGTAATTTTTTAAGTTTTCTTTGTGTATTGAGTTAACTCACTTAATTAAACGAAATTTTCAGTATTTAGTAGTGAATATTTTATTGCCTTATGTTTCAATATTTTTTTTATATTATGTTTTGTGTAATTGCGGCTGTTTTTCCCCATTAAAAATAATTAGACACTATTATACCTACTTCCTTTCACTGTCTAATTATTTTTAATAGGGAAACCACCACTAGCTGTCCCGGCGAACTTCTTACCGCTTCACACTACACTACACTACCGTAACACTACCACTACACTACCACTACCACTGCAACTACCACTACCACTACACTACACTACCACTACACTACACCACTTTTTGTAGATATTGCACGAATGTTTGTCATTTTTTACACCTTGGGTTACATTATTTGAGATTTAGTAAGGATCTCTAATTTAAAAAAAAAAATATAATATAGCCTATAGCAAACGCGGATAGTGTAGCTTCCCAACGGTGAAAGAATTTTTCAAATCGGTCCAGTAGTTTCAGAGCCTATTCAAAACAAACAAATAATCAAATCTTTCCTCTTTATAATTATAATATTAGTATATAAGTAGAGTATAGATATATCAATAAAAAAGCAAAAGGTAAACAAAAGTACTATGGTATTGATATTTGAAACTGTCAAATTACTACTGAGTTTGTTCAATGTGCTTTTTTTATTGATATAAGATATAGTTATTTTTGCAAATATTGAATAAGGTTTACTAAAATAACACCGTTTATTGTCCATTGGTGATAATTAAAATACCTTGATTAATTATAGTTTCAATTTATTGAATCTTTATTTCAAATCCTTAAGTAAATACCTGTTTATACTCGAATGCCCTAAACGGAGGGTAACATTTTTCAGATGTATGTATGTATGTATTTCTTTGGCTGAGCCTGTAGCTTACACGGCTTGATGGGTTTTGATGTGACATCATCATCATCATCATCATATCAGCCAAAGGACGTCCACTGCTGGACATAGGCCTCCCCCAAGGATTTCCACGCCGACCGGTTCTTCGCTGCCCGCATCCAGCGGCTTCCCGCGACCTTCACCAGATCATCGGTCCAGCGAGTGGGAGGCCTGCCTACACTACGTTTTCCGGTGCGTGGTCGCCACTAGAGAACTTTACTGCCCCAACGGCCATCTGTTCTACGAGCAATGTGCCCCGCCCACTGCCACTTAAGTTTAGCAATTCTGAGAGCTATGTCGGTTACTTTGGTTCTCCTACGGATCTCCTCGTTTCTGATTCGATCACGCAGAGAAACTTCGAGCATAGCACGCTCCATTGCCCTTTGGGTGACCTTGAGCCTTCTTATGAGTCCCATAGTAAGCGACCATGTCTCAGTTCCATATGTCATCACTGGCAACACACACTGGTCGAAGACCTTGGTCTTAAAACACTGCGGTATATGGGACGTAAAGATATTGCGAAGCTTCCCGAACGCTGCCCAGCCTAGTTGGATTCAACGATTGATCTCTTTCTCGAAGTTGGACCTACCTAACTGGACTGTTTGTCCCAGGTATACATATTCGGTAACAACTTCGAGTGTAGAGCCTCCAACCTTGAGAGGAGTAGGTATGACACGGACGTTTGACATAATTTTCGTCTTGTCCATGTTCATTCTAAGACCCACTTGTTGAGAGCCTCTACTGAGGCATTGTTGATCGCTTGATGTGACAAAGAATGTATATAATATAATTTATTTTAACCCGACTGCACAATTAAGAGGGGTAATGTTTATATGCAGTTAAGTTTTTAATTAAATTGGTTAGTGTAATCTGTTTTATTTTTATATTCTTGTATTTATTTCCTTTTTTGTTTTTTTTTATGTTTTCTTATTTTTAAGTTAATTTAAGTCATTCTATACCCTACACGGCCTTATTACACTATAAAGCTACCTATAGTGTTTCTTTTAATATGAGTGAATAAAATTAAAGTCACTGATATTTTATTGAATTATTTGATTCGGTGGGTCCAAAACGCGATTCGTCCAAAACGCGATTCGTCCAAATAGTATTTTAAGTCTCATTTCGAGCAATACGCATTACGCATTTCGTCATACATGCATTTCGTCCAACACACACTTCGTCTTCGTCCAACTCTCATTTCGCCAAAAAGTACCTTTCTCAAGATGTCCTAATTGCAATTCTTTAATAACTGGTATTACTTGTCAACGTAAATCAGTTTAGAGATAAGGCTGGAGGCCAATTGTTGTGGCAAATGTTCGTGTGGATGGTGGCGCATCGGGACCTGGGTCGTTCCTTTCCCTCTAATACGATCGGGGAAATGGCTGACACTCTCGTTATACTCGTGACTGGGTGCTGTCCGTGTG
Organism: Coleophora flavipennella; assembly: GCA_947284805.1. Taxonomy (NCBI): domain Eukaryota; kingdom Metazoa; phylum Arthropoda; class Insecta; order Lepidoptera; family Coleophoridae; genus Coleophora; species Coleophora flavipennella. The sequence continues at coordinate 7,432,980 of OX369280.1, read as the reverse complement.
AACTCTAGTACCTACCAAAGACATAGTATATATTCGGTGATTAGTGTGACTCTAGGTGTGGAGTTCAAATGGTAGGAAAAAGTTTATGCTCTACACATGACTGCGGGATATGTAAGACCAGGCAACCATCGTCTATCCCTTAGATAGCACATAGTGTCTCACGATAAGAGAGAAAGAGTTTAATTTATTTGCTTAAAACATAATTCTTTGCGTATTCAGCTAAGACGGCTTTCAAAAAAAAATCAGGGCAGTTATAAAAATTCCTGATTAACCTGTCTGAAGTCGTGAAGAACTGATTAAGCAATCCCCGGAGGCCAGGAATTTAGTCAATGAGTTCTATCAGTTTTCACTTAAGGAGCCAAAACAATTATCGAAATGAACGAAATCAAAGTTGCACAATGTGACATGGGGTTTTACATTTTATTTTTCATATTTTTTTTTAAGAACAAATTACATTGTGTTTCAAATTACATTTCAGTAGTCTGTCGCGTGTAATATGTATTCGTAGTATGAAGCGTCGGTGGCTCAACCGGTAACGACACGGTCCTCCTAACCAAAGGTGCCGGGTTCAAATCCGGACGGCCAATGTACCAATGAGTTTTTCGAAACTTAAGTACATATACTCACCGATTGCTTTAACGGTGAAGGAAAACATCGTGAGGAAACCTGCACAGTGCACACACCTGCGAAGAAACTCGAAGGTTGTGTGTGAAGTCGACCAACCCGCACTGGGCCCGCGTGGTCGACTAAGGCCCGATCGCCCTAATTCAGGGTAGGCTCGAGTCCCTCGGTGGGGACGTATATGAGCTGATGACAAACAAACAAACAGTCTGTCGCGTGCCAAATACTAAAACTCTCTAACAATGTTCGAAGGTGTTCGAAGTATCAATTATAAATGCGTGAGCAACCTACGGTATAAGTGGTATGTCTAGGAAAACTGTAGAAGGTACCTCTCATGTAATAAATCCTTAGTAGTCCTTCATCTTCATCATCATCATATCAGCCAGAAATCGTCCACTGCTGGACAAAGGCCTCCCCCAAGGATTTCCACGAGGACCGGTCCTGCGCTGCCCGCTTCCATCGGCTTACTAGTCACTTAGTAGTCCTTACTAGTACTTATTATAAATGTGAAAATGTGTTTGTTACCTTTTCACGCTTCAACACCTTGACTAATCTTAAAGAAATTTGACATGCAGGTAGCTTGTGTCAATAAGAAGGACATAGGCTACTTTTTATCCCTGAAAATAACATTTCTGAGGGGATTGAAAAATACCCTTTTTTTGGTAATTTTTGTAACATCGGAAGGATGCAATGGATTGTTGTGATTTTTTGCACAGAGATGGTTGGGTGAATGGTGGGAATAAACATAATTTACTAATTAGCATATCTTGACATATTTTCCGAGGGATGTGAGGGGATAACTCATTTCCACGCTCGCACACGTCAGTGTAGCAACGGAGCAACGGATGAAAGTGATTTTTTGTATAGATTTGGTTGAGAGGTGGGAAGTGACATAGAATGCTTATCAAAATAGCCTGATTTACTTTCTGAGGAATCTGGAAAAAACTGACGTTCCCGCGCACCACTACACAATAATTACAGTCATAAAAACGATGTCCACGCGGATGAATCCGCTTGCTGAAGCTAGTCGAAAAATATTAAACACTCCTGCGAGAAGGTATTGGCTTAGTGTGGGCACCCGAACACTTCATACAACGGGCGGGAAATAACATTAACAATGACACGATCTAAAATCAATAATACAGGCAACACTGTCCTTAGACGTGCCTGTAATTTTATACGACTATTCCAAAATTTTAAATAAATTTTCTAAATTCTTAATAATATTGTACACTTAAATTTGTTTGCGTCGTTTGTATTTTCTTTTTTTTGTATTTTTTATCGTGTTAGCTAAGTAGTAGAAATTAAAACTGTTTGTGTTACTGTAAGTTAGGGATCAATTTTTTTTTCAATCTGCGTATGTGACTGTTTGTATCCTAAATATAAATAATTAAATTAAATTTCTAAAAACAAATGAAAAAATAGAATGCATCAAGTCTATAAACAGCACAAATTTTATTCGCGGATTGTTTTCCATTTACCTTTGAAAAATAAAATTTCAAAATGTAGGGGATTTCGTCGTTGCTCTCACTCATTTTCGTAGACAGATAAAACAATTGAAAATGGCGGAAAATAGTTAAGTTTTATTTTTTATTAAAATTTTAAATTTTACCTTTTTAACTTTATTACAATTAGGCATGTACAAATAATACAAGCGAAGAGATTTGATTACATAATGCGAAGTTACTTTTCCCCGACCTATTTCATACCTACTTATATAGGGTGTATTAAAATTGGTGCAGGACCTTAACTGGGGTTTCTTCTGATCATACTGAGCAACTTTCCTCAAGAAACCCATAGTAAATACGCCAAAAAAAATTTGACGCTCTATACATAAATGCACAAAATTGGTCAATCATCTGATCGTTTTGTATTAAGAGTTCCATTTTTTTGGCGATTTCAGCAAATTTGTAGAACAAAAGTTGTTCAATTTGATGACTAGCCCCAGTTAACGGGACCTACACCAATTTTGGTACATCTGTATACGTCATCATCATATCAGCTCATATACGTCCCCACCGAGGGGCTCGAGCCTACCCTGAATTAGGGCGATCAGGCCTTAGTCGACCACGTGGGCCCAGTGCGGGTTGGTCAACTACACACACAACCTTCAAGTTTCATCGCAGGCGAGTGCATTTTTCCTCACGATGTTTTCCTTCACCGTTAAAGCAATCGGTAAGTATGTACGTAAGTTTTTGAAAAACTCATTGGTACATTGGCCGTCCAGATTTGAACCCGGTACCTCTGGTTAGATGGACAGAGTCGTTACCGGTTGAGCCACCGACGCTTTTCAGCCACCGACTGTATACGTATAAATACATATTAATTAAACACACAAAAAACAAACTTGTTTTTAACAAGTACTGGCTGGCGATCGAACCCACGACACTATGAAGTACAAAACGTAGCCTAAGCAGGCCTCCCACGCGGTGGACCGACGACCTGCTGAAGATTGCGGGAAGCCGCTGGATGCGGGCAGCGCAAGACCGGTCGTCTTGGAAAACCTGGGGGGAGGCCTTTGTCCAGCAGTGGACGTTTTTCGGCTGACGTGATGATGATGATGTACCTACTTATGTCAGCAGATATGTTGTATCCATGTCGCAGGCATACTGTATAATTCGTCATTATACATACGGTTAGGCAAATTATACAATAGCGAGGGCGGCAAGCCCCGCCTCGCGAGGCTCTTTGACAGTGAAATCAATCAAACCTGACCGAACCTAACAACGCTCGCTTCGCGAGCTCATTTACAATCTGCCGTATGGCAATTTGACAATTTGCCTGACTCGGCATAGAGCGTTTAAATACGGACGAATTATAACAATTTTGATTCGGCATTTTACAATCTGCGTAGTGCGTACAGAATTTTACATTTTGCTTGACCGTTTACATACGGACGAATTATACAATTTGCCTGAACGTATGTAAAATGACTAATCTACAATTTCCCTGCCACATCCATACCACACTAAACATCTAAATATATATAACTCAAAGGTGACTGACTGACTGACTGACATAGTGATCTAACAACGCACAGCCTAAACCACTAGACTGATCGGGCTAAAATTTGGCATGCAGGTAGATGTAATGACGTAGGCATCCGCTAAGAAAGGATTTTGGGATATTCCCACGGAAACCGCAAAAATCGGGATCTGCGAGGGCGAAGCTGCGGGAATCCACTAGTCTACAATAAAATAAGTTGTTTATTTTAAGGGGCGCGAATGTCTTGTAGAAAATTAACTAAATCAAAACCATGTAGATAACATAGCTAACCAGATAGCTAGGTAACATAGCTAAACATAACTAACTTCTATATAACCAGGCAGCAGACTCTTCCAATCCATTAGGCATAATACTAAGCGAGATAAAAGAGATGCTGTAATTCTTTCCGGGCTCTTGACTAATAGTGATATAACGCGTGCCATAGAAATACTTCCTCATAAAAAGGCAATCTGGTGAAGGCATGGATATAATAAGATGATTCTCCTTGGACTTGAAAAACGTTGATTGTAAAGTACGTTGGGAGAATTTAGCTGTTGTACACCCGAATGGAGTTCTGGAAATGTGCTGAAAAATATAACAATTTTACAAAAAAAGGAATTTTTAGGGCTTCGTACCCAAAGGGTAAATACGGGACCCTATTATAGCTGTCAGTTCGTCTGTCTGTCTGTCCGTGTGTCACCAGGTTTTATTTTATGAACCTTGATAGCTAGACAGTTGAAATTTTCACAGATGATGTATTTCTGTTGCTGCTATCACATCAAGTACCAAAAATTAGAAAAAGTGAAAAAATAAAAGAGGTCTCCATACAAAAACGTGTTTTTTTTAACGTGAAGAAACTAGCACCATCTAGTATGATGGTACGGAACCCTTTTTTGTGCGGTTTTGACTCGCAATTGGCTGGTTTTTTTATTTAGAATTTATCATTAATTTTAAACACTCTCACTGGTGACGAAGTATTTTATTTTATTTTTTAAGGAAAACTGGGTTACATTATATTATGATCAAACATCAATTAGGTAAAAAACATTGAGAAGTTTTCGCTTTTAGATAAGAGAATAAGCTAGCTTGACGTACGCCATATGGATACAGTTTCGAACAGTAACAGTACAACAGTAATATGATAAAATAATAGTACAACAAACATGAAGAAAAAAAAAGAGATCTTGTAAAAATAGTTAAATCAGGTCTTAGCAACAATAAAATAGAAAAAAAAAGTTTATGATATCCTAAGGTTAATTACGTTGTTAGAGATTGAGAACCAAAGAATTCGCTATTGTATACGCGTTTTAAGGTATTCAGACTAATGCAAAATATATAAAAATTTAATTTGAGGACTAAGTCATTCACAATGCCTGGTGCACGCAGTAAATAGGAGTTACGCCTATAATTAGTTTGACATTGGGGAATGTAGAAGACGTCTTTGTATTTGTTTGTGTAGGATGTCTTTGATGAAAAGCAGGTACACTAACATTAAGGGAATTTACTAGTTCAGGACAATCGACCGTACCATTTAATATTTTTAAAAGATACACTGCATCCATCAGCTCTCTGCGCTGAGCAAGGGGTATCAAGTGGTGCCGCTTACATCAGAATATCTTATATCTTCAGAATCGTCGTCTACATCAAAGACTGAACAGTCATTCATAAGCAGCTAATATAGTGAACAAATTTTATTTACTTTCGAGCGACTGAGGAGCGAGCGTCAGCATGCTAGGAAGGAGTGAAAAAGGTACTGAAATGGCAAAACAAATCTAAGTTAAGACAGGCCCCCGTCACTCGGTCGAGCAGCCGAGATAAGTACCTATACATTGGCTCCGCTCGTCAGCACTAGAACACCGTAAAGTCGCCGCGGACATTTTCGCGCGCTGCCCGTGTACGCATATATGACCGCTAACTCGAGTGCCTTAATACCCATGTTTCCGTGTATTGTCTGACAGAAACCCAGAGTCATTTATTGGCTATACACAATGATAGTAAGACCCATTATAACTTATGGCAGCATTGTGTGGTGGCCTAGAACGGAGTTAGGCACGTGCAGGCAAACACTGACAAAACTTCAGCGGTTGGCCTGTCTGGCAATTACCGGAGCATTTCGTACAACACCTACTGCATCTATGGAAATGCTGCTAAATCTAAAGCCGCTTCAAATACACATTCAAACAGAGGCGGCCAAGGCCCTACACAGGTTATCGTTAAATGGCATGTGGAATTTTGACATGCCCAAAACCAGACATACCAATCTACAACTAGACACAGGTATGGAAAGGCTTATGCGCATGAGATGTGACAAAATACAGACTGTGCACATATTCAAAAAATAATATAAAATCTATGTTCCTACGAGGGAAGAATGGAGTAAAAGACTTAAGCAACAAGGACCAAACACTCTTACATGGTATACAGACGGATCGAAAATGGAGTCTGGAGCTGGTGCAAGCGTTTATGCTAATGGTTATACTCAGCGAGTATTAGTCTAGGGCAATATGCAACAGTCTTCCAGGCGGAGACTTATGCTATCATTGCATGTGCACATGAGATTATAGACAAGGAAGTCAAACAAAAAACCATCTATATTCTCAGCGATAGCCAAGCTGTTCTTAAAGCTCTTGACTCCTTCAGGGTTGACTCCGGGCTAGTGCTAAATTGTGTAAAGGTCCTCAATAAGGTGGGCCGACACAACAAACTGCAACTGGTCTGGGTCCCTGGACACGTAGGAGTGGAAGGCAATGAAGAAGCAGACAAACTGGCTAGAATGGGATCACAAACAACAATGTGTGGTCCAGAACCGAGGATAGGGCTACCAAGGAGTACTATTATAAGGGCATTAAAGGAACGGGCCGAGAGAAGACACAGATTGACATGGCTATCCAGAGATGGACATAAAACTCTAAGCTCTTCATCGGTGAGGTCACCACAGGGGCAACCAAGTACATTTGGAATAACAGCAGGACACGAGTCAGGGCGATAACAGGAGCGTTGACGGGCCACTTTGCCACAAACGCACACCTGCAAAAAATCGGCCTGACGCACAACCCGCCTGTGGTGAAGATATAGAATCAATGGAACACTTACTGTGTCACTGCGATGTCCTGGCTAGCAAGCGTATGTACCTCCTAGGTGATGGCTATCCAAAACCGGAGGACTACAAGCACCTTCCAATCAGCGGAATTGCTGCGTTAATGCAGCACATCTTCGAGTAGGTTGGGGTGCAAAGGTTATAGGGGTAGACACAAAAGATCCCATTGGGTCGAAGTGTCGCTGCAACTGCAGCCCCCACTTACAAAGATAAGATAAGATAAGATAAGATAAGATAAGATAAGATAAGATTGTCTGACAGTGGGAAGGAGTAGGTAAATAAATGTGTAGGTTTTTTCTTTTTATAGGGAAGTGCAGTATCTGTTACGTAGTAACCTAGTATCTCATCTCATCTGTGAATAAACTAACTAATTTTTGTTGCAAAGGTTTGACGCGAGCCGGCAGCAGCGAGCGGCATTTATAAAAGGTGCAGCTAATTCAGCGAACGAACTTTATTTACTTTCGAGCGACTGAGGAGCGAGCTTCAGCGTGCTAGGAAGGAGTAAAAAAGGTACTGAAATGGCAAATTAAATCTAAGTTAAGGGGTTACCCCCAGCTATTCATAGCGCCTCCATCAATTAAAAAATAATTACTCGCTGACAATACCTATTCTTCACTTTCATGGTTGGAAATATCGTTAAAGTGTGTACTCAGAGCGTAATTATTCTTCTATCCGACTACGAAAAAACGAGAATTATGTTTTCGACAGTCTGTATGTATATATGAGTGTTATATATGTATGTCCATCTGTTCCCTCGTATTTCCTAGACAACTTAACCGATCTTGACAGATGTGGTGTCTTTGGATTCGTGCTACCACTCCGCGTGTCGTAGGATACAAAGCATTTTAAAAATTCAACATGGCGGATTTTATAAGTGCATTACACCACCAAATTTTTTTTTATAACTGGTGGCGGTGCTTGTTAGGTATAGGGGATCCCCTTAAGATTTTGATGGCTATCGATTGTCTTGCACTAATAGAGTCTTAAGAACTAAAAAAAAACCGGTAAAGTACGAGTCAAGAACCGTACATACTAAACATATTGTCTAAACCTAACCTTACTTTTATTATACAGTCCTTGGAGTTTTCTGTAATTCTGTATACCTATATCTGTGTAAATACTCGTAAATAAATACTAGATGGCGCTGGTTTCTTCATGTTTAAAAAAACACTTTTTTTTACCAATTATGAATAAAAAAAAATACCCGCCTTATTTTTTTTTACTTTTTCTAATTTTTAGTATTTGTTGTTATAGTGGCAACAGAAATAACTTTAACGATTTGAATGAAACTTTGTGAATAATTATGACTAAATATGGTTTACTTTGCTGGGTACTTCATTATTCCAGAAAAAATGTGAGTAAGGTACCTCCCATACAAACCCAAATAGTTTGTTAATTTTTCATCAAGTCTGATATACCTAGCTTTATTATTTTGTATTAAATAATTGTAATATTTATTGTCAATTTGTGTATACCCGACTTTGACAGACGGTGAAGGCTTCGCGATAAAGTATGCTTATTTACAATGGTGGCGATCCTAAAACTAAAGCTAGCAAATGTTTTTAAAAAAATGCCCGAAGATTTTAAAATAATATTTGCATAACCCAAATTATATCCAAATCGCACACATGCATACGCATATTTTTTTTTTATTTTTTAGGCTTCCGTACCCAAAAGGTAAAAACGGGACCCTATTACTAAGACTTCGCTGTCCGTCTGTCACCAGGCTGTATTTCATGAACCGTGATAGCTAGACAGTTGAAATTTTTACAGATGATGTATTTCTGTTGCTGCTATAACAACAAATACAATAAAATAGAAAAAGTATAATAATAAGGGGGGCGGTATCCTTACAAAAAACATGTTTTTTTGAAACATGAAAAAACTAGCGCCATCTAGTATTTATTTATTTACACAGATGTATGTATACAGAATTACAGAAAACTTCAAGATACTGTATAATAAAAGTAGGGTTAGGTTTAAACAATATGTTTAGTATGATGGTACGGAACTCTATGTGTGCGGTTCTGACTCAGACTTGGGCGGTTTTGTTGATTTTTTTATGTCCAACTACAACACTAGACTAGTTGGTGAAGGTTGTAGCAAGAAATATGCAAAGCGTGTTTTTTATTTATTTATTTCTTTATTAAAAATTTGAGCGCGTTTGGCTGCACCTCACCTGATGGTAAGTGCCGATGCATCTGACGACGTAAAAAGCGGCTGTTTAATTTGTTATTTCCTGTGCTGTCCGTACTATGATCGGAGTTTCCCTATGTGATCGAATCAGAAACAAGGAGAACCAAAGTATCTGACATAGTTCTCAGAATCTCGAAACTTAAGTGGCAGTGGGCGAGGCACATAGCTCGTGGAACAGCTCGTCGTTTGGGCAGTAAAGTGCTCGAGTGGCGACCGTTCACTGGAAAACATAACGTAAGCAAGCCTGCCACTCGGTGGACCGATGATCTGCTAAATGTCGCGGGAAGCCACTGGATGCAGGCAGCGCAGAAACGGTTGTCGTGGAAATCCTTGGGGGAAGCCTTTGTCCAGTAGTGGACGTCCTTCGGCTGATATGATATCCTTATGCAGGGGTAAACTCTAAACTTCACTTCAGTCATAGATATACCTGAGATATACAGGGTGTAACATAAAGCTGCAGTGATAATTCGAGGTGTTTTTTAAATTATTTTTTATACAAATCGGTCAGATGATTGGCCGGTTTTGTATGAAAAACCAAAAAAAAATTGTTGATTTCAGCAGCTGTACAACAAAAGTTGTTCAGTTTGATGAGTACAAGCCCACCTCACGGTATCACTGCTCCTTTATGTTATACCCTGTATACTATACTATTTACTAGTTGTTTTCCTCAAACTGTAAACTCGCCACCAGCGCTTGCTTGCTTAAATCCGTGTTTTAGTCATCTAGTGGTGTTTCAACATTCACAACACCCTATATCTCGGCAACCCTTTGACTCATTTAGTTCATGATCGAACTTAAAAAATAGTTTTGTCATCAAATTTTACGACGCTCCGATTAACGATACTCGAGTTATATTCGAATCAACATATAAACAGAATGTAAAAGAATTGGCGTAAGACCTGTAAACTGGGTCTTCTTATCATCATACTTAACAACTTTCTCCTAGGGACCCATAGTCAATTCGCAAAAAAAAATTCGACGCGCTCCATACAAAAATGCATAAAATTGGTCAACCAGCTGATCGTTTTGTATGAACAGTATACATTTTTTTAGCAATTTCAGCAATCTTGTAAAACAAAAGTTGTTGAGTTTAATAAGTAGAACCCCCAGTTAACGGGACCTACACCTATTTTGTTACACCCTGTATATACACTAGCTTTTGCCAGCGGCTTCTCTCGCATGAACATAGTTTAATATATGTCTGTCTTCGAGGGTCCGCAGTGCGCTAGCCGCAAGGGGCTCGTGAGCGTGTAAAAAGTAGCCTGTATGTTAATTCAGGTCCTAATCTGTCTACCTACCAAATTTCATCCAGATCTGTTGTGGCGTGACAGAGTAACAAACATCTATACATTCATACATACATACGTTCACGTTTATAAAATTAGTAAGGATACAAAACCCTCAAAAGCTTGATTGTTCCAGTAGACTCAGCCTCACTTCGCTCATCAACTGTGCATCAGATGGCTGACCAACCGACAATTTGATCTTTTTTCTAAGATACTGTATAATCTGTGGCGCGACTTCGAGTGAGATTCGAAATTGAATGTGACAGTGACCACATAATGAGTACATAAATGATGCTGCAAAACTATGACGTCACGCCTAGGTATTTCAAACATTTTTAGAACAAAATTTATTTTATGACATATGATAAAAAGTAACTCAGATGACTAGCATTCGTCATTCCTATACGCGTTACCAAGCAAACATAAGGATCCAAGCCATCCTGAATACTAAAACTCTGGTGTATGAAACGGTGCCAGAATTGCCAATCCAGTTCTTTACCAGCTCGTTGGAGATACTTAGTAATAGCTCCGTTTTGGCTCAGATATAAGAAGTGGGCTTGCCCACGTGGATAAGAATTGTATTATACCTTTATTGTATTATATTTATATATTTTTTTTACTCTCAATTGGTAAGCCCTTGGCATCATCTCACCTGATGGTAAGTGACGATGATGCCGTAGATGGAAGCGGGCTTACCAAGATTCCCCAACGCAATGGGCATCTGGCTATCTTATCGTAAGATAGGCCAGGAATAGCGACCTTCGCGTTGAGCTGGTCAACGCAATGAGTGCTGCCACCTTTAACCTCAGCCTTCCTGAGCAGCCAGATGCCCTAGGCGAAGTCAGGGAAAGATCTCCCAGGTCAGACTCCAACAGCCACTCGATTTGCAGCGAGTCGTTTTATTCTGGAATTCAGGGAAATAAACCAAACACAGTATTTGTTTTCAAGTAATTAGATTACAGTCCTGGACCCTAGCGTCAAGCAAGGGAATAAGGGCGCAATTCGCCTGTCGCAAACATTCGTCCACGGCGCGTAGTATACAATCGCTAAAGCTGATCTCAGCGCCAGCTAATGCGTAATTTATTACATTCATATGGGCTTTGTTATCTTATACCAAATGCGGCGTTCCTCCCCAATTCAAGAAGTGCCTTAGAAAAAAAAATATTATGTTTTTCTTATAGCTGTTTTTTATCTCACAACTAGCTTTTGCTCGCGGCTTCGCCCGTGTACCTACATAGTTTTTATGACTGTACAGGTATAGCTGGTGCCCGTGATTTGATGGTTCTCTTGGTTAACACTTTATTTTTAATAACTTGTGGTAAGTAATCTTAAGAAATAGGTTTAGGTATATTGAGCATGCTAATACGTTAATAAAAAAAACGTTCATACTTTTAGCGTGCCCAATATACATCGAGTTCTCAATCTATTTGCGACATTCGATAAGCCTAATTGAAGAATAAACAATGAGCTATTTCGATTCCTTTGAAAACCCCTGATTTTCCGGAAATAAAAGCATATTTTCATTACTATAGTCAGGGATTAACTGAATACACTAAATCTAACAGTGAAAGTTTTCAATTTAATGCTTAAGGCCATTAAAGAGATATAAATTTGATTGTTAGGCATTGAAAATATGATGTCACATGATGTATGTGACTTTGGCAAGTCTAATTGAAGGAAAAATATTGGGTTACTTCGATTCTTTCGGGAAACCCCCGATTTTCCAGGATGAAAAATATATTTTCGTAACTATAATCAGGTGTGAAATTGAATACGCCTGATCAAACAGTGAAAGTTTAACATACGCCTACTTCCCAACAACTTACCACAAGTTATTAGAAATAAAGTGTTAACCAAGAGAACCATCAAATCACTGGCACCAGCTATACCTAGCTATACATTAAAAAAAACTATTTCGACGCGGGCCAAGCCACGGGCAAAAGCTAGTTTATAATGTTAGTAAGGATTCTACAGAACGTAATTTATGAATTCTCTGAAACTACTTGGGACTTTATATTAGACTAGTTGTTTCCCGCGGCTTCACCCGCGTGGACAACGTTTCTATAACTTTTCGAGGGTGCGCAGTGCGCGAGCCGCAAGCGGCTAGCGAGCGTGGAAACTCAGGTAGCCTATGTCCTTTCTCAGGGTCTAAAGATTGTCTGTGCCAAATTTCATAAAAATCGGTTGAGAGGTTTAAGCGGGAAAGCGTAACAGACAGACAGAGTTACTTTCGCATTTATAATATTAGTAGGGATTAGATTAGATTATTTATTTCATGTCACCAATTACATATTTATTAAAAAATAAAAATGTCAAAGTGTAGCGTCATGATCGTCAAAAAAAAACCTAAAAATCAATATCACAGTATTTGTTTGTTTGTTTGTTTGTAAACTCTTTATTGAACAAAATATACACTTAAAATAATGCATAAAAAAAACCTTAAGTACAAAGGCGGACTTATCCCTTAGAGGGATCTCTTCCAGTCAACCTTTGCAATATTAAACAGAGGACTTAGTAGGACAAAGAAACACGTAATTACGTACAAGCTAGTTAAAAAAAAAAACATCAATACAACTAATATTACGTTTAAACCTACGTAGCCTAATTTAATAAAATAAATGTAACATAAATAAATATGATACATAATATATAATATATATATATAAGCTCAAGACAAATGGGAAGATCTCATATATTGTCCTTTAGACAGGCCTTGAAGGCGGTAAGGGTAGGAGACATCCTAATGTCAGCTGGCAGACTGTTCCAAAGGCGGGCTGCGTGCACCGTGAACGACTTAGTATAAGTGTCGGTGCTGTGGGTGGGAATCGCTAGAGTTAGGTTCTTGCTAGAGCGCAAACGGTTCTCCATAGCCGTACAGAAGTGAAACCTTTCACGGAGGTATTGCGGAGCAGCTGAGTTGAATAGTACGTTGTACAGGAAGAACAGGATATGGTGATTTCTCCGCTGGCGGATGAGTGGCCAACCCAGCTTACTGCGACTCTCCGTTATATGGTCGTACTTCCGAAGGCCAAATACATAACGAATGCACTGGTTCTGAAGTCGCTCTAATTTATCCAGCAGTTCAGAAGAGGGGTCGAGGTAGACAACATCGCCGTAGTCCAGCAGTGGAAGAAGAAGAGAACGGACCAAGAGAAGTTTAGTGTCGAAAGGAAGAAAATTTTGAAGCCGTTTTAATGAGTGTAGAGAGGCAAAGACTTTGCGACTCACTTCATTAATTTGTGGAGACCAGGAAAGTGTTTGGTCCAAGGTGATACCTAAATTTTTTACAGTAGAGGAGAAAGGTATAACTGTGTTATTAAATACCAAGTTGGGCACGCCTAAATCCTGAAACTTGGAAATGAAATGAGGGCTGCCTATTACAATTGCCTGGGACTTTGAAGCATTGACAAGAAGTCCGTGAAGGCTTGACCACTCAGCAATTGCAACCAGGTCAGCATTAGCAACTTCTATTGCCCGATCGAAATTTGCAAGGGGTGCGGCGGTATAAAATTGGAGATCATCTGCGTACAGATGGTAGGAAGAGGAAAGGGAAGAAGTTATGTTATTTATGAAAATGGAGAAAAGAACAGGGGAGAGAACGCCACCCTGGGGGACGCCGGCGGTAAGTGGGCACGTGTTAGAACACTTACTGTCGATCTTTACTTGCTGGTATCGATCGTAAAGGTAAGAGTGAAACCAAGAGAGAGCTGCTGAGGAGAGGTTTAGGGATTTGAGGATACCAAGCATGAGGTCAAAATCAACTGTGTTAAAAGCACTACTGAAGTCGAGTAACACTAGTAGAGTGAGAAATTTGTTCTCAATGTTTAAACGAATGTCATCAGTGATTTTGACCAGTGCCGATACGGTACTATGACCTTTGCGAAAGCCGGACTGAAAAGGGGAAAGGAGATTATGCCTGCGGAGGTGGTTGGTAAGGCGATCGTTTACAAAGTGTTCAAGAACCTTCGAGAGAACAGGAAGAATTGAAATGGGACGAAAGTCAGAAAAGGAAGAAGGGTTGGGTTTTTTGGGAAGTGGGATTATATGAGCGAGTTTCCATGAAGATGGAAAAACACCAGTAGATAGGGAGCAGTTTAGTATATTGGTGAGGATCGGTGATATATGTTCTTGTATAGGAATTATCAAATCAAGACTCAACCCGTCGTTGCCGACAGCTTTTGTCTTGATTGATTTAAGGATTTTGAGAGTTTCTTCAGCAGTTATCTCTCCCAGCTCGAGGGTAGTGGAATTAGGGTGGGAAATATTGGCTATACGGGACAAAGCAAGTTGCTTAGAGAGCGGATCCAGGTGGAATGGTGATGAGCTGAAGTGAGCGTTCAGTGCATTGAAGTCCACGTCAGAGGAAAAACTTGACTGTAGCTTGCCCAAGCCAAGTGACTTTAGAAATTTCCAAAGCTTGTTGGGTGGGCAGTTCTCGATAGAAGAATGGATGTGGAGACGTCTGGCGTTCCTGCAAATTTTATTGCATCGATTGCGTAACTCTATAAATATGTCCCTGTTTCGGTTTGTCGGTTCACGACGCAATCTTAAGCGGGCCTTGTCCCGCTTAGCCATGAGGCGCTTAATTTCAGAGGTGAGCCAAGGAGCTGGGTAGTGCTTCAGTCGGACCGGTCTAAGTGGAGCATGTTTGTCATATAATGAAAAGATAATGTGGTTAAAGTTATTCAGTTTGGTATCTACATCAGATGCTAAAAGGACCGAGTCCCAGTCCGCTTCGTAGAAATCTTTCATAAACGCATGGTGGTTAATGGACTCGAGATTTCGCAACATTAGAACTTTATGGCGTCGCTTAGGTAGCCGAAATTTAAAAGATGCATATATTAAGTCATGGACGGAAAAGGCGCCAGCGTTGAACTGGCCATGACTCGCAACAAGTAAAAATAAGATGTCAAACATAGACTTTGAATAGCTGACATATTCGTTTAAATTATGCGAAACATTTAAAGATCCAACGAGTCCCAAAACAAAATATTTAAGGGTGCCTTGTTTACTGATACCACACTGATACTGAGTGCTACATAGGTATGATGTACCATCACAGTAACACGAATAAATTTATAAGTACTGTCTGTCTGTGTGCATTGTCACAAAAAAAATGTTGGTGTCTGAAATGGTTATCATATTACCAAATTTCACCCATTTCCCGAATATAACAATAAAACGTATTACGGCTGTCATGAATAAAAAAAACACACAGCGAAAATTTTATGCGCAATAAAGAGCAATAATGATGATGAATTTTCTGGGGGGCTGTCTTGCCACTTCTCACAGTTTTATGGTGATAAATGTGTTTCGCGGAATCGCTTCCGTAAATGTTTTCTTTGACGTCATCTCTTCACTTTGATTTTGGCATTTGCTTATGAATTTTTAAAACAAACAGAAATTTTCTGTGAAAGGAATACCTACATAAGGGTTTTTACTTTCGTGTAAATGGATTTAGAAGGTGATGTGTTGAATAAATAATGAATAAATGAATGTGAAGAATAAATAGACATTACAAACAAAATACATTAAAATGCTTTTTTATTCAGTGCGAGTTAGTTACACTTTTTTTTCATTTTTTGGCCGGGTTTTTTTATTTGTTCTTTAGTTCAGTATCAAATTACTATAATCACATCAAGTTTCACGCTTGTATATATTATCGCTTTTACGATAGAGCTAAAACAAAAAATAACCTTTATAAATTAGTCTCTTGTATTGGCACCGCTATCGCCACCTTTAATTTTCCCTTTTATTTAATTTTTATTGGTTTTTGATATAGTCCCCATAATATCACATATTCTGTAGAATTTTCAGCCAGCCACCTTTTACGGTTCCAATGATACCGCATTTTAAAAGTCGCACAAACACACGGACAGACTTACGGACGCGTAGGCTTAGTAATAAGATCCCGTTACCTGCTATAGAACCATAAAAACGCAGAAGCATGTTCATAGAACAATTACCATTGTTGCTCAAAGCAGGAAAACGCTAATATGGTTATCCAAACGATTCGTTTCCTATACCATTCAAATAAAGTAAGATCGCATTAAACTTTCGCCTTTTTATGGCTTACGCCTAGCATATACACGGCTCAACATTGCCTAGGGATCTTTTAAAAAAATTCATGCAAAACATGGTTTCTTGAAAAGGTATTAAAATTACTCCTCCGGACGACCCCGTCATTTTCTTAAATTTGACCTTTTCTAACTTGTCTCTTTCCTAACTCGTCACCTTTTTAAATGGTCTTTTTTCAAACTTGACACTTTCCTAACTCATTACTCAATAATTTATTGCTGTCGTATACGGGGTACAGAAGATCTTAAGTGCACTTTCATCATCTTTTTGTAAAGTCGAAAATGCTATTGAATGACTAAAGGACAACTGGCCAAGTTGTTGAATGCAACGTTCAACGACTTGGCTAAACGTCATTTAGCCAAGTCATAACTACAAAACTCCGAATGAAACCGATGATTTCTTCTTCTGCGAAGCATTCTGCTAGCCGTGGTGGGAGCCTCGCAAGCGAGGCTCTTTGAATCTATAATCAATCAAGTTCATCTCTAACACTAAACCGATCCTAATATCGCTCGCTTCACTCACTCATTTACAGTTTTTTTACACAGTAGATTTGGCAATAAATAGTTTTTCTAAAAAACTTTAAATGAGCGTTTGAAGCGAGCGATATTAGGTTCGTTTAGGTTTAGAGATGAACTTGATTGATTATAGAGTCAAAGAGCCTCGCTTGCGAGGCTTCCACCACGGGTAGAAAAATGCTTTACAGAACATCGGTTTCATTCGGAGAGGCAAGTTAAAAAGGTGACGAGTTAGGAAAGTGTTCAGTGTGAAAAAGAGACCAGTTAATAGAGTGACGAGTTAGGACAGTGACAAGTTAGGAAAAGGTCTTGTTTAAGAAAATGACGAGGTCGTCCGGAAAGAAAATTACTTTAGACATGTGCAGTACAGGGTATAAATACTTTCAAGACTAGCAAGTGCTATATTAACGAGTTTGTCAATTCTTATACACATGGGTTCTATTAATTTCAAACAATCTGTGCAATCGTTCTATGGCAATATAAAAACACAATTTTCACTTTTCGCGCGTTTTTACATAAACCACTTAAAGCTAAATTCATTTTTAAAAACTGAGAGGGTACAGTTTCTACCTTACACATGTTCTAAGTATTTTTCATAGTTCTTCAAAAAAACATGTTTTGTATTAAAAGTCTAAAAATATCCCTAGACAAAGTTGATGTGTGTATACGCGAGGTCGAGTTCTAGCTTAATAAAATATAGTTTACCATCGACACGATAAGAAGAAGAATGGCTTTTTATATGCAAATTACGTACGTTTCACACGTTGAGCGGGTAGGTGCCAATAAAAATGTAGACTCCAGCTTCAGAATGAGGCTTTCACGCGAGCAAGGCTTGTGTATGCTTGTGGGGACCCAATGTTAGGAGAGAGCGTTTTATTTGTTTGCGAAGACCGCGATTCTTGTACTAAATACTCGTAACAATCTATGACCGAGGAGGTCATTGAGATACAATTGAAGTCACCAGTGTATGATTAAATTGTTTTTTTTTTTGGGTTACGTACAACAACAATAAAAAACGGTAATTTAAAAAACTAAAAAACCCGACTTCGTTTCTGTGTAATTTGGAAATGAAAAACCCTAAAACAAGAAAGTCGTCATACCCGATTGCACTTAACTTAAGAAAAATTGTAGCAGTCGGGACCCATGCTAGAAATGGAGGCATAGTGAATTGAGAGCACATACCTATATTACATTGCAGATTACTCCAATATACTGACTAGACGGCTGACTTTCTAGAATGGGTCCCGACTGCTACAATTTTTCTTAAGTTAAGTGCAATCGGGTATGACGACTTTCTTGTTTTAGGGTTTTTCATTTCCAAATTACACAGAAACGAAGTCGGGTTTTTTAGTTTTTTAAATTACCGTTTTTTATTTTATTAATTTTTTAGTTTTATTATTGAATGATTTTGTATAGTAATCTATATACACATGACACACATTAAGATTACGCAGATTATTCATCTATCAGTTGATAGAATAATATTCTCGTAAACGTTAAAGCTCTATAAAAGAATTCTGATCGTGTGGCCGATTCAAAAGTTTTTTAGGATCAAGTGTACAGATGACCAGTCCAGCTAATGTTTTAACTCGACTAAGAGCCGAGGTCCACAAGTGTCCAATCGAGTGTAGTACCCTGAAGTTTGTGGACAGTTATAGCCCAACTTAGGATTAAGAGCCACATCCTGAGTTCAATTTTTCCTTGTCCTCAAAGTGCGTCAAAATCAATCGTACATGGTTCAATCCGTATACGAACTCCTGGTTGATAATTTTTTATTGTGCGGTCGTCAACAAATACCGCTTGCTGTAATTCTCCGAAAAATCTGCTATTTTGTTTTTTTATATTTTGATATACCCAGTGTCACTCTCACAGTAAATACGTATCTAACGACACCCCTTAAACTAAAATCTATCGAGCCGTTCAGGCTGCAGTGCGTGCCTAACATTGGAATTTGGCGCCAAAAATCCGTCATTTTGTTTTTTTTTTATTAAAAATTTGAGTGCGTTTGACTGCAACTCACCTGATGGTAAGTGATGATGCAGTCGAGGATGGTACACGCAAACTCAAATAATGCCTATTCACTCTTGCCTTGAAGATCCCCAAATTATAGGAATCGGGAAACACTGACGCAGGCAAGGAGTTCCATTCCTGCGCTGTACGCATAATAAATGAAGAAGCGTAACGATTTAACGTAACGTTTTTATTTTGATATACCCAGTGTCATTCTCACAGTAAAAACGTATCTAACGACAACCCTCAAGCTATAATTCATCGAGCCGTTCAGGCTGCAGAGCGTGTCAAACATTTGAATTTGGCGCCAAAAATCCGCCATTTCGTTTTTTTTTTATTTTGATATACCCAGTGTCATTCTCGCAGTAAAAACGTATCTAACGACAACCCTCAAGCTATAATTCATCCAGCCGTTCAGGCTGCAGAGCGTGTCAAACACTTGAATTTGGCGTCAGAAATCCGCCATTTTGTTTTTTTTTATTTTGATATACCCAGTGTCACTCTCACAGTAAATACGAATTTCTCTTAAGCCAAAATCCATCCAGCCGTTCAGGCTGTAGAGCGTGCCAAACAATTATACATACATACATACATACTCTCGAAAAACATAACCCTCCTTCTGGCGCAGTCGGGTAAAAAACGGAACTCTTATAGGATCGCTCGTGCGTCTGTCTGTCTGTCCGTCCGTCTGTCACAGCCAATTTGACATCCAATTTTAAATCAGGTGACATTTGGTAGGATGGTGTAATCCTTTGACCAAAACACAGATGTGCAAAGTAAATATTTTTTTTTTTTAAAAAAGGGTCATTTTCGGGGAAAAAATTAGGAAATTAAAAAAAAAAAGTTTTGCAGACCTTACTGTGTCATATATCAAATGAAAGGGCTCGTTATGAGAATATCAAATTTACTTTTGTTATTATTGTAAAACAAATAGTTTTTGTTTTATTTATGAAAGAAGACGAAAATAGACCATGATCTCCGAAAGTACTGAGCCTAAAATTTTGAAAAAAAAAACAAAATATAGTTCATTGCTTGTAGATTACAGGAAAATGTATAAGAATTCTATCAATTGAAAATGAAGTGGTAAACTCAATATAATACGTTCACTTACGGAAAATAGTTAACTAAAACACCACTAGATAGCGCTAGTAGTATTTTTCTGTGGCTCGAGTTTGTGTCTTTTATTTGTCATGTGAATAGGTATCGTTGTCATAGTTGTGTGGAGAGGTGTGGTGGTACGGAACCCTCATACCGCGAGTCCAACTCACACTTGGCATTTTTTTAAATTACAATTAATGAGTCCCTTGCAATCATCTTATTTAATGGTATGTGACTATGATGCCAAATATGGAAGCAGTTTCCCTACCTAGTGGGGAACTAGATATTTTTAAATAAATAAATATTCTGGGACAAATCACACATGGTCATCTGGCCCCAAAGTAGGATTCCCTGTGTTATGGGAACCAGAGACTGATAGACATACTTATATACGTTTAAATATATATAGATATTTAACACCCAGACACAGAGCAAACAAATCTGCTCATCACACAAATGTTTGCCCTGGGTGGGGATCGAACCCACAACCCTCGGATCAGTAGTCAAGAGCACTAACCACTGAGCCACCGAGTCAGTTAAGCCAGAACACATCAATGCTGTTAACATTTATGTTTGGCACCAAGACAATTAGGTGTTTGCTAGCCAGACGGGTGAAAAAAATTATGATCTTCCACCAACTAAAGCGAGTCTTACAAAGTTAGACCCCGATGGGAATCCTCCTGATGTGAAGCTAATAGACCTAACCATTACGCCATGGAGGCGGTAAAGTTGGTTGAGAATGTGGTCGATATATCGCTGGCGTTTTGTTAATAACAACTCGACCGATTACAGAGTCGACTGTTTACAAAATCCCTAAGGCAAATTGTGAAGTCGCCAATTACAAAATGCCTCATCTGGTGCCCATATACTTATTCCAATTTTTTTTGCAGCCTCAGCGGGAGGGAGGCGGTGAATCCTCATGGATACCCGTACAGCCCTCTTTACAGACTCGCAGCTAACCTATGCCTACGCACTAAATACCGCCTGCTGTTGGCTTTAGCCCGTGAGGCCTTGAAGCCTTCATCGGAAGCGATCCCAGCCTGGGGAAAGGGGCGCGTAGCGGTGCTCCAGATGGGGGCTTTATTCCAATTTCTGTGCTCTTCTGTTTATATAAAATCGGTCATCTGATTGTTTAATTCTGAAGTGACCTATAAATCAAGAGAGACGGAGCCCCGCTGTGCACACATCCAAACAAAGTTATAAAAACCACTCGAACCACTCGGTCATCATATTCAAGGTACCTAAAGACTTGAAGGTACAACCTTTAATTTGAAAAGAATTTTTATGCTCAAAAAGCCAAATTTTCAGTGTGCCAAATGTAAAAAATACACGTTTCCAAATTTAAAAAAGGTGAGCACAGTATTTTCTACGATTCTACTGAAAATATAAGAAGATCTTGAGACCTTGATTCTACCTCTAATGTTCATCATTAGGTCATCTTCTTAATAGAAAAAAAAGGATCTATTGTCATCGGGAATACGGCTTCATACTAAATTACAGCTCAATCGGATTTCTGGAAGTTGCTCAAAAAAGTTTGCCAGATTTGATCTATCTAACCGAACTAACTAACATACTTCCCTAAAACGTAGCGTAGGTAGGCCTCCCACTCAGTGGACCGATGACCTGGTGCAGGTCGCGGGAAGCCGCTGAATGCGGGCAGCGCAGAACCTCATTACAGCTCATATACGTCCCCACCGAGGGGCTCGAGCCTACCCTGAATCAGGGCGATTAGGCCTTAGTCGACCACGCGGGCCCAGTGCGGGTTGGTCGACTTCACACACAACCTTCGAGTTTCTTCTCAGGCGTGTGCAGGTTTCCTCACGATGTTTTCCTTCACCGTTAAAGCAATCGGTAAGTATGTAGCGCAGAACCTGTCGTCATGGAAATCCTTGGGGGAGGCCTATGTCCAGCAGTGGACGTTTTTCGGCTGATATGATGATGATGATGAACTAACATACATACATACAATGCAAGTTAAATAAAAGCTTTTAACAACTACATCAATACGGGCTAAGCCGCGGGTATTAGCTAGAATTATTATAATACTTTCACAAGGAATTCGGAAAGTAGGCTGGTAAAATGCGAGCAATTGTCACAATTTTCCTGTAACTCAGTAATCCTTGCTTCTACCGTATCCCCTTGTCACAATAACAAATAAATCTTACAAATACATCTCCTTTACAGCAATGCACAAGTGAATAAAGAAAATTCTGAGAAATATAGAGCCGATCTGTTATGCCTATCTGAATAATGGAGGTTCTACGAGCTATGTGCCCCGGAGATGCCAGCGATTCTGACAGCTATGTCCATTACCTTCATTCTCGTAGAGATCTCCTCATTTCTAATACGATTACGTATGGAAAATCCGATCATAGCACGCTCCATTTCTCTTTCGGTGACCTTGAGCCTTCTAATGAGGCGCAAAGTAGGCTACGATGTCTCAGTTCCATATGTTATCACTGGCAATACATACTAGTCAAACACGTTGGAGCAGTAAGTTCTTGAGTGGCGACGTAGCGTGGGCAGGCCTCCCACTCGGTAGACCAACGAGCAGCATTTCAGTGTATGGTACGAAGTAACTATTTAGTAATCTGTGGTATGGTGAAGGTTGCGAAATCCGCTGTATGCGGGCAGCGCAGGACTGGTCGTTGTTGAAATAGCTGGGGTAGGTTTTGTCCAGCAGTGGATGTCTTTCGGTTGTTTGGGTGCCGCATACATTATTTTTCCTTCAAGGGTTTGATGCAACGATATACATGTCACCGTAAAATTGTAAAAACCGTTACGTTAGATTATGATAGTGAACTGCAACATACTGCTTTCAATTTCACTAGTGTCATTCTAATCTCACTAGTGACATTACAATAATATTAAGCGAAAAATAACATTAAATAAATTAGCGAGCGAAGCGAGCGATATTCGGTTCGGTCAGGTTTGATTGATTAAACAGTTAAAGAGCCCCCTGGATAGCAGAATGCTTCGCAGAAGAAGAAATCATCGGTTTTATTCGGATGGGCCGTAAATTGTAAGCCGGTAACTTCCGTGACCGTCTTCATATTCGAAAGTCTCCTCACTTCGCTATCGGTCGTGCGGCAGCCACAAATAGGGTTCCCAACTATACGGTCAAAACCACTATTATACTGTTTTTCCCTACATTATACTTTTTTACTGTCGGATAAAAAAACAGTATATAATTTTTTTTAACATCACTGGTACATTCATAGGCGCGCGCGCCACACCACACTGTCGCCCGATGCAGTGGAGTTTTTTGGCGGGATTTGTGGTGAAAGCATTCGTAGTTTTATTTTATTGTTTTTGCATAGTTTTTCTGTCATTAATGCAAATTGGCGGGCTGACAGAAATACATCTTCCATAAATTTAGTAAAAAAATGAGCTCCTCATTTACTTTAATTTTGATTTCAATTGTAGTGAAGCTTATGAAGCCTTAAAAATGACACTAAATAGCTTAGGTGTGCGAGAAGCACCAAATAATATGTTGATTTTCTTTCTAAAACTGGAATATACTGTATTTCTTGCAAAAAAAAAGTTGGCAACCCTAGCCACAACGGCATCCTGAGGCCGATCGCCGCACAGTTTGACTCTCCCTTCCTGAAGTATTGGGTGGGGATAGTCACCGGCGCGGTAAAATGTTACTTATTTTATGTATTCCCAAGTACTTTTTAAGTACTAACTAACATTTTCGGTAATTCTTTTTTGTCGAGTTCGTTATTGTCAGGAGAAGGTTCTTATGTAGGTAAGGATAGGGTAGTGTAGTGTAGTGTAGTGTAGGGTAGTGTAGTGTAGGGTAGGGTAGGGTAGGGTAGGGTAGTGTAGTGCAGTGTAGTGCAGTGTAGTGTAGTGTAGGGTAGGGTAGTGTAGTGTAGTGTAAGGTGGCATGAAGTTCGCCGGGAATACTAGTTTATTTATATTTTTTTAGCAAATGGCAGTTTTCCACGCATGTTTTTAATTTCAACTGGTACGGATAAGCCACTCCCACTACCAAGTTTATTTGCATTTTGTGTATTGAACTCTCGACCCTTGACCCAGCAGGCAGCAGCGCTGACCACTGAACCAAAGTATATATATTAGTACTAACATACAGTATGGACACTACCTGCCGCTCTCTAGATTGCGACCTCACCCCCTCGTCACCCAAATTGATTCAGATTGATTACAGTTTAATTGTAGAACGTATAGTATTTTGCCGCCATTTGGTTTATTCCGTTACTTCTTTTTTGAAATGTAATTTCTGGCCCGTTGTATGATGTGTCCAGGGTGGGGTCACCGGGTCAAACTAGTTTGGTCTAGTCTAGTACAGTGAGTCATAGTTTAGTCAATTTTATCATCAGTAGTCGTGGATCAGGTAGACGTGTGGCTGCGTGCCTAGTAGGTAGCTAGGGAGATTTGATATCAATAGAAAAAAGGCCAAGTGCGGATTGGACTCGCGAACCAAGGATTACGTACTACCACAACTCTCCACACAAGTATATCATTACAAGCAAAATAACTAAGAATAAACACGAGCAACAGAAATTTTTTTTTTTTCATTTAATTCGGACTCTTTAGCGCAAGTACGAGTCACACTTGGCCGGTTTTTATTAATTTTTGTTTTACTTCAGGATTAGTTCTATATAATCACACCAAGTACCACGATTAAATGTACTACCATTTATACGACAGAACAAAAACAAAAAATCCTTAAAACACATTTCTTGTATCATAATTCATCAAGTTATTGTATTGTTATTGCATAAGAGCGCCGGTGGCGTAACGGCTAGAGCCGGTGCCCGCTGACAGGGAAGGTCGCGGTTCGAATCTTGCCAAGTAACAATATGTTTTCGAATTTAGATTTCATAATGTACGTTTATCCCACGCTCTTACGGTAAAGGAAAACATCGTGAGGAACTGAAGCGAAGAAACTCGAAGGTTGTGTGTGAAGTCGACCAACCCGCACTGAGCCCGCGTGGTCGTCTAAGGCCCGATCGCCCCAATTCAAGGTAGGCTTGAGCCCGTCGGTGGGGACGTATATGAGCTGATATAATGATTTAATAAATTTTTCACTCTTTAGGGTTCCGTACAAAAAAAAACAAAACGGAACCCTTATAGGATCACTCGTGCGTCTGTCTGTCTGTCCGTCCGTCTGTCACAGCCAATTTGCTCTAAATCTACTGGACCAAATCAGGTGAAATTTATTAGGACGGTGTAAACTTGTGACCCAAACACGGACGTGCAAAGTAAATTTATATATGTTATTTTTAAATAAGGGTCATTTTCAAGGGACAATTCAAATTAAAATAAGGAAAATTCAAAAAGTGTTGGAAACGTCACTGTGTCATATATCAAATGAAAGGGCTCGTTATCAGGATATTATATATATTTTTATTTATGTTTTGAAATAAATTGTTTTGATTTCATTCATAAAAGAAGACGAAAATTGACCATTCCTCCCAGATCTCCAAAACTACTGAACTTCAAAATTTTGAAAAAAATACAAAATATAGTTCATTGCTTGTAGATTACAGGATCACCTATAAGAATTCTATCAATTGAAAATAAAGTGATAAACTCAATATAATACGTTCACTTACGAAAAATAGTTCTAGTCATAATAGAAAATAGTCTATCGGTGTTCTACAGGATTCATTTCGGATAGTCTGTCCTGGAGCGAATACGAGAAGAGAGTGAATAGGCACTATATAAGCTAGCGTGTTACATCCTCGGCTGCAACGGCACTTACCATCAGGTGAGGTGCAGCTAAACGCACTAACATAAATAAATAAAAAGATTCACTACATCACCACTAGATAGCGCTAGTAGTAGTTAACTGTATGGATTACTACTCTCACTTATGGGGCGGATCGGCTCGTTACCAGCCAGATGATTAGGATTCTATAGACCGACGCGCTAGGAGACTCATTGGCGACGAGGAACTTGTATCAAACAGACACCAAAGCCTTGAGAATCGCCACAAAGTCGCCTGTCTATCAGTGTTCTACAGGATTCATTTCGGAGAGTGTGCCCTGGAGCTTCACGAACTCATTCTGCCCTTTCCATATCATCATCGGATGACCAGGCGCTGAGGGTGGTTCCACCTATACGAACGAAGCATTTTACTTCTTCGTTCATTATGCGAACGGCCAAGGTGTGGAATTACCTGCCAGCGTCTATATTCCCCGATTCGTATAATTTAGGAATCTTCAAGACGAAAGTGAATAGGCACTATTTGAGCTTACACGTTACATCCTAGGCTGCATCGGCACTTCCTTTCAGGTGAGGTGCAGCCAAACATACTCAAATTTTTAATAATAAAAAAAAATAACTCGCATGTTACTGTGAGGATTTCAAATGTGATATTTTGTATTTGACTTTGGCATTGTACGGAACCCTCTTCACGCGAGTTCAACTCGCACTTGGCCAGTCTGGCCTTTTGGTTCCTTATCCGAAAAGTCCAAAATCAAGTTCTTTTATTGTTGCAACAACCTTTATCATCATCATCATATCAGCCGAAAGACGCCCGCCCTAAGATGGACAAAGGTCTCCCCCAATGATTCCCACGACGACCGGCTCTGCGCTGCCCGCATACAGTGGCTTCCCGCGACCTTCACCAGGTCATCGATCCACCGTGTGGGAGGCCTGCTTACGTTGTTACGTCTTCCAGAACCGCGCAAACTTTTACTCGGTACGCAATATCGACTCGCACCATAAATTAGGCCATTTTATTTATGATCAGGCACGGGTCCTTCCCCAATACTCCTCATATAGTAGCCCAAGTCCGAAATAGTGGAGGTTGAAGAGCAATAGGGATGACGACAGCATCAGAAATAAATTATGAACTCTTGATCACTAAATTGCCCTCCTACTTAAACTTCGGAAAATCTTACTCGTTTTGTTTTCCATCAAGTCTTCGATTTTCAAATCACCAAAATCACAAAATGAGTAAATAAAAGACGCTGCTAAACTATGACGTCACGCCTAGGTATTTCTAACACTTTTAGAACAAAATGTCGTTTTGATAGATGATAAAAAGTAACTACGATGACTAGCATTCGTCATCCGTATTGGCGAATTCCATGTGTCAAACATTTTCAAGCCGCCTGTAAGGCCTCTGGGGACTACTATATAGTGGCAACCGACACCAATGCAAGCACGGGAAAACTGTTGAGATAAATGCCATTTAATATTAGTCAAAGCGATCCAGATAATGACCGAGCTTATGGTCAGTGAACCCGCGTGATCGACGCGACCCCTGATCTACGACTGTGTCCCGTGATATTAACATGACTAGATTACTATGTTTTTGTTTTCGTACATTTTTATGATGTACAAGGTCAATGTTAATAACAAACTCTTATCTGTCTGTGTCTGTACGTATATAAATAAGTTGATAATATTGTACTAAGGCATATTATAGATACATAAATTACGTACATTATATTTCCGTATTTTCGTACAATTTGACTATCAAAACACGATAATAATATTACGTTGTTATATTAATCAGCAATAATCATGTTCACTCAGAAATTATTTGTGGAAAATTCCAATAAACTTAAGAAAAAATCCGGGTTCATTTCACTTATATTCAATATCAACTAATAGTTAACCGCCAGCGTGGCGTAATGGTTAGTCGATTCGCTTCACACCAGGAGGTCGCGGGTTTGATTCCTGGTGGGGTCAACTTGTAAGACTCGGTTTGGTTGGTGGCAGGACATTTTCTAAGTCCGCCTGGCTAGCTACCACCATCTTACCTAAGTCTTGCCGCAAAACATCAGTGTGTTAAATAAAAACATTGTTGTGTTACGGCATGAAGATAAAATATCCAGTTCTCCATTGCGTTGGGGAATCTTGGTAAGCCCGCTTCCATCTTCGGCATCATCGACACTTACCATTAGGTGAGATGATGCCAAGGGCTTACCAATTGTGAATAAAAAAAATGTGTGTAGGTAGTTACTTATTAATTTTACTTCGATTAATTCATTACTAGTTTTTTTTTGCCTGCGTGGTTATCCACGCATATGCGCGTTGTGTCAGAGATAAGTACAACCGTAAATAATTATTTCATCATCATCATCATCATCATCATATCTGCCCAAGGACGTCCACTACTGGACGTAAGCCCCGTTAAAAGATAATTAAATAATTAATAAATTAGATTAAATTCAATAAAATTATTTGATGTTTTTTTTATATTTTTTATTCACAAGTGGTGATCCCTAAGATCCAGAATTATTGTACTTACATTCAATATCTATACTAATAGTATATAGTAAGGCACTTATTATTTTTACTTTGATTTATTAATTATCTAGATTTTTTGCCTGCATGGCGTGGATATGCGAGTTGCGTCAGAGAAATTACAATTAAATTAAATTCAATTAAACTATTTGTTGTTTTTTTATTTTATATTCACAATTGGTGAGCCCTTGACATCATCTCACCTCTTAGTTAAGTATGACGATGATGCCAAAGATGCAAGCGGGCTTACCAAGATTCCTAAACTCAATGGGAAAACTGGCTATATCTTATCTTCAAGCTGGAACACATCAATGCTATTAACATTGATGCTTGGCAGCAAGACTCAGATAATATGGCGGTAGCTAGCCAGGCGGGCTTAGAAAATGCCCTTCCACAAACCAAACCGAGTCATACACAGTTAGAGCACAGTATATATATTAGTACTAACGTGCAGTATGGACACTCCCTGCCGCTCTCTAGATTCGACCTCACCCCCCCGTCACTCAGATTGGATGTAGATTGGGTACCAAACGTAAAGGACGAGCTACGCAAGCACTTTTATTCACTATATTCACTTTGCGCGCCGCTGTGATTTCGTTCACAGTAATAAAAACCAACCAGTTACCGAACGTAAAGGCCCAACTGAACTCTTTTTTTTTTCATACTTGTCTTATGTTGTAAACGAACACCGCTCGAACAAAAAACAACACTTTCCGAATACACCATACACATTATGAGACTATAAAACATTGTAAATGGTAACTGCGACGTGGACATATGAATTAACACTGAACACTTTTTCCATAAAATTGCGAAATTGATAAAGGATTTTGTCACAGATTAAAAATCGACATGATAGTTTTGTTGCTTTGGTGTAGAGATGGGACGAAGTGAATGTCTGAATGAATGATTTTGAACTGTTGTTGCGAGGTAAAAATTGGGTCATCTTTGGGCTCAACTGTAGAATAGGGTACATCGATTTGGCAGTCCGCGATTTTTTGGTAAGAGATAGGCTTTAGCTGAACATCCATACCAAATTTCAAGGTTAGGAAACCAGCGGTTTTTGAGTTATGAATTTTTAAAAAAATGTATTTTTAGGTACTCTTTGGTCTTTATTTTGTGAGTTTATGTAGGACCAAAGATGACTTATTACTGATTGTATATTTCGGATCATCAGAAGGGTTTTGGCCGTATCTAAGAAATAAACTCGTCTTCGAGAAGTTTTGGAGTGTACAATTAATATTCACACACGTTTGCAACACGAGGCTTCACGATGATTCGGATGAAAACCGATTATTTTATAGACTGCGATGAGTTCGGCACGGGGCTGGCTTTCCAAGTTGACAGTTCAGCTGCTCGATCAAAAGTGTTCGTAAAATAATTGGCGCCTCTGTCGTAGCCTCTGTAGGTAGGCTGCATTGTCTTGAATGTTTCGATAATCACAACGATTCTGATTGGCTAACAAACAAGTACCAACACTACCAACTTCCGGGTTCCGGTCTCGCACAGACCATGCCTTGGCCAAAGATGACTATTATTACTACCCTAGCCAATCGCTTGACGTTTCAAGATAAAAAACACGGTGCTTCGATGCATGCATAGATGGCGCCACGTCCTTGCGCTCCGACATATAATTTGATTCCTAAGATTCATAATATGGGGTTAAAACCCCCAACAAACCTTCGGGATCCGAGGGGGATGTGGGAGTATCAGGGCGGGGAAAGCACGCGGGGCCGACTTGAGGGCAGACAAACTTGGGGGTAACAAATCGAAAACCAGGGGGTAATCTGTTAAGGTCAAGGTCAATCAGTCAAGGTCATTTCAAGGTCAAGGTCTAAGTCAATTTGATCCCAAAGATTCAAAATATGCGGTCCGCGAGTGAGGTACGGGGAGTTCTAAATAGAAGCGGGAGCGAGCGTAGCGAGCTCGGACTTTCGGAGCACCCCGACTCGGATCCGTTAGGTTTGGAGACTGTGCGGGGAGGCGAGCTTAGCTTGCCTCCCTGCACAGTCGTAGTGTTAGGTTTAACATGAGAATGCAGAAGTAGGAGCCCCGAGTTTGTCGGCCCCGCGTGCTTTCCCCGCCCTGATACTCCCACATCCCCTTCGGATCCCGAAGGTTTGTTGGGGGCTTTAAATGGGTGGCGGGGACTGGGCCCCCTGGACCCCATATCATGAATCTTGGTGATCAAATTGACTAACACCTTTTTTTGGAATAAACGGTAGCGATTTTTGCCGTCAGAGAAGTGGATGACCTTTTTTTTTTACTAAGCGGCAGCGATTTTCGGCGTCATAGAAGTAGATGACCTTTTTTTTAATAAGCGGTAGCGATTTGTCGATCAAAGACTACCTAACAAAAAAGATTACTCCCTAGTTTTCGATTTGTCACCCCCAAGTTTGCCCGCCCTCAAGTCGGTCCCGCGTGCTTTTCCGGCTTCGCGGACCCCATATTATGAATCTTTTAACAATCAGTAATAAGTCATCTTTGGTCCTACAAAAACTCACAAAACAAAGACCAAAGAGTACCTAAAAATACAATTTTTTAAAAATTCATAACTCAAAAACCGCTGGTTTCCTAACCTTGAAATTTGGTATGGATGTTCAGCTAAAGCCTATCTCTTACCAAAAAATCGCGGACTGCCAAATCGATGTACCCTATAGAACAGTTGAGCCCAAAGATGACCCAATTTTTACCTCGCAACAACAGTTCAAAATCATTCATTCAGACATTCACTTCGTCCCACCTCTACACCAAAGCAACAAAACTATCATGTCGATTTTTAATCTGTAACAAAAACCTTTATCAATTTCGCAATTTTATGGAAAAAGTGTTTAAAGATGTACAAAATAATAGCAGTTTTCAGTGTTAATTCATATGTTTCATCGCAGTTACCATTTTCAATGTTTTTTAGTCTCATAATGTGTATGGTGTATACGGAAAGTGGTGTTTTTTGTTCGAGCGGTGTTTGTTTACAACGAAAAGTATGAAAAAAAAGAGTTTAGTATTCACACTGTTGCATTCAGTAAATAAGTAACAAACATTTCGTGACCAATACCGCCGGTGTGATTCAACCCTACCTGCATTCTTGCCTATAGATACGTCAGTTATAAATATGTATATCATTTCTCGCTCGTTTGTATGGAGTGTCCGGGGTGTGGTTAGAGTCCGATGTGAAGGTAATGGATTTAACCATTACGCCACGGAGGCGGTTAGTATTTGTCAAATACTGACTTTCAGTAATTCTGCCAATATCAGGTGTTCAGGATAACAACTTATCTGGTTATCCAAATTAATCATACATCAATCATTACTCAACAATCATTAATCATGAGTACCTAAGAGCGTCAGTGGAGCAACGGCCACTGTGTTTTTGAATTACGATCACATACGTACGTTTATCCGACGCTCTTACGGTGAAGGAAAACATCGCGAGGAAACCTGCACACATGTGCGAATAAACTCGACGGTTGTGTGTGAAGTTGACCAACCCGCACTGGGCCCGCGTGGTCGACTAAGGCCTAATCGCCCAAATTCAGGGTAGGCTCGAGCCTCTCGCTGGGGACGTATATATGAGCTAATTGATGAGTACCTTA
Source organism: Coleophora flavipennella (assembly GCA_947284805.1). Taxonomy (NCBI): domain Eukaryota; kingdom Metazoa; phylum Arthropoda; class Insecta; order Lepidoptera; family Coleophoridae; genus Coleophora; species Coleophora flavipennella. The sequence goes on along the minus strand of OX369280.1, from coordinate 7,401,269 downwards.
TAACAAAGTGTTCGAGTCAAAAATAAATGGTTAAAACCCAATTTAATTAATACACACATCAACTTTGCCTAGGGATATTTTTAGACTTTTCATACAAAACATGGTATTTTGAAGAACTATAAAAAATAGCGTTACCACCACCATTACCACTACCACTACACTACCACTACACTACCACTACACTACCGCTACCACTACCACTACCACTACACTACCACTACACTACTACTACACTACCACTACACTACCACTACACTACCACTACACTACCACTACACTACTACTACACTACCACTACACTACTACTACTACACTACACTACTTTTTGTAGATATTGCAGAAATTATTGGTCATTTTTTACACCTTGGGTTATTTGAGTTTTAGTAAAGATACCTAATTTAAAAAAAATATAACATAGCCTATAGCAACCGCGGATAGTGTAGCTTCCCAACGGTGAAAGAATTTTTCAAATCGGTCCAGTAGTTTCGGAGCCTATTCAAGACAAACAAACAATCAAATCTTTCCTCTTTATAATATTAGGGGCTTCTAAAAGGACAAAGTCAAGAACAAGTGTCATTAACTCGTATTCTAGGTCAAGTGCGAGCGTTCTTTATAACTCAATCTATTCTCAACCTATTTACGATGTACTGAACGGAGCGAAATTTGGAATGTTCGATTATGTTTTACGGTTTTTACGGTTTATTTAGACAATAGTAGAATTTATGGGGTCAATTTGTCAGAATTTAAAGTAAAATATGAAAGTAGGGCTGTTGTTCCATACAGTAGGAAACGAACAATGCAGTATCTACCTACTGAACTATAATCATGCTATTTATCCCACGTGCCAGCGAACGTGTTTAGAATGCATGTGACCAGCATACATACACACACAGCTAAAGCTAATATAAAATGGTTACTAATTTAATTGCATACAGTGTGTGAAAATTATTAACTGCAAAATTAAAAAAAAAAAAACCGGTCAAGTGCGAGTTGAATAGTTCCGTAGTCTTTTCAACAAATAGATGTTTATAAATAAATTATGTTTTCATTTGGTAACAGAACATTTTGTATGAAAAAATCTATTAACTCCTTTACAAATCCAACTGCATATCTTAAGTTGGTCGACTGTTTTTATTTAAATTTACAATTGGTAAGCCCTTGTCATCATCTGATGGTAAGTGACGATGATGCCGAAGATAAAGCGGGCTTACAAAGAATGCCCTACCAATTTGTCGGCGTGATAAATATTTAAAACCATGCCAAATCACAGGTTTGTAATACTAATATTCTCTGAGCTTAGCCGCGGAGAGACGGACAGACAAACAAACAGATAGACATGGCGAAGCTATAAGTTAACTACGGAACCCTTACAAGTGTAAGCCCACTGACAATTTTTTTTAAGTGTAGGTACTTTTTAATAAAGTAGTCGTCATAAAAATATAATATTCTGATCACAGACTTCATTTTGTAAATTTCAAACATTTTTTCTTTATTCTAAATTGATAAGCCCTTGGCATCATCTCACCTGATGGTAAGTGACGATGATGCCAAAGATGGCAGCGGGCTTACCAAGATTCCCCAACGAAATGGAGAACTGGCTATCTTATCTTCAAGCCGGAACACATCAATGTTGTTAACACTGATGTTTGGCGGCAAGAATTAGATAAGATGGTGGTAGCTAGCCAGGCGGAAATAATAATAATATTGTTTGCATTTAGATGAGTGTTTTATTTAAATGTGTGCTTTTACAATAAGGAGATATATCTTAAAATACGTAGCGATTTCATCATGCAAGCATTGATATCTTTGTTTTCATCGCTTGGCGCGATCAAAAGGAGGAGTAAATGTGACTAGATACTCGAACATTATTTGTAATGCTTGCATGATTAAATCACAGAGTGTTTCAAGACGTAGTGTGAAAAAGCTCGCATTAAAAAATATAACCTCTTACTACATTGTGATGCACGCAAAAAAAATATTTTCAGAGCTAAATTTTTCCGGAAATTGTAAATTAACTCTTTGGGATTTTTAATTTTTAGGTTTTCCAAAAATATAACTTTTATGTTAAAATCAGTTAATATGCATAAATTGCCTAGTGGCCCTATTACATATTTTTTTAAATATATAAGAGGAGATCGGTAGGAGAACCAAAGTAACCGAGATAGCTCTAAAAATTGCTAAGCTAGAGTGGCATGGGGCGGGGCACATAGCTCGTAAAACAAATGGCCGTTGGGACAGTAAAGTTCTCGAGTGGCGACCGTGCACCAGAAAACGTAGCGTAGGTAGGCCTCCCACTCGGTTGACCGATGACTTGGTGAAGGTGGCGGGAAGCCGCTGGATGCGGGCAGCGCAGAACCGGTCGTCATGGAAATCCTTGGGGGAGCCCTATGTCCAGCAGTGGACGTCCGTCGGTTGATATGATGAGGATAATTCAGCTTCGAAGTTATTTTCTTAAAAACTAGATATAATATCAGTCAACTGTTAGCTCTGTTTCTAGCTACATCCTGTATAAGACACATGCAACGGTGGCATGGGCCCTATCCGATACCGATACGTCAACTAGCTCAACAAGTGGAATACTACTAGACTAGATACTTGGTTAGTATTCATTTACTTGTTCATTAATATGCGGAATTTTATATTAATTTATCGCGAGGTCGGTCGGTCGCGACTCGCGAGTATGTGGTACTTATCACAGATATGGAAATTTTTCACTATGTGGTATAGTACTTAACTAATTAGTTTCTTAATTATGAACGGCTGGATAAATATTGCTATCACTTCTTAATATAAAAGTACTAGCTTATGCCCGCGGCTTCGCCCGCATGGACATCGTTTTTATGACTATCTTTGAGGGTGAGTAGTGCGCGGCTTGTGAGCGTGGACGTGAGTTTTCTTCAGATCCCTCAGGAACTATATCGGGCTATTCTGATTAGCAATCTATGTCGATTTCCCACCCTCTCAACCACTTCTATACAAAAAATTACTTCAATCCGTTGCTCCGTTGCGACGCCGACGTGCGCGAGCGTGGAAATGAGTTTTCCCCAAATCCCCCGGGAACTATGTCATGATATGCTAATAAGTAAATTATGTCATTCCCACCCCTCAACCACTTCTGTGCAAAAAATCATAACAATCCACTGTTTCGTTGCGATGTTAAATAAATTAACCAAAAATAGAGTATTTTATCAGTTCCCTCGGAACTGCATCGGACTATAGTATTTTCACGGGATAAAATGTAGCCTATGTCCTTCCCCGTAACACAGGCTACCTAAATGCCAAATTTTATCAAGATTGGTCGAGGTGTTGAAGCGTGAAAAGGTAACAAACCAACAAACAAAAACACACATTTTCACATTTTTATATTAGTAAAGGATACATGTTAGTAATCCTATTTTCTACTGTTAGTATATGTTACTCAGTGACGTTGAACGGGCTTAAAATTCACACAAAATTTTACACATACAGGATTTTTCTTTCTTAAAACCGGCAAAGTGCAAGTCGGTCTCACGCACCAAGAGTTCCGTACCACCACACCTCTTTACTCAATAACAACAATGGTACCTATTCATTTCAAATAAAAGACACGAACACGAACGACAGAAAATATTTTTTGATTCCGTTCGGTCTCCTTTTTTTTTTTATTTCTTCTCTCCGGCTTTCAAAAGCGCGGAGAAGGCAAAGGTGACTACGACCATACAGCCAGGTCTGACGTATTAAAGCTTCCTTTAGTTTTTTGATTTGTAATGCTAGTGACGGTGCATTACAAATCTTCTCTGAAGTTCTTGACAGCATTTGCAGCAGCTACATTCTGAGGTGGAACACCCAGTTGCTGTAGGGCGTCTATAAAACTGCACCCAGAGCAAGTTGGGTTCTCACGTCCTCCTTCGTTTTATTTTCTTGTTCTCCACATTGCTCACGTGCACTAGACGATTTTCTCCAAAATGCACCACTTCTTGAACAAAATCCTAGCAGAAAACAATAAAAAACATTAAAATAAAACTACGAATGCGACTACCACAAATCCCGCCAAAAAACTCCCCGTTCGGTCTCCTTAGCAGCGAGTACGGCTCATACTTGGCTAGCTATTATTACTTTTTTTTAATTTAAACCTTATGGAAAGTGACAATGTAGTCGAGGATGGTACACAGAAACTCAAAAGTTCCTACTAACTCTCGCCTTGAAGATCGTTTTCAACCATATTGTACTCATATTTATCTACTTTTTTTGTGTTATTTGTACCTTTTTTGTAATTTCTTTGTTGTATATGTGTATTTTTGTCGAATAAATGTTATCTTATCTCCAAATTGTAAGAGTCGAGAAACACAGACGCAGGCAAAGAGTTCTACACCATGGCTGTCCGCATAAAAAATGAGGAAGCGTAACGTTTCATGTGGATAGGCTAAATATCAACAACAAACGGGTGGAACCTATCCCTGCGTCTCGTTAACTGAAGGTGGAATGGAGTTGGAGGAATGAGGTCGTGCTTTGTAATAGTAGTATAGATAAACAAATAACAACTCATCATATCAGCCGAAGGAAGTCCACTGCTGGACATAGGCCTCCCCCAAGGATCTCCACGACGACCGGTTCTGCGCTGCCCGCATCCAGCGGCTTCCCGCGACCTTCACCAGGTCATCGGTCCACCGAGTGGGAGGCCTGCCTACACTACGCTTTCCGGTGCGTGATCGCCACTCGAGAACTTTACTGCCCCAACGGCCATCTGTTCTACGAGCAATGTGCCCCGCCCACTGCCACTTATGTTTAGCAATTCTGAGAGCTATGTCGGTTACTTTGGTTCTCTTACGGATCTCCTCGTTTCTGATTCGATCACGCAGAGAACTAACAACTACATAAAAGTTTTACCCCTCGTTTTGGCCAGTCGGGTAAAATCAAATCTAAGGACACCTCGCACTCCAAAATCTATCAAGCCGTTTAGGGTAACTAATTAGTAATCTGTGGTTTAGGCTGCAGAGCGTTCCAAAGAATACATACAATACATACCTACACTCAAAAACAGATCCTCTTTCTGGCGCAATTGGGTAAAAACGTGCGCAATTGCATCTATTTATACATATTACTAGCTGTCCCGGCGAACTTCGTTCCACCCTACACTAACAGCGCCATCTACCGGGCTGATTTGTGAATCTAAACCATCCTCAAACCCCCTGGAATACACACAAATTTTTTTATCAAAATCGGTCCAGCCGTTTAGGAGGAGTTCAATGACTAACACACGGACAGAAGATTTATATATATATAAAAAGATATTCCTGATTCAGGGTAGGCTCGAGCCCCTCGGTGGGGACGTATATGAGCTGTAATGATGATGATGATGATACATATTATAAAACAAAGTCCCCTCACCGCGTTTAAGTGCCTGTCTGAACGCGATAAACTCTGAAGCTACTGAACGGATTTCGGTACGATTTTCACGGACAGAGTGATACATGAGGAAATTGAGGTGTATAACTCCTCGCGCACTACGGACCCTCTAGTATTTTGTTATTATGATGACGTGTTTACTTAAGAATTTGTTACGTGTAGGCTAAATTCAATATCCTTACTAATATTACTAATGTAAAAATGTGTTTGTTTGTTACCTTTTCACGCTTCAGTACCTCGACCAATCTTGATGAAACTTAGCATACAGGTAGCCCGTGTCACTGGTCCGATACAGTAAAACTCTTTTTTTGGTTAATTCCTTTAACATCGCCACGAAACATACCCTCTCGTATATCTACCAGATAGACTAAACTACCAGGTTTATGATATAGCGTCCCCACTCACCGACAGCTACGTCATATAGTGAGGGCCACTTTTCCTGCCACAGCACCATAAGGCGAAGGCAAGGACCAGTTGCGGTAGGTCTTGCCGCCAAGACGCTTGTCTTGGTACTCTGCAAGACAAGTGCTTCCTGAAAGAGAACCACTACGTACTGTCCAGGTAGGTCTCGGAGCTGTACGCACGCTCACCTCACACATCACCGGTGTGGTACCAGAGCTGTTCGCCACGGAACCAATGGGTTTTTGAGGTTTTTGGCACAGAGATAGTTGAGGAGGTGGGAAATGGCCTAATTTACTAATTAGCGTATCCTGAAGTAGTTCTCGAGGGATCTGGGGAAAAGTCATTTCCAAGCTCGCGCACGTCAGTGTCGCGACACGGAGCAACGGATTGAAGTGATATTTTGTATAGAATTAGTTGAGGGGTTTGGAAGTGACATAGACTGCTTATGTCCAAGATCGCGAGCCACTTGCGACTCGCGCAACACTCACTTTCAAGGACAGTAATAATGTCCACGCTGGCGAAGCTGCTGGCAAAATAAAAGTAAGTATACAATGTACAATGTACGTACCGCTTAAACTTTGAAGCGAGTCCCGGTACGATCAACGGAGTTATATGGTGTGGTAGCCCTCTATCCCACATCTATGAAGAAGGTTCCCGTTTTTACTTAAAGGGCGTGATTTTGAAGATATAAGGGTTGGAAGTTTCACCCTTCAAAGATTTCTGGAACAGTCCAGAACATTTGAGAGTAATCGACAGTATTCCATAACAACATCCCAGATCATTGTGGGATATTACAGAATACACTCGAATGTTGAGGAATGTTCTGGAACATTGTGAACCATTCGAAGCCTTTTTTGTATGTTAACTCCCTCAGCTAGTACAATTTTATTCTTGACCTGTTATTACACAGAGGAAACATAGGTGTTAATAAAATTGGCCAACAATTATTAGATTCATGAAAAATATTTGTTTTATGCTTGTTCACACCCACTGTGTATTCATGATGACAACTCTTACCTAAAAGTATATTTTTCTCACTTTTACTTGGAACTACGTTCCAAAAGGTAATCTTTCTTTTGAAATAAAATAAGTAAGCTACACACGTGGAAACCTGGCATAAAATAAAATAATCTTTACAAAATAGACCCTAGATTCTCAGAAAAATGCATTATATCATATCAAATCATATAAAGATTTCCTGTACGTGCTTAAGGGAGCTCTACACTCCTCAAACTCTGTGCCGCGAAGGCCGCGACATGGCGAGAACGCTAAGTGTGGAGCCGTTTCGCATATTCTCCGCGGTTTTGCGCTTTGCTTCCCGATTTTTGTCGGTTTTTTGTACCGCGTCAAAGGGAACGCGAAGCTAACGTGCAGGACTCCACACTCGCAGTCTGCGACGCTCAGTGTAGTCATGGGAACACTATTTCACATTCAGGTCGTTTACATTGAAGATAAATAATAATTTATTCCTTCACCGTAAGTGTGTCTTACGGTGAAGGAAACCTGCACACGCCTGCGAAGGAACTCGAAGGTTGTGTGTAAAGTAGACCAACCCGCACTGGGCCCGCGTGGTCATGTCGACCACCCTCACATCGCCCGATCATTCAGGTAATCAGGGTAGGCTCGAGCCCCTCGCTGGGGACTTTTATGACCTAAATTTATCGACTCCGCTGTTAACTATCGCCATTTTTTTCAAACACTTGTTTCAAGATCGACCAAACCGTGTTTTGTTTTCTATTACCGATTTTGGCTTAGTAAGGAAGGCCGAAATGAAAACAGACCTAAAGTATGATAAATTACCAGCAAGATGGACGCACTTTTGAATACTTCTCTGTGGATATAAGGACAAAGAGTCAGTTATAAACTGTGAAGTCTTTGCGCGGACAGGCCGTTGATCCGTAAAACGATTCCGGCTTTGTTATTGATGTGTAACATCTTTGCTCTCGCTTTCCTGCAATTTGTGGGAGTGATTTCGTGAAATGGGACGGAAAAGTGTCCCATGGGACGGAAATGTGTCCCAGGGAGTCGCGTTTTTTCAGGCTTTAAAAGCGCGGAAAAGGCAAAGGTATCTATGACCATACAGCCTAGTCTGCCGTATCTTTGCCGTCCTTTTTTCAGGCTTTAAAAGCGCGGAAAAGGCAAAGGTATCTATGACCATACAGCCTAGTCTGCCGTATCTTTGCCGTCCTTTTATAAAGTATTTTGTCACATGTTACACATCATATGCGAGTACTGTAGGTCTCGCTCGAATTTTTTTGTTTTAATTTTACTGATAAAATTAAGTGTATCTAGTGATTATATATGAAAATAATCGTAGTTTTATGCAGATTAGAGTGAATTGAACACTGTACTCGTGAATAGTGCCGTAAATATGAAATTTGGACCTACAAATACGACGGCAATGGTAGGTACATTTCGTTTTGATGTTATTTTGTTTTGATTGATTAAATTAAGTATATTTAATGATTTATATATGCATATAAACGTCAGTTAACGTATTAGATAGTGAAAGTGATATTTTATTCGCAACGGTGCTGTGACTAGGAAAATTTACCGCTACAAATATGGTAGGTACATTTCGCCGTACCTATATGTTTGCGAATTTTTTACGCAATATTTTACAACGCATACATTATTGATTTTGCATTTAAATAAAAGAATAGCTATTCAGCTTTAAGAATCTGTAACTTAATATCAATATCTCTTTATTTTGAGGTCTGGATATCGTATTACAAAAACAAGAAGCCACCCCCGTAGAACCCCACCGGCAGAGTAACTACAAAGATACCATTTTGGGTGAATCATTAAATAAAAATAAAAAACAACGTGATACACGTGTTTCAAAAACAATGTAGTCGTTATAATAATTTATTATAGGTACTTATGAAACTGACGAATATATACTTATATTGTTCTATTACGATGGATACTTGACATTTAATTTGAGTAGTATTTTTAATATACGCATTTAGTTCGCTAATGAGCACAATGTAAGGGCCGCAGCAACAGCAACATATGTCCATATCGCTCAACGTTGCGAACTTCACTATGAAAATACTATGAACTTTTGCGAGTGTGGAGTCCATCCTTAAATTTCGGCAAATTACGCTCCGAGAAATCGCACCGTGATCCGCGGGATAAGTGTAAGGGACACTTATCCCGCGGATCACGGTGCGATTTCTCGGAGCGTAATTTGCCGAAATTTAAGGATGGACTGTGGTGGTCCAAGGTCAAAACAATCAAGTTTTTTAACCGACTTCATAAAAGGTGGAGGTTCTATGTTCGACTGTATATTTTTCATGCATGTCCACGGATTTCTCCCTCTATTGGGGACCGATTTGTTAATTTTTTAAAATATTTATTGTAAGTGCCGATGCAGCCGAGGATGTAAAACGCAAGCTCAAATAGTGCCTATTATATTCAGATGACATTAAGTATTTAATATTTGTAAATAACATATGTTATGTTTCTTTTGTTACAAACAACATAGATATTATCAGTGGTCCGAAATAAATTTATTTATTAGTTAATTTGTTTATTTATTAGAATGTATAAATAGATAATACTAATTTATTTATGTAGGCTGTAAATTTTTTAGGGTTCCGTACATACAAAAAGGTAACTGTAACCCCCCAACAGCCTATTTAAAATATATAAATATAAATATAACTAACTAAACCTACCTATAATACGCATACGTACATACAACATACAACCTACCACTATCTACCTATAAGAAGTATGTAAACTATACTTGATTTTTATTGAATTTTAAAATACGATTTAACGTTTGGCCAGATCGTCTAGAGAACCCTAATTTGCGATCGCAGTAACTCAGAGTCTTTTTGAAGGTGAATGACAAGTTATTTTTAAGAGATTAATCTATCACGTTGTGTTTGGACGAACGATGTAGTCTAACCCATAATTTTGAAGTATTTCGCGCAGAACCCTAATTTCCCTACTGTGATTGGTCCCTATTTTGGCCCCCCCCAAATTGGGAAGGGTAGCTAGCCCCCAGTGCTCGGAATAACGTAATACTTGACTGACGTCAGTACTGCTTTATTTTGGTGATTAAAACAATGTACATCTAATTCAAGGTAATTGAACGAGCGCTTTTAGCTCAAGCAAATAGTTACTACTACGGTGAGCCCCGCTAGCTACTGTCTCCTGCAAGCCACTAAGGTACACGATGGGAGTCCACCCCGCTTCAAGTGTAATTTAATTAAGCTACACGACAATGTAAAGTGTACTAGGCCGTGTACCACCCGAATCCCAAAGCTAGTGTATATAAAACGCTTGTGAGGCGCCTTATTATACGTGTATAGTGTGAACTATGTCTGAAACTTTACAGCCATAGCTTGTCCATCCCTATTCGTCAGGTAGGATTAATACCTTCGAACAGCGATTGATCGCGAATACATATTAGCACTAGGTACTAAAACAAAGTAGATATTCCGCCTTGAATGTCGCTCATCCTGTGAGAAGAGCACCACGGAACGTGAATTAAGTAGATAAACTACTAATATGGTTCTTAGACCTGTAACTGTGCCATACAGTTGTATATAACAGTATAAAGACCTACAGTCTATATAGCTAAAGCGAAATGGACACAATGTCCACCGTTCCGTCGGCTCCAAAATAATACATAGTGTTAAAGATCTGTCTTTAGACGTAGTGAACCCTTGATAAAGGGTGAAAGTACTGACTGTCCAGCAGGTTTGCTAAACATAAAAGAACAACGAACCAACACAGTCGCAACCCATTGTGACACCCACGCGAATCATAGTCGCAGCATCACAACTAGGTCAAAGCGAAAAGGCGTGTAAGCCAAGTGTTTGGTCGAGACGCCAGTTCAGGACGCAATACAAGCCGACAGGACGCGGACACCGTGAGCACCCGTCCATAATAATCAAAAACTGTAGAATAGATTTAGTTTCTAAAGCTAGTGTCGTGATTTATTGTTTAAGTTGAAAAATAAAATTTTATATTGGCAACACTGCTCACTATTGTCGGCCGTCACGCGCTGGTGATCAGCTCAGCTCGGGGTAGGAGTGGGATCTTCCCCACCCCTACCTCTCTCAAGGTTTGCTGCTCACGGACTGAGCGGTTGGTAGTCAGTCTACGATGAGATCAGTCGACGGAAGTTTCAATATTTGTGCTTGGATATTGTAAATGAATACAGATTTATAAAAGTAAAAGTCTACCGAGTTTTGTTCGTAAAAACTCAGAAGCGGGATACTACCCTCAGCCCATAAAGGTATGTAACTTTTTAAACTGTACAAAAGATATGAGTGCACGTGTTTTATTAAGTAGTTATTTTGTCATACCTTCTGCGTTAAAATCATAAAATCTTTAGTGTTACGTTTTGAATAACTACGAATATCGGATTAGCGTTGGCCAAGGCTACTCTTTGGTAACGTTTTTCCGGTAAGTTTTTGCAATTTTGATCGTAACGACCATTGTCTTACGATGATATATTGCATAAATTTATTTTTGTTATTCGAATTGAAACATAGAAACGGGTAATTGTTCGTCATAATCGGATCAGCGTTGATCATGGCTACTCTATTGACTACGTTGTTCTGGTAGGTTTGATGTAAGTATCATTGCAAGGACCATTGTTCTTCAATTATAACTTGCACAAACTTCGAATGGCGGCTAATAACCTACTTATTTAAAATTGCTACTTGCCGGACTATTGTTGCGCAAGGCTACTCTTTGACAACTTTAGTCTGGAAAACGATGTAAATGTTATTGTAAGGGCCACTGTTCTTCAATAGCATCTTGCATTGCTGTTAATTTGAGAAAAGCACATTGTTTGAAATTTTAAACTGAGGGTATGACAAATAATTAAGACATTGTGACATTAAAATGATGGTTATTTTCAAAGTTAGTTTATTTATAACTAGGCATAGCATAGACGAGTTCAATGAGCAGGTGTGTCATACATATTGGACCTAGTAAGTCCTCATATTGACCAGGTGTGTCATACGAGTACATACCGGACCAGGTGAGTCCTCATATAACTAAGCAGCCCATAGATAGTCTAGTTGATGTCACAGTGACTAGGTATGTCACTGAGACGGGCCAAATGTGCCCATGTATAAGGCTATTTATGCCAAACCCAAGACTTCGTCAAAGGTGGGCAGTTCCTATTTTATTTATAGCTGGAAGTTGGAATTAAGTAATGTGCAATAATCCTGTTATACAATTATCGCGTTTTAGTTTCATTTTTAATAAGTTTCATCTTGTGACAGGACCAGTCGAAAGATAATAAAATGAAGTATAAAAAGTAACTATTTCGTAATCTGTGGTATAAATAAGAATAGTAAGATACCTAATAAAATTAATGGGCTCAAAATATACCTTAGAAGTGGAAAGTCAGTCTCTTAAAATTCTTGAAACTATTGTAAATACCTGTATCGGAGAAAACAATGATTTGCCTCACGACAGATTGGAAGTGGGAAGTGAAGTGATATTTGCTCGTCAACGTGGACACCAAAAATAAATTATATTTCTTTACAACTAGCTATTTCTTAGGATAGGTTAAAACTGTTTTGATAAAACGATGTCAAAAAAATAATTAACAAACATCACTGTTCTTCGAAATTATTTTGCATTGGTTAAAAAGGAAAGGTATAACCCGTTGGTTTAATAAACCGTCATTTGTGGACTAAGAGTATATCATTATAGAAACTCTTTTAGAATGTTATTCTGGTCGGAAAGTTTAATTCCAGTACCACACTGCAATAAAAAAAAAAGATAGTAAATAATCATTACTATTACTTATTATTATTTTATTAAATTATATTCGGAAGGTATGTCAGACTTGTTTGTTTGGTTGTAAACTCTTATTACAATACAAGAACAACAAAATATAAATTTGTACGAAAGCAGACTTATCCGAAAACAGCCAACACTGACTTAATATTTTATGTACTATAATATACTTGCGATTTTATTACTGCTGTTATCGATTTATTATGTTTATTTATTTATCGAAGCTAGGGTATTACTACCTAGTCGTGACGTACCCACGTCGTACGTGGTGGGCCAAGTGCGCCTATATAAGATATGTAGTGGCTAGATGTGTCACTTTAGGCCAAGTGTGCCTAAGTAGATATGTGGCTAAGTATGCCACCTTGGGCCAAGTGTGCCTATATAGCAACTAGTGGCTAAGTATGTCACTGTGGGCCAAGTGTGTCTATGAATTTCGGGCCAAGTGAGCCACTGTAGGATATGCATCAACTGGCTAGATATGTCACTTCTAACTTGGTACGCCTACGGATTTGTTTTAAAGGCTTAGTATTTCAAAACTCAAGGCCAAGCGTGTCCAAAACGAACAGATTAACAATCATGATTCTAGTAACCCCTGGTTATAAATGATTATTTTAGAGCATACGTGAAAATACCGTCGTTATTGAGAAAGATAAGAAAATACGCAAAGCGAAACCCATTATATCCTGGTTAGTTGAATCGGAATCTGAATAATAAAATACTTACTATTTTGAAAATAGAACAAAACTTGACATTACGTTGTCAACCGTACACTATTACTGCTTAGTAGTTACAGACAACGTCCAATATAGGCTGGTCTTTGTTTTCCTTAAAAATGCAGTCAGATTTCCGATATCTTTAACTGTTTTCTGAGGTAATTGCGGTTTTTCAGTTTTTAATTATTATTCTAATTTATTTGTTTGTTTGTTTGATTGAAGCACCATACCTATATTATGCCTCGGCAGAAATGGCAACATACCTGCAATTGCCACATTTCTTACTTGTATAATAATATAACAAGCGTCTAATGCTTTTTTTTAATCTCTCCGAGGTAATGGAGGATCTTGATAAGCAAGGGCGAACTCAACAGCGGAGGCGGCGGAGGCCTCCATCGCCGTCACCAACGTTACGACAAAATATCTAGATACCGTCAAAGCTCTCATATTCTCCGACGACTTTTTGGATGGTTGAAGAGGCCGGTCACAGTACATCAGCCACGTCAACACCTCATTGATTTTCGGACGTCAGTAAAGAAATTGGCAGTGGAGTTTCTGCCTACGACGAAGTATTGTGAATTTTGTCCCCTTCTCCTCAAATGAAAAATTTGTTTCAAATTATATTATGCTGGATAGGAGCCTTGATTGAACTGTTGCAAATGTTCGAAAGCAGTTTGCCAAATCAGTTCAGCTGTTTTCGGGTTTACCGAGGGACAACACTTAATTTTTATTTAAATAATAGATGTAAGAAGTCACTTTCACAGAACATAAATATTATTTATATTTAGAACGTAAATTCCTCATAATTTAGTTTGTTTTCCTAAAATATTAACTATTATTTCTTAAAAATATTCAAATTTCTAGTATGTAAATACACTCTTACCTCTGTATAGTTTGTGACTTCAACAATAATATTTTTTGTTCAGTAAGTAATATAGTCCTCAGTGTTTCAGCTTAATTGTTAAAGTTAATTCGAAAACCTTGCTTTTGTAGCACTAATATAGATTGAATGTTTACAGAATTTTCCCAAAATATTATACTGTATGTTAGTCAACAGAGGGTAAACATAACAAAAAAAAGATTTAATTTACGCGAGGTCCACATAAGTCACAGTAATTTAGTAAAATCGATAACTTTCATTTTGTTAACTTTTAAACATCACATTCCACGTGTGCATAAAGTTATTAATTGATTGAACAATGATTTACATAATACACCCTCGAAAGCTTTGAACAAATCTAAGAAGAGTTTAATACATTTTTTTTTTGTTTTCCATATCCATCTAGGTCTGTTCTATTTTATCGCTTTCTCTATCTCTTATCGTGTGGTACAATTGGCCGTACTATCCAAGGGATAGACTCGCTAAGTTCGGTAAGACGACTCATGTGTTGGGGCCATCAGTCTACAACAAGCTGCCGACTCATGTCACTGAAGCTTCCACACTGGCAAGCTTTAAAGCAAAGTTAAAGCGTTGGCTTCTCGAGCACACGTTTTACAGTTTGAATCAATTCCTAAATTTAAAATAACATTATCTTTTGGTAATTTTTATTTTATGATGACATATTATTATTTTGTATTGACTGACTGTTTTTATAATCCAGTATTTTAATTTAATGTTAACATCTAGTATTTTAATATTTTTATTTTGTATTTTAATGTAATTGGTTAAATCGAAATTGACGTGTAAACATTGTTTATCAATAAATGATTATGATTATGATAGACGCCGGTTGCCAGATATTGCACTAAAAATCACCCGCGGTCACTATAAAAAAAGTATAGCTGAAACTAAGCTTTTGTTTGTTTTAACTCATGACAATTAGACATTAGTTAAGGCCTTGACAATTTTGTAACTAGTTTCATTATTAGAATTTAATATGTTTTACAAGTTGAGAAATCACATTAGTTATATATGAGTTTCTCAAGTATTTTATAGAAATTTGGCAACAACGCTATTGGCGTTAGTACTAATACTTTGCTATTGGTCTTTAGTTGTTTTTGATCCTTTTTTATAAATAGCAAAAAAAAGATACGTTTATTAAAAGCAGTAAGATCACACAAAGTACAATTGGCATTGTTCCGTTTTTTATGAAGCATGTAAGTAAAATAAAAAACTCTTTGGTGACATGACACAAATTATCAGAATTCCTTCCATAATCGTCGTTAGTACTGTGACGGTTTTTCTCATAGTATTTAGGCCGGTGACGTCATCATTTTTATTCGAAAGATTATTAAAAAATACCCAGTGATAAAAAAAAATGTTTAAATAATAGTTTGTATTAGTTTAACAATACCGGATTCCGGCAGCTGCTTCTTACTAGTCATCTGACTTCCTTTTTATCAACTGTCAAAAATGAGACTATTTCTAAAAATGTTTGAAATGTTAAACTATGTCGTCATAATTTTTAATTACCATTGACGTACTATTTATGTGATTGTTATAAATAAGTAATAGAAAATGTTGTAAAAAGAATGAACAAGTTTTTCTGAAATTACAGAAAGACAGCTACTTAGATATATTTTATCTCATAATTTATTTTTGATGCAGTCAAAGACACAATTAGGATTAATATGGCCTATTTCCGCTCTATATATTTTTACTTATTTTTATTAAGTTTACTGGTATCGTGTCGTGGCTTATACTATTTTTTAATTCTTCAATCTTCTAACTGCTGTTTTAAATTCGGAAATTCTTTTTACATCAGCTTTAATTATTGCTCAGAATATGTCTATGACAAACTTACTTTGATTAATATATTATGATATCTCAAGAAGCAGTCTTAGATTGTATTTCAATGACACTATAGAAAATTAATCTGAGATAGCCTTAAATTGTGAAGAACTGGAAGACTTTTTAAAAAAAATAAGTTCCTGAAGGCCCGTGGAATGACAAAGACAATGTAGATTGTGGAGGTATAAATTTTTATAAATCTAATTTTGTGTCTGAACCGAATGTCGTGATTTAATTAATGTAAATAAAAAAAAATGTAAAAGTGTCAGTTCTCCTATGAGCGAAAGTTTAATAGATATATTTACCCCAATCAAAACTGTTTAATATGAGAATTTGTGAGATTCGGTGATTTTAATTTCAAATCATAATTGTTGTAAGAAATCTAAGAATTTGTGAGATTGTAAAATATTACTTCAATGAATGTTAGGATTGTTGACGAAGACCAACTGACTATTTTGTGAGCGTGCACCGGGGGTTGCACTGAAGCGGATGGCCGAATGTCGTGATTTATTGTTTAAGTTGAAAAATAAAATTTTATATTGGCAACACTGCTCACTATTGTCGGCCGTCACGCGCTGGTGATCAGCTCAGCTCGGGGTAGGAGTGGGATCTTCCCCACCCCTACCTCTCTCAAGGTTTGCTGCTCACGGACTGAGCGGTTGGTAGTCAGTCTACGATGAGATCAGTCGACGGAAGTTTCAATATTTGTGCTTGGATATTGTAAATGAATACAGATTTATAAAAGTAAAAGTCTACCGAGTTTTGTTCGTAAAACTAGCACATATTAACTGACCCTAGCTATGGTTACCACCAGGATGGGTCGGCTTACCTACATCATAATCGGTCTTACTAAAATCACTAGTAGTAAGGCGCGAACGCCCAAATCATTTGTTTGTTTGCCCAATACTTTCCTAGACGCTCGGTCCGATTTGGGTGAAATTCTGCCGAGGCATGCTTGTGATAAGCTACAGATAGGACCTACCTATCTATAATTACATTAGTATCAGAATAGGCGAAGCTCGAACGCCTATAGTTTGTTTGTTAGTCCATTACATTTATCCCATAAAAGTGTGGACAGATTTAGCTAAAATTTGGTAAAATTAGGAGTTGTTCATATCTATGAACCACTAAACTACATAACTAGCCCATATTGCATGGAGCTTGGTGAACAGCCATCTCAAGTATGACATAGGCCTTCCCCTGCGACAGCATAGCGCCGTATTATCTCGAATGAGATTAGTGAACTGAGTGGACCTCGTGTTCACGGAACCCTAAAACATAATGCCGCGTGGCACTTGCAGTGAAGGCAGTTCGTAAATAAATAAAACGTTGGCATCGCTTAGACCTACCTACTACTTATTCAATAATATGACTCGCATTTCTTCCTAATAACGTTATTCTAAAACCTAATTCGCTATTCCCTAGTAATAGATTTATTTACTAGAATTCCTACAGCACTGTACCAACCCGAATGAAATTAATGAACTGAGTGGACCACGTGCTCGCGGAACCCTAAAGCTTGTGATACCGCGTGTCACCTGCAGTGACGGCAGTTCGATAAAGTAAAACGTTGGCATAGCTTAGATCTACCTACTACTTATTCTCTAATATGACTTGTTTCTTCCTAATAGCGATATTCCAAAACCTAATTCGCTATTCCCTAGTAATAGATTATTAACTAGATTTCCTACATATCGCAATCCCCCTAACTCAGCCCTAGTTTTTCCCTATCCTCGCTAGATAGCTAAGTTTTACGAGAACTAAATTTTATTTTGATGTCCATGTTTCAACAAACAGTTACAACTCGTGGCGGCTTTATTCGTCTTTCCCCCGGGGTACTAAACCAACCGTGCCTTCGAGATGAACCAATTAGGTGTAGTGTGTCATGGTGTGGTGAATACCTAAAGCTAACTTGTGTCCTAGTTCCCTACGGCTAAAGTGTACCTGCCCTGAATAAGAAATGCCGCTGCCACGACAGACCAGGTCTGCCGCTTCGCTGCACCTCCTAAACAGTGTGTTTGGATGGGATTTGGATAGGTAAGGCCTGTCCCAAATACGGTGGCTCCGTACATGAGTGCGCTAACGCATGTCCAACCTGTGGTCCTCATGTCGGTAGGTCGTAAGATGGTACAGTCAGGATGTTCCGGCCATAACCAAACTTGGGTCGCTAGCCAGGCAAGCCCTCCTGTCAGCTTGCTTTCGGCACTTGCATTGATAAACCCACGCTTCGTTGTCACGGTTGCGTATCCACGTGAATTAAATCAACTAGCCTTCCTGAAAACATGAACTACCAACCTGGTCACTTGACGATACCTTCAGCTAGCAACCGACCTGGCATCTTGTTTCAATTCCTAGATCCCAGCTCGATTGCCCACTGTACCTCACTTCCTAACTGCACTAAACTATGGCTTGATCCCAGGTAGGAGCCTGAACTTTCGAATGCAAATAACTAGGATTTCGACCACACTAAATTCTATTCTAAACTCACAATATAAAGTGAGATTCCTAAGTTAATTCGCGACTAATAAGTACTTGGCGTGACATTTGCCCGGGGCGTGCGGCAGCTGTTCTTCGGATACGTCCTCCTCCTGTGATGGTCTGTTCGACTGAATGCCGCTGCGTCCGCGTGTCCGTGGTTTTAAAAGCTTTCACACAGATGCAGCCTCGGCAGCGCGCGGGCCGCCGCACACATACATCCGACCTCGTGGTCGATCTGCGCGAGCGCCGGCCGCTGTCCGGACGCAGACAGGGCGACGCCACTATCCCTTTGGCCTAGGTTTTCGCGCCATTTATTACCTAAGGCAATCTGTTATAACGTGCGCACCGCGTGGTTCGAATGACGACCGACAGGCGGCAGCCTGGCTTCTCGGAAATAACCTCCTGAGCTAATTTGTTTCAATAACTGTCTATTCACTCGACTCGAGGTTAATCCTCACCCGACCGAACAAAACTAGTTATGTTTTTCCCAATAGACAGATTCCTTTTAGTCTATCAAGACTTACTGTAATACCTATAGATATTTATTTATACATATGGATCGTTACAATCCAACCCCCTGAAAATTTTTAAAAATAGAATTCAGAAAATTGTCTTTTTAAAATTTTCAAAATAGCTAGTAACTATTAAAATTTCCTGTTGGCACATTCTCCCCCAAGTGTGGTGTGTATTTAAACCAGGCATGTCATTTATTGTCCTTTGATTGATACGCTCAACCATAAACAAAACCGGATTAGCACAGGACCAGCTCCTGCCATCACAGAGGAGTTCGAACGGGCATTTCGGTTGTGAGTCGAAGCCACTGCTACGTTTCGCGCATAGGCGTATACATTGAGTGGACCACTAGCTTCCAATTCCCCACGCACCAGGAAACTCTACTGGCATAAGCGCATTAGTAAATTGTCAATCTAGTTTACCTCTCCAAACTGTCCGTGATATAACACAAGCGTTTCCCGCGGCAATCAGCCAAGTTCTCCAAATAGAGCTTCCCCCAAGTGACAATAGAATCTTACCATGGAGTATGTACAGTGTATAAGTCCAGTTCTTAGCTTCTGGTAGAGTAATTAGCCCAAACCAACGTAATGTAAGACTCAAAAGAACAAATTGTTGGTTCAAACTATTTTTGTATACATGAAGAAGGACAGCGTGTGCCAACAGCTGACTCAGATATCCAGTATTTGTTGACTCTCCTTCAAGATCACACTTTCCCTTAATTTTACTCCCAAAATATCAAAGCAACTCACTCAAAACCACTTTTCACATCACTCTCAAATATCCTTTTGTAATATTCCAATCCTGGAAAGGTCAACAAATCCTTATCTTCAGCCAGGATATTTATTGTAGTCAACACAAGAGATTATGTAGACCTATTTTCAAGTATTTAAACACAATTCTCACTGTAGTTTATAACCAAAACCCTCATCTTACAATTAAGAGAAAATAATATTTACTTCCAATGAATGTCAGATCGTGACTTCGTTCTAAAATCAGATCCGAAAATTGAAAATAAATGAACGCTAATATTCAACGCACCAAAGATGACCTACTTTCACCACAACCCGGCACAACCTATATAAGAATAATAAATAATTGAAGCAGCATGCATCATTGCAAACTTAAAACTAACCGCAACCTTATAAAACTAATACCGACTCCCTACCTTTCCTATTCATGCGTAATTTTACTACATTTAGCAAGATTATATTTTTATTATAATCCTACTGTACCTTCTAATTTTATTACTAAAATTAGCCATTCACCAAAGCGTAGATATGCTAATGTTGAAATAACATAGCTTCGCTGTACCTGTTATTTAAACATACCTTTACACATTTTACCGGGTTATCAAAATAAAAAGACAAGTGGGTTTTTTTTTTTCATTTTCCATTGAAACTAGATAATAAAACTCAACCGATATTAAAACATTTAATCCAAAAATATCACAATTGTTATTCCGATGGCGTCTCCTTTTAACTTAAACTTATAAAACCTAACCTTTTTTTTTTCTTCGTGCGTTAAGTTCTCGACTGCAAATAATTCCTAGTAGATCTGTGATAATTCCTGAACGCACGCGACCCCTGAACTACGCTAGCGCCATTACTTATAAGCGGCAAGTCGACAGACTTTTATATCTGTGACATACTCAGATGGACAGCGACACCTTGTGAAAACAGGCCGAACTACACGACAATTGTCTTGCATCAATATTCGATCGAATGAACTAAAATATCTCCATCCTATTGAATAAATTCTATTATCGCCTAGTAAGTTAGAAATTCTACGAAACATTGTTTTCAATGAAACCGTAAAAATGTTTTGAACAAAATGTATGACCCGTGGCGCCATCTATTGAAAAAAGGACAAACTAACTCCTTACTTTCCCTGTGGCGAAAGGTCACACCTATAGTAGCTCTGCCTATGTCATTCGTAACAGCGCCACAATCAAAACATTTGAAGGAAATAGTAGGTACTAGCACGCCCTACCTATTTACCTGCCTTTTTTTATAATATTATACAAATAACTAATTATTGGTACAGTATTTAATTAAAAGAAAGTAGAATGCTCTAACCGAAATTTCCGCTGTTGTAAGATTGATTTACAAAACTATTGCGCTAAACAAATAAAATCAAAATTGAAGTGTGTAGGTACTCCCTATGTATCTAATAATGTGATTATGTGTTTGTCTCAACTTCACTCCAAATCTTTTGAACTACGTACGTCTATACTATTTGAGTTTCTTCTATTAATTCCTGAGGACTTCCTTAAAAAATAAACCTTTGAGTATAGAATTCGGACCGACCAACCTATAGATTCTCTAACTTACCTACGTACCGAATAATACGAATAACTAGCTATCTACTAGTAATAAAAGTTTCGTACTGAATGATCCTTAAGATTGAACTAATGATAAGACCTTATTTATTAGTTTGGAATGATATTATAAATTACTTAAAATTTATGTACCTATTTTAGAGCTTCATCTCATCTCCCTATTTTACACACTGAAATGTGAAATGGTTGGAAATAATTTATTTTTACCGTCAAAAGGTTTTTCTAATTTAGATTGATAAGCAGTCATAGGTACCTACACCTTTAGGATAAATTATCTATTTAAGTACCTTATATACTTATCCTAGACGCTATTTACTAGACGTCTTTATCAAAACAACAAAATGTTTCAAAACTCATCTATAGCCAACATTTACATAAGGTAAATGCAGGTAGGTAATTAAACCAGAGACAACTAAGTTTTCTTTTCTACCCACCTAACCTACTTAAATCATTACCAATATTACACACGCGAAACCTTACATGTACGGATGTACGTATGTTTGTTACTCCTTCACACAAAGCTACCTAACGTACCTAGCTGAATGACTTTAGTAGGCAAATAGCTTAGGATCCGAATTAACACACCGGCACCCTTCTCTCCACACCCGCGATCAGCTTGCGTCTCGCGCACCCCCGGAACCTGCTTCCGCTAACGATGCCTTTTAACCAACTAGTCCTGCGAGATACGTTAAAGGGAATCAAGTACACTAATATTGTTCACTTTTAAAAATACTACTTAATAATGCGTAAAGAGTGCATAAATTAAACACCTAAAACTTATCTATAAAATGTTTTTAACTAAAATTTAAAAGTTAGCCTACTTATGTATTTATTGTCATCTACAAGTACCATGATTGTCATTTCAATTTATTTACCTACACCTTGGACGCAGCTTAGTCTAGTGAAGGCATTATTTATAGGTAAAACTAGATTTCCTACTAGTCACCTACAGTCAAACGATATTAAACTTAAAATAAGTTACATAGATATATGTAAGTAACCCTATTCCAGTAGAATACCGCAGCTTAGATACACGAATAAAAGAATTATGTTATATTCAAATGAGCTAAATCAAATAAGTACCTACTTCATTTAAAATTATATTTAACTGGTTTTTCGAAACATCCTATTTCCGAATAAGTTTATATTATTTGATCCCATAGTTATTTTTTTTATGTGTACCCTTCCTATATCATTTTTTTTAACATGACGACAAAACAAAATGCTACCAATTTTAAAATACGCCTACAAATTATTCTCAGCGCATACTGACGTACTCATTCATTTTAGCACCATAAGGTTACCTAACTACCGCGTATATACAGTGGCCGTATAAAAATATAATAAGTCTAGTATACCACGCAATTCAATTTTATTTTGATTTCTAGTAGAAGACTTGTCAACCCCCCTACCTTAAAGATTTTAAAATAAAGCCCTGGTTTAATTTTCTATTTTTGAAATAGGATAAGATAAATATTCTCTATTGTACGCACAAAAGGAAACACATATGATCTATCAAAACACGCAACTAGATGCAAAGGCGGCCTTATCGCTCTAAACGACCTCTTTCGGCATCCCTTGTCGATCGGAAGAGACAAAAGTGAAACTATGTGCAGGCACTCAAGCAACTAATAAAGGCTGAGCAAAATAAAGTATACGAAAACTAATACTGAACAAGGATAAATTACAAATACTAAATTAAATATTTATTATTTCATATATTATGTATTATTTAATATTATTATTTCCACATTCATATACATATCTATCATTTATAAAGACTATCCCTTAATTTGTCAGATTGAGTGACTACCGTGGACCTCAACAAAGTATTTATTGTTGATTTTAAATATTTAAATTCCGAGATACTAATTTAAAATAATTTCCTCGTATCTTAACTATCCTACAAGCCACTGCGGTTCGCTTCCGCGATACTGCTATGTAAAAATACTAAGTTCGGACGCCTATATTACCTACACAACCCCCCGTATACTAGATTTGTAAAACCAAAGTTACCCTAATAGGATCTAGAATAAAATTTCCGAAATATTAAATATTGTCTACCATATCACTGACTAACCCCAGTATAATAGATATGTAACACTATAAAACCCCCTTAAATCTATTTATTCTGCCTACCCACCTTAATAAATTGTAAGTTGGAACGTCAAAGACAGGAATCTTCGCATGAGCCGCCAGCTACCAGTTACATTCTACCCAAGTATACCACTCGATCGCAGCCAAAACGTACTCACGCACCTTATGAAAATTTGCCTATTTACCTTGAAGGTATTTTTTTTTTTCAATACGAATAATTTCTTAGAATAACCCACCATATGAACTAATCCGTTCCTAAAGACCCAATTCACTTACTGAAAGTTATTACCTAACAGCTGTATCTGTCTTAAAGTACCTATAATAAAATTCAGAGCAGTACCTATTCCTGTTACTCTAAAATTCCCAACATCCGAACATAAAGTTCGTATACGGCGGCCATACCTCATTATACCTCAAGGTCCCTGGTAAATATTTAAAACTAAACCTTTATTATGTACCCTATCTCGCATCCAATGTCCCTAGGTGCACTTAATATACTTTTGGAAATCTTGACCTACTACGAAACAAACCAAACTAAACAAAAATTTATTTTTCTTAACCGCAACGGAAATCGAACCCGCGACCCTAATATGCGAAGCTACTAAGTACTCCTAATATATAACGTAAATAAATTAAAACTAAAAAATATTTTTTTTTCAACTGCAACAGGAACCGAACCTGCGACCCTAGTATGCGAAGCTACTAGGTACTCCTAATATACAACGTAAATAAATTAAAACTAAAAAATATTTTTTTCAACCGCAACAGGAACCGAACCTGCGACCCTAGTATGCGAAGCTACTAGGTACTCCTAATATATAACGTAAATAAATTAAAACTAAAAAATATTTTTTTCAACCGCAACAGGAACCGAACCTGCAACCCTAGTATGCGAAGCTACTAGGTACTCCTAATATTTAACGTAAATAAATTAAAACTAAAAAAATTTTTTTTTTCAACCGCAACAGGAACCGAACCTGCGACCCTAGTATGCGAAGCTACTGACTATTTCTAATTTACAACCTAAATATATTAAGAACTAAAATAATATTTTTTTTTCTAAATTTGCCTCTCTCGGGACTCGAACTGGCGACACCAAGTTACGAGGCTAATTACGAGCTCCTAATATACAATGTAACAAAAAATAAAAATAAAATTTATCTTTAAAACAAATTACCTGTAACAGGATCGAACTCGCGACTGTAAATTGCGAGACTACGGATATATTATTGTGCCACAACGCATTAGCTTGAAGTTCCTACGACAATAACAAGAGCAAATTGCATGTCCTTCACAGACCTCCTTTTGCGATTCCAACGACAGTAGGCATTCAATGTAACAACTGCTTCTTTTACGAAATGTAAATAACTTAAATATTACTATATTTTGATACAAAATAGTATATAACCTACCTAAAATTTACTTAAATTACCTAACCTATTAAATAAGTGCAACTTCACAGCCCCGTCTGCCTACATAAGTACACGCTATTCGTATTCAACTACCTTATTTATCAATTATTATGAGAGACCTTTTTCTCTGAACTAAATCGTTAACTACCCATCTTATACACCAACTAGAAAATGTACCTACCAAATATTTCTTTCGAACAAATAACTTATTTAATTATTGAAATCCGGAATTTTACCAACGGAGTATTGAGAAGAAATTATATTATCAATGCCTACTTCAAATACGCTGTCATATAAAAGAATTCAACGGGAGCGCTCACTCACTCATTGACTCCTGTATTAGTTCTAAGTACAAAGTACGAACCATTCAACCCCCCGGATATAAGACAATAGCTGGGGTTTAAATTAACCTATAAACTATAAAACTACATAGGATAAAAAATAATAATTTTCTCTTTGTTTGATAGATCAATCATTCAGTTATAATTGTCATTCGCACTTCATTCCATTTTCACGAACATCAAATTGTGGCCCAAAACGAAGCCAACTAAAGTTATTTATCTATATTTATCACAAATAACTGAACACAAAGTTTTATTATACAAAACGACTACCTACAAGATTCAGTCTACGAACGCGAAAATCAGATGTCAGACATCCAAGTTCTTTGGTAGCACTGTAACCGTTCCCGCCTCCGAATCCTGATTTTGGCTATCCAAATGTAATATTTTGGACCCTCTTCTCATCCTGATCACGGCTTATCAAATTGTAACCCCCCAACAGCCTATTTAAAATATATAAATATAAATATAACTAACTAAACCTACCTATAATACGCATACGTACATACAACATACAACCTACCACTATCTACCTATAAGAAGTATGTAAACTATACTTGATTTTTATTGAATTTTAAAATACGATTAAACGTTTGGCCAGATCGTCTAGAGAACCCTAATTTGCGATCGCAGTAACTCAGAGTCTTTTTGGAGGTGAATGACAAGTTATTTTTAAGAGATTAATCTATCACGTTGTGTTTGGACGAACGATGTAGTCTAACCCATAATTTTGAAGTATTTCGCGCAGAACCCTAATTTCCCTACTGTGATTGGTCCCTATTTTGGGCCCCCCCAAATTGGGAAGGGTAGCTAGCCCCCAGTGCTCGGAATAACGTAATACTTGACTGACGTCAGTACTGCATTATTTTGGTGATTAAAACAATGTACATCTAATTCAAGGTAATTGAACGAGCGCTTTTAGCTCAAGCAAATAGTTACTACTACGGTGAGCCCCGCTAGCTACTGTCTCCTGCAAGCCACTAAGGTACACGATGGGAGTCCACCCCGCTTCAAGTGTAATTTAATTAAGCTACACGACAATGTAAAGTGTACTAGGCCGTGTACCACCCGAATCCCAAAGCTAGTGTATATAAAACGCTTGTGAGGCGCCTTATTATACGTGTATAGTGTGAACTATGTCTGAAACTTTACAGCCATAGCTTGTCCATCCCTATTCGTCAGGTAGGATTAATACCTTCGAACAGCGATTGATCGCGAATACATATTAGCACTAGGTACTAAAACAAAGTAGATATTCCGCCTTGAATGTCGCTCATCCTGTGAGAAGAGCACCACGGAACGTGAATTAAGTAGATAAACTACTAATATGGTTCTTAGACCTGTAACCGTGCCATACAGTTGTATATAACAGTATAAAGACCTACAGTCTATATAGCTAAAGCGAAATGGACACAATATCCACCGTTCCGTCGGCTCCAAAATAATACATAGTGTTAAAGATCTGTCTTTAGACGTAGTGAACCCTTGATAAAGGGCGAAAGTACTGACTGTCCAGCAGGTTTGCTAAACATAAAAGAACAACGAACCAACACAGTCGCAACCCATTGTGACACCCACGCGAATCATAGTCGCAGCATCACAACTAGGTCAAAGCGAAAAGGCGTGTAAGCCAAGTGTTTGGTCGAGACGCCAGTTCAGGACGCAATAGAAGCCGACAGGACGCGGACACCGTGAGCACCCATCCATAATAATCAAAAACTGTAGAATAGATTTAGTTTCTAAAGCTAGCACATATTAACTGACCCTAGCTATGGTTACCACCAGGATGGGTCGGCTTACCTACATCATAATCGGTCTTACTAAAATCACTAGTAGTAAGGCGCGAACGCCCAAATCATTTGTTTGTTTGCCCAATACTTTCCTAGACGCTCGGTCCGATTTGGGTGAAATTCTGCCGAGGCATGCTTGTGATAAGCTACAGATAGGACCTACCTATCTATAATTACATTAGTATCAGAATAGGCGAAGCTCGAACGCCTATAGTTTGTTTGTTAGTCCATTACATTTATCCCATAAAAGTGTGGACAGATTTAGCTAAAATTTGGTAAAATTAGGAGTTGTTCATATCTATGAACCACTAAACTACATAACTAGCCCATATTGCATGGAGCTTGGTGAACAGCCATCTCAAGTATGACATAGGCCTTCCCCTGCGACAGCATAGCGCCGTATTATCTCGAATGAGATTAGTGAACTGAGTGGACCTCGTGTTCACGGAACCCTAAAACATAATGCCGCGTGGCACTTGCAGTGAAGGCAGTTCGTAAATAAATAAAACGTTGGCATCGCTTAGACCTACCTATTACTTATTCAATAATATGACTCGCATTTCTTCCTAATAACGTTATTCTAAAACCTAATTCGCTATTCCCTAGTAATAGATTTATTTACTAGAATTCCTACAGCACTGTACCAACCCGAATGAAATTAATGAACTGAGTCAGGCCTCCGTCACTCCATGTACTTGCGCGCTATAATTTTACCTACGGCCCGGTCCAGCGTTCTCGGGCCGTTTGCGGACCCAATTCAGTGCGGTTTTCACAAACGAAGCGCACGCACGTAGTTCAATTTAAATCGTTTCGTTCGTTCGTACGTGTACCTACGATGCCGTCTGGTGCCTTATGTGCTGTAGATGGGTGCAAATCAAGCAAAAGAAGAGATAAACACCTAACATTTTTCCATTTACCTGTCAATGAAGAAAGGTAAGTGATAAACTATTACTATTTTTTGTCGTTTTTAAATTATTTTTCATACTAGGTATACTAAGCATTAGCTAGTACTCTTTATTACACTGTGGCATTAGCTTTCAAACACAGATTTTCATTTTTTTGTTACATAGAAACGTCATACTTATCTTAAACACTATTTTAACAACGTTTAAAAAGCTATTTTTATTAAAATAAAATTGTGATAATATGTGAGTCGCAGGCGCGGCGACCTGTCTCAACTTGTCGTGCTGTTAGCGCACACAAACACTTGTGACATAACTATTTAGTAATCTGTGCTTGTGATTCGGTTTTATGCTATTTATAACCGAGAATTTAGAAAGGGTAAGAAATTAATAAAAAATTATATCAAAATAAAACACATGTAACTCTTAAAGATTTTTTTCATTTTACTTACACACTGACCTCTAAAATTATGTGTTATCTAGATGTATTGCACAATCAGCACCTTTTAAAAAAAAAAAAAAAAATTACTACCTGTTGCCCGCGGCTTCGCCCGCGTAGGGGTATGAAAAATAGATAAGAACCTATTCTCAGACCTACCCGATATGCACACAAACTTTCATAAAAATCGGTCGAGCCGTTTCGGTGAAGTATGGTTACTAACACTGTGACACAAGAATATATATATATATATATATATATATATATATAGGGTGACCTTAAATTAGTTCTTGATAGCAAAGGATATGAATGTACTCGTGATTACAAACAACTTTCCCATATAAACTATATGTCGAATCAGAAAAAAATTTTAGGTCCTCGGTACATAACAAGTTATCAAATCGACAAAAATGTATGAAGGACCAAATATTTTTTTTCATATTTGACATATAGTTTCTATGGGAAAGTTGTTTGTAATCACGAGTACATTCATATCCTTTGCTATCAAGAACTAATTTAAGGTCACCCAATATATATTAGCTGTCCCGGCGAACTACGTACCGCCTTACATTACACTACACTACCCTACCCTACACTACCCTTCCCTACCCTACACTACCCTACCCTACCCTACACTACACTACACTACCCTACCCTACCCTACCCTACCCTACACTACACTACACTACCCTACCCTACCCTACCCTACATAAGAACCTTCTCCTGACAATAACGAACTCGACAAAAAAAGAATTAGCCAAATCGGTCCAGCCGTTCTCGAGTTATGCGCTTACATTTTGCGATTCATTTTTATATATTAGATATATGGATAGATAGATAGATAAATGATACAATTTTAAACTACCACCTATAAGTCAAAACATATTCACAGTTCTCAATAACATAGACACAAAAAGTTATGTTAATTTAATTTTATCGAAGAGGCAGCCCTGCGATTGCCGTGGGATCGCGTGGTGTGAAGCAAGCTGATGCGATGGAGTAGGCTATTATAGCAGTAGGTATTGGAAATTTACTACTGAGTGAAGTATCTGTTACGTAGTAACTATTTAGTAATCTGTGACTGAGTGGACCACGTGCTCGCGGAACCCTAAAGCTTGTGATACCGCGTGTCACCTGCAGTGACGGCAGTTCGATAAAGTAAAACGTTGGCATAGCTTAGATCTACCTACTACTTATTCTCTAATATGAATTGTTTCTTCCTAATAGCGATATTCCAAAACCTAATTCGCTATTCCCTAGTAATAGATTATTAACTAGATTTCCTACATATCGCAATCCCCCTAACTCAGCCCTAGTTTTTCCCTATCCTAGCGAGATAGCTAAGTTTTACGAGAACTAAATTTTATTTTGATGTCCATGTTTCAACAAACAGTTACAACTCGTGGCGGCTTTATTCGTCTTTCCCCCGGGGTACTAAACCAACCGTGCCTTCGAGATGAACCAATTAGGTGTAGTGTGTCATGGTGTGGTGAATACCTAAAGCTAACTTGTGTCCTAGTTCCCTACGGCTAAAGTGTACCTGCCCTGAATAAGAAATGCCGCTGCCACGACAGACCAGGTCTGCCGCTTCGCTGCACCTCCTAAACAGTGTGTTTGGATGGGATTTGGATAGGTAAGGCCTGTCCCAAATACGGTGGCTCCGTACATGAGTGCGCTAACGCATGTCCAACCTGTGGTCCTCATGTCGGTAGGTCGTAAGATGGTACAGTCAGGATGTTCCGGCCATAACCAAACTTGGGTCGCTAGCCAGGCAAGCCCTCCTGTCAGCTTGCTTTCGGCACTTGCATTGATAAACCCACGCTTCGTTGTCACGGTTGCGTATCCACGTGAATTAAATCAACTAGCCTTCCTGAAAACATGAACTACCAACCTGGTCACTTGACGATACCTTCAGCTAGCAACCGACCTGGCATCTTGTTTCAATTCCTAGATCCCAGCTCGATTGCCCACTGTACCTCACTTCCTAACTGCACTAAACTATGGCTTGATCCCAGGTAGGAGCCTGAACTTTCGAAGGCAAATAACTAGGATTTCGGCCACACTAAATTCTATTCTAAACTCACAATATAAAGTGAGATTCCTAAGTTAATTCGCGACTAATAAGTACTTGGCGTGACACTTGCCCGGGGCGTGCGGCAGCTGTTCTTCGGATACGTCCTCCTCCTGTGATGGTCTGTTCGACTGAATGCCGCTGCGTCCGCGTGTCCGTGGTTTTAAAAGCTTTCACACAGATGCAGCCTCGGCAGCGAGCGGGCCGCCGCACACATACATCCGACCTCGTGGTCGATCTGCGCGAGCGCCGGCCGCTGTCCGGACGCAGACAGGGCGACGCCACTATCCCTTTGGCCTCGGTTTTCGCGCCATTTATTACCTAAGGCAATCTGTTATAACGTGCGCACCGCGTGGTTCGAATGACGACCGACAGGCGGCAGCCTGGCTTCTCGGAAATAACCTCCTGAGCTAATTTGTTTCAATAACTGTCTATTCACTCGACTCGAGGTTAATCCTCACCCGACCGAACAAAACTAGTTATGTTTTTCCCAATAGACAGATTCCTTTTAGTCTATCAAGACTTACTGTAATACCTATAGATATTTATTTATACATTTGGATCGTTAAATAACCAACGGGACCCTGTTACTAAACCTCTGCTCTCTGTCTGTCAGCAGGATGTATTTTATAAACCGTAATAGTTAGATAAAGCATCGGTGGCTCAATCGGTAGCTACTCGGTCCTACTAACCAGAGGTTCCGGGTTCAAATCCGGACGGCCAATGTAGCAATGAGTTTTCCGAAACTTAAGTACCTATACTTGCTGATTGCTTAAACGGTGAAGGAAAACATGGTAAGGAAATCTGCACATCTGAGTGCAGATATGTATGGGGGTCGCGTGGCGTTGTCCGTTGGTGTAAATCTTAATGCTCTACACGTGGCCGCGGATGATGTCAATTGCAACACTATAGGCAACCGCCGTCATCTCTTGGATAGCATGGTTAATTGTGCCACACGATAAGAAAGAAAGATAGATAGATAGTTGAAAATTTCAAAGAGTGTGTTTTTATATTGCCACTAAACCAACAATTCATAGTTGTGTGGAGAGTTGTGGTGGTACGGAACCCTCAGTTCACGAGTCAGGGAGAAAATTTATTTTTTTCGGTTAAAATTGTGTTTATTTAAATAAACCTCATTATCTTAAGAACTTATCATAGAAAATATTATTTTTTATGAGTGGAAATCTACATCTTGGTAAAACTACTAGATATTTACGAGTGTTTTAATACCTAGTTACGTACAGTTTCATTCACTATTTTATATAATCTCATATATTGGGATTGAATCAACTAAACAACAAAGATCAAAGTTAAAGTAGAAAGAAAAAAAACCCATGAAATTCAGTACCTACAACAAAACTGTCATAGCGCCAAATCCCAGAACATCACCGCGCTTGCGCTGAAGCCTGAAGCGGATGCTGTCACAGACAGGTAAAAACAATGCTTTCACTGATCTCAGACATTTTAAAGCAAGAATGATAATTATCCGAGAAATTACTTTACGAAATACTTTTTGATATTAACTTTAACTACAACAAAACTTATTCAATGAATGGCGCCAAAACCTAGCACATCACTGCACATGCGTTAAAGCGGGCGCTGTCACAGACAATTAAAAATTGTAATGAAAACTTTTTGTAATGCTGTTAAAATGGTGCGTTCCAATAAAAAAAATTATATGGAACTTCGTTGGTGATATTAACTTTTTGGATTAACTTGTATCGTAATGGAAAAAAATACTTTAAAACATTATTTTGTTACAGAAATAATGTTATAAAGTGTTTTTTTAAGTTCGGTATTGTATTTATAAAGTATGCCAATATAAATTCGTTTTGAAGTTTATAATTCGAACGTAATGAGAGTAGATAAAAGTATTTAACCGGATAATCTTACATATGTTTTCAGATTTTGGACAATAATCCTTATTCTATATTATAGATGGCTGTTGGGGTAGTAAAGTTCTCGGAATACGTAGCGTAGGCAGATCTCCCACGCGGTGGACGGTGAAGATCGCGGGAATCCGATAGATGCGGGCAGTGCAGGACCGGTCGTCGTGGAAATCCTTGGGGGAGGCCTTTGTCCAGCAGTGGACAATTTTCGGCTGATATTATTATGTATGATGAAGTTTACTAATATTAGAATTGTGAAAATGTGTTTATTTGTTTGTTAGGTAACTTTTCCCGCTGCAAAACCTCAACCAATCTTTTGCTATTATAAAAAAAATTGGTTTGCAGGTAGCCTGTGTCACGGGAATAAACATAGTCTACTTTTTATCCCGTTAAAATAGCATAGTCCGATACAGTTCCTGAGGGAACTGGTAAAAAAAACTCTTTTTGTGTTGATTTCCATAACATCGCAACGGAGCAACGTATTATTGTGTTTTTTTTTACAGAGATTTTTGAGGAGGTGGGAAATTTATGTCATTTCCCAACTCCTCAAAAATCTCTGTGTCTGACTTCTTATTAGCATGTCCCGAGATAGTTCCCGAGAGATATGGGGAAAACTATTTTTTAGGCTCTTGCATGTTGCATCGCAATGGAGCAACGAATTGACGTGACTTTTTGCATATAAATAGTTTAGGGGGTGAAAAGTGACATGCTAATCAGAATAGCTCAATATAGTACCTGAGGGATCTGGAGTAAACTCCCGTCTATGCTCCACTCACCCTCAAAAACACTTATAAAAACTATTCTTACGCGAGCGAAGCCGTGGGTAGAATCTAGTTTACAATATTTTCTGTATTAATTAGAGAAAATGCATAAGAGTATTTCAATACTCTTTAATTTCTTTTGTAATGACGATGAATTTTCACTCGATGCATATAATAAGATTTAAAGAAAAAAGTGAAAAGCCATTGCGAAGCCATTGAAGCTTTGGTTCCGGCACTTCCTTTGAAGTCGCTTTTCAATTTTAATTTTTATTCTTGCTGGCTTGAATGATATAATTTATTAGAAGGCAAGGCAAAAGCGTCGGCAGCTCAATCGGTAACGACTCGGTCCTCATAACCAGAGGTCCCAGGTTCAAATCTGGACAGCCAATGTACCAATGAGTTTTTAGAAACTTACGTACAATATATTACCGATTGCATTAACGGTGAAGGAACACATCGGAGAGAAAACCTGCACAGCTGATTACAGATGTGCATGAAGGTCACGTTGCACACGTCTTTAGGTATAAATCTAAATGACCTACACGTGATCGCGGGTGATGCTAAGTGCAACACTAGGCAACCGCCGTCTGTTCCTTGGACAGCACGGTTAATTGCGCCATACAATAAAAAGTATTAGAAGGCATTTATTAGATAGTGTAGCGAAACCATAGCTGGTATTTTAAATCTATTTTATTTATTTTCGCTACATTTATGGCGCCGAAGCAAGTCCACTGCTGGACATAGGCCTCCCCAAGGATCTCCACGACGACCGGTTCTGCGCTGCCCGCATCCAGCGGCTTCCCGCGACCTTCACCAGGTCATTACCGAGGTGTTAATTGTTTATTCTTATTTGAAACTATTACGACCATCTCCTTTTTAGCCGGTTTAGCTTCTCTTTATTATTAAATATTATATATTCTGATTTACCCCACAAAACATTTTCTTTTCATTCATCCGCATTTAGGCCCTAGATCCAAATTCTATGTTCTAAATAGCGAAACCATAGCTGGCATTTTAAATCAATTTATTTAATTTTCACTACAATAGGTACCTATACGTACCGCAATTAAAAGAATTCATTAATAGAAAAAGTCACTAACGTAGATAATTAAAAAGATCACAAAGTTCATCAATCTCTCAAACTCATGTTTCATAATCAAAATTATGAAAACAAAAACATTGATAAGCAGCGGAATTATTTCATCACTACGTAATTTTACATCACACATAATAATATGTTTGGGTTTCTTAATTATATGACTTTGATAACCGTAAAATGTTATTTTATTTGTTGACCGATCCACCCACAGAAGTGGCTTAAATTCATAAAACTGGAAAGTATACAGGAACCCGGTTTAAAATTCGAAAATATGACACACCTACATTTTCCATGTACAAAGTACAAAAAATAACAAAGGTGATTTTTAATGGCAAAAAAACCTTCCGACAAAAATCCTGTAAAAAGTAAAAAATAGTATGTTTTGCCATCTAAGAGTCGTCGCGTAGGGGGACCACTAAATAAATAAAATAAAAACAAAATACAATGAGGTTTCCGTAGAAACACATTTGGGAACGAAACACTACACACAACAGTGAGAATACAAAAAACGGATTTAACAAAAGTTAACTGTTTTCAAGCGTCGGTGGCTAACCGGTAACGACTCGGTCCTCCTAACCAGAGGTCCCGAGTTTTAATCAGGACGGTCAATGTACCAATGATTTACTTACGGCCAATGTACTTTACACACCGATTGCTTTAACGGTGAAGGAAAACATTGTGAGGATGTGTATGATGGTTGCATTGCACACGTCCGTAGGTTTAAATGTAAATGCCCTACACGTGACCGCGGGTGATGCTAAGTGCAACACTAAGCAACCGCCGCCGTCTATACCATGGATAGCACGGTTAATTGTGCCATACGATAAGCAATGAAAGAACACTTTTCATCAAATAGATAATACCTTCTTCTTATTAGCTCATATACGTCCCCACCGAGGGGCTCGAGTCTACCCTGAATTAGGGCGATCGGACAGGAGGTAGCGGCCGTAACTGTTACGCCACCGACGCTCCACAGATAAATCCTACTCTTACCTAATAGTTAAAAATTCAATGTATATTGACTATTACACATAATATTTTGTTTCCATCTATTCAGTTTCTTGCATAAATAACTACCCAATCAATTCCTTTTGAGTATATTTTGTGCCTAGATCAACGTCAGCACTTTTGATTTCTCTTGCGTGAAACTTTTATTAAGAGTTCCCAGGGAATATAAATCTTTTTTTCCCACGATAAATACTGGGCAATAATCCCCAATAAATGACATTTGTAATTTGGTAATCTAAAATATAAGTATTTGATCACCAAATTACAAATGTTAACCTGCATACACCTGCGAAGAAACTCGAAGGTTGTGTGTGAAGTCGACCAACCCGCATTGGGCCCGAGTGGTTGACTAAGGCCCGAACACCCTAATTCAGGGTAGGCAGAAGATAACATTATCACTTACTAACAAAGTGTATACACAAGAAAAGTTAAAAACCCCACTGCATAAAAAGTTAACCCCTGTTTTTTGGTCAGTTGTGTAAAAATGTATCCTATGTCACTCACGGAATCAAGAAGAATCTAGCGACACCTGGCTCTACAAAATCCATCATGCCATTTAGGCTACAAAGCATGCCAAAGAAATAAACTAATAAAAATACTATGGAGGGTCCAAATTCTTTTTTAAGAATTGACTATGGGTTCCTTGGAGAAAAATTTTCAGTATGACGAGTAGGACTCCCAGTTAACGGGACCTACACCAATTTTGTTATACCCTGTATATAGAATTTCTTGTCTTAATATTAGACAAATACGATACGATCAATATATATATCCGATCAATTATTTGATAATATTGTTATTGGGTTATTATTACTATAAGGACGGTACTAGAACTCACGTTGTTTACTAGTAAGAAACTGTTTGATAACAATCTTTACGCAAATCCAGCAGAAATAAACAAAAGATAAATCAAAAGTACGGTACATTTATCAACAGCTGACGACGACGTAACCTATTATTCTGGCATCACGCCCAAATAATAAAATGAGAAAGAGGTACATTTCGCGGCATATTACTTGAAAAGGGGCAATCACCCTATTTAGGGTTCCATTTTTTTTATTCACACTTGGTGAGCCCTTGGCATCATTTCACCTGATGGTAAGTGACGATGATGCCAAAGATGGAAGCGGGCTTACCAAGATTCCCCAACGCAATGGAGAACTGGCTATCTTATCTTCAAGCCGGAACACATCAATGTTGTTAACACTGATGTTTGGCGGCAAGACTTAGATAAGATGGTGGTAGCTTGCCAGGCGGGCTTAGAAAATGCCCTACCACCAACCAAACCGAGTCTTAGAAGTTGACCCCACCGGGAATCGAACCCGCGACCTCCTAGTGTGAAGCGAATGGGCTAACCATTACGCCACGGAGGCGGTTAAAATAGTCCATAGTCAAACTAATATAGACTAGGACTTACAGTTTCTCCATATCCGTTTGTCCGTCGTTTTGTCACAACCGTTTTATTCAAAGACTATCTATAATGTAATAATATAATATTATAAACAGGTAAAGTTTGTGAGAAACTACTTAACTAATTGGGAAAATTCTTTCAACAATAGAAAGCTTTATTATTCCTGAGTGACTTAAGTTTTGTCTACGCTTGCAGCTCTCGCAGCACTCACCCTCAAGCAGTCATAAAAACGATGCCCACGCAAAGCTAGTATACTTATAAAGCTAAAATTTATTATGTTATATATAAATATAAATCTGTGATGCCTTTGAACATATTTTTTTTTTTATTAACAATTGGTAAACCCTTGACAACATCTCACCTG
The DNA here is from genome assembly GCA_947284805.1 of Coleophora flavipennella. Lineage (NCBI taxonomy): Eukaryota > Metazoa > Arthropoda > Insecta > Lepidoptera > Coleophoridae > Coleophora > Coleophora flavipennella. The sequence continues at coordinate 7,364,345 of OX369280.1, read as the reverse complement.
GTGGTAAGTGATGACGTTGCCGAAGATGGAAGCGGCAATAATGTACAATCTGTAAAAAAAATTAGAGTACATACATGTAGTAAAGTTGTGTTTTTTTCTAACCTCACCCCATCGTATGTGGCATTGTTAAATAAATCTTTTGAAACTATTGAGATTGAGAAAAACATATTTTCAAAAAATTATTCGTTTACAAAAAAATACATATTTTCAACTGGTAATTTTTATTAGAATGAAAGGTCCCACCTCACCTCCTACCAGCTAAACTGCTATTCTAGTGAAATCTAAAATTAATGGAACAAGTAGGACATACAATTAATTTCCAATAAGAATTATCATGGCTAAAAGTTAAGTAAAAAGTAAAACAAAAATAAAACTTATGAGGTGTATACAAAATGTCTTAAACAAGCTGCTTAAGCAACTATTTTTTTTATACATACATTTTTTAAAGGCTACGGAACTTACTTAGCGCTTGGTCCAACACGCACTTCGCCACTTTTCTCGAATAGTAAACTAGTGCTAAACCTGTTGAGCAGTAGGGTATCATATTCGGCGTAGTCAGTTTAAGCGCTTTACGTGTAAATATTTTCCAACCAATCAATATATTGTCGCAGCTGTCATCGCTCCCCATGGCAATGGATGTTAGACCTTTCAACCAAATATAATGGACCAGCTACATCAACACATTAATCTTATAAAAAATGAGTGAAATACAATTACACGCAAAACGTACTTACGCCACTATAGTCTACCGAGTTTCTTTGAAATATAAGGAATGACAGAGATAGAGAGAAGTTCTCGGAATCTAGCACGAATGAGATACCAAAATTTATTCACTTCGACCTTCAACCGATTTGGGAATACTAATCGACTGAGACAAAATGATGTCTCAGCCGTCATCGCTCCCCATGGCAATGGATGTTAGACCCTTCAACCAAATATAATGGACCAGCTATATCCATACGAGTACAATAATCTCATAAAAAATGAGTCAAATACAACTACACGCAAACACATGCTCACGCCGCTATAGTCTACCGAGTCTCGTTCAAATATAAGGAATGACAGAGATAGAGAGAAGATCTCGGAATCTAGCACGAATGAGATAACAAATTTCACTCACTTTGACCTTCAACCGATTTGGGAATACTGATTGACTGAGAAAAAATGATGACTCAGCCATCATCGCTCCCCATGGCAATTGATGTTATACCCTTCATCCAAATACAGGGTGGGAAGGAGTATACCGACAGACTTTTACCAACGATTCTAGTGCCTATTTGGACAAAAAAAGTTACGAAAACATTGATGGATAAAGTTTAATTTCATAAAGCTTAAATTCAGTAATTCACAAGTTGAAAAATCTTAAAAATCTCAAGGGTAACACGCCTTAATAATATCAGATGTTTATCTGACGTATGTTGTCTTGAGCTCAGTTTCATACTGACGTCGTACAGCATACTTCACTCGTCGTTTATCGTATGCTGTCGGAGTCGTTCGTGAAGTATGAAGTTTTCTTTTTCATTCTTAAGACTAAGGTTTCGTTTAGAAGTGATTAATATCGTTAATTGATTTTTTTGTTCCAGAAATTAAGTAAGTTAATGACGCAGTTTTGGACCCATGTTGATATAACATTATTTACTCGTAATACCACCAGGAATCCATGGTTAAAATCTGTCGGTATACTCCCTCCCACCCTGTATAATGGACCAGCCATACCCATACATAAATCTCAAATAAAATGAGTCAAATACAACTGCACGCAAAAACAACAGTCTACCGAGTCTTGATCAAACAAAAGAATGACAAAGATAGAGAGAAGTTCTCGGAATCTAGCACGAATAAGATAACAAATTTTACTCACTTCGACATTCAACCGATTTGGGAATAGTGATCGACACAGACAAAATGAGCGAATTCGCTCATTCTGTAGTAAAAAAACCGCTGTTTGCTTAGGCCGGTCCATAGATAGCTCTTATATTGGTCGAAGGTTAGACCGATTTTCCGAGACCTATAAATGAGAGAGGTAGTATAGTGATGTGTCATAACTGGTATATCTTAGAACCTATACATATTACCTATTACCTCTATTACCTACATATTTAGAGGAAAGAATAACAAACATTCACCATACAAAAAGAGAAAACGTTTTCCACCTCTGAATATTATCCGATAACATTGATTTTTAAGTATCTTTTTGACACAATAAAAAGTTACATTGTTAGGTTTTTTTTTTAAATCAAGCTCGCCATAAACTTGCCAGTGGTGAAACGTGGACGCGGAAGACCACTCTAAACTTGGTCGAAGATGCTCTGAAAAGACCTAAAATAAGTCTGACTAAAAGCCATTAATGCACAACACCATGCCACTGTGGAAAAAAAGGACAACGAAAGGCAAGTGATGGGATACACGGTCGAAAGGTATGTAATATAGTGTCTCTAAAATCAATTACGCTCTCCTCAACTCTAATTGCAGAATATTGTGAACTTTGATGTCTGCCCCAAGCAAAACGCCCGTTTTGAATATTTTTCTTCTAAAAATTTGGAGAAATAAGCTCTCAATTAAGCTAAGGAATATATTCTTATGAACGGTCATGGCCTTGGACTACGAACGAAATATTGACAGTCACTGATGACAACAACTACAGGAAGATTTCACCAAAGTAGGCCCAATTTTTAAGAACATATAGGACCTATTAACATCTCTGGGTACAAGCCTTTTTAGGACAGTCTTCATTTTTTTTGACTGAGGAATGAACGTTAGCGAGAGACGAAGGAGTGAAGAAGGTATTGTGAATTTGTGATTCTAAAAAAAATGATGAGATTTTGATGGACCAGGATTGATTGTCTTACACTAACATTACAGTCGAAAATATTAAAAAAATGTATGTGTGTGTATGAGACTGTGCGTCCAATCGGTCCTACATAAACTCACAAAACAAAGACCAAAGAGTACCTAAAAATACAATTTTCAAAAATTCATAACTCAAAAACCGCTGGTTTCCTAACCTTGAAGTTTGGTATGGATGTTCAGCTAAAGCCTATCTCTTACCAAAAAATCGCGAACTGCCAAATCGATGTACCCTATTGTACAGTTGAGCCCAAAGATGACCCAATTTTTACCTCGCAACAACAGTTCAAAATCATTCATTCAGTCATTCACTTCGTCCCATCTCTACACCAAAGCAACAAAACTATCATGTCGATTTTTAATGTGTGACATAATCCCTTATCAATTTCGCAATTTTATGGAAAATGTGTTAAAAGATGTATAAAATAATAGCAGTTTTCAGTGTTAATTCATACGTCCACGTCGCAGTTACAATTTACAATGTTTTATAGTCTCATAATGTGTATGGTGTATTCGGAATGTGTTGTTTTTTGTTCGAGCGGTGTTCGTTTACAACAAAAGACCAGTATGAAAAAAAATTGTTCAGTTGGGCCTTTACGTTCGGTAACTGGTTGGTTTTTATTCCTGTGAACGAAATCACAGCGGCGCGCAAAGTGAATATAGTGAACAAAAGTGCTTGCGTAGCTCGTCCTTTACGTTTGGTACCCAATCTACAGCCAATCTGAGTGACGGGGGGGTGAGGTCAAATCTAGAGAGCGGCAGGGAGTGTCCATACTGTACGTTAGTACTAATATATATACTGTGGTAAAACAATGTCTTAGTAAAAAACTAAACTTAAAAAACTAAACTAAAAATTTATATAGCCTAATACATGCGATAGTTCGAGCAAATATAGGAATAAGGTACCGGCCACACAAACCCAGATTATTTGTATGTTTTTTATCAAGTCTGTTAACCCCTCTGTTCATTGTTACAAGCTAAGATTAATATTGATTTATGTATGCCAGACGGTGATAGCTACGCGAGAAGTATGCACAGCGTGGCCGTACACTTTGATTTGCGATGCTGATGTTGGTGCATTATTATGATGAATTATGTACAAATTTCTCTGGAGTTCTTGATATCATTTGCAGCAGACTCATTCCGAGGTGGACCACCCGGTCGCAGTAAGGCATACAACTGCACCCAGATGCAAGTCGGGTCTTTACGTTCTCCTTCATTTTATTTTCTTGATCATTTTCTCCAAAATGAACCAAAACATTAAAAAGGTATCCCTACCTGTGCGAGCGACCGCCAAATTGTGTTCAACTTATACGCCGCGAATTACTAAGACTACTTATTTTGTACTCAAAGGAGCCACTATCAAAGACCGGTTAAGATGGTCTCACCGGGATTGAAATTGGGGCCGCGAGCTTTTTGGCTGAATTTATGGTTCAACACGTTCATAGTTTTCATTTAGCGTTTTCCACTGTTTTCTGCTGAAATGTTGCTTTAAAAACTTTTGGTTCGTTATGGAGAAAATCGTCTAGTGCAATGATCAAGAAAATAAAAGCGCGGGTTTAGGGTGAATTGCGAGGGAGGCTGGCGTGCCTTGGTGCGCGTTACTTCCGCGTCTCGCACTTTGATTGAGACACCTGAAAATAAGCTAAACTGCGCACTGTCAACTTAGATGCCACAATCTATACCTACGTTTCCTGCAAGTCATCATCATCATCATAATCATCATAATCATCATATCAGCCGAAGGACGTCCACTGCTGGGAATAGGCCCAAGGATTTCCACGATGACCAATTTTGCGCTGCCCTCAACCGGCGGCTTCCCACGACCTTCACCAGGTCATCGGTCCACCGAGTGGGAGGCCTGCCTACGATACGTTTTCCGGTGCGCGGTCGCTATTTGAGAACTTTACTGCCCCAACGGATATCTATCCTACGAGCTATGTGCCCCGTCCACTGCCACTTAAGTTTACCAATTCTGAGAGCTATGTCAGTTACTTTGGTTCTCCTACGGACCTCCTCGTTCTAATTCGATCACGCTGAGAAACTCCGAGCATAGCACGCTCCATTGCCCTTTGGGTGACCTTGAGCCTTCTTATGACGCCCATAGTAAGCGATCATGTCTCATTTTCATATGTCATCACTGGCAACACACACTGGACCTTGGTCTAAGACACTGCGGTATTTGAATCGTCAAGACAATGCGAAGCCCAGCTGAGTTGGATTCGCCGATTGATCTCTTTCTTGAAGTTGGACCTACCTAATTTCCTGCAAGTCGCCTTATCAAAATGGAAAGTAGAAAGTTCCATGCGGTTTTCCATTCGCCACTTCAAAGATTCCCTCTACGTCAGTCGCATCACGTACAACATTAAAATTCTGCCTGCGATTGTCATCATCGGTGTTATTCATCGGTTCTTTAATGTACAAATTGGTATATATTCATGAATTTAAAGAAAAGATACACTTTTAACAAGAGTTTATATTGATATACCAACCCGCACTGGGCCCGCGTGGTCGACTAAGGCCTAATCGCCCTGATTCAGGGTAGGCTCGAGCCCCTCGGTGGGGACGTATATGAGCTGTAATGATGAATGATGATATTGATAAAACTGAACATCCTTTTCCTAAATACCAGTGTTCAATTTGCAGAAAAGTTTTTGTGTTCTCAAACAGTATCAATTAGGTGATCGGCCAACTTTATATTGGAAGTCAATTTGTTTATGGATGGACTATTACGACAGGACCCTTGATTTAAAGTATCAACACATCAGCCCCTGCTGGACAAAGGCCTCCCCATGTATGTTCACAATGACCGGTTCTGCACTGTCCCCGTTCCGTATTCAGCGGCTTCCTGTGACCTTCACCAGGTGGTCGGTCCACCGAGTGCGATGTCTTAGTATAACAGCTAATAAATTAGAACTTTCAATGGTTGTATGTACATAGTCATATGGATGTTACACAGTTTAAAGAATCCATCAGTCGCCCAACGGAGACGTCTAGACAGGGCGATAGTGCGAGGTCATTATTCTCTCCCATACAAACCAAATTTATTTGTAATTTTTTTATTAAGTATGATATCTTTCTAGCTGTCCCGGCGAACTTCGTACTACCTTATCCTACCCTACCCTACCCTACCCTACCCTACACTATACTACACTACACTACCCTACCCTACCCTACCCTACCCTACACTACCCTACCCTACCCTTCACTACTCTACACTACACTACACTAAACCACACTACACTAAACCAAACCCTGGACACTTCATACAACGGACCAGAAATGACATTTCAAAAAAGAATAGACGGAAATGGCGGCGAAATCCTATACGTTCGACAACCAAACTGTAACCAATATGTGTCAATCTGGGTGACGAGGGGGTGAGGTCACAATCTAGAGAGCGGCAGGGAGTGTCCATACTTTATGTTAGTACTAATATATATACTTTGACTAAACTATACTACACTACACTACACTGCCCTACACTACCCTATCCTACGGTACATAAGAACCTTCTTCTGACACTAACGAACCCAACAAAAGAAGAAATAGCGCAATCGGTCCATATATTAGATTTGTGTATGCCCGATTACGACTAGAAAATATGCACAGCGTGGCTGCAAAATTTATTAGTATAGAGAATCTTGTTGAAAGAAAGTTACTATAGATACTTAGTGATGTTATAAACAGCTGAAGGATTTATTAGTAACACTACTTGACTGATTGGGTAACACGCTGGAAGATGTATCGAGTGGGTCTGGATTCGAGAGCTCTCCACTGTTGTAAGTACCCATTCAGAAAGTAAGAGCCAAGAACATGCGAGGATGCTCAATAGCATCAATGGATATACATTTCTTCTGATTATCATATTTTATGTCATAGGAAGATTTCTTTTCTAAAATATGACGTAAAAAAAAAAATTTATAAAATTAAAAAACCAGTCAAGTGCGTGTCGGGCCATGCGCAATGTAGGGTTCCGTAGTTGCCATTATCGCGTCCATATCTAATTTTTAAAATTACCAAATACAGGGGTTTAGTTGTTAGGGGGTGGGGACACTCGACTCCAACAAAGTTTAGCACTTTCAAGCCTATTTTTTCGAAAACGGAACCCTAAATTATAAAATGGTCTTAGAAGACCCGCAACTATTTTTTAAACTCTAACCAACGATACACCACACGACTGGGTTTGACGAGAAAAAAAAAACATCCCCACTTTACTTGTAGGGGAGGTACCTTAGTTTTTTTTTCCATTTTTTACAGTTCTCTCCGCGTTATTATTATATATATATTTTTGCGAAATTTCAGCTCTTAACTACCAATAGTCTACGAGCTAGGCCGCGGATAGACAGACAGACAGACAGACAGACATGACGAAACTATAAGGGTTCCTTGTTGTACTACTGAACCCTAAAAATCCTCATTAGTTATCATTTCACGCGTAAATAAAATGGAATTTAGCTTGACAGATAAAGTGTTGCCAGACACAGATGAAATTTAAGTAATATTGTCGTTAATGCCCATATTTCAGAATTAAACTAATCTTTTTATCAAGTCTGCTACTAACATAAATTAATTATGTTAAGCCTATTTTGAAGTGAGACTTCTAATTATATAGGCGGGGGGTATGAGATTTTTTTCTGTCACGAAAAAGCGTTACGGCCGCGTGGAGGGGGTAGACAGAGAAAGGCTGGCGGCGGCGGCGGAGAGAGGGCAACGGCTATATTCGTAGATAGAGAAAAGTTGAGATGGAGATACAGCAGGTACTTAGTCTGGGTTACCCTTCGTACGCACAAACTTATCCGTTGAAGTTTCACATCTACTATGTGTTCCAGCACACATTTCAATTTATTTATTTTTAGACTTGAAAAACAATACTGGTGTGGCGGCAACTGCAGTAATCCGCCACTGAACATTAACACAAGCGACGAGAGAACAAAATAAATACGACACCTAGAACGCGCTATTAGAATTTCTTCAGCGCTGAGTATATATACAGATACCGATCATCAACGATTGGTCCACGGCCGGACCCCAGGCACACCACCTCGCCTGGCTGAGATATCTCCCTTTGCTCTCGTCGAGTAGGAACGCACCGTTCCTAAATTGGTGACCCCGACGTGATACTCCATCATCAAACCTCCAGCCGGTAAAGCAAGCCTCAGCAGCACACAGCAGTCACATCGCACTGAAGTTAAATCAGGACCATCGCAACCGAGACGTCGAGTTTCCTGGCCTGCTACTTCACCTTCGGGCACCAGCAAGTTGTCGGCAGCCACACGCTAACTCTGCGCGCATCACCTGCTTTCCTTGCCATGACGCCTGACGCCAGCCTTCATCCCGACTCACCGTGGACATCGACCTGGCACACTGCACATCGACCCGACTCAACGAGGTCGACAGCACCCGTGATCTTAGACTGCCAGCTCTCATTGGATCGACCTCCGGTCTCGGAGGGGGAGTGATGTGGCGGCAACTGCAGTAACCCGCCACTGAACATTAACACAAGCGACGAGAGAACAAAATAAATACGACACCTAGAACGCGCTATTAGAATTTCTTCAGCGCTGAGTATATATACAGATACCGATCATCAACGATTGGTCCACGGCCGGACCCCAGGCACACCACCTCGCCTGGCGGAGATATCTCCCTTTGCTCTCGTCGAGTAGGAACGCACCGTTCCTAAACTGGGCTACAGAGTTCGTAACATTGTACGTTAGGTTAGAATAAGAAATAAAATAAGCTTAATTACATACTTTTTTATTTCAAAATTGAAATTAAAGATGAAATGAATTAATATTATTTGTTAACCATGTAATTTTATAAAATCCATTTAAACGTTTTGGAAAAGATTACCTATTATTATTATTATTATTTTTTTTTAACTTCGCCCTTTTAGGGCAGGCTAAGGCTCATTGGCCATACCGCCTAGTCTTCAGTATATGTTATTCAGCAGTAGAATTCACGTCTTCAGTAAATTTTAGTATATTTTTCAGATTATGTAGTAATTTTCTCCTTTTCAGTCTTCAAGGTCACTGTTCTTCACGTTCACATCATATCATTGTCTATATACTAACCTAACCTACTTACTCTAGCAAAATGATAGCACTTTTGCTAAAGCTTGCTCGGACTTCTTGTGGGAACTCGAAACACAGTATACACACTTTTATTTCATTATCCTACACAAGAAACACTTAAATGATACTTCGCTGATAAATACACTATCAATATTACACATCGAAAACCACTAAATGTAATTTTTCGGATAATAAAAGAAAAATGACAAACTGAACGCTACAAATTCCCGCCAAAAAGTCTTACCTATTATTATGTGGTAACGCGTGAGCGTGAGGGCTGCTCCCTCCTATCCGGGAGGTCATGTTTCGAGTCCTGCTACGTACCAATGTGTTTTCGAATTTCGATCTCATATGTACGTTTCGACAGAAGCGTCGGTGCCTCAACCGGTAACGACTCGGTCCATCTAACCAGAGGTACCGGGTTCAAATCTGGACGGCCAATGTACCAATGAGTTTTTCAAAAACTTACGTACATATACTTACCGATTGCTTTAACGGTGAAGGAAAACATCGTGAGGAAACCTGCACAGGCCTGCGAAGAAACTCGAAGGTTGTGTGTGAAGTCGACCAACCCGCACTGGGCCCGCGTGGTCGACTAAGGCCTAATCGCCCTGATTCAGGGTAGGCTCGAGCCCCTCGGTGGGGACGTATATGAGCTGATATAATAATAATAATAAATGTACGTTTATCCGACGCTCTTACGGTGAAGGAAAACATCGTGAGGAAACCTGCACACATCTGCAAAGAAACTCGAAGGTTGTGTGTGAAGTTGACCAACCCGCACTGGGCCCACGTGGTCGACTAAGGCCCGATGGCCCTAATTCAGAGTAGGCTAGAGCCCCTCGGTGAATATGAGCTGAATGTGATGTGATGAACGCGTGAAGAAGAAATATTAAAATGCTTTTTTTGTAAGAAAATACCTACGTGTTACCTATTATTATTACAAGCTTTTATTTACTTTCACCTGTCCCGGTGTCTGTAAGAAAATCTTGCCAGTTAAATTTGACCCACTCTCCGGTTTTCGATTGAGCTGAAATTTTGCACGCATATGAATATCGCTAAAAGATTGTTCCTAAATTTTTTTTAGATTTTCGAAATTTCTTAGTTTTTATCTGTCCCGGTGTTTGTAATGAAATCTTGCAATTTAATTTTGATCCACCTTCCGGTTTCCGATTGAGCTGAAATTTTGCACGCATATGCATATCGCGTGATAATTCAATATTAAAAGCTTGTTACTAAAAGTTTTTGGGTTTTCGACATTCCTTAGTTTCACCGGTCTCAGTGTCTAAAATGAACTCTTCCAAGTAGAATTTGATCCTCTTTCCAGTTTCCGATTGAGCTAAAATTTTGCCTTCATATGTATACCGCATGACACAATATTAAAAAGCTTTTACCTAAAAGTTTTTAGCTTTTTTGAATAATTTTTTTTATCGTAATCATCTGAAGAAATTTCTTTCGATGATATTCATTTTATGGCTGAAAATTATAATTAGACATAGGTATTAAGGCATTATCATTTATAAATCATTCATAATAAAGTGGTAAGAAACATATTAACTAACTAACTACCTACTGGTACAAGTGTGTAAACTTACAGTTACATGTATGTCGTCATGAACCGATGAACAGTATATGAGTGTATATCAGCTGAATATCATCATCATCATCATATCAGCCGAAGGACGTCAACTGCTGGACATAGGCCTCCCCCAAGGATTTCCACGATGACTGGTTCTGCGCTGCCCGCATCCAGCGGCTTTCCGCGACCTTCACCAGGTCATCGGTCCACCGAGTGGGAGGCCTGTCTACGCTACGTTTTTCGGTGCGCGGTCGCCACTTGAGAACTTTACTACCCTAATGGCTATCTGTTCTACGAGCTATGTGCCCGGCCCACTGCCACTTAAGTTTAGCAATTCTGAGAGCAATGTCAGTTACTTTGGTTACTAGCTGAATATACAGGATGAAAATTAAATCGTTAACCAAACTTTATGGTTGTACTCCACTTATAAAACTGAACAACTTTCCCAAAGAAACCTATACAATCGGAGCGAAAAAAAATTTACACCTTGCATTTCGATCCCATTGATTTCTAACTTTTTATGGAGAGCCCGATTTTTTTGCTCCGATTGCATGGGTTTTTTAGAAATTAGTTGTAGTAAAGTAAAACAACGCAGGACAGGTCGTCGTGGAAACCCTTGGGGGAGGACTTTGTCCAGCAGTGGACGATTTTTGGCTGATATGATGATGAAGAAAGTAAAACAGTTGCAGTCTGTTTTTATTTTATTTACTTAGCGGTCCCCCTAAGCGACGACTCTTAGATCAAAATATAACTACTTGTTTTAAACTTAATGGGCCAAAACATATTATTTTCTACTTTTTAGTGGTGTTTTGTATTTTTATTTCAAGTTTTATTTCATTATTTTTAAACTATACGTATGCCAAACACGATACCTCTGCTGTAAGTTGGTAAGGAGTTGAGTATCCTGCAGATACTAAGAGATGATGCAGCATCAGGTCAAGCATACCATGTTCTATCTAAAACCTGTTCATTGAGACTATTTCAATGAGCCCAAACACGATTCATCAGCTGTAAGTTGGTGAGGAGTTGTATATCCTGCAGATTCAAGAAGATGCTGCAGCATCAGGTGAAAGTTACCATGTTTAATCTAAAAACTATTCATTAAAACTTTTCTAAAAGTCCAAACACGATACCACTGCTGTAAGCTGTCGAGGAGTTGGGTATCCTGTAGATTCCAGGAAACGCTGCAGTATCCGGTCAAGGTTACCATGATATATTTAACGTCTATCAATTGACACTATTTCAATGAGCCCAATACTATGCATCTGCTGTCAGTTGGTGGAGAGTTGGGTATCCTGCAGATTCCAGGAGATGCTGCAGCATCAGGTTAAGGTTACCATGGTTTTGCAACATAATTTCAGTTACAGGGTATCACATTTCGAATTGATAAGACTGGTATAAGTTGCCCGAATCCCTTCATCACCTAAATAAGAGCTGTTGATCTTCAAATCTAAACCGCCTCCGTGGTGTAATGGTTAGTCCATTCGCTTCGCAACAGGAGGTCGCGGGTTTGATTCCCGGTGGGGTCAACTTGTAAGACTCGGTTTGGTTGGTGGTAGAGCATTTTCTAAGCTCGCCTGGCCAGCTACCTAAGTCTATACGCCAAGCTAAGTAAGCTATCTAAGTCTTGCCGCCAAGCATCAGTGTTAACAAGATTGATGTGTTCCGGCTTGAAGATAAAATAGCTAGTTCTCCATTGCATTGGGAAACCTAGGTAAACCCGCTTCCATCTTCGGTATCATCGTTACTTTCCATGAGGTGAGATGATGCCAAAGGCTTACCAATTGAGAATAAAAAAAAAATGTCTGAACAGATCCATAAAAATTATAGCTAAGAATCACCTCGATCACGTCAGCTTTCAAACAAAAAAAACCCATCAAATCGGTTTATTCGTTTAAGAACTACGATTCCACAGGCAGATACACTATGCACACATTAAACTTATAACACCGTTTTTTTTTATAATTTTGCGTCGGGGGTTAAAAAGGGAGGAGAATAGCATAGGATACTTTTTATCCACGACAAATGCATATTTATCCAGGGATCTGGAAAAACTTGCAGCTCATGCACCGTACAACCTCGAATACAGTTGTCAAAATTTTATTCACGCGGACGAAGTAGTGGGAAAAGGCTAGACTGCTTATACAGGGAAAATAATACTAAACAAATACATGAACACAAGTTTCTCCGTATTCAGTGTAAACACCGTTTGGGTTACCCCACCTCTACCATATAATTGTTTACCATGGAGTGCGAGTGCTTATTATCTTATCAATACAACTTCATTATAACCTTTACTCCAAGAAAAATATCAACTGTGCACGAAGTTATATGAACATCAAAGAAGCTGATGGGAATATTATTGGAGGAAAAGCTGGAACAAAAGCAATTGGTTAATTCGGAGACCTTATCTTCAAGAAATCAAGAGACACTGGACTTAGTCAAGCACGCGTCGTTGTTGCAAAGGTTAATGAGTTTGATAAGATATTCAAAGACTTCAAATTACAAATGCCCAATATGAAAGTCTTCCTGTTTGATTGTTGAAATTGAAAGCGCTGGGCTAAACCTATAGTTGGAATTGATTTAACTACACAGCAACTTTGTTATAAAAACGCAAAGATTTGTTACCATAGATGGAAGGGGGGCTATGCACTAATAAACAACATTTGAAAATCGAACCCATTTACACACACAATATTATAGGTAGTTCACTTCCGTTGCACCGAATGCTACTTAGAAAAGAGATGCCAATTGGCATCAATTTATTTGCTTCATTTTTTGGACGCATGTAACGTATCTACCTCCCCCTATATATAGCATATCTCTATAAAAAATAGCATACAATAGTTGCCTTTCGAATGAAATAATTAGGTTTTGCAAAAAATATTTTAACTGCAACCAATACCTACACCTTATAAAATTAACTCTTCAACAAATTTTACTTATTCGCTAGTACACATACTTGCAAAAAACTGTTTTTCCACATGAAACATAACAAAAACATGGTCATATTTACCGATAGACATCTTTACCAAGTTAGCTCTTAAACAAATTTCCTTATTTGGTTAGTATATTTACTTGCGAACAGCTTTTTTCCCACATGAAACATAACAAAAACATGGTCATATTTACCAGACAGCCATCTTTCACAAATCTGCTCTTCAACAAATTTCCTTATTTGGTAAGTATATTAACTTGGGAGCAGCTTCTTTCACGCACGAAACACAACTAAAACAAGTTCATATTTACCAGACAGGACCCAATACACCGTTGTTATGGGGGACTTTAACGCGAAACTGGGCAAACGATGTGATGGTGACCTGAGAGTGGGGCAATTTGTATATATAGAGAGAAATGCAAGTGGTAAGCTGCTGGCCGACTTCACGGAGAGGGAGGGCCTCTTTATGATGAACTCCTTCTGCAAAAAGCCTAAATAGCGGAAGTGTACATGGTTGCATCTCAATGGCGTATGAACGAGAACTTGTTGACGAGAAGGCATAAATTCAATAATGTCTCTGTGATCAACTCATTAAAAACAGGAAGCGATCACCGCATGGTAAGAGGCACATTGAATCTAAATACCAAGCTAGAAAGATGTTGACAGATGAAGTCTACGCTCCGACCAGCACCCATCAAGCTACAATACTCCGAGAGCTTTCAGATCGAGTTACACAATCGCTTCAAATGCCTATAAGACTGCGAGAATGTGGACGATTATAATATATAATGAAAGGTTCGTGGAAATTGTCCAAACGATCGGGTCTATGATTTCTAAAACTCTCCGTTCAAACAGAATCAAAAAAATCTCAGACTTCACCAGAAACCTCATGGAAGAAAGACGCAGATTAGTTTTGCAGTCGTTTGAAGATTCTACTCAGTATCGGCAATTAAAAAAAGGCAGATCTCTAAGTCTCTAACTCGCGATTTGCGCCAGTATAATACAAATTGAATTACAGAGGTGATTGAGAACAATAAAGGCTTAAAAGTGTTCGTGAAAGATCTGTCTGTAAGATAAAGCCAACTGACGAAGCTGAAGACTGAGGATGGCAGGATCATATCGTCTAACAGTGATTTGCTGGAAGAAGTTGAGAAGTTCTTCGGACAATTGTACACGACCACACGTCAGCCTGTCAGCGAAGAACGAAGAGCCAGACTAATCCGACACTATACCGAACATATCCCGGACGTTAGCCTGTACCACAGATGTGATATAAGAATGACTCCCAAACAGCTCAAAAACAATAAGGCACCGGGTGATGATGGAATTACGGCTGAATTTCTGAAAGCAAGTCTTTTCAGCCAATAATCGTCAACTGCTCGACAAAGGCCTCCCCCAAGGATTTCCACGAAGACCGGTCCTGCGCTGCCCGCATCCATCGGCTTCCCGCGATCTTCACCAGGTCATCGGTCCAGCGCGTGGGAGGCCTGCCTACGCTAGGTTTTCGGTGCGCGGTCGCCACTCGAGAACTTTACTGCCCCATCGGCCATCTGTTCTACGAGCTATATTCCCGGCCCACTGCCACTTCAGTTTAGGGATTCTGTGAGATATGTGGGTTACTTTAGTTCTCCTGCGGATCTCATCGTTTCTGTTTCGATCACGGAGAGAAACTCCGAGCATAGCACGCTCCATTGCCCTTTGCGTGACTTTGGGCCTTCTTATGAGGCACATGGTAAGCGACCATGTCTCAGTTCCGTAAGTCATCACTGGCAACACACACTGGTCAAAGATCTTAGTCTTCAGACACTGCGGTATTTGGGACGTGAAGATATTGCGAAGCTTCCCGAACACTGCCCAGCCGAGTTGGATTTGTCGATTGATCCCTTTCTTGAAGTTGGACCTGCTAGCTGGACTGTTTGTACTAGGTATACATATTCGTCAACAACTTCCAGTGTAGAGTCTTGAGAGGGGTGGGTGCGAAATGGACATTTAACATTACTTTCGTCTTGTCCATGTTCATTTTAAGGCCCACTTGTTGAGAGACTTTACTGAGGCCAACGATCATTTTGCTTAGGTCTTCCATAGTCTCAGCCATGACCACGATATCGTCAGCGAATCGGAGGTGGGATATGTACTCGCCGTTGATATTGATGCCGAGTCCACCCCAGTCCAGAAGCTTAAAAACATCTTTCAGGGCGGCGGTGAACAGTTTCGGAGATATAACGTCTCCCTGTCTCACCTCTCGGTGCAACTGGATAGGTTTTGAGTTCTGATCCTGGAGGCGAACCGACATGGTGGCGTTTTCATACCGACACTTCAACACTTTGATGTATCGATGGTCAATTTGACACCGCTGGAGAGACTGTAGCACAGCCCAGGTTTCGACTGAATCAAAGGCCTTCTCATAGTCCACAAACGCCAAGCATAGTGGCTGATTGTACTCTTCGGTCTTCTGAATAATCTGCTGCAGCGTATGTATGTGGTCTATGGTACTAAAGCCTTTTTGGAAAGGGGCTTATTCGGTAGGCTGGAAGTCGTCAAGCCTGCGTGTGAGATGATTCCTTTCGAGATGATGAATTTCGAAAACAGGTTGTAGACATGTCTCAGAAGTGAGATGGGTCTGTAGTTCTTCAGCAGGGAATTGTCGCTCTTTTTGAAGAAAAGCACAACCACACTTCTGTGCCATGCCTTAAGCGTTTGTCCCTCTAGTATGACGGAATTTAATAACTTTTGAAGAGATTTAAAAACAGTGTTCCACTTGCTTTCGGGTGATGATGGCATTACGGATGAACTTCTGAAAGCAGGTGGATCACCGGTACTAAAAGCTCTTCAGAAGTTATTTAATTCCGTTATACTCGAGGGACAAACGCTTAAGGCATGGCACAGAAGTGGGGTCGTGCTTTTCTTCAAAAAGGGTGACAACACCCTGCTGAAGAACTTTTGATAATCATCAGAGTGTGCGTGTGTTGATGTCCTAGAATACTGAAATTTCCAAGAAGTTTTCATAGATGCAACGGAAAAATTAAGAAATTGTAATCTTTCCCCCTTGAATCCCTCGTATAGGGCATGAATATCTGTACAGTCTGTACATTTTGACATAGCTTGGGTCCAGATGATGCTAGAAAGCTGTCATTTTTGGGATAACATTTGATTGGCAGATATATCAATCATATTAAGTATCAATAACTAGTTTTTATGGTTTAAAATTTATCGACATCTGAAATACGTCAATTTCGTGACTGACTAACTGATCCTCTAGGGTACTTCTTGAAGTTCTAGAAGACTGAAATTTGTTATTTAGGCTAGCAATTACATATAAACAACGAAAAAATTAGGAATTCGAAATTTAGAAATAGAAAATTAGAAATATAGAAATACTAGCTGTCCCGGCGAACTACGTACCGCCTTACATTACATTACACTGCCTTACCCTACCCTAACCTACACTAAACTACACTACCCTACCCTACACTACACTACACTACCCTACCCTACACTTCCCTACCCTACACTACTCTACCCTACACTACACTACCCTACACTACCCTACACTACACTACACTACCCTACACTACCCTTAGCGAAATCGGTCCAGCCGTTTAGGAGGAGTCTATAATTTGAGATTTAAACTATCCTATCTCTCAAGTTGGATCGAACTGCACATGGTGTGCGAATTTTATTATAATCGGTTAAGTGGTTTAGGAGTCCATTGGGGACAAACATTGTGACACGAGATTTATATATATTAAGATTGAAATTTTCCCCTTCCCACCCCTCGTATAGGGTATGCATATCTATGCAGTCTGTATATTTCGAACCTTTATAGGTTCGGTCCGGACAATGCTACAATGCTTAAAATTCCAGTATAAGATTTTCTTGGCAGACTAATTAAATAAACAAAGTGTCATGTACTTGATATTTTACAGTTTCAGATATATTGATGCGTTATAAACATAATATATTCCCTTAAATTTCGTGATTGGCTTCATAAATGGTCTTTGGTTTAGTGGTGTGGTGGGTAATTTACGTCCACACAAAATAATAAAATTGTAGAAAAATGCCTCCAGGAGCTTCAGGGAGATAAGGAGAGGAAGCAGCAGGATATCTACAGTGATAAAGAGGAGATGCTACACAGCACCTCTTCAGCTCAAAATACCCAACACAACTCAAAAACGTATGCGAAGATCGATACTCAATTAAAATTAGCAGTAGATGCTTCCGAAGAGGGCAACGTCTTGACACGGAGTCGCTACACTCCGCAAGGTGTCTGAGAAGACCAGTGTCGTATAATATCATACCTTTCTTCGCTTCCCTTCATTTAACTGTGCGACAGTGGCTCGGCAACTAAATAAAATTTACATCAGAATTTTAAGTAGGTGTACTCTAATTTAACAACATCAAAGTAAGTAACTTAATATCCACCTTTTCACGTCTCATTAGCGTTTTCTTCGTTTAAGAGATACTCGTGTCTTGTCTGTTAGTCTCTTAGCATTTGAAACTTGGTAAATTAGAGCCTACTAAACAGTATTACTTTACTAACGTGCCTCGAGGGTGTTTTCTTAGGGGGAGTACAATTTCTTACCGATCGCAAAGGTTTGAAGATAATGTGTTGAAGTGAGTTTCTTTGAGGTCATCGTAATTCTCCCTTCGCTTACATTTTTTGATACTTTGGGTATACAGGTTAACATAATTGGTAGGAACTCTGTATTAGGTAGAAAAAAAGGTATCTACCTACAGAATCGCAATAAGTGAAGTGATCGAATTAGAAATGTTCTCTAAATGTTCTCTAGTGGCAACCGTGAACCGAAAGACTTAGCGCTCATGGACCGATGACCTGGGTCGCGCGTGCGGGCAACACAGGACTGGTCGTTGAGGAAATCTTTTGGGGATGCTTTTGTTTAACGGTGGAAGTTTGATATAATAATGATGATGGTGACTGTATGTCTATCATACCAGTTCAGTTACTTAGTTGTTATCAGTTCCCTTATATATCCCTGACTCTCTATCAGAATCATGCCTACATTTTTACCTGTTAAAGCTGCAAAGTTTTAATATTTTCCGACTCGATCCCGGTGGCCCTGCTAACTCAACGGGGCAGATGGAAAAAAAAATTCGTTGATCTGGGTAGCCCCTGCCTTGGCATAAGTGGATTTCATACCTCGTTGGATGCTAGCCACTTGAGAACTTTATCACTCCAACGGCCATCTGTTCTACAAGCAATAAGCTCCGCCCATTGCCAGTTAACTTTAGCGATTATGGGAGCTACGTTGGTTACCTTGATCCTCCTACGGGTGTTCTAATTTCTATCTCATCACGTAACGAAGTTGCGAGCTTTCATCATCAAAAAAGTTTTTTTTCGGCTGCGAGCTTTGCTCGTTTAATTTCTCGTTGTGTGACCTTGAGCCTTCTTATAAAGCCCATAATAAGCGACCATGTCTCAGTTCCGTATGTCATCACTGGCAACACACACTGGTCGAACACCTTACTCACTACGGTATTTTGAAATTTTGAAGTTTTCTCTCTCTCTTCGAGATTTTCCCTTTGTGTTTTTAAATTTTCATGGTGTCTTGAGTAACATGTAGAAAATATTATTTACTTACCAAATATTAAAGCTGTATGAGCTGTCTACCTTAAAGAGGCTTACAATATAAATTTACAATTTATTACCTACTAGCTATGCCCGCGACTTCGTCCGCGTGGAAGTTTTGAATTTTCCCACGGGAACTCTTAAATTTTCCGGGATAAAATTTATCCTATATGTTAACCCGAGCTATAAGGAACCACCATACAAAATTTCATCAAAATTGGCTTAGTAGTTTTTTGCGTGACGCGCGAACATACTCACACAGACAAAAATTCTAAAAGTTGTTGTTTTGGCCTCTATATCGTTAGTATTGTCCACGACAGATATTATTTTCCAAAAATATTTAATGTATAGACATGGCCCCGTTAGAGTTTTTCTTTAAGTATAGATAGATGTATCTACTATTATTCGTAATCTACTATATAAAAATAAGTCTGGTTTTCCTTCCTGACGCTATAACTCGAGAACGGCTGGACCGATTTCGCTAATTCTCTTTTTGGCGAGTTTGTTATTGTCAGGAGAAGGTTTTTATGTAGGGTAGGGTAGGGTAGTGTAGTGTAGTGTAGTGTAGTGTAGTGTAGGGTAGGGTAGTGTAGGGTAGTGTAGGGTAGTGTAGTGTAGGGTAGGGCAGTGTAAAGTAATGTAAGGCGGTACGTAGTTCGCCGGGACAGCTAGTGTCGTATAAAGATAATACAGTTTTATATGAAAATCTTAAATATACATAAATAGTTGTTAAAATATTAATAGTGGGTACTTTTTAGAACAGAACAGATGGCCGATGGGGCAGTAAAGTTCTCGAGTGGCGACCGCGCACCGGAAAACGTAGCGTAGGCAGGCCTCCCACGCGGTGGACCGATGACCTGGTGAAGATCGCGGGAAGCCGATGAATGCGGGCAGCGCAGGACCGGTCGTCGTGGAAATCCTTGGGGGAGGCCTTTGTCCAGCAGTGGACGATTTGTGGCTGATAATGATGACTTTTTAGGGCTTCTTCCATTCATGTAAAATTAGGATGATCATTTTTTCATTGTGACGACAATTTTTTTGTTAATATACTAAGTTTCAAAGTATTTTTGTTACAATTACGTATCATAACGTCCTACCAGTTAAACAGCTATTTTTGATAATCCAATATTATTAACTGTATTTTAATGCTCCGAGTTTACTTAAATGATCGAATCAGAAATAAGTAGATCCATAAGAGAACCAAAGTAACCGACATAGCTCATAGAATCGCTAAAATTAAGGAGCGGTGGGCGGGGCAGATATGGCCGTTGGAGCAGTAAAGTTCTCGAGTGGAACCGCGCACCGGGGTGTATCATACTTGACTGCATTTAAACCGAGGTGCAAACGGGGTGGGGATGAAGGGAGTCGATAAATTCCCATCTGCCCTGTTGACGGGGCAGGGCCACCGAGGGGGAAGTAATCGTGTTGATTTTCCGTTATTATTAAGAGTATGTCTGTTGTGCATCTAAATGTAGGTAACGTACATTAGATAACTGCATTGTAAATTAACACTTAAACATGTATATGTCGCAGCCATCTGGTTAAATCTGCCATTTGATTGAACGGCTAGCCCATTGATTGAATGGCGAAAACCAATTGAATTACTAGGCCAAACGTTGATAGAACAAGCGTCATTCAACGTTCAACTAGTTTGCTGATTGTAAGTTAGTCCGAACGTTCATTGAACAAAAATGTAGTGTAGTGTAGTGTAGTGTAGCGTATCGCGTAGCGTGTAGCGTTTCTTCTTCTGCGCCAACTTCCTTTTCGCTGTATGGAATTTGTAGCGTGTAGCGTGTTGTCATCAATTGTGGATTGTAAAAAATCTTCTGAGTAAAAAAACTGTAAATAAGTGAGTGAAGCGAGCGATATTAGGTTCGGTCAGTTTGATTGATTGTACGACTTGGCCAGTTGACCGTAAGTCATTCAATTGAATGTCGCCATTCAATCAACGGGCTAGTCGTTCAATTAAATGGAAAATTTAACCAGATGGTTGCGACATATACATAGAGATGTATAAGTGTTAATTTACAATGCATTTATCTATTCTACTTTAAGTAGGTACGGTAGAAATCTATATTGAGTGATGCACGACGTATGTGTTATATTTAGAACAGGTAGAGGAAAACAGGAAAATTTTCAAAACAACGCTGTGCTCTGTGTCATATTTTACTGTTATTGTTGGTAATATTTTTTTTCGAGATTATTTTGTATAATCATTATTAACCTAACTCGGTCACTCACTGACTTACTTATCAATGCCCTACCTAAGCCCTTGAACCCAAAAAGCTGAAACTTTACACAGAGGTTCTCTATGATGTGAAAATGTAGTAAATTTAAATAGTTATTCAAAAAATTGAAACATTTATTATCGTGTCCTACAACTGTCAAACAACAATTTTGTTGTTTGATTTACAAAAAATTGTTGTAGCATCCTTTAAGACCTTAAGTAGGGCAAATGACAATATTCAAAGCTTTTACACAGTCTTTCAATAATTTGATTATTGAAGGACTGTGTAAAGCTATCACTATGGAAAAAATATATAATATACCTAACGTTGCCTTCGACTCATGGGATTGTTCTCAGGTCTCCGGGGGCGTATGATGCTACTTCTCTGCAGTCCAGAACGATGTGGGCAGCTGTATTAAGGTAAGCGTCCACAGGTCGGCACCGGCCGCAACGCACGCACGGCACGCAACGGATTGAAGGGATTTCCGGATTTTTAATTGGTCTGAGTGTTTATCACTTCTTTGTAAATTTCAATACTTTTGATGTTTCAGATTTTATAACTCTTTATATCTAATAAATAATATATTTAACAATGAGTCATCCATTATGTGATAATTTTGGTGGTTCTCATCTAAATTAAAAAAAAAACACGTGATGCGCGCCGTGAACTAACTGATTGAGTGACGTCACCGGCACACTACGGATTGTTTGCTACTATATGCCGGCGTCCCGTGCCGTTACCGAAAGTGGACTCGGTGGGATATGAGTTTATACAAAGCTATCAAAAATCAGTTGCGTGCCGTGCGTGCATTGCGGCCGGTGCGGGACTGTGGACGTCCACCTTTATTGGCCTCCATGCAGGCACGGTACAGTGGGTTTACATATTGTTATGAAAAGGAATGGATTCTGATTAAAAATACTTATGTACTTGCCTACACAATAGAATAACGTCCACTGTATGCTTGGCCGAAGTTTTGTTCGATTCGAAAAGGTTATACGTAACAAACAGTAGAATACCTTCCCACCTTAACCTACCTATTAATTAATAACTATCTCCACGGAATAAAACAGAGTATGAACTTTATGACTGTTTATTTCTGTACACTTGTAATTCACATGTAAAACCTTCCTGGTCACAACCTTCCAAATCAAGCGCAAACAAAAAAGTGCCATATGACATACGACGATAAAATCAGGTCTAAAAATCAAGTCCTCTTGGTCGTTTCCCATTGGTCAGTTGATCTTGTCAATCAGAATCCTTCACCAATAGGAAACGAGCAGCGGTGTTGCCATTATACTAAAATAATATAACATAAATAACAGTTGGGTACGTTAAATTAAAAATAACTGTTTAGATCAAGTAAATAGAATAAAGAATTTACATTTTAATATTTTCTTTCAACAACCGACATAAAAATGCTGTTTTTCTTATGAAAATAGTTTGTCAATTGTCATAATTTAATCGAATAATTCTAAATAGTTAACAATTCGTCCATCCTGACTATTAGGTATGACCTCATACCTACAATTAGGAAAATATTAAACATAAAAAGGAAAAAAAAAGACAATAAATCTAATATTAAACAATGATCAAAGTTATTATGAAGATAAATTTAATTAGTGTGCCAATTACCAATATTTGTTAACACAATAGTTTTAAAATAAGTAAAAAAAAAGTACATACCTACATTACAACAAATGTAATATAAATCATTCCTCTGGCAATGTTTAGTTTAATCCTTCATAAATCATTCCATTTATGTTATGTTAATCCTGATTTTATAACTTTCCGTTAACATATTATTATTTTATCATTATTTTTATACCAATTATTTCATTTTGCTGCTTTATAACCCACCATCCTTTATTATTTAATAATATACACTATACATCTTGATAACAATACCTATTCTTAATATGAATCAGATCCTTCTTGTTAATACTATTATTCATTCATCAATATTTTTGTCGTAATCATACTGTCTAATCATGTCGTCCTGATTTTCCCTTTCATCCCTAGTTTCTCTACTGATTTGACTTTCCGCGTCACTTTTGTCGTCAATTTCACTAGAATCACTATCCCCAATACCCTTAAATACTAACCATGGCAATATCCTTTCAACGGGGTGTACTCCTTTGTAACTAGCCTTACCTTTGTGTTTAGTTAAAGGGGTATCCTCTACTAAATACCTATCATTATCTAATATTTTTACTATTTTATAGGGACCCGAAAATTTTGACTGCAATTTTTTACTTTTTCCAGGGCAAGGAATGTTTCTTGCAATTCTTACTAAATCCCCAATTTTAAACTGTCTTGGTTTACATCGAACTTTATCAAAGCGTTCCTTTTGTTTTCTTTGCGATTCGGTTACATGTACATCGACTTCCGTCCTTATTTCTTTAAAATGCTGCTCGTCATCACTTTCATCACTACGCAGAGCCGATACTATCCTTCGTTCGGTCAAACCCGTCAATTACCAAATAATACTTCAGCTGGTGTCTTACCAGTACCTTGATTAACCGTATTATTTAGTCCCCATTGAACGTCTAACACTTCTTCGTCCCATAGGGATTCGACTCGCCCATGATTCATCGTAGTTAATGAATCCATTATGGTCCGGTTGTATCTTTCTACTTGCCCGTTGGCACGGGGAGTAGCCACTGCATTCATAATGTGATGAATGCCCAACTCATTAAGAAAAGCTTTTATGCTTTTCCCTGTAAACGAAGAGTATCTATCCGTTATGAGCCTCTTAGGGGTACCAAACGTACCAAAATACTCTCTAAAAGCATTTATTGTTGTAGTAGCTTTTGTACTTTTTACTGGTTTTAGAACTATAAATTTAGTGAAAGCATCTATTATAACGAGTAAGTATTTGTTCATGCTCTTACTCTGATTAAATGGGCCCAAATGGTCAGCATGAATAGTATTGAAAGGTGTAGAAATCTTGGGGATTGGATGTAAATATCCCGATTTCTTTCCAGAGGGTGTTTTACTATGAGCGCATTTGAGACATGCTTTAACGTATTTTGTAACAAATCTCCTTAATTTAGGAAACCAGTAATTTTCTTTTACTTTCTGTAACGTCTTCTCGACTGAGAAATGTCCTATATCATCATGGCATGTCTTGAGAACTTGCCAACGCACGCCCTTTGGTACTAACCATTTGATTCCATCGTCAGTTTTTCTGTAAATATTATTATGTTTAAGGTAGTAATTATTTTTGATTTCGACTACATTATCACTATTTGGATCAATTAAAATATCTTTTATACGTTTGATTTCAGTGTCCTCTAGCTGTACAGTTTTGAGCCATTCTTCGTTTATAGTATAAACTGTTGGAAAATCTAAATTTTCTGACTCAGAGGAGACCGGATTTCTACTAAGGGCGTCAACATGAACCATCCCTTTACCAGACTTGTAGACTATATTACAATCAAATTCTTGAATAATGGCCCACCAACGTGCAACTCTAGATATCATATCCCTCTTTAAGAACGTGGCCCTCAAAGAGTTACAGTCTGTGGATATGGTAAAATTCATCCCAAGTAAGTAAGGCCTAAACTTCGTTAAACAAGAAACAACAGCAAGTGTTTCCAAATCGTACGCTGAAAAATGCTGCTCTTCAGGCGAGGTTTGGCGACTATAATAAGCTACGGGTTTTAGCTCTCCACCTAATTGTTTTTGTAACATCATTCCGCCCACACCCCATTTACTGGCATCAGTATGCAATTCTGTTATCAAATTAGGATCATACAGTGCCAATATGGGGCGAGAAACTAATTTATCTCGAAGGGTTTCAAAAGCTTGCTACTGTCCACCTTCCCAAGTCCAGGTAGCATTTTTTTTCAAAAGCCTCGTAAGTGGTTGGGCTATAACAGCAAAATTTTTGATAAACTTCCTAAAAAAACTGGCTAAGCCTATAAATTGCCTTACATTCTGTACGTTCTTTGGGACTGGGAAGCATTGGACAGCATCAATCTTCTTTGAACCCGGTTTAATTCCTTTCGATGACACTTCAAAACCCAAAAAATCTACCGACGTTTGAAAGAAATAACATTTGGATATCTTAAGAGTAAGTTTCGCCTCTCTAAACTTTTTTAAAATGGATTCTAATTTTTCTAAACCCTCATCAACTGTTTTAGATGGTACTAGTATGTCGTCCATGTACGCTACTGCTGTGTTGAACCTAAGGGGTCCCAATGCCTTATTAACAGTCCTTTGAAATATAGCTGGGGCGTTAGCTAAGCCAAACGGCATTCGATTAAATTCCCATTGCCCGTCAGGTGTAACAAAAGCAGTCTTAACCTTCGAGTCTTCAGTCAGTTCAATCTGATAATACCTACTGGCAAGATCTAATGCCGTAAAATAATTATTCCCTGACAACCTATTCATCTGGTCCTCCATACAAGGTAGAGGGTAATGCTGTTTTAAAGTTTTGCAATTGAGCTGCCTGTAGTCGACGCAAAGCCTCTTATCACCAGTCTTTTTTCGTACTAGTATAATCGGACTTGCGTACGGTGAGTTTGATTCCCGAATTATACCATTATCAGCTAAATCGTCAATCATCCCTTGAACTTCTTGCCTCTCATTTGCAGATAAACGATATGGTTTGTATATTACTGGTTCGTTATCACTTTATTCTATGGTCATTTTTTCTATATTTGTACATCCTAATTCTTGTAAACTGGTTGCAAAACAGTCCCTATACTTATTAACAAGTGTTAAAAGTTTATCCTTATCTGTTTCACTTATTTCACCGGTTTTTAAATCTTCGATATTAAAAGGATCGTAACAGTTTGGTATTGAACTAACTTTATTAATTTCATAAAACCCAAATGATTCTATAACTACTTCAACTCTAGCTAATACCTCACTTACTTTTAAACTAAGCTGAGGTACCTGTGGAATAACCAAGATAGAACCCTTCCCATTGTTTAATTTGTAAACGCCCTCTACTATGCAAAATTCTCTGTTAGGCTGACTACGATAACTACTTCTTATATAAATGGAACCATCATAATTTGTGTCACAATTCACCTCTACTAAACTAGTTTCACTGATAATGGTATCTTCCGCTACCCTCAAGACTAATTTATTTTTGATGTTATTGATTTGATTTGTGCCGTCGATTATTATTAAGTTTTTATCTGTTTTTATAATTCTAACATGTGATTGTTCGCTATAAGTTTGACCCACAAGTACTGGATATTTTAAGAATATATCCGGCACTACCACAAAATTGACATTGGCTTTTACCCCTTGAATTTCTAAGATTCCGTCTTTTGACCCCAATGATTCTACAACTGCGCCACCAAAACCTAGCATCGGATGCGTGATGTTTTTGTTCCAATCTACTAAAATAGCTTTAGCTTCACTTTCCTTTATCAAAGTCAATTCACTTCCTAAATCAATAAACGCTTTTTTTTCTATTCCATTTTTTAATACGGTTTGCAGATATTTGTTTGAAATGTTGTGGAAAGACGGATCATTAATATTCAAGACAGTTTTACTATCTTTCGAGTCATTAGTTTTAAGGTTACTGGAACGAAAACATTCGGAATCAACGTGACCAACTGCAGAACACTTATTACATTTTTTTATTGGCTTAGGACATTTAGACACAGGATGTCCGTCTTCCTTACAGTTATAACATCTTACATTCTTATTAAATTTATTACCTTGGTGTGCAATATTTTTATTAGGATAACTTTTGTTTACTACCGAGTCTGTTTTCTTTACACTTTTAACATTACGTAAGTAGGACAATAATTTATCAGGATCACTAAACTGAGCAGCCTCAGCTCCAAACCTAACTGATCTGTCATCAATCCCATGTATAATACACTCGATTGCTCTTTTCCCAAATATTTCGCAACGATTAATAAGAGCTATCTTTTCATAAAAATAAGTTTCAAGCGATTCACCAAACCTAGCCCTCTTGCCCAGCATATCAGACAACATCTGTCCATAGTTTTCATCGGCAGGAAAGGCATTTTTTAATTTTTCTTGCCACTCGACCCAATTATACGCTACCGAAGGCAAACCCTCGTACCATCTCTTAGCAATCCCAGTCAACTTTGACAACGCATAATGTACGATCTGTCTGTCTGACCACTCATACATAATACCTATTTCATTAACTTTCGAAATCCACTTAATAATAGTTTGATTTTTCAAAGAAGGATCGAATTCAGGTACTTACATTTGTATTTGAGAAACTATCTTTAACATTATTGTTATTTTTAGATAACCCTTGGATCATATCAGAAATCTTAGATAGCAAATCAACAGAACTGGGAAATGTTCCACAAGTACGTCCAATAGGGCTTCGACTGCGAGTTCTATAGTGACGTTGTCGTTCACGAAAGCGTTCTCGAGAATCACTGAATCGTGTACGATCAGGATCACGAGACATTCTAGCCAAAGTTAATCGTCTAGACGGACTACGATCACGGTTCCTATAAGATCTGTGACGTGACTCACTGCGACGAATCCTGCTGCGGCTTCGGGTTGCGGAATCATTCCTTTCCTCCCCATAGTCCCATCTTCGGTATGGTCGACTCGGACTGCGCTGCTGATGAGCTCGTTCGCTGCGACTCGTCCTGGACTCAGCCGGCGTCATTAGTCGTCGTTGTCGAGAGCGCGATCGCCAATGTTCATCCATAGTTACACTGAAAAACAGTTAAAGTAACGGACATCATACGTTCGGATTTATTTAAATAAGATGAACAAGTATGTGGTAGGTAGGCGAAACTATAGTACGTCCTTGCAGAAGTAACAAAAAATGAATAAAGCAATCGCAGACTACGGCTGTTATTAACACGAGAACAAAGATTAAAAAAAAAACATTACTTAAAAAAGTATACAGTCGAACATAGTACCTCCTCCTTTTTTTTTTTTTTGGAGTCTGTTAAAAAGAGACGATCAATTGCCATTTCCGCCTGGGCATGTACAGTGCTTTTCTCAAAAGTGGGAAAAAGATATTGACATCGAATAATGCAAAAAAAACAAAAACTGCGATTATCTCGAAAACGGTTGAAGATATCGAAAATCTGACTGCGTTTTTAAGAAAGGCACATAAGAATACAATGATATGAGGTGCGTATATATAAGTAATAAAAGTTGCAATAAACCGTACTTCCAGTATAGGCTGGACCCCGCTTTCAGCGTGATGCCTTACTACGCAAGACCAACTCAGTCTGGATGCATGTTTCGATAGACTAGTTGGGGTAGTTTTTGCTTTGTGCGTACACGTCATACTTTGCAGATGTTGACAATATTACCACTGTACCATCCCGCTGTAAGCTGCGCCTGCCGGCGTGGCGATTGAGGCAAAAACCGTTAGTTAGGAGAAGATCTTGTCTATTTTGGTCGTAAGCGTCGAAATAATAATGCAGCTATGTCACAGGGTTCCTTCTTTCATAGTCCCGATCATTCGGCAATCGAAATCGTAAAGGATACTTTAGATTACAATGGATACAATTTTACAATGTAAGCAAGCAGTAACACGAAGGAAGCATTAAAATATTTGATAAAATAAGGATTACCTGTATGTTCACTCCACAGGTTCACTCCCTCTTCTGAATTTAATAACTATCTCCACGGAATAAAACAGAGTATGAACTTTATGACTGTTTATTTCTGTACACTTGTAATTCACATGTAAAACCTTCCTGGTCACAACCTTCCAAATCAAGCGCAAACAAAAAAGTGCCATATGACATACGACGATAAAATCAGGTCTAAAAATCAAGTCCTCTTGGTCGTTTCCCATTGGTCAGTTGATCTTGTCAATCAGAATCCTTCACCAATAGGAAACGAGCAGCGGTGTTGCCATTATACTAAAATAATATAACATAAATAACAGTTGGGTACGTTAAATTAAAAATAACTGTTTAGATCAAGTAAATAGAATAAAGAATTTACATTTTAATATTTTCTTTCAACAACCGACATAAAAATGCTGTTTTTCTTATGAAAATAGTTTGTCAATTGTCATAATTTAATCGCATAATTCTAAATAGTTAACATAATAAAAGGTTTCAGTACAAAAAGCAATCATTTAATTTGGCAAACAAATCATTTATTTAAGCCAGCGACAATGATGCTGGGTCATATTGACCCGAGTGATTTTCAATTAGGCAAATTTCGTAAAAAAACATATTTTAATCGTTCATGGTTTTCTCAGTAGCTGGAGATAAGACCTCAATTCATATGATTTGTACCATAGTGTAGTGAGCAAGCGCCAGTGAAGAATGGTAAAATCCCTTTTCTTTAATTAAAACGGCTACAGCTCCATACATTTTTAGTTCTAAAACAGAAATTATTTTTGTTGACCTTTTGAGGTTGTTGTAATTAAAACCAAATCATAATTTGATATCTAAATGAACTTAAACATTTTGGTACTACAATGACTCCGTGGTCATGCAATAGTTGTTACTTTGTATTTTTGTTATATTTCAGCAGATACCCAGACAATTAAAAAAAAAACATTCGGGTCATATTGACCCCGCGTCATCATCCGCGTTATTTTTTACACGTCATTGGCGCCGGGTTAAACAAAAAAAACTTTTATAATAATATGACGCAGATAAGAAAAAGTTTTTTTATTCACACTTGGTGAGCTCTGGACATGATCTAACCTGATGGTAAGTGAGATGATGATGAAGATGAAGGCGGGCTTTACAAGATTCCCCAGCGCAATGGGGAACTGGCTATCTTATCTTCAAGTCGGAACACATCAATACTGTTAACATTGATGCTTGGCGGTAAAAGTCAGATAAGATGGTGCTAATTGCCCTTCCACCAACAAAACCAAGTCTTACAAAGTTAGACTCAGCCGGGATTTAAACCTGCGACCTCCCGGTGTGAAGGGAATGGACTAACCATTACACCACAAAGGCGGTTAAAAATGTAAGAATTTAACATTGTATTACGTTATAACGTGTAGAAGAATTGGCGCTTCTACTAATCATACTGAACAATTGTAGACAACTTGAGAAAAAAGTTCAAATTTTTTTATTCAAATCGATCAGCTGATTGACCAATTTTGTACATTTTTTTATAGAGGGTAGATTTTATAATTGACTATGGGTTCTTAGGGGAAAGTTATTCAGAACGATAATAGAAATCGCATAGTAGCGATAAGACCGCCTATATGTACAACTTCCTTATAATTATATCCTTTTTTTTTCTCTTATGTTGTGCAATAAAGTGTTTTCAATCAATCAATCAATCAAATCCTAATTTTGTCACACCCTGTATAAGTTCATTAACTAAAGTTGTTCAGTTTCATAAGAAAATACTTAGTTTGCAATTGGGCGAGCGATTTTAATTTATCTTTATTTAATCGTAGTATTGCAAAAACCAGCCAAGAGGGTTGCGTACCACTACACATTTATACGCAACTATGACAACGATACCTATTCACATTACAAACAAATGATATTAACGCAAGCAACAGAAAAAAAATGTTTTTTTTTATCAGTTTAGGCTCCTCTTAATTGGCGAGTTTTTATTATTTGTTGTTAAACCTCCATCATCATATCAGCTGAAGGACGTCCACTGCTGGACATAGGCCTCCCCCAAGGATTTCCACGACGGTCGGTTCTTCGCTAGTTTTGTTGAATCCACTATCGCTTAAATACTTCAAGTCCACCAAGTTTCACGCTTGTATGTACTTACACGTATCACCGTTTTTACGATAGAGTTTACATATTTCTTGTATGGGAGGATCCATTAATTTTTAATTTTAGTTTTGAAGTGAAAACTTCTTTAGCGGCGTTGTGCACTTTTTTTGTAATGGGTAAAAAATGTTAAACTCGCGTCAGGACACGTGACCTGATCGAAAATTCGTAAGACGGATGGAGATTAGACAGCCGGAAGTTATGGATGAAAGTTGATTTTTCTGAGATATCAACTTTTTAATGTAATATAAATTGTCATGTTTGTGTACGATAGCGCAATAAATAAATATTGTATTCTACCACATAAATGATAGTACTTTTATGCTGATAATCAAAGCAATTTGTGCAAAATTATTCCCTAACCATTCCAAAATATCAAAAATGCACAACGTTAATATTCAAGTTTTCACTTCTGCCGGCACTCCCAGAGTGCAACCCGTTTTTTTGATGTGTAACATCTTTGCTCTCGCTTTCCTGCAATTTTTGGGAGTGATTTCGTGAAATGGGACGGAAATGTGTAACATGGGACGGAAATGTGTAACAGGAAGTCGCGAAAGCGCGCACTATTCGATCTGACCAAGTGCGGGTCGGACTCGCGCACAGCAATTTGTGGGAGTGATTTCGTGAAATGGGACGGAAATGTGTAACAGGAAATGCGAACGTTTTTTAATTCTCGAAAACGAAGGTTGACATAGCCATGCCGCCTAGTGTGATGGCAAAGGCAAAGATGACATACTACTATTCGAAGGGTCGGCCCGTGAATGTACGACCCGATAATTAATTAATTTCATTAGTATTTTGTCACATGTTACACATCATATGCGAGTACTGTGGGTCTCGTTTTTTTGTTGTTATAACGGCAATAGAAATACATACTCTGTAAAAACTTCAACTGTTTACCTGTTACGGTTGATTAAATATAGCCCGCTGACAGAAAGACAGACAGCGGAGGCTTAGTAATAAGGTCCCGTTGGTCGCCCTTTGGGTGTATGGAATCATAAAGAGCAAGCAGGCAGAACAAAAAAATAAACTCCCTACTGGAGAATATTCACAGACAGGAATCAGAGCCCTTTGGGTTAGCGAAATCACTCAATATGAAAAAGGGTTCCTAGTTTTTCTTGTTCAAACATATTTCTAGACCTTTTTGAGATAGATTTGTTGCGTCCTCTGAAACATTATTTTGTTAGTTTATTCGTTTCTATCTCACACAGTGTTGTTTTTATAATGTTCCTTTAGGGTATATGTGTTGTCCAAAAGCAAAAATTTCTAAATTGGGCTTTTTATTCCTATATATTTATACCTTTAAACGAAAAATTCTTGCATATAAAGATGCATTTAAAATTCTCGTGTCACAGTGTTAGTTGTCATACCCCTTCGAAATGGCTGGACGGATTTCCATGAATTTTTTTGTGTATATTCATTAGGTCTGAGAATAGGTATAGAAAATTTCTACATATATATATATATATATATATATATATATATATATATATATATATATATATATATATATATATACTAGCTGTCCCGGCGAACTTCGTACCGCCTTACATTACATTACACTGCCCTGCCCTACCCTACACTACCCTACACTACACTACACTACCCTACCCTACACTACCCTACCCTACCCTACATACACTACACTACACTACCCTACCCTACACTACTCTACACTACCCTACCCTACACTACCCTACCCTACCCTATCCTATCTCTCAAGTTGGATCGAACTGCACATGGTGTGCGAATTTTATTATAATCGGTTAAGTGGTTTAGGAGTATATGTGTGTGTGCGGAAGTTATACTCTACACCGTTGCTAATATATACTCATCTTTTGAAAAACGCTATTTTCCGAGATTTTCGCACTGAAAATATGCCGCGCAAAGGGTAGCGTATTTTAAAATGTTTTTAACGGGTCTGGGTACTATGCCCCGAGCAAAGCTTGGTCGCCCAGGCACTACCTATAGTGATTTTGTTTTGATTTCGGGGAGATGAGTCTTTTGGCGGTAAAGTACTGATACACCAATGTACAATGCCAGTCGACGGGGCCCCATTTCGTGGGGCTCCTTTCTAAGGTAGCACCAGACATGCTGAACAAACTTAACCTTGTAACGCGGTAACGTTACAAGTTTAAGTTTGTTTGTTTGTCATAATTGTTTATTGTGTGACGAATGTTATAATTTTATCTGACTACCAACATCGCGTGTTTGTGTGAAGTTTTAAGTGCCGTGATATTTACCTTGCTTTGTAATATTTACCTTGTTTTGGACAGACACAGCTTGTTTGTACCTAAACTCACCGCGCTTGAGATGTTAACATCGTATTATAAAACCGCGAATTGAACATCCGCTAAGTACTTCCCTGGTGGCCTAAAGTTACGTATCTTTATCGGCCGTTATTCTGAACGCGCATGTGTTTTATCGAATATTAGTATTAGATGAGGCCCATAGTAAGTGAACATGTCTCAGTTCCGTAAGTCATCCATCACTGGTAACACAAACTGATCAAAGAACTTAATCTTGAGACACTAAGGCGTTTGGGAGATAAATAGACGAATCCAACTCGGCTGGGCAGCGTTCGGGAAGCTTAGCAGTATCTTCACTGCGAAGCTTCCCGAACGCTGCCCAGCCGAGTTGGATTCGTCTATTTATCTCTTTCTCAAAGTTGGACTCTACTCATAAAGTTGAACAAAGTTTCAACTAACTTTAAAAAAGAAGGAGTCTCTCAATTTGAGGCCCATAGTAAGTGACCATGTCTCATATCCGTATGTCATCCATTACTGGCAACACACACTAGTCAAAGACCTTAGTCTTGAGACACTAAGGAGTTTGGGACTTGAATATACTGCGAAGCTTCCCGAACGCTGCCCAGCCGAGTTGGATTCGTCTATTGATCTCTTTCTCGAAGTTGGACTCTACTCATAAACTTGAACA
Source organism: Coleophora flavipennella (assembly GCA_947284805.1). Classification (NCBI taxonomy): domain Eukaryota; kingdom Metazoa; phylum Arthropoda; class Insecta; order Lepidoptera; family Coleophoridae; genus Coleophora; species Coleophora flavipennella. Next base: position 7,330,463 of record OX369280.1, on the reverse strand, counting down.
ACGTTTCAACCAATTTTGATAAAGAAGGAGGCTCTCATATTGACCGTATGTTTATTTCAACTGAGTTAAAAAGGAGGAGATTCACAGTTTATGAACCGATTTTCATGATTATTTATGCTGCTAAGTTGGTCCCATATACATTTTTATCAAAATCGGTTCACCACTTCTAAGGAAATTAATAAGAACCATAAAATTTATCAAAATTATTATACTTGTTTGTTGTGATTGATGTCAGTTTTTTAACGTTTTTAGGGTTCTCAATTATTGTAAGTATGTTAAACGATTTATTTTCCGATTGAGTACCGTTTTTGAAGATTATTTTTTTAATTCATAGGTTATGCAGGGCTCCAAATTTTATCATAATCTGTTTGTACTTTTTTGCAATTTAACAAAAAAAAACACGTAGCCAAATTCGGTACTTGTCTACCAGTCATCTGACTTACTTTTTATGAGTGATCAAAAATGAGGATTTGTATTAAAAATGTTTGAAATATTGAACTATGACGTCATATTATTTCATGGCCGTTGACGTACTATTTATGTTTTTGTTAAATTGAAAATGAGTCAGTTTTTTTGGAAATTGCAGAAGGAGTTCTATTTCGTGAACTTCATCTCAGAATTTATTTTTGATGCTGTCAAGTACCCATATGTACTTGTTAGTTGAGCGTTTCCAATTAAATTGTACGCCATTGCTAAAATCTCAAGAATACTTTTCATTTCGCTGGGTGTAGGCCTATAAACGATAATTAGCAACGCAAAACAAGTTAAAAACGATAATTATCGACGCAAAACACGTTAAAAACTATCATTAGTAACGCAGAACACGTTAAAAACGATAATTAACAACGCAAACACCTTAAAAACGATAATTAACAACGCAAAACTTGTTTAAAACGATAATTAACAACGCAAAACATATTAACATCCTACTGCAATCGCAACAACTCAGTATAATTTATTCCGACCCACATTTTCTATTTTTGTCATTTAAAAAAGTAATTGATCGATTTTCATCCCTTGAGACTTAACCTATCAATTAAAATAATAATAATTAAAATTGGTTGCGTATCGGTGAACATACATTAAAAGGGCTTACTAATTGAAAAAGAACAAACGTTTTTAAAAGTCGGTTAAAAATTCAGTAAATTTTCTTGCGATTTTATCAAACTTAAAAAAATAAATTAAAAAAAAAACTAGTGAAAAAATTTGAAGAGTGGAATTGCCAAATAAAAGGTGAATCTTATAAGAGGTTACGGGTTGATTAAAATAGCCCTTTATATCTAACTTGAGGCAGCTTCAGAAGTTTTGACATTAGAATCGGCCGTTAACCCTAAAACTTACACCAATCTGGGCATCACCCCGTGTGTAAAATGTGGCTTAACCCTTCTAGAATAATTATCAGGGAAGCGACTCGTGCCGCAGCAAGGGAGTTGTTGCTCTTGAATGTATTCTGTATTTATTGAGGGTTATTGGACACGAAGTCATACCTTGGCAAACATCTACAACAATATTTATTTATTTTGGTTACATTGTCCTTGTTTTTAGCAAATTAATAAAATAACAATAAACATTACCACGAAGCTGACTAAAAACAAATTGCAAACAAAATAGGTACGGTAATTAAACCTTTCTACGAACGAATGCGTCATAGAAGAACTAGGGTTGCGATCATAAAATAATATGTAATGATATTTCGTTCATTAATTAAGTGCGAATTTATCCGTATTAAATAAGAGTAAAAAGGTTAAGCAAAAAGACTGAAACTTTTTAGGGTTCCGTACACCAACGGGACCCTATTACATCCGTCTGTCTGTCAGTGGGCTGTGCTTCATAAACCGCAGTAGGTAGACATTTAACATTTTCACAGATTATGTGCTTCTGTTGCCGCTATGACAACATCATTACAGCTCATATACGTCCCCACCGAGGGGCTCGAGCCTACCCTGAATCAGGGCGATTAGGCCTTAGTCGACCACGCGGGCCCAGTGCGGGTTGGTCGACTTCACACACAACCTTCGAGTTTCTTCGCAGGCGTGTGCAGGTTTCCTCAAGATGTTTTCCTTCACCGTTAAAGCAATTTATAAAAGACAAATATATGACAACAAATAAAAGAAAATAATAAAAAAAAATCGGAAGAGTCGGAAGCGTCGGTGGCTCAACCGGTAACGACTCGGTCCTCCTAACCAGAGGTGCCGGGTTCAAATCCGGACGGCCAATGTACTAATGAGTTTTTAGAAACCTACGTACATATATTCATCGATTGCTTTAACGGTAAAGGAAAATATCGTGAAGAAACCTGAAAAGAAACTCGAAGGTTGTGTGTGAAGTCGACCAACCCACACTGGGCCCGCGTGATCGACTAAGGCCCGATCGCCCTAATTCAAGGTAGGCTCGAGCCCCTCGGTGGGGACGTATATGAGCTGATATGATGAATAAAAAAATCAAAGAGTGTGTATTTCTAATACCGCTTTAATAACCAATAATAAAAAAGTAATGTTTATTGTTACTGTACACGAAACGTGATTTTTTTATTGTACGAAGGTACGGAGCCCTTTGTTTACGAGTCCGACTCGCACTTGGCCCGGTTTTTTAAAACCTTTTCAATAAACTTTTTTGTAGCTTCTTTTCCTTAGAAAATAATTTGCAGATTTAGGTGTAATTTTTATTATACTTAAAAAACGGCCAATTGCGAGTCGGACTCGCGCATCGAATGTTTTGTACCACCATACCTCTGAGTATGGAACTCAACATCAACACAAAAAGACAAATTTAATTTAAATCCATCAAAGACCGACTGTAATTAGAATTCTATTCGACGTACGAAGGTCGCGGGTCCGATTCCCGGCGGGGTCAATTTTAAGACTCGGTTTGGTTGGTGGTAGGGCATTTTCTAAGCCCGCCTGGCTAGCTACCACCATCTTATCTAAGTCTTGCCGCCAAATATCAATGTTGATATCATTGGTGTGTTCCGACATGAAGATAAGATAGCCAGTTCCCCATTGCGTTGGGAATCTTGGTAAGCCCGCTTTCATCTTCGGCAACATCGTCACTTACCACCAGGTGAGATGTTGTCAGGGGTTTACCAATTGTGAATAAAAAAAAATAAAAAAAAAGTACGAGGCACAACTCATACGTGGCTGGTTATACACTATGATGACACTATGTTCCAAAATTTAATGTGTTACTGTTTTTACGATATACTGGATGTGTATAAGTTAATCTATAACAGACTTCCAGCAAATATGAGCGAGTTACCCTTGATTCGATTTAAAACTACCTTGCATATGGCTGACTCAGCGTAATTTTTATTCAATTCAAGAATTTCTAGAACATAAATTGTAAATCTAATTTTATAAATAAATAACATACCTATATGTAAAAAATAATTGTATTCAATGATATATAAAATGTGTTAGACATATAATGTTTGCATGCTATATTTTATGGCTGAATTGGCGCTCTAAATTTATGCAGCTATACCTTCTTATAATGTTACCCAATTCAAGGCAAATAAAGATAATTTCATTTCATTCGAGAAAAATACAAAAATAAATAAAAACATGTGGGCATCCCTTTACTTTTTTTAATATTTGTTATTTTTATTATCTAAAAAGAAGCCGCCATAATAACACATAATGTATAGTGTGAAAATTTCAACCAGCTACGTAAAAGTTAAGAAGGTTCAAAATATACAGCCCTTTAAAGGTAGGACAGACAGACTGATCCACGGACGAACGGCTTAGTAATGTAATAGCAAAGAATATTATATAAGTACTTACATACGGTACGAGCACTCCCTGCCGATCTCTAGATTGCGACCTCACTCCCTAGTCACCCAGATTGATGCAGATTGGTTACAGTTTGGTTGTCGAACGTATAGGATTTCGCCGCCATTTTGTATGTTCCGTCATACCTTTTTTGAAATGTCATTACTGGCATTGTATGAAGTGTCCAGGGTGTGGTAATAGGGTCCCGTTGTTATCCTATAAGTACGGAACCTTTCAAAAAATTAAGATCTCGCTATTTGGGTAGCATTTAAAATTTGTTATAGGTATATAATATATTAAATGGTCTAGACAACTAAGATAGTTTTATAAACGCGTGGAGTTTAACAAACCGTGTAGGTAGGTAGATGCGCAGTGCAAAGTTTACAATGATTACTAACACACCGAGCTGTCTGTAAACACGATACATACGTCACGACCAGTCTTATCAATCAGTGTTCTCGCACGTGTCCGCGACTATATAAAACAGCGAGCAATTCGCTCATACATCACTAATCACCCAGGTTTTGCAACAATTCACATCACAACTCAGTTGGAGAATGATACAATATAGCAGAAAAATTTCTGCTTTGTATTGCCGTAAAGTTTCCGGGTGAAGCCCTGGCCAGTAAACTCGAAAAAAAAAACCAAATCAGATTTCTAAACTTTTTGGAAAGTCAGCGTCTTTTTGAATTGAAATCTCCTTTGAGAAAGAAAAGAAGAATACCATGGATCGTAAACAGTTGATTGGAAGTGCGACGCGTTACATCGCTGGAAGGCACGCCTTGCAAACCACATATTGGAGGAAGCCTGTGGCGGGAGGCAAGGGCATGGTGAAAACTACAAGGATGACTTTCTTCGGAAAAAACGAAGGTCCCAACAAAGTTGACAGTGCGGAAATGTTCGCGAAAGTAAGAGAAAGATACGCGTAAACAAAATTTAACGTAGGTTTACGTAGTATTTAATTCCTCTACCACAGTCTGTGATAGTTAAAATTAATAATGTACCAGTGTTACAAATTGTGTTAAATTAATATTATTGTTGAAAGTAAAATTGTTTGTTGAGGTAAGCAATTAATGTTCGAAAAGATGCACGAATAAATATCTGTTTTATCATAAAAAGCTATAATTTTATTTTAACCCTTAGTAACTTAGCTTATAAATTAATTTGATAAACCCTGATTAAAGATGTTGACTGCTATTAATTTTGAGTAACTTTTGATTATCTGTCAAAAACGAAATTTTGTTTTAAAAATGTATAAAATAGCAAAGGGAGAGTCATCGTGGTTCTAATTTTGTGTGTTTTTTAAAAAACTAAAGAATAAAAGGTAAACAAAATAAGTAAAGTTTTTTTTAAATTTCAGGTGCAGGGCAATTTGCGAAATAATATTTTATAGTATATTTTTGATGCAATCAACATCCCCATTGTAAAATTCAGGCTTGTAAAAACAAATCAGGGTTTATTAATAACTAGCTTTTGTCCGCGGCTAGCTTCGATGACTAGATTTGAGGGGGAATGGCGCGCGAACCGCAAGCGAAGAATGAAAATCAGGCCTACACCGAAGCGACAAGAAAAACATTTACAATCAGAGATTTGTTACCTCCCCTTATATATATAGCATATCTCTGTTTACAATGTTGAAATCATGTCAATCCGTTGCTCCTTTGCGACGCCCACGCGGACGCGATGTTTTTTTTTTCATTCACAATTGGTAAACCCTTGACAACATCTCACCTGGTGGTAAGTGACGATGTTGCCGAAGATGGAAGCGGGCTCACCAAGATTCCCCAACGCAATGACGTGCTCGAGCCTGGAAATAAGTTTTCCCCAGATCCCTCGGGAACTATCTTGGGCAATATAAGTCTTTCTCATCCCCTTAACCATCTCTGTGCAAAATATCACAAAAACCCGTTGCTCCTTTGCGATGTTAAAAATCAACAAAAAAACTTTTTTTTTTAGTTTCTTCAGAAAGTGTTTCGGATTATGCTATTTTCATGAGATAAAAAGTAGTCGTTGTCCTTCCTTATGACACAGGCTATTTGCATGCTAAATTTCGTCAAGATTGGTTAAGGAGTTAAAGCGTGAAGAGGTAACAAACAAAAAAACACATTTTCGCATTTATAATATTACTAGCTGATTCCCGCGGCTTCACCCGCGTGGACCACATTTCTATGACTCTTCGAGGGTGCGCAGTGCGCGAGCCGCAAGCGGCTCGCGAGCGTGGTAAAAAGTAGCCTATGTCTTAACCCAGGTCCTAATCTGTCTACCTACTAAATTTCAGCCAAATCCGTTCAGTAGTTTTTGCGGGAAAGCGTAACAGACAGACAGAGTTACTTTCACATTTATAATATTACTAGCTGTTTCCCGCGGTTTCACCCGCGTGGACAACGTTTCTATGACTTTTCGAGGGTGCGCAGTGCGCGAGCCGTAAGCGGCTCGCGAGCGTGGTAAAAAGTAGCCTAGGTCTGAATCCAGGTCCTAATCTGTCTACCTACCAAATTTCAGCCAAATCCGTTCAGTAGTTTTTGCGGGAAAGCGTAACAGATAGACAGAGTTACTTTCACATTTATAATATTAGTAGGGAAGTAGGGATAGTAGGGACGAGTAAGTAAGGATTACTAGGTCCGCCCGCGTGGACATCGTTTTTATGACTATCTTGAAGGTGAGTGGTGCGCGAGCCGCAAACGACTCGCGAGCGTGGACATGAGCTTCTCCAGATCCCTCAGGAACTATATCAGGCTATTCTGATTGGAAATCTATGTCACTTCCCACCCTCTCAACCAATTCTATAAACAAATCACTTCAATCCGTTGCTCTGCTGCGACGCCCAAGTGCGCGAGCGTGGAAATGAGTTTTACCCAGATTTTTATCAGATATGGTAATTAGTGAATTATGACATTTTCCACCTTTTTTACTATCTCTGTGCAAAAAATCACAACAATCGATTGATCCGCTGGAATGTAGAAAAAATAACCAAAAAAGCGTATTATTTCCAGTTCGGACTTTGCTATTTGTATACGGAAAAAAAAATTGCCTATGTCCTTCCCAGTGCCACAGGCTACCTGCATGCAAAAATTCATCAATATTGGTCAAGGTGTTGAAGCGTGAAAAGGTAACAAAACAAACAAACAAACACATTTTGACATTTATAATATTAGTAAGTATTACTAAGGACAGTTCATTGTTTGGCTAGGGCAGAAAGTGATCGATTCGCACTTTCTCCCGAGGTAAATAACACTTAATTGCTACACTTAAGTGGCAGTGGGCGGGACACATTGCTCGTAACACCGTTGGGGCAGTAAAGTTCTTGAGTGGCGACCACGCACCGGAAAACGTAGTGTAGGGAGGCCTCCCACTCGGTGGACCGATGACCTGGTGAAGGTCGCGGGAAGCCGCTGAATGCAGGCAGCGCAGATCCGGTCGTCGTGGAAATCCTTGGGGGAGGCCTATGTCCAGCAGTGGACATCCTTCGGCTGATATGATGATGATGATGAATAACACCTAAGAAAACAAAAGAGAATTGGTACCTTGGTCGATTCGGATGAGGGTAAAGACGGCTTTCCGCACGCTCATACCGTGCGAAATAGATTTTCATATATTTTTCCGCATGCATATTTTTATGGCATAATAAAGACGTTTTTTGTCCCTAAGAGGAACTAAGATAATTCTGTTCGCCAGTCACTTTACATTTTTGAATCAAATGTCGTGTATATTTGGCACAAAAATAGTCAACTATTTTGAAGTGAAAACTTCTTTAGGCGCGTTGGGCATTTTTTGAGATAAGAAAAAACCATTGAACACTCGATACCGTCACCGACACCGAGTCAGGGACACTCGCAGGGTCAAAACTTTGTCAACCTAGTCGTTCGCCAGGAACAATCGGAGGGTCAACTTAAATACAAAACTGTAAAAAAAAACCACTTCTGTCGGCACTCCCGTAGTGGTTAGGTTTTTTTATCTACAACTAGCTTTATCCCGCGGCTCCGCCCGCGTGGACATCGTTTTATGACTGTCTTTAAGGGTGATTAGTAAATTATGTCGTTTCCCACCTACTCAACCATCTCTGTGCAAAAAATCACAACAATCGAGTATTTTTTTAGTTCCCTCAGGAACTGCATCAGATTATGCTATTTTTTCGGAATAAAAAGTAGCCTATGTCCTTCCCAGTGACACAGGCTACATGCATGCCAAATTTCATAAAGATTGGTCAAGGCGTTGAAGCGTGAAAAGGTAACAAACAAACAAACACATTTTCACATTTATAATATTATTATAGTAAGGATTGGTAAGCCCTTGACATCATCTCACCTGATGGAAGTGAAAATGATGCCGAAGATGGAAGCGGGCAAGTCGAAGATTTACAAGTACAGTAGGTATGTTAGGAAAATAGAACGCATTTTAAACAAATACAGGGTTTTGGTAAAAATGGAACAAAATGAAACACATAAAGGTGTAAAGTAAAATAGAATACATAGTTATGTAAATACAGGTATGTTAGGAAAATAGAGTATATTTTATGTAAATACAGGTTGTTTGGAAAAATAGAATACTTTTGTAAGAATACAGGACGTTAGGAAAAATAGTACACTTTTATACAAATACAGGACGTTAGGAAAATAGTACATTTTTATACGAATACAGGACGTAAGGAAAATAGTAAACTTTTATACAAATACAGGATGTTAAGAAAAATAGAACAGTTTTACACAAATACAGAATGTTAGGAAAATTAGAACAGTTTTACACAAATACAGGACGTTAGGGAAAATAGTTATACAAATCTGTGACACCTTAAGGGCCGCCAGGAGACTCGAGTTTCCATACAAACGTAGTTCCGCTTTAATACAAAAACTACATGCCGGATTAAATCCAAACTTTGTAAATATATTGAGTAGACACATATCGATTTTTGTAATTAGTATTCATCGTAGTAAATATTAACGTAACTAAACGAAGGCTTAAATTAGTTATGTACTGAAAGTTTGAAACTCCTCTTATTTTTTTCGTTTTATCGTAAACTAATTACAAACATCGATATGTATCTCCTCAATATACATAATTGCAAAGTTGGGATTCAATCTGGCATGTAGTTTTTGTATTAAATCGGAACTACGCTTGTATGGAAACTAAAGCCTCCTGGCGGCCCTTAAGGCGTCACAGATTTGTATAACTATACAGAATTCCAGCTTTACAGTGGTAATAAGTATTTGATGCTGCGACATGCCGACATACAGAAAGAGGTCGGACTACTGTATAGATTCTTACACACTATGCGTGGTCCGACATGCACTTAGCACTTTTCAACCGGCCTCCAAAAAGGAGGAGGTTCTCAATTCGACTGTATTTTTTTAAACGACTCCAAAAAAAGGAGGTTCACAGTTAGACCTGTAAGTATGTATGTTTGTCCGCGATTATCTCGCGTTTGGCTGAACCGATTTTAATGCGTTGTTCAGAAAAGTATTTGTTACACTTAGGAGAAGGTTTTGGTATTTTAACCGACTTCATTGAAGTCGTTTTTTAGGTTTTTTAAACTTATATTTTTTATGTTCGTTACCTCAGAACTTTTGACTGCGCGAAACGATTTTGACGATTCTTTTTTTGTTTGAAAGCTATAGTTCTTCCCGTGTAGTTACATATAAATTTTTACAAAATCGGTGTAGTATAGAAAATTAACAAAAACCAAAAATAATAATTCAAAATTGTACTAAGTTGTTGCTATGGAAGTCGGTTTTGTAACGTGTTTAGCATTTTCAATTATCAATAATAATTGAAAACGCAAAGCATTTCCGTAGCAGCTTGGACAAAAATGCTTTCAAATGTATTTACAGTTGTTATCCTTTACAGGTTGCTATTTCAACTGATTCTCGTGAAATTTTGTGAGCAGGTTCGATTATTATCGAATAAATGTTCTTTAACCGACTTTACTGGGCTGATGACCTGGTGAAGATCGCGGGAAGCTGCCTGTATGTGGGCAACGCAGGACCTTACGTTATTCGGCTGATATGATGATGATAATGAATTAAATTTATTTTTTTGTCGATTCAGTATTTGAAAATTTTTCAAAATTGAAAATGTAGAATCCATTTGAAAAATTCGCGAGGTCAACTAGTTTGAATTCTTCTACGAGTGTTTCTGAAACGTAAGTAGGTACCTATATATCATCTTTCAATTTTTCCCCATACCAATAAAGATCATATTATTCGTGGTTATTTAAGGGGCGGCACCCCTCAAAACTGAGTTTGGTGTTTCGTGAAAATACGTTAACAAACATTTATGTTTTTGTATAAAAATTGTACCATTTGCTTTTTAAATTAGGAAGTGTAATATTATCAAGGAAAAAATCAGTTAAAATTTATAAGGACATCAAAAATTACCCAATGGCAATATCATTTTAACCGTCTCCGTGGCGTAATTGTTAGCCCATTCGCTTCACACCAGGAGGTCGCGGGTTCGCGTCCCAGTGGGGTCAACTTGTAAGACTCGGTTTGGTTGGCGGTAGGGCATTTTCTAAGCCCGCCTGGCTAGCTACCACCATCTTATCTAAGTCTTTCCGCCAAACATCAGTGTTAACAACATTGATGTGGTCCGGCTTGAAGATAAGATAGCCAGCTCTCCATTGCGATGGGGAATCTTGGTATGCACGCTTCCATCTTCGGCATCATCGTCACTTACCATCAGGTGAGATGATGCCAAGGGCTTACCAATTGTGAATAAAAAAATCTTGGGAATCTTGGTATGTCCGCTTCCATCTTCGGCATCATCGTCACTTACCATTAGGTGAGATGATGTCAAGGGCTTACCAATTGTGAATAAAAAAATATCCCGTCAATAGAAATTTTTATTTATTTGCAAACTGAACACAAAAAGTAATATTATACTGCAATTTTTTTTATTTTTTTTAATGTTATACTGCATCTCTTTGGCTAACGATAGGTATCAATTTTATTTAGAACCATGAAGGTTGGCAATATTTTTTCACAAAACGCCGAAACCAATAAGGGGTGCCAACCCTTAACGACCTTCCACTTATTGTTATGAAATTTATTAAGAGGAAGTTAGTTATAAGTTGTAGGGATAAACAATACATAGATAGTAGTTTATTGGAAATATGAAGCGCAAAACATCTCCAGTAATTAGCAGTAAATGGTTCTTAGAACTGGATAAGTATTCTTATAACTTTTCGAAACCCACTATTATGAGCCCGCTGGAGTTCATAAATCCCATACAAACGAAGTGTTTGATTCATTTGTTAACCAAACAACCGATTCTGAAATAATTTTATATCGTTAATAGCATGACGTATATCTGTGTCAGTATCGCATAACTTTTTTGAAAAACGAAACAGGAATCCATTATTAACCAATAAACTTGTTTTCAGTTTTTTATCTTGAAAACATGTTTATTGATTTAAAATGGATTCCTGTTTCGTTTTTCAAAAAGTTATGCGATACCGACACAGATATACGTCATCCGATTATCAATATAAAAATATTTCAAAATCGGTTGTTTGGTTAACAAATAAATCAAACAATAAGTTTGTATGGGATTTATGAACTTCAGCGGGCTCTTATGACAGAGCAATAGAAACAATACTAGTCATTAAAATTACGTTTTATGCTTTTTGCCTGTCTAAAGTAGACAATTTGTTATTAAAACTTGCAGCCTCGGCGCGCCCTCCTTACGACTACACGATTTACGAGATGGAAGTCTAGGAGGGACTGGTAAGGTTCGACTAAATAATTTACAAATTTTATAAAGTGTACTACCATGACGGAATTTATTAGGGCTGGTAACAACCCTTAAATAAAATGAGACAAGAGACACGAAGAAAACCTAGAAAATCAGTAGTACTTGGGTAAATGTCAAATTCAGAAGTCAGGAGTTGGAATAATAATGCGAAAAAACATACAAAAATAAATTGTACAGCCACGTTGTGCATACTTTCTCGCGAAGCCTTCACCGTTTGGCGTAGTCGGGTATACACAAAAGAACAATAAACATTACGCTTACCTAGTTACAATAAAAGAAGGTGTGCTAGAATGGATGAAAATTTTACCCAGTACAGTAGGCCTTGTAAAGATTACTTATTCACTCATTAAAACCTTTAGAGCAATTTATGAGAAAAAGTATTCAACGGCTTGGATTTTGTACTATGGTTACTATGGTGGCAACCCTAAAAACTCAAGATAAAAAAACGCCTGGAGATATAAAAACAACATTGTGCTAACCCAAATCCGACTAGTAATTTGGGCACTAGAGCACTGGACGGACGCACTTACACACACACACACACACAAACACACACATATCTCTATGTCTATGTATATAAAATTCTCGTGTCAAAGTGTTGGTTGCCAACTCCTCCGAAACGGCTTTCACGGATTTCCATGAAATTTCCTGTGTATATTCGGTAGGTCTGAGTACAGGTATAAAAAATATTCACCGGGATATGAGCGGGCAAAGCGCGGAAACAGTTAGTAACAGTAAAAAAGTGATGTAAAAACATATTGAAAATCAACTAAAAATTAAGTTTTCGTCACAAACCTTTGCAATTTATCTAATAATGAAAATGCATACTCTTAGGGAGTCAATACAAATGGTATAGTAGGTATGAACTTAGGAAGGTGTGAGTTACAAGTTACAAGTCATGATAAAGTTTGGCCGCATGATGGAAATAGTTTATTAGACTGTCCTTAAATGGTATTGAGGAAGGAGGGGGGGGGGCAAACTTTCCCTAGCAAAAAATCAAAATGGCGACCATTTAATATTTTTTTTGTCAATAATGTATTATTTTTAAAGCAAAATAAACCACCAAACAGGTGAGCGAGTAGATTCACAAACATTGACATCGGCCCTTAAACCTGCCCTCGCGAACGTTTTCCTTCAAAACGTTGTTATACTAATTTAGTTGGCCATGATTGACATGGAGCGGCGTAGCCCACAGTTACTGCTAACGGGCTCCTTCTATAGAAAATATGTGGAATATTAATTTATATAAAACTTTGGTCATCACGAACCTTTTTGATAAATGTTACAGTTGATGAGAAAAATGGGCTACAACATGCTAGTTTTATTTTAAACCAGCAAAAATGAATATGAAAACCGGCCAAGTGCGAGTTGAACTCGCGTGGAGAGGGTTCCGTACAATACCAAAGTCAAATATAAAATATCACATTTGAAATCCTCACAGTAAGATGCAAGTTATTTTTTTTTATTTTTAAACATTTGAGTTTATTTGGCTGCACCTCACCTGATAGTAAGCGCCGATGCAGCCGAGGATGTAACACGCAAGCTCAAAAAGTGAATATTCACTCTCGTATTGAAGATTACTAAGTTTCACGAATCGGGGAATACAGACGCCGGAAAGGAATTTCACCCCTTAGCCGTTCGCATGATGAACGAAGAAGCAAAACGCTACGTGTGTTCAGGTGGAATATTGACGACAAAGGGGTGGAACCGCCCTCCGCACGTGGTCGTCCGAAGATGAAATGGAGAGGGAGAATGAGGTCGTGAAGCTCCAGGACACACTGTCCGAAATGAATCCTGTAGAACACCGATAGACAGGCGACTTTGTGGAGATGCTCGAGGCTTTGGAGCCTGTTTGATACGAGTTCCTCGTCGCCCATGAATATAGAAGGCAAGGCATATAGCTGGTAACGAGCCGATCCGTCCCACAAGTGAGAGCAGAGTTAACTACTACTAGCGCAATCTAGTGGTGTTTTAGTGAAATGATTTTTATTGAAAGATGCAAGTTATTTTTGTTATTTTTAAAAATTTGCTTGCGTTTGGCTGTATCTCACCTGTTGGTAAGTGCCGATGTAGCCGAGGATGTAACACGCAAGCTCAAAAAGTGTCTATCCACTCTAGTCTGAAGATTACTAAATTGTACGAATCGGGGCATACAGACGCCGGCAGGGAATTCCACTCCTTGCCCGTTCGTATAATGAACGAAGAAGCAAAACGCTTTATGCGTAAAGGTGGAACATCAACGACAAAGGGGTGGAATCGCCCTGCGCACCTGGTCGTTTGATTATGAAATGAAGAGGAAGAATGAGGTCGTGAAGCTCTAGGACACACTTTCCGAAATTAATCCTGTAGAAAACCGATAGACTATTTTCTATTTTAACTAGAACTATTTTCCGTAGGTGAACGTATTATATTGAGTTTACCACTTTTTTTCAATTGATAGAATTCTTATAGATTTTTCTGCTATCTATAAGCAATGAACTATATTTTGTGTTTTTTTCAAAATTTTAGGCTCTGTTATTTCGGAGGACAGGAGGGGAATTGTCAATTTTCGTCTTCCTTCATGAATAAAATCAATACAATACGTATATAAACTATTTATTTACAATATAAACAAAAATAGATTTAAAATCCTGATAACGAGCCCTTTCATTTGATATATGACGCAATAAGATTTCCAAAACTTTTTTTTAAAATTTTCTTATTTGTCCCCCTTCATTTTAAAAAAAAATATGTATTTACTTTGCACACCTGTGTTTGGGTCATAGGATCACACTATCCTATTAAATTTCACCTGATTTGGTCCAGTAGATTCGGAGCAAATTGGCTTGGACAGACAGACAGACGCACGAGTGATCCTATAAGGGTTCTGTTTTTTTTGTACGGAACCCTAATAAGTATGAATGTAGTGGTTAAATTTAGATACACTTTAACTGCGCTTCCGTATCTTGAATGATTGCCTAAATTAAGTGATGTTGGCTCTGATACTTTCTTGGATGGACAATCAAAACCGCAAGGGGCTATTTGTTATTGAACGCTTTCGTGTTTGAGAGAGCGCGTTTAACCTTTGGTCCCGGCTGTTATCGATTGATGGTATTCATGATAAAGTCATGTCAAAGGAGTTCTCAAAGCCGGCTTGATCAACTTTTCATGATCAGAAAGAAGAAAGCATTTTACAATCATAAATAACCATTAAATATATTTATAAGAAGAATGGTTTACCAGTTGAGGATTAAAAAAAACAAAAATTTTTCATTATTTTAATATATTCAAAAATTTATGATAAACTCATTTCAGGGGTAAAACAATGAAATAGCACTGATTCCACAAAAATAAAATTTCGCATTACTAAGCTGCCAGCAAAGAAATGGTATCCAAAAGATAATTAGTGAGGTCAGGAGAAAATGACTGAATAATGAAATACAATCAAATTATTACCAAAGAGATAATCATAGCTTACATTTGAAGATTATACATACATAATTAACATTGAATTCCAAGTCCTTCAAGACAATGACAATGCTAAAATAAACTGTTTACGTGGGAAAACTACCGAGAAATAACTCAAGAGAACAAAAAAAATTCACAAAAGTAATTATTCTTGATATTCTGTTATGATGTGAGGCTATTTCTTCGCAAAACGTTGATTTTACCGCTATAACTGTAAGAAACAAAGTTGTCGATAATTTTATGTTGAAATTTTTTGTCTTTCACATATTCACTGTAGCTCATTTATATAGTTTTAGATTTTTATGGATACATTTTTTTTAAGTAACATAGCCGACATTTTTTTTATAGAAATAATTTGGCCCGCCATCAAAATTGTTAAAGGGCATCAGATACAAAGATATCAACATATATGGAAACTTTATCATGACTTGTAACTCCCGTGCTATTATTATATGGGGATTCACACCTACTATAACGATACCTGGCACTCGAAAATCCATCAAGCCGTTTATGCTACAGGTTCAGCCAAAAAGCAGACATACATACATACATCATCTTATCACCAGAAAGACGTCCATTGCTGAACAAAGGCCTCCCACCAAGGATTTCTACAACGACTGGTCTTCATCAGATCCTCAGTGCAGGCCTTCCTACGCTACGCCATTTTAGAACTTTTTTACGGCCATCTATTCTACTAGCTATGTTCCCTGCCCACAGCCACTGAAGTAAAGCAATTTTGAGAGCTATGTCGGTTATTTTAGTTCTCCTACGGATCTCCTCGTTTCTGATTCAATCACGCCCTTTAAGTAACCTTCAGCCTTCTTATGAGGCCCATAATAAGCGACCAAGTTTTGTACATCATCACAAGGAACACACACTGGTCAAAGACCTTAGTCATGAAACTGCGGTGTTTGAAAGTGAAGATATTGCAAAGCTTCCTGAACACTTCCCACTCGAGTTGGATTCGTCGATTTATCTCTTTCTCGAAGTTGGACCTACCCAAATAAACTGTTTATCCCAGGTATACATATTCGTCAACAACTACGTGTGTAGAGTTTACAAAGTGAGTGGGTTCGACACGGACATACATACATACAAACATACACCACAAAACATTACCCTCTATCTTGGACGGTCGGATAAAAATATTTAAAATAGCTGTTTTATCATTTTATGATTTAAGGTTTATTTTAAAATTTTAGTAGGAGAGAAATTTGGCGAATAAAAGGTATTAAGTTGATAATGTTTTTGACCACGTAAGAAGTGACGAAAGGCGTCGGTGGCGTTACGCCTAGGCCCGCTACCTTCTGTCAGGGAGGTCGTGGTTCGAATCCTGCCACATACCAATGTGTTTTCTTATTTCGAGTTCATATGTAAGTTTATCCGACGCTCTTACAGTGAACGTAAACATCCTAAGGAAACCTGCACACGCCTGTGAAGAAACTCGTAGGTTGTGTGTGAAGTCGACTAAACCGCACTGGGCCCGCGTGGTCGACTAAAGCCCGATCGCCCTTATGCAGGGTAGGCTCAAGCCCGTTGGTGGGGATGTATAATTGTATATGAGTTGATATGATAAAGCAGTGACAGTATATTATTGAAGTAACAAGACTTAAGAAGCAGTAAACTAACGGACTTCTTTGTCAATGTGCCTAATGATGACGCTCTACTCTCGCAATACAAAGGAAAATACATTAATGGTTTATCTTTCATATACGTAAACAAAGCGTAGCCTCCCACACCAATTTGTCATATTCTAACTAACATAGTTTGCCGCTATTTCGTAAGGTAATTGGAGAATCGAAATCTTCTTCGTTAATCCTTTTAGATGCAAAATGATGCCCTTTGAAACGAGGGCTGTGGGTTCGATCCCCACCCAGGGCCAACATTTGTGTGATGAGCAGATTTGTTTGCTCTGTGTCTGGATGTTAAATATCTATTTATGTATGTATTTAAACGTATATAAATAAGTATGTATATCAGTCTCTGGTTTTCCTAACACAGGGAATCCTACTTTATGTGATTTGTCCCAGAATATTTATTATTATTAATCATAGGGCATCATTTGGTTTTAAAAACTAGCCAAAAGCGCCTCGGCGTTTGTGCGTCACACAAACAGGATTCCGCACCAAAACTTTAAATATCACCAGAACAAGACCTCTCAGTACATACCTTTGCTCTAGGTAAATAAGCGTCTACTTATTTTGGACTTTAATTTTTGGGAAATTTAATTTTTCCTTTGGAAACGGGAGGTCTTTAGATTTTCTCATAGGTTTTTCTTGTATCTATGGATTTAACCTCATGTACTGTGATTTTTTAAAGATTTTAGGCCCCATAGTTTCGGAGGGAATGGTAAATTTTTACCTATTTTGTTAAATAAGTTTAAAACTATTTATGTAAACATTTAAGAAAATATAATTATTTGAGATTATAACAACAAGCCCTTTCATTTAATCCAGTAGTTTCCGAACAAATTGGGTTGTGACAGGCGGACTGACAAACACACGAGTGATCATACAATGGTTCCGTTTTTTTTTCCTAAACCTAAAAAAGAAAACTTTTTTCTTACACGTAGATTTTTTTTAATTAAAAAATGCTGTTAAGGCTGGTACACGCAAAATCAAATATCAACCTCATAATATCAGCCAAAGGACGTCCACTGCTGGACATAGGCATCCCCCAAGGATTACCACGATGAACGGTTCTGCGCTACCCGCATTCGGCGGCTTCCCGCGACATTCACCAGGTCATCGGTCCACCGAGTGAGAGGCCTTTCCGAAACTGAAACATAATGCCTTTTTACTCTCGCCTTTGGAGGCATTTGGGCACTATCTCTGCATGAGATCAAACAAACAGTAATGCGGTGTCTACTGCCCCTTGATAAAAATAAAATACAATACCTATTCTTTGTTGCATCACAACATACAAAATAAGTAGAAAACAACTTAAAAGAAATATTATACAATAGGCGACCTTATTTCTAGGTAGCAATTTCTTCCAGGCAACCTTTGGGTAGGAAAACAGCGATAAAATAAGATAAAAATGAAAAAAAAAACAGAAAAATCTGCAACTAAGCAGTAACAAAATCATTAAAATATAAATAAAATACTGTATAAAATTAATTAAGAAATTAATAAACGTAAGAAAACAATAGTTATTTATGATACAAGGGTAGTAAAAAAGTCAATAACAAACGAGTGACATTTGTGAGCCCGAGCCGCAGGCGATGGTTTACCATCGTCACGAGTTTGTTATTTTCTTTTTCACCCATGTATCATACAACATTTTTCAATACAGTTGTGAGAAAACTGTTAAAATAAAATACGATCGTGACAGAAAAATAAAATACATGGGTACATACCTATCAAGGTTTCGGCAACCAAAGTTAATTTTACGCCACTTTTGACTCATTTCGAATGTCCAGAGAGTAATTTCACTTTGTTTTTTCTCATACATACACTTAAGTAAGTAAATTTTTATTACACGTATATTCATAATTTTGTTTGTATTCAAAACAACTCCGTGCATCACAGGCAACATCATACTCATATCTTTATTTTTTTAGATTTTTGTTTCCTGTGATTTTTTGGTGAATCAAATTATTGTTTGTCCGTTAACTGTTATTTATTAGGATTCCCTAGTCCTCGCGGGGAATCCTTATGAGTTTGTTCTGGCTCTCCGTCCATCACAGGCAACATCATACTAATATCTTTATTCTTTTACATTTTTGTATCCTGTGATTTTTTGGTGAACCATATTATTGTTTGTCCATAAACTGTTATTTATTAGGGTTCCCTAGTCCTCGCGGGGAATCCTTAGGGTAAAACCAGGATAGTTGCCCCAAGGGTATAGTTGCCCCGATTGTAATTACTCTAATTTCGCGGATGAATCGCATGCTATTTTACTAATCTATCGAAAGATTCTACAATTACCTCGCGATTGCATGGGAAGGCAAAATGAGATCAAAGTTTTTGCGGGGTATATATCCTGTTTCTCGGCGGGTTATCTATCTATCTATCTACATGGATTAGGCAACTATTCCATAGGTAAGATAGATGTCACAAAATATAGAGGTCCGCAAAAATCGCTAATAGTCTAAAAATATTAAAGATAATGTTTTTACGTTTCATAAATTTTTAGACAAAAGCCCAAAGTACCGGCCAGTTTTACAAATAAATAATATTTTTTTTCCTACTGGGAGATATAGAGTGATTTCAAAAAGTGTGGCAACTATCCGGCTTTTACCCTATGAGTTCGTTCTGGCTCGCCGTCCATCACGGGACTCATTACTTAGATTTTTTTTAATCAAATAACATGAAATTTCAGCTCAGTGCAATTTCGTTATTTTCTTAAACTTCTTCTTTTTCAAGCTTGTCTATTTAATATAATAAAACTGTAACGGGGCCGTGTCTGTACATGAAATATTTTTGGAAAATAATAACTGTGGTGGACATTACTAACGATACAGAGGCCAAAACAACAACTTTTGGAATTTTTGTCTGTCTGTCTGTCTGTCTGTCTGTCTGTATGTTCGCGCATCACGCAAAAACTACCGGGCCGATTTTGATGAAATTTTGTAAGGTGGTTCCTTATAGCCCGGGTTAACATATAGGATACTTTTTATCCCAGAAAATTCAAGAGTTCCCGTGGGAAAATCAAAAGTATTCATTAATAGAATGGCTCACCACGCAAATGTGGCTTGACCTATTACAATCAAATTTTACACGTTGATACCCTTATCGCGAACTAAAACTGGGACATTGTGATTCCCAAAAAAATTAGGGTTCCTACAGGAATGCAAAAAATTGTATCTTTAGAATGACTCAACGTAACAATTTGAAACCTTTACATTGGGATGGGGTGTTTTTGACCATCATTGTATAGTCGGGTATTCTTTATCCCGGAAAACTAAAGAGGTCCTGTGGGAAATTATCTATCGATACTTACAATAATATCAATAGAGTACTTTTTTCTATATATTAGCTACACATACCAAACATTATAATCATAGTAGCAGAATGTCAATAGATGGCACTGCAGGAATAATAAAACGCGCTTAAGTTGTATTAAAACATTAAAATATTATTTCATACTTTTGAGTGGATTTCTTTTATGTATTTTTCAGTATACGCTACTTTAAACTCTGGAACTATGGTACGATAGCGATGTGTTTCATAGACGAACAGAGAGGTATTTTTTACAGATTCGAGTTTAGCATCTTTTAACAGGAGGCACAGATATGGGAACTCTTCGACTACTATTTGCGTGTGGCAGTTGCTCTCCGCCTGCAATATCAATATCTGTGAACCTCATCAATGAATTTGCGGGTCCACGGTGGAGGCAAATGTCCATCACCCACTGAGTTGCAGTCGTGTTTGTGAAGATTCCCACGTCACTAATTCCTTAATGACCTCACTCGGAGGGCACTGGTCTCGGCCAGATGGAATATTCCATCTTTGATGCAGCCGCCGGCCGGGCTTTAGTTGATCTGATGGCAAAAGGCCGGAGGTTTTAAACAGGTGCTATGGCAGAGAGGAACGTATCTGCTTTGGGAAGCCACTTTTTCTGCCTCACTCCTCAGCCGTACGGTACTGCTGCTCAATTTGCGGCGAGAAAGAAGCATAATAAGTACTCTGTCTTGGAGGCAAATTACTAATTTGTGCCGCTGGTCTGTGAGACAACCGGCTGCTGAACCCTCAGAGGGTTTTGCCTTCACAAAGGAGATTGGCCTTCGCCTTCGAGAGAGGAGATGTGACGTGAGGTTCTACCTGCTGCTAAGGTTGTCTATTGCTATCCAGCGCGGCAACGAGAAGTGCGTCTTATACGTACGACTCGAGGATTTGACCCATAATAATATTGTTAGGAAATTTTATTACTAGATTGATACCTATAACGATTTGAATTAGTTTTTTGATAATATAGGTAATGTGTTATTTCATCATATCAGTTTATATACGTCCCCACCAAGGGGCTCGACCTGCCCTGAGTTAGGGCGATCTGGCCTTAGACGATCACGTGGGCCCATTGCGGGTTGATTGACTTCACACATAAGCTTCGAATTTCTTCGCAGGCGTGTGCAGGTTTCCTCACGATGTTTTTCTCACCGTAAGAGCGTCGGATAAACGTACATTCCAGTATGAAATCGATATTCGTATAGATATTGGTAAGTGGCAGATTCGAACCACGGCCTTCCGGACAGGAGGTAGTGGCCCTAACCGTTTTGCCACCGACGCTCTATATTTTATTTAAGATTTAGAAATCCTTACTTAATATTATAAATGTGAAAATGTGTTTGTTTGTTTGTTACCTATTCACACTTCAACACCTCTACCAATCTTGATGAAATTTGGCATGCAGGTAGCCTGTATCACTGAGAATTAAATAGTCAACCTTTTATCTGTGGAAATTATCGTAACCCGATGCAGTTCCTGAGGAAACTAAAACAATACTCTTTGTTCGCAAATTTATTTAAAATCGTAACGAAAAAATGGATTGGTGTGATTTTTAGCACAGAGATGAGGTGGAAAATATAATTTACTAATAAGTATATCCTGACATAGTTCCCGAGGGATCGGGGGACAACTGGTTAACCTAACCACGTCAGTGGCGTCGCAACGGAGCAACGGATTAAAGTTATTTTTTGTATAGAATTTGTTGGGGGGGGGGAAGTGACAAAGACTGCTAATCCGAATAGCCCGATACAGTTCCTGAGGTACCTGGCGAAAACTCATGTCCACGCTTGCGAGCTGATTGCGGCTCGCGCACCACTCACCCTCAAAAAGAGTCATAAAAGCTATGTCCACGTGGGCGAAGCCGCGGGCAAAAGCTAGTCAAAAATAAAATAAAATGAAAATGAGTTTAATGTCAACAATGAATTAGTAAAAACTTACTCGTCATTTTCTAACTAGGTAGTGTCAACTTGACCTCATTCATCACTCGTTCAAATTATTAATTTTTTTATGGGTCTAATGGACTTTGTGATTTTTAAAACCGGGGCGACCTGATATTTTCGAAACATGTGACGAACTAAAAATAAACTGCCTCCATAGCATAATGGTGAAGTTCATTAGCTTCACATCAGGAGGTCGTGAGCTCGAGTCTAACTTTGTAAGACTCAGTTTAATTGGTGGAAGGGCATTATCTAAACCCCCCTGGCTAACTACCACCATGTTATCTAAATCGTGCCGCCAAAAATCAATGTTATCAGCATTTGATATTTCCGACTAGAAGATAAGATAGCCAGTTCCCCATTGCGTTAGGGAATCTTTGTAAACCTGCTTCCAACTTCGGCGTCATCGTTACTTACCATCAGGTGCCCCCGTCACTCGGTCGAGCAGGCGAGATAAGTACCTACACAGTGGCGCGGCCTAAAGGCCGCGCTCCGCTCGTTAGCGCTAGAACGCCGTACTATCGCCGCTGCAATTATCGCGCTCCCCGTGTACGCAGTTATAACCGCTAAGTCGAGCGCCTTAGTGCCCATTTTTCCGTGTATGGGAAGGAGTAGGTGAATAAATGTTTAGGTATTTTTGTTTTATAATGAAGTGTAATATCTGTTACGAAGTAATTAGTATGTCATCTGTTCCATTTCGTCAATGGCATACCAATAATGGATAAAAAAAATCAGTTCGGTATTGCGATGGGCTAACGGAATACAGGGCCTGGATAAACAAATAATGACGCCATTACGGTAGCTGGATAGTATTTTCCTCTTCCTGTTGATCACATATCAATTTACAATTAGAAAGTAATGAAAACATCCTGTAATGATGTCTACGATGTTATAATGCTCAAAGACGTGGAGAGGAATTGTTTAACCGCCTCCGTGGCGTAATAGTTAGTCCACCAGGAGGTCGCGGGATCGATTCCCGGTGGTGTCAACTTGAAAGACTCGGTTTGCTTGGTGGTAGAGCATTTTCTAAGCCCTCCTGGCTAGCTATCACCGTCTTATCTAAGTCTTGCAGCCAAAGTTAACAACATTGATGTGTTCCGGCATGAAGATAAGATGGCCAGTTCTCCATTGCGTTGGGGAATCTTGGTAAGCCCATTTCCATCCTCGGCATCATCGTCACTTAACCAAATGTGAATTTAAAAAATAAAAAAGTGTGTATGTCAGCTCCGACGCACGACTGGAGTTTACTACTTAAGTACAATTGTCTAAACAGGCACAAAAAAGGGCTTGACTTTGGTTTTAAGTTTACTCTGCCAAGTTTTTATAACTGTTGATTCCAATTTCTGGCCTCTTTTCATAGCTGATGGGTCAGGTGTTTTAGCTCCCATGATTGCAGCTACTAATGATCCATCTGGTGTTTGGCAGCGACTAACCTCGTATACTTTGGATGTGGTTATACGAGCATATCTTAGGTCATACCATAAAAGGCTCTTACATTGGTTTTGAGTTGACTCTTCAATTAAATCATGAGCTTTTTTGTTAAGTTTCTCTTGTAATGTTTACAGTAATTTGTTGACATCATTCTTTTTATCATCACTCGCTTGAATAAGGAAATGTGGCACTGAAAACTGTCGAACATCACTGTGTTTAAAGTTGTTCTGATACTTCAACAGTTCACAATTCATAATTTTCTTCTTTTTTTGCTTCTTGAAGAAACTCGTGGAAAAGGTCCGTGCTGGTGTTATGATGTGGAGCTGTTTTTTTGCAAATTTGATCTACTGTGACGTATTTCATAGTAGTCTTTACTCTCGAGAGGATGGGTTTTTTCCAATACTATTCAACCTCGGTGCAGGGAGGTTCTTCACTGCGACGATGGGTCCACGTTAAAAATTCCACTGCATGCTTACAACCACCAGCTGAAAGCTGCACAGTCCAAGTACTGGCATCTGACGATTTCACCTTTAGTCTCGTCTATCACCATAGTGACTTTGTATGAACTAGCCCTCACTTTGCGCTCGGGGCAGATCTTGCAATTGAGTGTGCATGCATATGTATCAGATTTTGGAAGCAATGGTCCAGTAACTAAAAACTTCAAAATGGCGGCTACTTTTTTCACTTCCGACAACGGATTAGTGATAAGGGACCTCGGAGACCCCCAGATATCGATTTTGGAAGCAATCGGTCCAGTAACTAAATAGTCCGAAATGGCGGAAATTTTATTCAATACTGACAACGGATTCGTGATAAGGGACCTCAGGGACCCCCAATATCGATTTTGGAAGTAATCGGTCCAGTAACTAAATAGTTCAAAATGGCGGCACCTTTTTCAACACTGACAACGGATTCGTTATAAAAGACCTCAGGGACCCCCAGATATCGATTTTGGAAACAAACGGTCCAGTAACCAAAAAGTTTAAAATTGGCGACCACTTTTTTCACTTCCGACAACGGATTAGTGATAAGGGACCTCAGGGATCCCCAGATATCGACTTCGGAAGCAATCGGTCCAGTAACTAAAAAGTTCAGAATGGCGGCCACTTTTTTCAATTCGGGCAACGGATTCGTGATAAGGGACCTCGGGACCCCCAGATATCGATTTTGGAAGCAATCGGTCCAGTAACTAAATAGTTCAAAATGGCGGCCACTTTTTTCAATTCGGGCAACGGATTTGTGATAAGGAACCTCAGGGACCCTCAGATATCGATTTTGGAAGCAATCGGTCCAGTAACTAATTAAAAACTTTTTTAATATATTTTTTTTTGTCTCATATTTGGAAACTCACTACGAAGCGCATGCGGTTCTTTTTTCAAATTTGGCGCGAAAACAAGTAACACATACATACAATAATATACCTATATAATACACTGTGGTCGGGGATAGGTAAAATGTTTCGTTTAACGCACTTCGGGTATCATCGCGTGACATCGTAGTTTGATTTTACTCCCATATATTTCATACCCCGGCCTTATATAAGAAAATCGATTCTTAAGGAGTAAACTCCAAAAACTTTATTTCTCTTGAAGATTCCTAAATAAAAAGAATACTGAAATGTTCAGGAAAAATCACACACGGTCATTGCAAATGCAATTTTGTTTTTATGTAATATATTTTTTTAAAAGACTAGGAACCCTATTTTGCGTGAGTCCGACTCGCACTTGGCTATTTTTTTAAGGTTTATACCATTCCTTGCTTGCGCACTACAATTCACCAAAGTTTCACCGTAATCGGTTGAGCCGTTTTTAAATTTCAGCGAGACCAACGAACAGCGATTCATTTTTAGGGTTCCCTACCCAAAGGGTAAAAACGGGAAAATGTCCGTCTGTCACCAGGCTCTATTTCATAAACCGTGATAGCTAGACAGTTAAAATTTTCACAAATGATATATTTCTGTTGCCGCTATTGGAAAAAATTAGACAAAGTGAAAAAATAAGAGGGGTCTCCATACAAAAAACGCGTTTTTTTTAAACATGAAGAAACTAGCGCCATCTAGTAAGATGTTACGGAACCCTATGCGTGCGGTGCTGACTAGCACTTGGCCGTTGTTTTTATTAAAAAAAAATTGATTGATGGAAGCGGACACACCAGATTCCCAAACTCAATGGGGAATTGATTACGGGGCATTTTCTATATCCACCTGGATAGCTACCACCATCTTATCTAAGTCTTACCGCCAAACATCAATGTTAACACATTGATGTGTTTCATACGGTTAGTGTACTGCCACGCATGCGTGTATGGCTTTCTGTATTCTATATGTCCTCCAAGGAGAGACGAGTTAGGTTCGTTTTTCTGGGGGCCTAAGCAACTGAAAATCGTACACGGTATGTCCCCCTAAAAGCGAAGAATTACATACACTTTTTTAGCTGCTCCAAATGATTAAGTTGACAGAAATCCGTACCCAATAAGTCCATAAGCTAGATACTCCTGTTACAGTTAGTTATGGGAATAAAACTGTTATCGTAAAGAATACACGCAATTTATTAAAGCTTAAAAGAATTCAATTACATTTATTTATTAAAGTTACTAGGAAATATATTACCGTGTACAATATTTCAGTTTTTTTGCGCCCTCAGAAAAACCTACCTAACTAATCACTCCTTGGGGTACGTATACGTAAAGCCGTATACGGTGCCGGGAATTAGACCCGCAATCTCCTGGTGTGCAGCCAATGGTATTATCGTAACGGGTTGGAAGCTGATATACCATAATACAATAGGACCACAAATGATCTTATTAAAGTTATGGCTATATTAAGCACACAGTCACACAGGAAACAAACGTGTTAGTCACACGAGTGTTTGCCCTAAATAGGAATTGAACCCATTATCCCCGATCTAGCAGGTAGCAGCGCTGAATACTTGACCACTGAGTCAGTGGAACTAATAAATTTCTTGATTGTGTTTACTTGACTAAAACTCCTTTCATCATATCAGCCGGAAGACGTGCACTGCTGGACAAAGGCCTACCCCAAAGATTTCCACGACGACCGGTCCTGCGCTGCCCGCATCTAGCGACTTCTCGCGACCTTCACCAAGTAATCGGATTGGAAGGCCTGCCTTCGTTACATCTTACGGTGCACGGTCGCCTCTCGAGAACTTTACTGCCTAATAGCCATCTGGTTCTACGAGCTTGTGCCCCTGACACTGCCACTTAGGTTTAGCGATTCTGTGGGCTATGTCGGTTACCTTGGTTCTCCAACGGATCTCCTAATATCTTATTGCGTTTCAGTTTTTAACCGACTTCAAAAAAGAAGGAGGTTCTATCTTCGACTGTATATTTTTTTATGTATGTTCACCGATTTTTCCGTCAATTGTGAACCGATTTTCAAAATTCTTTTTTTATTCGAAATAGTATACTCCCGAGGGGGTCCCAGTGTCACCAAGTTAGGATCTGATGATGGTAGCCCAGGGAAATTGAGAGGAACCCTTAAATTACTCATTACGTAAGCACTTATTACGTGATTCTATATGTTTTCTAAAGCTATTAAAATACTTGTGTGTGTTAGTCATCATCTCATGTTGATAGGCTATGAAGGAAGGTACAACTCCTTAACGGTTATGAGTTAGAGGATTTTTTTAAAATATTATACATAGATATACACGTAGGTATGCATAGACCGATAGGTTGTATTCTTTCAGGTTATTTACATGAGCTGATGATGGATGGTTAACTCCATAACTTTCATGTTATGGAGTTAAATCGTCCATCATCATCTGCTGAGATGATGATGGAAGCCACAAGACTTTGTATCTGTTAATGAAACACATGTATTATGATTTGATAATTCCTATTGGTGAGTAGGTAATTGGGTTAAACGTTGTTAGATAGATAGCATTATCACTAAAAATAAAAAAATAAAAATAAAAGTTTAAAAAACTAAAAACCGACTTCAAAATGAAATTCACTCAAAAGTATGAAATAATATTATTATACTTAAATACACAAAATTAACCAACAACAACGAAATCAAAGGTGGGTACGAATTAAATTAGGGGCTTATTTTTTTTTTGTGGTCGGTGTCAGCAAACCATCGAATCTAAAACATTTGATACATAAGTAACTGTGTGCTGGTACCGACCTCAAAAAAAAATTAAAGCCCCTAATTTATTTCATACCTACCTTTGATTTCTTTATTGTTGGTTAATGTTGTTTACTTAAGTATAATAATATCATTTCATACTTTTGAGTGAATTTCATTTTGAAGTCGATTTTTTAGTTTTTTTAAACTTTTTCCTCATCTGTTAGTAGTTACGATTGCCTGTCCATTGCCACTTTTACTTGATTATTCCATGAACTAGACTCTTTCTAGTACGATGACTATTTAGTGGTAATCTGTAGGATAAAAGGTGTTTGACATGCTTTATTTTATTTACCAACCGGTCGGAAAAACCGAGTGAGTAAACACGCTTAACGGACATAGAGTGGAGTGAGTGGTGTTTACTCGTTATTTCGCAGTATTCTTTTAATATTGCTTGAATTATTCTCAATACCCTACACGTGACCCCGACAGATTATAAAATAAAAACCGGCCAAGTGCGTGTCGGGCCACGCGCAATGTAGGGTTCCGTAGTTGCCAATATGTTTGTTATGTGATTTACTTACATTTTGATATATTATAAAACACTCTAGCAACATTTTTGAGCAGGTTTTTGGTTGACGAATTTTTTTGATCGACTATTGCTCGTACCTTTTCAGTACCCTTAAAAATAGTTTTTTTCCAAAAAAAATTTTACAGTTCTCTCTGCGTTATTATTATATATATCTTTGCCAAATTTCAGATCTTAACTACTAATAGTCTAGGAGCTAGGCCGCGGACTGACAGACGGACAGACAGACATGACGAAACTATAAGGGTTCCTTGTTGTACAACGGAACCCTAAAAACGTGTTGATATTGATATGTTACACTACTTAACGTGGTATATTGCATAGAACCTACTATATTTTAAGAACTTTTATACTTGCAATTATGGTCAAATAAATGAATGAATGAATGTTGATACTTCTGGTTGTAGGTACTTCGTGGAATATAATAAAACACAGAATACAATGTGTAACTTTGTCATTGTGCCATCCCATTTTTTTTTTTCTCATTTCACGAGATAAAAAAATGTGTTCTGCTTCGACGCACGACTGGAGTTTATTCCTTACTAACGCATAACGCCTGTTTCGTTTTTGTTATTGGTTATTCGTTTTTTGTTTTTAGATTTACGTTTTTCGTTTTTGTTAATCGTTTTTCGTTGTTCGTTATGCAGGCACACACACAAGATATGCTGTGTAATGTATTCCATCTCATTCTTTCGCACGTTGAATCGTACTTATCTCTTTTTCTCTTTTCGAGCATAATGCCTCACTTTCGAGTGTTACACTTGATTTCACTCCTCATAAAATTTCCATACCGGGCCTTATAACTTAAATCGTTTCTTAAGGAGTAAACTCCAAAAAAAAACCGCATCAAAATCGGTCCATCCGTTCGAGAGCTACGATGCCACAGACAGACAGATGCACACACGGAAGTTTGTGTCAAACTTACAACACGAGGGGTTTTATAAGTTTGACGCGTCGGGGGTTAAAAAGGGGATTTTTTGTATAGAGTGAAACACATTCATTTAACAATTATTCTTATGTAAACCATTAGAGGTTATGGATAAGTTTTAGCTCCATACAATAACACAACTATTCACGAATTATAAAAATCAAATGAATCAGAAAATAACTAAAATTGTAGATGTGGTACAACATAAACTGATCAAAGGTAGTAAACTTCAATGTTTTATTTAAAAAAAACCGGCTATGTGCTAGTTGGACTCGCGCAAAGTAGGGTAAAAAATGAAAAGTATATTGTAATAAAACAGTATTATATTTGCAGTTGATAATAGTAAAAATTTGCAAGCTCTTATTTTGCAAATCGATCCCTCAATTAAAAAATGTTTTTTTATTTTCCCATTTGATAATTTGCTTAATACATAACCTCAAATTATATAACAAAAGTATTCATTCATACAAGTCGTTTTATAATGATTATTTTAAAACGAGAAATTTGAACTGCAATGAAACTTTTTAAATATTCGTGTGGCTTTGACTTCAAAAATTTAATATATATGATTATGACAAGGTTTTAATGTATATTTTTATTTATTTCATAGTCGTAGAAAAAGTATTGTTTGCCACTGCACGCAATTAGCCATTGCGAGGCTGTGGCAAAAATAACTATTATCAAACCCTCAATGGTTTAAAAAGACCTATTCAATGATGCGTCAGTGTTTCCCGATTCCTATAATTTGGGGATCTTCAAGGCAAGAGTGAATAGGCATTATTTGAGTTTGCGTGTACCATCCTCGACTGCATCATCACTTACCATCAGGTGAGTTGCAGTCAAACGCACTCAAATTATTAATAAAAAAAAAATTAAAAAAATATCACACCGGATAGGATACGTTAACGAAAAAAAAATTCACCCACACTTTATAAGTAGGGGATACCCTTAAACATTTTATTAAGGTTTTATTATACCACTTTATAGGCATGACTAATATGTATACCCATACCATATGTATACCCATACTGAATAAAAGCTTTCTAGTACTAATAGTCTCTGAGCTAAGCCGCGGACAGAAGTACAGACAGACAGATATGTTGAAACTGTAAGGGTTCCTTGTTTACTTCGAAACCCTCAAAAGTAATTTTAATATGACATGATTTTCGTTTTTCAGAACCGTCACTTTATGAGGCAGGATTGAAAGATTTATTGTCTATTTACCGGACACCCTATATATTTTCATTAATTAGGTACATAATATAAGTGAAAATATACAGGTTGTATTTTTTTATGATAATGCATGCATGACCGGAGAACGGTATTATGACAAATCGTATTAAGATTTATTTACCAATACCTCATAATGTTACCATGTAAATTTATAACGTAAAATAAATAAAAAATCCACATTACGCAAATAAAACTGCTTTTATAAGTTGTCAGCGACCGGTTTTGAACATCTACTTCATAAAGATGAAGACAGACAGATATGTAAAAAGGTCACAAAGATGAAGAAGATGAGAACTTATAAACGCAGTTTTATTTTTGTGTTATGTAGAATTAGTGAAAACGTATTTGTCTTGACATTGTTTTTCCCTTGAGCTTAATTCGAGAACCCTCGAAATCTCGAGGATACTCGAAATCGTTGTATGTCGGATAGGTACATTATTTGTATCAAAAATGTTAGGTACTTCAGTGGAGACTTGAGATCATGTTACGAAAAAGCCTCCGACTTCAATTTCGCGCACACACTATCTTTTTATCACGCTTTTACTAGCTTCATCTGTATGTATTTTTGTACGTTTGTAACCGACTCATTTGCACTCTATTTTGACCCACTATAAACGGACAGATTTAATTCAAACTTTGTACATTTATCAAGAATCAGTGACTATATAATAATTTCATATGTTTATCTCATTATCCTAAACTAAAAATTGAAAAATAAATATAGTTTAGAAAAACTAAAAAACACGCTTTTAAAGCACATCAAATTAAAAAGTGAAAAAAAAATTATTAATATAAGCTAAAAACAATAATGAACGAAAAGTATTATTGCGAAAAAAGCGTGAGGCACTTAGTACCATATTTTTCGTATACCGAGCAACCCACGCTTTTTATTACCCGACTGCAAGGGAAGGGTATTGTTTTTCGCGCGTATCTTGTATGTAATATTATTTATTACCTCATATCTCCAAAACCACTAAACGGATTTGCATACTTAAGGTATCGTTAGGTTCGTCTTAGCAGCCCAAGTGTCTTAGATAGGTGACGTTAAAAAATACCAAACATGGCGGCTGTGTGACGCGATTCGACTTAGTGAATTTTTACTTTTTTTTACGAATACCACAATATGGGTATCAAATTAAAGGGCTCAACACAAGAATTTCAAAAACGTATATCATGATTATCTATACGTAAAGGTAAAAAATATTGACTTTGCTCTTTCACTGTCTGAAACCGGTGGGGTGCCAATGTGACACGACCGGAAAAGCGAAAAAGGGACCTAATATTTACATGCCCTTCAGCCAGACTAGAAACAATAACGCAAATGTACTTACTTGTTGTTGCCCCTCGCCGGAATCGAAACGAACTCCTTCTAAAGCATGCAAGCAACGGATTGTAATGCGGTTTTTATTTTTATTTAGAGTATTTATTGCAAAGTCCGTATGGTTCCCGGCTAAGAATAGGACCATCCCATCTCTTCCAATGGGTGTCGTAAGAGGCGACTAAGGGACTTAAATCTGGAGGATGGGCAGCAGCGTCTTTCTGTGCATTGCAACACACCTGCAATCAAACTGCGATCGCCAACCCGCCTGCCAAGCGTGGCGATTACGGCAAAACCCCCAATGAAATCCACACCCAGAAAACGGCCCCTAGTCCCCGGCGGCCCCGCTATTCCTAGCTCCGTTAGCAGTCATGGTAACGGCGGGGTGGAGGGTGCGAAGAATCCCCGGCAGATTCCAGGCTACCAAACCCAACGACCTTTGGCCCTGGCAACTTACAACACGCGTACACTGCGGACTGACGAGAAACTTACAGAACTCGAAGAAGTATTGAGCATGTTACGGTGGGATATCGTAGGTTTATGTGAAGTCCGAAAAGAGGAAGAGAACACCATGATCCTTAAATCCGGAAACCTGCTCTATTTCCGGGAGGACGACTCTCAAACAGCTCAATAACAACAAGGCACCGGGTGATGATGGCATTACGGCTGAACTTCTGAAAGCAGGTGGATCACCGGTACTAAAAGCTCTTCAGAAGTTATTTAATTCCGTTATACTCGAGGGACAAATGCCTAAGGCATGGCACAGAAGTGTGGTCATGCTTTTCTTCAAAAAAGGTGACAACACCCTGTTGAAGAACTACAGACCCATCTCACTTCTGAGCCATGTCTACAAGCTGTTTTCGAGAGTCATTACGAATCGTCTCGTTTGACGACTTCCAGCCTCCCGAACAAGCCGGTTTCCGAAAAGGATTTAGTACCATAGACTACATACATACGCTACGGCAGATTATACAGAAGACCGAAGAGTACAATCAGCCACTATGCTTGGCGTTCGTGGACTATGAGAAGGCCTTTAATTCAGTCGAAACCTGGGCTGTGCTACAGTCTCTTCAGTGGTGCCAAATTGACCATCGATACGTCGAGGTTTTGAAGTTTCTGTATGAAAACGCCTCCATGTCGGTTCGCCTCCAGAATCAGAACTCGAAACCTATCCAGTTGCAGCGAGGGGTGAGACAGGGAGACGTTATATCTCCGAAACTGTTCACCGCCGCCCTGGAAGATGTTTTTCAGTTTCTGGATTGGGGTGGACTCGGCATCAATATCAACGGCGAGTACATATCCCACCTCCGATTCGCTGACGATATCGTGGTCACGGCTGAGACTATGGAAGACCTAAGCACAATGCTCGATTAACAATCAAAACACAGTAAACAAACCTAAAAAAGTTTACCCTGGGTCGGGATCTATCCCACGACCCTAGACCTAGTAGACAACATTACAGCGCTGTCACTAGACCAACGAGTCAAATCGAATTTCTGAAGATTCTTCGTTAATCATGACTCTTATGTGCAGTTTTGTGAAAACTTTAACTTGTTTCGCGATTACGTTACATTATTCTACCAATTTTAATGTAATTTATCTGGTATGAAATCATGATTGAGGCAATTTTCTATTAGAGTTTTACGCGACTTGTCTCTCATTTTTAATGCCCGGGCAAAGTATTTATTAATATATATTAGTACTAACATACAGTATGGACACTCCCTGCCGCTCTCTAGATTGCGACCTCAACCCCTCGTTACCACCCAGATTGATTCAGATTGGTTACAGTTTGTTTCCAGAATGTATGGGATTTCGACGTGATTTCGTTTGCTTCGTCATTTGTTTTTAGAAATGTCATTACACGAACGTTTGTACGCAGTGTTCGGGGTGTGTTTGTTTTTCCTATACATACACCTAAGCAATTTTTATCGTACATATAATTAGTATTCATTATTTTTCGTATTTACAACTAAAAGCACTGAATTCAGTATTACAAAAAATTGCGCCTTATTTTTGCTAGGCACACATACGCATGCGAATTTTTTTTAAAGTATTACCATAAATAGATTACAATAAAGCTTGGGATAATATTGGATGCATTAAAACTTGTTTGGAAAATATGATCTATTCTTTGGTGTGAGCTATGCGCTTCATGCTAATCTATCTCCTTTTGACACAGGCCACCGTGATATTTATTCTTCTTTCTTCACAAAGATTTAAGCAAAAGACAATATAACCAACAAGCAATTACTCGTAGTAACCTTTCGGATGAATTATCATCATCATCATATCAGCCGAAACACGTCTACTGCTGGAAAAAAAGGTCTCCCCGAAGGTCTTCCAACAGCAACCGGTCCTGCGCTGCCATCATCCAGCGGCTTCCTGTGACCCTCACCAAGTCGTCGGTTCACCGAGTGGGAGCCTGCCTACGCTACGTTTTCCGGTGCGCGGTCTCTACTCGAGAACGTTACTACCCCAATGGCAATCTGTTCTACGAGCTATGTGCCCTGCCCACTTTTAGCAATCCTGAAAGCTATGTCGGTTACTTTGGTTCTCCTACGGATCTCCTAGTTTCTGAATAACACGCCCCCTTGCCCTTTGAGTGACCTTGAGCCTTCCTCTGAGGCCCATATCACAGTATATATATTAGTACTAACGTACAGTATGGACACTCCCTGCCGCTCTCTAGATGCGACCTCACCCCCCCGTCACTCAGATTGGATGTAGATTGGGTACCAAACGTAAAGGACGAGATACGCAAGCGCGATAAACTTCACTTATATTCACTTTGCGCGCCGCTGTGATTTCGTACACCGGAATAAAAAGCAACTAGTTACCGAACCTAAAGGACGAACTACGCATGCGCGATTAACGTCACTTATATTTACTTTGCGCGCCGCTCACCGCTCGACGCCAATAGGCGGCCGCGCCGTCTCGGCATGCCTCGTATCATGATTGGCTGACCACCAATATTATACGACCAAATCTAAGAACAATCAGTTCCAAGAATCTTCATACTAGCTGTATCTTTTTTTTTTAGAAATGTAGTTCCTTTATGTTTTTCATATGTCAGATGTCAGTTTGTTATTGTGGCTTGTGAGATAATTTTGTTCGTTTTATTTATTTAAAACGATGATTGTTTGTAATAATTTGATTAGATGGTGTGAAAGTATGAGTTGTATAGAAATATCTAGTGGTGTGATATTATAAAATGTGATCTCGGAATTATAGATTGAGATTGACTATTATTGTAGGTTGCTAAATGAGATTGTTTCACTGACAAAAGCTCCTGTGTTTGAAGAACAAATGAACAATGTTATCCATGTAAGTTACTTAATCATGTAAGATAACTGTTGATTGTTGCTTGCAGCACAGTATATATATCTTGCAGTGTGCATGCAGTAAATAACTAACAAACATTTCGTGACCAATACCGCCGGTGTGATTCAACCCTACCTGCATTCTTGCCTATAGATACGTCAGTTATAATTATGTATATCATTTCTCACTCGTTTGTATGGAGTGTCCGGGGTGTGCCCATATTAAGTGACCAAGTCTTAGTTCCGTATGTCATCACTGGCAACATACCCAGTATACCATAAACTTATAACTCTAAAGACGCTTCCCCAGTCAAATGGGATTTGTCAATTGATCTCTTTTTCGAAATTGGACCTACCTAACCGGACTGTTTGTCCCAGGTGTACATACTCGTATACTTCAACAACTAAAAAACTATCTATTTTGAAATTATCTTTTCAAAAGTGTCAAAGAAGATTATGTGTCTTTGGTTATTATATTTTTTTATTTTCTACAAATGTCTTGTTCCTCCGACATAGAAATTTAAAAATAGTGGCAAAGTCGTGCAAAGCAAAAAAGCACGTGTACAGTAAAATCAATTTTGCACACAGTAAACTGGTATACAAAGTTCTACTTTTCAAGCAATTATATTGAAAAATAAAATGCAATATGGTTATGCAGCATAATGTCCAAATTAAGGAATTAAAATTTTATGAATTCGTTAAAATTGATGGTAAATAATTAAACAGGCTAAACTTGTCAAAAAACTATTCACGAAGTCGTAATTCCTAAAAAACCATCCATATTAATTTTAATGGACATGGCCTTAAGGCAATATGGAAAATTTGTAAGTGTATAGCAGAGCATTATACTTCTGACGCATATGTCAGAGGTCTTATAATAGGCGCTTTCAATACTTCTGACGCATATGTCAGAGGTCTTATAAAAGGCGGTTTCAATACTTTTGACGCATATGTCAGAAGTCTTTTAATAGGCGGTTTCAATACTTCTGACGCATATGTCAGAGGTCTTAAAATAGGCTGTTTCAATACTTCTGACGCATATTTCAGAGGTCTTATAATAGGCGTTTTCAATACTTCTGATGCGTATGTCAAAGGTCTTATAATAGGCGGTTAAAATTTTTCTGACGCATATTTCAGAGATCTTATAATAGGCGGTTTCAAAATTCTTCTGACGCATATGTCATAGGTCTTATATTAGACGGTTTCAATACTTCTGACGCATATGTCAGTGGTCTTATAATGATACTATGAAACTACAGTGTATGTCAAAAAACTATTCACGAAGTCGTAATTCCTGAAAAACCATGCTTAAAAATTTGAATGGCCTTGGCCTTACCGCAATATAGAAAATTTGCAAGTGTATAGCAGAGCTTTTGGTGTTTCACTCTCAGCTTACAACACAAAGGCAGTGCTGTGCAAAGTGGAAATTCATCTTCAGTGCTTCTAAAGTGTCGTTGCCTTTGCTTTGAGGCTCTCAGCTATGTCAACCTGCTGACGTGTGCAATGCTTCTTGATTTTGTACAATAGGTCACCGTTAATCGTTAATCATTACCTTTTTTACCTTCTATTAGTCATAATAATAAGAAAGATCTTTTAAAAGTTTAATTTGCTGCCATCCCAACTTAAGGTTGCCTGGTAGAAATCGCTGAAAGCGATAAGGCCGCCTTTGCACTTTATGTATATTACAAATTATAAGTCCTGCATTGGTTTTTGGCGTGCAATAAAGTATATTTACTTACTTACGTCACATGAAGGAAATTAGAATAAAATAAGTAGCCACTTTTGTTTATTACCCGACAAAATAAAGCGTTATGTATTTGTGTATTCATAAACAACAGAAAGGCTAAAAGTTATAATCCTCATTATTGTATATTTTCTTATTAATTACGACTTGGATGTCTCGTTATTAGCTTTTCAAGAACATACAAGCTTTTGATCGCGGCTTTGCCCGCGTGGATATCGTTTTTTATGAGTTTTTTAGAAGGTGTACGGGCTGGCGTGTCTGGAAATCAGTTTCTAGATCGCACGTGGAGCAAAAACACGCAAGTAGCTCGCGAGCGCAGATAAAAGTATCCTTTATTGTTTCCAGTTCAGTAGTTAAAATGCGTTAAAAAAGAGACAGACAGACGGACTCACTTTTAGAGGAGAGTCTGAAAGTATCTAAGCGAGCCGCAAGTAACTCGCGAGCGCAGAAAAAAAAATTCAGAATAAAAGTATCCTTTGATGTTTTCCGTCCTTTACTAAAGCTCTCTGCTAGATTTCATCGAAATCGGTTGAGTAGTTTATGCATGAAAAAAGAAAAAGAGTCAGACAGACAGACACACTTTCAGATTTATAATAGGAATAAGAATAGCTTGTGTGGCTTGTTGAAGTATTTTCTATGAAAATACAACTTGTATGTATCGTTGATGTATTTTCTATAAAGCTTCAACTTGCTTGACACGTTTCATTGATGTCTTTAAGAAGATACTGTGAGACTTTGAGCTTTAATGAAAACGCTAAACACGTTATAAAACCGACTTCCATCGCAACAACTTAGTACATTTTTGCAATATTAGTTTTGGTTTTTGTTAATTTTCTAATAAAGTACTACACCGATTTTGATAAAATTTATATGGGACCAGACGGAAAGCACTAGCTTTCAAATAAAAAAGAACCATAAAAATCGGTTCACCCAGTCAAAAGATCTGAGGTAACACACATAAAAAAAATAAAAAAACCAGTCGAATTGAGGACCTTCTCCTTTTTGGAAGTTGGTTAAAAATAGTACTAATTGCACTATGAGTATCTACGTTTTGGCACTGTTATTCTATCAAAAGTCGAAAAACAAAGTATTAGTGTTCAGTTATTATTATATCAGCTTATATACGTCCCCACCGAGGGTCTCGAGCATACCCTGAATCAGGGCGATTAGGCCTTAGTCGACCACACGGGCCCAGTGCGGGTTGGTCGACTTCACACACAAAATTTGAGTTTCTTCGCAGGCCTGGGGAGGCGTTTCCTCACGATGTTTTTCCTTCACCGTTAAAGCAATCGGTAATGATATGTACGTAAGTTTTTGAAAAACTCATTAGTACATTGGCCGTCTAGATTTGAACCCGGTACCTCTGGTTAGATGGACCGAGTCGTTACCGGTTGAGCCACCGACGCTTCTATTCTATTACGCGAGTATTCAGTTACTATAAGTTTAATCTCAGATCCAACAACAAAATTATGGGTTCACCGAACTTTCAGGGCAGATAAACAAACAACTTATTTATTAATTACAAATTATACAAAACCAAAGAAAATTCGTTTAAATCTGATCAGTATTCTACGTTATCACCACGCATTTGCATATCTTCGTGCTGATAATAAACAATTAATATTAAACATTGAAACATTGTAGTAAAATTAAATACTACATAAAAAAATTGAAATAAAAAGCGGAAAAACAAACGAAAAATTAACATGAGACTCTCGCGAGTTGAAAGTGAAACTTTATTTGTTTTCAAGCGTTTCACTTTTCGCAAAAAAATTTTTACCTAATATTTTTTTTGTCATCGTGGAAAACCTTGGGGGAGGCCTATATCCAGAAGTGGATGGCCTTAGGCTGACATGTTGATGATGATTAACTACAGAAAAAAAATTGTAAGCAAATAAAAAGAGAAATAGATTATCACGTTCTCAGGAGAGTTTAGATCAGCAGTGCAATGAAATTCTTTCGAGTATGAGAAGCTACAACAGTAATAGGTTATGACAATTTAGCGAAGAGCAGTGCACTCATCGCTTCAGTTCAATAAATTAGAGACAGCCTCTCAAATCAAAGTGAAAAGCAGCGCGCACATCGCTTTAGTTTAACTATAGAGAGACTTTGAAATAAGAGTGAAAGCAGCGTGCTCGTCGCTAAAGTTTAATTAGAGTCATCTTTCCTCTTGTTTTTCTGCAATCTGTGGGAGTGGTTTCTGTGGAAGTGATTTAATGATAATTGAAAACGCTAAACACGTTAAAAAACCGACTTCCATCGCAACAAATTAGTACATTTTTGCATTATTATTTTTGGTTTTTGTTAATTTTCTACTAAAGTACTACACTGATTTTGATAAATTTTTATGGGACCACACGGGAAGCACTATCTTTCAAATAAAAAAGAATCATAAAAATCGGTTCACCCAGTCAAAAGTTCTGAGGTAACATACATAAAAAAAACATACAGACGAATTGAGAACCTCCTCCTCTTTAGAAGTCGCTTGAAAAGAGAGTGTAACAGAAAGGAGTGTGTAACAGGAAATCGGATTTTTTTCACGAAGGCTAAGGAAACATGGCCATGCCGTCTTTTTTTTCAGTTACGAAGGCTAAGAAAACATGGAAATGTCATCAAATGCGAGGCCGGAGGCTTTTTACACATGGCAGATGCAACACATAATATGCACCTACTGTAAGCCTCGCTCGTTTTTATTCAGGTATGCTTCCAGGTCGGTCTCGTATAATTTTTATCAAAATTAATTTAGTGCTTTTTTTTTGTTGAAAATAACAAAAATCAAAAAAATGCAAAATTGTGCTAAGTTGTTTTGATTGCATTGGTATTTATCCGACTTCAAAAAAGGAGAAGGTTTTTCAATTCGACCGTTTACACGAGTATATATTTTTTTATGTGTGTTCGCGGATAACTTCGTCGTTTATGAACCGATTTTAATGATTCTTTTTTTGTTGTAAAGGAGATATCCCAAGGGTAGTACCATGACAAGGAAACCAGGATCTGATGATGGCATCCCAGAGAAATCGAGGGAAACCTTAGTTTCCTGTTGGAAGTCGGTTTTTTTTGTTCAAAATTATAATCAAAATTAATTTAGAGTTTTTTTTTAAATAATAAAATGAAAAATTGTACTAAGTTGTTGCGATTGATTATTTTTTTTTGTAACGTGTTTATCGTTTTCAATATTGTCTAAATCGCGTTTCCCCTCGAACGTAATATGTCACTTGGGTATTTTGTCATCCGCTCGAGCTTTGCAAAAATGCACCACCTTTTGGACCGATTTTAATGATCTTTGATTTGTTAAATGTGTTTCCGTTCTGAATATATATTTTTTTTTATTTACAATTGGTAAGCCCTTGTCATTATCTCACCTGATGGTAAGTAACGATGATGCCGAAGATGGAAGCGGGCTTACCATGATTCCCCAACGCAATGGGGATCTGGTTATCTTATCTTCAAGCCGGAACACATCAATGCTGTTAACACTGATGTTTGGCGGCAAAACTTAGATAATATGGTGGTACACCAACCAAACCAAGTCTTACAAAGTTGACTCCGCCAGGAAACGAACCCGCGACCTCTTGGTGTGAAGCGAATGGACTATCCATTTCGCCACGGAGGCGGATTATTAAAGTATAAAATATCATGAAAAAATTAAGAAGGATATTTATTACCCGACTGCCTCAGAAGGAGGGGTTACGTTTTTCGAGTGTATGTATGTATGTATGTAGATTTCTATGTTCCCTGCTACATCCTGAACGGCTTTAAGGATTTTCACGTATGATATATATTTCGTTAGATTCGTCTTGATTCCGTGAGTGACATAGAATTCATTTTTACCCGACTGGTCAAAAAGAGGGGTGAAGTTTGTTTAATGAACTCCTAAAGTTATTTTCCCGTACATTTTGTATGGAACGGTGCAGTGTAGTGTAGAGTTTTTGAGGCAGTATGAAGTTGGCGGGGTAGCTAGTAGTAGATATATCGCAGATGTATAGTCAAAATCGTCACTTGTAAAAATTAGTGAAATTATAATTGCACGGTAAATTGTCAATCGGCTCCATTTCTTACAATATCACGGCCTATTCTAAGTGCCATTTTCACGGGGCCACTATAGTGACATTACAATAACACTAAATGAGCGAGCGTATCGAGCGATATTAGGTTCGGTCAGGTTTTATTGATTAAATATTCAAAGAGATTCGCGAAGCAGAATTCTTCGTAGCAGAAGCAATCATCGGTTTTATAGACGACACTAAGAATAGGACGTGAAATTGAAAGAAACGGATGTGCAGTTGACAATTTACTGTACAATTTTAATTTCACTAAATTTTATAAGTGAAATTATAATATCAAGACTTTGACAATACATAGTCTGCACTAAAAGTATCGGGAATGGAATATTTCCTTGTTCCTGGCATTGTAAAATCTTTATAATCGAAAACTCCTTTGTTTTATTAGACGAATACAATTTGTTATTTTTAAAAAAAGAACGCGGTTTTGTCGAACTTGTAAAGTCGGTGTAAAAATGGAATTGACTCGAGAAAATTCAAGAGCAATGATTTATTATAACTTTCGAACTGGTTTAACACAAAAACAGTGTGTTGTTTGGATGCTTTCTGTATTTGATGATGAAGCCCCATCTAAACCACAATTTATCGCTGGTTTGAGGAATTTCAACATGGACGTGTCAAGCTCTGTGACGATCCCCGTCAAGGTTGACAAAAAACTGCAATCACCCAAGATAACGTTGATGCCGTTCGTAAGCTGATTGAGGAAAATCGACGTCATGTTATATATCGCAAAGTTCAGGCAACTTATGACATTTCCATGAGTCAAATATCAATAATCTGGCATGAACAATTAGGTGTAAACAAGTTGTGAGGAGCAAAAAGCGGTTCGCGTTATTTGGTGCTTCAGAACTCTCGAGAGATTCCACGGAGGATCTTCAAATGTTGTATACAGCGTCGTATCAGCTGACGAATCCTGGATATACGCATACAAACCCATAATAAAAAACTAGTCACGAGTTTTGGTGTTCGAAAATGAGTTGAAGCCAACTAAAGTTGTTCGTTGCAAAAAAAATGGTGACCACGTTTGTCTCCAAAACAGGCCATGTTACAACTTGAGGAACAAAGAACGGTCAATGCAGAATGGTATGCTAGTATTTGTTTGCCGCAGGTCGTCTCTGAACTCCGTAAAGAGAACTG
Organism: Coleophora flavipennella; assembly: GCA_947284805.1. Classification (NCBI taxonomy): domain Eukaryota; kingdom Metazoa; phylum Arthropoda; class Insecta; order Lepidoptera; family Coleophoridae; genus Coleophora; species Coleophora flavipennella. The sequence continues at coordinate 7,288,766 of OX369280.1, read as the reverse complement.
CAACCGTCGCATCATCTTCTATCACGACAATGCGAGCTCTCATGCAGCCCATAGAACAAAAGAATTTTAGGAGCAAGAAAACATTGAATTATTAGACCATCCGCCGTACAGCCCTGACCTGAGCCCTAATATTTTTTTATACTTTTCCCAAAATTAAGCACAAATTGCGTTATCAAAGATTTTCGTCACCTGCAGACGCCTACAAAACGGCCATTTTGAATACCCCAACTACAGAATGGAATGAATGCTTTAATAATTGGTTCCATCGAATGGAAAAATATGTCAAGTTTCAATGAGAATACTTCGAAAAACAATAAATATCATTTCCACTAATAATGTTGTACCACTTCCTTGATTCCCGAAATTTTCAGTGCCGCCCACGTATACCTGCGACAGATATACATTTATCAACAGGAAATTATTCGCGTTCCATCTCGCGCAAAGACTTAACAGAAAAAAGACAAATTAATCATAACTGTTAAACATCTTATTCCGCAAAGTGACGCCTTAATCAATAAATACTAACAGGAAATTTGTTATAATTAACTTGAACCCAAATAGGTAGAAGATATTTCATATCCGTTGGCTAGAAGAATATTAAATGCCTTCAAGCTCAATCGTGATTGCTAAACGATCCATGCCGGATATTGGAAGTTATCGGCAAGTGGTGGAGTAAGTACCTAACAGATGCTTTCACATGCCTTAGTATATAATTTCTTGTATAACAAAAAAATCACTTTTATTTGTTTATATTTACATGCGTGGGCATTAATTAATTTAGGTTTCAGCGATCGAAGCACTAATGCCTCAAATTAAGTTCCTATCGCTTTAGTTTGTCGAATATCCTAAATCTAGTTCTTAACGCTGTAGTTTTCTAAGTGTCAACAATACAAATTTTTAAAGCTCTAGTTTATTAAATGTCCCAAATAACATGGTGATTATCGCTCTAGTTTGTTGAATGTCCTAAATCTAGTGATTATCGCTCTAGTTTGGTAAATGTGCTAAATCTAGAGTTTTTAAGCTTTGTGTGTCCCAAATCTCTATCACATTACTTACCACTTTTATTTGTTCTACGTCCAAAATCTAGTGCTTAACGCTATACAAAATGTATTGATCCTTATATTTTTTTCAATTAAGTTTAATTACCTAACTACGAAGAAAGGAGGGTTACGTTTTTGACAGTCTAAGTATGTATGTATGTAACTATGTATGAATGTTCATCTGTTTCTTCATATTTACTAAACCACTTAACCAATCTTTACAAATGTGGTGTCTTTGGATTTGTGCCATCACATTGCGTGTCAAAATAAATCAATATTTCGCATTTTACAGGTGAATTAAACAAGACAAAAAATATTTTTTTTATAATTATATCATTTTTGATATCAAAAGAAAGGTTTTGACGAGCACATTCTAAATATATAAATATTACATACGTAAATATTTTTAATTTCTTAGAAAATGGTATCAAAAGCGATATTATGAGACGGCTCGCAATACAATCAAGCGACACGACACGCGGCCGCATGTTGTATCGAGGTGGGGTGGCGTTATACTTTGAGCACAAAAAAATATAGAAATAAAATAAAAGTTAAAAAAAATAAAATCCGACAACGGAAAAGTATGAAAACAAGCGTTTTCCCCCTGAAATCATAGCCTTTATTTTTCTCTTTATCTGGGGTAACAGCCGTAGTCGCAAGCCCTATCGTAATCAAAAATTTTTTCATAAGCACCTATCACCATGGCTTGCGACCACGGCTTTTACCCACGGTTTTAGTTTTTTAACTTTTATTTTAATTTAAGTTTTTTTAATTTGTTTTAGCTTGCAGAGTAGGTATCTAAGCAAACAGTTATGAAATTAACAGTAGGTAACGATAACAATATAGGTAATTGTAAGCAATTTTTAGGATTCCGTGTTGGACTTCTAAACTGGCTGTATCTTTTGAACTGTATTAAGTAGTCGGATATTTTCACATTACATCATTATCATATATCAGCCGAAGGACGTTCACTGCTGGACATAGGCCTCCCCCAAGGCTTTCCCCGACGACCGGTTCTGCGCTACCCACATCCAGCGGCTTCCCGAGACCTTCACCAGTTCATCGGTCCACCACACCACACCACACACACACACACACACACACACACACACCCAGACACCACACAAAAACACACACACACCACACACACAAACAGCACACTCAAGTTTCGTTACAGATACACTTAAATTAAACACAAAACATAGATACACAAGTTTTTTTTCTAAATTATTGTTTGCTTAATATTTTGTTTGTATGTGTAACAACACATTGCTTTTATATCAGACTCAATTAGTCAGTTATGGAAGTGCGAGTCCAACTTTTTTTTTTATTAACAATTGGTAAACCCTTGACAACATCTCACCTGGTGGTAAGTGACGATGTTGCCGAAGATGGAAGCGGGCTTACCAAGATTCCCCAACGCAATGGGGAACTGGCTATCTTATCTTCATGCCGGAGCACACCAATGATATCAACTTTAAATTATTTAAGTAATAAGTTTTAATTATTTTTAAGAGTGGCTACATTGTCGAATTGGGTTCATGTACCTGTAATGATAATGTGTGTTTTTGTACAAATAAAAAAAAAAAAAAAAAACATTGATATTTGGCGGCAAGACTTAGATAAGATGGTGGTAGCTAGCCAGGCGGGCTTAGAAAATGCCCTACCACCAACCAAACAGAGTATTACAATTGACCCCGCCGGGAATCGAACCCGCGACCTCCTGTGTAAAGTCAGTGAACTTTGCCTCTGAGCTATGGAGGCGGTTAAAAGCTACGGAGGCGGTTTACACAGGTTTACATAAAAACCTCTATTTTGTGATGTTGCTACTTTTTGATAAAAAAAAACTTTCGTTATATCCGTTGCATTTCAGTTTTCTGACCTCGCCCCATTTGTGATTTTAAAGATGTTTCACTTCAAAAAATAATTATGTCGCTCGCGTTGATGTCTTTTGTTTGAAATGAATAGATATCATTGTTGTACTTGTGTGGAGAGGTATGGTAGTACGGAACCCTCGGTGAGCACTTGGCTCGTTCTTTTCTAGTAACACCAGCCACACAAAAACAAGGCAATAAAAGCTCAATTCAAAATGATTTATGCAACTAAGAAAAACCATACTTTCTAAACTTTGGTAATTACAGCGGATTATCACAATTTTATTAGGAAAGGTATAGCAATTTATACATAAAGTTTCGAGCAATTGATTATAACCTTGTAAATTAGAAGTTATTGGTTATTAATTTTTATGATTTATTGGCGGGAACGCGATGAATTAAGCGTACATAAAAGTAACAAAATATAAAGTACACTTTAGAAATATGAGAAAGTAAGTCTGTTTTTTATTCCTGCCTCAACTCATATTAAGCTAAGAGTAAAACTTTTTTAATTTTCATTTACATTTGATTATCCATTATTTAATTATTTGTAAATGATGAAGTTGTTGTTGGAAGTGGGCTGACCAAGATTCCCCAATACAATGGGGAACTGACTATCTTATTTTTAAGCCGGATCACATCAATGCTGGCTGTTAACGTTGTTAAGACTTAGATAAGATATTGGTAGCTATCCAAGCAAGCAAAGAAACCACCATCGATCAAACCAAGACTTACGAAGTTAGACACTGCAGGGAATCGAACCCGTGACCTCCTGGTCTAAAGCGAATAAAAACCATTATGCCAAAGAGGCGGTTAAAATAATAAAACTGTGTGTTAATGTGTGTTAATAAATAAATAAAGAATAATAAATAAATAAGATGGACATGACATGTCTTTTACTCGCGTACTACCTGTCTCCTTGCTTTTTCTCCGAGCACTGGGTTGTCTGGTAGAAATCGCTCTTAGCGATAAGACCTCCTAAATTGTACGTCTCTTAGTTTTTAATTGAAATGTTGCAAATGTATTTATTTATTTTGATGTACAATAAAGAGTTATTTGAGTTTGAGTTTGAGACGGCGGACAGGTGTTATTAAATTTTATAACTAATCTAATATAACTAGAATAGGCACTATTTGAGCTTGCGTGTTTATATCCTCGGCTGCATCAGCACTTACCATCAGATGAGGTGCAGCCAAACGCACTCAAATTTTCAATTTAAAAAAGAAACCGAGAGACATCATCATATCAGCCGGAAAACGTCCAGCAGTGACAAAGGCCATCCCCAAGGATTTCCACGACGACCGGTCCTGCGTTGCCCGCATCCAATGGCTTTCCGCGATCTTCACCAGGTCGTCGGTCCACTGCTTTGGAGGCCTGCTACGCTAAGTTTTCCGGTGCGCGGTCGCCACTCAAGAACTTTACTACCCCAACGGAAATCTGTTCTACGAGCTATGTGCCCTATCTACTGCGACTTCAGTTTAGCGATTTTGTGAGCTATGTCGGTTACTTTAGTATCTTCTGGTTACGAGTGCAAGCTTAGCAACTGCAGTTAACTTGTTAATTGTTTTGAGGGTTCCCGTTCAAAGATCAATTATTTTCATTAAAGATTTCACAGAGTCACTTAAATGAGATATATTAATATTATACTAAAATTTATCACTTGCTTCAATTTAGTTAAAGTTTATATATTATATACTAGCTGTCCCGGCGAACTACGTACCGCCTTATATTACACTACCCTACCCTACCCTACACTACCCTACCTACACTACACTACCCTACCCTACACTACCCTACCCTATACTACTCTACCTACACTACACTACCCTACACTACTCTACACTACCCTACACTACACTACCCTACCCTACCCTACACTACCCTACCCTACACTACCCTACCCTACCCTACATACACTACACTACACTACCCTATACTACCCTACACTACACTACCCTACACTATACTACCCTACCCTACACTACCCTACCCTACCCTACACTACCCTACCCTACACTACACTACACTACCCTACCCTACCCTACCATACCCTACCCTACATAAGAACCTTCTCCTGACAGTAACGAACTCGACAAAAAAAGAATTAGCCAAATCGGTCCAGCCGTTCTCGAGTTATGCGCTTACCAACACATTTTGCGATTTATTTTTATATATTAGATTTAGCAAGTGTAGTTTTAAAATCATATACAGGGTGTAAAATATTTGGTGTAGGACCCGTTAACTGAGGCTTCTACTCATCATACTGAAAACTTTTCCCAAGGAACCTATAGACAATTCTGAAAAAAAAATTTGGACCCTCCATACTAAAATTCCCAAAATTGGTCGATCAGCTGATCGATTTGTATGAAGAATAAAATATTTTTTGGCGATTCCTTCAAAGTCATAGAACAAAAGTTGTTTAGTATGATGAGTAGAAGCCCCAGTTAACGGGACCTACACAAATTTTGTTACACCCTGTATAGAATTTAAAAAAAAAATGTGTAATGGTAGTCGACTTCACGCGCAACCTTCGAGTTTCTTCGCGGACGCGTGCAGGTTTCCTCACGATTTTTTTCTTCCTTTTTCGCACTTGGCCTGCGTGTTCGACTAAGGCCCGATCACCCTAATTCAGGATAGGCTCGAGCCCCTCAGTGGGGACGTATATATATATAAATGAGCTGATATGATTACGACAGTAGTCAGTTAAAAAGTTGTTGTTGAGGGATCAGAACGTAAACATTATTTTACCGTTATTTGTTCGAACTTTAGGCAAAATTATGAACTTGTGAAAAGAGAGGGTTGCCTAACCTTATTACAAATATGTTTTCAAACTTATTATTTACCTTTAGACTCATCGAATTGCTAAATTAGCATTGTTAAATTTTTTCTTAGGCATGCGTGAATTGAAATTGAAAATAAAAAATTGAGTGCCTCACCTGATGGTAAGTGTCGATGCAGCTTATGATGTAACACGCAAGCTCAAAGAGTTCCTAATCACTCGCGTCTTTATAAAGATTCCTAAATTATACGAATCCGGGAATACAGAGACCGGTTCGCATGATAAACGATGACGCAAAACGGTTTGTGCATATAGGAGGAACATTAACGACAAAGGCGTGGAATGCCCCCTTCGCCTAGTTGTCGGATGATGAAATAGATAAGGGGGTATAAGTTCGTGAAGCTCCAGGGCACACTTTCTGAAATGAGTCCTGTAAGACACCGATAGGCACAGGCGACTTTCAGGCGATGCTCTGGGCTTTGGAGCTTGGACAACATACAGCGCTCGCGGCTCAGGATCCGTCAATCATTATTTTTTCGCCAATTGATCGGTATTCGGTAATTAGCCTGACATACAGACAAATTAACGATTGTGTTTTTTTTTTTAAACTATTGTATTGACAATGTCCCTCGCCACATCTGTCTGAACGTGATAAACTCTAAAACTGCCCAACGGATTTTCATACGTCTTTCACCAATAAATAAATATTCTGGTTAAATTACACATGGTCATCTGGCCCCAAAGTAGGATTCCCTGTGTTATGAGAACCAGATACTGATATGAATACTTATATACGTTTAAAAAATACATACATATATAGATGTTTAACACCCAGACACAGAGCAAACAAATCTGCTCATCACACAAATGTTTGCCCTGGGCGGGGATCGAACCCACAACTCTCGGAACAGCAGCAATGGATGGATTGATTTATGATAAAGGTTAAAATGTATAATTCGGACCCTGAATACTAGTATCTACCTAAAAATGTACCCCAATTGAGATAAGGGAACTCGCTTTCTCGCTCTGCGATGCAAATATCACTAGATGGCCGTGTCATAGTCATAACTAAAAATAGGCCAAATATCAATGTTGATATCATTGTTGTGCTCCGGCATGAAAATAAGATAGCCAGTTCCCCATTTCGTTGGGGAATCTTGGTAAGCCCGCTTCCATTTCGGCAGCATCGTCACTTACCACCAGGTGAAATGTTGTCAAGGGTTTACAAATTGTGAATAAAAAAATAAAAAAAGGCGACTTAAAAACTACTTACAGTAGAGTTTCCTTCTAGCCTTACAGCCTACATTGATCCGGACTTTGCCCCCATGTGTGCAGCATGGCCTGGCTTTCCCGAGATAGAGAAGAGACCAGAGCCATGCAGTCATATTGTCATCATCATCATTACAGCTCATATACGTCCCCACCGAGGGGCTCGAGCCTACCCTGAATCAGGGCGATTAGGCCTTGGTCGACCACGCGGGCCCAGTGCGGGTTTGTCGACTTCACACACAACCTTCGAGTTTCTTCGCAGGCGTGTGCAGGTTTCCTCACGATGTTTTCCTTCACCGTTAAAGCAATCGGTAAGTATGTATGTCATATTGTCATTTTTCCTAAATAACCACCTCCGTGGTGTAACGGTTAGTCCTTTAGATTCACATCAGGAGGTTGCGGATTAGATTCCCAGCGGAGTCTTACTTTGTAAGAGTCGGTTTGCTTTATGATAGGGCATTTTTCAAGCCCGCCTGGCTAGTAACAACTGTCTTATCTAAAGCTTCTTCTTCTTCTTTGCGTGTCGATGACAAATTAAATCATTGCGGCCCAGAACTTAGCCACTTCGACTGCACTATTTGTGGCGTCCATTAAGTCCTGCTGCGAACAGGTGACAGGGCAGGCAGGACAGGAAACTAAATGAGCCATGGACTGCACCGCTCCACACACACAGTCCAAATTTGGGTTTTCCGAGAGTCCCCACCTGAACATGTTCTCCTTGCTCCGGCCGACCTGAGTCCGAAGTCGATTTAAAGACTTCCAGATCGGCCATGGTAATACATGTCCAGCCGGTAGACTCTCAGAAAGCGGGACAAAGGGATCAGGAAGCGGTGTTCGAGCACGCCACATGTTGCATCTCGCTTGAGAGGGCTGAGTTGTGAGGGGGTCGACATGTTTTAAAAAGCTTTTCCGACTTTTTAGCCTTTGCGGCGGTAGCTCGTGCCCATGTAGGGGATGCCGCTTGTCCTCATCCAACGTAGCCTAACACAAATCCTAATCCTAATCTAAATCTTACCGCTAAACATCAATTTTAACAGCATTGAAATGCTCTGGATTGTATGAAAGACAGCCAAATCCCCATTGCGTTGGGGAGTCTTGGTAAGCTCTCTTCCATCTTCGGCATCATTGTCTCTTACCATCAGGGAGGCCAAGGGCTTACCTAAAGTATAAAAAAAGAAACAGATTTGACCAAGCTTCCTCCATCACTCGGTTTATCAAGCTCTGTGAAAAGCTGTACAGCCAGCCAGTACCGATCCTGCATGTATACCTATGTACAGTCGACCTGCTACAAAGGCGACTGCACAGTATTTACGCTCGTAATGTCCCAAAGCACGCTAGACCATATAATTATAGTTCCACTGGACAGGTTTACTGTTCACCGTATTTATGCGTTACTTATTCATTAACGAGTTTGAATTGCCACGCGCACGGTGACATAAACAAACCTCAGCCTTTAATTCTAGTGTTCTGTTCTGATAGTTTGAAAAGACATGCACAAAAGGTCATGTAGGAGCAAAATGTTAGAAGTCACGGATTGTCTGATTTGCTTGTAATGATTTTGTTTTCTTATTTGAGGAAACACGGTAATAATGATCTTAAGTTTTAAACAATAATCTATACTATAAAAATTAATCGCAAAATGTGTTGGTAAGCGCATAACTCGAGAACGGCTGGACCGATTTCGCTAATTCTTTTTTGGTCGAGTTCGTTATTGTCAGGAGAAGGTTCTTATGTAGGGTAGGGTAGGGTAGGGTAGGGTAGTGTAGTGTAGTGTAGGGTAGGGAAGTGTAGTGTAGGGTAGGGTAGGGTAGTGTAGGGTAGGGTAGGGTAGTGTAGTGTAGGGTAGTGTAATGTAGTGTAGGGTAGTGTAGGGTAGTGTAGTGTAGTGTATGTAGGGTAGAGTAGGGTAGTGTAGGGTAGGGTACTGTAGGGTAGGGTAGTGTAATGTAGGGTAGAGTAGTGTAGTTTAGGGTAGGAAAGTATAGGGTAGGGTAGTGTAGGGTAGTGTAGGGTAGGGTAGTGTAGGGTAGGGTAGTGTAGGTTAGGGTTGGGTAGTGTAGTGTAGTGTAGTGTATGTAGGGTAGAGTAGTGTAGGGTAGGGTAGGGTAGTGTAGGCTAGGGTAGTGTAGTGTAGGGTAGGGTAGTGTAGTGTAGGGTAGGGTAGGGTAGGGCAGTGTAATGTAATGCCCCTCCCCCGCGCCCAAAAGTGCCCATAACACTAGCGGCGTTCCCCCACTGGATGGCCAGTGAGATGCGCTGGTCCAAACAGGAGCCTTACCTAGGGTCCATCTCTGAATTAAAAAAACCTCAGCCTTTAATTCTAGTGTTCTGTTCTGATAGTTTAAAAAGACATGCACAAAAGTTCATGTAGGAGCAAAATGTTAGAAGTCACGGATTGTCTGATTTGCTTATAATGATTTTGTTTTCTTATTTGAGGAAACACGGTAATAATGATCTTAAGTTTTAAACAATAAACTATAATATAAAAATGAATCGCAAAATGTGTTGGTAAGCGCATAACTCGAGAACGGCTGGACCGATTTCACTAATTCTTTTTTGGTCGAGTTCGTTATTGTCAGGAGAAGGTTCTTATGTAGGGTAGGGTAGGGTAGGGTAGGGTAGGGTAGGGTAGGGTAGGGTAGGGTAGTGTAGTGTAGTGTAGGGTAGGGTAGTGTAGTGTATGTGGGGTAGGGTAGTGTAGGGTAGGATAGTGTAGGGTAGGGTAGTGTAGTGTAGGGTATAGTAGTGTAGTTTAGGGTAGGAAAGTATAGGGTAGGGTAGTGTAGGGTAGGGTAGTGTAGGGTAGGGTAGGGTAGGGTAGTGTAGGGTAGGGTAGTGTAGTGTAGTGTAGGGTAGGGTAGTGTAGTGTAGTGTAGGGTAGGGTAGGGTAGGGCAGTATAATGTAATGTAAGGCGGTACGTAGTTCGCCGGGACAGCTAGTCTATAAATAAAAATAACACATAAATTCAATTAAATTTGGCCTTTGCTGACTCAGTCAAAAAGCCCCCCCCCCTTCCCCGCGCCCAAAAGTGCCCATAATACTAGCGGCGTTCCCCCTCTGGATGGCCAGTGAGATGCGCTGGTCCAAACAGGAGCCTTACCTAGGGTCCATGTCTGAATTAAAAAAAAAACCGTTTTGAGAATTCATAAATATGGCTAGCTAATTTGTCAAATAAATTGTACTAAGTGTCTACCTTTACAATGAATATAAAACAAACACACTTATTTCAGATATTTTTTATTATTATTAAAGTTTTAATTTTATTTATATATTTTATGAATGTACGTTTATTTGACGTTCTTATACGGTGAAGGAAAACATCGTGAGGAAACCTGCACACGCCTACGAAGAAACTCGAAGGTTTGGTGAAGTCGACGAACCCGCACTGGGTCCGCGTGGTCGACTAAGGCCCGATCGCCCTAATTCAGGGTAGGCTCGAGCCTTTCGGTGGAGACGTACTCGTTTAAGAGCTGATATGATGGTATTATAAATGAGTTTGCGTGTAACGCCTTCGACTCTATGTTCACTTCCCATCCGGTGAGTTGCAGTAAAAAGCATTCAATACTTTTGTTAAAGTCTAGCCAGTTGATTTAACGGTATACTTACTTAAACATCATGTACCTTCAGCAATTATTAATTAATTTCTGATTTTATAAATGTCTGTCATGTTTACGTCGTTTTCATTCAGAAACAGCGACAGGTTTTAAAGCAGCTCGTTCAGGCCTGACAGAGAGAATCTGTATATTATAATACGAGTAATAAAAGGAAAATGTGACTGACTGGTTTATCAACGCAGAGCCGAAACTACAAAATTTAAAACGCTAAACACGTTAAAAAACCGACTTCCATCGCAACAACTTAGTACATTTTTGCATCATTATTTTTGGCTTTTGGTAATTTTCTAATAAAGTACTACACCGATTTTAATAAAATTTATATGGGACCACACGGGAAGCAATAGCTTTCAAATAAAAAAAATCATAAAAATCGGTTCACCCAGTTCAAAGTTCTGAGGTAACATACATAAAAAAAACATACAGACGAATTGAGAACCACCTCCTTTTTGGAAGTCGTTTGAAAACGGATTTTGCTGAAATTTGGAATGCAGATAGAAATTAGGACGTGGGCATCAGCTAAGAAAAGATTTTGGGAAATTCCTACGGGAATGGCAAAAAACGGGATCTGCGCGGGCGAAGCTCCGGGCATCCACTAGTCACAATATAAAGAGGATGGAGCTATGAATGAAATGTATTATTCGTAGTGAGCAATGCCCTGGTTGGTAGATATCAGAACACCAGTAGGGATAAAATAAAAAAATATATGTTTTGAAACAGAAAAAGCTTTGAAAGTCGGACATTGTGTACATGTAGTTTGTAAATTACTTTTACATCTAATCGCGAATAGGACAAGTCTTTTTCTGAATTGGGTTAGGATGTTTAGCCGTTTTTCAAAGAAAATTTAAAAACCAAACAGTTGACGTCGTGACCTACAATATCTAGATTAAGTTGAAATTGGGAAAAGCCTGTACCTTGTCTCAAATAAGAAAAAAGAATTTAAACTAACCTTTTATTATTTTTCAGTACGTGTGGTTAAAAAATCCAACTCGGCTGGGCAGCGTTCGGGAAGCTCCGCATTATCTTCACGTCCCAAATACCGCAGTGTCTCAAGACTAAGGTCTTTGACCAGTGTGTGTTGCCAGTGATGACTTACGGAACTGAGACATGGGCGCTTACTATGGGCCTCATAAGAAGGCTCAAGGTCACCCAAAGGGCAATGGAGCGTGCTATGCTCGGAGTTTCTTTGCGTGATCGAATCAGAAATGACGAGATCCGCAGGAGAACTAAAGTAACCGACATAGCTTACAGAATCTCTAAACTGAAGTGGCAGTGGGCAGGGCACATAGCTCATAGAACAGATGGCCGATGGGTCAGTAAAGTTCTCGAGTGGCGACCGCGCACCGGAAAACGTAGCGTGGGCAGGCCTCCTACGCGGTGGACCGATGACCTGGTGAAGATCTCGGGAAGCCGATGGATGCGGGCAGCGCAGGACCGGTCGTCGTGGAAATCCTTGGGGGAGGCCTTAAATAGACCAAGTTAAGAAGAAAGTAAAGGAAACGTATTGAGAAATGAAGGAGATAGTGTGGGGGAGAGAGACCTGGAAAGAGCTACACCGACAAGAGCACGGCTTTATGATGATGGCACGAAAATATGATGATTATGATGTGGTTAAAATTATATCAATAAGCGTTATGAAAATACTAAAACATCGTCACTTACCATTAGGTGAGATAATGCCAAGGGCTTACCAACTAACGAAACCTGCACATCTGATTCTAGATGTGTATGAAGGTCGCGTTGCACACGTCCGTAGGTGTAAATCTAAAATGCCCTACACGTGACCGCGGTGATGCTAAGTGTAACACCAGGCAACCGCCGTCTGTCCCTAGGATAGCATGGTTAATTGTGCCTCACGATAAGAGAGAGAGAGACCAACTAACGATGGAAAAAATATTTAAAAGGTAAAAACTGAATCGGCTAAATAGTAGAACGGATTCGATAATGGTAAACCTGACTCAAAACGTTTTGACTCCGATTTGAGACACGAAAACGGATAATAGCAACCCTCGATTCTAAACGCTACTCGTTACATGAAATCTGTGAAATAGCCGAACGGATTCAATAATGGCAGTTTCATACAGGCATAACTGTAGAGTTCCTTCAACCTTTTCACCAGATAGGTGTCATCGTCTTTGGGAAAACGTGTTTCTCCGAGTTTTCTCTCACTGCGCTTTCGTCGCGCTATACCTAATTTCTAGAAGCGAAAGCAGCTCAGCGGTTACGAGTCTAGCCCACAATCCAATTAGACCTCGGTGCGAACCTCGTCGAAGAGGTATTATTTTTTTTTTCATCATATCAGTCGAAAATCATCCAACGCTGGACAAAGGCCTCCCCCAAGGATTTCCACGACGACCAGTCCTGCGCTGCCCGCATCCATCGGCCTCCCGCGATCTTCACCAGGCCGTCGGCCTACGCTACGTTTTCTGGTGCGCGGTCGCCACTCGAGAACTTTACTGGCCCATCGGCCTTTTTTTATTTCAACTCATTCTAAAAATCCGTTTTCACACAAAAATATTATTTTATTTTACATGCCTTAGGAGACTAATTCAAGAATCTTTCGGTCACCCAAATAACGACAAGTAATATATTCATGGTTTTTTTTTCATGTCATTCAATATTTTAGTTGGTATTTTTTTTTATTAATTTAATTTCAAAGTAGTTGTAGTACCTACTACGAAACTTCGTTACTCTTAATTGATTTTGTTTATAGTTTAATTTGAAACGTATATTTTATGAAATTGTGTCGTGTGATAAATAAATCTACGGATCTATCTAGTCTACGGAGATAATCACGCACAGAGAGATGTAGCGGTGGTGGGATACTGTTTTATGAAAATTCAAATAACTTTTAGGTAATTATATAATATATTATTTTATGTTTATTTAAAAATTAGTAAAAACACGATGATTAATACGCAATCTCTGACACCCGGGATATCAAAACAAATCTAACGACAACTCGCGCTCCACAATGCATAAATCCGTTCAGGCTTAGCCAAAGAAACATACACACACATAGATACAAGTATATATATTCTACTAACATAATTTAATTCATTAAATTTTACTCAAAAAACAATGTATGTAACCCTTAGAATTGCACGAATTAAAAGAAGAATTGAACTAAAAAAGAAGAATCTAATTAAAAATAAGTCAATAATAAGTTAGATGCAAAATAAAGCAAGTATGACAAAAGACTTAAAAAAATGACAATGTATAAATAACACGACAAATTAGATACATACACACGAAAAACAATAGCCTCCTTTTTTCAAGATTCAAGACTCAAGGTAATGCAAATTACACTCTTTCTGATAGTCATAAAATAATAATAACATAATTTCATTTGCGAAAAATCAAGAAATCAACAATCAGTAGTTAATAACGTCAAAATTCAATCCTTGAAATAAACTAGATTATTTCATTAGAACGTGAAAACAATATGACACGAAAAGTTATAGATAAAAATAATTGAATGTCATTGATACCTTTGACAAAAGTAGGCCAGTTCACACGGACAGCACCCGGTCGCAAGTACACTGAGCGGCACGGAATTTAACCCAAATGTAATTTATGACTTTAGATACGAAATACTGTTTCTTTGACGTTGTATTGTTTAAGATTGTATATACATCAAGTGGGGTTAAATGTAAACATTACTTTTAAGTGCATTTTAAGTGGATAATTTGAGAAAAAAAGGTGTATATTCATTTTTGTTCCTAAGGAAGGTCAGTTTTGTGTTAACACGCAAGGGAATACGGTGAGTAAATTTCGCATCGTTACTCTTAATGTTTTTCAATTGTGTTTTTTTTTATGTTTTAAAAGGTGTTACTCTCACTTCAGAAAACAATACAAGATATCCCTATCTCCAGAGCAAGTCGTTCAGGCTGTGATGTTAGTGAAACAGGGGCGAATTCAGCATGAGGTGGCCGCTACATTAAATGTAACGCGATCCAATTTAAAGTATGCACTAAAACAGTACCGGGAGACTCGCCACTTTACGAGGAGGTCAGGCAGTGGTGGCGTAAGGTGTACATCTGCCCATGACGACCGATTCATAGTGCCAGAGGTGCTCCGAAATCGCTTCCTCACTGTAGTTGAGATAAGACAGAGACTTCAAATCATAACAGGTGTGAATGTCAGTGAGCGCACAATCAGAAGAAGGATAGAGGAGCGTGATTTACGTGCCCGTAGACCAGCAAGTGGTCCTTTACTCGAGAGACATCATCGAGTCGCGCGACTTCGATTTGAACATGAACACGTTGATTGGACTTGGGAACAATGGGCCAATGTTTTATGGACGGACGAGTGCAGGGTGGCCTTGAGAGTTCCAGACGGTGGCGAACGTGTCTACAGGAGGCGTAACGAACGATATCTCGTCATGCCCATGAAGCACGCTGTGAATTTCCATAGAGGCTCTTTGATGGTTTGGGACGGTATAAGTTTGGACGCTCGTACAGAGTTAGTCATTGTCGAGGGTCGACTAAATGCAACACAGTACATCGAGGGGATCATCCAGGAGTACGTTGTACCTTACGTTGACTTCATTGGGGCCGAAAACTTTTTACTGATGCATGATAACGCTCTAGTGCTCAGTGCTCGCTGCGTGGATCAGTACCTTTCTGAGGACGGTATTCGAAAATTAGATTGGCCAGCTCGAAGCCCAGACATGAACCCGATAGAACATGCCTGGGACATGTTGAAACGCCGAGTGAAGAGAAGTCCCAACCCATCACAGAACCTGCGTGAACTGAAGACTGCTTCAGTGGCCGCGTGGGATGAAATTCCACAGGAAGACATAAGGAACATCATCCAAAGCATGCCAGATCGTATGCGAGCAGTGATTACAGCAAGGGAAGGCAACACCCGATGTTACTTTTTGTCTAATTGTTCATTTTCCTTCATTTAGACCTTCAATAAAAGTTTTAATTTTCTCTCGTAAAACGCATTTTTATTGAAACGCCATTTTTCGCAATTTCAAAACAAAAATTAAAAAAAAAAAACATTTTTTTCGAACAAACATGACTCATTTTGACGATCCTAAGAAAACCTCCGTCAAATAAAACTTTTTTTTTATCACAGGTCAAAAATTAAGTTTGGGTTAAATTCCGTGCCGCTCAGTGTATAACGCGAGAGTCAGCTATAGCTTCCATCAACCATATTAGCGGTCAATCACCAACCTTCTTGAGCAGTCGGTTAAAAATAAGTTTAAAGTTACTCTGTACTTACCTATTTTGCTATCAGCTCAAACTCCTCGTAAGAGACAATGACCTATAATAAATATGAAGATGTTAGGTTCAGGTCAGATCAATTTCATTGTATAGTTGTAGTTCTGTCTGGGACGAAACAGATGAAAGTCTGTCCTAACTTAATCAAGGAAAAAAACTGGCCAAGTGCGAGTCGGAGTCGCGCATAGTAGGTCTTCGCAGTCTTGTCAAAAAGTAAATGTATATTATAAAAAACCGGCAAAGGGAATTCCACCCCTTGGGCGTCCGCATGATGAACAAAGAATCAAAACGCTTCGTGTGTAAAGGTGGAACATTGACGACAAAGGGGTAGAACCGCCCTCCGCACCTGATCGTCCGATGATGAAATGGAGAGGAAGAATAAGGTCGTGAAGCTTCAGGACACACTCTCCGAAATGAATCCTGTAGAACACCGATAGACAGGCGACTTTGTGGAGATGCTCGAGGCTTTGGAGCCTGTTTGATACAAGTTCCGCGTCGCCAATGAGTCACCTAGCGCGTCAGTCGATAGAATCCAAGGCATATAGCTGGTAACGAGCCGATCCGTCCCACAAGTGAGAGCAGTACTCCATACAGTTAACTACTACTAGCGCAATCTGATGGTGTTTTAGTAAACTTCTTTTTTTAAATAAAAATTTTAGTGCGTTTGGCTGCACCTCACCTGATGGTAAGTGCCGATGCAGCCGAGTATGTAACACGCAAGTTCAAAAAGTGTCTATTCACTCTTGTCTTGAAGATTCCTAAATAATACAAATCGGAGAATACAGACGCCGGCAGGGAATTCCACTCCTTGCTCGTTCGCATAATGAACGAAGAAGCAAAAAGCTTCGTGCGTAAAGGTGGAAGATCAACGACAAAAGGGTGGAATCACCCTCCGCACCTGGTCGTTCGATGATAAAATGAAAAAAGGGAATGAGGTCGTGAAGCTACAGGACACACTTTCCGAAATGAATCCTGTAGAACACCGATAGACTATTTTCTATTATGACTAGAACTACTTTCCGCAAGTGAACGTATTATATTGAGTTTACCATTTTTTTCAATTGATAGAATTCTTATAGATTTTCCTGTAATCTATATACAAGCAATGAACTATATTTTGTATTTTTTCAAAATTTTTAGCTCAGTAGTTTCGGAAAACAGGGGGTGAGAAATGGAGAATTTTCGTCTTCTTTCACGAATAAAAATCAAAACTATTTATTTTACAATATAAACAATTATATTAAGATCCTGATAATGAGCCCTTTCATTTGAATGAATGAATGAATAATATTTATTTGCTCGAATACATGGTATTAAATTGAGTGGGGATAAAGGTATAACAATAAAGTATCACATGATTCGCTTTTGTCAAAGCATGCAAAAATTTACACAAAAGTTAAAATGCTAATAATAATATAAAAAATGTCATATTAATATTTCGATGTCATCATATTTTATCATGTTTGTTACTATTACATACAGTAAATTAAATTAAAATACATTTTGTCTTAAAATTAAGCATTATGGTCAAAAAATTATTTAATTGAGTAGAAGCATTTTTCTAAAAGCCATTTATAAAGTTTGCTTCTAAAAAGTTTAGATGGAGAGTGTCTTATGTCACTTGGCAATCGGTTATATAACTTTATTGACATGTATAAACAATTTTTTTCAAACACTGCACTGTTGCATGCTGGTATTAGTAACCTAGCTGGATCTCTTGCTCTTAGTCTAGGATTAGCCACAGGCGTTTTAAACAAAGTTGCATTTTGCATTACAAACATACTAATTTAAAGAATATACATGCATGGCAAAGTAAGTATGTTTAATTTTTGAAAATGAGGTCTACATGATATAACATGAAACAATAAGATTTATAAAACTTTTTTTTTAATTTCCTAATTTGTCCCTCGAAAATATCCCTTATTTAAAAAAAAATTACTTTGCACATCTTTGTTTAGGTCATAGGATCACACTATCCTACCAAATTTCGCCCGATTTCGTCCCGTACATTTGGAGCAAATTGGCTTGGACAGACGGACGGACAGACAGACAGACGCACGAGTGATCCTATAAGGGTTCCGTTTTGTTTTTTTGTACGGAACCCTAAAAAACTGGCCAAGTGCGAGTCAGAGGGTTCCATACCATTATCTATAAAAATCACGTTTGTTGTATGGAAGCCCCCCTTAAATATTAATTTTATTTTAATTTAATTAATTATTTTTAAAATATATAATACAACTCAATATTCTGTAATATTTCAAGCGTCTACCTGTTTCCATTATCAATATCGAGCAAAAACGAGCAAAAAAAGTCACGTTTGTTGTATGGGAGCCCTTAAATATTTGTTTTATTTTAATTTAATTATTTATTTTTTAAGTGAAATATTACTAAATATATGTAAATATATCAAGCGTCTACCTCTTGCCGTTATCAATATCGAGCAAAAACGAGCAAAAATCTCGTTAGTTGTATGGGAGCCCCCTTAAAAATCTTTTTATTTTGTTTTTTAGTATTTTTTGTATAGTGACAACAGAAATACATCGGTCCAGCTAACATGGTTCATGAAATACAGCCTTGTGACAGACGGATAGACAGACAAACAGACAGCGAAGTATCAGTAATAGGGTCCCGTTTTTACCCTATGGGTATGGAACCCTAAAAAACAACATAATTTTTTTTTGGAAGAAAATAATATTTTGTATGGGAAATATATGAACTTTAACAAATTCAATTGCACATCTTAAGTTGGTCGACTTATCATTACAGCTCATATACGTCCCCACCGAGGGGCTCGAGCCTACCCTGAATCAGGGCGATTAGGCCATAGTCGACCACGCCGGCCCAGTACGGGTTGGTCGACAGTGCGGGTTGGTCGACTATCACTTCTAAAATAAGAAAGCCTACTTAGCCGTAAAACTTTTCAGTTTTTTAATTTAAGATTGATACGCCCATGGTATCATCTCACCTGATGGTAAGTGACGATGATGCCAAAAATGAAAGCGGGCTTACCAAGGGAACTGGCTAATAAGATAAGTGTAAAATATAATTTTTTTAGCCGGAACACATCGGTTAAATTAATGTTTGGTGGCAAGATTTAAATAGGAAGGTGTTAGCTTGTGACATGACGGGTACGGTGTAGGGTAAGACCTCTCGTTACATCTGCCAGGTTTCAAAAACAAAAACTACAAAAAACGTCGAAATACGATATTTTACTACTAGACCATCAAAAACTATATATTCTATATATTATATTCTCAATTCTCAATTCGACTATATGTTGTTGCTTTTTTTGTATGTTTGTTATGCGATATCTCCGCAGATTGTGAACCCATTTTCAAAATTCTTTTTTTATTCGAAAGAGTATACTTCCGAGGGGGTCTCAGTGTCACCAAGTCAGGATATGATAATGGGATCCCAGGGAAATCGAGGGCAACCCTCAAATTTTATAGACACATATTACGTGAGTCATATGTTTTCTAAAGCTATTAAAAAACTTGCGTCTGTTGGACTTGTTAAAGGAAGGTACAACTCCTTTACGGTTAGGATTTGGAGGATAATTCTTTCAATATTATACGTAGATAGATACGTAGGTTTGTTTTTAAACTCTTTATTGCATTTACAACAAATACATTAAATATTTAGACAAAAGAATATATATAGCAATATAGGTATGCATATACCGATAGTTGTATCCTTACAGGTTATTCAGATGAGCTGATAATCGAAGATTTAACTCTTTAACTTTCATGCTGCTGAGATAATCATGGAAGCCACAGGACTCTGTATCTGTTAATGAATTAAGCTTTGATAATTCCTATTGGCGAGTAGGTGATTGGGTTTAACGTTGTTAGATAGATAGCATTATCACAAAAAATTAAGAAAATAAACATATATTATAAACGCGAAAGTTTGTAAGAATGTATGGATGTATGTTTGTTACTCTTTCACGCAAGAACTACTGAACGGATCTGGCTGAAATTTGCACCCAAATTGCAATGCAATGCGCACCCTCGAAAAGTCATAGAAACGTTGTCCACGCGGTTGAAACCACAGGAAACAGCTAGTAAATAATAAAATCCCTTCGAACCCTGAAAGAGACCCATAATAACCCAGCAGTGGGTACGTTGATATGTTGTTAATGTTAACTAACAATAATTTACCTAATTTTGCAGAGCTTTTCGAGTTCGATTTCAGGCGAAAGAGCATCCATCCTTCTAACGAGAAACTGAATGACCATTAAAGTTCCGCCTGCATTTTCCAAGAGATTCGAGCATCAAGCTCTTCAGCCATTTCAGGCGCGGTACGCCGAAAGCGATTCAAACTTTTACGAAAAGTTCTCATCCTACAATTCTGGTTGTTCGCTTTTCATGAATAGTGCAATAAAATTTTATTTTTGCACCGCGTACTCACAAAGAAAAGAAAGAAATTAACCTTATTTTGTTTTGTAGCCCTTCTTTTTAGGGTTTCGGTGCTAAAATAGCAAAACACGGAAACCTTATGATTTCATCTTATCCGTCCGTTCTTATGTCGGCTTTTATCTAACAAAATATTAAGCTCCACAGTGACCTTTTTAGAGTGAGTCCCTCTTCCAAATGCAATCTTCTTCCACACAAACGTAGTTCCGCTTTAATACAAAAACTGCATGCCGGATTGAATCTAAACTTTGTATAAATTGAGTAGACACATATCGATGTTTGTAATTCTTTTTCGATGTACTAATATAAAACGAAAAATATAAGAGCAGTTTTAAACTTACAGTACAAAACTAATTTAGGCCTTCGTTTAGTTATGTTTAAATTTACTACGATGAAAACTAATTACAAACATCGATATGTGTCTACTCATCTATTCAATATATTTTAAAAAGTTTGGATTCAATCCGGCATGCAGTTTTTGCAGGATCTACGTTTGTATGGAAACTTCAACCTCCTGGGGACCCTTAAAATATGGAAAAAAATAGAGATAGAAGACTTTATAAAAAGAACAAATTACGCCAGTAATATAGATGTCATTGGAACAAATGAAAATTATATTGTTTATGATAAAAAAAAACTATTCATTCCCTCCCCCCACCCCTCAAATACAAGCAAAAGTTATTTTAACTCTACCTCCTCATCTATAAGATGAATGAATGAATGATTTATTTATTGTATTGCTTAGGTACACAAACAGATAATAAAAAATATAGGATAAATTAGTAGTTCCTACTACTAACAACAAAGGAATAGTTTACATTTATCATTTATTTAATAAGATCTACAGTTACAAAAATTTTTAGCAACATTTTAATTTATAACGCAAATAATTAAATGGAGTTCAATAAGGGTATCCTAAAACAATCAGTTTTCTAGTAATGATTCTGGAACCCTACACTATGAGTGGTCTGACACGCAGTTAGCCAAATTGCTTTGTCTTCAAAGCTTATCTGCCTTCTTTCAGCTATTATTGACGACTTATTTTATTTATTAACCTTTCAACAGCAATGTTGATCAAGATGCCACAATTTCAATGTTTGTCATGTATTTTCCCCTGTAATTTTATTTAAAAATCAACTCGGGTCTTGGTTGCTTCCAATTTGTGGCTCCATTCATTTCTTGTTCACAATTCGGTACACGCTCAAAGCTCATTAATATAAATATAAAAAAACGGAATTTCGGAAACTTGTTTTTCATGCTTCCATCAATCTGAATTCACCTTAAGATCAATCATCTTTGTTGAAAATATGTTTTTTTTGTTTTTAAACAATGTTAAAAAATAGATAGGTAGTAAGGAAACGAGTACGCATACAGGTATTACAAAATTAACAATTATCGATAACAGTACCTATGTTGTGGTAATAGCTTATAAAAAAAAGTTAATTAATATACTTACCACTTTATTTTAAATCTAGAATGATAAAAAACATTAAGGCGAGGTAATGACTTGTCTCTGTCTTTTTCTTTACGTGTTAAGAGTAAAGAAAATAGCCACACTTTTTCACTTTTTCAATGGTTTTTCATTTTAATTATTAACTACAATGAAAGTATCCTTACTAATATTATAAATGTGAAACTGTGTTTGTTTGTTTGTTACCTTTTCACGCTTCAACACCTTGACCAATCTATGAAATTTGGCATGCAGGTAGCCTGTGTCACGGGAAAGGACATAGGATACTTTTTATCCCGGGAAAATAGCATAATCTAATGAAAAAATACTCGATTGTTGTGATTTTTTGCACAGAGATGGTTGAGTAGGTAAGAAACGACATAATTTACTAATCACCCTTAAAGACAGTCATTAATAAAACGATGTCCACGCGGGTGAAGCCGCGGGAAAAAGCTAGTAAAAAATAATAACTTATCTTGTATTGTCATAACAAATATTGTTGTATATTTTTTTAATTTATACTTCAAAATATTAGTCATAACTAGAGTTTAAAGTCACGGTGTAGACCTATCTTTGGGATTTTTTTATCGAACCAAACTGCTCAATCGTGTTTCAAATAGTTTTTTACTATAAGAAACATCATTAACAATAAGAGTATTTTTTTAAAAGCTTTTATTTAACTTGCAATGAATGCTTGTTCGGGTGAAATCTTGCAGCTCAATTTTGAAGCAGATAACTTTATCCAATTGAGCTGAAATTTTGCATCATATGAAACGCATGACAATAAAAGCTTGCACCAAAAAGCTTTTACGTTTTTCAAAAATTATTTTACTTTGTGTTTTCTATCGTTTAGGAGTAATTAACGTCTAAAATCTGTAATATTACCGCCTTTAATCTAAATGCACCTATATAGAGAAGTATGTATGGACATTCCCTGCCGGTCTCTAGATTCCGACCTCACCCCCACTATAATAAACGTCACCCAGATTGATACAGATTGGTGCTAGTTTGATTCTAGAACGTAAAGAATTTGCCGAGGTTTTGTTTGTTCCGTCATTTGTTTTCAAAAATTCAATTTCTCGCCCGTTTATGAAGTGTCCGGGTGTTCATTCTTCAGGAAAATATTAGCTTTCGAACTTTAGTTATAAATTCGACATAAGTGCTACTATTTTCTTAATGTCTTTCGGCAATCATCACATTTACGAATGCAATAGAATAATAATATTCACGTTCAATAATAATCACATACAGGTTGTCCGGTAAATGGACGATGATCTTAGATTATCATAATAATAATATTTGGCGGAGATTTTAATATTGATGCTCTGAAAAACCCACCCGAATACCGAAACTTATGTAATTCCTTTTTAGAATGCAATATGCGTCAATTAATAAAGGAGCCGACTCGTATTACGCGTGACTCTTCAACCTGTATAGATTTGTTATTTACAAACAGTAAACATTATTCTGTTGCGGTGAACGCAAATGGCCTTTCTGACCATAGCAGCATATTGTATTCATGTAATATTAATGAAAAGAACTCGATAATAAATACACCGTCTATATATACTTATAAAAGATGTTTTTCAGATTCAAATTTGATGAAGCTTAAATTAGATTTGCACAAAGTAGATTGGAATAAAATAATTACGACGACAAATAACATAAACGAAAATTATAATGCATTAGAAAACAAAATCAAACAGCTACTCAATTTATACATACCTAAAAGGCGCGTCAAAATAAATACAACAATTAAAAAGTCTTGGTTAACTACCGGATTAAAAAAATCGTGTAGACATAAAAGACTGCTAAAAATTTTTGTAAACAAAACTAATGATAAAATACTAAAAACTTTCTATGTAAAATACCGGAATATTCTTAAAAAAAGTGTAAAACAATCAAAAAGATTAATTTATATAAATTGCATGAGTAAATCTAAAAATAAAATAAAAACTATGTGGAAAATCGTTAACAATACATTAAAATACAAAGATAGAAGAATGAATAGTCCTATTAAACTAAAATCTCAAAATTCAACAATAGTATGTCCATTATTAGTTGCAAACAAGTTTAACGATCACTTCATAGAAATCGGTCAACAATCACCGACGGTATCAACCGGGCGGCCGCCGCTAAGTCCCGTGATCAACTCATTATACTTACAGCCGGTAACCGAACAGGAGGTCGGAAAAATAATAAGAGACATGCCTAACAAGTACAGCTATGGAATGGATGAAATCCCTTCTATTTTAATTAAAACCTGTTATCAAGAGTTAACAAAGCCACTGACCTCACTTTTAAATCAATCTTTTGATGAGCAATGCTTCCCTGATAAGCTTAAAATAGCAAAAATTAGACCAGTGTTTAAGAAAGGCGGGAAAGCAGACGATGTAAATAGTTACAGACCGATTGCACTGCTCCCGGTCATATCTAAAATATTTGAAAGGGCCATGGCAAATCGAGTGTATAAATTCCTTGAGAAATTTGAGCTGTTAAGTACTAACCAGTTTGGCTTCCGGGAAAATAGAACGACAACAAATGCAGTTATTAAATATATAAATCAGGCATTGGAATACATTCGAAACAACTTTTATGGGGTAGGTCTTCTTTTGGACATGTCTAAGGCTTATGAAAAAGTTCGGCATAGTATTCTCTTGGACAAGCTGTATGGGATAGGTATCCGTGGAAAAGCTTATTTATGGTTTAAATCGTATCTGTCTGGCAGGAAACAGTTAGTAGAGGTAGACCATCACGACGCAAACACTGGTGAGATAGGAAAGGCACACTCTGAGATGCGCGATGTAACGAATTCTATTCCGCAGGGCAGTGTACTCGGGTGCGTACTATTTCTTATTTACATTAACGATTTGCCAGCAATAATGAACCAAACATGCATTATGTTTGCGGATGATGTGTCCCTACTTTTTAGATGCAGAAATGACAGCGAGAGTTTGAGACAAATAGAACACATTTTTCTGGATGTTAAAAGCTGGCTGACGGATCATAACTTGGAAATAAATTTAAGCAAAACAAATCTAATCCAATTTCGGCCTTATCAACGGAAACCTGTAGACCTAAAACCACTCTCCAATAAATTAAACATAGCTGAAGTAAGAGAATTCACACTGTTGGGCATTACCGTAGACACATTTATGGACTGGAAAAGCCATATAGAAAAACTAAAAAGTAAATTGTCACAGTTTATATACGCGTTAGCAATTCTTAAAAGAAATACGCACCTTGAGTCCGCCCGTGCGGCCTATTACGCGTATGCCCATGCCTGGCTCCGGTATGGGGTAATATTGTGGGGACAGAGTACAAATGCACATGATATTTTTGTCCTTCAGAAAAAATGCGTGCGCATACTGTACAATATAAAACAAAGGGAAAGTTGTAGGCCTTTCTTTAGAAATGAAAAAATCCTACCCTTGCCGTGCATATACATCCAGGAAATTGCTATCTACGTACGTAAAAATATAGAAGAGTACAAGTTTTGTACCAGTGCTCGCCGGAGACTTCAGCTCGCTCCGCCACCAGCACCTAAATTAGAAATATATAAAAATGGACCCTATTACAGATCAATAGCTATATACAATAAATTACCACAAAATATAAAATCTGAAAATAAAGATAATAATTTCAAAAATAAAATAAAACAATTCCTACTTAGCAGGTGTTATTACTCAGTCAATGAATTCATGACAGACAAAATACCTACTTAACTTAAATTTGCTGTTTTTTTAATTAGTTTTATTGTTTTTCCAATGTTTAATACTTAAAATAATAGTATTATCTTTCGGACTACTCCTCTTTTTATCTTGCAATGCCCTAACAGGGCTCATGTACCCTACTACCCTTAGATATAAGAACTTTATGCATGTACATGAAAGCAACTGAATAAATGAATAAATAAATAAATCTTTTAACAGCTGATAGAGGATATCAAGGCAGTTCAGAAAAACTAAAAATGTTATGAAATTTTTTTATGGGAACATGGTTTTCATAAATTTATTTTTCACATAACACGAGATTAAAAAATTGGATTTTTTTAAAAGTAAAGTAATAAAAAAATATTTTACGGTTAGAGGTTTTGTTTAAGTTTTAGTTTCATACAACAAATAACACAACTATTCAAGAATAACAAACCCTTTGATGTTTTGACAGAAGCAGAGAATTCCTCTAATTGGAGTTGTGGTACCTGCAACATAAAACGATCAAAGATCAAAGACGGTAAATTTCAATTTAATTTTCTCGAATACCAAGTGATTTTCATATGACATGATTTTTGTTTTTCGGAACCACCTTGAAGCCAAACTTCATCATCATCATATCAACCGACGGACGTCCACTGCTAGACATAGGCCTCCCCCAAGGATTTTCATGACGACCGGTTCTGAGCTGCCCGCATCCTAAAACTTAGGTAAAAACAATTCTGTCATTCTTTCAACGATGTCTCCTAGTAAAAATTTGCGTACCTAAATACTCATACATCCATTACGAACACCTGTATATTAATTTGAATTCAGAACTTCAGAACAACGTATTTTATTGTTTATGAACTTTAATGACAGACACTAAGATTTTTTTATACGACTCGAGCAAGTTAGGCTGAATTGACTAAAATAACATGCAGCGAAAAGCCATCATAATGAATCTCATAAGCGTTAATAAGATGTGTGAACTGTAACAGCTCACGCGTTTCATATGATACGTCTTACGAGTAGAGTAATATCGGAAGCACCTGTACATTATGATTTTTTTACAAGATTGAATTGACTAAAATAACATGGATCGACAAGCCATCATAATGAAACTCATAAGCGTTAATAGGATGTCTACAATGCGTGAACTGTAACGGTTCACGCGTTTCATATGATACGTCTTACGAGTAGAGTAATATCAGAAGCACCTGTACATTAAGATTTTTTTACAAGATTTGAATTGACTAAAATAACATGGAGCGAAAAGCCAACATAATGAATCTCATAAGCGTTAATAAGATGTGTACAACGCGTGAAATGTAACAGTTCATGCGTTTCATATGATACGTCTTACGAGTAGAGTAATATCACAAGCACCTATATGAATCGAGCGTTGCTCGGAGTCTCATATAAATGCAGCGCCATCTACTGTTGTGTAGATAAACTAAATATATATTTTTTTTGGGTGTAAACAGATTTTCTCAGGGGTGATACCTATCTAGACAGAATTGGAATAAAAACATTACATGAATTTAAATTTTCATCTGAATGAATAGAGCCGTTTCCGCGAATATCTTAACTAATATTATAAATGTGAAAATGTGTTTGGTTGTTTGTTACCTCCTCCTTCACGCTTCAACACCTAAAACGATCTTGCCAGAATTTGGTATGCACGTAGCCTGTTTCATTCATATATGTAGACATTTTTTTGCGATTAAGAACTTACATTTCATCATTACAGCTCATATACGTCCCCACCGAGGGGCTCGAGCCTACCCTGAATCAGGGCGATTAGGCCTTAGTCGACCACGCGGGCCCAGTGCGGGTTGGTCGACTTCACACACAACCTTCGAGTTTCTTCGCAGGCGTGTGCAGGTTTCCTCACGATGTTTTCCTTCACCGATATAGCAATCGGTAAGTATGTACGTAAGTTTTTTGAAAAACTCATTGGTACATTGGCCATCCAGATTTGAACCCGGTACCTCTGGTTAGATGGACCGAGTCGTTACCGGTTGAGCCACCGACGCTTCTTTTACTTACAGAACTTACATTTGCGTTGGAGAATTGAAGGTGACGTGTATGCAGGAACTACATAGTTAAGTTTGTCCTTAATGCCATTTGGTGCACTCGTTCATGTGTTTGGGGTTTCGTAGCCGAAGGCACAGAACCCTCGTGCACGAGTCCGACTAGTTTTTGGCTGTTTGTTTTTAATAATCCATTTAGGTACCTACCTTAACTCAATTCAGTTTTCTTTTCATGGTTCTAAAGGTTCTATGAAACGATTTATTTGTAACCTCATTCAATAATACAATAATAAAATTTGACAGAGATCAGAACAGTATAAGTACACGTATTCAAATCATCCATCAAACCCGGTAAAGAGTGAGTTTTAGTTGATATGGCAGACATGTACACATAGATAATACATATATTTTTATGCTAGCATATTACAGTGTGAAATACAAATATTTTTTATAAATAATTTCACTTATTACAGAAATAGGTTACATATACATAATATACCTTATACCACATAATTACATGGCTTATCATTACCCTCAAGACGAAAGGAAGAGAGGTAGTGCTCCTTGAGTTTCTTTTTAAAGGAGAAGATGCTCTCACAATCGTGAATTTTGTGGGGAAGTGAATTCCACAACTTGATGGCATGAATAGAGAAGGAACAAGAGTAATATATAGTTATCGGTAGGTTCAAAAATGGAGATGGGATTTCGTTATCAATTCTTACACATATTCTATATAGAGCCCGTATTGCACAACATACAGATAATAAAATTTTGGTTTATAAAATTCATAAATTATACATTATCAATTCATTATTAAATACCTAATAAAATACTTTTTTGCTCACTATTGTCATAGTACAAACAAATTGAATTGTAGGTTATCTTCATACAATGGTACCTCGCGCGGTTTGTTATGTGCACTCCAATATGTACGCAAAATACTCACGCACACTACGAGAATTCTGCGCTGCGAACGCTGCGCTAGTTGGGGCCGCCACGTCGCGCCTAGATACCTTTATTTCGCGCTGCACCTGTGGTTGCAATTTTCGTTAAGATACCTGCTACCATAGTAGTGTTTTATATTATCATATAAAAACCAAAAACACAAAAATCATAAAAATTGGTCCAGCCGTTCTTAAGTTATAAATGGTGTAACTAACACGACTGTCTTAAAAATATATAGATAAACTATAAAAAATGTTTACATCACGCAAGAGAAAAAATTGTTTTGTATTTGGATGCCTCAATGACAATTCATCAAAACAAGAGCAAAACGTTGAAGAAAAATGTTTAACTGTTAACAGGGATGAAAACCGTATATATCCGTGTGTATTCTTAAGTATCATAACAAGCGTTAGCATTTACCTAAAAAAACTTACAAAAAGGGCACAGCCCTTGAGTAGGCTAATAAGTTCTGAACGGGGCAGCAGATAACATACTATTTTGTTTATAGTATGCTACTGTAGTCAATCACTAGTCAATACTGCTCGACGCCTCGATCACTCAGGAAATAAACGTCAGAAATATTTAGTAGTCGTTATGTGCGCTCGTATTCAGGTAGTTTATCGGGATCCATCACTACCAAAAGATAAAATTGAAAAATAAAATTTCCATTTACCACTTACATCACAAAACTTTTCATTATCAGTAAATTTTCACGCGCCATTTAACTTTTGTAGTTTCATAAAGTTCGTTGCGTTTCGGCAAAGTTAACTCCGTTTTGGCGGTTGAACAAAAGTTGGTGACCACGAGGAAAATGTACCTACATCACCTACTGGATGTGGACTATAGAGATTATATAGCTCTGCGTTCGCGCACTTGCATCTCCTTTGCAATCTTGCTTTCCGCGGGTCGTATTAAAAAGCCACAATATAAATAGTTACTAAATTCAAACAAGTGGGTCGTTCGAAAGCCTTTCTGAAACAGTTTAGTGGAATTCTATTCGTGACCGCGATCCAGGACAGAGGTCCCTTTATCCGTGGTCGAAGTGTACATTTTTATAGCAAGAGTGCAACACTAGCTTAGTCTGGTAACCTCAGCCCAATAATCAGCCAGCCGTCGGAGCCCAATTTTTCGATGTGAATAAGGGTTGCTCTAAGTCTTTCTTCACAACCTAGAAACTGCATTTTCAATCATCGATGTGATCCCTCTGAGCTTACTCCCGCTGACGACTCGTTGGTGCGTCATAGGACGTTGCTGTGATAGCTTGTTCCCGAGCGCCCAAAAACATTGTTTGTCTTAACTTAACCTGCGTTTCGCTGCGTAATCGATTCAGAAACGAGGAGATCTAAGTGAGTGAATTAAAGTAACCGATACAGCTCATAGCTAGTGGGCAGTGCACATAGCTCGTAGAACAGATGGCCGTTGGGGCAGTAAAGTTCTCGAGTGACGACCGCGCACCAGTAGAGTAGGTAGGCTTCACATTTGGTGGATCGACCACCCGAACCCTTAACTTCGAGTGACCGAGAAAATTGTATTTTATTTACAACAGCTAGTTGTAAATAAATACGCAATTTTTATAAAGGAATTTTACATTTCATAATATTCTAGGGCCGTTCGTTAAAAACAAATTCTTCTTCATCATCTTTGATGACCGTTGAGACATAACACTTTGATGACCGGTGAGACATGACACTTTGATGACCGGTGAGACATGACACTTTTTCACTAATTGTGTTGTCTGAAGGTGAGTCGCAGATAAAATATGTTGCCTTTCGTTTCCATTATTTCAACATCATTTTAACCGCCTCCGTGGCGTAATGGTTAGTCTATTCGCTTCATACCAGGAGGTCGCGGGTTCGATTCCCGGTGGGGTCAACCTTGTAGGACTCGGTTTGGTTGGTGGTAGGGCATTTTCATAGCCCGCCTGGCTAGCTGCCACCATCTTATCTAAGTCTTGCCGCCAAACATCAGTGTTAATATTATTGATGTATTTCGACTTGAACATAAGATAGCCAGCTCCCCATTGCGTTGGAGAATCTTGGTACACCCCCTTCCATCTTCGGCATCATCGTAACTTACCATCAGATGAGATGATGCAATGGGCGTATCAATTGTGGAATAAAAACAAAACAAACTGAGTGTAAAAAATTAAATTAAGTTTCTGTAAAGTTTTTTTGGTATGCATTAAAGGATATTTTTTATTATTATTATTAAAATAGTATAAAGCCATAGGCGGTCATCATAGAACGACCGCACTATAGATACTCGGCACTTGTAGTTTTCTAGTTTCATAAAAAACTCACGTGCCGTTTTTATCTTAGCAACGGAGTAATATATCGCCCCTAAAACACGACTTAATACGCTTCTGGACGAGATCAGATAAATTGGTTGGCTCATAAATTAGAGCCGTTGATAAATTCCGCTATGAACCTTAAGGGCGTTTCCACATTGGCCGGCCCGGTATCAAAAGCGCTCTCTGATAGCCGGTATCCGATACCAAAATGTAGTTTTTTCACATAATTCTGATATGATAAATGATAATGATTGAGCGTCGGTGGCGTAACGGCTAGGGCCACCGCCTCCTGTCCGGGAGGTAATGGTTCGAATCCTGCCACGTACTAATGTGCTTTCGAAATTCGATCTCATATGTATGTTTATCCGATGCTCTTACGGTGAAGGAAAACATCTCGAGAAAACCTGCACATACCTGCGGATAAACTCGAAGGTTGTGTGTGAAGTCAACCAAACCGCAGTAGGCCCGCGTGGTTGACTAAGGCCCGATCGCCCTAATTCAGGGTAGGCTCGAGCCCCTCGGTGGGGCGTATATGAGCTGATATGAATGAAAAATGATAATGATAAATGATAATCACAAAAAAAATATATTCAGAATGAGCAAACATACAAATGTTTACAGTGACCCCACGCTAGGAAATGCCTGTATCGTTGTGGTACGATTAACTAGCAATAAAAAATACTCGACTGTATCAGTCTACCTTGTAATGAAAAATAACTAATACTGAAAATAAATTAAATAAATATTTAAATAAATAAATATTCTGGGACAAATCACACATGGTCATCTGGCCCCAAAGTAGGATTCCCTGTGTTATGGGTTACCAGAGACTGATATACATACTTATATACGTTTAAATACATACATATATAAATATATTTAACACCCAGACACAGAGCAAACAAATCTGCTCATCACACAAATGCTTGCCCTGGGTGGGGATCGAACTCACAACCCTCGGATCAGTAGTTAAGAAAATGCATTGAGTGTAGGGGGCGGGGGCGAGGGTGACAATAAGGTTTTCTTTTTTTTGGATACCTATATCTTTAAATAAATTCTGTACTATTGCCAGTTCGCTATCGCACACACCTGAAGAAATTACATAGAGCACAAACAGAAAAGTATAGGGTCGGATAGGACCGCCGATATGTCGATGAGTCGGTTCCGATATCGGAATCAGCCGCTGATACCCGACATCCGATAAGTACCAAATTGTGGTATGATAATGATAAATGATAATCATAAATCTTTATTCAGAATGAGCTAATTATCGTGGTGGTACAAATATAACCAGCAATATCAAATACTCGGCTATATCAATCTACACATAGCCCTTTCCAACCCAACCTTGAAGGAAATTTTCTTTTGAAATAAACTCTATTGCCTTAGTACACATATAAAAAAGGTCATTTATAATTAATAATTAATACGCAAAAACCTTAAAAAATACTACCGAGCCTTACAGTAGTCGCATAATATGATGTGTAACATCTGATATAAAAAAACTTCCGGCCTCGCATTTGTCGTGATGGCTATGTTTCCTTAGCCTTCGTGGCTAAAAAAAACAAATTTCCTGTTACATACTTCCGTTCCTTTTCACAAAACGACTCCCACAGATTGCAAGAAACCTAGAGGAAAGATGTAATACATCAAAAATAATAAAAAAAAACTTTATATCTTAAAAAAATAACAACAGATTTTTATGTAGTAAAGTAAAAATAACATATTATCAATCTATTGCATAGCTTATATCGCGGGCTCTGAGCGCAGCGACCGAATAAAGAAATTCCGTAACGAAAATAAAACCTAACACCCCCCCACTCCGCCTACCATGTAGCTCGGCCGAGCATAACGTAACGTTACCGCGTTCTAAAAACTTACAGTGCCATCTATTAGCGATATGCGGTACTAAAAGGACTTAGTCAATTTTACTGGTGTAACTTTCTTAGTGTTAATTTATTACATAAACATCCCGCGCCCCAAGGACTATATGGTACTGCTGGTAAATACTGCATAGATAAAAAATAAATGAATTATTAAAATTGCATAAATTGATAAAAAAATGCTATGCAACACCTTTACCGCGGCAGCCCCCTAGTGCCACACGTTTTTTTATAAAAAACACTAAGTGTTTTATGAGATTCAAACTTGTTTGTATTTTTAACGCACGATCGGATAAGGCACTTAATATCAGTTGAGGTGCAGCCAAACGCACTCAAATTTTAATTTAAAAAAAGGCGGGCCGGATAGAGATAGTTCCCAACTTTGGATAATACGTAAAGCGCACATATTTTGTGTCATACCGGACAGTTGAATCGACTAGACAATATACAACGCAGGTGCATGACTGTGTCAATACATTTTACTTGCACCAATACCGGCGCTTCTTCCGATATGAAAATCAGATCGAACAATGTGAAAATGTCCTAAATCTAGTACTTGACTAGTAGAACCTGTATCAACCCGTCTCGCGTAACATGCGAAAAAGTAATACAGTTGCCTCTTTCTAACGCTAAGCTAATGACAAAGATAGCAACTGTACTTCGCATTACTGAAAGCGATAGAGTGTTTTCTCTGAACCATGTCCCCACCACCGTCACCCCGCTTCTGTGTTATTGTTTAAAATAAATCAGCGCAAAGCTTTTGTCCGGCCTCTCCAAAGGTCGTATACCCATAAATCACAAAAACTTTTTTAATATGAATCCCTTGTCTAGGCTTACAATATTAATATGAAATCTCATATTATGATCTGCTGTCGTGCATAACATAACATTTCTGTAATAACGAATTTATTAAATTCATGTTTATTTACTTTATAAGGTCATACTGAGATTGAAAATAATTCGATAAAGTCGATTTTATGTTCATAAAGAGCTTATTCCAAAGAAAAACATGTAATGAAATTGTAATTATTTAAGACTAAACGTCGCATAAAATTACGTTTTGCATTTTTATCTTTCACTAGCTTTTGCCCCCGGCTTCCTTGCGTGTTCCTTGTGTGTTTGTGGGGCTGTCTTTGGGGGTGAGAGATGCGCGAGCCGCTAGCGGCTTGTAAGCGTAGACGGGAGTTCTCCAGGTAGGGAGACGGTAGACTCCAGATCCCTCGGGAACTGTATGCGGCTATTCTGATTAGCAGTCTATGTCACTCTCCCTCAACTAATTTAATCCGTTGCTCTGTTGCGCCGCCGCCGCTGACATGCGCGAGGCTGGAAATGAGTTTTTTCCAGTTTCTTCGGGAAGTATCTCGTGCTATGCTAATTAGAAGTTTATGTAATTTCTTACTCCTTCAACCATATCTGTGCAAAAAATCACAACAATCAGTCGCTCCGTTGCGATTTTAAAATCCACCAAAAAAGTCTTTTTTTTTCAGTTCTTTTAGGAACTGTAACATAACTATGTCATTTTCACGGAATAAAAAGTAGCATACTTGTATGTCCTTCCTACATGTATGCCAAATTTCTTCAAGATTGATTGAGGTGTTGAAGCGTGAGGAGGTAACAAACAAACACATTTTCACATTTATGATGTTAGTAAGGATAGACAAATAACTCTTGAGTTTTTTTTATGTGTAATATTCAAGATTCAAGATTCAAGGTATTTATTCAAAATAGGTGCAATTACACTCTTTCTGATAGTCATAAATTAATATATGTAACATTTACAATAGTTTTTTATGCTACTGCCAAGTAATGAGATCCATTGTAACAAGAGTGTTAGTTTGTGTCACGAAGCGAAGCTGAGTGTCACAATAGACAGCACGAGTGTTACAATGGCTAATTGTTTGCAGTGGCATACAATACTTTTCCTGCGACCATGAAATAAATAAAAATACATTGAAATGTCATAATCATGTATTGAATTTTTGAAGCCAAAGCCATAAAATACTAAAAATTTTAATTGTAGTACCAGTTGTCTCGTTTTGAAATGATCATTGTAAAACGACTTGTAGGAATGAATACTTAATTTATGTAGACAAAGTTAAAAAAAAAAAATCATTTTATTACAATATTTTTTTTGCGACCATAAAATAAATAAAAATACATTGAAATTTTGTCATAATCATGTATTGAATTTTTGAAGCCGAAGCCGTAAAAATATTTAAAAGTTTCATTGTAGTACCAGTTGTCTCGTTTTGATAATATGATCATTGTAAAACGACTTGTAGGAATGAATATTTTGTGATATGATTTGAGGTTTTTGTATTAATCAAATTACCAAATGCCACTGCCAAGTAATGAAAGCATTGGAA
The DNA here is from genome assembly GCA_947284805.1 of Coleophora flavipennella. Taxonomy (NCBI): domain Eukaryota; kingdom Metazoa; phylum Arthropoda; class Insecta; order Lepidoptera; family Coleophoridae; genus Coleophora; species Coleophora flavipennella. The sequence continues at coordinate 7,253,881 of OX369280.1, read as the reverse complement.
CATGAGTGCTAGTTTGTGCCACGAAGCGAAGCTGAGTGGCACAGTTTGACAGCACGAGTGTTACAATAACTAATTGCGTGCAGTGGCATACGATATATTTTCTACGACCATTACATAAAAAAGTACATTTAAAATTTGTCATAATCATATATTGAACTTTTGGAGCCAACGACATAATAATATTTTAAAAGTTTCATTGTATTACAGTTGCCTCGTTTTGAAATGATCATTGTAAAACGACTTGTAGGAATGAATACTTTTGTGATATGATTTGAGGTTATGTATTATGCAAATTACTAAATGGGAGTAGAAAAAGAACTATTACTGAATGAAATAATTTCGATTCTATTTAAATTTTCACGTAATTATTAAATAAAGTAGTTTTTTTTTATTTATTTTTTAATGAAAATTTGGACTATTTTATTTTAAGAAACTTGATTTTTTTTTAAGTTTAACCTCTGGTTATTTTTATGATTTTTCAAAGTTTTATAAAGTGATGATGTCACAGGCCCAAAGAGTATGAAAAAAAAAAGCTCCAGTAGTAATTACTATGATTTAGGTATTTAATTCTATTAAATTACTTTTTACAGACAGAAATGGTTAGTTCTCCAAAAGTTTTGTTTTATTGGTATGTAAATAGCTATGTATTAAAATTAACAATGCCAATAGGGATGACGACAGCATCAGACATAAATTATGAACTCTTGATCACTAAATTGCCCTCCTACATAAACTTAGGAAAACCTTACTCGTTTTATTTTCTTCGATTTTTAAATACCAAAATCACAAAATGAGTACATAAATGACGCTGCTAAACTACAACGTCAAGCCTAGGTATTTCTAACATTTTTAAAACAAAATATCGTTTTTGACAGATGATAAAAAGTAACTCAGATGACTAGCATTCGTCATCTGTATTGGCTGATCGTATCACCAGCGTAGTTGAGGCTTTGTCTCTACTACATAATATGCTGATCCCAGCTCAGCTCGCTTTTGATGTCGCCGCCGGGTTTATACCTAAATTACCTGTTATACATATTTACTTCTTCACGTTTATTTAAAATTAAAATGTTTTTCTAGTGTAAATAAAATGTTTATTTTAACATAACAGTCATTATGTACCATTAACTGTATATTATGTGCCTGGTGTCTCAATAAACTGATTCTATTCTGACTAAACCAATTAAATACCCAAGTATTAATGTATATTCCCTTACGCGTTCTCAGACGTTTCTCCGTGTCAAGACTTTGGGTAAGATACCTATGTTTCTGTCGCAAGAAGTTTTCACTCATCCCTCGCGGTTTTTACTGACATTGAAAAGTTAAGTTGTTCGAAGTTCAGTAAATCCTACTTCGGATCTTGCGCCTACTTATATACCTACCTACATATTACCGATAATATTTTCTTAGAATAATCTTTAAATCGATACTAGTTCTACCTGTTTTCTTGATTTTTCTCCGAGCACTGGGTTGTCTGGTAGAAATCGCTCTCAGCTCTAATTGTACGTCTCTTAGTTGTTAATTAAATTTTGTATATGTATTTATATATTTTAATGTACAATAAAGAGTTATTTGAGTTTGAGATTGAGTAACTTTTTATAGAAAGTTCACGACCTTAGAGTGTTTTCACGTCGAGTGTAAACTAAAACTAAATTTTATTATTTTTCGTAGTACCTACTTCTTATCGTGTGGCACAAATTAACCATGCTATCCAAGAGATAGACGGCGGTTGCCTGGTGTTGCACTTAGCATTACCCACGGTCACGTGAAGGGTATTTGGATTAACACCTACAGACGTGTGCAACGCGACCTTCATACACATCTGGAATCAGATGTGCAGGTTTCCTCACGATGTTTTCTTTCACCTTTAAAGCAAGTAGTAAGTATAGTACGTAAGTTTCGAAAAACCAATTGGTACATTGGCCGTCCGTATTCGAACCCGGAACCTCTGGTTAGAAGGACCGAGTCGTTACCGGTTGAGCCACCGCCCCTTTTTTTCGTAGTAAACGAACTTAGAGTGGTCTCAAGCACAAGTCTTTTCCTGTAAGGCGAGGGAGGTGAGAGAAAGACAAAACGCATGGGAGGATCCTTCCAATCCTGTACTGTTGGAAGTTGCAGTATAAGAGGTATATTGGTAGATTATAGTATATAAGTAGGTATAATAGTAGTGAACCGACGACCTGGTGAAGGTGGCGGGAAGCCGCTGGATGCGGGCAGCGCAGAACCGGTCGTCGTGGAGATCCTTGGGGGAGCCTATGTCCAGTAGTCGACGTCCTTTGGCTGATATGATGATGATGATGATTAGTAGATTATGTATGTATAGACTAGCAGATTTCCGTGACATCGTTCCCGCTTCAAAAATATTTCTAGATTTCGATAACAGCGCCATCAACTGTACACGTGAACAATCCAGGTAACCCTATAAGTACCAAAAACATCAAAATCAGTGAAGCCGTTTAGGAGGAGAAGAATTACGAACACACGTATACTGAATTTTTTTGTATAAAGATAAAGCCATATCTGGGACATGTAAGTGAGAAATGCCTAGATATCGCTGGAGGGATGACGTGCTGAAGAACCTGGCACTGGACAAGAGAGATTGGCAAGAGATGGAGTAGAACCGAAAAGGCTGAAGTCTTCTAGTGTTGGAGGCCGAGATCCATTTTCGGTCGCTGAGCCAGCGATGAGTCAGTATGACAAAGAGCGTTTTTTAGGGATCCGAATTCAATAAGGAACCCTTATAGTTTCGTCATGTCCGTCTGTCTGTCCGTCTGTCTGCGATTTTAGTCAAGATACTATTCGTACTAGATAAGCTGTAATTTTGTAAGTAGTTATCCTTGGGGGAGGCCTATGTCCAGCAGTGGACGTCCTTCGGCTGATATGTTGATGATGATGAAGCTGTAATTTGGCATGGGTGTACATATTAATCACGCCGACAAAGTGGCATAATAAAATCCTGAAAAAAAAATTTAGGGTACCTTTTCACATGTAAAGAGGGGGCTAATTTGTTAGGGTTCCATATCCAAAGGGTAAAAACGGGACCCTATTACTAAGACTTCGCTATGCGTCTGTCCGTCTGTCACCAGGCTGTGTTTCATAAACCGTGATAGATAGACAGTTGAAATTTTCACAGATGATGTATTTCTGTTGCCGCTATAACAACAAATACTAAAAATTTGAAAAATTATAAGTCTCCATACAAAAAACGTGTTTATTTTTGTTTGAAACGTGAAGAAACTAGCGCAATCTGGTATGATGGTACCGAACCCTTTGTGCGCGGTTCTGACTTGCACTTTACCGGTTTTTTTAGTGTCACACTATATCGTGTGTGATTTCGTTAAAATGGGTTTTTTTAAAATTAATGAGGGTTTGCTGAAACCAATTTTTGATTCAGGCATCCGTTTGCGAAATATTAAGCTTTAAAGTGATATTTAAAATTACCTCCATAGGGTTGCAATCCAAAAAAACGAATGATAACAAAATCGGGGGATACAGTTTAGTATTGTAGCTACATATCTATCATCTCCATCCAAATTTCGTTTACACCACTTGATAGCTAAAGAATCAAAGAATTTATTACGCTAAGTAAGGACTGTAACACATCGCGCGCGGGGGAGGGGGCAGCCCCGCCATTTTGAAGGTCATTTTGCTGCGTATCGAGATTTCCATTTAGTATAACTTTCGACTCGGTGAAGCTACGACGTTCATTCAAGTTTCAATCGTCAGCTCTCGTCAAAATCTATCGATTATATTATATTATCTATGATTATGACATACATAAATAATAATATTTTATATAGAAACTACATATTACCCGTTACGAGACGTATTCACGTTAAAACCAACGGCCGTGTGCCCCGACACAGCCCCACCCGTTTTTTTTGTTAGAATCAAGTGTCTCACCCTCCTGACAGCTAAACCACTATTCCAGGAAATCTGAAAATAAATTAAATAGTAGGACATATAAAATTTAAAAGGAAAACTATCACATCTAAGTAGGATTTCTTAGTTAAGGAGTTCTAGTCGATCAACTTTACATGTTGAGTTGGATTTGTCAAAATTTCAAAAATTTTCCATACAAAATGTTCTATTATCAACTGCAAATGTATAGTTTGCTTATTTAAAGTTATACATCTTTTAGTGTAGGGTAGGGTAGGGTAGGGTAGTGTAGGGTAGTGTAGTGTAGGGTAGGGTAGTGTAGGGTAGTGTAGTGTAGTGTATGTAGGTTAGGGTAGGGTAGAGTAGGGTAGGGTAGTGTAGGGTAGGGTAGGGTAGTGTAGTGTAGGGCAGTGTAGAGTAGTGTAGTGTAGTGTAGGGTAGTGTAGTGTATGTAGGGTAGGGTAGGGTAGTGTAGGGTAGGGTAGGGTAGTGTAGGGTAGGGTAGGGTAGGGTAGTGTAAGGTAGGGTAGGGTAGTGTAGGGTAGGGTAGGGTAGTGTAGGGTAGGGTAGGGTAGTGTAGTGTAGGGTAGAGTAGTGTAGTTTAGGGTAGGAAAGTATAGGGTTGGGTAGTGTAAGGCGGTACGAAGTTCGCCGGGACAGCTAGTATATATATATATATTAGTACAAATATACAGTATGGACACTCCCTGCCGCTCTCTAGATTGCAACCTCACCCCCTCGTCACCCCGTTGTCGAACGTATGTATAGGATGTCGTCGTCATTTTGTTTATTTCGTCGTTCGTTTTTTGAAATGTCTCTTCTGACCCGTTGTATGAAGTGTCCAGGGAGTTACAGAAGCCTACTTTACGCGAGTCCGACTCGCACTTGGCCAGGTTTTTTTTTTAAATATCTTTCGATGAAGCGTCCTTTCGACGTGGAAAATTTGATTCTGCGAAAACAATTCTTCCAAAAGAGTTCAACAGAAAAATGTTTTTAGTATATCACTTGGATTCTTCCCTTCGCGTTTCAAGTCACCGGCGCGGCGTCGTAAATTAGACGTTTGTTTGACTGTGACTCTGATTTACGCTACAAGGAGCGTATAGAGAGGAAACGTTGTTTCCTTGTTCACTAAGTACTTCGCGAACAAGTGGAACAAATGGACGGGGCTGAAGCTTCTTTTAAGTGATAACTTTACTCAATAGGGTAATGGACATCAGGTAACCGGAAACAAGGTATAAGGCGTCGGTGGCGCAACGGCAAGTTCCGCTACCTCCTATCTAGGAAGTGGTGGTTGGAGTCCTGCCACGTACCAATGTGTTTTTGAATTTCGATCTCATACGTACGTTTATCCGACGCTCTTACGGTAAAGGGAAACATCGTGAGGAAACCTGCACACCTCTTCGAGAAAACTCGAAGATTGTATGTGAAGTTGACTAAACCGAACTGGGCCCGCGTGTTCGACTAAGGCCCGATCGCCCTAATTCAGGGTACGCTCGAGCCCCTCGGTGGGGACGTATATATGAGATGATTTGATGAACAAAGGTATGTACTTATTTTAAACTGGAGCTTGTACTCATGAAACTGAAAAACTTTCCCTAAAAAACCCCATGGACAATTCGCAAAAAAATTTTTGGACTTCCATTCAAAGTTTGCCCGCCACCTGATCGATTTGCATGGGAAGTCCAATTTTTTTTTTGCGAATTGACTATGGGTTTCTTGGGGAAAGTTTCTCAGTTTCATGAGTACAAGCTCCACTTAAAAATAAGTACATACCTTTCTTAAGTAATGGGTTATTCATGTTTCGCCCTTATCTGACCACATAACTGGAGGATGAAACTAAATAACTTCAATAAATCACAATTTATAACTATATATCACTTTCAATGTACAATTTGATACCTAATCAGCCAATCGATTTTGCCATGAGAAGTATACAAAAAAAGCGCAATGATCACTGTGTTCCTGAGAAAAAAAAAATTCGTGGATCTTTCAGAAAAGGATTCAAAAATGTTCCTGCAGGTAGTAACTTTACTGATTCGTCTAGAAAAAAAACTGTCTAGAGTAGCCTAGTTCACGACTTCCATAAATATTTTGAAACGGGATGAATGACTGCTAATCATTTGAGCTCCTATTTGGCGTCTGTAAAAACATCTTATTTGTAAGTCCTTGGCATCATCTCACCTGATGGGTAAGTGCCGATGATGCCTAGATGAAAGCGAGCTTACCAAGATTCCCCAACGCAATGGGGATCTAGGCTATCTTATCTTCGAGCCGAAACACATCAATGCTGTTATTAATGATGTTTGGCGGCCAGACTTATATAAGATGGTTTTAGTAGCCAGGCAGGCCATGAAAATACCCTAACACAAACCAAACCGAGTCGTTCAAAGTTGACCCCGCCGGGAATCGAACCCACGACCTCCTGGTGTGAAGCGAAAGCACTAACCATTACAGTACGGAGGCGGTTAAACAAAATTTTGTTTTAAATAAATAGAGTTAAAAAAAACTAAACAACACGCTTTTAAAGTACATCAGACTAAAAAGTAAAAAATAATTCTTAATATAAGTTGAAAATAATAATTTAAAAAATACTAGTATTATTGTGAAAAAGCGTGGGGCGCTCTGTGCCACATTTTTCGTCTATCGAGCAACCCACACAAGGAAAAAGGAAAACTGGCCACTATCCTCGACTGCATCATCACTTACCATCAGGTGAGTTGCAGTCAAACGCACTCAAATTTTTAATAAAAAAAAAAAACTTCTCTATTATTTGGAGAAGTCAAAAATAAATATTTATATTTGAAGTTCCGTAGCTATGATTTAAGAACCACCATAGAACTTGGTACCTACCCATTTAGATCACTGTATTTTTTTTAAATCGAACTTGGCCCCATTTCACATTTATGTTTTGTTGGGAAATTTAATTTCACCACTCCCTTGTACAAAGTACAACTTACATTTTTTGCCCACCCACTTACTTACCTCAATGAAACAATAATCATATTCTATCTTACGATTATTTGTTGTGTAAATGAAGTTATAAAAAACATGTATGTTTTAATTACAAGCCCAAATAAAGCTTTTTTTTAATTTCTTATTTAATTAAATGGTAATTAATTATGTATAATTGTAACAAAGATCCAACTTTTTAATTCATATCGAACTATTTTTAGTCCTAAACATTAGCTTTCATTTATTTTAATTCATTGGCGTTAAAAGTTTTTCTTAACCCTGTTTTGTTTAAAGGTTTTATACATTATTGAAAATTGTTTTAAACTGTGTTATTAACTACAATAAAAACATTGTTTAATTTCGAATTGTTTCAAACACGTGTTTTAAAACAACTTATTTTACCCATGCCACCACTCACCTACTATTTGAGTACTTTTGTGAGGAAAGTGTAGAGAAAAAGGTCTGAGCCTATGTCACAGAATTATTCAGTAGCAGTAGGTAGTCACACAAGAGTTAAAATCAAAGTTTGCTCTTTTCTATTGCGTCGAATTTTACGAGCAACACAACTGCTAACAAACAGAATAGTACAAAGAAAAGTAATTTCATCTTTTATGTCTTAGGTGGCATGAAATTCGCTCGAAGCAACGTCTTTTGTTTCAAAGTTCTAAGTGAAGACTTCAGCAAAGATAAAAAGAAATATATTTCACTTTTATCTTTACGTACGCCTTTAATATAATGTTACGAGTAAAATCTAAAGAACGATGTTCGCTGGCTCAGCTATGTCCAACGAGCTATGCAAGCACTGCAGATGCTGTAACGTAGAACCACAAAGAATGATCTGATGTAACAAAAAGATATGATGTCGCTTATTAAGGCCTTAAGATGGGTCAAATGACAATATTCAATTCAAATTATTCTAAGACTGTGTAAAGCTATCACCATGGACAAAATATATAATTTACATAGAGTAATAAAAAATCTATTTAATTGAATACAATTTTAAAAATATTACCACTTTTGATGTAAAATAATAAACTTGAGACCCTGTTTTTGGCACTAATTGCAAAATTTCGCAAAAACAAAAAGTTAATATTGAATGAAGCCTACACACAAAAATCGGTGACTTTAAGACCTTTCATTTTAAAAAGTAATAAAAACATGTAAAAATCGAGAGTTAGGCGTTCGGTTTCAACGTAACAGCCGCGTTGAAGCCCGCATTGATTATGTTGATATCATTATTATGATATTATGATAGTCTTAGAGCAGAAATTACTGTTTTTTTCTGTTCTGTCTGCTCTAAGAGACCATTTCACACAATAAAAGTTCTTCCTCACTTCACCTTAGCCTTAAAAGTTTTAATAAGAACTTTATTTTCGTATCTCATCAAAATATAAGTTGAATAAGAACGTTATTTTCGTATTTTCCCAGGTATACATATTCGGTAACAACTTCGAGTGTAGAGCCTCCAACCTTCAGAGGAGTAGGTATGACACGGACGTTTGACATAATTTTCGTCTTGTATAAAAACATGTAAAAATCGAGAGTTAGGCGTTCGGTTTCAACGTAGCAGCCGCGTTGAAGCCCGCATTGATTTGAACATTGCCAAATGGCGAAAGGGCAATGGAGCGTGCTAAGCTATGAATCAGAAAAGAGGAGATCCGTAGGAGAAGCAAATTAACCGACATAGCTCTCAGAATTGCTAAAATTAAGTGTCAGTGGGCGGGGCACATTGCTCGTAGAACAGATGGCCAACGGCAGTAAAGTTCTCGAGCGGCGACCACGCACCGGAAAACGTAGTGTAGGCAGGCCTCCCACTCGATGGACCGATGATCTGGTGAAGGTCGCGGGAAGCCGCTGGATGCGGGCAGCGCAGTACCGGTCGGCGGGCCGCGCAGATCCTTGGGGGAGGCCTATGTCCAGCAGTGGACGTCCTTCGGCTGATATGATGATAGGATAGATTTTGTTAGGGAACCTTAAGTTCAACCTACAAACAAAACAATGCAATGATTTATTTATAAATTTGAATAAAATTACATGTCAAAAATTAATACATAACATAAATTAAAATTAAATATATTAAGTTATGAATAATTAAATAAAGTGCTGAGTCACTTCTAGTCCACGTTTTATTAAAGAATTCATTTGTGTCATATAATGCCGCATTAGCCAACATTTTCTTTAATTTAGTCATTTACTATATGTATTAACTTTACGAAATTGTTTTGGTGTACTATAAGTGTAAATAAATAAATAAATAAAGGTTGCGCAGCCTAGGGCTGTCTCTCACTCCTTGCGGTAGTGTGTTGATTACCTTAGGTGCCATTGCTTTTATATACATCTTTGACTTAACTAGTCCGTGCATAGGTAATCGAAGTCGATTTTGCTGCTTAATGTTAAAACAAAATCATTATAAAAATCATATGAATACCGTTCTAACCCTAAAATTCTGAAAAAACGTATATAAAAAAAACTTACGATATAATTTAAATGACTTTACGATCCGACTATCAGTTTACAACCAGCCGATTCATTTTCAAAAATGACAATTATTATTTTGTGTGGAAGACGATTTTGTTAAGGAACCTACAAAGATCATATGAATGCCGTTCTAACCCTAAAATTCTGGAAAAACGTATATTTATAAACCTTTCAATATAATTTTAATGACTTTACGATCCGACTATCAGTTTACAACCAGCCGATTAATTTTCGAAATTTTCAATTTAATAGTTTGTATGGAAGACGAATTTGTTAGGGAACTTAAAGGTTAACCTACTAAGATCATTAAAATGGCGTTCTAAACCTTAAATTCCGAAAAAACATTGACAACTAGCTTTTTCCCGCGGCTTCACCCGCGTGGTCATCATTTTTATGACTGTCTTTGAGGGTGAGTAGTGCGCGGTCCACAAATAAGGAACTTTATCGGGCTATTCTGATTAGCAGACTATATCACTTCCCACCCGTTCCCAACCAAATCTATAAAAAAAATCACAGTTCCTTCTGGAACTAAGTCAGGATATGCTAATTTGTAAATTATGTCATTTCCTACCTCCTCAACTATCTCTTTGTAAAAATCATAAAATCATAATATACATTGTTCCGTTGCGATGTTAAAGAAATTAACCAAAAATAGTATTTTTTCAGTTCCCTCAGGAACTGCATCGGACTATGCTATTTTCACGGGATACAAAGTAGCCTATGTTCTTCCCAGTGACACAGGCTATTTAAATATCAAATTTCATCAGGATTAGTCAAGGTGTTGAAGCGTGAAAACGTAACAAACAAACAAACACATTTTTACATTAAAATTTATAAAATTGACCCGGCAAGCGTTGTTTTTCCCAAATGAAATATAATTTACGACCTATTCCTCTACCTTTCTATCTCCGTTCTATCTCCGACTAAAAAACCTTTTGTTGGATAATGAATTTTACAATGTTTACGAATTTTACAATGTTGACAAATTTTACAATGTTGACGAATTTTACGATGTTGACGAATTTTACGATGTTGACGAATTTCTACAAAAGAAATTCTAATCATCATTATGATGGATTTACTATTTTGTTTAGACATCCTGTTTTATTTTATTTTATTTTGTCTTCTTATTTAACTTTGTTTTAACACCTTATTTTTATTGTGACATTGATTTTATGAATTTTGACGAGTATGTTACACTTTGACATTTTTAATTTTTAATTAATATGTAAAAAAGCGTCGGTGGCTCAACCGGTAACGACTCGGTCCTTCTAACCAGAGGTGCCGGGTTCAAATCTGGACGGCCAATGTACCAATGAGTTTTTCAAAACTTACGTACATATACGGGGTTCGATGAAGCTCCTCAATGCTCAATTCTCGCTAGATGGCGCCTGCTCCACAAATTTTAAGTTTTAATTTTTTTTTGAAGTCGTGGTTCCACATTTTTACCTTAAAAACGTTAAGCGCACTCTTTACATAAATATTTAACTGTCGAAAAACAAATTGCACAATTAATTGCATTGTAGTATCCAAAAATCTCGATTATGTGTTCCTTCACGCAGTTTTGAACTCGACACTCACACATCCATTGAATATTGCAATCGGCAATCATCGCATTTCCGAATACAAACGAATGCTAATTCCATGTCCATCAATTACAAGATTTATCGTATAACAGAATTTGAATTCAGAACTAAGTACTTTATTGTTGTTTTGTTTAGATTCCCGCACGAACTATATAGAGCTCTAAAATTATCATTATGTATAATATACTAACCAAAATTAATAAAAATATAAAAAAAACGAAATAAATTCTTCAACCGACTTCCAATAAAGGGAAGGTTAAATGTTCGACAATAGGGTATTGTTTTTTTGGTCTCCTTTTTTCGGAGTGCTGACCTTAATTAGTAATTACACTGGAATGTGTTTCAGTCCTAACTTCATTTAGGATATTGCTCATAGTTCTTCTTGAAATTCCAGTGGCATTAGCAACTCTCTTAAACCTTCTTAAAATAATTACTTTCATTAACATACTAACTTTTTAAATCTGTTGGCTTCGGTTACATAATATTTATAAACATTAAAGATAATTTCGCGTGACTGGCATTGTAAAAGTTTCCCTTTTTTTATAGATAATATCTGAAATCTTTAAATTCGTTCAATTTTAAATTTGGGGTTTTAACAACTCTTTATATATATCGATTAACATATTTACTTTTTTGAACTGAAAATTTCTCTAGGCGCGTTGGGAAATTTTGAGATGGGGAAAAAACCAACGTCACCGATACCTTGAAGTGAAAACTTTTTTGAGATTGAAAAACTATTGAACTTGCGACACCGTCACCGTCACCTTAAAGTGAAAATTTTTAAGATGGGAAAACCATTGAACGCGCAACACCGTCACCGAAACCGTCACCGACACCTTGAATTGAAGACTTTTGGAAATGAGAAAAACCATAGATCGCGCGACACCGTCACCGACACCGTTACCGACACCGCCTGGAAGTGAAAACTTTTTGAGATGGGAAAAAAACATTGAACGCGCGACACCGTCACCGACACCATCACCGACACCGTCAACGACACCGTCACCGACACCTTGAAGTGATAAATTTTTAAGATGGGAAAAACCATTTAAACCGCGACACCGTCACCGACACCTAGGTGAAAACTTTTGACATGGGAAAAAACCATTAAACTAGCGTCACCGTTACCGACACCGTCACCGACACCGTTACCGACACCGTTACCGACACTGTTACCGACACCGTCAACGGCACCGTTACCGACAGCTTGAAGTAAAAAAAAATTAAGATGGGAAAAAACCATTGAAACCGCGACACCGTCACCGACACCTAGGTGAAAACTTTTGACATGGGAAAAAAACCATTAACCTAGCGTCACCGTTACCGACACCGACACCGTCACCGACACCGTTACCGTTACCGACACCGATACCGACACCGTTACCGACACCTTGAAGTAAAAACTTTTTTGAGATGGGAAAAATGCCGTTTCAAATTATGTATATTAGTAATAATTCTTCAATACATGAAAATGAAAAACAAACAAAAGACAGTTTGTTATATTCTCTTTGCAAACGATTGATGCAGTGACAGAACGTAAGAGCGGCAACATGCACGCGCGTCGGTCGGTTGCATGGAGCGGCAACGTCGCGCATCTTGTGTATTTACACGACATTTTGTCTCGCACACATTCGTAAATTTAATGAAAATTGAGCGTTGGTTTATTCCATAATTTTAAATGAAAGTATGTTTTTTTATTAATCTTGCGCAAACAAATACTTGAAAAAAGTTTGTAGCACACATAATTTACGCTTTATTCTGTATCCTGAACCAGATTATTGCAATTGTTTTTTGTATGATAATCGAACCACCTTAACGATTGCTTTAACGGTGAAGGAAAACATAGTGAGGAAACCTGCACACGCCTGCGAAGAAACTCGAAGATTGTGTGTGAAGTCGACCAACCCGCACTGGGCCCGCGTGGTCGACTAAGGCCTGATCGCCCTTATTTAGGGTAGGCTCGAGCCCCTCGGTGGGGACGTATATGAGCTGATGTGAAAATTAATATGTAATTTGTAACATGAAATAAATAATCTTGTCTAATCTACCTACCTAAATACACATAAAAAAATTCATGAAAATCGGTAGAGTTGTGTCAGAGGAGTACGAACACAAACACCGTGGCACGAGATTTTTATATACATAGAAGAAATATGGAAAGACAACATTTAAAATATTATAATGGTAAGAATGTACAGTCACGAGCTTTGATTCGAGATCCATTTCCATTAAATGTTGTAAGAACATTCATAGTGCAATAAGGTCAAAACTTCAGTTCGATAGTGTTGAAATGTCAAGTTAAGAAATTTAAATGTCTTATCGAATCGACTCTTGAAATGATTACCTCTTTACAAAAAGCTATCACTACGGTTTTCTAATTACGAACATGTGTCAGAGTCAGTCAAGAAAATTATTTTGATCTGTTTGAAGTGACATATCTAAATTTTGATTGGACGACTACGGCTTTTATCGATGAATATACTTTTCTATCTTCCTAAGTGACAATTACTCGGAAAAAATCGGAAATGGTCGTTTGCCCTCGCTCCGCCCGGTGGACGTAATTGAGCGGTTGCCCCAAGAAACGTAAACTTTAGTTGTCGATGGTAAACATTATGACTTATGACACTGCTTTAAAATATTATCTCTAAATAGCGTCACTTTGCTACACGATATTCAACCTTAGGTGGGTCCCCAAACAAAGCTAATAAACATGCTAATACTAACATAATACTCTAACAATAAATGAATAAACATTCATTACAAAAAAGACAAAAGCTCTACAAAGGAGCTTCAATCAATATCCTGTCCCAACGCGTCTCCGGTCCAAAAGTTCCCATAACACTCGCCGCATTGCCACGCTGGATGGCAATGGACAGCTGTTGGACCAAAAACAAACTATTTATTTCATTTATTCATATTTCCGGCACAAAGAAGAATATACAAAAGATAAAATGAAACAAAAGATACACCCTCCAATATAATTTTAATGACTTTTCGCTCCGACTGTCAGTTTTCCCAGTCGTCTGTCTTCGGTTCCACTCTAACGAACCTTTCTAGGGCAATAATCATCCATCAATTGGACGTGTCGCTTTCCCGTTGATACGCCAAATTGTTGTTGATGTTTATCCTTACTTTATCCCTCATCTGAACGCAAATTGCGCAGAAAACCTATATGTAAGTGAAGGACGTAAAGGGGTTGGAACATTTTTGTACATATACACTACCATAGTCTGACTCGGTGGCTCAGTGGTTAGTGCTCTTGACTACTGATCCGAGGGTTGTGGGTTCGTGGCCCTGGGTGGGCCAGGGCAAACATTTGTGTGATGAGCAGATTTGTTTGCTCTGTGTCTGGGTGTTAAATATCTATATATGTATGTATTTAAACGTATATAAGTATGTATATCAGTCTCTGGTTCCCATAACACAGGGAATCCTACTTTGGGGTCAGCTGACCATGTGCGATTTGTCCCCGAATATTTATTTTATTTATTTATATAAAGTTACTAAATATACGTACAATTTATTTCGAAATATTTCGCATATGATATACAGGTTTATGTATAGCGTCGGTGGCTCAACCGGTAACGACTCCGTCCTTCTAACCAGAAGTACCGGGTTCAAATCTGGACGGCCAATGTACCAATGAGTTTTACAAAAACTTACGTACTTAAACTTACCGATTGCTTTAACGGTGAAGGAAAACATCGTGAGGTAACCTGCACACGCCTGCGAAGAAACTAGTAGGTTGTGTGTGAAGTCAACCAAACCGCAGTGGGCCCGCGTGGTCGTCTATGGCCTGATCGCCCTAATTCAGGGTAGGCTCGAGCCCCTCGGTGGGGACGTATATGAACTGTTATGATGATACAGGTTTAACAAAATTAGTGTAGAACCCGTTAACTAGGGGTTAACTACTCGTCATAGTGAACAACTCAAAGGATGTTTTTGTGAGAATGCTGAGTCGGCCGCAAGCTTGCTGAACGTAAAAGCGGTCAAGTGCGAGTCGGACTACCACTCCGAGGGTTCCGTACCACCACACCTCTCCACACAACTACATAGTAAAATTACAATGATACCCAATCACATTACAAACAAACGACATCAACGCGAGCGACCAAAATATGCTTTTTTTGTCATTCATTTCGGACTCCTTAGCGCGGGTACGACTTACACTTGGCCGATGTTTATTATTTTTTGTTTTATTTCAGTATAGTTACTACATTCACACCAAGTTTTACGCCTGTATGTATTACCATTTTCACGATAATTATAGTAAAGTCAAAAATACTTCTGAAGACCTATAAAAAACACGATTTTTATACGGATATTTTTATTATTATTATGTATATAGTATTTAATTTAATTTTTTTCCCCTTGTTTTTATTTTTTTTTAAACTTTAAGTGATGATGATGATGATCTATCTGACCGATTTCGGTCATGGCGACCACTTCGACTCCTCGTCGGTTTGCCGCGCGTGCGCTCGATGATGGTTTATGTAGCCAATCTTCGCAGCGAAACTCCTCGCGGACTGAGGAGTTTTAAGTATAAAACCTTAAGTATTTGTTGTATAAGGCGGCAATAAAAATTACGGTTCATGAAATACAGCCCGCTGACAGACGGACAGACAGCGGAGGGTTAGTAATAGGGTCCCCTTGGTCACCCGTTGGGTGTACGGAAACCTTAAAACTACTACACAGCTGATTTTGTAAACTTCTTACGTATTCCTAAGACGAAAACAAGATTTATGGGTTTTCGTTCGATACTTTTTAAAATTTTTGATTGATTTTAGGATTTTTTTCTTACATTATACAGGATGTAACAAAATTGGTGTAGGTCTTGTTAACTGGGGCTTCTACTCAATCTTCTCAGTTGAATCTTGCGCGTCTCTTAAATATACGAGTAATGTGACCTACGTCCTTTACTTCGGGCGTAAAGTAAAATTTTCGATTATTGCGAGCTTATTATATATTCTAGGAAAATTTCGTCTACAATAAGGCGTTTTATTAATACATTCTCTTAGTGTCGGTATATAATTCATGCGCCGTACTTATACAGTGTGTAAAATAATTAATGTAGGACCCGTTAACAGGGGCTTCTACTCATCATACTGAACAACTTGGTTAATTCTCAAAAAAAGTGGACTCTCCATACTCAAATGCACAAAATTGGTCGTTCAGCTGATCGATTTGTATGAAGAGTGGACATTTTTTTTTGCGATTTCAGCAAAGTCGTAGAATAAAAGTTTTTCCGATTCTGACAACGGATTCGTGATAAGGGACCTCAGGGACCCCAGATATCGATTTTGGAAGCAATCGGTATAGTAAATAAAAAGTTCAAAATGGCGGCCACTTTTTTAATTCTAACAACGGATTATAATGTCATACGAGTATGCGTAAAAAACACCCCAATGATAACCTATAAAATGATCCACATCAGGATTTTCAAGGCGAAGACCTCACTGGTGAGATGTCGTCTAACGCACACAAATTTTTAATTTTAAAAAAGTACCGATATTGCTACAATATAATATTTAATTTATTAATCAAATTATTAAAACACTTTGTTACAACTTACTTTTTAAAAATTTTAAATTTATTTAAAAAAATATTGTAGCTAAATTAATAATTTTAAATTTATTAAAAAAATTATTGAAAAAAATGTTATAATACTTATTTAAACTATATTAAATAATTTTCAAAAATTATGAACCAAAATAAATCAAAAGATGAAAATGAGCCGTGCATGAATTATTGATAATAAAAATGCGATGTGACGACTCTTAATGAATGGGCCCACCGCACCAAACAAACGGTGACAATGTTCTAGTGGGCCCTACCCGCCCCGCAGTCCCCGCACGATTGCGCTGTCTGACATCCTCCTTTGGACGACTGTATGGATTCTTAGACTGTGGTATGACTGAGACTTCGCCACAGTATATATATTAGTACTAACGTACAGTATGGACACTCCCTGCCGCTCTCTAGATTCGACCTCACCCCCCCGTCACTCAGATTGGGTACCAAACGTAAAGGACGAGCTACGCAAGCACTTTTATTCACTATATTCACTTTGCGCGCCGCTGTGATTTCGTTCACAGGAATAAAAACCAACCAGTTAACGAACGTAAAGGCCCAACTGAACTCTTTTTTTTTCATACTTGTCTTATGTTGTAAACGATCACCTCTCGAACAAAAAACAACACATTCCGAATACACCATACACATTATGAGACTATAAAACATTGTAAATGGTAACTGCGACGTGAACGTATGAATTAACACTGAAAACTGCTATTATTTTATACATCTTTTAACACATTTTCCATAAAATTGCGAAATTGATAAGGGATTTTGTCACAGATTAAAAATCGACATGATAGTTTTGTTGCTTTGGTGTAGAGATGAGACGAAGTGAATGACTGAATGAATGATTTTGAACTGTTGTTGCGAGGTAAAAATTGGGTCATCTTGGGCTCAACTGTACAATAGGGTACATCGATTTGGCAGTCCGCGATTTTTTGGTAAGAGATAGGCTTTAGCTGAACATCCATACCAAATTTCAAGGTTAGGAAACCAGCGGTTTTTGAGTTATGAATTTTTTTTAATTGTATTTTTAGGTACTCTTTGGTCTTTGTTTTGTGAGTTTATGTAGGACCAAAGATGACTTATTACTGATTGTATAATTTATAGTTGCCGCTATAACAACAAATATACTAAAAATTACAAAAAATAGATGGGTTCTCCATTCCAAAAATGTGTTTCTTTTAAACATGAAGAAACTAGCGCCATCTAGTATGATGGTTTTTGAAACATGAAACTAGCGCCATCTAGTATGATGGTACGGAACCCTATGGGTGCGGTTCTGCCTCGCGGTTGGCCGGTTGTTTTATGGTTTTATGTACTTGTATGTTTTTTCAAAATAAAGTAAGTACCTATTTAAAAAGTTCAGCCCGGTAAAAATAAGTTATCCGGAATGGCGAAATGTTAATTTCCGAACGGTAAAAGTGTGCACTCAAACAGATGCAAACACCATGTCAGTGTGATTTGACTTCGCAGTTCTATTTATGAGTAGCGTATAAGTATATTGCACCCCCCCCCCCCCCCCCCGTCCTTTGAACCTATAACATCCGGTAAGGTTGGAGGAAGAGATCTCTTATAGAGATAATTCCACCTTTGTTTATATCCATTCTAAGTATATGTCCTTTCAAAGTCCTTTCATGTTAATATTTGTGTGCAATAAAGAATATATATATATAATTTGCCGCATTACATCAGCTAGAAAATCATCCTGTAGAAATAGCGCGGCTCTCGAAAGGGTTGACTGTTGACGTAGGTTCTGGATGTATTAAAATTTCTCCTTTCTTCTAGATTCTGGATGTGTTGAATAATATTATTCTAGGATACGTAAATTGGATAAATGTTTAAAAAGAACAGTTGCAAATATTTACCTAGTTATCATGTTAACTTTACATTTTTATGTTATATTTACCTCGTTTACCGCTTCGTGGCGTGATGGTTAGTCCATTCGCTTCACATAAGGAGGTCGCGGGTTCGTTTCCCGGTGGGGTCAACTTTGTAAGACTCTGTTTGGTTGGTGGTAGGGCATTTTCATAGCCCGCCTGGCTAGCTACCAACATCTGATCTAAGTCTTGCCGCCAAACATCAGTGTTAACATCATTCATGTGTTCCGGCACAGATGAGATACTAGTTACTTCGGTTCCGGCTTGAAGATAAGACAGCCAGATCTCCATTGCGTTGGTGAATCTTGGTAAGCTCGCTTCCATCTTCGGCATCATCGTCACTTACCATCAGGTTAAATGTTGCCAAGGGCTTATCGACTGTGGATTTAAAAAATGTTATTTAAGTATTTACTTAAGAGGGGTCTTTATTCAGCAGCGGAAGTCATGCCGTTGATGTCATTAATGATGATAATAATTACATTACAGTAATATAGACATAGACATCATTTATTAATAATATACATTACACGTCAAGAAATTAAAGAAATAATATAAAATAAAAATTATTAGATTAAATTACATAAAAATTTCATTTAAACATAGCCATAACAAATGTATGTTATTTACATAAAGAAAATAAAATATACAAAATAGTAATATTTTCCAGTTGTGGGTCATTAATTAGTTTTAATAGTCAAAAACTCATTATGATTGTAGAAACACTGCTCGACGAGCCATTTTTTCAATATTAAAATTCAAAATCCATCAAGCCGTTAAGGCTATAGAGCGTGCCAAAGAAAAATACCCTATTTGCAAAAAAGAGTTTTTTTTTTTGGCACGCTACAGGCATAAACGGCTTGATGGATCGCACTCCAAAGTGCGAGGTGTCGTTTGTTTCGTCTTGATCCCGTGAGTGACATAGGATACATTTTTACCCGACTTGTCAAAAAAAAAGATTATTTATTGCTTTGCTGGGAATTAGGAATATAATTTGAATAATCATAATTTATAGTTTATTTTTTCATTCATCTATGTAAAGGACAATGGGCAAAATGGGTAAGATAAAGATAAATATCCTTTATTGCACACCAAATATACAAAAATGAAAAACTTATTAACTAGCAAAATATACAATGACATGCAAAGGCAGATTTATCACATTAAGCGATTCCTTCCATCCAACCTTTGGTGAGAGGAGGAGACGAGAAAGTGAAACGATAGGTCCAAATGTCCACTACTAACGAGACAAAATAGTTCACTAAATACAAATCGCTTTTTACTAGGACACCGGATCAAAATACGATGTCTGTAAAAAATATGACTAAATGATTAATCATATTCTATAACCTTTTTTGTGAAATTTTTAAAACGATACAATAATTTTAATAATACTTTTGTTGCTTAGCTTCACGACTAGTAACCCTCCTCAAAGAACTAGAATTTAATTAAATACTAAAAACTAGACTGCGTAAAAACTAAAACCATCTTTTGGCCAGTCGGGTAAAAATTTATCCAATATCACTCACGAGATTAATTTTTATTGTCATTAAATCGTTTGAGGGAGCGATAAACGAATCTTTTGGTTACATTAAATTTTTTCAGTTGTTTGAAAATCTGATTTGGCACGTAACCGCACCGATGCAACGCGATAACCGCAACTCGAGCTTCCACTCAATATTAAAAAAAAAAACAAATAGTGCACATTTTTATGTTCATAGAAAGTTCGAAATTCGAATTAAAAAATATTTTTGTGACCAGATTTCAAAATTCAAAAGTTTTAATTATGTGACAGAACATAGGACCTGACTAGGCACATCGTTTTTTTATATACCTTTCAATCATCAGCTTACACAGGGTGTAAAAAAATTGGCGTAGGACCCATTAACTAGGGGATCTACCCATCATACTGAACAACTTTCCCCAAGGAACCCATAGTCCCAAATGGACCCTCCATACAAAAATGCGCAAAATTGTTCGATCAATTGTTCGATTTGTATGAAAAGTTAAAAAATAGCGATTTTAGCAAAGTCCAATCAAATTCAAAGTCGTCAAATTCAATTTGATGAGTAGTTAACGGGACCTCCACCAATTTTATTACACCCTGTTGATATTGAAGATTTTGATATCTTAGTCATTTAAATTCTCATCTAAGTGAATTTTGAGTGCAATCTAACACACTTATACGACGATAACGTGATCGACTCAACCACTTAAGTCTCTCTGAGTTACGACTGCTTCAGACACATCATCATCATTAGCCTGTATTAATCCACTCTGTCTGTTGGAGATAGACCTTCTCCAAGGCGTGAATGGGTTCAGTGACGGATGTGTGTGACTGATTGTCACCAGGGTTGCCAGGATGTTCAGATAAAAAAGCGAACATTTTCTATCGAAGGCTCCGCCCTTTTTTAGCTTTGTGTCATTTAAAGGGAGGACACTTTGATTTTGGCCAGATCAAACTGAGAAAATTACCTGACGATGAAAGGAATTTCCGAGGGTGAACTCAATGAAATACTTATTTACTCGAACATAAAGAAAATATATTTATTTTTGCTAGTTACATATTTTTGAAAATTTTTGTTCCCTATATCTAATTTTCTGATGAACGTAAATAAAATACGTGTGATATGATGATATAAATGGACTTTCACAAACACCGAGCACGGGGCTGAAATACCGAACAATTTAATAAAAAACCGAACACCTGGCAAACCTAGTCGCTACAATTTAGAAAGACGTAATATGTAGGAATTCGGTATGTAGTAGGTTGGTACTTATAAATAGATGCTGCAAGCGCTCGTCGTCTTAACCTTAATATCAGCTAAGATTTTATTTATGTTCAGCCTTCTTAAAAATCTTAAAATCCGTCTTGTTTATCTGAAACTCTAGATTAAGTTAAGGAAACCCTTTGCAAGAGTTTCTCTTTGGAAACTCGATACTCAAATAAGATAACAACTTTAGCAATTTAAAGGATTACTGTTCCACTTTTGTCAGAGTATTAAAGAACTTAATTTTATATTTTTAGGGTTCCTTGGGGTACAGAATTACACAGGGTGTCAACGGGACCCTATTACTAAGTCTCCGCTGTCCGTACGTCTGTCCGTATGTCTGTCCGTACGTCTATCTATCAAACAATCCATGAACCGTAAAAGTTTATCTTTTCTAAGAGTATGTATTGTAACAAAAATAAAAGAAACTGGTTTAAACTACTCAGTTACGGGTTTGTTACACGATACGTAAGATTTAGAAGACCGGGCCTAAACGGAGTTTTAAGAAAAATATTATGGGGTAAATTGGAATATATGTATCTAATAATTTTTCTAAAAAAAGGAACAATATGCTAAAAAAAAGATGAACTTTGGATTACCGTGCGGTTATAAAACTATAGCATAATTTATATTTGGACAATTCACTGAAATTATTCTAAATTGACAATTTCATTTGATTAAAAATGGCTATTTTAATAGAATGCCGGTAGGCAACGATCGTCGCCCTCCCCTTGGTATTTAAATAAGTAACCAAGTACTAAAATAACAAAAGAATTAAATTTCACTTGGGTCTGAACTACCCCACCGTTCTAAAATACACTTATAGGTGCAAACCACATTTAAAATTTAAAACTAATAGCTAAATCGTTAAAAACCGGAGGTAGGAAATCTACTAGGACGGCCAATGGCCAGACAGTCGCTCGGGATTAAGGATTAATTCAGAATTTACTTCCCTTTAGGCAAGCAGCTGGGCGGGCAGTGTGGCCAAAAGACTGGCTGGTGGTTAGCGCAGCTCTATCCCAGGATCATTCTTGAATCGGAAGAATTTTCGGGGACGTGAAACTCGCAGGGGGAGTGAAAGACGCACTGAATAAAATAGTCTGCCTTAACGAAACATAAATAAAAATCTGAATTTAAACACCCGTAACAATCAACACATCACGGTCGTCTTTTCTTTTTTCCTCATTTCAAAAGGTAACAATCATTTTCAAATTAAATTTTTAGACGAACAAAACCAAAAGAGCATTTAATCATGAAACGCAAAGCAAGAAGAATGACTTTGAATCGAACATTTTTTTGCGTTTCAGTATTTCTGCTTGTATTGCCGCTATATCAACAAACAATAAAAATAAATTATGTTTAAAATTATAAGGAGCCCTATGCAAGAAACATGATTTTTTCTTGTGCTATTAACTGGAACTAAGCCAGTTTTTTTTATAATAAATTGTCTTTTTTTTTAAATATGCAGTTTTAAAACTGGGCCCTTTAAAACTGCATATTTAAAAAAAGACAATTTATTAGAAAAAAACTGGCTTTTCATGATTTTCACGTATGTTTGCGAACGTTGTTTGACTAAACTAAATAATATAATAAAATTTAAAAAAAATTATGATTATGACGGATGATCTTTTCCTTTAGACAAATGTAATCTGATTATATATGTTAGTGAACGATGGCGCCATTCATAGAAAACTAAAATTTAAAAAAACCCCGACAAAATACTATTAAAAGAAAAAAAAATATGTTTGGCCCTTTATGTTTATTATAAGTAGTATGTATGTTAGAAACGCTTAACCGCCTGAGTGGCCTTGTAGGCGACTTGAAACTTCAGGCCACGGCAAAAAAAAAACTTATCTGTGCTTCAGGCAGTTGGGTTTGCCGCTAGCTCTACCACAAACTCCACCAACACATATTTGTCCCCTGTGTGTGTATGACATACACATCAAAAATGATTGGATATAAAAAAAACATTTCAGGAATTAAGGTAAAACACAAATATCAATTTTCTTTTTTGTTATTAAACATTTTAGTGCGCTTGAATAACTCACCTTATTTTTCCACAATTGATAAACCCTTGACATCATCTCACCTGATGGTAAGTGACGATAATGCCGAATGTTTATCTTTTTTGGGCTCATTGGAATAGCCTCAATGAGTAGATTTTAGATAGAACATGGTAACCTTGACCTGATGCTGCAGCATCTCCTTGTATCTGCAGGATACCCAACCCCTTACTAACTTACACTAAAGGTATCGTGTTTGGGCTTATTGGAATAGTCTCAATGAATAAGTTTTAGATAGAACACGATAACGTTGACCTGATGCTGGAGCATCTCTTGGTATCTGCAGGATACCCAACTCCTTACCAACTTACAGCAGAGGCATCGTGTTTGGGATACGTAGTTTTAAAAGCATAAAATAAAACTTAAATTAAAAAAACCCCGATAAAAAAGCCTTAAAAAATAGAAAATAATATGTTTTGGCTCTTTAAGTTAAATAAGATTAGTTATTTATTGAATTCACAATAGATAATTCCGTGGCATCATCTCACCTGGCGGTAACTGACAAAGAAGCCGAAGATAGAAGCCGTCTTACCAAGGTTTCCTATCGGAATGGGGAATCTTTTGGTGTTATCTTCAAGCCGGAAGACATTACGGTTAGTTAAGATGATAGTAGCTAGCCAGACGTGCTTAGAACATGCCCCTACCACCAACCAGACCGTCTTACAAATTCTTAAAAGTATGTCGGTAATCGAACCCGCTGCCTCCTGGTGTGAAGCAAATCAACTAAACATTACGCCACGGAGGCAGTTTGACAGACATTGGCGTTGACTCAGCAAAAACTTTGTAAAAAATATGCTAAACCTGCCTTCTATTATTGATGTGGATCATAGCAAGCATAAGTGTCATATCTGTCATGTCACATGTCAAGCCAATGAGGACGACTACGACGCCCTAACGATCTAGCTGTCAAGGAAAGAGACTGAATGGATCACGTTAAAAATATTCTAGATCGGCACTTTATGATCTTGTTTGTTAAATAATTATAACTTACGCCTCTTTGAGAAACATAATTTCAGAAAGTTGACATTGGATGGGCGATTTTTTTTATTTTATAACGCAATGGAGAACTGGCTATCTTATCTTCACGCCGGAACACATCAATGTTGTTAACACTGATGTTTGGCGGCAAGGCTTAGATAAAATGGTGGTAGCTAGCCAGGCGGGCTTAGAAAACACCCTACCACCAACCAAACCGAGTCTTACAAGTTGACCCCACCGGGAATCGAACCCGCGACCTCCTGGTGTGAAGCGAATGGGCTAAACATTACGCCATGGAGGTGGTTTCGCAGGTGATGTAGCCGCTGGGTGCGGGCAGCCCAAGACCGTTCATTGTGAATATCCTTAGGAGAGAGCTTTGTGCAGCAGTAGACTTATTTCGCCTGATATAACGATGACGATTAAATGGCGCCTAAAATATTTTTTATTATCTATTATTATTCTTTATTATTATCATGATTTTATTATTATCTAAGACCACCGTCGTTTTCATAACGAGATGTCATAATCAATCACGGAGTAATTACTCCACGTCAAGCGGTTCTGTCTGATTGTAATCACCAGAGGTCACGTGTTTACAAAATGAGCTTGTAGAGTTACTAGAAGGTAACCTCATGATGTTTTTGTTTACCAATTGAAGCACCCAAAAGGCAATAATGGAGCGAGCTATGCTCGGAGTTTCCTTACGCAATCGAATCAGAAATGAGGACTTCCGTAGGAGAACCAAAATAACCGACATAGCTCGCAGAATCGCTAAACTGAAATGGCAGTGGGCAGGGCACATAGCTCGTATAAAAGATGGCCGTTTGGGCAGTAACGTTATCGAGTGGTGAACGCTCACCGGAAGACGTAGTGTAGGCCGGCCTCCCACGCGGTGGACTGACGGCTTGAAGCTTCGCGGCTCGCCATCGATGTTGCGCAGTGTGCGAGAATGTGTGCGTGGACCCTCCAACTGATGATCAATCAATCAATCAACTTATCAATTGTGGATTTAAAAAACTTAAGAGGCCGCTGGAGTTCATAAATCCCATACAAACATAGTATTTGATTCATTTGTTAACCAAAAAACCGATTTTGAAATAATTTTGTATCGATAATCGGATAAAGTATATCTGTGTTACATTTTTGAAAAACGAAACAGGAATCCATTATTAACCAATAAACTTGTTTTCAACGGAAATAGTAGTTTATGAAACTGTTGCATAATGGGGGGTAATAAAACACGAGTATGAGTTTAAAAAACGAGCCTTGGCAGTTTCATACACTACTTTATCTAATCTCAATACATTGGGATTGAATCAACTAAACAACAAAGATTAAAGTTAAAAGCAGAGATTTGTTACCATAGATGGGTTATGCACTAACAAACCTCATTTGAAAATCGAATCCATTTACACACACATTATAATAGGTACCTACCAAATGCTACTATGAAAAGAGATGCCAATTGGCATCTTTTTCTTGCTTCACTTTTAGGATGCATGTAACCTATCTATAGATGGGTTATGCACTAAAAAACCTCATTTGAAAATCGAATCCATTTACACACACATTATAATAGGTACCTACCGAATGCTACTATGAAAAGAGATGCCAATTGGCATCTTTTTCTTGCTTCACTTTTAGGATGCATGTAACCTATGCACTAAAAAACCTCATTTGAAAATCGAATCCATTTACACACACATTATAATAGGTACCTACCGAATGCTACTATGAAAAGAGATGCCAATTGGCATCTTTTTCTTGCTTCACTTTTAGGATGCATGTAACCTATCTACCTCTCCATAAATATAGCATATCTCTGGTTAAAAGAGTAAAAAAAATACGCCATAACCTAGCACATCACCGCGCATGCGTTAAAGCGGGCACTGTCACAGACTAGTAAAAATTGAAATGAAAACTTTTTGTAATTCTGTAAAAATGGCGCGAACCGCATGTGCGTTCCAATGAAAAAAAATTATATGGAAAATTTATAACATTATTTTGTTAGAGAAATAATGTTATAAAGGGTTTATTTTTTGTTTAAATTTCGGTATTGTGTTTATAAAGTATGCCAATATAAATTCGTTTCGAACTTTACGATACGACAGTAGAATAAACTCCTTTTTTCAACGCAAAACAAGTTTATTGGTTAATAATGGATTCCTGTTTCGTTTTTAAAAAAAGTAATACGATACCGACACAGATATACGTCATCCGATTATCAATAAACAATTATTTCAAAAACGGTTGTTTGGTTAACAAATGAATCAAATACTACGTTTGTATGGGATTTATGAACTCCAGCGGCCTCTTAACCAGTTTAAGTGAGCAATTTCTCAAATGAAAAAGCTCGTTCCACCAACTGTTCTTCGGCTAAAACGAACCACGTACTTCAATTGGAATCGGATATATACATAGAGAAAGAAAACTATAAAATTCGCATGTGAGCATAACTTGAGAAAGGTGAAAGATAATTTCACCGGAAGACGTAGTGTAGGCCGGCCTCCCACGCGGTGGACTGACGGCTTGAAGCTTTGCGGCTCGCCATCGATGTTGCGCAGTGTGCGAGAATGTGTGTGTAATTTCAAATGGTTTATTTATGACAAATGTCGCGACGCCTTATACACTTCTGTATGTACACCGCGATTATCAACAACGTACTTATAACTAAACTCACATGTAACTTGCTGTACTGGATAACAATTCATGTCTTCCACCATCGAAGAGTACACCCGTGCTGCCAGGTATTCGTCCAACTCCTGTTATTAAACTGGCATGAGTATGATAGCGGATCCCATAATCTGTCGTGGGGAGTGGGGTTCTACCTTGGGATGGACATGCAGTCCATGGCTAAATTACGGGACGAGGATGCACATGAAATCAGCAATCGGTGTTACATATGGTGCCTTTCTATGAGAGTGTGTTTGATGTCAAGTGTGCATACAAATGAATATCACATAATAGATGAACACAATAGCATGAGTAAAGCAATGGTTAGTCACACATCAAACGACAACAGTGCTGAAAGAAATAAATCACTAATAGGTTAGTGGTAAAGAAGGTACGGGAAGGTAAGGGAAAAGGATCGCATTGCCATGTCCCACGTTGGAGGAGCCACTCTCCTCGTCCCCTCGTCTTTCCCATGTCTGGGCCGGGAGTCGTCAGCGACCGTTGCCATGTCCCACGTTGGAGGAGCCACCTCCTCGTCCCCTCGTCTTTCCCATGCCTGGGCCGCGAGTCGTCAGGGACCATTGCCATGTCCCACGTTGGAGGAGCCACCTCCTCGTCCCCTCGTCTTTCCCATGCCTGGGCCGCGAGTCGTCAGGGACCATTGCCGTTCCCACGTTGGAGGAGCCACCTCCTCGTCCCCTCGTCTTTCCCATGCCTGGGCCGCGAGTCGTCAGGGACCGTTGGGGGAGTAACGTTCCCCATGTCCCACGTTGGAGGAGAAACACTTCCCCATGTCTCTCGTCGGGGGAGAGGTTTAATTTCCCCATTGCCAGGAATTATCTGATTATCCACGTTCACAGAAGTCTCAGCGGGTACCACGCTATTCTCACATGTCGATTGATCCACATCTAGGGAGTCGGCACTCCGGAAAGATCTGCGGCTTCCCGTAACTTACAGATCATACTCGAGTATGCCGTCTTCCGTATATCTATAAACAGCCTCAGGTTCATCCAAGGTGATTGGGCTCCTGTCCGTTCCGTGTACTCAACAGGATCTGCAGCGCGTTCGCCACGTCGTCCAATCGTCATCTCTCCACCTAGCTGTGTTAGGAAAACAATGTGTCAAAGGACACGATGATTATAGGTTATGTGTGAGCTGTGACGGCGTGTATGATGTATGGTGGAAATATGGTGCGAGATCGATGGGGTTTGGTGATTGTGGAGCCTTCAGGCTGATACCGGCACCAGGCATTGTGTAAATATCAAGATTACATCGGATATAGTTACTTGAGCAAATTAGAAGCAAAGAGAGATTTCGACAAGATATGAAATCAACTATGATACTCAACTTGGGTCCTTTGGCTCGGCAGCAGTGGCAGCTGGTCCAGGTCTCCTTCCTTTCTCGTGGTTGGCTCGAAGAGGTGTTGATCGAAGCACACGCGAAATCGAAATGAAATGAATTATGAGCCCGGCGCTCCTATATAAAACGAGTGAAATGACTAAGAGGATAAAGACTCTTTGCTGTTTACCGATTCGTCACAGACTAATCAATTTAAGTTAGGTCATCTTTATGAAGTTCATTCGCGACAAGATGTTAAATCCATCGTGTTCGCGACAACAAATCTGTGCATCAATACTTTTCATTAAAAAAATCGGTTGGATAGAACGGCCAACAGATGGAGTCGCATTACATTTCATAGTTTTTTTTAAATATGTAATTATATACCTCGCAGAAATATTTTTTTGTATTGGTGATTGAATAATGTTCACGCCTGCGAAGAAACGCGAAGGTTGTGTGTGATGTCGACCAATCCGCACTAGGCCCCGTGGTCGACTAAGGCCTGATCGCCCTAATTCAGGGTAGGCTAGAGCCCCTCGGCGGAGACGTTTATGAGGTGATATAATGAATGTTCAAAAAACTAAAAACTTTTAGGTTAAAGCTTACTTTTAATAATCGTGCATTGTTAAGAGAAACAAACATATGTGTCAAATTTCAGCCCAAAAGCTTCAGTGGAAGTAGGTTAAATGTAAATTGCTAAATTCCAGGACATACATCATCATATCAGCCGAAGGCAGTCCACTGCTGGACATAGGCCTCCCCCAAGGATCTCCACGACGACCGGTTCTGCGCTGCCCGCATCCAGCGGCTTCCCGCGACCTTCACCAGGTCATCGGTCCACCGAGTGGGAGGCCTGCCTACACTACGCTTTCAGGTGCGTGGTCGCCACTCGAGAACTTTACTGCCCCAACGGCCATCTGTTCTAGGACCAGGAAATACATACAAGGACTATATTATACAAGTGTTTAATAAAATCCTACTAATATTATAAACGCGAAAGTTTGTAGAAATGTATGGATGTATGTTTGATACTTTTTCACGCAAAAGCTACTTAACGGATCTGGCTGAAATTTGGTAGGTGGACAGATTAGGACCTGGATTTACAGATAAGCTACTTTTTTCCACGCTCGCCAGCTGCTTGCGGCTCGCGCAATGCGCACCCTCGAAAAGTTATAGATACGTTGTCCACGCGAGTGAAACCGCGGGAAACAGCTAGTTAATAATATTAAAATGTAGGAAAACTAAGACCACCTCCTTTGCGTTACGGTAAGTCCATTCGCTTTACATCAGAAGTTTGCGGGTTTCATTCCCGGTACGGTCCAACTCACTGAGGACCCACCGTACCCCTGGCCATACCCCGGTGGTACGGTGCTGTGTAGGTAAGCCTCGTTTTGGTTCGTTAGCCTGGCTTGCTACCACCTACTTATTTATAAGTCTTGCCGCCAAACATCAGTGTTAAGAGTATTGATTTGTTCAACACGATCGTGCGTTCAAAGGGGTATGATAGCCAGTTTCTCATTGCGTATATTACTAAGCGGCTTCCGTCTTCGGAAATATTTGGCATTATCATCACTTAGTCTTACCATCGGGTGAGATGATGATAAAAAAACACGCAGTCTTTCATCATCATCATCATATCAGCCGAAAAACGTCCACTGCTGGACAAAGGCCTCCCCCAAAGATGTCAACGACGACCGGTCCTGCGCTGCCCGCATCCATCGGCTTCCTGATCCACCACGTGGTCGGTCCAGCGCGTGGAAGGCCTTCCTACGCTACTTTTTCCGGTGCGCGGTCGCCATTCGAGAACTTTACTGCCCCAACGGCCATCTGTTGTACGACTTATGTGCCCTACCCACTGCCCCTTCAGCTTAGCGAAATGAGTCAAAGAGAAAGAGTCTAAAGAGTCTTTATTTGCAAAAATATATTGTAAAAAAAACAGACGTAAAAAGTATTTACTGTTAAAATAGTGTCTATCACTAAAGTGACAAGACGATTTGTTTATTTTCAGATTATTTTAACAAATATTAATGTTTTTTTTATGTTTTAGTCCAATGAATGAAACACTTATACTTACAATTTATAATACTGGATAAATATAAGCGAAGGATGTGTTATTTATGATTAATAAGTTCTTACTTAAACGCAACAAAAGTAAGGTTTCAATATTATTTTTTCGGGTTCCGTAGTCCCTAGTCTTTAGTCCGTAGTCTTTTTGTTCATCCGTCCGTTCGTCCGTCACAGACAGTCACAACGTTACAACTTTTATATTTAAACCACATTAAATAAAATTGATAAATAGACAGCATTATCACTATTTTTTTTAAAGTTAAAAGAATTGATATATATATATATATATATATATATATATATATATATATATATATATAGTCGGTTTTTTGTGTAAAAATTTATGACGTTACCCGTTCGTCCACATAAAGTTCAGGTCAAAGGCAACAAGTTTTGTTACACCACATTTTATATGTCAAAAATATCTTCCATACAAATTGGTCAGCTAGGTCATCGTATCAGCTCATATACATACGTCCCCACCGAGGGGCTCGAGTCTACCCTGAATTAAGGTGATCGGGCCTTAGACGACCACGCCGGCCCAGTGCGGATTGATCACTTCACACACAACCTTCGAATTTCTTCGCAGGCGTGTGCAGTTTTCCTCACGATGTTTTTCCTTCACCGTAAGAGCATCGGATAAACTTACATACGAAATCTAAATTCGAAATCACATTGGTACGTGACAGGACTCGAATCACGACCTCCCGGACAGGAGGCGGTGGCCCTAGCCGTTAAGTCACCGACTCTCTTAGGTACATTGATAATATTTGTAACATTATCATCATCGTCATATCAGCCGAAGGACGTACATTGCTAGACAAAGGCCTCCCCAAGGAGACCGATATTTGTATGGCGGGTCAACATTTTTACAAGCTTTTAATTAACTTGCTATGTATGTGTGTTTGTTCGGGTGGAATCTTGCAAGTTAAATTTGAACCACTTCCCTCCCGGTTTCCGATTGAGCTAAAATTTTGTATGCCATATATAATATATTGCATGACAATGGAATATTAAAAGCTTGTACCTCAAAGTTTTTAATTATTTTTTTTGAAAATTATTTTGACGTTTATTTACAAAGTGGTAGAACAAAAATTGTTTGACATAAGTGAACCAAGACGATCGACTAAGGTCAAAAATATAACATTGTTTGGTGGACAAATTTATGAATAAATTGTATTCAATGAACAACTGATAAAATATTTATGTAAAACAAAAAAAAAATATCTAACTTTTTTTTAAAAATTACATTATTTGTTATGATAAATTATAAGTTTTTATGTATTTAAAGGTCTGTATTTTAATACTAAGATGACTAAAAAATAAACGAACAATGATAATAAATAATAACAATAATAAAAATATTATATTTCATTGCATGTATTGTATTTTCAGATGAAGAAGAAGGCTATTAAAATAATTGAAGAAAACAAGAAAGATGAAGAAGATAAAGTGAGTAAGAATTAACCTTTACATGGTCTATTATTATTTTATTTTATATATTAGTTTACTCTAAATTACTATTATATTGTTTACATTATCGCACTACTGAGCCGATCGTAGACTCTAGCCCCTCGGTGGGGACGTATATGAGCTGATTATAAATGATGACTAACTATATCATGTGAACATTGAAATTACAGAAAACTGAAGATTAGGTCATAGCGATCGTAGCTCAGAGTAATTTGCGTGTTGGGTTGATCACGTAGGTAAACTGACCTGAATCACGGTCATTACCTAGATGGGTTTGACTTTTAGTGGCATATATTGAAACAGGGTCGGCTATATAAAAGTGTCCACTCAAATATTTGCGGGCCCCGCTATTTTGTAAGAAGTCGTTCTTAAAATTAAAAACTATTTGTAAACTGCAACTTTAAATTTCAACATAAGGCGGACATTTTGAGTATAAGACCCGTAATTGGCGAAAACCATAATAATACCAATGAGACAGCAAACGGACAGACAAGGCGAAACTACAAGAATTCCTACTTTGACTCATCATCATCATCATCATATCAGCCGAAAAACGTCCACTGCTGGACAAAGGCCTCCCCCAAGGATTTCCACGACGACCGGTCCTGCGCTGCCTGCATCCATCGGCTTCCCGCGATCTTCACCAGATCGTAGGTCCACCGCGTGGGAGGCTACGCCACGTTTTCCGGTGCGCGGTCGCCACTCGAGAACTTTACTGCCCCATCGGCCATCTGATCTACGAGCTATGAGCCCTGCCCACTGCCACTTCAGTTGAACTACTAATACTTTGACTACAGAAACGCAATTAAAACCAGACCGTGAGTTTTCGTAAACTGCCCCAACTGTTCTTTGAGCTAACTATGTGCCCCGCTTACTGCCACTTAAGTTTAGCTATTCTGTGAGCTATTTCGCTTACCTTGGTTCTCTTACAGATTTCTCCATTACTGATTTTATAGGGTAAGGAAACACTGAGCACGCTTGCTCCATCGCCCTCTTTGTGACCTTGAGCCTTCTTATGAGGCTCATTCAAAGCGACTACGTCTCATTTCCGTATGTCATCACTGGCAACACACACTGTTCAGAGACCTTAGTCATATTTGGTTACGATAAATGAATAAATGAACCCAACATTTAAAAGATTACCCATTTGTTCATTTTCAGAAACATGAACCCAACATTTAAAAGATTACCCATTTGTTCATTTTCAGAAACTAGTAAAAGACAATCTTAAGAAGTCCCCTCTCACTCCGAGGATAAAAAAGGTAAGTTTTGATATTTTTGGTTTTGTAACGTCCACGGTTTGTCTCTTTTCTTCATGGTGGTTACTTACTAACCACCGATTTTCACTGAAAATCGATTGTCACATAAAATCGGTGAAAAATAAAAGTTTCTTTTTTGTGACTTGGCACTGAGATTAGGTGAACATAAAAAATCGGTAACCAACAAAAGTAACCACCATGAAAGAAAGAGTTAAAATCCCTTGACAAAATCGTCAAATAAAACAGGTATATCATTTCTTTTTATTCGAGCCGTTTCCGAAAATTCAGTATAAGAAGCGTTTTAAGAATGGCAACTTACCGTCTTAACTTATATTATTCAAAAACTTCTAAACGAATGACGGTATTTTAACCACGATCGTCGCTATAAGCATTGGTAGAAAGTTATAGTACATTACTGCAGCGGCCAGCAAAAGAGACATTGATAAGTTATAGTTAAGTCCATCAATGCCTTGTTGTTGCCAAGGCTCGTATAGTACTTTTCTTAAATAATGCGCGGAAATTAAAACTTCAATAACTAATGAATGACGAACAACGAACAACATTAATTTTTCACGCACCAAAAGTGTTCATTTGTTTTTTTTTTTTCAATAAACAGTATTCTATTTGCTAGTCAGTTCGAAATTTAAATAAAACCTTTAATAAGTTACCTCCTTGGTTGCCATGTTTCGGAGTAAAATTAAATTAACGAAGCTAAAAGTGCCATTTTGGGCTTTTCAATTGTGATTTTTATTTTAGTTTTAGTTTGTGTTTTTCTTTGTCAATAGTTATATAGTCTGAAATATCTCGTACAAGCTGAGGGTGAGGATGCTAAGAAATTTGATTTTGTCGCCGAACGACCCCCGGGACACAAACCTCTGTAAGTAATTTTTAAAATATCAAAACACTTTTCATTATCACCAAAAAAAAAATTACACAGTTCCAAGTGTAAAAACAATATCAAGTGTAATTTATGTTTGACACACGGTGAAAAACAATAGTGTTATAAAATGCCCGGTCATGTCTAAAGGTTCACTAAAGTACTATTTAGACATGGAACCCTGTCACCTGCACGCGGGAGGACTTGATGCAGGCCACTGATAATGCAATTCGCAATGTATGTCATACGGTGAAAAACAATAGTGTCCCAAAAGTGCTCAATCATGTGTTATGTAAGGGTTCACTAAAGTACTATTTTGACATGGAACCCTGTCACCTGCACGCAGGAGGAACTGATGCAGGCCACTGATAATGCAATTCGCAATGTATGTCATACGGTGAAAAACAATAGTGTCCCAAAAGTGCTCAATCATGTGTTATGTAAGGGTTCACTAAAGTACTATTTTGACATGGAACCCTGTCACCTGCACGCAGGAGGAACTGATGCAGGCCACTGATAATGCAATTCGAAATGTATGTCATACGGTGAAAAACAATAGTGTCCCAAAACTGTTCAATCATGTAAGGGTAATGTATGTAAGGGTTCACTAAAGTACTATTTTGACATGGAACCCTGTCACCTGCACGAGGGAGGACTTGATGCAGGCCACTGATAATGCAATTCGCAATGTATGTCATACGGTGAAAAACAATAGTGTCCCAAAAGTGCTCAATCATGTGTTATGTAAGGGTTCACTAAAGTACTATTTTGACATGGAACCCTGTCACCTGCACGCGGGAGGAGTTGATGCAGGCCACTGATAATGCAATTCGAAATGTATGTCATACGGTGAAAAACAATAGTGTCCCAAAAGTGCTCAATCATGTGTTATGTAAGGGTTCACTAAAGTACTATTTTGACATGGAACCCTGTCACCTGCACGCGGGAGGACTTGATGCAGGCCACTGATAATGCAATTAGAAATGTATGTCATACGGTGAAAAACAATAGTATCCCAAAAGTGCTCAATCATGTGTTATGTAAGGGTTCACTAAAAATCTATTTTGACATGGAACCCTGTCACCTGCACGCGGGAGGACTTGATGCAGGCCACTGATAATGCAATTCGAAATGTATGTCATACGGTGAAAAACAATAGTGTCCCAAAACTGTTCAATCATGTGTTATGTAAGGGTTCACTAAAGTACTGTTTTGACATGGAACCCTGTCACCTGCACGCGGGAGGACTTGATGCAGGCCACTGATAATGCAATTCGCAATGTATGTCATACGGTGAAAAACAATAGTGTCCCAAAAGTGTTCAATCATGTAAGGGTAATGTATGTAAGGGTTCACTAAAGTACTATTTTGACATGGAACCCTGTCACCTGCACGAGGGAGGACTTGATGCAGGCCACTGATAATGCAATTCGCAATGTATGTCATACGGTGAAAAACAATAGTGTCCCAAAAGTGCTCAATCATGTGTTATGTAAGGGTTCACTAAAGTACTATTTTGACATGGAACCCTGTCACCTGCACGCGGGAGGAGTTGATGCAGGCCACTGATAATGCAATTCGAAATGTATGTCATACGGTGAAAAACAATAGTGTCCCAAAAGTGCTCAATCATGTGTTATGTAAGGGTTCACTAAAGTACTATTTTGACATGGAACCCTGTCACCTGCACGCGGGAGGACTTGATGCAGGCCACTGATAATGCAATTAGAAATGTATGTCATACGGTGAAAAACAATAGTGTCCCAAAAGTGCTCAATCATGTGTTATGTAAGGGTTCACTAAAGTACTGTTTTGACATGGAACCCTGTCACCTGCACGCGGGAGGACTTGATGCAGGCCACTGATAATGCAATTCGCAATGTATGTCATACGGTAAAAAACAATAGTGTCCCTAAAGTGTTCAATCATGTGTTATGTAAGGGTTCACTAAAGTACTGTTTTGACATGGAACCCTGTCACCTGCACGCGGGAGGACTTGATGCAGGCCACTGATAATGCAATTCACAATGTATGTCATACGGTGAAAAACAATAGTGTCCCAAAAGTGTTCAATCATGTGTTATGTAAGGGTTCACTAAAGTACTGTTTTGACATGGAACCCTGTCACTTTCACGCGGGAGGACTTGATGCAGGCCACTGATAATGCAATTCGCAATGTTTGTCATACGGTGAAAAACAATAGTGTCCCAAAAGTGCTCAATCATGTGTTATGTAAGTGTTCACTAAAGTACTATTTTGACGTGGAACCCTGTCACTTGCACGCGGGAGGACTTGATGCATGCCATTGACAATACAATTTGCATGGCTGTGTTTTGGGAGGGAGGGAGGGAGGGGGGGACTATCTGAGTTTGCTATCGACTAGAAAAGAGGAAGAAAATAACTCTGTCTTACTGCGGTATAAACTAGGGAAGGAATTTTCAGGCGGCGAGCGACTCAAAATTTGCGATACCACGTCGGAGCTTCCTGTTGAGTCGTAATTAGTCCGTGAGCGGCGGTTCTTCTGTACTTCGTGAGAAGAAGCTTGCACAGTCAAGATAACATTAGAAAACATAATAGGGTTCCCGGGTTCCATGTAAAAAGGTTCTGAGGCACCATCTTAATAGTTTCGGCACACCCTAGACACTTCATACAACGGGCCAGAAATGACATTTCAAAAAAGGAATGACGGAACAAACAAAATGGCGGCGAAATCCTATACGTTCGACAACCAAACTGTAACCAATATGTATCAATCTGGATAACGAGGGGGTGAGGTCGCAATCTAGAGAGCGGCAGGGAGTGTCCATACTGTATGTTAGTACTAATTGTATAAGTATACTTTGTTTTCGGTCTACTTCAATTTAGACATACATAGGCGAGATATTTTGAGATCTTTTTTCGGTCAGTGTGAGGCTTGAGCTACGAGTATGATAAGAGTGCAAAATTGAGTAAATCTTATAGAATATTGCTCAATAAAGGAATGGAACTCCTTGCGGGCATCAGTGTTTCCTTATGTCGCCTCCATGGCTTAATGGTTAAGTCCATTATCTTTACATCAGGAGGCTGATTCCCTGCGGAGTCCAACTTTTTATGACTCGGTTTGATTGGTGGAAAGTAATTTTATAATACCGTCTGGCTAGCTACCACCATCTTCAAGTCATGCCGCCAAGCATCAATGTAATAGCATTGTTGTGTTCCGGCATGAATATAGCCAATTCCTCAGTGCATTGGGGAATCTTGGTAAGCTTGCTTCCATCTTCGGCATCATCGTCGTTTACTTACCAAGTACGAATAATAAAAAAATAACTTAATTTTCCAACAGTATAAAATGAGCTATATTAAGGACATAGTCTAATTCCTCAAAATAGCGTTATTTTTTTTATTTTTAGGGTTTCACACCTCAAAAGGGAAAAACGAACCGCTTATAGGATCACGTGTACTTTGTTGTTCGACTGTGCGTGTGTGCGTCTGTCGCGACCCTTATTGTCGGAAAAAGATTAAAGTATCAAGTTGAAATTAATAACAATTGGGCTGAAAAGTTCGTAGGCTAGCATAGAAAAAAAATTTTTTTTAGATAAAATTTCTTTTTATTATTCAGATAGTTCCCTTCGAGGGCTATACAGCGATTATTAGCGATCATACAATTTTTCGATACCATTTTTACAATATGATTTGTCTTTAACCTCAAAGTAGGCTTCAGTATCGGCGATCACCTCTTCATCGGAGCTTCATTTATTTTATTTATTTAAAATTTCCGTCCAGCGAGCATCCTCTTAAGGTCTGAGAACAGAAAAAAGTCGCTGGGGGGCAGATCTGGAGAGTACAGTGGATGCGGAAGCAATTCCAAGCGCAATTCTTGCAATTTCGCCATCGTTTTTATCGATTTGTGACACGGTGCATTGTCTTGATGAAACATCACTTTTTTATTCTTCAAATGAGACCATGTTTTTGCGATTTCGTAGTTTAAACGCTCCAATAACGCTATATATAGAGTAGCTGTTTATGGTTTTCCCTTTTTAAGATAGTCAATGAATATAATACCATGAGTATCCCACAATATTGACGCCAAAAAGCAATGCTTTATTAACACACGAAATGCCTTTTTTCCATTTTTTCAAATTAACAAAAGTTCTTTCAATAAAAACTTTATAACTCCGATACTAATCGTGCAACAGCTGTCAAATTTATACACGCGTCTTTTGAAGGTTAGGGCTAAGTAAAAAAAATATGGATATGATACTAGTAGTGCCATCTATGTGTCAGCCTACGAACTTTTCAGCCCACCCTAGTATTTTGATATTCGCAAACTGACTCTTCAAAACAAATGAACTGCACTACACTACGCTACGCTACCTACACTACAAAAGTAGTGTAGTGTATCTACAAAAATGTAGATAATGCAGGAATTTATAGGTCATGTTTTACACCTTGGGTTACATTATTTGAGTTTTAGTAAGGATCCCATTTTTTTTTAATTGTTATATAGCCTATAGCAACCGCGGATAGTGTAACTTTCCAACGGTGAAAGAATTTTTCAAATCGGTCTAGTAGTTTTGGAGCCTATTCAATGCAAACAAACAAACAAACAATCAATTGTTTCCCCTTTATAATATTATGAGTATTAGTATAGATAAATACAAACCGATTTATACAAGATATAAAAAGACTAAAACGGATACAAATAAAAAAAATAAAGAGAGCGTCGGTGGCGTAACGGCTAGGGCCGCCGCCTCCTGTCCAGAAGGTCGTGGTTCGAATCCTGTCACGTACCAATGTGATGACGAATTTCTATTTCATATATACGTTTATCCGACGCTCTTACGGTGAAGGAAAACATCGTGAGGAAAACTCACACTGGGCCCGCGTGGTCGACTAAGGCCCGATCGCCCTAATTCCGGGTAGGCTCGAGCCCCTCGGTGGGGACGTATATGAGCTGCTATGATGATAAATAAACACAAACTACCTACAAAAAATCAATAAAACTAACGGAATCGGTGTTGTGCTATAGCGAAATTGACTTTTCTCAGCATAAGCGCAGGATGAACCGCACCGCCAGTTTTCAGAAAAACCCATGGTGTCGTGTCCGCGAAGCGATCGGCTCTGTAGTAGTGCGATAATGTCAAGACAGTATACATTAGATCGGCTCTGTAGTAGTACGATTATGTCAAGACAGTATACATTAGAATGGTATGAAATCCTTACTTAATATTACAAATGTGAAAATGTGTTGTTTATTTATTTGTTTGTTACCTTTTCACGCCTCAACTCCTTGACCAATCTCGATGAAATTTGGCATGCAGGTAGCCTGTGTTATGGGGAAGAACATAGGCTACTCTTTATCCCATGACAATAGCATATTCCGATGCAGGTCCTTAAGGAAGTGTTTTTTTTGTATAATTTATTAAACATCGCACTGGATTGTTGTGATTTATGGCACAGAGATGGTTGAGATAATTTACTGATGGGGTGGGAAATGACATAATTTACTAATAAACATATTCCCGACGGATCTGGAGAAAACTCATGTCCACGCTCTTGAGCCGCTTGCGGCTCGCGCACCACTCACACTCAAAGACAGTCATAAAAACGATGTCTACAAGGGCGAAGCCGCGGGAAAATGCTAGTCAAGAATAAAGAAATAAATAAACCTACTGGTTTGGTGTGAAGTAGGTAGATAAAACTGTGAATACCTAATAAATAATGATAATAATACATAGGTAATATCATAAAAATAAAAAATATTATAGGACTTTTTTTTCCTTTTATCGTGTGGCACAATTATAATCGTGCTATCCAACGGATAGACGGCGGGCGGTTACCTAATGTAGCACTTAGCATCACCCGCGGTCACGTGTAGGGCAATAAGATTTTACCCTATGGACGGATGTGTGCCACGCGACCTTCATTCACATCTGGAATCAGATGTGCAGTTTTCCTAACGATGTTTACCTTCACTATAAAAGTAATCGGTAAGTATATGTACTTAAGTTTCTAAAAACTCATTGGTGATTGGCCGTCCGGATTTGAACCCGGTACCTCTGGCACACCTGGACACTTCATACAACAGGCCAGATATGTCATTTCAAAAAGCTAATGACGGATAAACAAATTACAGCGAAATCCTTTACGTTCGACAACCAAACTGTAACCAACCTGTATCAACCTAGGTGACGAGGGGGTGAGGTCGTAATCTAGAGAGTGGCAGGGAGTGTCCATACTGTATGTTAGTACTAATATGTATACTTTGCCTCTGGTTAGGACATGAGATTTATTATTGTGATCAAAATCACGGGCACCAATCACCTTAGATATGTTGTTGTTAACGCGCACCAAGTGCAATATTTATATGTGTGCCCTAATTCCATACACGCACACACACATGATATTGCATCGGCGAGGAGGCAGCGCGGCAGCGGCGGCCGACCGGCCAGTAACTACATTCGGTCTCTAACCAGCGCAACCAATGCGCATACACGGCGTTCGTCGACATTTTCTTTTAATTTAAATTGTGAACCAAATAGTACCAAAATCTCCAATATACTTCATATCAAAACAACAATGTGTGTCGCCTACGTTTTTTAGTTCCCGACTTCGATTCTCATCATATTCGAGCCGGATACACCAACAAAAAGGTTTAGCGTTGAGGTCGAACAAAGGACAAGAGGACACCGGCGAACTACGGGAGCGGTCAGCGGCTTGGCTGGCGCCACGCCCGAGGACCAGAACAATCAACAAGAAAAACGAAAAATATTCAACATTTGCAATATCTACCTATCCGAGAGGAAAAACCAGGAAGGGTTTGAAGAGCATTATTTGTGAGTTTGTTCCAATCAATTTATTTGCGCAAGTACCTACCTACTTATACCACGTTCAAGTCAGTTTTCATTTTCATTCCTTATTTTCGTCATTCAATTATACATAAGGTTCCTATTTACAAGCAATCAGTGCTACATTTCACTGACAAATTTAATTCTAAGGCCACTTTTAATTTATTAGCTTAGTTTACCGATTTTTAACCTTGCATTTACCTACCTACCTTCCCATCTACCTGCCTTTTGCTATACAAAAGCTAAATACGTAACTACTTTTTATAGAAATTTCAGAGGTATTTTTTTTATTTATCTGTGCTGATACTAGACGGTATAGGTCTAGTATTTGTCCATAGAACCTAGCTAATACCTTGTTTTCTCGAACATTCCAGA
This sequence comes from Coleophora flavipennella, assembly GCA_947284805.1. NCBI lineage: Eukaryota > Metazoa > Arthropoda > Insecta > Lepidoptera > Coleophoridae > Coleophora > Coleophora flavipennella. Next base: position 7,212,831 of record OX369280.1, on the reverse strand, counting down.
GTACCTACCTATTTCGCGCCAACACGGCGCCAACGCGATTCGCTGTGATCACGCGTTGCTTAAGTGACCCGAGGCAGGCGCCCGCACTCGCTGCAGCTTGCGATCGGCCGGTCGACTCGCGCGACTGGTTTTACATCGCGCTTTCGTTACTGCACTGCTTGAGAACCCTCTGCTTCGCATTTTATTAACTTGAAAATTTAAGTATCGTTTCAATTTCGTAAACTTGCCTTACAAACATTCAAAGCTTATTTCATTTTTTAGCTGTGTTCACTTTCACATACGAGTACCTACATATAGGTGGGTACCTATTTAAGTAATTACTTACCTACATCACTTGCATTGTTCATAGCCTACATCATTAGCTATCATCTAACATAATGAGCCTCAAGGATTTAAACAAAACTAGAGGCACACAAAAACAAAAGCTTACAATTTTCAAAAAATATCTAGAACCACTTTTAGACAGTAAAGAATTAACAAAGTTGCAAACCGTTGAGGTTAATACTCGTTTTAACAAATTACAGGAACTTTACAATGAATTTGATATAACCCAGACTCAAATAGAACAATTATCCGAAATTCCAGATGACGAGTACAAAGAAAGGGAAGCATTCGAGAACGGCTACTTCGGCGCCATAGCAGCTGCGCAGGAGTTGCTGGATCGCAGGCGGGGACGTCCTCTGCGGCGCACGAATGCGACTCGGTGACAAATTCTAATACTATAGTTGGACACTCACATGGACCAAACATTAAGCTACCCACAATTCAGCTACCTACATTTTCTGGTCGCTATCAGGATTGGCTAGAGTTTCATGATACATATACGTCGCTAATACACACAAACACAAGTATTCCGAAGATTCATAAGTTCCACTATCTGCGAGCTTCACTTAAGGATACACCACTTGAGATCATTCAGTCCCTTAATTTTACAGCCGAAAATTATGATGTTGCTTGGCAAGCATTGTGCGAGCGATATCATAACAATAGGCTACTAACAATCATGTTCAGGCTTTGTTTAACATCGAGCCACTAGTTAAAGAATATTCAAGATCCATCCAAGAAACGTAGTGGATACTATAAATAAAAACCTGAGGGCACTGAATGCATTGCAGCTTCCTACAGAACACTGGGATGTGCTTATTATACACATGGTCTCTGGTAAACTTGATTCTATAACATTACGCGAGTGGGAAAGCCATCGCAATACTTTGAAAGAAATTCCAACACTAAGGGATTTCGTTGAATTTTTGAAAAATCGAGCTGATTTACTAGAGACTGTGGAAACAGCACAAATCAAGCGCCGACACAGCGACACAACTCATATCCGTCCAAAGACATTCATCACCCTTCCAAAGGCATTCATGTGCCCTGTATGTAAAAATAATCATTCTATTTACAACTGCCTCAAATTCAAGGCTATGCCCATTGAGGCACGTATTGATAAGGTCAAACAATTAAATCTTTGTACAAACTGTTTACGTTCGGGTCATAACGAAAATCAGTGCAAGTTAGGCCCTTGCAAACTGTGTTCAAACAGGCACAATAGCATGATACATCTTAATTACAAATCAAAACCAATACAATCAGAAATCAAATCTAGTACATCTAAAACTAATACATCTAAATCTAGTACAGCAAGTGAGTGTGTAGTATTGCCTACTTTACAACAAAACCAAGAAGAGACCGAATCACAACAGCAAGGTATACACACATCACAACAAAACAATATCACATTGTCTACAACACATCAAAGCCAGGTACTATTATCCACTGCCATAATCAATATTGCTGACTGTAACGGCCATCCTCACAAAATACGTGCGTTGTTAGACAATGGTAGTACATCTAGTTTCATAACAGAAAAATTACAAAAACAATTACAGATTCCAAGCTATTCTACTTCTATTTCAGTCCAAGGGTTGAACAAACAGTCCTCAAAAATTACAAAAAGATGTGACGTCACCATATCGTCACTCTCAGATAGTGGTTACACCACAGACGTCAACTGTTTCGTTGTGCCACTAATAACTCAATTCATACCGACAACTAGGATAAACTGTGAAACAATCAGTATTCCTCCTCACATCCACCTCGCAGACCCGTCATTTTCCATCCCGTCCGAGGTGCAGATGCTGCTAGTTGCTGACCTCTTCTGGGAGGTTCTATCAAACAATCAGATAACCTTAGGCAAAACAAAACCAACCTTAGTTGAAACAAAACTAGGGTGGTTAGTCTCTGGTTCCATACAAGTGTCATATTCTAACAATCATACCTATAATACAGTCCACTGCCATTTAATAAACAATATTGAGCTCGAGAAAAAACTTAATCAATTTTTTGAACTAGAATCGGCTCCAGTCACTCAACAAGTCCACTCTAAAGGTGAGAGTGATTGTGAGACCATATTCACACAAACAACCAGCCGCCAACCAGACGGCAGATTTGTTGTCACTATCCCACTAAAGGAACCACCTGAGTGTTTAGGTGACTCAAAGCAACAAGCGCTAACTAGATTCCAATCGCTAGAGCGAAAATTCAATCGCAATCCTACATTCAAACAAAAATACACTGAATTCATGGGTGAATATTTGTCTCTAGGTCACATGACACTGAAAACAAATACTCAGCAAGATGAAATCGAAAATTTTCTTCCTCACCATGGCGTCTTACGCGAAGATAGCCTAACAACAAAACTAAGAACGGTTTTTGATGCGTCCGCAGTGACTACTTCAGGGAAATCATTCAACGACATACAGCATATAGGTCCCACAGTACACGATGACTTATTGAGCATCCTTATCAGGTTCAGACAGCATCGAACTGTTGTAACTTCAGATATTGAAAAAATGTATCGACAAATATTGGTAAATAAAAATCAAAGATGCTTACAACAGATTCTATGGCGGTCGGAGCCTAAAGAAACAATTAAAATATATAGCCTAAACACTATTACATATGGAACATCATCGGCACCATTCTTAGCTACAAGGTGCATCATGCAGTTAGGCCAAGAGAGCACAGACAAAAATGTAAGTGAAACAATCTTACACGATTTCTATGTCGATGATTTAATTACAGGAAGCGATGACGAACCTACACTACTGAAAACATGTAGAGGCATCATTCAGCAGCTGTAAAGCGCTCATTTCCACCTGCGAAAGTGGCGCTCAAACAGTCCATCATTACTAACTAAATTAGTTGCTGAAAATAGCAATGACGAAATGTTAACTTTAAATAAACATTTTTACTATGGGCATGTAAAAAGGACATATTGCTATTTTCACCTACTATAAAAATAGAAACACATACACAAAAACACAAAACAAACAAACGCATGGCACAGATTACTAATTAGTTACCGCATGGTTTTGTCGACCATAGCACAAGTATTCGATCCATTGGGTTTGATCAATCCTTGCATGTTACAGGCAAAATTAATTTTACAAACTCTTTGGGCAAAAAATATTTCATGGGATGATCAATTACCCACTGAGATCGAATCACAATGGAATAACTTCATACAATACTTACCTGAGTTGGCTACTATTGAAATCCCGCGACGAGTTTTATGTGATTTCCCAATGAAAATCGAACTGCACGCATTCAGCGATGCATCTATAAAGGCATACTCAGCATGCATATACTTGCGTTCGATATCCAACAATGGTTATGTAACAGTTCATTTGCTACTAGCTAAAAGTAGGGTGGCCCCACTGAAACAAAAAATCACAACGCCAAGACTAGAACTTTGTGGTGCTCTTCTGGCAACACAATTAGCTAATAAAGTCACCAAATCACTAAGACTAAAAATCGATTCACATTTTTTTTGGTGTGACTCAACTATAGTGTTGGGATGGATAAAAACATGTAAACAACAAAACTTAAAACAGTTTGTTTACAATCGAATCAAAGAAATCACCAACAACTCAGAAACATCATCGTGGAATTATGTTCCTACAGACATGAATCCCGCTGATATAGGATCCAGGGGCCTCAATGCTATGTTACTTAAGAAGTCAATTTTGTGGTGGGGAGGACCACACTTCTTACAACAGACTGATATACATTGGCCCACTCAACCTCAAAACACAAACATAGAAAACTTACCTGAAATTAAGTTCCAATGTAACTTTTCAGCGAGCGAGCCACATGAAACAGATTTCACAAAAAGATTTTCAAACTTTGGCAAATTACAACGTGTCACTGTTTACATAAAAAGATTTCTACATAATTGCAAAAATCCAAATAACAAAATCGTAGGATATCCGACAATATCGGAGCTTGATTCAGCTACAAAAACACTATGCAAGGTAGTACAGATGGATATGTTTTGTAAACAATATTCACTACTTATTGAAAAACGCTTATTACCACCACAAGATAAGCTGTTAAGCCTAACTCCCTTTATAAATAACAAAGAACACCTAATTCGAGTCGGGGGAAGATTGTCAAATTCCAACTATGACTACAACACAAAACATCCCATATTGCTCCATGCATCACACGACATCACAAAACTACTCGTAGAACACTATCACAAGATATTATTGCATGCAGGACCACAGCTGTTGTTATTCACATTGCGTCATAAATATTGGATCATTAATGGTCGTAATTTAACTAGAAAGGTGACACGTCAGTGTTTAACCTGTTGTAGATTTTCAGGGAAAACTTATCAACCTATAATGGGTAATCTGCCCGAACAAAGGCTACATGCAGAGTATCCATTTTCAAACACAGCTGTGGACTATGCCGGCCCGATCTTGATAGCGGACAGAAAGGGTAGAGGCTGCAAAACTAAAAAGGCCTACATATGTATATTTGTCTGTTTGGCAGTGCGAGCAGTACACATAGAGCTTGTCACTGAGCTTACTTCGCAAGCTCTCATAGCAGCGCTAAACAGATTTATTGCCTGCAGAGGAAGGCCTGTCTTGATACATTCGGATAATGGTACTAATTTTGTAGGCGCATCAAATGAGCTGTCCAAATTTTTAAAAGATAATTGCAACAATATTACTTACGAATCAGCTAAAAATGGTATTATGTTTAAATTTACTCCAGCTTACACTCCCCATTTTAATGGTTTAGCAGAAGGTTCCGTCAAGTCAGTAAAATTTCATTTAAAACGTGTGCTAGCTATGGCCAACTTAGATTACGAGGAAATGAATTCGGTATTAATAGGCATTGAAGGATTAATCAACTCAAAACCTCTGATGCCCTTATCATCAGATCCATCTGACTTGATTCCTCTAACCCCTGCGCATTTTTTGATTGGACGAACAATTACAATGTTGCCTTCTCCCCAGGTACAAACTGATGAAGCTCGGATTTGCACATTGCCTAGATACATGAGAATCCAGGCATTAAAGACACATTTTTGGAATAGATTTCATAGGGAATACGTTTCAGAACTGCAGACCCGAAACAAATGGCGAAATGCTGACGGAGGGCAAACAAAACCAGGAGAAATGGTCATAGTGAAGGATGACCACCTCCCTCCGAATAGATGGCTGCTTGGGAGAGTCACGGCAGTTTACCCAGGTTCCGACGGAGTCAATCGAGTCGCAGATGTCCGTACAACTTCTGGAACGGTAAGAAGAGCCTTCAACAGACTGTGCCCCCTGCCGATCGAGATTCCAAGGTTGGAACAGGATGTTCCAAGAGGGGCAGCATGTTAACGCGCACCAAGTGCAATATTTATATGTGTGCCCTAATTCCATACACGCACACACACATGATATTGCATCGCCGAGGAGGCAGCGCGGCAGCGGCGGCCGACCGGCCAGTAACTACATTCGGTCTCTAACCAGCGCAACCAATGCGCATACACGGCGTTCGTCGACATTTTCTTTTAATTTAAATTGTGAACCAAATAGTACCAAAATCTCCAATATACTTCATATCAAAACAACAATGTGTGTCGCCTACGTTTTTTAGTTCCCGACTTCGATTCTCATCAGTTGTAATACTGGCTATGTTGGTGTACCTACTTTCCGTTGACCTCGAATCATGAAATTTGGCACGAAGCAAGGTTTCAAACACAAGAAAAAGAAAGTAAAAGAAACAATCCCGGCTAAGTACGAGTCGGGGTCCCGCACCGAAGGCTCCGTATCGCCACACAAAATACTTGTGTTCTGTATTTTAAAAATACCAATTTTTGGATTTTCCCTTTATTGGTTTTGTGTAATATTCATCATCATCATCACATCAGCTCATTTACGTGTCCCCACTGAGAGGCTCGAGCCTACCATAATTTTAGGGCGATCGGGCCTTAGTCGAACACACGGGCCCAGTGCAGGTTGTTCGACTTCACACACAACTTTCGAGTTTCTTCGCAGGCGTGTGCACGTTTTACTCACGACGTTTTTCCTTCACCATAAGAGCGTCGGATGAACATACATATGAAATCGAAATTAGAAAACACTTTGGTACGTGGCAGGACTCGAATTAAGACCTTCAGGATGGGAGGTAGTGGCCCTAACTGTTACGCCACCGACGATCTTCTACGCAACATCTTTTTGTGTAGCATTGCTTTTTTCCATATTACATGTTTCAAACTTCTAGATAACGGGAACATCGACCTAGGTAACAGGACCTATAAGTGTAGGTTTTAATTTATTTGGGATTCGCAAAATATGCGACATTAATAGCCTTATTATTTGAATGCGTTGAATAATAATATATTTTTTTACAGCTACAAGGAACCGCAGGCCTAATTACTTGATATTTATTTCAACTTAATTAGGTACCTCTACTGACAGACAGGCGGACAAGAAATTGATCCTATAAGGGTTTCTTTTTTCCCTTTGAGGCACGATCCCAAATTATCCGAAAGTCTTTAAATTGTAGTCATATCTTAAATAACTGTCGAAAAACCAAAAAAGCTTTTAGCTTTTATTTGAAAAGAGATGTTATGCTCAAAAGCCATTCGGTTGTATGTAAATACACTGTTCAAAATTTTTAAAAGCTGTATTTCCTACGATTTTATTGGAAATAAAAGACGATTCTGGGACCATGATTTCATCATCAGATCAAATTCAAAATACCAAAAGTATCTATTGTCACCAGAAATACGGTTTCATTCCAAATTTCATATTAATCCGCCTGGAAGTCGCTCTCAAATCTATCGCAAGATTTAAAATAAACAAAGATACATTCATACACACGTACAAACATTGCAATTTAAAATTTATTTTTACGATTACAAATTTATGCATTGCCTTTGTACGCTTGTATTGCAGCTGTACCATGCATCGACCCGACCGTGATTAGACCAATGTATGGGAGAACATTTTTTCCACTGATTTTTGTACTCTTTGATGTTGGTTTCCGTAACCAATAGTGTGGTGGTACAAAACCTTCAGTCAGAACTCTCATTCTGACTTATATTGACCAGTTTTTATTGACTGTTTACAGGTTATTTGAAGCGACGTTGCATCTTATTTCAGAATCTCTTGGCCCATGCCTTGTGTGTATGAACGAGCTGTATATAAAGAATGGTTTCATAAGTTCATTGTTATCAAATCTTTTTTTGGCATGCTTGATGTCCTACTGCTTATATGTTAGTACCTATTTACTCTTATTTTCATCAAACAATTGTTCTCGCTTTCATTATGTTATGATATAGTGGGGCCGTTCTTAAATAATAATATAAACTAATGGCTTTCCTTTACTGTCCTAATGGCCATCTGTTCTACGAGCTATGTGTCCCACTCACTGTCTGGCCTGGTGAAGATCGCGGAAAGCCGCTGGATACGGGAAGCGCAGAACCGTTCGTCGTGGAAATCCTTGGGACGGGCTTTGTCCAGAAGTGGACGTCCTTCGGATGATATTATGATGTTTTTGTCCTAAAACAATAGATTTGGAAAGTGACACTGTATACATGTAACAAAATTGGTGTAAGAACCGTTAACTGGGGCTTCTACTCAACACACTGAACAACTTTCCCCAAAGAACCCATCGTCGGCTTACTGCAAGAAGTCATTATCTGCAAAAAAGTCATTAACTGCATTTGTGATACCAATTTATAGGCCGCGCTACGCTCTACAATAATCAGAAACATTATTTCTCTACGTGTTATACTTTTGAGGATATTGAAAATTATATCTAAGGCAAAAAGATAATGATTGCAATTTTTAGTTTTCACAAAGAAATAATATCATTACAGTACCTTATACAGGGTCTTCGGCAGATGGTTGAAAATACGAAAATGGGGGATAGGTGGGGTCGCCTCCCACCTATTTTGAGAATTAAAAAAAATCTAGGACGTGTTAAGTTTTTTTGTTGTTTGTCACTTTTTGTTATTATCAGACGTTTTGTTAAGACTTTGTTGTGGTTTAAAATGGCTCAATTTACCAATGCGGAATATGCGGACATTTTATTGGCATATGGAAGTGCTAACTCCAATATGCCAATAAATGACAAAAGATAGCCATTATGTGTGTGCAAGAATGTAAAAAAACGTACCTGCTCTTTGTAACCGTCCCAACAGTAAGTATTTACATTATTTTCAACTTTGCATTTGATACATTTCACAAAACATGTAACTAGTGGAATTTCGTCAACATGGTCCAATTGAGTAAAAAAAATTAACAACTCCGGTTACCAAAAAGATACCGAAACAAATTACATACCATTCTAAAGCCTAAGCTTTAGAGATGTTTTGAAAAAATCAGAAGCCTTCCAGCCCCATTATTTTTTTTTTAAATGCATCGCAAAGTTGAGTTTTAAATTTTTGTTCAACTTTTTTTTTAAGTTCGGGGGCCCACATTTTTGTTTTTAGCAATAACTTGAAACAAACTTAATTTTTTTTAGAGCCGACAATCTTATAAAAGTCTATTAAAAAAAAGATTTTGGAGCTAGCTTTAAAAAACAAAAAGTTACATGTGTTCAAAGGTATAAAAATGGCAAAATTTCTAAAAAAAGGGAAAAAAATCCTGTAAAAAAAATTACAAGTCCTAGATTTTTTTAATTCTCAAAATAGGTGGGAGGCGACCCCACCTATCCCCCATTTTCGTATTTTCAACCATCTGCCGAAGACCCTGTATTTAGTTTTAAGATTTTTTTGTTACAACTACACACTAATGATACTGAGTGTCTTCATCTGGAATTAGAAAATGTATGATGCACTACTTACAATTTTCGTTACAAATAATTAAATTATTTTTGTAACTTAAGGAGGTTTCACGAATATAATTATGGCTTATTTATTACATCTTTACATTTTGTAATAAGTCGATAAAGTTCATAAGTGATATTTAGAGGACTGAAATTGTCGTATAACGTTTTGTTAAAAGTCATTATATTGTTTCAATGACATCTGAGCAACGACGAAGGACAGAAATGCATATAAGTTTTATAATTAGTTTAATAGACAAGTATAATGTGTCTAAAAGGCAATTAAAAGCAAGTAATTATTTTTGTTTTATAATTAGTTTAATAGACAAGTATAATGTGACTAAAACGCAATTAAAGGCATTTAATTATTTTTAACAAAATCATAACTTAAATGAGTTTTAATAGAAAATGATCACTCAAAAGAATACTTATAGTTTTATCTGCAAAAAAATTGTGTTCTTTATTTTTTTTCGACTATAATAAGTGTTTTTGTTGTATAAAATTATACAATTTTAATGAATTCTGGGAGCGTAAGTAGCAGAACTTATCATCTTCATCATCATATCAGCCCATATACGTCCCCACCGAGGGGCTCAAGCCTACCCTGAATTAGGGCGATCAGGCCTTACGACCACGCGGGCCCAGTGCGGGTTGGTCGACTTCACACACAACCTTCGAGTTTCTTCGCAGGTGTGTGCAGGTTTCCTCACGATGTTTTTCTTCACCGTTAAAGCAATCGGTGAGTATATTTACGTAAGTAGCAGAACTATGTGGCTTCAATCTAATAATTACACAATAATGATTTCTGCCAAATCTACAAACAACAAATTTAAGGTCTAAAAGTACTTAGTTAGTACTGCACAATATAAAAAAGGTTTTATAATCATATTGATTAGCTTTTGCTTAAACTGCATACAAAAATAATATGTATTTTGTTGGTCTTGACAAACAAATTCCATTCTTTTCATCGGATAACTGCCTTAAGACACTAAACGGAAGTTCATAGAGTAGATATTTGTAGATTAAAATATAGGAAACTGTACTTAGGATAGTAGAAACTCAATTTATTTGTCACTTTGATGCGCGAAGGCCGGCTGTAAGGCGGTTGGCGAGCGAGGGGGAGAGGTGAAGCGAGCCGCGAGCGCAACTGATGCCGCAGTTTGCTTTCTACATTAATACCAGAATACAACTTTTCTTTGTTAAAGTTGATCTAAATCTCCCAGTATGTTGCTGCTTCATTAATAATTTAAAATCTATTATTTTATTTAAAATAAAAATTAACACTTAGAGCTACAACCATCAATTAAATTATAATCTGCTATATAGAGCCACGAATTAAAAATTAAAATTCCACATCTGGCCATCTTCTTACACACCCAGAAAACGGCCCCTGGTCCCCGGCGACCCTGCTATTCCTGGCTCCAGTAACAGTCCTGGTAACGATGGGGCGGGGTGCAAAGAATCTCTAGCAAATGCCAGGCTACCAAACCCAACGACCTTTGACCCTGGCAACTTACAACACGCGTACACTGCGGACTGACGAGAGGCTTACAGAACTAGAAGAAGGATTGAGCAGGTTACGGTGGGATATCGTAGGTTTATGTGAAGTCCAAAGAAAGAGAGAGGATACCATGATCCTTAAATCCGGAAACCGGCTCTCATTCCGGGAGGGTGACAAACTGTCCCAGGGTGGTGTCAGGTTTCTCGTCCACAAGTCTCTCATTAACAAAGTGGCCCAGATCGTGAGCTTTTCCACAAGGGTAGCATACCTTATACTCAGAATCACAAAACGGTATTCGATAAAAGTCATACGCGCCGACCAGGCAACACTCCGACGATGAGGTAGTGACTATGTATGAGGACATCTCTACAACCAAACGTAGCACCAGGACCCATTATACCATTGTTATGGAGGACTTCAACGCGAAACTGGGCAAACGAGGCGATGGTGAGCTGAGAGTGGGGCATTTTGGATATGGAGTAAGAAATGCACGTTGTCAGATGCTGGCTGACTATATGGAAATCATTTTACTTCATAAAATATTCAGCGATTTTCATATAAGTTGTTAAATTAGATTTAGGTCATCTGAAAATGTCAAAAATAATATTGTAAAAGCTTCTAATTTGATAATAATAAAAAAGTACACTATTTTCATTGATTGTATGGTAGTAATTGATTTGTTTTGAACGATTTTTTTACAGAATTCATTATTTACACGTGGTATTAACTTTTTTTTCTATGACCAACTTTTGAAGTAATTGCAAAGATAATGAAAAATATAAAACTGCGATTATCTCGAAATCACTTTTTCGCAGATAATGATGTCTTGCAGGAAGCCGACGCCATAGTCAATTCTCAAAAATAAAGGACCCTCCATACTATAATGCGCAAAAATGGTCAATCACCTGATCGATTTGTATGAAAAATTAACATTTTTAGCGATTTCAGCAGTCATAGAACAAAAGTTATTTAGTACGATGAGTAGAAGCCCCAGTTTACGGGCCGCACACCAATTTTGTTACACACTATATATGTCTTGTATATCTTCTAACTACGTAGAGCTTAACAAGATCTGCACACAATGTGTACGGAATCACCAAAGTTCCGTTGATGACGTATCCGGACCTAGCCCAAGCATCGATGGACATCAGCACATATCCGATTCTGAGGAAACATGGCGGAAAGTTCAAGTAAGCGAGCTTCATACTACTGTTAAACAATAATTTCCACTGAGATCATTTCTATAATCTGTCAAAAACATTATTTTGTACTAAAATGATTGTGTTACACGAATGTGACGTCACAAATGTGTAGTTTTTGACGAACTAATTATTTGATTATACAACGTGTAAAAAAATGGTTTAGGAGCCATTTACTGAGGGTTCTACTCATTATACTGAACAACTTTCCCCAAGGATTATACAAGGTGTAAAAAAATTGGTTTAGGAGCCGTTTACTGAGGGTTCTACTCATCATACTGAACAACTTTCCCCAAGGAACCCATAGTCAATTAGCAAAATATAAGAAGAAGAGTTTTTTTTTAGCAAAGTCGTAGAACAATAGTTGTTCAGTATGATGAGCAGAGGCCTCAGTTAACGGGAGCCACACCAATTTGTTAAACTCTGTATAGAAGTTTGTTAATTAATGAAAGAGTTAAACAAGTAAGCTTTTCAGATAACTGATCTTTTTTTTAAACTGGAAATCACTTTTTCCTATCTATAAAAGCAGAACACATTAAAGATAGTCCACTGTTGGACATTAGGCAGACACAAAGATATAATAAGTAATGTTCAGAAATCCTAAAACTTTCTGGTACAAACTTTGATTTTAAAAGAGTTTTAATTATTTTGTTTCCTTCTCAGAAAACTATTTCATTTGGTACCCACCGATATCATGGAGGTGCATAAAAATAACTGGTCCACTATCTTTGGGAGTGCATCATTTTGGATTTAGAATGACGTCACATAATCATAGTCATAAATTGTCATCCATATACGTTTCAAAAATTTCAGCTCAATCGAAAACCAGGAAGTGTAACAAATTGAACTTGCAAATTTTGAAGCCGACAAATTCATTTATTCATAAACAATTTAGAATTGACAACTTACATACATACATAATAAACGTTGCTAGTTAAATAAAACTTGTAAATTTTGACTTGTATTTTCAAGTTTTCTTTGGTTTAAGCCAAAGAAGAGATTGTCTATTTTTCAGACCTTTTGTAATTAGTCCTTTATAGGTATTGTGAAGGTGTTAATTATAGCGTAATGGTTAGTCAATTCATTTTACACCAGGAGTCTTGGATTCGATTCCAACGTGGTCTTACTCACATCACATTGGTAGTTAGGCATTTTCTAAGCCCACCTGGCTAGCTACCACAATCTTATCTAAGTATTACCGCAAAACATCAACGTTAACAGCGTTGATGTGTTCCACTTGACAATATAATAGTTCCCCATTGAGTTGGTGAATATTGGTAAGCTCGCTTCCATCTTTCGGAATCGTCGTCACTTACCATCAGGTGACGTGATGCCAAGAGTTTATCAATTTTAGATTTAAAAATTATTATTAGTCCAGTGATATCAGTATCACATTAGAATAAAACGTATACTATCAGAATAATATGTATCGCTTTTCAGTGCTGGTATAAAAGTTGGATAATTCTTGATGTTCTTTTCAAAGCTTGCCCTAGCGACACATTATTATTGACACAGAAAATTCTTCTGTTTCATATGCTTAGTGTGATGAAAAAAAATATCTAAAGAGCTTTATTTCTCGAATTTATACAGTTCGATCGCTCAATTAGCTCCACCTTTGATAAACGCCACTCGCGCTGCCGGCTCACGTCACACAGTACCGGTGAAAGGGCCGCCGCGACGCCACTGACGTTACATCCGCACGGGGTCGCGCGAATCTTATTCAATCTTTAATTATTAATGTAGTTTACGATTCTGAAGATACTTCGTCCAGCAGTGAAAGTGATTAAAATAAATAATAAATTATAAATAAAAAGATACCTATTATTTTTTATTTTTTATAAAATTGTTTTATACTTCAACACATTTTCAGACTTCTGTTTGGGTGTACTGCGGCTAATTCCCCGGACGAACTGAACACTCAGTGTATCATAAAATAATAACGAGCAAGTACAGAAAATCGACATCGTCACTGTATTTCAATTCGACATCCTATAGTAGAATATAAACACTTTATTTCACTTCGACACCTTATAGTGTAATAAATAACACTGTTTCTCACTTCGACACCCTGTAGTAGATGTAATACAATAAATTTACCTAAAATAAAACTGCTTACACAGAGAGGGCGGAGTTTTCTCCTACAACCGTATAATTTTAATTTGGGTACATTTCAGGTACACGGTAATCGCTGCTATTGTTGTTCGTTTATGTGCGAAGTGCTGTGTCTACCAGGTAACTTGAACCAAATGGTTATTGCTTATACTATATTCATTCTAGATTTTGTAGAGACAAAGATAAAGTTTTGTGCTATGTTATACCTAAGAGTCAGTACATAAATAAACACAACTTTCCCCCCTCCCGTAAGGTGTACTATCGGATTTTGTTTTATAATTTTTACTGCAAATAAATTTACAACATCATCATAATTTGGCCTAAACATGTCTATTGTTGATTCAAAGCATCTCCCATTCACCGGGCATCTAGTGAGCTACTTCTGGCCGGGGGTTGTCTTTTAGACCTAGCATGGTTATCTTACGCACCCACAGATCTACTACAAATAGATTAGTAACGAAATTGTTAGAAAAAAACGGATAGTTACGATATGGCATGAGTGCGAAAAAGATACTGATATTATTTTTTCTCCCTATCGGCATGACCACTTTTACGGATAGTTACGATATGGCATGAGTGCGAAAAAGATACTGATATTATTTTTTCTCCCTATCGGCATGACCACTTTTTTTGCTGGCTAATTGTCAAAATCTGACAGTATCTTAGCCAAACAATGCTTTTTTAAATGTTTCCAAATAAATTAAAATTTTACCTAATAAAAATAATATAAGTTTGTAAGTTTCTATGTAACCCCTGATTTGAAGAGGTATATTGAAAAATAAAGCTGTACAAATGCTTTTCTAAAGCATTATTTATATTTCATCAGATCTACTACAAAGGCGCTAGGTCACGCTGATTACATTAAAATTTACCCTGACTTATTGGAAATAATATTAAGGTGGCAACACAAACGCCTAAAATGGTTAAAGCGAGAGGCACTGTAGTGGCTACGCGATATAGAAATCTATTTGTATTAGATCTGTGTACGCACCCAATGGATGTTACCATATTTTTTTTGAAAATTTCCTATTACTACAGGTTGTTCCAGCGCTATGAGCGATGGAGGGAAAATAGGTCCCTACTATTATAAATATGGACAATAGAAAATGTTACTCAGAGGAGACTTTATATAAATAAAAAAAATAGAACTGCTATTATTTTTTTTAATGATACCTTACCGGATAATTTAACTTTGTGATTTATTTTTTATTTTTTGTGATTATATTTATTAAATGAATCAAAATGGCAGATTGTGTAAAAAAACACTTGTATTTTAATGAAGCCAATGGAAGGATCAATTATATGCATAAATTCCTTTACTCTTTTCTTCAAAATGGTTACTTTTGGTGGTTTCCAATTTTTAAAGTTCATCTGATCTCGAAAGACTGCCAAATAAAAAAATAGATTTTTTTGTGTTTTTTATTTTATTTTTCCATCGATTTATTTATAACAAATAAAAAAAATTAAAAGAATTGGTAGTAAGCAAGTAACTACCATGAAGAAAAGAGTAAGCAAGTAACTGCGGAAGTGTCCACGAAACGACAATCAATCCTACAATATTCGGACTCCAAAAGGCTCCATGAGTCCTCATACGAGGCCAGACGCTCTGTTGTCTGGTCTCCTCATCCCTGCTCAGATCGAGCGAACAGGTCGTTCGATACATTCTTAGTCACGACATGCACTGGCATGTGATTTCCTACCATAGGGACCTCCAAACTCTCCAGTTCAACATTTGACCTCGGAGCTCCGAAATGCTCCGGACCGGCTTCACCGAAAGAACTATTTGTCCGGGTCCGGCTAAAGGCTCCATGAGGCCAACCGCCCGTTTTCTCTCCAAGAACGCAACAGACTGAAAACCCAATCTCCGATACTAGTGCACTGTTCAACAGTATCAGTGACCCAGTTCGCGACATCCCTATCAATTTCGTAGTCTACTGACCCCATGATCATCTGGACATAAATATCCAAGACAATCCGGATGTGATCGTCAATCCTTCTAGCCCTTGCGGTCAGGGCATCTCCCATGTCATCCCATGAAGTCGCGACCTCAACACGATGATACCAATAACAAATAAATCTCAATCAAATTGAGCCAAAGATGAACTATTTTCAGCAACTGACCGAAAATAATTTACAATAAATTCAAAAAATCAACAAAATAAAAATTATCTGGCTAAAAATGTCAAGGTTACAATAACCTGTATCTTACTAACCATACAACAAATAAAATAACCGATTATTTCCCAAATTTACAAATATTATAAACAAAAAACTGATTTAGCAAAGTAGGCACCTGAAGCATCCGTTTAAGCCATTCAAGCTGCGCTCGAACCATGCTCTGCTACCAAAATTGCATGGGATAGAGGGGAGGCTTATCGAAGCGCAAGCAGTAACACTACGTAAACTTGATTAACATTAGTCCCTAACAGTCTCTGCTACCAACCTGGCTGGAGCAAGAAGAGAGGTGTGTTGACAAATCAATACAGACACACCCCGAATGCTCCAAAAGAAACTTTAAACTAAATTCGTACTATGTCCAATGTCTCAACCTAAAAAAACAGACATTCTCATACTTGATCCAAATAACACTCGGACACTATACGAAGGCCCCTACAAATAGGTAAATAATATACGAGTAAGAGGCCCGACACCTTTTTTTACAATTATTTGGTCAAATGCCCAATGCCCATTCCCAAATACCGATTACTCGTGGTAGAAAATGCCCACAAGGGTTAAGATTTCTACCGCTAACACAGGAAGATCACACAAATAAATTACAACTACTCATAAATTAGGACTTATTAATAGCAGCTTTTTGGCAGACTCCCGATGTCTTGCTCGCCAGAGAGGGGAAGTGTAGTGTACATAATATAAGTGTTTAGTATTATGTGACATGTATGTATCGAGTAGTGTGTAAGATAGCCCAGCTCCATTACAGGATGGCCGATGATCTCCGCTGGGTTCTTTCGTAATTGCCCAACGCAAATCAAGTTCTTAGGTATATTTAACAAATACCTAAAGTTCTTGACCACAAATAAGGTTACGCTCCGTCGTGTATAGATTGATCTACTAATTTGGTATACATATTTATTGGGTTTATACTAAACCACAAACCAAGCTCGTTAGGTATAGTTATTTTTCGCTTCCGTAAGTAGCGCTTAGCCATGCGAGGAAATTCCTTCTCGCATATGAGTACCTCCCTTGGTAGGCACAAATTTGGTGGTGTGTCTGTCTAGCTGTCTCCGAGTGACTGCTATCCGCGGCAAATTTAGACAGCTTCCGGCCACTGAGTCCACCTGACAGGTCAGTGCGCCCGCGCGCCATCGCAGCCCAGAGCTGGCTACTAACAAAAAACCCGCTTTGTATCTGGGTGAGACATCGCCTATTGTCTCGGCGGGTAAAGAGTACGGTTTGACTGATAAGAGCCTCGATTCAATCAAGCCCATGCGTCAAACTATGAACGTTTTAATAGGTACTTACGAAGCATACATTTTATACGATTGGAAATCGAACAACCACCATGAAGAAAAGAGTTAAAAAATGAGTCATATATATAATTGAAAATCTATGAAATTTAATATGTATCTTAATATTTATAGAATTTTCTGAGGCAAGAGATAAAAAAAGTTTTACTTATATTAAAAATTCAAATTCAAATTATTTATTTCAGATAGTCATCCAATGTGTTAGTAACAGACATCTTATAAAACTAAGTTAGTATCAACGGAAATGTCAAAAATGAAAGGAAGTCTCTTTTAAGTGAAATTTTCTATGTTAAATTTATTTTATTTTTTTCGTATTTTGCTGGTTTTATGCCCGGATAACGTAAGCAACTTTTCAAAAATGATTGAATGCTGTTCTAATTATTCTTAGATAGATAGATATTTAATTCATTTATTCATTGACAGTTTACATGGAATAAAATAATAAGTTATTCTTAAAAATAAAATGAAGTTTACTTAAAGTAAAATTTTATATGTTCTATATTTAATCAACTTTCCTTCTATGGCCTACAGCGCTGGTACATCTGTGTACACAAAGGTCTAAAGATAAAATATAACACAAGCATTTTAAAATAAAATGTTTTAACAAATATCCCATTAATGGGAGATAATTATTCTTATGATAATGGAAAGGAAGGGCTTAATTTAAATAACTTCAACTTTTTTCTAAATTTGTCCGTATATTTTTAGCTTGTCATAGCGCGAACCTTAGATCATCTAATTAAAAGAGTGACGTGTGATGATAGTGCAGAAAATATGAGGAAATATCAAGCCTCATTAATGCTCCCCTGTATTCTCATCTGCATGTTGAGGACTTTGGACTATACAGGACCTTTCTCCTTTGTTATCAAAGGGTTTATGGGTAAGTACCTCTACTGTCAAATCACCATATGAAGTTTTAAGTGAGTGCACACTGATAGTCTGTAGTGGCAACCGTTTCGCCGCGTGAGTCCGCCTAATATCTAATATACTAGTAATCACGACAATCCGAAATTGTAAACTTACGTTGACAAGATAAATAACAACCCTCTGATGCTAAATATGTCGGTGTGCCTGCGCGAAGTGGTAGAGTTATGTACTTATAGCGCCTGAAATACTAGTAAACGTGACCAAACAAAAAGGGAAATGGCTGAGTAAGATATATGATGAAAGTACTAGTATTACTAATGTCGTTTATGAAGAAACTGACCAAATAATCGGATACATTTTGGAGCAACACCCGTTCAAAGATGCGTTATCGTGACTAAAAAAAACGACCAAATGCGACTCGGGGTTCCGTACCAAAACTTTAACTTCCAACATAACAAGACCTCTCATTACATAGTTTGCTCAAGGTAAATAGGGGTCTACTTATTCTGAACTTAGAACTTTATTTTTTCCTGTGGGAACGGAAATACTTCAGATTTTGTCTTATATTTTTCTGTAATCTATGCATTTAATATCATATACTGTTATTTTTTAAAATATTTTAGGCATAGTAGTTTCGGAGATAAGGGGGGGGGGGGGGGGGGTAATGGTCAATTTTTCCCTATTTTCTTAAATAACTTCAAAACAAAAATAAAAAAATATATTTGTAATTCTCACAACAAGCCTTTTCATGCAATATATCACACAATATATTTTAGCATGTACTATGTAATATGCACCGATAAAGGTACACCTTTCAATTAAAAAATGTAAAATGTAAAATGAAAATGTAATTTGTTGGCAATTGCCGAACGTTCCGTTTGTTTGTTTGGCACCGACTTAAAATTATTTAGGTATTTACATAAGTGTATGAGCTCAGTAAGACAATGAAGGTTCTTTTTTTCGGTTTTCAGTTCCTTTCTTTTTTCGTCGGTTTAATTTTTTGGTAAAAAGTTTTAATTTTTTTTTAATTTTTTGAGGCTAAAATATACTAATGGGTGCTAATCTTCTAAATAAAAAGAATTATCAAAATCGGACAACTTTGTAAAAGTTATGCGCGGTCATACATTACAATCAGTGAGTGAACAATCATTTTATCTTACCATTAGGGTTGGATTTTTTTTTCAAATAAAATGGGACCAACTTTAAATAAAAAAAGAATTATCAAAAACGGACAACTCTGTAAAAAGTTAAGCGTGGTCATACATAAAAAAAAATACGCGTCGACTCGAGAACCTCATCCGTTTTTTCGTCGGTTTAAAAACATGTTTAAATAGCAAAATCAGTTAACATTAACTAGTGTGTTGCTTCTTATCATCGCTGTTTGCTATACCTAACTTATACCACTTTTCGTTTTCCTCAGTGCATTTCTGCGAACAACAATTTTTAACACGTTTTTATTAAGTAACTTTCTTGTTTGTCTGTCGTTCCGGGTGGAATCTTGAAACGGATTTTTAAAATATTAAATAATACTTGTTAACCGGTCCTTCTGAATTTTTGCTGGCAGTCTCAGTTCTGATGACAATACAATATAGTACATTCAATATCACCGTAGATCTAATATGGCCACCTCCACAAAATAGCGGACACCGTTTCTTTAAAACCCCCCTTGACGTGGGTATCAAATTAAAGGGTGTGGATGAGTAGAAAATCACAAGACTTCTACCTTTATTCAAAATCTATAGGCGCATAAGAAAATGAAAAAGAAAAAAATATTTAATAGATTAAAAATAATCACGAGCAATTTTACGTAAAATTATTTTTTGGATTACAAACGGGCTTTATGACCCCCCCCCTCTCAGCCCTCAAGACATACACACATACATAAAATACACTTAGAGTTCATCTGTAAGCATGTATGTGGTGGTGTTGTGTGTTTAAATTTCATACACAATGATAAGACCTTAGCATAGAAACGGTCTTACGAAGATCTCCAACGCAATGGCAAACTGTCTGTCTTATCTACATGCTGGAATGTAGTTTGCCAGCATTACTTAGATAAGATGATGGAGCTAACAAATTTCTAAAAAAAGCAGCGGGTTATGTCCAAGACACATCCATTAATTATTTAAGTGATCATATATCAGCCGAAATTCGTCCACTGCTGGACAAAGGCCTCCCCAAGAATTTAAGTGATAGGGGAAGTACGGACAAAATGACATAGACGGACAAAATGACATAGTGGGCTTATTTGAAAATTGGCGCGGTTTGGAACATCAAAAACCAGCCAATCGCAGTCTTTGTGTCGCCATTACCAACCTAGGAAAATACTAGACCAATCCGGGCGCGCGTCGTTTCGGCACAACTTCATGATTGTTTTCACCAACCTCAAGTTTGTTTTGTGTTGTGACAACTTATAGGTTTTTGGTAAGTTTTTCTTTGAATCTTCGCTGTTTGTTGATTTTATTTGCATAAGTATATCACAACCTATGAGGGAATGATATTTAGTTTCGATTCTTTCATACATTTTAGAAAATACGAAGTTAAAAATATTCAATCTCATTGGTGGACAAAATGACATACCCAGGATATGGACAAAATGACATAGGTATGTCATTTTGTCCGTAGTCTTTTTTTGTTAATATATAAAGTACTTAGGTAATTTGAACGGGTGATATAACATCTATGACTATCCCCATAGATGTTACATCACCTGTTCCACAAGGCGCATACGTAGCAGGGCAAGGAAAACGCAAACCGAGGAAGCGCCAAGTCAATCTATTGTTGACCTCTACTCCGAATATGGAAGATGTTAAAGCAAAGATAGAGATGAAGAAACCCTCGCGTGAAAGAAAAAGGAAAGCATCCAAGGTTCTCTTTGATAGCGATTCTGAAGAAGAAAACATTAATTCTCAGGTAGAGGATGATGAGGACGATTGCGCTTGCATTTATTGCAATGATTTGTACTCCCGATCAAAACCCGGAGAAGGTTGGCTTAGATGTATGCAGTGCTTCCGTTGGGTGCATGCTGCCTGTGCTGATCTACCGAAGAAAACAAAGAAATTTGTGTGTGAACTATATATTTAATTGCACTTTATTTAGTATGTCATTTTGTCCATATAGGGTATGTCATTTTGTCCACGAGTATGGACAAAATGAATTTTCTGTGATCTCATTTTAAAAGAAGATTTTTTTTTTCTATAAGAGTTAAGTGTTACTTGCTCTAGTTGATTTTGTAGCTGATACATCAAAGAAGTTACTGATACGTAAATTTTGTTCCTGAAGCATTTAAATAAATGTTTATAGTGAAAAAACGGGAGGGTATGTCATTTTGTCCGTACTTCCCCTACTTCTTCATAATCCTAGGTAATCAGAAACCAAATCAGAGGAAGGAGTTAATTTCGGTGCATTTGCTTACGAGGCTATTTCAAACGCTTCATTATTTTGAGCAAAAAAAAAACAAAAAACATGAATAATAAAAATGGCTAGCATTTTGGTCAGTCTTCTTCCCTCCCGCGGGTCGAGTTGGACTCGCTCACCGAGGGTTCCGTACCACCACACCTCTGGATGAGGAACCTTAAAAATCATAAATCGAAAACTAAACATCATAAAAATAAATATAAATCTTTCTAAGCTTGTGCCAATGAAGTCCTTTCATACGATACGTCACATGACACAGTTAACTCAATTCAAAATTTGGACCGCCCGCCGTTCCTTGCATAATTGTTAACGTACTTTATATTTTTTGCACGTTTGACATTTGACACCGTATCCACTTCATATAAATTAAGAAAAACTCGAAAACTTTTAGGTACAAGCTTTAATTAATTGGAAAAGAACTTTAATTATTTCGTATTGTTCTCAGCAAACCCTTTCATTTGATACCCATGCCCATTTCATAGGGGTGCATAAAAAAATAACTGGTCCGACATCTTTGGAAGTCCGCCATATTGAATTTAGAATGACGTCACTTAGCTAACCATGCATTGTTCTCCAAACTTAAAGGATAATTAATTTTATCTCAATCTCAAACCGGGAAATGGTTCTAATATTGCTTCCAAGATTTGTCCCAAACAAACGAACAGACTAACTAATACGGCGAGTTAACGTAAAGCTTTTAAAAAATCAAATCAGCCCCGGGGACTGCCGAAAGAAGTGAAATTTTAAAACTTTGAAATAACGGCGGTTTTTATCTTTTAATAGCCACAGATACACTGTTAACAATAGCATGGCGATGACGGCTGACGCGAACTCATAAGATCACCGCGTCGGCGTACCCTCCAACTACGCCGTTGCATGCACAAAATGGATAGTAGGTTATGGAGGGAGGGGCAGGTTTCTTTTAAAAAATTGTGAAATCCACCAAAACTGTTTGTATTAAAACATAAAAAGAAATAATGGTAAAATATGGAAAAACAGACAGTGGCGTATGGATGATCCGCATGAATGACAATTTAAAAAACAAAACAAATAACAAAAAGTAAAAATAGACAAAAAGATGGTATATAATTAGCTTAAAAATAAAAAAAAAACAAAAAGATTGACTTCGTCACGAGATTTTTCCCTATAAAAAGGTTTTCATTAAAAAAAATACTTTATGGTGTTAACTATCTATCCTCCGACGTTCATTGAGCTTTTCTGATAATAAATCCAAAATTGTTTGAAAAATACCTACAACACAATTTCCAAAAAAACATCAGCTATTTTATGCTAATGTGTTTTTTTTTTAAATAACAGCTCATAATTAAGATGTTTTCTTTTTTCACAGTGCTTCTCTACTTTTACATCATGTGCCTTGGAATGCCAAGATTACCATCACAATTTGATACATCCAAAATCTTCATCAGTATGACATCTTTCTTCACCTTTTGGGGTGGATGTGTGTTTACCATGGACACTACATGCGCAATACTATCCGTGGAGAACACCATGAATACACCGAAAAAAATTTACCTCGTTATTATAATAGGTTAGAAAAGATTTTCAAAATTGGCATTGTTCAGTTTATATGAACCCCGTTTAAAAAAGAAATCATTTCATAAATAGCTTCTGCGGTAATTTTACAATTATTACATTTTAGAAATTTTGAATGATTTGGTATATTTGGTTAAAAATGTGATTTACAGTGGATTTGTCTACGAATACGTCACTGTGGCATTACAAGATTAAGTCCGTGCATGTGTGATTTAAAAAAAGTACAATTAAGGTTTATGTACTCATTGTTAGAGGGGTTCCCTCTTGTGTGAAATTGAATGACACTCATTTTTTTTACAAACAGAAGCAATTACATTCAGGCATTTGTGTTTTATGCCACTGTTGACGTACTTCACAATCGTTTTTATTTTTTTATGAAAAAGAGCTTGGAGTTTAATGGTGTATATTTTCAAAAAACCAACAATACTCGTAAGTGAGGGATGAAAATACTGAACAATGCATGTTGAAAATACTGAACTGTTCATGTTGAAATATTTACCCACATACGGGTGCAGCTTTAAGGGTAAATATTTCAACAAATAAGCAAATTAATTATTACTTAAAATAAAATGATGGCAGCGGAATGCACGGCGGCTGCAGCGTGATGCGTCCCTTTGTTGACTATTGCCGAACGTTTCGTTCGTTTGTTTTGACGCCGACTCAAAATTAGTTTAGTATTCATATTAGTGTAGGGGCTCAGTTAAACTAAAAAGATTTTTAAATTTCGCTTTTCGTTTCCTTTCTTTTTTCGTCAGTTGTATTTTTTGTTAAAATGTTTGTTTTGCTTAACTATACTAATGGGTGCTAATCCGACGCGCCATCTTTTTAATAGCATGTTTGTCTTCTATAAAACTAAGTAGTTCTTTAAATTACTAATTTAGCGACCATTCAAGAGCGTCTAAAAGTACTGTTTTGTCAACCACATATTATGAAAAAAAGTCTTAGTTAATATGACTGAGCTACAGTTATTATGACTCACAGTAACGGAACCAAGGACAATGAGTGAAGTTAGTTCCGGCGCTTCGCCGGCTGCTGCCGCGGAATGCTCTCTACGCTCGCTCGACTTGCGCTTTGCCTTAAAAATTAAAAGAAAAATGCCTGTGACATTACCGACGGATAGACAAACAGACGGACATGGCGAAATTATAAGACGATTTTGATGAAACTTTGCAAGCAGTATTGTTTATTTTGGCGAAATTCGTTGGAGGCTCCATACAACGGTCATTTTTTGGGATTTTCTTCTGCATGCTTCTGCCAAGAAATAAAGACTATTACTACGTCTAACGCTCTAAGAAAAATCTACTTTCAGTTTTGATAGTTTACCGTGTTAAAATTTGTACGATTCCGCGAAAAAATATGTGCAGTGATGCCATACTATATATTATATCACAGAATGGTCAGGAAAGACACGTCCGACAATTATTTTTTTTGGATTCTAGTAAAAGGAATCCGAAAAAAAATTTCGGACGTGTCTTTCTCTTGGGGTATCCCAATACATGGATGTTCCGCAAAAACCCACGGTTTTCAACCTATTCGACTTTCGATTTTCAGATTTTGTAAGAAAAATATCTTTGCACGACTTTGACGTAAGTTTGTGAAGCAAAAGTTTTTGTTAAAAAGTTAAAAACAATTGAGCACGAGGTTAGTTTAGGTTTTTTTCATACAAAATTGTTGAAGAAAATGTATGAGACACGATACACCTTTCTGCTTCATTCCCATTTTTTTTTTAATCTGATGAAATTAAAAAGTTTCACGTGTTTATTGCTAGCTGAATTGTTTTATGATTATTTTAACAAACTGACGTCAAAGTCCAGCAAAAATATTTGTCATATTAAGTCTGAAATACAAAACTCAAAAATCCTGAAAACCATTGACTTTCGCAGAACATACGAGTACAAAGGGATGATTCGGATACCCCTAGATATTAAAAAGAATGGGCGTGTCTTCCTTGGGCACCCTGTATAATTATTTATATTATATATTTTCCTACTTACAGGCATGTCAGTAGTGACTGTGATGGTGATGTCCATGGGAATCGTCGGAGGGTTCGGCTGGGGATCAAAGGCCAAAGCGCCAATAGTGGTCAATTTCGTCAAAACGCCGCGAGTACCACATTATATTTACTTGTAGAAGTATGTAGGTATAGAAGGGTAAGGTATGTTAGGGCGTGGGTTTGAAAACTCCGTACGTGGACAAATAGTAAAGTTTTATTATGAGAATAAGACATAGAAAGAAATATATGAAAATTATAAAAGGATTTCACACATATCATAAAAAAAAACACAAATATAACCTAACCATAATGGTTCTTTTATAAAAGAGAATTAGTTATTTAATTTATTTTATTTAGAAATAGGAAGAATTATATATCATTGTCAAGGATGAATACAATGATTTTGTTTGATGGATGACTGCGCATGCGTAAAAAAGAAATAGATGGAATGAAAAAAAGATCTAATGAAAGAAGAACGCATAACTGAACTAATATGAACAGCGTACCGCGTTAAAGTAGTCTTTAGAGGTTTTATCTAAGGTTGTGTAGGTAAAGGATGTATCAATAATGGCAGATGAAATCATATCAAGTTTAAGTACCTAACAATTACTATAAATTTATTTTTCTATTACAGATATTCGTCATACTTCAGAACAGCATTAATATTGACAACCTATAATTCGTTTGCTCTGGATTTTTGGGTCCTTTTCAACCTGCTGTGGGTGAATATTAAGTTTCTGCATGCACCTGAGAAACATTGGATATTTGAACGCCTGTACAGAGCTGGATTCGTCTTCGCGATCACTATGCTCGGAATGCTATTTCCTGATTTGTCCGGAATCATGTCCATGGTGAGTCACTCCTGTCATCCGCCGAAAAACGTCTTCAAACACAGACAGTTTATTTTAAGCACCATAATTAATAAAAAATAAAAAATCCGGACAACTGCGAGTTGGACTCGCGGTATGAGTGTTCCGTACCACCACACCTCTCCACAAAACTATGAAAATGATACCTTTTTACATGACAAACAACAGACACAAACGCGAGCAAAAGAAAAATGCTACTAGCGCTATCTAATGGTGTTTTAGTGAACTATTTTCCGTAAGTGAACGTATTATATTGAGTTTATCACTTTATTTTCAATTCATAGAATTCTTATAGGTTTTCTTGTAATCTACAAGCAATGAACTATATTTTTTTTTCAAAATTTTAGGGTCAGTAGTTCCGGACATCAAGGAATGGTCAATTTTCGTTTTCTTTCATGAATAAAATCCAAACTATTTATTTTACAAAAATAAAAAAGATATATTTGAGATTTCATAACCTAGCCCTTTCATTTGTTAAATGACACAGTAAGATTTGCAAAACTTTTTTTTTAAATTTCCTTATTTTTCCCCCGAAAAAGAAACTTATTTAAAAAAAAATATATATTTACTTTGCACATCTGTATTGGGGTCATAGGATTACACCATCCTACCAAATTTCACCCGATTTGGTATTGTAGATTCAGAGCAAATTGGCTGCGACAGAAGGACGGACAGACAGACGCACCGTGTTCCGTTTTACGTACGGAACCCTAAAAACAATAAATTAATCAATTGTTTTTTATATTTTTTTTTATTCACAATTGGTAAACCCTTGACAACATCTCACCTTCAATTGTTCATGAAGGTTAATTTGGGTAAAAAATTCAATAAAAAAATATAATTTTTGCAAACCCTAGAAGTAGTCAGTTGACCCTTATTTAAAAAAAAAAATTTACTTTGCACATCTGTGTTTGGGTCATAGGATTACACCATCCTACCAAATTTCACCTGATTTGGCTCAGTAGATTCGGATCAAATTGGCTGTGACAGACGGATGGACAGACTGACAAACGCACGAGTGATCCTATATGGGTTCCGTTTTTTGTTGTTGTACGGAACTCTAAAGACATAACCGGTCAAAGGCAGCCATTAGAAAACTAGGCTAATGACGTCACAGCTAATTTAATAGTCGACGCTATGTCACTACGTCTGATTTTCCATATTAGGTGGGAGTAATTTCGCTCTTTGATGAACACTACGTAAACCCGGCGCCAATGACGTGTAAAAAATAACGCAGACGATGACGCGGGGTCAATATGACCCGAATGTTTTTTTTTATAATCTGGTTATCTGCTGAATTATAACAAACTAGCTTTTTCCCTCGGCTTCACCCGCGTGAACATCGTTTTAATGACTGTCTTTAAGGTTGATTAGTAAATTATGTCGTTTCCCAACTACTCAACCATCTCTGTGCAAAAAATCACAACAATCGAGTAGTTTAACATTTCCCTCAGGAACTGCATCAGATTTTGCTATTTTCCCGGGATAAAAAGTAGCCTATTTCCTTCCCCGTGACACAGGCTACCTGCATGCCAAATTTCATAAAGATTGGTCAAGGCGTTGAAGCGTGAAAAGGTAACAAACAAACACATTTTCACATTTATAATATAAGTAAGGATTTAATACAAAATAAGAACTATTACATGACGACGAAGTCATTGTAGTACCAGGATATTTAAGTTAATTTAGATATCAAATTATAATTTGGATTTAATGACAACAACCTCAAAAGGATAACAAAAATAATGTATCTTTTAGAACTAAAAATATATGGAGCTGTAGCATGTTTATTCAAGAATTTTCCGTAAAAGGGATTTTAACATTCTTCACTGGCGCTTGCTAACTACACTATTGTACAAACATATAAATTGAGGTCTTATGTCCAGCTACTGAGAAAACCAATAACGATGATAATATATTTTTTCGAAATTTCCCCAATTGACAATCGCTCGGGTCATAATGACCCATCGTCGTCGGTGGTGAGTTAACATTGTGTACAACCCATAAACGTCCCCACTGGTGGGGCACGGGTCTCTTCCAAACTTAGGAAGATAAGGCCATACTCCACACACGGGGTTAAGTCTGTGGATGTCGTAGGGCTAGTGGCGAACCCCTCACACCTCTCCACACAACTATGACCTTCACAATCACATCAGCTCATATACGTCCCCACTGAGGGGCTCGAGCCTACCCTGAATTAGGGCGATCGCGCCTTAGTCGACCACGCGGGCTCAGTGCGGGTTGGTCGACTTCACACACAACCTTCGAGTTTCTTCGCAGGTGTATGCAGGTTTCCTCACGATGTTTTCCTTCACCGTATAAGAGCGTCGGATAAACGTACATATGAAATCGAAATTCGAAAACACATTAGTACGTGGCAGGATCGAACCACGACCTCCCGGACAGGAGGTAGCGGCCCTTGCCATTACGCCACAGACGCTCAACTATGACCATACTATTAACTAATCTGTACTTCGACAATGATACCTATCCACTTTACAAACAAAAGAGATCAACGCGAGCGACAGAAATATACTTTTTTTATTCAGTTCAGACCACTTAGCGCGAGTACGACTCTCACTTGTCCAGTTTTTGTTATTTAGTGTTTTATTTCAGTATTAATACTGTAATCATACCAAGTTTAACGCTTGTATGTATTACAGTTTATACAATAGAGCTAAATCAAAAATACCTCTAAAATCCCTCCAAAAAAAATCATTTTTTTAATGGAGAATCCTCCTATTTTTTCACTTTTTCAATTTTTTTGTATTTGCTGTTATAGCGGCAAAAGAAATACACATTCTGTAAAAACTTCAACTTTCTAACTGACAGAGGGACAGACAGCGGAGGCTTAGTAATAGCACACCCTGAACACTTCATACAACGGGCTAGAAATGTCATTGTAACGGGCTAGAAATAACATTTAAAAAAAGGAATGATGGAACAAACAAAATGGCGGCGAAATCCTATACCAAAGTACATATATCAGCCTATACGTTCGACAACCAAACTGTAACCAATCTGTATCGATCTGGGTGACGAAGGGGTGAGGTCGCAAACTAGAGAGCGGCAGAGAGTGTCCATACTGTATGTTAGTACTAATATATATACTTTGGTAATAGGGTCCCATTGGTCACCTGTTGTGTGCACGGAACCCTAAAAAAGCATACCACAAACCCTGTTTTTTTTTATTATTATTATATCAGCTCATATACGTCCCCACCGAGGGGCTCGAGCCTACCCTGAATCAGGGCGATTAGGCCTTAGTCGACCACGCGGGCCCAGTGCGGGTTGGTCGACTTCAGGCGTGTGCAGGTTTCCTCACGATGTTTTCCTTCACCGTTAAAGCAATCGGTAATGATATGTACGTAAGTTTTTGAAAAACTCATTGGTACATTGGCCGTCCAGATTTGAACCCGGTACCTCTGGTTAGATGGACTGAGTCGTTACCGGTTGAGCCACCGACGCTTCCACAAACCCTGTAAATAAATAAATTTGTCATCGCTATCGATTAAGGGAAAAATACAAAGCTTGGATCATCAGAACAAAATCCATGAGGCTTCCAAGACAAAATTGTAGCGGCAAATAAAACTAAAGGTTGTCTGGAAGAGATCGCTTTTTAGCAATAAGACCGCCTATAAGTACAACTTCCTTAATCATTGTATCTTTGTTTCCTCTTATGTTGTGCAATAAAGTGTTTTCAATCAATCAAAACTTTGTTTTAGCACAACTGAAGTACTTTTTCCCTATTTAACTGAATGGTTAGTCTATTACCTTCACATCAGAAGGTTGCGGGTTCGGTTTTCGGCGAGGTCCAACTTTGTTATAGTCATATCTCAGAAACTACTGATCCTAGGCCAAAGTATATACATTAGTACTATCGTACCTAGGCTACAAGTTTCTTAAGAGAAAGGATATATTATTAAGATCTTATTTTTGAAGCTGTAAAAATAATTAAAACCACCATAACTCGGAAACTTCTGATCCTGGACCACTAGTTTCATAATAAAAACCACAGATAAGAAAAAACAATTCGATATTTATTTCAGATGATAGCAATCAAACTTAAAATGGCTATATCTCAAAAACTAATAATCCTAGGCTACTAGTTACTTATGAGAAATAATAGGTATCGAGATCTTTATTTTAGACTAGCTGTGCCCGCGACTTCGTCCGCGTGGAGGTTTTGAATTTCCCCACGGGAACTCTTGAATTTTCCGGGATAAAAAGTATCCTATATGTTAACACGGGCTATAAGGAACCACAAAACAAAATTTCATCAAAATCGGCCTGTTAGTTTTTGCGTATTGCGCGAAAATACAGACAAAAATTCCAAAAGTTGTTGTTTTAGCCCGTATATCGTTATTAATGTCCACCATAGTAATTATTTTTCAAAAATATTTCATGTGCAGACACGGCCCCATTACAGTTTTATTATATTTATTTTAGATGGCAGCTGTCACGCTTACAACCGCTATAACTCTGAAACTACTAAACCTGGACAACTCGTTTTTTGAGAAAAATCATAGATCTCATCATAATCTTTATTTTAAATGAAGCTGTCAAACTTAAACCGCACTTACTCGGAAACTATTGATCCTAGTCTACATTTTTTTTTAATAGAAATCTTTATTTTGGATGATAATTGTGAAATCTTAAACGGTATAAACTATAAATCCCATGTTACTACTTTCTTGTGACAAATGATAGGTCCCGACGAGATTTTTATTTCGGATGACAGCTGTCAAACTTGAAACCACCATTACTCAGAAACAGAAGTTATTGTTTAGCGAATTCACAAAAAAAACCCAGCGGTAGTAGTCCGACTTCTAGCTACCTACCTTTCTTTAGAAGTTAAATCTGACTTAATTAAAAGCTAAATCTGACTTTTTAAACGGCTAAACTAGCCTTGAACCTAGTCCATAAACCGCATTTCTTGTAAAATTACTTAAACCTTATACCAATCAAAAAAAGCAAAAGGTAAACAAAAGTTTTTTTTATTATTTACAAGTACTATGGAATAGACATTTGAAACAAATCCATACTGAGTTTGTTTACATTGTGTTTTTTTTTAATGGTATAAGTGAAAGCGTCGACCAAAGGGCGCTGAAAGACAATCTTACTCTATTCTGATCAAGGGATATGGCCGGCGCTGATTAGTAGCCTATCTGTTTTGTGTAAGTAGCGTGTGGACCTAGCTTAAGAGATAGACGAGATAATGAGATAGACGTAGTATAGTGTAGTAAAGTTCATTTGCTGAATTAGCTGCAGCTTTGACGGCTGCCGACAAAGGGGCCGTCAAAGAGGCCGCACTCATTTCAATCGAGGCGTCGACAATGTCGAACCGCGCGTGGCGGGCGCCTCGATTGAACTGAGGGCGGCCCATTTATCGGATCGGCGGCCATCAAAGCTGCAGTTCTTTTTTCAAATTTGGCGCGAAAACAAGCTTTTTAGAAACAAAAAAGTTAGGCGACTTCTAAGTATTCTTTGAAAAAGGAGAAAAACGAGTTTCGAGTTCTAATTAAACACTATTTTTTACGTGGTAAAACTATTAGGCAGACCGAAGACAAATTGAAAAAGTATTATGGTGATTCTGCGCCTTCTCATGGGATGGTACATAAGTGGTTCACTGAATTTCGTTGTGGACTTACTACTACTAATGAGTCGAAGCGCCCAGGAAGGCCGATTGAGGTCACTACGGAGGGCATGGTTAATAAAAAACATGATATTGTTTTGGCAGACCGTCGAGTGAAGATACGCGAAATAAGTGATGCTGTGCACATCTCGACTGAACGAGTTTTTTATATTTTGCATGATATTCTGGGCATGAAAAAGCTTTCTGCAAGATGGGTGCCGCGTTTACTAACAGTCGACCAGAAACGAAATCGTGTAACAGCTTCTGAGGAATGCCTAGCCATGTTTAATCGCAATCCGAGTGAGTTTATGCGTCGGTACATAACAGTTGACGAAACGTGGGTCCATCATTATACACCAGAGACTAAGCAACAGTCGACGCAATGGACTTCTACCGGGGAACGTGCCCCAAAGAAGGCAAAAACTGTTTGCTCGGCTGGTAAAGTGATGGCCACAGTCTTTTGGGACAGCCAAGGGGTTATTTACATCGATTTTTTGGATAAAGGCAAGACAATAACCGGAGCTTACTATGCTGCATTGTTAGATAGATTCAATGAAAAGTTGATCAAGAAACGACCGCATCTAGCAAAGAAAAAAAATCTATTTCATCAGGATAATGCACCGGCCCACTCGTCTGCAATCGCGACATCAAAAATTGACGAATTAGGATACGAATTATTGCCACACCCTCCGTATTCGCCAGATTTAGCCCCCTGTGACTTTCCTTTTCCCAAACATGAAGAAATGGCTTGGCGGGCAAAAATTTTCGTCAAACGAAGAGGTGGTAGCCGAAACTGAGGCCTATTTTTCAGGGTTTGACAAAAAATATTTTTTTGTTGGGTGTAAGAGGTTGGAACATCGCTGGACTAAGTGCGTAGAGTTGAAAGGAGATTATGTAGAAAAATAAAAATAAATATATATGTAAAAAGAGTGTTTCTTCTTTCCAAAGTCATGGACTTATCAAACCGCCCTCGTAGCTGTTTCCCGCGACTTCACCCGCGTGGACAACGTTTCTATGACTTTTCGAGGGTGCGCAGTGCGCGAGCCGCAAGTGGCTCGCGAGCGTAAAAAAAAGTAGCTTATATATTAATGCAGGTCCTAATCTGTCTACCTACCAAATTTCAGCCAGATCCGTTAGTAGTTTTTGCGTGAAGAAGTAACAAACATAAAAACTCACAAACGTTCGCCTTAATAATGCATATTAGTTATAAACGTCAAAACTCTCCGCTGCAGTTCCCATAAATTTTGGGTACGTTTCTTTATCCAAGGTGCATTCAATTTTTCTTGTTTGCAGTTTGGCGCACTAGCAAGTGGCTTCCTAAATTTCATATTTCCTCCAATGATAGAGTTTCTGGTATCCACAAGGAAGACTGGATTCGGTAAGCTGAAGTGGAAATTGCTACGACTGGTGGCTATCGTCACTGTCGGTTGGACTTTAATTCTTTTCGGCTTTGCTGCAGGATTTCGAAGTATTCTTCTTAAAGTATACATACCTAGCTAATAACTAGTTTTTTTACATAGGTATCTATTTTTTGGGAGTAGGTAGTTTACAAAGAAAAAATTTTCCTAGGTTGATTTATTTATTTCTAGGATTGGTATACAAATAAATAATTTATAGAAATTTTTACCGACCTATTTACTATCTGTGTGTGGTGGACAATCCTCTAACACGTGCACGTGTTTCCCGATCCTATAATTCCTATAATTTCCTATATTCAAGGCAAGAGTGAATAGGCATTATTTGAGTTTGCGTGTACCATCCTCGACTGCATCATCACTTACCATCAGGTGAGTTGCACTCAAACGTTCAACTGTTTAAACGCACTCAAAGTTTTAATAAAAAAAAACAGTTTCTAACTTTTTTATAAAAAAAACAAAAAAAAAAATATCGCATGAAAATTATTGAAGTTTTCATTTGAAAAATATGTATTTAATTTTAAGTGTAATTTATGTACTTACTAGTTTTTTCCCACGGCTTCGCCCGCGTGGACATCGTTTTTATGACTGTATTTAAGGGTGATCAGTAAATTATGTCGTTTTCCACCTACTCAAACATCTCTGCAAAGAATCACAGCAATCGAGTATTTTTTTAGTTCCCTCAGGAACTGCATCAGATTATGCTATTTTCCCGGGATAAAAAGTAGCCTATGTCCTTCCCCGTAACACAGGCTACCTGCATGCCAAATTTCATAAAGATTGGTCAAGGCGTTGAAGCGTGAAAAGGTAACAAACAAACACATTTTCACATTTATAATATTAACTAGCTGTCCCGGCGAACTACGCGCCTTACATTACATTACACTGCCCTACCCTACCCTACCCTACCCTACACTACACTACCCTACCCTACCCTACCCTACCCTACACTACCCTACCCTACACTACTCTACCCTACACTACACTACACTACTCTACACTACCCTACACTACACTACCCTACCCTACCCTACACTACCCTACCCTATACTACCCTACCCTACCCTACATACACTACACTACACTACCCTACACTACACTACCCTACACTACACTACACTACCCTACCCTACCCTACCCTACAATACCCTACCATACACTACCCTACCCTACCCTACACTACCCTACCCTACCCTACCCTACACTACCCTACACTACACTACCCTACCCTACCCTACCCTACCCTACACTACCCTTACCTACACTACCCTACCCTACATACACTACACTACACTACCCTACCCTACACTACCCTACACTACACTACCCTACCCTACCCTACACTACCCTACCCTACACTACCCTACCCTACCCTACATACACTACACTACACTACCCTACCCTACACTACCCTACACTACACTACCCTACACTACACTACCCTACACTACACTACCCTACACTATACTACCCTACCCTACCCTACACTACCCTACCCTTAAATAAAAGTCATGTTGGCCGATTCTCAGACCTACTCAATATGCTCACAAAATTTCATGAGAATCGGTCAAGCCGTTTCGGAGGAGTACGGGAACGAACATTATGACACGAGAATTTTATATGTAAGATAAGGATTTCGTAATTTTAATAACTCGATAGGAAAAAAGGCGAGCAGGGGTTTTTAAAATTTCAGAAGGAGGAAAATTTAATGATCAATATAGTTCATAACTTATAAACATGCGTTGAAATTGTAAAAAGTAAGGTTTTGCCAGGGAAGTTATCCGTGCTTTGCCAGGGAAGTTATCCGTGCTTTGCCAATGACTATTACAAAACGGCGTACCGCTTTGTAAACTACGGACTTAAAAACTCCTAATGAAACAGAGTCGGATGGACGGACGGACAGACAATAAAGCGGCGTCTCGACGATACGCCCGTTTGTATGTGAGCGATATTATTAAGCCGCTTTTACGAAAGCGAAGTGCTTATACAATGCGGTGTACTTTATTTCAGCGTAATTAAAATCTGAAATGCGGCTAACATTACTAAACAGCGACGTTTTTCAATCCAGCGCGCGGATTTTGAAAACGGATAATTCTACTATATGGCTGCGTGCGACATATCCTTCATCATATCAGCTCATATACATCCCCACCGAGGGGCTCGAGCCTACCCTGAATTAGGGCGAATGGGCCTTAGTCGACCACGCGGACCCAGTGCGGGTTGGTCGACTTCACACCCAACCATCGAGTTTCTTCGCAAGCGTGTGCAGGTTTCCTCACGATGTTTTCCTTCACCGTATAAGAGCGTCGGATAAGCGTATATTGAAATCCAAATTCGAAAACACATTGGTACTTGGCAGGATCGAACTACGACCGCCTGGACAGGAGGTAGCGGCCCTTGCCATTACGGCATAGATGCTACATATCGTTACTAATATTATAAATGTAATGTGTTTTGTTTGTTACCTTTTCACGCTTGATCACCTCAACCAATCCTGATAAAATTTAGCACGGCGGTAGCATGTTTCACGTCATAGGTCATACGCTCCTTTTTTCCGTGAAAATAGCATAGTCCGATACAATTCCTAAGGGAACTGAAAAAAATACTTTTTTTGGTTGATTGTAATTGTGATTTTTTGCACAGAGATGGTTGAGGGGGTGGGGAATGACATAGACTACTAATTATCATAGCCCGAGACAGTTCCAAAGAGATCTAGGGAAAACTCATTTCCAGGCTCGCTCACGTCGGGTTGCAACGAAACAACGGGATGATGTGATTTTTTGCATAGAAATATTTAAGGTGTGTGAAGTGACATAGACTGCTATCAGTAAATCCAGATATAGTTCCCGAGGATCTGAAATAAACTTCTGCTTACGCTCCGGCTCGCGCACCACTCACCCTCAAAGACAGTCGTGAAAACGATGTCCACGCGGGCTAAGCCGCGGGCAAAAGCTAATACATACATAATATACTAACATAAATACACCAAAAAGTCACCGACCGTTTTGGGGCAGTCAGGATTTAAGGTTTTTTTTTTGGAAATATAGAAAGTTTGTCCCGGAACATATTAATATGAAAAAAAAAAAATCACATGCTATTTTTAATGATTTTTGAAATGGTTACTCATTCAAAGACTCGTAACAGAATGTTGGGTTTTTTTATGACGTCACAGGCTCTGAAACTATGAAAAAACAGTCGCAGTGTTAATTCAGTTACTTACTTACTGCGCTGGCTTAGCGACTTTAAGAGGATCTTGGCCTCCGAAACTGTTTGACCCCAACGCCAATTTACTGTTTACAATGTAAAAATAAAAATGTCTACAATTTGTTTTCATATTTTCATGCCTCAGATAAAATCTTTATCATCCATTTATTGGAACGACGACCTTTTGAAAGTCGCGGGCAGCCGCTGGATGTGAACAACGCAGGACAGGTCGTTGTGGAAATTTTTGGGGTAGTTCTTTGTTCAGCGATGGACGACGATCACCATCATATCAGCCGAAAAATGTCCACTGCTGGACAAAGGCCTCCACTAAGGATTTCCACGACGACCTCATCCGTATCCAGCGGCTTCCGGTGTCTCATAATGTCTTCGACCAGTGTGTGTTGCCAGTGATGACTTACGGACCTGAGACATGGTCGCTTACTATGGGTCTCTTAAGAAGCCTCAAGGTCACTCAAAGGGCAATGGGGCGAGCTATGCTCGGAACTTCCCTACACGATCGAATCAGAAATGAGGAGATCCGCGGAGAACCAAAGTAACCGACATAGCTCACAGAATCGCAAAACTGAAGTGACAGTGGGCAGGTCACATAACTCGTAGAATATATGGCCGTTGGTGCAGTAAAGTTCTCGAGTGGCGACCTCGCACCGGAAAACTTTGCCAGGCAGGCCTCCCACGCGGTGGACCGACGACCTGGTGAAGATCGCGGGACGACGATGATGATGATTAAAATTTAACAATACCAATTAAACATTTTAAAAAAATCGTATCATTAAATTATAGTAAAATATATAGACTGTCCAAAACATAACCCTCCTTTTTCGTTGTCGGGTAATAAATAGGTATGGAGATCTGAAAACTTTTTATGGCAGACAGAAGTTCTCTTCATTTTATTTTATTGCTAATATAGAGCTAGTAAATACTAGATAAATAAAGGTTAGTATATCAATTTATT
Source organism: Coleophora flavipennella (assembly GCA_947284805.1). NCBI lineage: Eukaryota > Metazoa > Arthropoda > Insecta > Lepidoptera > Coleophoridae > Coleophora > Coleophora flavipennella. Next base: position 7,175,487 of record OX369280.1, on the reverse strand, counting down.
CGAAAGCAATACATCTTCAGGATGGGTCGCACGAAGGGTCCGCTATTGGGTGACATCTGCCCCTGCAAAAATAAGCTTGCGGGTATATCCCCAATTTACAGGTGCTAAAGTTAGCACCGAACGTGCTTTTAACTATTTTCAAACGGCAAATGTAAGTTTGCTGATGAAACGCTAAAGAATTCAATACTTTTTGTGGTCGGAAGGGACGAATTGATGACTTTTTACGTTAGTTTGGGTGAAATTTTAGTTGAATAATATAGACAAATAAATTGTACGGCAACCCGCACTAAACTTTCTCGACATTTTGACGTGATAACGTCTTATAATTCGATGGAGCCGGCTGCACGCACGAAAAAATGCGTCGTTACCTCGCTCTGAGGCGTTCCGTCGTTACCTCGCTCTGAGGCGTTCCGTGAGGCGTTCCGTTTTCGATATTATGAAACCATTCCATCAGTATTTTCTTATGACGTTGCCACGTTCAACTATCGTCAGTAAACCGACTTTACAGACAACCGGTTTATTTTTTTTATTATTTTTTTCATGCAAAAATTTAATTAAAAATATTGAAAATATAGGCTTATTCGAAGGAATAATCCTGTACATGATGATGTGGTCTCGATAGAGCTTGGCGCGTCATTCTCGAGAACCGGCTCCGGTGTGTACTTGTAATAATGGCAACCGCCGAGATATGAGGCCATACTTTAGAGCGATTTCTTGGTGTAGAATCCTGGCTGCTTGGTTGTGCCTGTGCAAATACTCAGTGTTGGCAAGCATGGAACAACAGGAGTTTATATGACACAGGGTCTTCCCTGGTTGACGGCATAACCGACAAAAGTCCAAGGTGCCGCCTTTTATTATGAACCTCCTATAGTTGTTCGTCTTGACCACCTGATCGTGTATTGCACAGACAAAACCCTCTGTATTCTGATCTATGTACCGAACATGATCCGCTATGTTCTGTTTTGAGACAGATAATGCAGGCTCTAACCGCAAGAACTCTTGGTGCTCATGCAGCCTCGCCTGGTAGCCCGTTTGACGAGTTTCTCCCCCGTCGCACTATAGTACGCACGCATGAGGTTCGTATTTTTAGACCTAGTCCATCTCATGCGGCGTACTCCACCAGCGGCGGGCGCCGATTGCTGAGCCTGTGTAGACTCCAAGTGCCAGGTGCCAACCAAGGGATGATGATGGATGAGACCGCCCAGATGGTCAGGCCGGTCGTGGTGAACCGTCTAGCATTCTGACACGCCCGGCATTAGCATGACCAGACCCGTATATTTTAGTACTTGGGGTCAAACTGGGATCACGATCAACACCAATTCTAAGGGGAACAGACTGATCACAGTGACAAAGTAGCTGCTCTGTTACTACATTCACTCCCTCAGTGGCGATGGGGTCGTCACATCCCTACGCAATATTATTATTATTATATAGGTAGATTAAACCAAATGCTTCGACAAAGTTCAATCTAAGAGTTCAGTCTGGTTTGTTTTATTAGGGGTTTATTTCGTGATGGATCCTTACTTAGCAAGCCACATCGTTGCCTGAATAGCGAGCGAAACTTAAGCTGAAAATCCGTTCAAAATTAGAAGTGTTAAGTTGGGTTTATGATATAGATTGGTTGTTGACGACAAGCTTTGTTTTAAGAAGCAATATCATTTCGTTATCACTCCAGTAGTCGCGTATTCTACCATTGTAGAACTTACAAGCATTGCACTTTTCTTCTTTTCTATTTTTATTTTGTTTACTCTCTGTTTAATTTTATTTTATTATTTTTATTTTATATATATTTATTTATTATTTATTTAAATTTAATCGCAGTGAACAATACAATACGTTCATTAATTTTTGTAAAGTATACGTTTTAAGCATGCTGTGTTTATCTGTAAGAGGCTGTGCAATTAGATAATAAACATAGACTGTATTTTTAGCATGTCAGGTTGTAACAGTTGTTGATAAACCAATAAAAAAAATAAAAAAATGCGTGAGCACAAATTGATGGTTACTTACACACACACTTATAGGATTCCTCTATTTCTAACTTATGAATATAGTTAGTGCCCTTGCTGCGATCAACGCGTCCGCACGACACATAAATTTTGCGCCAAAAGTGAATTTCTACGATAGTAGAACGCGCGATCACTCGCGTGTCATTTTTCTCGAACAACGCTTCCACAACAGATGATTAATCTGACGATGATATTCTGGATTTGTCCAGGCCACCAGGTTCTTCTATGTCCTGACTGCACGAAAAATTAAGAATCGGAGGTGGAAGAGACAAGTTACTAAAGAAAATGGGCATTGGAAAATTAAAAGTTTATTTTTTTTCCAAATTGTTCAAGGACTTTCAAGAAGTCTGATTTTTAGTTTCTAGTATGTTTAAATTTATATTATTTTGTCTGATTAATTTTTCCAATAAAGATTTTATAAGCCCTTAAATTAAAAATGTTCTACATGTGTAGAGCGCTCGAGCACTTGCGTACCAAATAGGGGCGTGGGTAACGGAGTGTTATACATAGTTCATGCAGTGATCGCACGCTCAAAAAGCTTGTTAAAAAAAGCTTAGACATTAATGAAAGATTTATTGTATTTTATAATAAGCAAGTTACAGAAAAGAATATGAAGAAAATAAAAATATTCTGCTTATCTTCGTGTGCTATTGTGTGATAAGAATAAGAGTCTGATGAAAGACACGTCTACGTTGGCGCCTGCCCCGCGGGCATTGCACTCAGATTGTCATTACTCGGCATGGCAAATACTTTGTATGTATATGTATGGTCGAACAAAGTATCGATATTAAAACTAGCCATTTATAGACACTGACTACTTCTAGGGTTTGCAAAATTATATTTTTTTATTGAATTTTTTACCAAAATTAACCTTAATGAACCTTAATTAAATGAATTGATTAATTTATTGTTTTTAGGGTTCCGTACATAAAACGGAACACGGTGCGTCTGTCTGTCCGTCCTTCTGACGCAGCCAATTTGCTCTGAATATACAAGACCAAATCGGGTGAAATTTGGTAGGATGGTGTAATCCTATGACCCCAATACAGATGTGCAAAGTAAGTATTTTTTTTTTCATAGGAGTCATTTTCGGGAGAACAATTAAGTAATTTAAAAAAATAGTTTTGCAAACCTTACTGTGTCATATATCAAATGAAAGGGCTCGTTCTGGGGATCTTAAATATGTTTTTGTTTTTATTTTAAAATAATTATTTTTTAATTTTATATATGAAAGAAGAAGAAAATTGACCATTGAAAAAATACAAAATATAGTTCATTGCTTGTAGATTACAGGAAAACCTATAAGAATTCTATCAATTGAAATTAAAGTGGTAAACTCAATAGAATACGTTCACACGGAAAATAGTTCACTAAAGCACCACTAGATAGCGCTAGTAGTATCTTTTGTTGCTCGCATTTGTGTCATATTTTTGTCATGTGAATAGGTATCATTGTCATAGTTGTATAGAGAGGTGTAGTGGTACGGAACAGTCATACCGCGAGTCCAACTCCGTTTTTTTTAAAAAATTCTTGATTACCAAGGAGGAGTAATGTATGATTGTGTATGACAGAATGGTGTGACGGTGAGTCCGCGCCCCTAATGGACGTGTGCATTAAGATCTAGGTATTAACCGCCTACGTGGCGTAATGGTTATGTCCATTAGCTTCACATCAGGAGGTTGCCGGTTCGATTCCCGGAGGAGTCTAACTTTGTAAGACTCGAATTGGTTGGTGGAAGAGCATTTTCGAAGCCCGCCTGGCTAGCTAACACCATCTTACCTAAGTTTTTTTTAAGATATAAGCGTCACTTACCATCAGTTGACGACTTAGATACCAATTGTGATTTTAAAAGAAATAGGTAAGTGCATCTGGAGATCGAGTTATTTCACGATTTTTTTCTTCACAGTCTGCAGCAAATAAAATATTGCTAACATTTTTACCACAGCCTCGCCCACGTGGATATCGTTTCTTGACCGTCTTGAAGGTTTTGCGGTGGGGTTTTTCCAGATTAGACTTTTTTTTTTGTCGGAATAAAAGTACTCTATGATTTTCCCCCCTTTTAGCTTTAGGTCTGTATTTTGAAATTTTATTCAAAAGTTTTAGCGTGAAAGTACTAATAAATACACAATTACACATAGATACGTATAATTAAAAGGATGATGAAGATGATTATCTAAACTATCTACCACAGGGTTTATAGAATCCTCACAGCTGGTGATTCTTAGTCATGAAATCGTAAAAATAATTAACAAGTCCTTAAAACGTGAAATCTAATCAGCTGATCGATTTCTACGAAAAATTTAACGTATTGCCTCCTTTTGGGAAAGACTTCGTAGGTCAAATAATACCATCTTGAGATCGATCTACGACGGGATGAAGGGCCCAATATTTCTACATTGGCATCGTGGCGACAACAGGAAATGACTGTCTGACTGGTGTCTTATTGTATTTCTCTGTATATTTTGTGTTTTTAACCTGCAAATAAATGACTTATCATTATAATTATATTTTTATTATAACCTGCTAATACAAATAATAGTGCTACATCTGTACAAAGAGTGCAGGTACTATTTTTTAGGTTATTGTACTAATCAGGTGGATTACGGCCAAGAACCGATCCTGGACATCCACAACCACGGCCAGTGGCCGCAACGGCCAAGCTTTGGACCGTTTCGGCCAAGTGCGCGACGTAGCGTACACATGGCTTCTAAAGTTTAGCTTGGTCATTGCGGCCATTGGGCGTCGTGGCTATCTAGTGCGCGAGATCCCTAAAAATAGCTAACCCAGTTTCTCTATCCATAGCCCTGATTCACAACGGTTCGAGTCCGATTTATTACACGTAATCGGCAAAATATTCGGACGGATTTGATAGTGGCAACCTTATAAAGATAAAACAGTCGAATCCGTTCGACGTCGAAACAGTCTAATACGTTCGCCGTAACTGGAACTGTAGCTATTGTGAATCGGGGGGCTGGCTGGAGGACTTGCGTGCAGGATTCGTTAAGTGCTCGATCCCGAATTATCCAATACTGTTTAAATGGACACTAATTACGATTAATTGCCCCAAAATTTGTTTGTTTTCTGGCCTCGTTTAACTGAACCGTTAGATGTTGGCAGCGCGTCTGCTTTCTGGGGCGAGTGCCGTGTGTTCGATCCCCACCCAGAGCAAAAATTTGTGTTACAAACAGGTTTGTGGTACTCGTAAGTAAATCAAAACCTATAGCACAACCCGGATACTTCATACAGCTGTCGTGAAATGACATTTCTAAAAACAAATGACTGAGCAAACACAATCACGGCGAAATCCCATACGTTCGAGAATTAACATAACCAATCTGTATCAATCTGGGTAACGAGGGGAAGAGGTCGGATTCACAGAGCGGCAGGGAGTGACCATACTGTATGTTAATACTAATATATATACTTTGCATATAGGGTAATTTCCGATTACCTAAAATGATTAAATTTGGCAATAAGCAGGTTCTCACAGCACAAGTTAATGAAAAAGCCAAAAAACTGTTTGTAGCTATGATGTTTGTAGACATGAAAATATTTTTTTTGCGATTAGAAATTTACATTTATAGTTTTAGCTCCATTGTGAAACGATAACACATGCAAACGTCAAACTTAGCATATTAGGAATATTGTGTTTATCCTGAAGTAAAACAACAAATAACAAGAACCGGCCAAGTGTTGACGTACACGCACCTGAGTCCGAACTTAAATTAAAATTACTTAAATGAAATATACTTAAATGAAATTGAAATTTAAATGAAAATAGCTATGTGTGTAACTAAGCGACAAAGTAACATTTTTTAAAGCTTTAAGACGACTCAATCCAAGTGGGTCGATCCGATCCGTGATAATGTTAACTGATAAAATAATATCGATTGTAAGTCTCATTTTAAATTCAAATCAATGCGTCTATTACGTTAAAACCAAACGACCAATTCTCGAGTTTTACATGTTTTTATTACTTTTCTTTACTTTCAAATAAGTTTGAAAAAATCGTGTTCAATTAAAATGAAAGGTTTTAAAGTCATTAGTTTTCAAGAAATTTTGCAATTTATGCAAAAGACGGGGTCTACTGGATACATTTTTACATTAAAAGTGGTGAAATTTTTAAAATTTTATTCAATTAAATCATTTTTTATTACCTTTACTATATTATATATTTTTTCCATAGTGATAGCTCTTTGATACCCTTTGCAATAACGGGTCATAATAGCAATGTTGAAAGAGTATAATATTCTCTTTCATAGGGCAACAATAATAGAAACCAAGAAACAGGTCAACTCCGAAACGATTGCTAAAACTTTGATGGAATTTAATTTAAAACATTTCAATTTACCTTTAATAAAACCACACCCTGGACACTTCTTCATACAACGGGCCAGAAATGTAATTAAAAAAAATAATAATGACGGAACAAACAAAATGGTGGCGAAATCCTATACGTTCAACAACCAAACTGTAACCAATCAGTATCAATCTGGGTGACGAGGGGGTGAAAGATCTAGAGAGCGGCAGGGAGTGTCCATAATGTATGTTAGTACTAATGTATATACTTTGATAAAACTACAATAGAAACTGAGCTTTTAAAACAGATATCTGCCAAAGAAAAATATTTAACTGATATTAAATTATTTTTTTCGCCCGGCCTTGGAATCTAAAATTCCGTCATTTTGGCAGGTAAGTTTTTGATTTTATATTGCGTGACAATGCAATAATAAAAGCTTGTACCTAAAAGTTTTTAGGTTTTTAAAAATTTAGAGATATATTAATTTAGAGACAAAAATAAAATAAAAAATATTTAGAGATAGCAACCTAACTAAACCCGTTGTTGTAATAGACTCGCAGAGCTTTGTAGGGCTTATTTATAATTGAAGAGTTAACGATTCGCATCTGGAGACACATCTGAGCTTTACGACTGTTGGAATTAGGAACTAGTACTTACACAAAAATAATTGAATAACTAAAACCACAAAAAGCTTCTATCTCTAACTAAATATGAGATGAGGTAACTTGATTATTATGCTTCTGTTTACGTTATTTTACTTATTATCCTTACAAGGTTTATCTAAATAATGGAGTGTTAATCTGGTCAGTCAATTACGTTACTGGAGTAGAACATAACAGATGTCGTTGAGGAGTATACAGAGTGTAGCAAAACATAACCCTCCTTTTTTCTTAGTCGGGTAAACATTAGTGTAAAACGCGTTAAAAAGAGCTTCTATTCATTATTCTGAACAAATTTTTGAATGGAATCCACAGTCATTCGCAAAAAAAATTAAACACTTCATTTAAATCGATCAGCTGTGTGGAATTTTTGTATGGCGGGTTCCTTCTGTTAATTTTTTAGTCCTTTTGTGGAAAGTTGTTCAGTATGATGAAAAAATCTTACGTTAATAGGTCCTGTAAGAATTTGGTTACATCCTGTAGGTACTATGGGTTTTTGCTCAGTAGACCTAAGGACGTGAAATCCAGTTCATAATTAGTTTTACAAAATATCTTGAACCTTGACATGGATTGGAGTTTTATTTTACATTATTTTCCAAGATGTTGACATAAAAAAATCCTGTTTTAATTTTAAACAAACAAATTTTTAACTTGCCTTTTGTACTAAATTTTGTTTTATTTTGAATGTCTAAGTGATTATAATTTAAGTGATGGATTTATATATTAAACTAGCTGTCCCGGCGAACTACGTACCGCCTTACATTACATTACACTGCCCTACCCTACCCTACCCTACACTACACTACACTACCCTACCCTACCCTACACTACACTACCCTACCCTACATACACTACACTACACTATCCTACACTACACTACCCTACACTACACTACCCTACCCTACCCTACACTACCCTACCCTACACTACCCTAACCTACCCTACATACACTACACTACACTACCCTACCCTACACTACCCTACACTACACTACCCTACACTACACTACACTACCCTACCCTACCCTACACTACCCTACCCTAAAATAAAATAGATGTTGGCCGATTCTCAGACCTACTCAATATGCTCACAAAATTTCATGAGAATCGGTCAAGCCGTTTCGGAGGAGTACGGGAACGAAAACTGTGACACGAGAATTTTATATATTAGAGAGAGATAAGTGATTTAATAAGAGTAACAGGATTTTCGTTTGCAGATCGCATTCTAACTTCGTAATTATATTAATAATAAATAATAATAATAAATTTATTTCACAAAAAGTTTACAAGTTAGAAAAACAAGGTCTTAATTCTAGTTGTACATCTTAACTTTAGATAATGGAACTCTGGCTACTAAACTAGGCTAGAGAAAGCCTGTACCTTAGCAGTCAGCGAGCAGAGATAGGAACAAAATATGCGATGTCAACCGACAACTTTAAGTGCGAATTTAACAAAATAAAAGTCAACAAAATGCATGTGCAATGTGTGTTAGCGTGTTTGTGTGTGTGTGTGTGTGTGTCAGTCTGTGTGTGTATGTGTGTGTGTGTGTGTGTGTGAATGGTGATGTGTATGTGTAGATGGTTAGTAAAATAAATAAATAAATTGTATGCCGCAATTAAGTAACAGGTAGAAGCAACTGTTCAGTTTCTTGATAGTTAAGGTTTTGGATCCAACAATGAACTATCTTTTTTAATTTATGTCTGCTTAGTAGATCTATATTTAAATGTTTATGTACTTTATTGTAAAGTCTGGAGCTAAGAACTTTATAGTGTTTGCTAGCTAGGGTAGTTCTGTGTTTTACAACAGGGTATATAGGGGTGTTACGGCGTTTGTTTAGAACAGTTTTAATCAGGGGATCAGAATGTTTTCGCAGAATAGTTCTTAGGATGTAAAGCTGTCTAACCGTTGGAACTTTACAGTCACAATAAAGTTGATCAGTAGGATACCTAAAGGGTTTAAAAGTCATGACTTTCAAAATTGCTCGCTGAGCTCTTTCTATTTTCATAAAAACTGTTTTGGACGCGCCACCCCAAACTGTGATACAGTAGGTAAGAAGTGTCTGGCACAGTGAAATATAAATATTTTTTAATGTGATGCGATCCACAGAATGACGCAGGTTTTTAAAAACATATATGAGCCTTCTAATCCTAGAACTCAAGATATCTAACTGAGCATTCCATTTTAGATGTTGGTCAATATATACACCAAGGTATTTCATGGTAGACACGCGTGACAACGATAAGCACTGACAATTTGGTGACTGCTTATTACAGAAGTGTGATTTAATTTCAAAGTTTAAAGGAGGTTGTGTGTGAATTTGACTTCATTGAAAAAGGAACGTACATGGTTTTCGTTAAATTTAAAGTCAGAAGATTTTTTTGTAGCCATTTCATCACAGTTTCAAAAGAAGTTTCTGCATGGTTTTTAACATCAGCCCAGTTAGACCCACTGACTAGGAGTGCTGTGTCATCTGCATAAACAAAAAATTCACAGTTTGTAGGCTTTAAGTAACAGAGATCATTTATGTAAATTTAGAAAAGAGTTGGTCCCAAGATACTTTCCTGTGGTACACCATACTCCAGGATTTGTTCATCACTAAGATAATTTCCAATCTTGACTTGCTGCGTTCGTCCTGTCAAATAATCTTTAAATATTATGTTAAGGACCGTTCCACTAATACCAATGGCTTCAAGTTTTGAAAATAGAATTGGTATGCAAACCGTGTCGAAAGCCTTAGATAAATCGAGGAAGATCCCTATGCACTTCTTTTTATCATCAAGATTAGTGACGATAGAATTAACTAAGTCGGAAACAGCATCCTCAGTTGATACCGCTGCTTTAAAGCCATACTGATTTTTGGCAATTACATTATGATGATCAAGAAATTTAATGAGACGGTTATTAAGCACTCTTTCAAGAATTTTGGATAAGGATGTTAAAACCGAAATCGGGCGATAATTAGTGACACTTGTTTTTTCTCCTGTTTTATATATTGGATGAACAATAGCTTTTTTAAAAGCTACTGGAAAAATTCCGGTGCTGAGCGACAAATTTAAAATGTGTGTAATCGGAGGAACAAGCACTTTCCGGCATTTGTTTATCAACATAGAAGATATACCATCCCAACCAGTCGCACAGTCTTGTCGGAGATGTATGATAATATTTTCTATTTCGGATTCGTCGACCTCAAGTATTGCCATAGAACTAAAATTACCTGTTGAAAAATGATTGTGCAGAGGTTGTGTATTTGTACGTATTTTGGAAGCTAAATCTTTTCCTACATTGGCAAAAAATGAATTAACATCATTAACAGATGAAATCGGATCAGCAGATATTTTTAAAAGTTCATTGGGTGTGGAAGTGACTTTTTGAGTGTTTGTAATTTGTTTTATAATTTTCCATACTAGCTTTTTCCTGTGGCTTCGCCCTCGTAGACTTCGTTTTTATGACTGTCTTAGAGGGTGCGCGGTGCGCAAGCCGCAAGCGGCTCGCGAGCGTAGACATGAATTTTCTCCAGATCCATCGGGAACTATGTCAGGATATGCTTACTAGTAAATCATGTCATTTCCCACCCCCTCAACCATCTCTCCGTAAAAAATCATACAATACATTGTTCCGTTGCGTTGTTAAAGAAATTAACCAAAAAAGAGTATATTTTCAGTTCCCTGAGGAACTGCATCGGGGTATGCTATTTTTACGGGATAAAAAGTAGCCTATGTCCTTCCTTAAGACACAGGCTACCTGCTTGCCAAATTTCATTAAGATTGGTCAAGGCGTTGAAGCGTGAAAAGGTAACAAACAAACACAGTTTCACATTTATAATATTAAGTAATAGGAGTTTCGTTTGCAGATCGCATTCTAACTTATAAATTATATTATACTATGGTAATAATTAATTAGGGTTCCGTATCCAAAGGGTAAAAACGGGACACTATTTCTAAGATATCGCTGTCTGTCCGTATGTCAACAGGGTGTATTTTATGAACCGTGATAGCTAGACATTTGAATTTTTTATATATTTTTTGAAATTTCTGTTGCCACTAAAACAAATACTAAAATTTAGACAAAAAGTGAAAGTCTCCATACGACAAACATGGTTTTTTTAAACGTCAAGAAACTAGCGCCATCTATTATGATAGTACGGAAGCATATGTGTGCGATTCTGATCGCACTTGGTCGGTTTTTTTCTAATTACTTCGACATGACTATAAATGATTTAAGAACTATATTTTTTGTGTCAGCACTGCGGAAAAGAAAAAAGTAATTAAATTTCACCATGTATTTCCACCCATAATGGAACAGAAAAGTGTTTTTATATTATACTTACTAGATTTACTCTTTTGTTTGTCCGTTTGAGATAATCTCGTAGACTCCTGATTCGATTCTGATTGAACTCCAGCCCATGTGTGTGTTTCTTGTTCGGTTCTCGGATGAAATCATCGATAAAAGGAAGAAACACTATAAAAATAGACGTTCTACTTGTATATCAAACAGTGCGCGAGCTATCTCCTAGAAATCAATATATGTTTGATAGTTCTTACCTTTATTTGTGTCTGATATATATATATATATATATATATATATATGTTTATTGACTATTGATTAATTAATTAATTGTGTTGACTATTTATTAATTAGCTCATTGATTTTTTAATTGATACAGTAATATGAAATACCATAGCATTATATACTTATAATTATATTATTAATAAAATAATAACTAACATAGGCTAAGTCTTACTAACAAGCTATGGATCACTGTTGTCTGAAAATAAATTGAATTGAATTGAATTGAAAATTAATATACAGTGTACACTCTAAATAGCGACACTCAAATGACCGGGCATTTTGTGACGTTTTAGAGAGTTTACACTATAGTTATTAATATTATTATTATTATATTGCGTCAGTGGCGCAACTGCAAGGGCCGCTACCTCTTTTCCGGGAGGTCGTGGTTCGAGTCCTGCCACGTAATTTCGAATTTCGATTTCATATGTACGTTTATCCGACGGTCTTATACGGTGAAGGAAAACATCGTGAGGAAACCTGCATAGGACTCCGAAGAAACTTGAAGGTTTTGTGTGAAGTCGATCAACCCGCACTGGGACCGCGTGGTCGACTAAGGCCCGATCGCCCTAATTCAGTGTAGGCTCGAGCCCCTTCGTGGGGACGTATTATTCATATGAGCAGATGTGATGAAAGCGTGCTATGCTCGGAGTTTAGGTACCTATACGTGATCGAATCAGAACTGAGGACATCCGTGGGAGAACCAAAGTAATCGACATACTTGTACCTACCACATTCTTAGACTGTGCTTGTACCTCTAAGAATCGCCTAAATCAAATGGCAGTGGGCGGGGCGTAGCTTGTAGAACAGATGACCGCTATAGCAGTATAGTTCTAAAGTGGCGACCGTGCACTGGAAGACCTCCCACTCAGTGGACCGTGACCTGGTGAAGTTGCGGGAAGCCGCTGGATGCGTGCAGCGCAGGAATGGTCGTTGTGAAAATCCTTGGGGAGGCCTTGTCCATCAGTGGACGTCTTTCGGCTGATATCATGATGAACATAATCAGAATCTTTCAAATCTACAGTTACATAATACTATCTGTGGAACAGTATATATTATATTCTTTATTGTACACAAACATCTAAATGACAAGAACTTAGAGAGGACGTGTACAAAGGTGGACTTATCTTTATAAGAGATCTCTTCTAGCCAACCTTACCAGGTGTTGGGAGACTTTAAAGTATATCAGGCAAACCGGTGTGTACTTATTAATCATATAAACTAAATAAAATACAATTAAGCATAAACTAAGAAAATCTACCTACATAAATATTACATACTTATAATAAATAAATTAATTGTATATAATACATAACTAAAATTATAATAACTATTGATTTTACTAAAATAAATATTATACAAATAAACTTACATGTTCTTTTGAAAAAGAAAGTTTAGTCAAAGTATATATTAGTAATAACATACAATTATGAACACTCCCTGCCGCTTTGTAGATTACGACCTTACCCCCTCGTCACCCAGATTGATACAGATTGGTTACAGTTTGGTTGTCGTATGCATAGGATTTCTCCGCCATTTTGTTTGTTCCGTCATTCCTTTTTTGAAATGTCATTTCTGGCCCGTTGTATGAAGTGTCTAGGGTGTGGTTTAGTTATGAAAGTGTTAACAGAGGGGCAGTCGCGAATGTTTGCGAGTAACTTTTTCCAGAGTTTCGCAGCTTCAATAGTGAATAAATTGGAGAAGAATTTGGTATTGGAGCTGGAAACTACCAGAGTAAAATTTAAACAGTTGTAAAATTTGAGATCAGACGTTCTGAGCTAAGAACGTTTGGCGTATCGGACAATTTGCCTTGAATTTTACGTTTTATGCTAGTCGACGTGTTCTGTGCTCAAAAACAAACTTTATAGAATTAGGTTCTCTACTAATTAGTTTTTGGTGGCAAATTGCACTTCTTAGTTAACCTGAAAAGCGCAGCTTCTGTATACGGAAGTTTTAATTAAAACTTAACGCATGCGTGTCCACAGAGTATGTAATGAAAATATTTCCTTCCCCACTAGTGAGCACTACAGTGGAGACAGTGCCTCGTTCCAAGTGAGCATAGTAGTGTAGCGTTAATTTATGAACTGAAATAATAATAATAATAATGTCACTATTCCATACGATGAAACCCCGTGCAGGCTAATGCCGAAAAAAGGACTAAGTACCTGGACCTGGCGCAAGAGGTGACTGATATGTGGCAAGTGGAATCCACCGAAATCTCCCCCATAGTCCTATCCGTGAACGGGATAATTTCAGCCGACCTTGAAAGTCACCTAAGGCGGCTGGATCTCCGAGGCAGACCAATAATTGCAGCAATGCAGAAAGCAGTCTTCCTCGAAAATGCACGGATAGTTCGACGCTTTCTCCCCCCGTCGCACTGAACTCCAGCCGACTCTGCTTCCGCTGGAGGAGCTCCTGCCCCTTTGCCTTGTGCCAAGTGAGCAGAGTAGCTTAAATTTTATATATTGAAATAATAATAGCTGTTATTGACTCCAGTCTACCGTGCTTCCGCTGAAAGTGCTCCTGCCACTTCGCCTTGTGCCAAGATAGCGGGGCTTATCTTTAAATAATAAAACGTATATACGTTTAATGACATTACACATATAGATATTTAACACCCAGACACAGAGAAAACGAACCAGTTCATCAAACGAATGTTGGCCCTGGGTGGGGATTGAACCCGCGACCCACGACCCACGACCCAAATGACAGCAGCGCTGAAATATAACATTAGGTTCAAATAATATTACCGTAAAGTGGGGGGTTACTTGGACACCCCGGAGCTACATGAACACAACGCGAACACGTTCGTTTTTGCTCCACGTAAGTGTAGTTCGAATAAAATATAAAACTAAAATAGTCAAACTAAATATGATTCTTGTTGGTACATGCAGTTAGTGTTTAAAAATTGTTTAAAAACCCTATATGAATTACAAAGTGGAAGAACTGGAAAAAGCTTTGGATGCAGTTCGACGAGGCATTTCAAAGAAAAAGGCCGCAGAAACTTTCAAAGTGCCTCGGGCAACAATTAGTACGGAAGATGCTTGGAATAAATATGAAAGCCGTTGGACATCCGACCATTATAAGTAAGTCTGAGGAGCAGCTGATTTCTGAAACCCTGGCTATTGTTGCGAATTGGGGATGACCCTTGACAAAGGCGGACATTGGAGATATGGTGAAAAAATACTTGGATAAACAAGGCATGCAGGTCAAAGTGTTCAAAAACAACACCCCAGGTCCAGATTCTATCGATTCTTTTATCACCAGAAACAACCTATCCATCAGGATTGCATCAAACATAAAACGGTCTAGGTCGTCTCTTCTTTTTTTTTCTAAGTATAATTACTTAAAATATATATTTTTTGCAATAAGATACATTCCTTTATCCTGCACATACATTTTACGGGGTAAGTAAAGCATCCAACACGGAAAGTATTTGATTTTCCTAAAAAATAAATTTAGTGTTCAAGAAGCCCCAACTACGGGGCTTTTTGAACACCACTTTTTTGTATTGTTTTTATCGTCGGTATTAGATATTTTCAATGTTTTATGATAATTGTGTAATCCTAACGGTAGGGTCAGTACGATTAGCGTGTTTTAATCGCCATATCTTTATTTTTTTATTTTGAATTTCAACAAATATGCGAAAACCATGTCCAAGTAGCCCTCTTTACCGTAGTACTTTTTAACCGACTTTCAAAAAGGAGGAGATTCTCAATTCGGCTGTATTTAGTGTTTGTTATTCGATAGTTAGTTGTAAGTTCTTTGCAGATTATAAAGCGATTTTCTTGATTCTTTATTTTATTTTACCTGTAGACAAGGGAATAGGGATGTCAGGAGAAATAAATTATAAACTCTTGATCACTTAATTGCCCTCCTACTACTCCTACTTCGGAAAACCTTACTCGTTTTGTTTTCCATCAAGTCGTCTATTTTTAGTTCACCATAATCACAAAATGAATATATAAATGACGCTGCAAAACGTCACATCACGCCTAGGTATGTCAAACATTTTTAGAACATAATGTCGTTTTTGACAGCTGATAAAAAATAAATCAGATGACTAGCATTCGTTAACACTATTATTGTATTTAAAATTCAAATATTAAAATTGTACGATTGTGCGGTTTCATAAGGAAATAAAAAAAATTAAGTACAACTTGAAAAATTAAAAAAACAAAAATATGATAAATTGTACTAAGTTGTTGCGATGGAAGTCGGTTTACTAAAGTTTTGTAAAAATATATAGTGTGGTTGTTCGTCGATATTAGTCAATGTCGACGAACAACCAAGCAAGGTCAAGATTGTTGCCCTTTGCTGGCTACTGACGGCAAACTAGATTAGTCAATCTAAAGAGAATATGCCTGCGACTGCACAGTTACAAGCCATCAGCAGCCAGCAAAAGGCAAAAAATCTTGACCTTGATCTACCTTTCCATTCAGAGATCGATGCTCGCCTATTATAGATTCATAATGGGCCCTCCGAGGGGCGCAAATTGCGATCACCGAGAGGCCACAACGCCTCGACGACCCCTATTGTCGTGCAAATTGGATCGGGTAGTGCCATTTCACTCTCACTCTTGAGACGAAATATCGGCAATCGCACTAACGTTCTTGAGGCCTTTTCTAATATTGTACGTAGCAAACGTACGTAGCGTCTGGAAAAGATCGCCAATATGTACAACTTCCTTAATTATTGTATCTTTTTTTTCTCTAATGTTGTGCAATAAAGTGTTTTCAATCAACCAATCATTAAAAAAAAGGCTGTGAAGGGTGCATACTACATAATACATATGTTATCTGCACTGCATAAGCAGCTTGCTAATGCACGCGGGTTCGACTCCGCCAGTTTTTCCTACGCGTTTTTCAACGCGAAAGATCTAACCTTTCTTTCTGTAAAACAATTTCGTCATTATCATCTTCATATCAGCCGAAAGACGTCTGGACAAAGGCCTCCCCCGAGAATTTCCGCAGCGACCGGTCCTGCGCTGGCCGTATCCAGCGGCTACCCGTGAACTTCACCACGTCGCCGGTCTATCGTGTGGTAGGCCTCCCTACGCTACGTCTTCCGGTACGCGGTGCCTCAATGGCCATCTATTCTACGAGCTATGTGCCCGGCCCACTGCCCACTATAAATCAATTTATCAGCCAAAGAACGTTCATCATCATCATCATATCAGCCACAAATGGTCCACTATTGGACAAAGGCCTCCCCCAAGAATTTCCACAACGACCGGTCCTGCGCTGCCCGCATCCATCGGCTTCCCGCGATCTTCACCAGGTCATCGGTCCACCGCGTGGGAGGCCTGCCTACGCTACGTTTTCCGGTGCGCGGTCGCCACTCGAGAACTTTACTGCTCCATCGGCCATCTGTTCTACGAGCTATGTGCCCTGCCCACTGCCCCTTCAGCTTAGCGAAAAGAGTCAAAGAGAAAGAGTCTAAAGAGTCTTTATTTGCCAAAATATATTGAAAAAAAAACATTGACGTAAAAAGTATTTACTGTTATAATAGTATCTATCACTAAAGTGTATCAGTTTAGCGATTCTGTGAGCTATGTCGGTTACTTCAGTTCTCCTGCGGATCTCCTCGTTTCTGATTCGATCACGCAGAGAAACTCCGAGCATAGCACACTCCATTGCCCTTTGGGTGACCTTGAGCCTTCTTATGAGTCCCATAGTAAGCGACCATGTCTCAGTTCCGTAAGTCATCACTGGCAACACACACTGGTCAAAGACCTTGGTCTTGAGACACTGCAGTATTTGGGACGTGAAGATATTGCGAGGCTTCCCGAACGCTGCCCAGCCGAGTTGGATTCGTCGATTGATCTCTTTCTTGAAGTTGGAACTACCTAGCTGGAATTTTTGTCCCAGGTATACATATTCGTCAACAACATCCAGTGTAGAGTCTCCAACCTTTAGAGGAGTGGGTGCGACACGGAAATTTAACATTATTTTCGTCTTGTCCATGTTCATTTTAATACCCACTTGTTGAGAGACTTTACTGAGGCCATCGAGCATTGTGTTTAGGTCTTCCATAGTCCACGATATCGTCAGCGAATCGGAGGTGGGATATGTACTCGCCGATGATACTGATGCCGAGTCCACCCCAATCCAGAAGCTTAAAAACATCTTCCAGGGCGACGGTGAACAGTTTCGGAGATATAACGTCTCCCTGCCTCACCCCTCGCTGCAACTGGATAGGTTTTGAGTTCTGGTCCTGGAGGCGAACCGACATGGTGGCGTTTTCATACAGACACTTCAACACCTCGATGTATCGATGGTCAATTTGGCACCTCTGAAGAGACTGTGAAAGGCCTTCTCACAGTTCACAAATGCCAAGCATAGTGGCTGATTGTACTCTTCGGTCTTCTGTATAATCTGCCGCAGCGTATGTATGTGGTATATGGTACTAAAGCCTGTTCGAAAACCGGCTTTTTCGGGAGGCTGGAAGTCGTCAAACCTGCGTGCGAGACGATTCGTAATGACTCTCGAAAACAGCTTGTAGACATGGCTCAGCAGTGAGATGGGTCTGTAGTTCTTCAGCAGGGTGTCGTCACCCATTTTGAAGAATAGCACGACCACACTTCTGTGCCATGCCTTACGCGTTTGTCCCTCGAGTATAACGGAATTAAATAACTTCTGAAGAGCTTTTAGTACCGGTGATCCATCTGCTTTCAGAAGTTCAGCCGTAATTCCATCATCAGCCGGTGCCTTGTTGTTTTCGAGCTGTTTGAGAGCCATTCTAATCTCGTACAGGCTGACGTCGGGGATATCTTTGCTATAGTGTCGGGTTAGTCTGGCTCTTGGGTCTTCAGCCAGATCGCTGACAGGCAAACGTGTGGTCTTGTACGATTGTACATAGAACTTCTCAACTTCTTCCAGCAACTCAGTCTTAGACGATATGGTCCTGCCATCCACAGTCTTGCGGCTCGCGCACCACGCACCCTCTATGACAGTCATTACAACGATTTCCACGCGGGCGAAGCCGCGGGCAAAAGCTAGTTCCAAATAAATTTGGACTTTGGTGAACTGCAATCTTTCTCACTTTTCTGCCGAACGGCATTTTGACAATTTGCCTGACTCGGCATTGACCGTTTATACACGGACGAATTATTTCAATTTTCCTGGCTCGGCATTTTACAATATGCGTACCTACACAATTTCACATTTTTCCTGACTGTTTACATATGGACGAACTGTTACAAATTGCCTGAATCGGCGTACAGCATTTTACATTTTGCCTGACCTGCCTTGACCTACCTGAACATACGGACAAATGATACAATTTGCCTGACCGTATGTAAAATGACTATAATCATACAATTGTCCTACCATATATATATATATATATACGGCTTTTCGTGTATGGGTTGCGATGAACGTTCACGTGCATTATCGTCAATGTCAGTACTCGTCGCATGAAACAAATAAGATAAAGCACAACGTTTTGATACGTTTGTATATTTGTATGAGAAAAACATGCGTCACGATACGTGATCAAGTAAAAGTACCATGCTCGAGCGAATGTGTTAAAGTTAGATTACCGCGCTGAGACACCTGCATCTTTTGACTCGCTCATAAACACCTCCATAGAAACGCGTGCTTACGTTTCGAATTCCATATCTATAAATCATAGCGTAATAAAAGTAACTCTCATTCAATGGGTTCCGTTCGAAACGGGAAATATCGTGGGAGTAGTAGTAAGCGACCAATAATATTTCCATCAGTCTTGGTAATATCCACTTCGGGTTGATCAATGAGTTTTTTTGGGTTAGTGTACATTGTGTCGATTATCGTTACATCGAACATGCTGCTATCGAATGGTTAATAATATAATATTCATCACATCAGCCAGAAGACGTCCACTGCTGGACATAGGCCTGCCCCGAGTTAAGTGGTTATTCTGTAATCGTTACGCTTGGCAGGCGGGTTGGCGATCGCGTGTGCGATGTGGTGGCACTACGCGGAATGGACGGTGCTGCTCATCCTCCAGTTTAGTCTCTTAGTCTTCTCTTAAGACACCCACGGGAAGAGTTGGGATGACCCTATTTTAAACCGTGAGCTATACAGCTAAAATGTAATATTCATCATAATCATATTAGCTCATATACGTCGACCCTACCCTGATTTAGGGCAAGCGGACCTTAGTGTGGGCCTACTACGCGGGCCCAGTGCGGGTTAGTCGACTTCACACACGACCTTCGAGTTGATTCGCAAGCGTGTGCCTGTTTCCTCACGATGTATTTCTTCACCGTAAGAGCGTCGAAAATGTAATATGAAAATATTTAAAATAAAAACATACTTAACTATGTTATTTGAAGGAGCTATAATAATTATTTATGCCATTGCCAAGTAATGACATTCATTGTAACATGAGTGCTAGTTTGATTTACAGCACGAGTATTACAATGGATAGTTACGTGCAGTGGCATACAATACTATTTCTACGACAATGAAATAGATAAAAATACATTGAAATTTTGTCATGATCATTATAATATATTAAACTTTTGAAGCCAAAGCCATAAATTTTTTTTTATTGTAGTACACTTATCTCGTTTTGAAATGATCCTTGTAAATCGATTTGTAGGAATGAATACTTTTGTGATTTGATTTTAGGATAAGTGTTAAGCAAATTACCAAATAACAGTAGAAGAAATATTTATTAGAAAATAAATCAACGAGCTGTTTCCCACGGCTTCACCCGCGTGGACAACGTTTCTATGGCTATTTGAGGGTACACAGTGCGCGAGCCGCAAGCGGCTCACGAGAGTGAAAAAAAGTAACCTATGTGTTAATCCAGGTACTAATCTGTCTACCTACCTTTCAGTCAGATCAGTTTTTGCGTGAAGAAGTAACAAATATACACACTCACACACTCACAAACTTTCGCCTTTATAATATTAACATAAGATAGACCTTTACCGTAAGTTTTGATGCAGTATTGTAAAAAACTTTTAAACGTTCCTATTTCCTTTCATTTGTGTCAAAGTTATCATTTAAGTTTAACTTACTAAAATAATACAATAATAATATTATGTGGATCAATAAACACGGTGGACCTACTAAAGCCGCGGAAAGCCACTAGATGCGGGCAGCGCAGGACCGGTCGTCGAGGAAATCCTTGGGGGATGCATCGGCACTTACCATCAGGTGAGGTGCAGCCAAACGCACTCAAATTTTTAATAAAAAAAAAAGGGAGGCCTTTGTCCAGTAGTGGACGTCTTTCGGCTGTATGGTGATAATTTATCATATCAGCGGAAAATCGTCCACTGCTGGACAAAGGCCTCCTCCAAGGATTTCCACGACGACTGGTCCTGCGCTGCCCACATCCATCGGCCTCCCGCAATCTTCACCAGGTCCTCGGTCCACCGCGTGGGAGGCCTGCCTATGCTACGTTTTCCGGTGCGCGGTCGCCACTCGAGAACGTTGCTGCCCCATCGGTCATCCGTTCTACGATGCCCACTGCCACTTAAGTTCAGCGATTCTGTGAGCTAAGTAACCTTTGGTTGTTTTTATCGTCCGCGTGGACATCGTTTTTATGACTGCCTATGAGGGTGAGTGGTATTTCGTAAGTCAGATGCGCCGCTTAGGAGGGGGTGGGGCGGCGATATAATCAATCAAATCTAACCGAACCTATTATCGCTTACTCAACTCTAGTCCAATAGAGGAGGATAGATAATTTGATGTGCAATCATTGTTTTTGATATGATTGTCATAAAGAAGATAAAAATAAAATTGATATGTAATTAGTTGTTTGATGAGCAACTAAATGTTCCTATATTTATTTACTAGCTTTTGTCCGCGGCTTCGCCCGCGTGGACATCGTTTTTATGACGGCCTTTGAAGGTGAGTTCCACCTCCTCAACCATCTTTCCAAAAATCACAAAAATACATTGTTTCGTTGCGATGTTAAGGAAATTAACCAAAACAAGTCGTGTGGCACTCGGGGACTGCCGCGGTAAAGCTATTGCATAGCATTTTTATCAACTTTTAACACTAAGAAAGTTACACCAGTAAAATTGACTAAGTCCTTTTAGTACTTTTAGCGATTTGCGCTAATAGATGGCACTATAAGTTTTTTTAGAACGCGGTAGTGTTCGGTTTTTTTCGTTACGAAATTTCTTGATTTGGTCGCCGCGCTCAAAGCCCGCGATAAAAGCTATGCAATAGCTTAAAAAGAGTATTTTTTGAGTTCCCTCTAGAACTGCATCGGGCTATGCCATTTTTACGGGATAAAAAGTAGCCTATGTCCTTCTCAGTAACACAGGCTACCTGCATGCCAAATTTCATCAAGATTGGTCAATGTGTTGAAGCGTGAAAAGGTAACAAACGAACAAACACATTTTCACATTTATAATATTAGTAAGGATAATAATTTTTAAGTGCAAAGGTTAAAGTGCAAGCTTTTGTTGAAATTAAAAAGAAGTCACGTTTTATCTTCGTTTCCTGACGTAACACAAAGCCCCAAGCTGATTTAAGAGTTCTGCACCTCAAAGGAAAAAACGTAACCATTACCACAGGATCTCACGCGTGTGTCAGTCCGTCCATCTGTCACAAGCAATTTTCTTCGAAACTACTAGACCTATTGAGTTGAAATTTGGTACACATACTATGTAATTCGGTGATCTAAAGACAGATGAGTAACGTTAATAAATTAATTTTCAACGTAACTCACCGAAAAGTTCTTAAATGAATTTGGAGTAAATTAGAAAATTAAAAAAAAAACTTTTGCAAACTTTATCGTGTGACATTATTTTCAAATGAAAAGGCTTATTAAGAAAATCTCAAATATCCTACTAATATTATAAATGTGAAAGTTTGTATGTATGGATGTTTGCTACTTTTTCACGCATAAACTAATGAACGTATCTGGCTGAAAATTGGTAGATAGACAGATTAGGACCTGGACTAACATATAGGCTACTGTTTTGCTTGCGGCTCGCGCACTACGAACCCTCGAAGTCAGTCATAGAAACTATGATCACATGAGCGAAGCCGCTAGCAAAATCTATTACTTTTTATAATTTTAAGGCGAAAATTTACCATTCCTCTTCCCCTTATCACCGACTCTATTAGGACTAACATTTTTAAAAAAGCTACAGAAAATAGTTATTATATTTTTTATTCACAATTGGTAAGCCCTTGACAACAGATTATTTATTTATTTATTTATTTATTTACACTTATAGTACACTAAAAATAGATTATATAGATTACTAGCTGTCCCGGCGAACTACGTACCGCCTTACATTACATTACACTGCCTTACCCTACCCTAACCTACACTACACTACACTACCCTACCCTACACTACACTACCCTACCCTGCACTACTCTACCCTACACTACACTACCCTACACTACCCTACACTACACTACCCTACCCTACACTACACTACCCTACCCTACCCTACCCTACCCTACCCTACATAAGAACCTTCTCCTGACAATAACGAACTCGACAAAAAAAGAATTAGCGAAATCGGTCCAGCCGTTTAGGAGGAGTTCAATGACTAACACACGGACAGAAGATTTATATATATAATATATAAAGATATAGGAAAGACTATTAAAAATCTATGTTATTCAAAGTAACAGGTAGTTTTCCAATTAACGTACGGAACCGTCTCCAGGCGAGACTATCTCGCACTTGGTTTTCTTGCATGACTGACTGGAAACAATTCTAATGCTTCTCAGGCTTTTTGAAATCAGTCGAAGAAAACGTTTCTCTCTTTTGTTTTGGCTACTTGAAAGGATATGAAATTTGCTTATCCGTCTTTACGTAAGCAGCCAATGGCTAAGGTAGATATAAGTACTAACATTTAAATCAACGACAAGTGGAGTCTGTTGAGGGCAGTTTGAGTTCCGCATGCTATAATATGCCTTCACTAGTTTAAGGGATGAACTGACTACTGAACAACTGCTTATGGTATATTACGCCGTAGTGAAATCCAGGTATAGCATTGCCACATGGGGGGCTAGCTACAAATATAATTTACAAAAAGCTTTTGTTGCACAGAAAAGGGCTATTCGCATTATAAAACGTATACAACCTTGGAAGTCGTGTAGGCCATACTTCGAGGAGTTAAAAATGTTAAGTCTCTTATTTATTTATTTTAATTTTTTTTTATGAAACCAAAAAGGAAACAGGTAAGAGACTGGGAACTAGAAGAAAAGAATTCGACAACAAATTGATTCCAAAATTGAATGCAGTGTATCACAGTGCAAAATATCAGGAAGTTAAATTCTATAATAAACTTCCCAATTGCCTAAAAACGGTGAAATCCCTTAACATTTTTAAAACTAAGACCAAATATCTTTTGCTAAAAAGTGCTGTTATACACTGGAGGATTTTTAATCAAATCAATATACACCTACTTATTAATGGAATTTTTACTTTTACTTTGTCGAAACAAATTCTGAAAATTATTCTGATGACTTATTATATTTTATTTTATTCATTATGATAATTCATTATGCATTGATAGTGACTCTCTTTCTTTTCATTTATCTATTGTAATGTGTTCTGAAATGTATTTGGACTATTTTGTGTGGCCGCCATTTTGAACTTTTTAGTTACTGGACGGAATGCCTCCAAAATCGATATCTGAGGGTCCCTAAAGTCCCTTATAACGAATCCGTTGTCAGAATTGACAAAAGTGGCCGCCATTTTAAACTCTTTAGTTCCTGGACGGAATGCTTATAAAATCGATATCTGAGGGTCCCTGAAGTCCCTAATCACGAATCCGTTGTAAGAATTAAAAAAAATGGCCGCCATCCCCCAGCATATTATTTATAATCGATAGTAAGAAGTAAACTCCAGTTGTGCGTCGGAGTTGAAACACACACTGTTTTTGATCAAAAACCTAGACTGGATTGGTTTTATAATAAAATTAACCAATTCAATTTTTTCTCAAAAATGACACTAACAATTTTAATATTACTTTAAATTTTACTAAAACTTTTTACTCTCTATTAAATATACTGTGATATTCATTATTTCAGGAAAAATCAGAATAACGTACTTCCCATACAATTCCCGGGTCAACAAAATTAACAAATAAAATTATAATTAATTGAAAATGATTTGAAAGACATTCGAATACAGTAATGATACGATAAATAAGCTAAAATTGCTGAGGGTTTCTTCTTAAACAATTATTAGGGGTACTTAAGGACGATTTAAGGGCCCTTTTCAAATTACTGCAAAGCTTTTAGGACTAATTGCCGTGCTTCAACAACCCATGGGAGAAATTCTGAGGCTTAGAGAACAAAAATAACTTTTCAATTAAACTAACCTTTAAGGTGATTTGGTATTTTTAAGATCTCGGCAGTTCGATAGAAAATCGTTCCTTGGTGTAGGTCGGTCAATCCGTACCTCCATATAGTCACACTCAATATAGTTACACCCGAAAAAACATAACTTTCCTTCTTGAGCAGCTGGATAAAAAAATGTCGTCGTAAGAAGCTAGATGATGATGATGATGATAATGAAGAAGCAGTCGTAGCTTAGCGCATCTTGCTCGGTCTCAACGGTCCAGTATATTGAATGGGTTTGACTGTTGGCTTTATATCGACCACTTCTCAGCTGCCGAATTTCAAAACACAGTAACTGACAATTCTCAGTTTTTTTTTTAAATTGCCTCATAAAAAAGTTTTGCTTGCTAAATGATAAAAAAATTGATTTATGAATAGAAGATACTTCAATAAAATTAGTTATCTGAAAAGATACTTAAAATTAAGTCATAAAAGTAATAAAAAATGCAATAATGTTTGTAACTCCCGGGGTGAGCATCAAATCTTCCTGTTGCACGACTCAGAATGGCATGGAGGTGATAACCATAGACACACTTAACATCGTGCCCTGCGTGCCCCTACATCTGCACGCAGGAAGACCTCATGACAGCGGCTGATAATGCTGTAAACGTGGCCAAATTCTGGGCTGCTACAGTGTAGTGTCTGCCATCGACACGCTAAGAAGAAGAAGAATGCAATAAGACTAAAAAAGTCAAGTATAAAAAGTTTGCAGTCTTCTGTGTTTTTCAATGGGGCAGCTGTTCTGTGCTTTGCAAGGCAAGTTAAGCTGTTGGTGCCCATTACAATCACTAGATAATCAGCTTACTTTGGCTTCCACAGCTAGATATCCTCCCACCCCCCAAGTTTCCCCCAAATCCTGTCTGCAGATACAAATAAAACAGATTAATTTGGCGGGTTTCGCCGGCAGCACGACCTCTGGCTTACTCGGCATCTCTCTCATCATCATCATTGTCTTCATATTAGCCGAAAGACGTCCACTGCTGGACAAAGGCATATCATTTTGAAGAAAATGATAACTGTAATCACTTTAGTTAGACCAACCTACTTTATTTACACATACAACAATCTGTATAATAGTCTCCGCGATATAAGCGAAACATAATAACGACACTTTCGCCGAACCCATACCGAAATGGTAGACAGGGTTCCTTGTCAAAAGGTTTGGTTCTTACGGGCAAAGTTTTGGTTTCGCGTCGCCTCGCCTGTTTATTCTATAGTAAGCCTATCTCTTTACCATGCCTTGTTTAAAAAGTCTAGGTAGGTGGAAGTATTTATTTTTTCCCATAATCACTTTGTCAAGATTGTTCGTGGCACGTCATGGCCACATTTAAACATTTCTTTGGGACAAATAGCCATAAAGGTTCGCCATCCCTGGTATAGTTCCTCTGTCACAAACATGTTAGTGGGGTCAATAAGGAGGTAGGTATTTACAAAAAAACGTCCAGGGCTGTCACATTAAGAACCAACCTTAGCAGTTTTCGGTGGATTTCATAATTTATTCATTTAGTTTTATTTTTCATGACAGACGTTGGATGAGTAATGTGAAAATTTTATTAACATATATATTTCAACAGATAATACGCTTTAAATATCAACATTTCTGAAATGATTTATGGCAACCCTAATGTAATCCGTCCGTTCCATACCTTTCCCTCATCCATCTCTGTTATTTATTTCGTCTGTATTTTTTTTCAACAAGAAGAAGTCCCCATTCAGCCTATGAGTTGTCCCAATTTACCCCGATCTCATCCCTATTAAGGGTATCCCAGCGCTATAGGCTACGGATGGAAATTACTTTTTAAGGTTCCGTACCCAAAGAGTAAAAACGGGATCCATTTACTAAGCCACCGCTGTCCGTCCGTCTGTCTGTCACCAGCCCGTATTTCATGAATCGTGATAGCTAGACAGCTGAAATTTTCACAGACAATGTATTTCTGCTGCCGCTATAACAACAAATACTAAAAAAAATAAGTCTCTGTATAAACAACGTGAAGAAACTAGCGCCATCTAGTATGTGGTTTTTGAAACATGAAACTAACGCCATCTGGTAGCCAGTTTTTTCATTATTTCCGCGCATGTTTGAGTAAAGTACTTACATAGCGCTTTTCATTTTATTTCATTTCATATTTATTGCAATATCATAATTAATTATGTACATTCATACGAGTTGGTAAAATAGATCTTAACTTATTAATAATGACGCGCTGTATATCGTAAACAACTCATCAACGTCCCTTGGGCGTTGCAACCTCGTAATCATGGGCACACCCTGGACACTTCATACATCGGGCCAGAAATGACATTACAAAAAAGGATTGACGGAACAAACAAAATGGCGACGAAATCCAATACGTTTGACAACCAAACTGTAACCAATCTGTGTGACGACGGGGTGAGGTCGCAATCTAGAGAGCAGCAGGGAGTGTCAATTATGTATGTTAGTACTAATATATATGTATATATGTACTCGTGATTACATTCAACTTTCCCAAAGAAACTATATCTCGAATATGTAAAAAAAAATTTGATCCTCGGTACATTTTTGTCGCTTTGATAACTTAATATGTATCGAGGAAATTAAAAGTCACCCTATATATACTTTGGCATGGGTCTCTTCTCAAACTCGAGAAGGCGTGAAAAGTTTTTCAACCGGCCTTTAACTTATCTTACACGGCTTAGTAATAGCAACCGACACCAACAGCACGAACCTGCCCAACCGCGCAAGTCACACCGACAGAAGTGAAAACTTTTTACAGTTTTTTTAAGTTTTGACCCTGCGAGTTTTCCTGGTATGTAATGTAACCGACAGGTAATAGGGTCGCGAGTTTAATGTTTTTTTCTCATCTCAAAAATGCCCAACGCGCTTAAGAAGTTCTCACTTAATAAAAGAATACGCGAAGAATCACATTTACGTTAAGAGCAAAAACACTCTAAAAATATTGAATCAAGTGGTGTCTTTTTTAATTCGGAAAAAAATATTTTTCAAGAATGTTTTATCGTACCCTATCGTGTAAACTACTGCGGGTTTGGTTTGTTTGTTTGTTTGTTTGGCTCAGGGTTCCGTTTGCGAAATGCTAAGCTTTAAAGTGCTAATTTTTGTTAAAGTCAAGTGTCCCCCTACCACTATTTCAGGACATCTGAAAAAAAAGTAAATAGTAGGATATATGTATATTTAATTTAAAAGAAAAACTATCACACCTAAGTATAGGAGTAATAGTCGACCAACTTGAGATTGTTGAATTTTTAAAAAGTTCATAGACTTTTCATACAAAATGTTCTTTTGCCAAATGCGAAAACATTTTTTTTTAAATAATCATAATTTTTTTAATGACTACGGTACCCTACTTTGCGTGACTACGACTCGCACTTAGCTGGTTTATTTTAAGTATATAGCAGAAACGCAAAAGTTTGCGTCACGTCTCGATACTGTTATTAAAAGAATGATGGGAACCAGAAGTTCGTCTCGTTTCTTATTTTATTTAGATTTTATTTCCTTGAGTTTTTTTGAGGAAATCACAGTACAATAAATTCCTTGGTGGAAATGGAAATTTAATGTAACGTAATAATTAAATTTACACGCGATCTCATACCTCCCTACTAATGCAAAAATATATAATACTGAAAAGAGGAATTTTGGTCAAAGTATAAACTTAATAATAGGTAGAAATGTGAGGAAACGCGGGCGCCATTTTTTTCCATACAAACCTGGACTAGGTTTTCTCCCTGGATGATGACAAAAGAGCAAAAATGTTTTTTCCATCAAACCTATATCTACCATGGCCATGCTCCTATGTTTTTTTTTCCCATATACTAATAATAATAGGAATTAGGAGCCTTTAAAAACTGAGAAAATTGCCCAATTGAAACGTCATTTTCAGTCACCCATCAACAAATTTAATACGCATATATTAACAATAAAATACATAGAGGTATAGGTAAAACGTTTCTTTAATTATTTTTGAAAAAATTTTATTATTGCTCAAGTTTTGAAAGAGCAAATAAGGGACTAAGAAATTGTTCAATTTTAGTGCTATTATCGGTCTGTGCTGCAGTTCTCCCTACCTTGCTGTATACGGAGAGGTTTGGGGGAGGGAGACAGCAACATTTTATTCAAATACCTATTCTTTAGACCGCATCGCCCCCAACAAGCAAAGTAATCCTATAACAAAAGATTATAAGTATGTCTCTTCTAATAACGTTCTTATAAAGGCATTGTTGCAGACTTTGTCTCTTATAGTAGCATTTGGTAAGCGTTAACAAACTCAAGAGCATTAGATTTTATATCGCAGTCTTATAGTTTGCTACAAAACTACGCACAAAACAGTTATAGGATACCTTTACTTATAATAACATTTCACAAGCGTAGATATTCTCAAGAGCATTTATTTTTAATACTCAGTCTTATAGTTAGCTACAAGATTATCTTATAAAACACTTAATAGAATATGTGTCCTATAATTGTCTGCAGAAAGATTAAATAGTCCTGAATATTTTTACACCCTATAGTAGCATTTTGTAAGAGAACAAAGTATTATAACACTCTTAGCTGAGATAATTTTAAGTTTGTATCATTACAGTCTTGTTCAAGACTCTTTTAAATGTAATAGTACTTGTTTAGAGCGTTATAAAATCAAACAACCGTATAAGCTACTAGATCAATCACTTTATTAGTAAACATAAGCCATTTTGTTCAGATGCAGTTGTTTTCATTGATTTGTCCAGAGAAAATTGTTTATTATGGATTTAAGAGATTGGAAACGATTTAAAAGGAGTGGTGGGTTCATAAGAAAAGTGGCAAAAAGGTGTAAAGAATCAGTGAATCCCAGTTCTTCAGGAATAATAACATCGGTATCAGAAAGTAAATCTAGCGCGTCATGTGTGAATACAGGTGAAGTAAATGAGGGTTCCGCGATGACAAATAATTATTTACCCTTAGCCCATCATTCAGAAAGCGAAGAGTTTGAAAATTTTGTTGAAGACCATGATTTCGATTTCGATGAAATCACTGAGTATGAAGAAAATCGTGAATTGCTTGAGGGTATAAAAAGCTGGGCCATAAAATTTAATATACCTCACCTAGCCCTGAATGAACTGTCTGCTATTGTAAACAAAAGATTAAGTAATGTTTTACCAAAAGATGCACGAACCTTATTACATACCAACAAAGAAAGGGTGTGTATAATAACTTCAGATCCAGGACAGTATTGGCACAACGGATTGATTAAATGTTTAAAAAATATACTACAACGACTGGATTTGAAAATTTCAATAAATAAGATTTCATTAAATATAAATATAGATGGGTTGCCAGTATACAATAGTTCAAGACATCAACTCTGGCCTATTTTGTGCAACATCTTTGAAATGTCCCACATTCCTCCCTTTGTGATTGGTAAATATACTTAATTATACTATTTCAATAGTTTACTCGTAGTCATGTTAAAATATATATTTTTTCTTTAAAGGAATTTATGCGGGAGACGGAAAACCTTCTGATCTGAATGCATATTTGGGGCTTTTCGTAACAGAAATAAAGGAACTTGAAACAGACGGATTAGTTACAACATTGGCTGGAACTGAAACTACAATCAAAGTTAAAATAAGAGCTTTTATATGTGATTCACCAGCAAGGGCCTTAATAAAAGGCAAGTTTTGGATTGAATTTATAATGTAAATTTGTATCTTTTGAGATCATCTACGTACTTATTAACTTATTATATAACTGTTTGCAAACGATGAGTGATTATTACCATGTCATTTAAAAACTATATCATAATTTTATTAAAGTTACCAACTAAATAAAAGTAGGTATTTGCTATTGGCTAAACCGAAATTAGTATTTTGAAAATATATCAGTTTTACGACAACTTCAGTTATTAAAATATTTGTTTTACAGGTGTCACAAATTTTAATGGAAAACATGGCGGCCTGAAATGTACGGTAGTTGGCGAATACTCCCATAAATCAAACACTGTATTTTTTCCTAAAATAGATTGTCCTAAAAGAAACGACGAAGATTTCCGTGCTAAAAAGTATGGAGAACACCACAAACATGACACACCATTATTGAAGCTAAACATTGATATGGTAGAGGATTTTCCTGTTGCCGACTCATTACACCTAATAGATCTTGGCTTGATGAAGCGGTTGCTGATTGGGTGGCGTGATGGAAAGTTGGGAAAGTATCTTACCAAATGGAGCTCTCGAGATATTGAAATTGTCAACAGTTTTTTATTGAATTGTCGAATGCCCAAAGAGATACACAGAAAAATAAGATCTGTAGATGTTTTAGCTCACTGGAAAGGTTCCGAATACCGAACTTTTTTCTATTATCCAAGTGTCATAATTTTGAAACACGTGCTCAAACCCGAACCATATCATCATTTTTTAAACTTGTTTTGTGCCATAAGGATTTGCTCAAATGAAAAGCATTTTCCACTCTTGCGGATTGCTGAAATAATGTTAGCCAATTTTACTGAAAGTTTTAAAACCTTCTATGGGCGAGACTATGTTACTAGTAACATACACAATTTAATACATATTGTTGAAGAAGTAAGAAAATTTGGAATTCTACAAACGTTTAACGCATATCCTTTCGAAAATAAACTGTATGTCTTGCACCTAGAAAATTTTATTTTATCATCAAACGACCAAGACAAGTGGTTTCTTACTGACGAAAATCATGTAATAGAATTAAAATCCCTCACGCTAAAATACAACACTGAGGTAGAAATTGAAATTATAGGACATCGTTTTGATAATATCTATGATGTTTTTGATAAACCATTAAGATCTTCTTTTTTGAATATTTATAAATGCGATTGTGCTGTTATTGTAAAATCAGAGGTAATATGTAAAGTTCAAAATGTGAAGTGTAAACTTGTAAGTATTACATATAAGTCAGAAATTTATTTCTTACCTTTGTTACATACTCTATAAAATACAAGTATAAAGAGCAGAAAATAAAACAAAACCATTATTACATTTATGTTGTTTTATTCAATTAACTACTTTTAAACTTCACAGGAGATCAATTTTTTTTTTTAAATATTTTAACAAATCAGTCTCAATCATGAGTATCAGGTTTAATTATTAAAGCATTTTCATTAACATGCCTCTTCATGCAAAATCATTTTATCTATCTTACTCATAAAGGTTATAAAAAAACTTAACTAACGTTAACGCCAAGTGTAACTTCACTATCTTGAAAAAAAATATTAAAGACGCTTAATTTCTTTAACAAAATCAAACTAAATGTAGCAAAGTTAAACAAAATAATCATAAGGAGTCTCCTCAGTCTTGCACTAATAAACGTTATAAAATGAGAAAATTAAAGTTAACACAATATCTAAGTCTAACAACACTGTAGTAAACAAAATTAATTAAAAACTTGTTATAAACGCTTCATTTTTTTCAGAAAAATCAAAGTAAAATGTAGCAAAGTTTAACACAATAAAAAACTGACTTTTTAATGTGAGAAACCGCATTGTAAGCAGCCACATAAAAATCAACTAAAACTATAACTAACAAAAACGCAGGTAATTTGGTAGGTAAATATTTCAGCATTATTTTTACTATAGCTGCAATAGTTAGATACAGTCATACTGCAGTATAATAAGACAACAAATATAACAAGAGAACTAGATAAGAAGAACTATAACCAAGAAACTACCTACCTGTCAACCTACAAACATTCTCAAAAACTTATTTAACTACAGGTATAAAAATAAAATACAATAGTAGGTACCTAAATACCAATAGTAAAATTATAGTCTATTATCCGAACTAGAAACGACCTTCATCCAACTGTTTAGTGGATGAAAACTATTTTATATCAAATATGTTAAAAATATATCCCTAGTGGGTCGGCTTAAAAAAAATCTGACCGAGATATTATTCATTAATATTATTATTATTAATTACTATTATTATTACCGTGGCCGGGATTTTAAAGCCAACCCACTCGCGATATATTCTTTAACATATTTGATATAAAATAATTTTCATCCATTAAACAGATGGGTGAAGGTCGTTTCTAGTTCGGATCATCTACTTTAAGATCTGAACTAGTATAATATGTCAAATCAAGATCTTTTACATATCATCTTTTTTCTCGTTACCAACGATTTCTTCGTCCATAGGAAGCTGATCACCGATTTGTTCGTTTAACGGAAGCTGATCATCAATTACTTCGTCTATCGGAAGCTGCTGCTGGGGTGGGGTTTTTTTCGTTTCTAGATTTTCGGAAAAAGGTTTTTTATCACTCTTTTTTCCTCTGCATTTTTTTGTGGAAGCTCGTTTTGGTTTGGTTTTGCATCGTTGGTCAGCGTTTCGCAATATTGTTTTAAAAAATTTATGACAGTCATTTAAATGAAACGACGAATCGTGCTGATGAATTATATCAAAAAAGAATTCAATTATCTTGAAGAAACCTTTGAAACAGATCTTTTCTGTAGCTTCATTTGAGTTACGTGAGACTCCAGTCCATGAACAAGACTTGAAAAATTGTCTTTCGAACATGACATCAACAACAGCATAAGCACTTGTTGTTCCTTTTCCTGTGCCTTTAGTACACAATACATTTAACTTTCTTTGTAAATCTTCTTTATAATTGACGTCTATTAACTTTTTTTCGAGCTCTTCTAAATCCTTTATATTTTTTATTGGTAGTAACCCAAGCGCTTGATTTCGTTTTTCTGTAATAGATTTTGTAATAAATTCTTCATTCAAAACTTGTAGTTCAGTCAATTTTACCATAATCGGTTCAACAGCGTTATGTATTATGGCTTGATTAGTTAATATTGTGTTCAGGATCTCTATTATAGTCTTGTTATCATCTTTAATGGATTTTATGTCACTTTTTATAATGTTGATATCTTTTTCAATAGATTTTAAGTCGTTATTTAGTTGGTAGTTTTCTTCTGATGAACTTATTCCTTTGTTAATATATATTATAGGCGTCTCCGTTTGGTTACTGTCTGTTAGAACAACGTAACTTTCTGTATTTTCTTTCGGTGCATGCACCTAGTGTTCCAGAAGAAGTTGATGCTGCCGGTGTGATTTCTTCAGTAGCCTAAAGAATTAAATATCCTTAATTAGTAAATATAGATCATGCAATAGTGTATAGAAAAAGTTTGATAAGCACAATACAGTGAACTTAGTATAGGTTCCAGACCGTGAATGCGAATTATTCAGTAACTGCATACTTAACTTCACAATAAAAACCAAATATAAAAACCATAGCTGATATAAGGTTCAATATTTTTAAGGTTATCAAGAAAGTTGTAGTCAAATTAAGAAGCATCATGGACATTATACATACTGTTTTGTATATTTGTTTAATTGTCCTTCTTTACGACCACATAGAGCAACGTCTCGTTGATGGATCGATGTGATTTGTAAGGAGATAGTTAAGATGTCTAGAGAGTAGTATATGTTTTATCTGGGGAAATTGTATGGAAAAAGCTATAAACATTTTAGAACTTTCCGCAGGAGAACCAACGTAACCGACATAGTTCACAGAATTGCTAAACTGAAGTGGCAGTGGGCAGGGCACATAGCTCGTAGAACAGATGGTCGTTGGAGCAGTAAAGTTCTCGAGTGGCGAGTGGCGACACGCGGTGGAACGAAGACCTGGTGAAGATTTTGGGAAGCCACTGGATGCCGGCAGCGCAGGACCGTTCGTCGTGGAAATCTTTGGGGGAGGCATTTGTCCAGCAGTGGACGTTTTTCGGCTGATATGATGATGATGATAATTATAGAACTTACTGCAATACATTCCTTGGCAAAATTATTTAAACATATAGTTTTCGTCCCTTTGCTATCTTCGCTCTTCTTTCTTTTCTTTGCTTTTGATCCTTCGTCTTCTTCTTCGGTTTCTGACAAATCTGACATAGCCTTCGCTGCTGCTTTTGCTTGGGCTAGAGTTAAATGCTGTCTTTTAACTTCACAGTTCAGAACTTGCCAATCATTCTGCGGTTGCGAATCCTCTTTCTTTTTTAGCCTCTCTCCTTCAAGTAAGGATTGTGGCCATAATAATTTTCCATCACTTTCCCATTGATGTGGGCAAAAAGTGATAAATATATCCCCGTTTTCAAGGGTTTGCACCACTTTAAAGGGCATGTTCTGAAAATATAAGAGTAGCACGTCAAGTAAACGTATAAAATACTTAGTATATATATTTCAGATTAAACTATATCGAGAAAAAAGCAAATAACTGTGAACACCTCTTTTTATTTCACACATCACAGATATAAATTAACTACCTATTACTGTCATTCTTTAAAGACTCAAGCTTCGTTTACTTTTAAATTCTTAACTGTACATAACATTATAAATCGTAAAATAGGTAAGTATATTTAAGATATCCGTACCCCGTGTTTACTTTTATTGTTTATGATTAAAATTACAAAGAGTATGACCCGCTCGCTCTAGAGTTACTAACTGGAGTAAAATAAATGGAGATGACATGCGTGAGTTGAGCAACAACATCAGGTACTGGTTATAGGTACCTACGGTATGCATGACGTGCGGCGCCAAAAAAGGTGGCGGGAAATCCCCATTCAATAGGTAAACAGTGCTGCTATAAGTAGGCACTAAATAAGATTATAATTAAACTTTGTATAAACTGAGTTAAAGAAAGATGTTATTTTATTTTTATTAGCAGTAGTAACATTCATCTGCCGGGAAATGATTATTATTATTACTCATTTATTCCAGGAAATATTCCCATATCAAATAATAATTCAATTAAGTAAAATTTAAAAAACATACACTAAATTAAATGAAATTACACTAATTAACTACAGCTCACACAGACTAAGAAGAAGAACAACTAAGAAGTCCAGTTAGCAGATAAAAGTTAAAAGTTGATCGTGCACTAGCATATTCGTACTGACAGCCTTGACACCACAATTGTTTTATATTTAAAATTTGCTTATGTCAATAATAAAGTGGGAGCGCAATCTTGAATCAGTGAAACGTTCACAAGCATAACATTTATTGAAAAGGTTTTTTTTTTATTTACAGTTGGTAAACTCTTGACAACATCTCACCTGGTGGTAAGTGACCATGTTGCCGAAGATGTAAGCGGGCTTACCAAGATTCCCCAACGCAAACTGGCTATCTTATCTTCATGCCGGAATACACCAATGATATCAACATTGATATTTGGCGGCAAGACTTATATAAGATGGTGGTAGCTAGCCAGGCGGGCTTAGAAAATGCCCTACCACCAACCAAACCGAGTCTTACAATTGACCCCGCCGGGAATCGAACCCGCGACCTCCTGTGTAAAGCCAGTGAACTTTGCCTCTGAGCTACGGAGGCGGTTAAAATGAAATGTGTTAGTTTCCACGGCCAATCTAATTTGTCGAGTTTTATAATTTTTATCTTAAATCAAAAAACAGTCAACGTCTAAATATACCACCATCTCGAAAGGAACTGAAAAGACAATAGAAATTTATTAAAAAAGTATGATAGAGGAAACCTGTTCTGTCATTCACGGCGGTAAGGAGCTGTAATATTGTAATTGAATTCTAACAAAGTTAATTGAAAGATTAGCATTCAGATTTCACGAGGAACCCTAAATATGTTTCAATATGGAGGCGAGTTATCTTGATTAAACCTGCTATAGGTACTAATTTACCTACAATCGTCCTATTATATACTCAATGTTGAGTATTTTCAAAAAATGGCGAATATTCGTAAGAATCATCAAAATATTATTTTACAATAAATGAGATAATTGCTAGTTTTTAAAGGGCGTTGTAAAATTAATCATAAATTGGTACACATTTGCAATAAAAATAATTTCCCGGCGAGTTCATACACTATATTTACAATATCTTACTACGTACAATGTAGAATAGGACTTACAAATAAAATTATATATTATAAAAAGGGAATATACTTACATTTTTAATATTTCACTTTATTCAAACCAACCGTACAACACCGCACCAACTAGCCGAAACAACACAGATTCTCCTTTGGTTTGTACTTATAACTAATAACTAAGTGTAATACTAGAGCATTGTAAACAAGATTGCTTTAGTAAGATACTCATGTCAGATACTAATAAGAGTGTTTGTGCTTAAAAATGTGTAGTCTCAGATCATTATAGAAGTAATTGCGCTTCCTCAAGTGTAATATAGGGCTTTGTGACTTTTTGTTAGACAATTATAAGATAGTTATAAGAAGAGAATGTTCCTATAACTGCACCCAAATCCAGCTTTGTAGAAAACTACAAGTATGTTATAAGTAAAAGAAAGAGTAGTCTTGAAGAATACTTCAAGTACTGATTTTGCTAGTTGGGCCAGGAATCAAACCAGTAATGAGTATTACTCATTGAGTAAAAACGAAATAATAATATTTAGGAATTCTACTCAAAGGAGATTTTATTCTACTTTTTTTAAATGGAGGCCGAGTTGTGTTGGAGATTCGTGAATTTGATGACGCCATTAAATTTGTGTCAAAAAAAGAAACAAACAAATCGATCAGACCGTTTTAGTTCTGAAATAATAAGCACTTTCAGCAAAAAATAATATTTTTCAGAGGACTTTGCCATATTTTTGAAGGGCTCAAAGTACAATATTTTAATGTTCTGTATTCAAATATATGTCAATAAAGAGTTTACAAAGCAACAAACAATACTCGTTGGGCCCATTATCATTATAATCTATATATTTAAAAAAACAGTCGTGTTACCTACGTACACTATTTATGACTCAAGAACGGCGGGACAGATTTCGCTAATTCTTTTTTTATTGATTTTAGGGTAGGGTAGGGTAAGGTAGTGTAGTGTATTGTAGTGTTAGGTGGAACGAAGTTCGCCGAGACAGCTAGTTATTCATATTTTTATTTCGGATAGAGATCCATATTATGTTAGTAACAAGTATCTTAATTGTAATATGAATAATATGGTATATTTTGGTATAATTAAAACTTTAGTTTTTTTTTTGATATGTATATGGGGTTTGATTTATTTCAAGAAGGCCATAACTCGTACACCGTTGATTTCGGGAACCTTCCTATTCGTAGCTTATACTATGACTTTTTTGTTTCAAATGAATATAACTATTAAGGCCTTAAGATGGGTCAAATGACAATATTCAATTCAAATTATTGAAAGACAGGGTAAAGCTATCACTATGGAAAAAAAAGTATACTTAAAGTAATAAAAAAAAGATTTAATTGAATCAATTTTAAAAATATTACCACTATTGATGTAAAAAATATACAGTAGACCCTATTTTTGGCATTAATTGCAAAACTTCTCGAAAACAAATAGTTAATGTCTAATGAAACCAACACACAAAAATCCATGACTAACATTTTTCATTTTAGTTGAATACATTTTTTTTTAAACTTTTTTTAAAGTGAAGAAAAGTAATAAAAACATGTAAAAATTGAGAATTGGGCTTTTGGTTTCAACGTAACAGACGCGTTGAAGCCCGCTTTGATTTGAACTTAAAATGATAGGCTTAGGTTCGATATTTTTTAACACTCAAATCAAAATAGTTTATTTTAAATAGGTGTTTACATACACTTTTTAATAGTCAACTAAACTCACTCTCAACCTGCTCGGATTGAGTCATCTTAAAGCCTTAATCTCATATTATGGCAGTCTTGTAAAAAGCTCTACTCTGCTTGCCCTCTGACTGCATGCCAACCTGCAAATTAAAGTTTAAATTATGGATTCTCGCCCAGGGTTCTAAGTTACTTCAAATGTCATATTATCAGAAAACGTCCACTGCTGGACAAAGGCCTCCCCGAGGATTACCACACCGGCCGGTCTTGCACTGTCCGCATCCGCGACCTTCATCAGGTCGTCGGTCTACCGAGGCCTGTCTATTCTAGTCTTCCAGTGTGCGGTCGCCATTCGAGAACTTTATTGCACCAACATTCATCTGTTCTACGAGCTATGTGCCTCATC
The DNA here is from genome assembly GCA_947284805.1 of Coleophora flavipennella. Taxonomy (NCBI): domain Eukaryota; kingdom Metazoa; phylum Arthropoda; class Insecta; order Lepidoptera; family Coleophoridae; genus Coleophora; species Coleophora flavipennella. Next base: position 7,136,699 of record OX369280.1, on the reverse strand, counting down.
CACTGCACTTAAGTTTAGCGAGTTATGTCGGTTACTTAGGTTCTTCTAAATATCTCCTCATTTGAGATTTGATCACGTAGGGATTCTGAATCGTACACCAAATGTATTACTGAGTTAATCTTTTCCACAATTCAGTGCGCAAACATTAACTTACCACATATGGGCTGTAATGACTTGACGATTTTGGCAACGATATAGCATTGAAGTTTCCTCACGATGTTTTCCTTCACCGTAAGAGCGTCGGATAAACGTACATATGAGATCGAAATTCGAAAACACATTGGTACGTTGCAGGGCTCGAACCACCACTTCCCGGAATGTAGATAGCAGCCCTTGCCGTTGCGCCACCGACGCTCTTTGCACTGTCCGCATCCGCGACCTTCACCAGGTCGTGAGGAAAACATCGCGTGGAAACCTGCACATATCTGCGAAGAAACTCAAAGGTTGTGTGTGAAGTTGACCAACCCGCCCTGGGCCCGTTTGGTCGACTAAGGTCCGATCACCCTAATTCAGGGTAGGCTCGAGCCCTTCGGTGGGGACGTATATATGAGCTGATGTGATGATAACATAAGGTAACCTACTATCTCATTTATGGCCCCTGTCCCGCACTAACCGTTTTCCGCCCTCTCTTCCTAAACTGTTTATATGTTTAATCTTTTTAACCGCCTCCGTGGCGTAATGGTTAGTCCATTCGCTTCACACCAGGAGGTTACGGGTTCGATTCCCGGCGGGGTCAACTTTGTAAGACTCGTTTTGGTCGGTGGTAGGGAATTTTCATAGCCCGCCTGGCTAGCTACCACCATCTTATCTAAGTCTTGCCGCCAATCATCAATTCTAGCATTTATGTGTTCTGGCTTGAAGATAAGATAGCCAGTTTCCCATTTCGTTAGGGAATCTTGGTAAGCCCGCTTTCATCTTCGGCATCATCGACGCTTACCATCAAGTGAGATGATGCCAAGGGCTTACCAATTGTGAAAAAAAAACTCGGGAAAGTTAGGCAATACTCCACACAGGACCAAGTACAGGTTGCTGGAGGTTGCAGGGCTGATGGCGAGCCCCACTGTTAGAAGGTTTTCAAGTCGCCTATGAGGCTTCTGACACGGTCTAACGTCCACCATCTAGTAACGTCCACCATCTAGTAACGTCCACCATCTAGTAACGTCCACCATCTAGTAACGTCCACCATAGCAACCGGGTTCACGTAAAAAGGAAAGGAAATGAAACGACATGAAACGAAATGAAATGAAATGAGATGAAACTAAATGAAACGTAATGAAACGATATGAAATGAAATGAAGTGAAATGTAATGAAATAAATTAATGATTAATTTGCATCAAACATTGTAGTAGAATGTTTAATGTTATAGTGCAATCATGTTTCGCCTGTGCAAGGTATTGGCTTGCCTTGCGAATTGACATTGTCTTGCGAAGCACAGTAACGATCGAGAAAAATGACGCTAATAGTCAAACCCATCCAGGTATTGACCGTGTTTTAGATCAATATATCGTATATTCTGAAGAGGCCCCGGTGAAAGGCACGACCGACTCGCAATCGGGCTGCCATCAAAAATGCAATAAGTGCCCATTTTGTATGCGCTGGGCGAAATTACGCGGAGTTACCGAGCGAAATCCGAGATCGCGTTACAAAGTGGTTACGGAATACATTGCTTGCGATTTATTTCGTAAAAGCTATACCTTTTTTGAAGATTCAAGGTATTTATTCAAAATAGGTGCAAAATTTTATTTCTGATGGTCATAAAATAATCATCAGCATCATAATATCAGCTCATATACGTCCCCACCGAGGGGCTCAAACCTACCCTGAATTAGGGCGATCGGGCCTAAGTCGACCACGCGGGCCCAGTGCGGGTTGGTCGATTTCACACATAACATTCGAGTTTCTTTTCAGGTTTCTTCACGATATTTTCCTTCACCGTTAAAGCAATCGATGAATATAATATGTACGTAGGTTTCGAAAAACTCATTGGTACATTGGCCGTCCGGATTTGAACCCGGCACCTCTGGTTAGGAGGACCGAGTCGTTACCGGTTGAGCCATCGACGCTCATAAAATAATAATAACATAATTTAATTTATGAAAAACAAGAAATAAACAATCATTAGATAATAATGTCAAAATTAAATCCTTGAAATAAACCAGATTATGTCATTAGAACATAAAAATAATATGACACAAAAAGTTATACATAAAAATCATATAAGGCATTGTTACCCGACTCACCAAAAAGGAAGGTAATGTTTTTCGGTTGTATGTATGTCTGTTTGAAGTGCGAGGTGTCGGTAGATTTGTATTTATCCTGTTAGTAATTAATTAAAGCACTCAAAACGGCATCTGACTTTGTCTGGTGACGAAAAAGTAGTTGAAGCACTTAAATCAGCATCAAACTTTGCCTGGTGACGAAAAAGTAATTGAAGCACTCAAACACCATCAAACTTTGCCTGGAGATAAAAAAGGAGTTAGAGCATTAAAAAAAACATCAAACTTTGCCTGGTGACGAAAATATAAATGAAACACTCAAAACAGCACCAAACTTTGCCTGGTGACGAGAAAGTAATTGAAGCACTCCAAACAGCATCAAACTTTGCCTGGTGACGAAAAAGTAATTGAAGCACTCAAACACCATCCAACTTTGCCTGGTGACAAAAAGTAGTTGAGGCACTCAAATCAGCATCAAACTTTGCCTGGTGGCGAGAAAGTAATTGAAGCACTCAAAACAGCATCACACTTTGGCTGGTGACGAAAAAGTCATTGAAGCACTCCAAACACCATCAAGCTTGCCTGGTGACGAAAAAGTAGTAAAAGCACTCAAAACAGCATCAAACTTTGCCTGGTGACGAGAAAGTAATTGAAGCACTCAAAACAGCATCACACTTTGCCTGGTGACGAAAAAGTCATTGAAGCACTCCAAACACCATCAAGCTTGCCTGGTGACGAAAAAGTAGTTAAAGCACTCAAAACACCATCAAACTTTGCCTGGTGAAGACAAAGTAAATAAAGCAATTAAAACAGCATCAAACTTTGCCTAGTGACGATAAAGTAATTGAAGCACTCAAACACCATCAAACTTTGCCTGGTGACGAAAAAGTAGTTGAGGCACTCAAATCAGCATCAAACTTTGCCTAGTGACGAGAAAGTAATTGAAGCACTCAAAACAGCATCACACTTTGTGATGAAAAAGTCATTGAAGCACTCCAAACACCATCAAGCTTGCCTGGTGACGAAAAAGTAGTTAAAGCACTCAAAACACCATCAAGCTTGCCTGGTGACGAGAAAGTAGACAAAGCACTCAAAACAGCATCAAACTTTGCCTGGTGACGAGAAAGTAATTGAAGCACTCAAAACAGCATCACACTTTGCCTGGTGATGAAAAAGTCATTGAAGCACTCCAAACACCATCAAGCTTGCCTGGTGACGAAAAAGTAGTTAAAGCACTCAAAACAGCATCAAACTTTGCCTGGTGACGAGAAAGTAATTGAAGCACTCAAAACAGCATTAAAGTTTGTCTAGTGACAAAAAAGTAATTGAAGCACTCAAAACAGCATTAAAGTTTGTCTAGTGACAAAAAAGTAATTGAAGCACTCAAAACAGCATTAAAGTTTGTCTAGTGACAAAAAAGTAATTGAAGCACTCAAAACATCATCAAATTTTGCCTGGTGAACAAAGTGTAATTGAAGTCTAAAAAGGAGTGTTAGGTATCCTTAGCGCGCTCCATACAAACGAAGTTTGGTTCCTTATTTGAATATAAATCAATCAAATTCAATAAAATTTTGTAAACTTGTTCTAGAACCTAATATATTATGTGTTCGTGATTTGTCTAATTTCAATAAAAACACATTATTTTAAAGAAATAGTAATAAAACCTCAGAAAATTATCTCTACGTTAGTATTAGCGTAAAATATCTCTTCGTCACACCTAACGAACCTTTAATCGCTCGCTCAACTCAGATCCGCCCGGGCATTTCATGATCTGGCTAGTTTAGCTATCAGTCAAACGCTGATTTATTTATTGATCTGGGCAGACCATATTATCATGATGTGAGCAGCGGATATTTCCATTTCATGGATTAAAACCATTTTATGTCTGGGTGATATATCTATATATGTATGTATTTAAACTTATATAAGTATGTATATCAGTCTCTGGTAACCCATAACACAGGAATCCTACTTTGGGACCAGATGACCATGTGTGATTTGTCCCAGAATATTTATTTATTTTTATTTTATTTATGAATTAAAAGTATTTCATGAAATGAAACTATTTAATGATCGCGTCAACCATTTCATGAAATGGGTCATTCTATAATATTGGCGCGACATAATATACTTACAAAAAATCTGACAAACCAAAAATACACTTAAATCAAAGTACATATATAATTTAGTAGCAGCGCAGGACCGGTCGTCGTGGAAATCCTTGGGGGAGGCTTTGTTCAGCAGTGGACGATTTGTGGCTGATATGATGATGATGATGATATAATTTAGTACTAACATACAGTATGGACACTCCCTGCCGCTCTCTAGTTTGCGACCTCACCCTCTCGTCACCCAGGTTGATACAGATTGGTTACAGTTTTGTTGTTGAACGTATAGGATTTCGCCGCGATTTTGTTTGTTCCGTCATTCCTTTTTTGAATTGTCATTTCTGGCCCGTTGGCCGTGTGCTTAAATGTTAGTTTCTAGAAAGTGTTTACGAAACTTTGATTAATTATTATTATTAGGTATCAACATAAGAATCAAACTACATTTTCAGGGAGCGCGTTAGGGACATCTACATAATACTTGTCTTTAAAACGAAATTTCCGACACCCATACAAGAACAGAGACTATTTACTAACGTAAAAGAAGTTTCACTCCGCAAAATCATTTAAATAAATGGCGACTCTTACTATGATATAATAAAGTGAAATTCAGGTTAGCGCAGTGCTAATTACCTACAGTTATATTCACTTACAAGTTGCCTCTCTTTCTATCGCGTAACTCTGATCTCTTCAGACGGCCGCGCGGCCACAGATGAGATAATAGTTATCTCGTCGCGGCGTAGGTACATTTTCATGCCTAAAGTGCGAAGTGCGACAAGTCTTACGTTAGTTATTATTATATCAGCTCATATACGTCCCCACCGAGGGGCTCGAGCCTACCCTGAATCAGGGCGATTAGGCCTTAGTCGACCACGCGGGCCCAGTGCGGGTTGGTCGACTTCACACACAACCTTCGAGTTTCTTCGCAGGCGTGTGCAGGTTTCCTCACGATGTTTTCCTTCACCGTTAAAGCAATCGGTAATTATATGTACGTAAGTTTTTGAAAAACTCATTGGTACATTGGCCGTCCAGATTTGAACCCGGCACCTCTGGTTAGATGGACCGAGTCGTTACCGGTTGAGCCACCGACGCTTCCGTTAGTAAATAGTCTTAATTCTTTGCCCATACTTGTAAAGTAATATTCCTTACTCTTTGCCCATACTTACTGATTCTTTTGCTACTAAGTGTCTTCCACAACCATAAGGCGGAACAGTTACAAACAAAATTCAAAAATTTTCCCGAAGTCTAACCATATTACCGACGATGTAACTCGGCGAAGTAGTTCGCAAACTTTTTATTTGAACCCAAGTGCCGCTGTTTGGAAATAGGTTGGAAACAGTTTATGGGAAAACTATTATACACTTTTGTTATAACACCGCACCGTATCAAAATGTTCTAAAGAATTTGACGGTTTACTGTAAAGGCATTGGGCATTTTTATCAAAAACGCACAAGTGATGAATGAGTTTTGTAAATGTGTTTTTTTTATTTGATGACTTGTGATGGATATTTTCGATATATTCCCCTGTATTCTATACTCAATCCTGAGTAATCCATTTAAATCTCGTATTATAAATAACCTGTAAAATAATGTTTAATCTATACATACATACAATAAAACTGTACCGGGGCCGTGTCTGTACATGAAATATTTTTTGAAAATAATAACCTGTGGTGGACATTACTAACGATATAGAGGCAAAAACCACAACTTTTGGAATTTTTGTCTGTCTGTCTGTATGTTCGCGCATCACGCAAAAAACTACCAGGCTGATTTTGATGAATTTTTGTATGATGGTTCTTTATAGCCCGGGTTAACATAAAGGATACTTTTTATTCCAGAAAATTCAAGAGTTCAAAACCTCCACACGGACGAAGTCGCGGACACAGCTAGTTTATCATAAACGAAGTAGACGTTATTTTTTAATAAAGATCGTTGTTATTGGTACTCATAAAACTCTTCGGCATAACGCACGAAAAGTGTGCTGAATCAATTGTGGGCACGGTAGTGCCTCCCGCCAAGTCGAGTAGACATTTATATGTCGAAGGGGTATGGCGGTGGTTAGGTTATGGATGGCCTCGTGGTTCACGTCCTTAACTAGTTTGGTCGTGGGCGTCATAATAACAATGCAGCTATATCACAGAGGTCCTTCTTCAATGGTCTTGATCATTCGGCAATCGAAATTGTACAGGATGCCTTGGATTACAATGGATGCAAACGCGGTGATCACAGCGATGGCGTGACACGTCCGTTTTGCTCACAGATCACCACTACTTGTGTTCTGCTCGACGCTCCATCAAAAAGTGTTTGCCTCGAGCCTGACGTCCAGCTAATATGGCTTCTCCACAGATCTAATAAATTCTCAACTCAGTGTGGCAGCACAAACAGCCTTCCGTTAATACGTCATCTTTGCTACCACAAACGATCGTCTCACGAGTACAAGCGATCGTCACGCCACCACCGGTTTCACCCAGGTACTAATACCTGACGTTTGATCCAAACAAAGTGTAACTATGTAAACTTATCTCGAGCTGGTATTGGTCGCGTTTTCAATGACGCTCCGACACGGCCATCTTGACGCATCACACGTCCCCGTGTTACCTGAAAGAAAAACAAGACCACCAGAGTATTTGTTTTCTTAACTGGCCCGCTCGGCCAACCTGACATAAAATTCAATAAGCATCAAGAGATTTTTATCACAGTTTACAGAAAAATTTTCACTAAGCTTTCAAAAATAGGCACTTTCAGTAAAACAGTCAAGTCAATGTCAATTGTTAACAATTTATCTCGTTTAATTACTTGAATTTTATCACAATGCTTCGCAATGTATAACGTATCGCAATGTATCTCAATGTACCTTAATGTTTCGCAATGTATCGCAATGTATCACAATGTTTAGCAATGTATCGCAATGTTTGGCAACAAATTAACTGTAGTTCGGTAACCCCCATTCGTTTGATAACCACAACTGTCACCCATCTTGGCAACTCTGGGCCACCTCTATCCGGTGCCCAACCACACTACAGTCACTCTACCTGGCGACTCACAGACACCTCCATCCGGTGCCCGCCCAAACTCACAGTCGCTCTACCTGGCGACTCTCAGACACCCTACGGTGCCCGCCCAACTCAGTCACCCTACCTGGCGACTCTCAGACACCCTACGGTGCCCGCCCAAACTCAGTCACCCTACCTGGTAACTCTTGGACCACCTCCCTTCGGTGTCCAACCACACTATCGCTTCCATGCGGCGATCTCAAACATCACCTCTTTCTGGTGATTGCCAACATCACCTCCCCGGTGATACGCCTGCGAGCCAAACGCACGCCACACACAGTTGTGGCCGCACAGCAACGAGAAAATCAACTCGGTGTTTTACGCCTACGTCTACGAATGGCTGAGACTATTGGCGTTCTGTTGCGAAACATTGTGTCACGGTCAAGTACAAAAGTCCTTACTCTGCACTAGTAGATGGTTGAGGTTCAGTCTCTCCATCATTATTTGTGTCAAATTCAACAATACTGTCACTATCGGGCATTTAACGTTCTCAATAACTCTGACGGTATTTGATACTAAAGTGGTCGGTTACGCTTGTAAATTTGTAACAACACAAAGTTAGGTAACTTGTGAAGCTAAGCTTTAATTTAGAAATCAGCCTGTGGTGCTGCGCCAGAGCAATGTAACACCCCATCTCTTTCCGAGGGTTCCTTATGAAGCAACTAAGGGATCAAAAATTTGAGGATAAGCAACATCGTCCTTCACGCTCATACTGTACCGCCAAACAGCCCGCCAAGCGTAGCGTTTTTTTTTTTTTTTACAATTGGTAAAACCGCTCCAACATGGGGGAGGCCCATGTCTATTATCACATCAGCAGCAAGCTGATTAACAACTCCTGTCATATGATGCGTTACTCTCCGTATTATCACTAGTCTTTTGTCGTGCTTCACTTAGATAAAATTACAGCCTGTGTGTGTAATCAACAAACATGACATTTAGAGGTTAAGCTACTTTACTCGTACCTAGAAGCAACTCCAGGAGGCTGTACTTCGTAACTCTCGGTTGCTGCCAAATGATCATCATGGAAGGACTTGTAACATGAAATCTCATTACTATACTCGAAGGAAGTGAGCATATTTAAAGAATACTTAACTATGAGCACCAACGTTTAAACGTACTAAGATTCACCTGACCGTTGCCACGCAAGTGCTTAGGTTAATCGACTAAAGCGTTTATGAACGCGAGTTGAAACAAGGGGGCATTACGTAGATCGAATGACACGTGGACGTATTCAAACAGACCCTCCGGAATTTAAAAATCAATCATTACAATTTAATAGGGATAGAATGCACCTGATTAACCACTAGCTATGCTTGACGTGGTGAAATAGTGACCACATATGAAGTCAATCGATGTGATTAACTATCTGAGGAAGCGATTACCGTTTAGACAGGTTGTCATTTCGTTCACGGTTATTGTCTACGACAACACCAGGTGGCGCGGAAAGAGGCGAGTGCGGGGAGAGCGACATCGTCGTCGCACCGAGAGCCCGCCAAGACATCATTAGCGATCTACCTGCGATCCGCTAAACTCATACAACGCGAGTGTGACGAGAAACTATTTGTACTATTTAACTATCGAAATACATTATAAAACCCAATCTTTAAGCATTTTTAAATGTTAGCTTTAAGAGCTCTAACATTTTGGCGACCGTGACAGGACACGAACAAGCATCAAAAACGGTCAAACAAAGCGGACTTTGAACCCTGGACAACGGCGAGCGACCAGTACAATTCAAATTGTGAGGCGTGCCAAAGGACAAACCAGCAGCTGCTCAGCGCCGAAGGACAAACTCAGGGGAGTGCCTTTCCATATTTTCCTTATCTCCCAATCCATATCATCGTAAAAGTGTTTTAAATTCCATAGTTAAGTTTGCCTTTTCTTTTAAATCTTTACTTAGTGTAATTTGTATAAACTTGTTTCCCCTTACGCATACGTTTTGTGAACTAAAAACATATTCTCAAGACCTGCGCAAAGGGCACAGCATTACACGATTATCGTAGCCACTATCCAGGGATCAGTCGGTACATTTAGTTAGTTTTTTGATAAGTAGGTACCTACTAAAAAAGGACCTACATAAATTACATAAATTCATTATATTTTTTAAGTAATTCCTTAAGCGTAATCCTTTACATTAGTTTCCCATAATCGTCACACTCGTTAAGGCCAAGTGCTTCTTAAAATTGAGCACGGCTTTGTTTTATAAAACATATACGTAACATTTTGTGTTTTCCTTAAATAAAACACAACCAGTGTGCTTCTTAAAATTGAGCACCTAATCATTAGTTATTCGTTAAGGCCAAGTGCTTCTTAAAATTGAGCACGGCTTTGTTTTATAAAACATATACGTAACATTTTGTGTTTTCCTTAAATAAAACACAACTAGTGTGCTTCTTAAAATTGAGCACCTAATCATTAGTTATTCGTTAAGGCCAAGTGCTTCTTAAAATTGAGCACGGCTTTGTTTTATAAAACATATACGTAACATTTTGTGTTTTCCTTAAATAAAACACAACCAGTGTGCTTCTTAAAATTGAGCACCTAATCATTAGTTACTCGTTAAGGCCAAGTGCTTCTTAAAATTGAGCACGGCCTTGTTTTATAAAACAAATACGTAACATTTTGTGTTTTCCTTAAATAAAACACAACCAGTGTGCTTCTTAAAATTGAGCACCTAATCATTATTTACTCGTTAAGGCCAAGTGCTTCCTAAAATTGAGCACGACCCTTGTTTTATAAAAAATATATCTAACATTAGTGGGCTTCTTTAAATTGAGCACCACCTGTTAAATTCGTTATCTTGTTTTCCTTATAAATATCATCGCCTTAACAGCGTAAACGTAAAAACCTAAGGCATTGTTATTTCTTTGTGCTTTCCTTAAATAAAACACATTTCTCGTAATTTTTATACTAAGAATAAACTCATATCATTAAAACGTCCTGTAGATAACATATTTTTGAGTTTCTATAATTGAACTCGCATAATTCCGTTGCAATTCGTAACGGTAACACTCGTCATATTTTCAAACGCCACGCCCTACACATTCCAGACGCAGCGATCAGCCGTCGTCACTAGCTTCGATTGTCGCCGGCGTCGAACCGGTTTGCAACGAGCGCCAGCCCGCGCTCCGTCATTGCGCCGATTCCGACCGACAGCCGTTGAATATTGCAGTCTTCCTACCTTCATAATTGGTTTGATGCACATGTTTTTGTTTTGCTTGATTTGTTGATTTGCCTTTACATACCTACTTACCTTATCATCGTTATTCAAGTAAACAACCACCTTGTTAGTTAACAATGGCTGAGGACAGTAAACAGTTTAAAGAATTAGTAAAGAAACGCAGTTCTATTAAGGGTCAATTAACGAACTTCAAAAATTACTTTTCGTTGTTGAAGCTTATAAATACTGAGAAAATCACAGATTCACAAATAAAGGAATTGAGTCTGCGAGTCGGAAGACTTGAAACGCTGTTCCTAGACTATGAGAAGCATCAAACTGAAATTGAGTTATTGTGCTCAGCTCTCGACGATCAACTCGCAGAGCGAGAATTAATGGAAGGTCAGTTTTATCAAAATATATCAGAAGCTAAATCTTTAATTGAATTGCATTCCTCCGATCAAGCAGCGACAAGACGCGAAAGCGTAGGTACCGAATGCACGCATTGTACTAGTAATTCAAATAATTTTAATGTAAAATTACCTATCATCAAGCTTCCTTGTTTTGACGGGAATTATTTTGCGTGGCTGGAATATCGTGATACTTTCGAATCCCTCATTCATAACAACGAATCAGTGCCTGACATAAATAAATTTCACTACCTACGATCATCTTTAGAAGGGAGTGCTACCCAAGTTATAAAATCCATTGAGTTCACTTCAGAGAACTACAAAGTAGCGTGGGATTTGTTATGTCAGCGGTACAATAATAAAAAAATCTTGATTAATAACCACTTAAAGGCGTTATTTAATATAGAAACATTAACAAAAGAAACACATAGGTCGATCCGTTATCTGATTGACTTAGTTACAAAAAACTTAAGAGCTCTGACTACATTAGGTCAACCAGTAGATAGTTGGGATACTCTTATAATTTATATGGTCTCCTCAAAATTAGATACAGTTACCAGGAGTAAATGGGAGGAACATAGAAATAGTTTATCTGATTTGCCACTCCTGAGTGAATTCATTGAGTTTCTACGTAGTAGAGCCGATGTTTTGGAGATCATCCAAGCACAGGTGAACAGAAGTGATAAAATGGAGCATAAAGGTACACTTCAAAGAGAAAACAAAAATATTCCGAAAAATTCATATGGATATAAATATAATAATAATAAAATTACCCAAAGTTTTGTCACCTCTGCCTCATCAAGCTCAGTTAGGTCAATACCTTGTCCCCTCTGTAGTCGGTCTCATAGAATTATTGATTGTGATTCGTTCAAAGCGTTATCTACCGAAAATAAAATGAGTGAAGTCTTAAAATTAAATCTTTGCTCAAACTGCTTAAGAAAAGGACATGAAGCGCGAAACTGCCGCTTAGGTCCCTGTAGATTGTGTAACAAAAAACATAATACATTATTGCATAAAGAGAATAATGAAACAACCCCTAGTGTAATTTCTTCATTACCTGTGTCGATGTCTGTACGCTCCACAGGACAAGTACTCCTTGGTACCGCTTTAGTGAAGGTAACCAACCCTGAAAATAAAAATACCTACTTAGCTCGTGCGCTGCTCGATGCCGGTAGCCAGTCTTCCTTTATGACTGAAGATCTGAAACGTAAAATTGGGATTGTTAATCGTCATTCCGATTCTTTAATAATATCGGGCATTAACAACGTACAAGTCCCCGTTTCAGATAGATGTGACGTAAATATTCAGTCCACAAAAAATTCATTTAACACAAACCTTAAGTGTCTAATTGTGCCCAAAATCACAAGTCAATTGCCTAATGTCTTAGTGGATGTTACGCAACTCAATTTGCCCAAAAACATTGAGCTTGCAGATCCTCACTTCCATCATCCTTCAGAAATAGACTTACTGTTGGGTGCTGAAATATTCTTTGATATTCTATGTCCTGAAAAAATACCTCTGGGTCCTGAGATGCCTATACTTCAGGACACTCAGTTGGGCTGGATTGTAGCTGGTCCTTTAAGCGTAAACCTTAACAAATCTCCTAACAAAATTCATTGTAATTTTACAAAAGAAATAAACGAAAATTTAACAAAATTTTGGAGTCTTGAGGAACTGCCAACTTCAAAAATTACAATGACAGCTGACGATGAATTTTGTGAGGAACATTTCCTGAAAAACACAAAGCGCTTGCCCAGCGGTAGGTTTTCAGTATTGATGCCAATTAGAGATCCACCTGAAACATTACTTGGTGACTCATATAGAATGGCTGCCAAAAGGTTCTATAACCTAGAGAAAAAACTTGATAAAAATCCTGAAGTAAAACGTAAATATTGCGATTTCATAAATGAATATAAGAATTTAGGGCACATGTCAAAAATAGAAAAACCAAGCTTAGACTGGGACAAACCTGTCCCCAAAGACATAAAGAGAACTTGGCTTAAACAAGTATCTAATCTTGACGCTTTACTTTCAGTATCTGTGCCTCGGCACGTACTGTATTCATCTGCTGCCGCCTGCGAGCTCCACTACTTCGTGGACGCTTCACAGGAGGCCTACGCCGCATGCGTGTACCTGCGCACTGTCGATCAATTGGATCACGTGAATATAAAACTTTTATGTGCTAAAACTCGAGTTGCACCTCTGAAGCCTACAACAATCCCTCACCTTGAATTGTGCGCGGCTTTATTGGGCGCACGCCTCGTTACAAAGGTGACTGAAGCCCTCCGCTGCACCTTAAATCGTAGATTCTATTGGTCAGATTCAACCATAACGTTAGGATGGATAAAAACACAGCCTAAACTACTCAAGGCGTTTGTTTGCAACCGAGTTAACGAAATTCACGAACTAACAGACAGACATTCATGGAGACATGTTCCCACAAACTTAAATCCAGCTGACTTAGCCTCGAGAGGTGTAGAGCCGAATCACCTTCTCGATTCGTCTTTGTGGTGGGAAGGCCCTCATTTCTTAAAAAACAATGAGTCTCAATGGCCCCATACTCCCAACATAGAGACAAAATTACCTGAAATAAAAGTCCTGAAAACAATAAATATAACTCATGAACCAGTACCTAATGGATTAATTCAATTTGAAAACTATTCAAGTTCATTAAAATTAAAAAGAGTGTTTGCCTATGTATGTAGATTCATTAATAATTGCAAAAATAAATCAAAAGAAAGTAAATATGTTGGTCCCTTAAAAAAAGATGAACTTGAAAAAGCCCTAACTTGCCTAATAATAATAGCCCAATCAGAATCGTTCAAAAAGGAACTTACTGAACGAACCTAATAAAAAAGAATAAAATAATTACCTCACCAAGTCTATTACAGTTATCCCCATACCTCGACAGTAGTTCTGTGCTGAGAGTCGGTGGTCGGCTCAACAATACAGATTTTGACTTCGAAAAGAAGCATCCTGTATTGCTAGACGGAAAACATCACTTCACCAAGCTCTTAATGCGAGCCGAACACCTAAGGCTGTTACACGCCGGCCCTCAGCTGCTCCTAGCAAGCTTTAGAGATCAGTTTTGGCCTCTGGGGGGAAGAACGTTGGCACGTAAAATAATTCGTCAATGTATCATTTGTACACGTTTCAGAGGCAAAACTATGGAGCCTTTGATGGGCCATCTACCGACTAATAGAGTAACTAAAAATTATCCTTTCCAAATCTGTGGAACAGACTTTGCAGGACCATTCCTGATTTCAAGCAAAACAGGTCGCGGCAATCGTATATCAAAATGTTACCTTTGTTTATTCATATGTTTTTGTACAAAAGCAATTCATTTAGAGATTGTTAGCGATTTAAGTACTAACGCTTTCATTCTCTGTCTACGCAGATTCATTTCACGTAGAGGTAAACCTAGCGACATCTATTGCGACAACGGTACTAATTTTGTAGGGGCAAACAACGAATTAGGTAGAGCATTGAAGTTGAGCATCAATTCAATTTACAAATTCACAGCAGAAGAAGGCATTAATTTTCATTTCAACCCCCCTTATTCCCCCACTTTCGGCGGTTTATGGGAAGCTGGCGTAAAGAGTGCCAAATTTCACCTCAAACGCATTATAGGAAACGCAAGCTTAACTTACCAGGAACTAGGGACACTTTTTTCGGAGTCGGAATCGGCCCTTAACTCTCGTCCCTTGGTTTCCTTGTCATCAGACCCTAATGACCTCTCTCCCTTGACCCCAGGGCACTTCCTCATCGGCCGGCCACTCACCTCGCTGCCGTCCCCACCTACTACAATAGCAAAATCATTAAAAACAAGATATCACTTAATCAACGCTATGAGAGAGAACTTTTGGAAGAGATGGCAAAACGAATACATAACAGAACTCCAAAGGAGACAAAAATGGCAATTTCCGTTCCCAAATCTCAAAGAAGGGACAATGGTGGTGTTTAAAGAAGATAACCTACCACCACTTAAGTGGAAACTCGCTAGACTATCAAAAATGTACCAAGGAAAGGATGGCATCTGCCGAGTAGCTGACTTCACGACGTTCAGAGGTACTGAAAGGAGAGCCTTAAATAAGGTATGTCCACTGCCCTTGGAAGATACACCGACGGAGCGGAGGTCAACGTCTGCATCAGTTACAAGCCATCAGTCCAGCCCGGGCCCCCAGTATGTCTACGACAACACCAGGTGGCGCGGAAAGAGGCGAGTGCGGGGAGAGCGACATCGTCGTCGCACCGAGAGCCCGCCAAGACATCATTAGCGATCTACCTGCGATCCGCTAAACTCATACAACGCGAGTGTGACGAGAAACTATTTGTACTATTTAACTATCGAAATACATTATAAAACCCAATCTTTAAGCATTTTTAAATGTTAGCTTTAAGAGCTCTAACAGTTATCAACACACTTGCGTTCTATGCCATTCTTTTTCTTTGCCAGCATGATAAGGCCGTCAAAAAAGGGAAAGCTTCGAAGCGTATAACATTCGCAGTCTCCAGCCCATGATTCTTGTATCATCATCACATCAGCCGCAAGACGTCCACCACTGCACTCCGCATACTACCCCGTTATTATTCTCTTTTTTTTACAATTGGTAAACAAACTATTTTATTGGGGTCCCCGAAACTCATATACCTACATAGGGTCTATACGATAGCGGAGCATTAAGGATGCCCTCGACAAATTCATCACGAAAGCTATTAAAAATAGGCAAAAACTTTGGCCTATGCTCAATGACAATATCAGTCCCAATACTACGAAAGCTAATAAGGGTTTTTCACTCCATGTAAATATGTCAGTCTCAATATTATAAAAGCTTAAAGGGGTTTCAATACTTTCTATCCTGGTTTAGGTTTGTATAACCGAAACTCTAGTTTTTAAATCTACCGTTGAATCATGACGTTGTGTCACAAGGAATGATCCGAAAGCACGTGAAAGAGTACTTTGAAGGACTACAAGGCATTATTTTGGCTGCTTATGTAATGCAATCACCACTAGAAGGATAAGGGACTACTCTATTGGCATCCTTTCCGACAGTCGAGCTGTTTTGTTTTGACACTCTTAAGTATACCGTCAATCCTAGATTTAAAATATCTGAACAGATCATAATATCGTTCGGCACGTAAGTACTCGTCTGGCAAAACAAGAAATGACAATTCTGAACAATGCCCGTCAATATTACCCTCACTCGATATTTGTTCTGTACAGTAAACGTTGCCTACAAAAGTCGATCATGCGTTAGTATTTGAACACACTCCCGAAAGTCTATACACGAAACTTACTTTAACGAGTGAACACTCGGTACCACCACAGATTAGGTAATAGTACTACGTTTGTACTAGTACCACTATCAAAACAAACGGGGTACGACTCACCGGATTTTCGTAGCTCCGCGTATACCACGAACTTCACAGACGCCGCTCTAGGGCATCTCTGCCGCTGCTAGCGCAGCCCACGCTGTCACCTCATTCCAATGGTCGTTCCGTAAGGGAGATGTCGACAGTAGAGCACCGTGCACGTGGATTAGCTGCAGGTATATTCCGGTTGAATGTAGGCAATATGATTGCAGTAGATGTAGTCGATGGTGCTTGCATAGCCTCAATCAATCGCAGCATGTTCTGGTTCTGTAGCACGTAGAATTGTTGCCAATGGTTTTTATTTCGCTGCTCCATTATCATTTTTCACATTTTCCCGTCGTCCACTAGTTGCGAGCGCTGGGAACAATCCAACTTCTGATGTCGAAGGGGTATGGCGGTGGTTAGGTTATGGATGGCCTCGTGGTTCACGTCCTTAACTAGTTTGGTCATGGGCGTCGTAATAACAATGCAGCTATATCACAGAGGTCCTTCTTCAATAGTCTTGATCATTCGGCAATCGAAATTGTACAGGATGCCTTGGATTACAATGGATGCAAACGCGGTGATCACAGCGATGGCGTGACACGTCCGTTTTGCTCACAGATCACCACTACTTGTGTTCTGCTCGACGCTCCATCAAAAAGTGTTTGCCTCGAGACTGACGTCCAGCTAATATGGCTTCTCCACAGATCTAATAAATTCTCAACTCAGTGTGGCAGCACAAACAGCCTTCCGTTAATACGTCATCTTTGCTACCACAAACGATCGTCTCACGAGTACAAGCGATCGTCACGCCACCACTGGTTTCACCCAGGTACTAATACCTGACGTTTGATCCAAACAGAGTGTAACTATGTAAACTTATCTCGAGCTGGTATTGGTCGCGTTTTCAATGACGCTCCGACATATATATTATCTGTGTTGGTGGCTGAAGAAAATGACTGAATTTTATATTGCATTGTTTACGTAATGTTACAGCTTATATTCCAAATTACAAGTTTCTAATTTTAACGGTTTTTAAAATATCGCTTATCGAAGTTTCGATATGTCATTACTCACAAATTGACTCACCGATAATCATAAAGATAGACCACTTCCAGTTGACTTCCAAACATACATCCATACATTCTTACAAACTTTCGCGTTTATAATATTAGTAGGGTATAGTAGGATTCAGTATGTTTAAAAGAGAAGTACGGTATGCAAATTGCTGAATATTGATTTAAAAAAACCAGTAAAGTGCGAGTCAAAACCGCACTCAAAGGGTTCCGTACCATCATATTAGATGGCGCTAGTTTCTTCACATTAAAAAAACACGTTTTTTGTATGGAGACTTTCTTTTTTTCTCATTTTTAGTATTTGTTGTTAAAGCGGCAACAGAAATACATCATCTGTGAAAATTTCAACTGTCTAGCTATCACGGTTCATGAAATATAGCCTGGTGACGCTGAACTACCAGGTTTATGATATAGCGTCCCCACTTACCGACCCTTATTCGCCACTATTCCTGCAAACACCAAAAGGCGAAGGCAAGGTGACAGACGGACAAACATACAGACAGACAGGCCGACCGACACCAGAGTTTTAGTAATAGGGTTTTATCCTTTGGATACGGAACCCTAAAAAGCTCAGCCAGACTTGGCTCCACTTCATATCTCATATATCAAATCATATATAAAAACGTTTTTGATGGAATTTACCATTTAGCTAGAAAGTATTGTCCTCAAAATATTTATCGGCGCAGAAATATGAGTCGCAATCGAAAAAGGAACCGGAAACGGTCCGTTGTTTATTTATGAGCACTTCCGGGGCGCGAGAGGGTTAAATACAGGATAATCCATCTTTTGTATTGCACGACCATGAGAATAATTTCGAACATTAACAAAAAAGCCCCGAGGGAAAGACAAATCCTGTAAAATATGTTACGTATGCAATCCGTCTATTTGGTCACTGGTATGCTTTATTTATTACTAGCTTTTGCCCGCGGCTTTGCCCATGTGGACTTCGTTTTTATGACTGTCTTCGAGGGTGAGTGGTGCGCGAGCAGCAAGCGGCTCGCGAGCGTGGACATGAGTTTTATCCAAATCGCTCAGGAACTAATCGGGCTATTCTGATTAGCAGTGACATCACTTCCCACCCTCTCGACCAATTCTATACAAAAATCACTTCAATCAGTCGCTCCGTTTTAATGACGCTGACGTGCGCGAGCGTGGAAATGAGTTTTCCCCAGATCCCTCGGGAACTATATCGGGATATACTAATCAGTAAATTATGTCATATCCCACCCCCTCAACCATATCTGTGCAAAAAATCACAGCAAGCATTGGCCTGTTTTAGTATTTTTTCAGTTCGCTCAGGAACTGCATCGGACTATGCTATTTTTACGAGATAATGACTATGTCCTTCCCAGTGACACAGGCTACCTGTATGCCAAATTTCATCAAGATTGGTTAAGGTGTTAAAGCGTGAAAAGGTAACAAACTAACAAACACATTTTCACATTTATAATATTATTAAGGATTTACACTTTATCTGCATAATATTATATGCCATATATAAAGTTTTACTTTGTACTTTTGGAACCTAACTTTCTATTAGGCTATTTTTTTATTTTATTTTTCTTGTTTATATTTTTTAGCCAAGTGGTACCTAAAAATCTGTCTTTGTCTTTTTCATTACGTGTAAAGAGGAAAGAAAATAACTACACTTTTGCACTTTTTCGATGTTTTCCTTTTTATTTTCATCATATATTTTTTTTTTTATTAAATATTTTAGTGCGTTTGACTGCAACTCACCTGATGGTAAGTGATGATGCAGTCGAAGATGGTACACGCAAACTCAAATAATGTTTATTCACTCTTGCCTTGAAGATCCCCAAATTATAGGAATCGGGAAACACTGACGCAGGCAAGGAGTTCCACTCCTGCGCTGTACGCATAATAAATGAAGAAGCGTAACGATTCGTGCGAAAAGGTGGAACATCAACAACAAAGGGGTGCAACCGCTCCCTGCGTCTCGTTGACCGACGGTGGAATGGAGCCAGGGGAATGAATATTTATTCATAAATAAAAATCCATTCGATGTTTTCCCTTCAGTTACCTATGAACTTTATTTTAGTTAATAAATCATATTATCAAAATACTTATTTTAAGATTAAAACCGAAAATAGACGATAAAATGGCTCAAAAAGAGGTAACTTTGCGAAATTAGTCTATCGAGCCAACTTTATTAAATCGTGTTTCTATTCTATATAATCCCTCGTAACTATTCTCAATAATACCAATATGTTTTCCTTGGTTTTAAATTTTCTGTTAACTACTTTAAAAATGAATTCTAAAAACCTGTTTAAGTGGATTTTTAGGTACCACTGGGCCTTGAATTGAGTACTTGAAATGGAGGCCTATGTCCAGCAGTGAACGTCCTTCGGCTGACATGATATGATGAAGTATATTAAATATATATCGGTGGAAATTCGTAATAAGCATTGTTTAACCTTTTTCGCTGGATGAGGTGCAGAAGGACCTGAGCGCCCTCCAGAGTCCCGATTGGCGTGAGGAGGTGCAGAATAGGGACGAGTGGCGACTTTTGGTGTCGGAGGCTAAGATCCTTTTCTTTTTTTTATTCACAATTGGTAAGCCCTTGGCTAGTAACTAATTAGTAAACTGTGCCTTGGCATCATCTCACCTGATGGTAAGTGACGATGATGCCGAAGATGGAAGCGGGCTTACCAGATTCTCCAATGCAATGGAGAGCTGACTATCTTATCTTCAAGCCGGAACACATGAATGCTGATAACACTGATGTTTTGGCGGCAAGACTTAAATAAGATGGTGGTAGCTAGCCAGGCGGGCTTAGAAAATGCCCTACCACCAACCAATCCGAGCCTTACAAGTTGACCCCACCGGGAATCGAACCTGCGACCTCCTAGTGTGAAGCGAATGGACTAACTATTACGCCACGGAGGCGGTTACTTTCTTTTTAGAGTCGCTGAGCCAGTGAAAGTAAGTAGGTACCTATTTTATGTTATCTACGGAAATTATTTGTCTGTGAATATTCCAAAAACAGAATAAATAGGTAATAAAATAAAATAAACGAGAATCAATTTACCTTTTTTTGAATAGTCCTAAGAGTGTTTCCTTGCTCTTTTACTGCGCGGAAGTGGTCCCGATCTAGAGCTAACCTGAATTGATGCCGATGGCGCGTTTCCATTGACTCAGCTTACTTATTAGTCATTTAAATATATTTTTTTAATAAGTGTCATTTTCGGAGCAAAATTAGGAATTAAAAAAAAAAGTTTTGCAAACTTTACTATGTCATATATCAAATGAAAGGGTTCGTTATGAGGTTCTCAAATATATTTTTGTTATTGTTGTAAAATCAATCATTTTGATTTTATTCATGGAAGAAGATGAAAATTGACCATTCCCCCCCTGATCTCCGATCTCCGAAAACCTATAAGAATTCTATCAATTGAAAATAAAGTTCTAAACTCAATATAATACGTTCACTTACGGAAAATTGACCACTAAAATACCACTAGATAGCGCCACTAGTATTTTTCTGTTGCTCATGTCTTTTGTTTGTCATGTGAATAGGTATCATTGTCGTAGTTGTGTGGAGAGTTGTGGTGGTACGTAACCCTTATACCAAGAGGCCAACTCGCACTTGGCCTGGTTTTTTATTTTTTCTGTATATTTTTTTAAAGTTAATCTCTGTTTAGTATACTTGAAATGGAGGTCTATCTCCAGCAGTGGACGTCCTTCGGCTGATATGATATGATGAAGTACTTTAAATATTATATATCGATGGAAATTCGTAATTAGCATTGTTGTAACCTATTTGTTAATTAAGTACGGAATTTATTTAACTGTGAACATTCCAACAACAGAATACATAATGAAATAAAATAAACGAGAATCAATCTACCTGTTTTTGAATAGTCCTAAGAGTGTTTCCTTGCTCTTTTACTGCGCGGAAGTGGTCCCGATCTAGATCTTACATGAATTGGTGCTGATGGCGCGTTTCCATTGACTCAGCTTACCTTATATATGTGGCAGGCAAATTGTATGATTAGTCATTTTACATACGGTCAGGCATATTGTATTATTCATCCGTATTCGAGTGGTCGTTGATGGCTGTTCCTCAGACCTATTGGCGATTGATGCCGGGGTACCTCAGGGATCTGTTCTTTCCGCAACACTATTTCTGCTTCACATAAACGATCTGCTGAAACCCGGTATGGGTTGGTTATGGTTTTGCAGACGATAGCACGGTTGTAGAAAGATACCTGTCCAGTGCACGAGCTAACAGCGCTGATACGCTGTTTCTGAGAGAGGCCATGATAGAGCGCATTAACCTATCACTTCAGGCAGTGTCTGAATGGGGTGATTCCAACCTCGTAAGGTTTAATGCCTCTAAAACACAGGCGTGTCTTTTTTCCGCCAAAAGGAGTCCATTCACCTTGACTCCAACTCTCCGGAATGAACCGATTCAGATATCTGACCACCTTGAACTCCTCGGCGTGGATTTAACACCCAATCTTAACTTCGGTCGTTACATTGAGTCCAAGGCAAAAGTTGCTGCAATGAAGCTGGGCATTCTCTCTAAGGTGAGACGGTACTTCACACCTGGACAGCTGCTTACCTTGTATCAAGCACAGGTCCGCTCATGTATGGAGTACTGTTCACACTTATGGGATGGATCAGCCCGCTATCAGCTGGATACCTTGGACGCCATCGACCGACGCGCACGGAGACTCATTGGCGACGATGAGCTAGTCAATGACAAGCTCCAAAGCCTTGAGCATCGCCGCAAAGTCACCTGTCTATCGGTATTCTATCGAATTCATTTCGGAGAGTGCGCGCAAGAATTTCACGACCTCATTCCCCCTGCTCCATTCCACCGTCGGTCAACGAGACGCAGGGAGGGGTTGCACCCCTTTGTTGTTGATGTTCCACCTTTTCGCACGAATCGTTACGCTTCTTCATTTATTATGCGTACAGCGCAGGAGTGGAACTCCTTGCCTGCGTCAGTGTTTCCCGATTCCTATAATTTGGGGATCTTCAAGGCAAGAGTGAATAGGCATTATTTGAGTTTGCGTGTACCATCCTCGACTGCATCATCACTTACCATCAGGTGAGTTGCAGTCAAACGCACTCAAATTTTTAATAAAAAAAAATAAAAAAATGTAAACGGTCAGGCATAATGTAAAATGCTGTACGCAGATTTTAAAATGGCGAGCCAGGCAAATTGTTATAATTCGTCCGTATGTAAACGGTCATGCAAAATGTAAACGTTGTACGCAGATTCAGGCAATTTTTAATAATGCGTCGTAAACGGTCAATGCCGAGTCAGGCAAATTATCAAAATGCCGTACGGTAGATTGTTAATGAGCTCACGAAGCGAGCAGAACAACATTCGTATGCAGATTTCAGATAAAATTATCTGATTTTTTTTCATGCCCTAATGATAAGTATCATTCGTTAAAACGGGTGGCCAATTTCGAGGTATACAACTTTTTTGTCGACATTTTGTTTCGGCGCTAAAGTCATTTTAAAACTATTTGGCAAATTCGTCACGGAGAATTTTTTAGTTGAACAACGTTTTTTAATTGTCAAAACCATATACTTTAATCAATCTTCTGTGGCGAAAACGTTAAGAAAATTGCGCCCTACATTCGAGAGAAACAACTTATCTTCGCGAAATACAATTACTCGTTTAGTGAAAACATTTGTTATCTTAAACTACTAATGATCGCGAGAAACAATCCAGTCGATTGATCTCAAGAAATGGTGACATCGATTGACCCCCAAGATCATCGAATTTAACAGCACCTGACTATTTTTTGTGAGGCTATCTAAAGGGACGTGTCTGTGCTAACAGGCTGATAAATTGAAAGACTTAAAACAAAGTTTTTGAGACGCTGTTAGAGGGATACCGCTGAAAGTGTGCGACAATAAGATGGCAAACGTGATGAAAAGAGCTCGCGTTTATTATACAGCGAGAGGTGGACATTTGATAGATGTTATATTCCATAATCATAATCATAATCATTTTATTGGTAAAAAATATTTATTCTTTGTATACTTATATTAATTATTTTACAATATTTATAATATTTTACATGTAATATATATGTAAAAATTATAAATATTTTAAATATAATTGTCAGGCCTAAATAAAGCATTTGTGAAAAAATATCTGTATTTTTTTATTTGATGTAAAAAACTATTTTAATTTAAAGTTGTATTTATTTGTATATCAATGTTCACAAGCGTCTCGCGAGCGTCAACACTAGTTTTCTCCATATCCCTTAGTAATTAAATCGGGCTATTCTGATAAGCAGTCTATGTAACTTCACACCAACCAATTATAAAAAAAAACGGGTGGGGCTGTGTCGGGGCACACGGCCGTTGGTTTTAACGTGAATACGTCTCGAAACGGGTAATATTATGTAGTTTCTATATAAAATATTATTATTATTAATATTATTATTTGCGTAATTTCAGCGCAGGACCGGTCGTCGTGGAAATCCTTGGGGGAGGCCTTTGTTCAGCAGTGGACGATTTGTGGCTGATATGATGATGATGATGATGATGCGTAATTTCAACCGTCCCAGCTGCAGATGTACTGGCACCGTCGTTGATCCGCTCGGCCGCATTCATTACTTTACGATGCGGCACTGCTTGACTCGATCATATGGTGTTTTATTGGTACCATTCGATTTCTGTTGAGATGCTCTTTCCAACCGTATACGATCTCTGTATTTCGATTTGGCTTTTCGACGCGTATAGGCCGACATTATATATTTTTTGATATTATTTTTTTATTTAAACACCTTATTATAATCACAGTTACAATTCTACACTAATGTTTTATATATAATCGATAGATTTTGACGAGAGCTGACGATTTAAACTTGAATGAACGTCGTAGCTTCACCGAGTCGAAAGTTATACTAAATGGAAATCTCGATACGCAGCAAAATGACCTTTAAAATGGCGGGGCTGCCCCCTCCCCCGCGCGCGATGTTTTACAGTCCTTACTTAGCGTAATAAATTCTTTGATTCTTTAGCTATCAAGTGGTGTAAACGAAATTTGGATGGAGATGATAGATATGTAGCTACAACATCCCCCGATTTTGTTATCATTCGTTTTTTTGGATTGCATCCCTATGGAGGTAATTTTAAAGACGTATTCACGTCAAAAAATACTTCAATCCGTTGCTTCGTTGCGACGCCGACGTGCGCAAGCGTGGAAATGAGTTTACCCCAGATACCTCGGGAACTATGTCAGGACATGTTAATTAGTAAATTACGAAAATACCCACCTCCTCAACTATTTCTGTGCAAAAAATCACAACAATCCATTGTTCTGTTGTGATGTTGAAGAATTTACCCAAAAAAAGATACTTACTTAAAAGTAATATACTTAGTTTCTGTAGGAACTGCATCGGGCTATGCTATTTTCACGGAATAAAAAAATGGCTTATGTCTTTTCCAGTGGCACAGGCTACCTGCATACCATATTTAATCAAGATTAGTCGAGATGTTGAAGCGTAAAAAGGTAACAAACAAACACATTTACACATTTATAATATTATAGTAAGGATGACCATCAGAATTTTTAATTTTTCCTTTTATTTTGTTGATGTTTTCATTCAATGAAACTTTTTGAAATTTTGATTTCTGATTTAAGACATTTGGTATGGTAACCTGAAAGTTGTCATGATATTTTGTGATTATGCAGCATTATGTTAGCTATGTTTTGTAAATTTCAACTTTTCTGCAATTTTATCACAAGCAAAACAAGAGGTGACGTAATCGCGTCATCACGCGATTACCTCACTTGTTTACGCCACAGTATAAATAGACAGACTGCGCAGGCAGACGGGCGATTCGCTCACCGTCTGCCGTCCAGGTAGGACGTGTGCGCACAGTACCCCCGCTTTCGGCACCCCGCCGACAACTATCTCGTTCGCACTGTTATCGATCGTCGCTAGCGTCGGTCGGTAAGGGTCTCGCGTGTGTGTGTGTGTGTTTGTCGCCCGCGCTCTCGCGGGCGGCTTTCCTGCCGCCGGTTTGAGTAAGACTCTTTTATTTTCACTATTGTTTTTATTCCTTTTCTTGTATACTGTGTCATTTTGTGTCCCTGTGTTCTGTTTGTCCGTGTCTCGCTCGGTCGGGGTTATCCCCGTACCACCACTGCCTCCTAGCGCAATGGCGCATAACTGTTCGTCCGCCCAACTAGCATCTGCGCTGGTTGCGTTTCTCCAAGCCGAGCCTAGCTACTTGGAGAAAATCCTTCTAGCCGTCCCCCGCGAAGCCTTAGTGGCTTACCTGCCCCCGCCACAGATACGCGACTCACCATTGTCTCCCACGCCTTCGTCGACCGCGCCTGCCCCTGTGCAAGCGTCCGAGGTCGATAACGGCAATGACCAGACCGACAATTACATGGACGCTGACTCCGAATCGGTAACATCACGCGCCAACAAACGTAGCCGTCCCAAGGACTTAGATTCATCTGAGTCATCGGAGGACACCGTAACGGGTGACTCCGACTCCCTTTCCCAATTCCAATCGGTTAGCGATAGGAAAGCCGCCAAAAAAGCTAGAAAGCTTGCGAAGCGACAGCTTGCTGACCTCGAAAGAGCGAAGCAAGCAGCGCTATCGCCATCTCTCTCTTCGGTTCCCAACCCTCCCGCTAATTCCGCGTCGCAGTCGTCCCGCCCCTGCTCGTCGGACGTAGTTATTACCCCCCCCGCCCGCGCCGCCCCGCCGCCCGCGGCATCCGGCCCTTCAGGCAACAAACCTAATCGGTGCGACCCGGTCCCACCGAAAGTCAAATCCCCCCCGAGCATTTTCCTTAGAGACAAGACTAAGTGGTCACACACTAGCCAGCTCTGTAAGGAAAATAAGATCCATTACACAAAAGCGTCAAACATGGGTGAGACCATTAAAATAGAGGTCCCAACGTCCGACGACTTTAGGAACCTCACTAGGCTCCTACTGACCAACAAGATCCCCTACCACACTTACGCTCTCCCCGAAGAGCGTAAGATTCGCGCTGTCCTACGCGGTATCCCTTTCGAAATCTCCAACGAGGACATATTTACTGACCTGACATCGTTAGGGTTGCCAGTTGAGGGTGTGCACAAGCTGCACAGCCGCTCTGGTAAAAACTTTCCCCTCGCTCTCGTAGTCTTGTCCAACAAGCCGGGGGCGAAAGACATCTTTAAATTGGGGAAACTCACCATCTGTGGGTTAACCAATATAAAGGTGGAGGCCCCGCACAAACGCGGCTACCCCGGGCAATGTCACCGTTGCCAAATGTACGGTCATGCAGCGGCTAACTGCACTGCCACCCCGAGGTGCGTTAAGTGCCTAGGGTCCCACGGCACCAAGGAGTGCACGCGTAACCGCGACACGGACTCATCCCCCCCGGCCTGCGTCTTATGCGGCCAAGAAGGCCATCCGGCCAACTACCGTGGTTGCCCGCGCGCTCCAAAGCCGAAGCCGCCTACACCTACACCACTAAGAGGCAATCCCACCCCGCAACCCAGACAGGGTTCGAAGTGGGCACCGGCACCAACGACGGCAAACTTCCCCGCACTCAGGACCCCTAGGGTCCAACCTAACACGGCCCCCAACAACGCCTGGGGTAGGGCCCTCCCTACAGCCCCCCCTAAACCGGCTCCTAAAGCCACCCCTCCCCCCCCGCAACCGCGACCCCCACCGGGGGGCTCCCAGCCGTCCCTTAAGGACGATATGCAAACGGTGGCCGCCACCATTGCTAATATCGACATCAGCGAAATATCGGTCTTAGCTGGTAAAATACGCGCCTCACGCACTCCCCAAGAGCGCTTACTCGCTCTTGTGGAACACCACCACCTCTTAAGTTTGTTTTAATAATGCCCTTAGGGCAAAACAAAACCCCAACTTTAAGTGCCAATACCGGTCGGGTGAAGCCTAAAGGGCTCTCGCTCATCACTTTTAACACGCGCGGTTTATGTAGTAATATCCCCGAGCTTAAACTTTTCGCTAAAAGTATGCACATAGACATACTAGCAGTGCAGGAAACTTTCCTCAAACCCAAAATAGATAAAGGTCTTAGAATCCCCGAATTTAACCTCATTAGAAACGATAGGCTTACCGGACTAAAGGGTGGAACAGCCATCTATTATAGGAGAGCAATCCACTGCTCACAAATCCCCACCCCCCAACTCACCAACATGGAAGCCACTATAGTCAAACTAGCTATGACAGGACATCAGTCAATAGTCATAGCTTCAGTCTACATCAGTCCCAAAAAAATTCCCTTACAAAGTGATTTCGAGGCCATCCTAGCCCTGGGCGAGTCCACCATTATGATTGGAGACTTCAACTCCAAACATACTGACTGGACTTGCCTTAAAACCAACAACAATGGCGTAAAGCTCCTCAAAATCACTGAAGATCTAGACCTAACAGTATACTCCCCATACGCCCCCACCCACTACCCGGATAACCCGGACCAAGACCCGGACATACTCGACTTTGCCATAGTTAAGGGAGTTTCCCTTAACGTATGCGCAATTGACACCCTTGACGACCTAGGTTCGGACCACCGTCCAGTCTCCCTGAAACTAGGCCCCCAAAGTAGCACACCCGCCCCCACGACAACAAAATTCACCAACTGGGACGGTATCACTGACTCACTGACCTCAGCCATTGACGCCCCCGACTCCGCATACGCTTTCTCGCCCGACTACCTTGACAGTACTGACAAGATAGATAGCGCAGTTAGCAGTATCACCCACTTAGTACAGGCTGCGTTAGCCGATAGCCTTTTCAATACACCGAAATGGCGAGCAAAATTTTAAGCGGCGTCGAGCAAACAGTTGTGAGGGAGCGGCCTCCAAGCATCGTTGATCGGCGGTCCCGCAGCCGCCGGAATCAGTGCGCTCGCTGGACATGGAGTGGCGGTCACGCAGCCACATGAATCGGCGTTTACGCAGTAGGAAGCTAGCGGGTCGGTGAGGTAACCAGCGAGGCAGTCGGCGAGCTGGCGTGGCAGTCAACGAGGCAGACAGCGAGCCAGCGTGGCAGCCAGCGCGCCAGCGGGTCGCCGAGGCAGCCGGCGAGCTCTCGTGGCAGCCACCGGGCCGGCAAGACACCCAACGAGCCAGCGAGGCAGCGAGACAGCCAACGCGCCGGCGGGACAGCCAGTGAACCAGCGAGTCAACTAGCCAGTCAGCGGAAGCTGCGTTCACCGAATCGGTTCTGTCAACATGCGAACCTTGGCGCCACGCGGTACTCTGCTAGGTTTTCTACTTTGGCACTGGAGATTGCAACGCTCGCAAGTCTCCGACTTGCACAGAATATTACACTTGGAAAGTAAGTACACACTGCGTCATCATTGGGTATTTGCAAGCCATAATACTTTCGCTCACTGATAACTTCCTTTTAAATTTATTTTTGACGTGATAACGTCTTATAATTCGATGGAGCCGGCTGCACGCACGAAAAAATGCGTCGTTACCATGCGTCGTTACCTCGCTCTGAGGCGTTCCGAAAAATGCGTCGTTACCTCGCTCTGAGGCGTTCCGTGAGGCGTTCCGTTTAAGGCTTTTTTCTTATGACGTTGTCACGTTCAACTATCGTCAGTAAACCGACTTTACAGACAACCGTTTTTTTTTTACTACAAATTTGAGTGTGTTTGACTACATCTCACCTGATGGTAAGTGACGATGTAGTCGAGGATGGTACATGCAAACTCAAATAACGCCTATTCTCTCTCTCCTTAAAGATCCCTAAATCGAAAAACACAGATGCAGGCAAGGAGTTCCACTCAATCGCTGCCCGTTAAATAAATGAATGTTGTTGTTTCTTGTTGGTGGTTCAATGAATGAATGATTTATTTATTGTATTGCTTAAGTACACAAACAAAATAAAAAAAAAGGAGAAGAGAAGATGAAAAAAAAAAATCAATCCCTCGTTACGTAAACGTGCCATCCAGCGGCGTCGCTCCACGTCCCGCTCGCGATCTGAGCTCCCTTGTCCATAGAGCCCCTACAACCTGGTTACAATAGCATACAACCTGCTGCTGTGACATCATTATTACTTATGTATGTCATTATTTTGTCACCATACCCGAGGAGCAGTGTGTCCCTGTAGTTTAATAAGTAACCAAGAAACTGGCAGCACCAGGAATCGGCCTCTAATCTAAAATCGTTTTTGTGCTGCTGTGTGACCTCCTTGTAAGATATCTGCCACGTAGTCACCTGACGGTTAGGGTTATACAGCTAAACATCACCCTGTCTCAGTCTAATATATGTGATATCCCATATCTTTCCTTTGCTGGCTACTGCTAAGTTAGAATGTGTTTAACAAATGGGTTCAACGTGTCGAAATAGTCTATTCCTTCTTTCTGAGTGTATCCCTCCAACTTTGAATATGTCGAGAATTCACCTGCATTAGTTTTGGCCCTATAGACCCATTTACAGGAGATTGACTTTTGACCTTTGACGTCTGCCAAGGTCCAGGTCTTTGTTTCAATCAGGAACGTAATCTCGCTACCCATAGCTTTGTATTGTTGTTGAATCTCGTTACCCATAATTTTGTATTGTTGTTCTCATTGTGGACTTTCAAATACATCTAACGCAAAGGACATCCGATTGTTATTCATTATTTATATTAGTTTTGCTACAATTTTTGGAACAGTACACAAAGAAAACGTTTGCTTTAATTCAAAACTGACTTAAAACAATAGATTAGTGCTAAAGCAGTACATTTTACGGGACCAGATAAATTGTTAGTTAATTTAAGAACGTTAAAACTACAAAATGGGGTGATAATTTAAGACTTAGGTTGGATCACAAAGCTTCAGAAACTTAATAAAAGGCACAATGATGTGTTTTAGCTGCGGTGAACAAGGGCATCTCCATTTTAAGTGTATATATACAGAAAATATTCTAGATTTTAGCAATGTAACTTTCCAATGTAGTACTAAAAATAACAGGAAGCCAAGAGTGTCTAAAATAATTATAAAGTTC
Organism: Coleophora flavipennella; assembly: GCA_947284805.1. Taxonomy (NCBI): domain Eukaryota; kingdom Metazoa; phylum Arthropoda; class Insecta; order Lepidoptera; family Coleophoridae; genus Coleophora; species Coleophora flavipennella. The sequence goes on along the minus strand of OX369280.1, from coordinate 7,106,349 downwards.
AAGTAGAGAAACGAATTTAAAACGCTAAAAGGAAGCTTTGGATAAATGAAATTCCACGAATTCCTTAACTGATTTGGGTAGCCGGGGTACTATAGTTAAATATTCAAATATCTAAGAATATTGTTGCTGAATGGAGTACAGAAAGTTTAGCTGAATGAAATGGTCAATTTTAAATCTATATATGATTAAGTAGGGGGGTAGTTTTCGAGAAAATGAATTTTGAAAATTGGTAATTTTACATACTCTTTGGTCGGAAAACCGCCACTGCTAAACAATGCTTACGTTTCCGCGTGATGAAAAATCGCTATCGCTTATTAAAAAAAGGTCGTCTACTTCTGTGACGGCGTAAATCGCTACCGCTTATTAAAAAAAAAGGTCATCCACTTTTATGAGGGCGAAAATCGCTGCCGCTCATTACAAAAAGGTAGAAGTCAATTCGTTACCCGACATTCGTAACATAGATATTGATTTTGTTTTTACATCACAGATTCGACTGAACTATAAAATGTCTAATAATTTAAATTTGCTAATGAAAAAAGAATCTGCTGTTAGAACTTACGAATTACACCTATCAAAGGAGTAACTCGGCCTTTTATTTCATTCCCCTTTCGTTTTTGAGCGACTCTCTTGATAAAGTTGAAGACTATTATTTCTGTCCTCCTGTCTTCACAATCAGCTCGTAAACTTCCCATTTTTCAACCGTTTACCAATTAGCACACTGTTAAAAAGCAGTATTTCCCTCCAGTACTAAAATATGCTTCTTTTGTGTTTGACCTTTTATTGACTGTCCATTTATACGTGTGATGAGGCCTGGTTCAAACTATTATCCGAACGGAGGCACTGGAAACATCAATCTGTCTCTAATTCATCTATCGGAAACTTCTCCTGTCAGTCCTGCGGTAGATTGTGCCGGTCTCCCTTCGGACTGCACAGTCACCAAAAACACTGTATCCGAGTCGCTGACTAAATCGTCTGTTACAGACGCATAAGGCCACTGATGACGACGATGATGATGTGATGATATATACCTGGGACCAAGGATGACCTATCATTGACTGTCTAATAATTGTCTATGGCAAAGAAAAGAAAAAAAAGATGATCTGTTTAAAGGTTTACACGGATAATTTCTTTTGATTAAATATTTTGTCACGTGTTACACATCGTATGCGACTATTGTAATTTTACTGTAAGTAGGTACATACCATACATAATTAAGTATAAAGCTTTGCTTTTTATTACCTAAATATGCCACCAAGTAAACGCTTACTTTGCCAATAGATATCAATAGCCTTGATTTCTGTACCATTTGCTGTTTTGGGTTTTTTATCGCTCGTATAGTATTCGAAACTGGTGACAGCGACTGGTGAGACACTTGGTTACTCCGAGCTCCGTTATCAAGTTACTAACCCCTAACTGCTTCAAATACAGTGTTAATTACTTCAATGTGTTACTGTACATATGAGAGTAACAATAACATTAGGACTGGCTTGAGGCTTAGATGGCTCACCATAAAATATCTACTTTTTGCATTTCTTAACACCATGACCTATCATGCGGCAATAGCCATACTTCGTTTTGGTGAAATTTCTCTTTGTTGGTGTCTTTGTGTGAATAGTATTTCAGTTAACGCAAATTGTATCTTGGTTCTTGCAGAGTAGTAGAACTTCCGGTAGATCATTTGTAATCCTTTCTTAGTTTGAATTTCAAACTGTTCCATAAGTTCTTTATTTCAAAGACGTATATGTGTCGCCATATCATGTGAAGTATACTTACAATAACGAAAATACTCGAGCGAGGAGGCGTAGGCTTTTCTTTCAAGGACGATCAAAAAACTTGTACAGTTCTTCCCATTTATCTTGAGCTGAAGCATTTGATTAGTCATGTTATAGGGCATTCATATTAGTTTCTTTGAATGTCTAACAATAACGTAAGGTATTCAGAACGCGAGGCCCGTCTTTGTTTTGGAATATGAGGTCTGTTGCCTATGACTTGTGACTTGTGGTATTCGGAATATAAGGCCGTTGCCATATTGACAGTTGATAAAAATCTGAGACAAATGACCATAAGGCATTTGGGAACCAATGTTATATTCAAATTTAAATCTTTCTTTTCATTGTAAGGTTTTTATGATGGTGGCAAAACTTTGTGACCTTTATGATCAAACTTTCGACTTGAAAATTTAAAACATAAGGCAATGTAAGATAAAGCAGATTAAATGCTTGTTATTATTGAGAGCGGAGAATTGAGACCGTTAGACAGCAAATCCTTGTAGATGAATATTGTAGATGCTAAACTTGGTTAAAGATGAACGCGTCTAATGGAAATGGAAGTCATGGATGACTATTTTTGTTGAAACATTAAAATTCAGAGTTGATGAAATTAGAGATACACGTCGAATAAGCCGTGGCACCTTGTGTATGCAGGTGGGAGTCATAAACCGTAGCACCTTGTGTGTGCAGGCGGTATTGAGATTAAACCGTAGCACCTTGTGTGTGCAGGCGGTATTGAGATTAAACCATAGCACCTTGTGTGTGCAGGCGGTATTGATATTAAGCCGTAACACCTTGTGTGTAGGCGGTAGTTATAAGCCGTGGCACGTTAAAGTGGTACCTAGTAGATATTCCTGTGATTAGTGAATAAGAAGGTTATGAGTACCAGTATTTTAGATATTTTTATTTCCTCTTACATCTGTTAGAAAGTTTAATGTTTTCTCTTTTAGCAGAGCAAAATAAGTAGAAACCTGATTTTAAAATTTAAATTTTGTTAATCTTAATTGCATAATATATCGGAAAGACTTGATTAAATTTACTAATACCTATAATATTAATTACAAATGCGAAGTATCGATCTTACTTTTTACTATCACAAGCTCTGAAGGTTGGTTTAAAACGTGTGTTTATTGCATCCACACTAGACTAAATAAATAAAATCGTGATTTAAAATAAATACTTACTTACTGTCCCTTGCACAACTTTACAATGATTTTAATTTGAGGTTTAATGTCAATTTAAATTAAATAATTCTTATTGTTGTAATATTTATGTGCTAGTATGTACATACCTAGTTATTATAGAACAATTATTTTAATAACTTGTACAGATGTAATGTAAAATTTAGAGATAATTTTTATTGTTTCTACTAGGTTATGAGCAAGTACTGTAACTGTAAGAGGTAAATATTATTAAATTTAATTATGACAACAAAATGTTAATGATAATATTATGGTCTTCCGGACGAATGGGGCCTGTTTCCAAAATTGGATACTGGTATTCAGGACGAATGGAGACTGTTGCCAAATTTATGTTACTGGTATTTAGGTCAAATGGGGGCCTTTTACCAATTTTAACTTGAAATCGGAATTTAATCAAATAATTTGGTTTCCATTATCAATAAATTTGATGTATTTAAGTTTTATTTTGTGAGTAATTTCTTTGTTAGCTAGAAAACATTTAAGTACGTCAGTATCTTATTAGATTTAATTTTAATATAGGTTACAAACGTAAATATTTTTAATTATCACTTAGAATAAATTGTTAATTATCATATTATTTCTATTAGTAAAGCAACATAGTGAGTTTAAAATATTTAAAATGCAAGCTAATTCTCAATACCGTTGCATAATGTAAACGTACGAGGTCGTCCGATTGAAACGGATGGCCGACTGTTAGCTATGTTTTGTAAATTTCAACTTTTCTGCAATTTTATCACAAGCAAAACAAGAGGTGACGTAATCGCGTCATCACGCGATTACCTCACTTGTTTACGCCACAGTATAAATAGACAGACTGCGCAGGCAGACGGGCATTCGAGTGTGAGTCTTAAAAATGTAAGGACGCCCTGCTGCCCGTATAAATATCTTAAAATTGTGAGTACCTACCTATTTTGCTTATTTTAGTTACTTTTACGTACCTGAGCTATATTGTGTTGGTTTTATCTAATTTAAATAAGGTTGTAATTGAGTTAGAATTACTGTCTACCTAATTAAATTAAACTATTATTTTACTATACCACTGTTGTTGATATTTATTACAAATCCTCCCCTACAACGTAAGCTAGAAATACCTAATTAGCTCGATTATCCTACAATTATATCCATAACAAGCAATTTACATTTGATGAATTCATAAAAATTGTTAACAAATAATGTAATAGGGTCGCAAAAATGGTTAAAATTGTTGCGCAACTAAACATGGACTCATAATTCTCGAAAAACCTTCAAAATTTTTAATTCGCGCCGTGTACTCCTTTGGGGCTGTGTCACTAACAAACACCACAGTCAAATGTTGTCAAGCGGCCTGGACAAGGAATTTGAACATACATAAACAGGGTGTGAGGTAAATTAGAGCTTATTGATTTTAAAGAGGGAACTGTACGATTTTGTACAATTTAGTTGAAAATATAAAAAAAGTTCATAAACAAACATGCCAGCTGATCGATGTGAATGAGTGGTCCAAAAATATTTTGTGATTGTAGCAAAGTTGTAAAACAAAAGCTGTTTAGTGTCATGAGTAAAAAGCCCCTCTCAAAATAATGCTCTGTTTACCTAAGACCCTTAGGAACTCTGACACGACTTAAAAACTGCCATCTAGTGATAGCACATGACACCAACGTCTTAACGTACCTTGCTTAGCACGAAAACTGTTCATGAATACTTTTGAATTGACATCGCTTAGTTACCCAATTGTTCAAAGCTATAGGTCAAAGACATCAAATTTCGTTCTATTTTTTTATAAATAAACGTCTAACTAAATATTTTAGACTCTCCATACACATTAATATCATCAATCGAGTTTTTGGCGAGATTTATTTTTTGTCTATCGGTATTCTATCGAATTCATTTCGGAGAGTGCGCGCAAGAACTTCACGACCTCATTCCCCCTGCTCCATTCCACCGTCGGTCAACGAGACGCAGGGAGGGGTTGCACCCCTTTGTTGTTGATGTTCCACCTTTTCGCACGAATCGTTACGCTTCTTCATTTATTATGCGTACAGCGCAGGAGTGGAACTCCTTGCCTGCGTCAGTGTTTCCCGATTCCTATAATTTGGGGATCTTCAAGGCAAGAGTGAATAGGCATTATTTGAGTTTGCGTGTACCATCCTCGACTGCATCATCACTTACCATCAGGTGAGTTGCAGTCAAACGCACTCAAATTTTTAATAAAAAAAAAATGTGGTCATCAAGTTTGTAATTTGATCATAGAGTTTTTCTATTGTTTTCTGATAGAACTTGTTTCAAATATTGGTGTGTTTTGGAGAAAATAGTCTGGTGCACGACGCACGTGAGCGTGTGGAGAAAAAGGAAATAAAATGAAGGAGGCTTAAAGAAGGACGTTAATACCCCGCTGTCACTGAGTGCAGTTTTACTTGTGACCGGGTGAATGAGGTTGCTGCAAATGTTGTCAAGAACTCGATAGAAGTTTCTTAACGCACCGGCGGCATTGCAAATCAAAATAGAAATGATAATTAATTATTGAAGACTGTCTCAAAAGGTCTTGTACCCAGAGACGCTAATATATTCTCAAATACTAACGTACAACTGGAATGAGATGTTAAAAGAATTTTTTCGGTCACTAATATATGACCTTGAAATTTTAAAAAAAACAACAGAGATGACAAGCCACTGACAAGCACACGTGGTGCCATCTTATTTTACTTGGGATGACCAGGGTTACAATGCTTCGTAAGAAAAAAGAGACTGAGAGAAATATTGTAAAAACTGACTGGTTAACTAAAGCATATTTCAATAGTTTCCAACAATGTAAACAATAACCTAACCTAAAAATAAATATAGGTAGTTTAAAAAACTAAAAACATGCTTTTAAAGCACATTAAACAAAAAGTGAAAAATAATTCTTATTAGGTATAAGCTGAAAACAATAATGAACGAAAAATACTAGTCTTATTGTGAAAAAAGCGTGGGTTGCTCGATATATGATATACGTAAAATATAAATATGGCACAAAGCGCCCCACGCTTTTGTGTATGAAAATAGCTGGGGTCGTATCTCTGCGCTATAACTGTAAAACCATGTAAATTTTTCTTTCTACCAATAATCCAATGAGTATTTCTATCAATATCGATTAAATCTGTACAAACACATGGTATCGCCCATTCCTGGTGGCCAATGTTTGACAGAAGTTTAACATGTTGGACTGTACGAGGCATGAAATCAGCATACTGACAAGAATAATATAGTCATCTCCTTTTTTCATATAAAGGGTTGGTTTGCGTAAGAAGCACAGCATTATCGTCGCAGATATATGTTAAAATATTATATTTCGACTATTGGTTTAATTAGATATGTGATAAGAAAAAAAAACGAGCGAGACCTACAGTACTCGCATATGATGTGTAACAAATCACTGTTACACATTTCCGTCCCATTTCACGAAATCACTCCCACAAATTGCAGGAAAGCGAGAGCAAAGCTCATTCGTCAGATCGAATAGCGCGCGCTTTCGCGACTTCCTGTTACACATTTCTGTCCCATGTTACATATTTCCGTCGCATTTCACGAAACCACTCCCACAAATTGCAGGAAAGCGAGAGCAAAGATGTTACACATCAAAAACTGTCTTTCATCTGAACACTAAGTGGGCTAACGGATGTCAAGTCAGAAAGAATAACCCTCTCTCTCTTGTCTATTATAGTATTTAACAGTATTTAAAATAAATGCAATGGATACGAACACGTTTGGCTCTGATCCCCCTAAAGTGAAGAGAATTCTTTTTGCTTGATAAATGTCTCTGGCTTCATCCAGGAAATTGAATTCCATTTCAAAGCGTGTTTGATTAGGGTGGCTATTTTTGAGTATCAGTGATTATGTTGGTTAATAAGCTCAGAATGAAGTGTAGATTAGGGTGGAGCGAATATTTTTTTAGTTCGTAATCATTTTGGAATACCTGTAAAAAGTTGCTCTTCTATCTCACAAATATACACACAAAATTTTATTTGACACTTAATATATTTAGAGGTGCCCCCAACCTCATTAACATTAGAGAAATTCGAGAAAATTGGTCAAAAAATACATTCGTCTTATTTCCGCTAAATTATATTCTGAACTTTGCCCTGTTAGTTTATGATAGAAAAATTTTACCACGAGACGTTTTTTCGATGCGCGGTACGCGGGGAAGGTTATTTCACTACTCTCATCAAACGTTGTTTGAACTCCATTTAGTCAACACACGCGCGCGGATTATTATTATTTTATTTGTGAGACGCTTCGGTTTTAACGGCTGAGATCAAGAAATACAACTCATGTAAGTAGTGTTTATAATTTAATGTTGATAGTTAATGCAATCTAGATAGAAATAAAGTACTTTCGATTTAAATTTATACCTATTATTTTTGTTCTTTACAGTAAAATGTCTCAAGTCAAAACTCGACAAACGACATCCCAGTATCTCAATTACCTACTTATAATGATGTTATAAAATATAATCTATTCATTAAATATGAATTAAAGACAGACAATACAACAAAAGAGCCGACGGTCCATGACATATCCGAAATATTGGCTCAAGAAGTATTAGATATTTGGCAAAATATCTGTTGTTGGTTGCGATGGAACAGTAGTTAACACAGGCTTTAAAGGTGGTGTGATTCGCTTGATGGAAGAAGAACTTAAAAAACCATTACAGTGGTTTGTCTGTCAGTTACATTCGAATGAATAACCACTGCAACACTAAAATGGATGGAAAAACTACAGGGCCTAAGTGCTTTTCAGGTCCCGTTGGATCGGAATTACAAAAATGTGAAACTATGCCAATAGTAGAATTCACTGCCATTCCGTCAACATTACTTGAGATTACAAGAAATGATTTGAGTACGGACGAAAAATATCTATACGATATAATGACAGCTATAAGCACTGGTGTTTTTTCTTCCGATTTAGCTAATATGAAACCTGGGCCTCTCAACTGTTCTAGATGGCTTACGACGACAGCAAATCGAATTTTAAGATTATATGATAAAAAGCGTCGGTGGCTCAACCGGTAACGACTCGGTCCATCTAACCAGAGGTACCGGGTTCAAATCTGGACGGCCAACCAATGTACCAATGAGTTTTTCAAAAAACTTACGTACATATACTTACCGATTGCTTTAACGGTGAAGGAAAACATCGTGAGGAAACCTGCACACGCCTGCGAAGAAACTCGAAGGTTGTGTGTGAAGTCGACCAACCCGCACTGGGCCCGCGTGGTCGACTTAGGCCTAATCACCCTGATTCAGGGTAGGCTCGAGCCCCTCGGTGGGGACGTATATGAGCTGATATAATAATAAATAATAATAATGATACCAAGACAGATCCCGAAGAAAAACTGGTGATATTAGCTACGTACGTAATGAAAGTTTATGTTACAATGTGGTTTACAATAAAATATAATCCCTCGTGTATAAATGGAGCTAAGCACCTGTGGCAAACTATTAGTCTGAGTCGCTATTTGAACCCGGATTTGAAGAAAGATCTTTGACAAAGTAATCCAACGAAATGGATATTTCGGTCATCCAGAGAATGTTCTTGTCGCCATGCTTGGAGATGACATAGAAAGCATACGTGAGCTACCATATCAACAAATCTCTAAAGCAAGATCAGAGAATGCTCCTGGACTTCGAACATTTAAAGTGCTTGCTTTAAATTTGAACGCCGAAAATTATACGAAAATTATTACGTTCCAAGACTTTGAAATAACTGAGCCACCACTGACTTCCAATTTATCGGATGAAGCCTTGAAATTGATTGTTAAAAGTGGTTTGGGTAAAATTCAAAATATAAAAAACTATCCATGCTACACACAAGCCTTTGAGCGCTGTATCAAATTAGTGACAGAAGCTTCAAGTGCTGTTTGCGCAGAACATAAACGAGACGGTTTTATAAGAGCAAGACTGCGTTCACGTCAGCAAATGCCACATTTCGATACAAAAAAGCAATTTCATGTTTAACTAAAATTACACATTTTTTACTGTTTCTTTTAATAAATAAATTGGTCGAAATAAGTTACGGCTCTTTTAGTTATTGTGTTTCCAAGTAATTTTAATAATATTTATTTAATGATAGCCCTGAAATTCAGAAAAATACATTCATTGAACAATCTGACAGTGTGATAACAAAATGAAAAAAATAGTTATATTTACCGATTTTCAATTGTATTGGGGCACCTCAAAACATTAAAATAGATTAACAAGATTTTGTATGTTTGATTTTCTAATTCAAAGACAACTTTATATCGCTATGCCGTTGAAAAACAAAACGTTTTTTTTTTTCTTCATATATGATCACTCCACCCTAGTGTAGATGTTTCCTTCAATTTTAGAACTAGAGTTATAGAGTTTATTTATGGTCCTTCTTTCTTTTTCTTATCGTGTGGTGGTACAATTAACCGTGCTACCCAAGTGATGGACGGCGGTTACCTGGTGTAGGGCATTTAGATTTACACCCACGGACTTGTGCAATGCGACCTAAGTACATAATACTTGACTACAGATGTGCACAATGTTTTCCTTCACCAATTGGTATGTAGTATTAGTATTAGTATCAGCCGAAGGACGTCCACTGCTGGACATAGGCCTCCCCCAAGGATCTCCACGACGACCGGTTTTGCGCTGCCCGCATCCAACGGCTTCCCGCGACCTTCACCAGGTCATCGGTCCACCGAGTGGGAGGCCTGCCCACACTATGCTTTCCGGTGCGTGGTCACCACTCGAGAACTTTACTGCCCCAACGGCCATCTGTTCTACGAGCAATGTGCCCCGCCCACTGCCACTTAAGTTTAGCAATTCTGAGAGCTATGTCGGTTACTTTGGTTCTCCTACGGATCTCCTCGTTTCTCATTGATAATTGGTAATTGGCCGTCTGGATTCGATACTGGGACCTCTATTTGGAAGGACCGAGTCGTCACCGTTGAGCAACGGATACTTTTGTCTGTTTATACTGACTATAGGTTTTCATTGATTGTCTAGCGAGATCTAATTCGTAATTAAATAAATTGTACAGCCACTCGTGCATACTTTCCCGCGAAGCCGCAGTGTATACTTTCTCTCGTTTAGAGTAGAAGTTGAGTACCCCTTGACCCGTCATGCGTCACTCGGTCCAGCAGGCGATATAAGTACCTACACATTGGCGCGGCCTACAGGCTGGGCTCCGCTCGTCAGCGCTAGATCGCCGTACTATCGCCACCGCAATTCACGCACCGCCCGTGTACGCAGTTATAACCGCTAAGTCGAGCGCCATAATACCCATGTTTCCGTGTATGGGAAGGAGTGGGTGAAAAAATGCCTAGGTATTTTCGTTTTATAAAGAAGTTCAATACATTTTACGAAGTAACTAGTATATCATCCATGCCCTTGAGTAGAAGTACCTAGGAGAAAAGTTAATCGCAAGATTTGAACTAAACAAATATACCGATTAAAGCTTAATAAAAACCGTTTAAAAATATGTACATGGCGTGATTAAAATTGTCCTTGCCTGACGCCCGTACCATATCGTATAGGATGCGCCATGCGGATTATGTTTAAGCCCCCAAATGGAATACCCATTTAGTGAAATATGTTAAAATGATTACGTTTCCGGAAACGTCTGTTCCCCAAAATAAGGCCCTGTGTATGTACGTAGTACAGTACCTACTGTGACAAAAATAATGAAAACTGGGGATAAAAACCCTTACGGAATTTGCCACATATGACACGTAGAATTTTTACTCGCTGCCTAAATATGAATTTCGGAAAGAAAATAAATTTTGGGGTAATATAGAATACTTTTATTTTATAAGATTAGAAAAAAATAGATAAAGACGTAAACAAGTTGATGCCTGTGGAAATAGACGAATATAAAAAAAAACAACACATTACATAATTTTCAAATACAAAAAAAAAGGTTAGGTTACGATCGATCGTCCCCCCAGGTGTAAAAAATGATCGAATAAATACCTAAAACATAAATAGAGTTAATTTATTGGGTGTCGAAATTACCCCCCAAAGTTGTAGAAAACACTTTGGGTGTACAATACTCTTAATGATTTTAAAATAAATGCAAAATTGTCAAAGTAAACGGAAACAGGAGAACACGTAGGCCAGCAGCTGCGCTTGGAGGAAGACAGCAGAACCTTGCCGGGGAGTAGCAGTGCTTGGTCACCAGTGATAACAAAATGGTGCGGCAGGTCGTAATGCTTGATCACCAGTAGTAGTGTTTGGTCACCAGTGACAACCAACTTCAATGGGCCTTAAAATTAGATAGAAACAAAGGTTCCACTTCCCTTTGAGTAAGCGGCAGGCAGTTGTTGAGCGGCGAAACAAACGCCGGTGGAAGACTAGCAGTAATCCAGGATAATAGTGATTCGTTCGGGCCGGGTGGAAGACCCTACGAACATAAATAAAAATTTAGTTCGCAACGGCAACAAATAAAAATGGATAGCTATCTCTAAGCATAAATCACTTACCCCTGTTAAATATAGGAGGTCTTGTAAACAAAACCAAAATCACAAAATTTTAAAATATTTTCATCAAAACACCTATTTCGACAGTCATCAGTCATCCAGAATCAATTTTTGTTTTACACTTGTCAAAAAGTCACAAATATTTTCAAATTAAACTTTCATAGAGGAACAAAATCAAAAGAGAATTTAATTATGAAACGCAACAAAGGAGATAGGCTCGAAACGATAGTTTGCGTTTCAAAATACCCACAAACTCACAAAAAAAAGGTGTGAAGTTCAAAAATTTTTGAAATTTGGACAACCCTATGGACGTTGGACAGCCCTGAAGAAGAAAAATAAAAACTCTCTAAGTAACTAGTTAACTAAAAACGTTTACTTGAAGCTGGTAGAAATTGACATTTATTCACGAAGCTACACATACAAACGGCAAAAACTCCATCTAAAAGTGAACAGACTTAATAACCCCAACAACACACTAGTGTTAAGGGATCGCTGTGTATTTGAACCTAAAACTAGTCGCTTAAGAAAACCGGAGAAACCAAACAACTAGTAAAACATTAAAGACCAATAGGGTTGACAAAAACTGAAAAAAACTTGCAAAACATTGACGGTTACCCCAGCGAAAATTTGGACAAAAGCGGTAAAGGCGGATGCGTGAAAATCCAACTCACGGATAAAATTAACACCGGAAGTCTGAAACGCGATACGCAAGAGTCTAAAGGGACAACTCTACCGAAAAATATGCCATTTGAGGTAAGACAAGGGCAAGATTAATGAAAGAAATTTGAAAAATGGAAAATTGTTATAATACCTCAAGAAATCTAAACAATACTGCGAAATACAGAAACGTTGTCACATAAAAGTGAACAGGGTACGCCAAAAATTTAAGGAGTACCTCGCAAAGCAACGCGTAAAAATATTCCAAACAGTAACCCTTAAAGATTTTTCCCTTAAAACAACGTTAAATAATCGTGAACTAAAAGTAAGTCTGTACCGACTTTCGATTGAAAGAAATCTAGAGTCTGGCCATCGACTACTTAAATTAAAAATTCTCTTGGAATCGTAAGGGAATACACAGGCAAAAACCACTCATCAACACGTAAGCAATTATCCGAAAGAGGTATAATGCCAATAAGCCGGAAAAAAAAACGACCCGTGTGAAGAGAAGCAAAAAAATACCGTGCATAAAAACAAAAACCTTACGTTTCAAAGAAAACTGCACGATTAAATTAAGTAAGGGTCTTGAGGTATTAAAACTTGAACCATATTATCCGGAAAACGGATACACCCACGAACGACAAAAAAACGGGTTCGTTAGGGAAAGATTAAAGGCAGAAAAGGGGATAAAACATTAGTTCGGGCGCCATAAATATGTGACAAAAATAATGGAAACTGGGGATAAAAACCCTTACGGAATTTGCCACATATGACACGTAGAATTTTTACTCGCTGCCTAAATATGAATTTCGGAAAGAAAATAAATTTTGGGGTAATATAGAATACTTTTATTTTATAAGATTAGAAAAAATAGATAAAGACGTAAACAAGTTGATGACTGTGGAAATAGACTAATATAATAAAAACAACACATTACATAATTTTAAAATACAAAAAAAAAGGTTAGGTTACGATCGATCGTCCCCCCAGGTGTAAAAAATGATCGAATAAATACCTAAAACATAAATAGAGTTAATTTATTGGGTGTCGAAATTACCCCCCAAAGTTGTAGGAAACACTTTGGGTGTACAATACTCTTAATGATTTTAAAATAAATGCAAAATTGTCAAAGTAAACGGAAACAGGAGAACACGTAGGCCAGCAGCTGCGCTTGGAGGAAGACAGCAGAACCTTGCCGGGGAGTAGCAGTGCTTGGTCACCAGTGATAACAAAATGGTGCGGCAGGTCGTAATGCTTGATCACCAGTAGTAGTGTTTGGTCACCAGTGACAACCAACTTCAATGGGCCTTAAAATTAGATAGAAACAAAGGTTCCACTTCCCTTTGAGTAAGCGGCAGGCAGTTGTTGAGCGGCGAAACAAACGCCGGTGGAAGACTAGCAGTAATCCAGGATAATAGTGATTCGTTCGGGCCGGGTGGAAGACCCTACGAACATAAATAAAAATTTAGTTCGCAACGGCAACAAATAAAAATGGATAGCTATCTCTAAGCATAAATCACTTACCCCTGTTAAATATAGGAGGTCTTGTAAACAAAACCAAAATCACAAAATTTTAAAATATTTTCATCAAAACACCTATTTCGACAGTCATCAGTCATCCAGAATCAATTTTTGTTTTACACTTGTCAAAAAGTCACAAATATTTTCAAATTAAACTTTCATAGAGGAACAAAATCAAAAGAGAATTTAATTATGAAACGCAACAAAGGAGATAGGCTCGAAACGATAGTTTGCGTTTCACTACCTACACAAAAGTAATTTAGGGAACTGAAATATTTTTAAAAGCTTTCAAGGAAACATCGAAATCCACACAACCCAACATTTATTTACCTACATATATTGGAAAGACGGAAAGAGGAAACTAAAAAATTATAAGTATGTGACAAAAGTATATTTTGATATCAAAATAAAAACTGAGGTACATAATCTGCCATCTTGTGCACATATATTGGGAAGACGGAAAGAGGTTTTTTATTTATTCACCATTGTTGGTAAGCCCTAGGTATCATCTCACCTGATAGTAAGTGACGATGATGCCGAAGATGGAAGCGGGCTTATCAAGATTCCCTAACGCAATGGAGAATGAAACTTAGGAAGAATATGTGATTAAGTATATTTTGATATCTAAATGAAAACTGAGGTACATAATCTGCCATCTTGTGCATGGAAAGACCGAAAAAAAATCTTAGAAAGAATATGTGACAAAAGTATATTTTGATATCTAAATGAAAACTGAGGTACATAATCTGCCACCTTGTGCCAATATATTGGAAAGACGGGAAGAGGAAACTTAGGAAGAATATGTGACAAAAGTATATTTTGATATCGAAATGAAAACTGAGGTACATAATCTGCCATCTTGTGCCAACGAACAGCCTCCTTGCAGTGTAGGCTGCGTGCCATCCCCAAGGATTATAGCGGAGACATATGTATGACTTCCATGTATTTTCATATGTCATGCATATTGTGGTTAACAATGTGTGAGATGTGAAGATGGTTTTGTTATCTTTTATTCAAATTCAAATTCTAACAACTCTTTAATGTACTTTAAAATGTACAAATACATGTACAAAATTTAATTAACAACTAAGAGGCTAATCTAGGCGGTCTTATCGCTGAGAGCGATTCCTACCAGACAACTCAGTGCTCGGAAAAAAAGCAAGGAGATAGGTAGTACGCGAGCATTAAATATTACATACTGGCTGTTTCCCGCGGCTTCACCTGCGTGGACAACGTTTCTATAACTTTTCGAGTATGCTCAGTGCGCGAGTCGCAAGCGGGTCGCGAGCTTAAAAATAAGTAGCATATGTGTTAATCCAGGTCCTAATCTGTCTACGTACCAGATTTCAGCCAGATCCGTTCAGTAGTTTTTGCGTAAAGAAGTAACAAACATACACACCCACAAACTTTTGCGTGTCTATTAGTAGTGTGATTATATTATATATTGTTATTAAGTATTAATATTTTTCCTTAATTTTTTTTCTTTTTGTGTTTTACTAAAATTAGTTATTAATCAACTTGCTAACAAAGTGGACTATGTCTTAATAAATATAAAATAACAATATTAATAATAGTCCTGATATCTCGGCGGTTCTCATCCTACAAACAAGTATACTTCTGGGGCCGACCCGTCATCACGGACAGGACGATTCCTTCGAATAAGCCTGATGTCGTGCTGATGGATTGGGCGCAGTCAAGGGTGTTTTTGGTAGATGTCACTATCCCATACGATTGAAACCTCGTGCAGGCTGATGCGAAGAAAAGGACAATGTACCTGGACCTGGTGCACGAGGTTACTGATATGTGTAAAGTGGAATACACTGAAACCATCATCATCATATCAGCCGAAAAACGTCCACTGTTGGACACCTTTGTCCTTTCCACGACGACCGGTCCTGCGCTGCCCGTATCACCAGGTCGTTGGTCCACGGCGTGGGAGGCCTGCCTACGCTACGTTTTCCGATGCCATCTGTTCTACGGCTATCTGTTCTACGAGCTATGTGCCCTGCCCACTGCCACTTCAGTTTAGCGATTCACTCAGTTTAAAACTGTGAACGGGCTGATCCCAGCCGACCTTGAACAACACATAAGGTAGCTGGAACTCCGAGGCAGAACTTTAATAGCGGCAATGCAAAAAGAGACATCCTCGACAATGCCCGGATAGTCCGACGATTTCCCTTTCCGTCATACTGAACTCTAGCCCACTGTACTTCCTCTAGAGGTGCTCCTGCCACTTCACCTGGTGCCAAGTGAGCATATCTATAAAATAGTAACTATAACCAACTAGTATCTCATCTGTGCTATAACACCTAGATCACCATGTCAGCTCATATACGTCCCCACCGAGGGGCTTGAGCCTACCCTGAATTAGGGCGATCGGGCCTTAGTTGACCACGCGGGCCCAGTGCGGGTTGGTCGACTTCACACACAACCTTCGAGTTTCTTCGCAGGTGTGTTGTGCAGGTTTAAGCAATCGGAGAGATATAACTACAACAACTCCTAGATATTGTTAAGTAAAGTAGAAATGTATTCTTTTCACAAACACAGAAAACTCGTGTTAGGTCGAAATATTTATTTCATCTCTTATCTAGATTTTTTTTTTTTATTCTTTATTGGTAAGCCCTTGGCATCATCTCACCAGATGGTAAGTGACGATGATGCCGAAGATGGAAGCGGGCTTGCCAAGATTCCCCAACGCGATGGAGAACTGGCTATCTTATCTTCATGCCGGAACACATCAATGTTTTTTTAACACTGATGTTTGGCGGCAAGACTTAGATAAGATGGTGGTAGCTAGCCAGGCGGGCTTAGAAAATGCCCTACCACCAACCAAACCGAGTCTTACAAGGTGACCCCGCCGGGAATCGAACCCACGACCTCCTGTGTTAAGCCAGTGAACTTTGCCTCTGAGCTACGGAGGCGGTTGAAGATTATAAATAATAAGCTCTTCCTTTAACTAAATTCATAGGTAAAGTAAATTTTAAACTGCCGTGATTAATTAAAAACATGCTCTGAATAAACCAGCTTTGTTATATCAATACCCATTTTGGGTTGGAACTAGGGTTGTCAGCTTCTATTTTATGTTTTGTAGTATTTGATAAGAATAAATAAAGGAAGTGGTGTGTGAAGTCGACCAACCCGCACTGGGACCGCGTGGTCGACTAAGGCCCGATCGCCCTAATTCAGGGTAGGCTCGAGCCCATCGGTGGGGACGTATATGAGCTGATATGATGATAATGAAATAAATGACATGGGATAAAGATAAAGGATATCATATTGTTTTTAAAAAAATGCTATTATGTTATATGAAGTGTTGGTTTGTTGTGTTAATTTAAAAAGAAGAATTATAATACGCAATGTCGGTTATGCAAGCCCATATTAAGTATTTTTATTTAACTTACTTACTTCTTCATGTAAATATTACATTTTTGGCTGCTTTAAGAGCTTCTTCATTTTCCATAATGAAACAATAAAAACATTTAATTGCTCTCCCTCTCAACTCTTACTCGTTGTCGCCACTCAATGTTTTTTTTATCACAATTTGGCATACGCAAGCGTTCATTTTTTCTCAATATTATTGTCCTCTAGTATAGATTTCATATTAGAGAATGAGACCCATTTTCGTGTCTGAAATAAAGGACATCTGGCAACCCTAATTGGAACCCTATAAACTTAAATGTATAATCCATTCGTCTATCAACAGGTACCTACCTACCTTACCCTTAAAATTTATGTAATTTCACTTGCCCAAAGTACCTACCGTAAGGTATTAGAGCATAATCCGATTTTCACCTTCAAATTCAGACAATATTTGGGCAGCTTATGGCTAACAATAATGCCAAAGCTACGCCGCACCTTCATAGAGTTTGTAGGTATGCGATGCGACCCAACGAATCAACAACATAACCAAACAATCTACTTTCCAGAACTGCATCCTTATTCTCACGCATTAAAGTTGTTTTACGCTCCTAAGAAATGCAGGTGTAAAATTGTTCATAATCTGAATTCATAGAGAATCGTGACGTCACGGGGTAAGGCGGAATATGACATTTTTTGTGGAGCGAAAAGCAACCCATACCAAGCCCATACCTCAGTGACCCTTATCATACGTCATTATTGAATGTGTTCTGTTTTTTATAAGCTGCTATGTTTTTGACAGAAAGGTAGGGAGTCTGACCATTGTGGATGATTGTGGTTCGAAGGGCGAAGGCTGCTGAATACTAATGCATGGATATTACCAAATTGACCTTCTGAGCTGGGACATGGGCAGCTGTTGAAGAGAGCCTCTACACCAATTAGTCTGCAATCAATCTAGGAGAAAGAAAACTCCAAAAAAACGTATTAATTAAAAATTGAAAACCGGACTGCATAAATTTTGCCGAGGGGTGAGTGCCGGATTTCTTTGCTGTTGTTAGGGCCCGTATAGATCCTTTTGGAGGCGATTGCAGGGTACTGACAACAGCATCCTGAGAGTAGTGGGTGAGGACTTCTCTGGGTACATGTATAAATACTGGATTAGTGTCCACCTTGACTCGAATCGTAAATGATTCTAGTCAGTACTGTCCATTTAAATTAATCTTTGATTAGTTTACTTTGTATTATTATTATTATTTTGTGTATTTTCTGTATTTTACCGTTGGTCTATTGCCCGAATGAAGAATTTATTACTATAATATTATTATTACATTTGAAAAAGAAAAAGAATCGGAAAAGAAAAAGAAAAAGATTGAAAAAGCGTCGGTGGCTCAACCGGTAACGACTCGGTCCATCTAACCAGAGGTACCGGGTTCAAATCTTGGACGGCCAATGTACCAATGAGTTTTTCAAAAACTTACGTACATACTCACCGATTGCTTTAACGGTGAAGGAAAACATCGTGAGGAAACCTACACACGCCTGCGAAGAAACTCGAAGGTTGTGTGTGAAGTCGACCAACCCGCACTGGGCCCGCGTGGTCGACTAAGGCCTAATCGCCCTGATTCAGGGTAGGCTCGAGCCCCTCGGTGGGGACGTATATGAGCTGTAATGATTATTATTATTATAAACACTTAACCCCTCTTTTTGTTAAGTCGGGTAAAATAGTATCCTTAGTTACTTACGGGATCAAGACGAATTCAACGGCACTTCGCACTTAAAAATCCATCAAGCCGTTTAGTTCACAGAGCGGGCCAAAGAAATTTACATACATACATACATATACATACAGTCATGGTTATCATTACAGCTCATATACGTCCCCACCGAGGGGCTCGAGCCTACCCTGAATCAGGGCGATTAGGCCTTAGTCGACCACGCGGGCCCAGTGCGGGTTGGTCGACTTCACACACAACCTTCGAGTTTCTTCGCAGGCGTGTGCAGGTTTCCTCACGATGTTTTTCCTTCACCGTTAAAGCAATCGGTAAGTATGTAAACAGTCATGGTTAACTAATTATTAATTAATCATTACAGACGATGTCACTAAAAGAGCAAGATTTTCCGTCAAGTACGAGAAATGATAAGATAAGATAAATATACTTTATTGCACACCAAATATACAAAAATTAGAAAAACTTATCACAATGATATGCAAAGGCGGACTTATCGCTTTAAGCGATTTATTCCAACCAACCTTTGGTGAATGGAGGAGATGAGAAAGTGGAACGATAGCGGGTGGGTGCAAATGCAACTAAAAAATAATACATAATAAAGATAAATTACAAATACATAAATAAATATATATAGATAAATATATAAAAAAATACATAAATAAATATAAATATATACTATAAAAATATATCTATATATGCACGCAAAGAATGCTTAAGGATAACTAGGAGAAACACAAGTTACACTTAAATAGAGTAAGAAAATGAAGCGTCGGTGACTCAACCGGTAACGACTCGGTCGTCCTAACCAGAGGTGCCGGGTTCAAATCCGGACGGCCAATGTACCCACAGATAAGAAAAAAAAATTCGGTGCAATGTACCAATGAGTTTTTCGTAACTTACTTACATAGTACTCTCCGATTGCTTTAACGGTGAAGGAAAACATTGTGAGGAAACCTGCACAACACACCTGCGAAGAAACTCGAAGTTTGTGTGTGAAGTCGACCAACCCGCACTGGGCCCGCGTGGTCGACTAAGACCCGATCGCCCTAATTCAGAGTAGGCTCGAACCCCTCGGTGGGGACGTATATGAGCTGACATGATGATGATGAGAGTAAGAAAAGTTAAGAATAATTACAGATTTTGAATTTTATTTGTTCACCGGGCTTATATAAGGTGTAACAAAATTAGCTGAAACTATTTTAACTGGTGCTTCTACCCATGAAACTGAACAACTTTCCCCATGGAACCCATAGTCAAATCGCAAAAAAAAAGTTGGCTCTCCCATACTAACTCGATCATTCGATCAGCCAACTTAGTATGGGAAGTTCAAATTTTTTTTTGAGATTTGACTATGGTTTTCATAGAGAAAGTTGTTCAGTTTCATGGTTAGAAGCACCAGTTAAAATAGTTTCAGCTAATTTTGTTAGACCTTATATAATTAGTAAATGGGCTAGTATTCCAAATATTTAGTGGTCACGAAGGGAAAGTATTTTTTTAAGAAATACATCACTGCTACTCTCGCATATTGATTACTGACTAATGAATGGACAACTAATTAGGGACACAAAAATGGCATCCCAGAGAAATCGAGGGGAAACTTCGAAAATCGTAGTGGCGACTAGTGCGTTTGAAGTCGGTTTTTGTTAACACTTCCAAAATAAAATGCGATCTTCATCTTTACTATTTTTGTTGCAGTAGCACGCTTTTTAATTTTTTTTGTTTTCTTAAATTGCGTGTCAATAAATTATAAAAAAATAAATGTTGCGGCTCTGCTACCTGAGAAATAATAATAAAGTTGCGTGGTTGTAATTATCTTCTATATCTAAATAAAAGAAAGTCGTGTTAGTTACACCATTTATAACTCAACAACGGCTAGACCAATTTTTATGATTTTCGTGTTTTTGCATTTATCTTCGTCGGTAATAGAATAAAAAGTATTAAAAATGATATTCATCAATAAAAAATATCAGTCAAAAAATAATTGGTGGTAGGGTAGTGTAGTGTAGTGTAGGTATAGTGTAGGTGTAGTGTAGTTAGGGTAGGATTGGGTAGGGTAGGGTAGGGTAGTGTAGTGTAGGGTAGTGTAGGGTAGTGTAGTGTAGTGTAAGGTGGAACAAAGTTCGCCGGGACAGCTAGTATGGTATAAAAAACTGGCCAAGTGTGCGTCGGACTCGCGCATCCAGGGTTCCGTACTACACTATCCACAACTCTTCACACAAGAATAACAATGATACCTATATTCAGATCAAACAAAAGATATCAACGCGAGCGACAGAAAAATCCTTTTCTTTTTCATGTGACTCTTCAGTTTAAGTTTGACTCACAATTCGCCGGTATTTATTGTTTTACTTTAGGATTTATATTATGACTAGCTGTTTCCCGCGGTTTCATCAGCGTGGACAACGTTTCTATGACTTTTCGAGGGTGCGCAGTGCGCGAGCCGCAAGCGGCTCGCGAGCGTGGTAAAAAGTAGCCTATGCCTGAATCCAGGTCCTAATCTGTCTACCTACCAAATGTCAGCCAAATCCGTTCAGTAGTTTTTGCGGGAAAGCGTAACAGACAGACAGAGTTACTTTCACGTTTATAATATTATAAGTAGGGATAGGGATATAGTAGGGATAACATCAAGTTTAACGTTTATACGTTGACTGTTTTGAAGGTAGAAAAAAACAAAAATATTTTTAAAAACACGTTTACTGTACAAGGCACTCCCTTTATTCTTTTTTATTTGTTAGTAAATCTTTCCTAATAAATAACACATGTTCTGTGAAAATTTTTGCCAGCAACCTATCGCGGTTCAAAAGATACAGCCTTTTAATTCATGTCTATGAAGCGTCCCTAACTAGTACATACATACATACAAACATGCGAACATACATGCACTCGTAAAAGATAACACTTCTTCTGGCGCTGAGTTCTGGCGCAGTCGCGTAATAAAACCCGGCATGGGGTCCCGTGGGCTTAGGGGCAAGTAGGGTCCAATTTGAAATGCGGCAGTTTCCGTACATATCAACTCGTCCGTTTCTGCGGGTTCAGCCAGTTAGACTGAGAGGGTGCGCTGGTCCTGGCCACCCCTTATCATCATCATCATATCAGCCACAAATCGTCCACTGCTGGACGAAGGCCTCCCCTAAGGATTTCCATTACGACCGGTCCTGCGCTGCCCGCATCCATCGGCTTCCCGCGATCTTCACCAGGTCGTCGGTCCACCGCGTGGGAGGCCTGCCTACGCTACGTTTTCCAGTGCGCGGTCGCCACTCGAGAACTTTACCAGCCCTGTGGCTGTTTGTCCCAGGTGGTGCAGTAATTAAGGAGATAATCCTTCCACTTCACTGACGAAATCGTGTTATCGGTAAGCCCTTGGCATCATGTCATTTAATGGTAGTAAAGGTGGTAGATGCAAAAAGCCAATGATGATGGTGATAGATGGGTATCACTACAGTCCGGCTGTGTAACTAGTTGTCAGTCCGTCTGTCTGTATGTATGTCTGTCAGATTTTTTAAGAGCTGTCTGTATCTTTTGAATCGTAATAAGTAATGGGCTGAAATTTTCACGGAATATATTTTTAATATGGGAAATTAATAACTTCAAATACAAATTTAAAAGATAAAAAAATAAGGGTAGTCCCCGTACAAGAAACCTGATTCAAAATTCAAAATTCAAAACAATTTATTTCAAATAGGTGTTTACACACACTTTTAAATAGTCAAAACAAAAAAAAATATTGTATATTACAAATAATGTCATGATTCAGATTACAGTCTCAGGTAATGGTATTTGTTATAGAATCAACAATCAACATATATATCTTTGTCATTTACATAATCTATTATTTTATAATATCCTCTAGAGCACAAAACTTTTTTGACATGTGTCTTGAATTTAATCTCTGACAAACTAGTTACATTTTCTGGAATTTTTTTGTAGAATCTTATACACTGCCCCACAAATGACTTTTTAACCTTACTCAGTATCGAAAAGGCTATATCTATTTTATTTACATTTCTTAAATTCAAATTATGCCTGTCACTGTTTTTAGGAAATAAATGCAAATTCTTACGAACGTACATGATGTTTTCATATATAAATTGACTAGCAACAGTTAAAATATTGATTTCTTTGAATAAGTAGCTGAACTAAGCTTTCCCGCTAAAGTTTCAATGTGTGGTCCCCATTGAAGTGAAACATCCAAAGTTACACCAAGGAACACCGTGGTATTTACAAATTCTAATTTATTACTGTCTAATATTACACTATTATTGACCTTTTTTACATTTGGCAAACAAAATTTTATACATTTTGTTTTCTTAAAGTTTAAACTATTTACCTATTACGGTTTAAAAGAAACAGCCTTTCAAAGTCGCACAGACAGACAGACGGATAGGGTCCCGTTACTTGGTATGGAACCCTAAAAAGTGAAAACTAAACATTTTTTTATGGAAATAAATTTACGTTTTTACTTAAGTCATTTGAAAGTATAAAATGTCACAAAAGGCCTGGAAGCATATACTTGTACTTGGATAACAGCTGTTCCCACAATAGCTTTAGCGACACGCAAAAAAATGTACGTCTTTAGAATGTTTTCAGTGTTTAAGAAGTCTCTCTTTTCCTTACCTAAAGCTTATTTATGGCAGTTTTAGACGTCTGAGGTGCGCCACACAACAAAAAGGGTAAAAAATAAAACACAGACTTGGAGTTGATATTTTAGCACATACCAATCAATCTATCTATGGACGCGGCTTTTAAATTTGGTCATAGGAAGGTACAATCACGGAATTAATAGTTTGTTTAGCAGATTCAAGTCCCTTTAATTTTGCCGACTTATGTAATAAGTTTTCACTGTTTCATCCACATTCTAGTCTGATAGACAAAGGTCACGTCGAAGGAGAAGGAAGTTCAAATATCGATGTAGTTTTCTTGGTACGTATAAAAATTATTAAAAAATCTGGTAGATTGTCAAAATAAATTTTGTGTGGCAAGAATTAATTTAAAAAAATGTTGGTAAATATACCGAAAAATTCAAGTTTCGTAAATCTGCTAAACAATTAAAATCCGTGACTCTACCAGCAAGCTTTTAGTACATAATACTTCGATGGACTGTAAGTACTTACTCTTTGTTCCGTGTATCTGTCAAACGCATATAGTAAGTACAATTTGTCATTTTACAAATGGTCAGGCAAGTAGTAAAATGCCGTTCACAGATTTTTGTTATCCAAGGGGGCCTCGTTTCGCGAGGCTCTTTGACTGTAAAATCAATCAAACCTGACCGAACCTAACATCGCTCGCTTCACTCGCTCATTTCAGTTTCGTTTGCTCATTTTACAATCTGCGTACGGCATTTCTTACAATTTTCCTGACCGTTTATATAGGGATGAATTATACAATTTGCCTGACCATTTGTAAATTGAGTAATCAATCATACAGTATGCCTGCCACATATTATTATCCACTAAATTAACAAGTTACTTAGATTGACAAATGACTGACATGTGATGGACTCGGATTTTATTTAATCTCACTCCAAATAATCGAAAACGCTAAACACGTTAAAAAACCGACTTCCATTGGAACAACTTAGTACATTTTTGCATCATTATTTTTGGTTTTTGTTAATTTTCTAAAAAAGTACTACACCAATTTTTATAAAATTTAAATGGGACCACAGGGAAAGCACTAGCTTTCTAATAAAAAAGGAATCATAAAAATCGGTTCACCCAGCCCAAAGTTGTAACAAACATAAAAAAAACAGACGAATTGAGAACCTCCTCCGTCTTGGAAGTCGCTTGAAAACCGTGGCAATTTCAATGTTTGCGAAAGCCTTGTCTATAAAGTGTTTGGTAGGTACTCGGGTAGGTAGGTACATACAGTTCATTAGTGCTTAAATATTTAAACTCCTTTCAAAAGTCAAAACAGCGGAAGTGGACATGGTTGCATCCCAATGGCGTAACAAAAAACGAGATAGACTTCATCTTGTCGACAAGGAGGCAAATATTCAATGATGTCTCCGTGATCAATTCAGTCAAAACAGAAAGCGATCACCGGATGGTCAGAGGCACATTGAATCTAAAGACCAAGCTAGAAAGATGTCGACTGATGAAGTCTACGCTCCGACCAGCGCCCATCCAGCTCTAAAACCCCGAGAGCTTTCAGCTCGAGTTGTACAATCGTTTCGAATGCCTAGGAGACTGCGAGAATGTGGACGATTATAATGACAGGTTCGTGGAAATTGTTCAAACGGTCGGGTCTAAGATTTTTAAAACTCGCCGTTCAAACAGAACCAAAAAAATCTCCGACTTCACCAGCAACCTCATGGAAGAAAGACGCAGATTGGTTTTGTAGTCCTCTGAAGACGCTACTCAGTATCGGCAACTAAACAGGCAGATCTCTAAGTCCCTAACTCGCGATTTACGCCAATATAATACAAATTGTATTAAAGAGGCGATTGAGCACAACAAAGGCTCAAAAGTGTTCGCGAGAGATCTGTCTGTTGGACAAAGCCAACTGACCAAGCTGAAGACTGAGGACTATATTTGACCATGGAATATTATTTTAAATATTTAGCGACTTTTGGCCGACTTTATGGAGAAGGAGAGCCTCTTTATGATGAATTCCTTCTTTAAAAAGTCAAAACAGCGGAAGTGGACTTGGTTGCATCCCAATGGCGTAACAAAAAACGAGATAGACTTCATCTTGTCGACAAGGAGGCAAATATTCAATGATGTCTCCGTGATCAATTCAGTCAAAACAGCAAGCGATCACCGGATGGTCAGAGGCACATTGAATCTAAAGACCAAGCTAGAAAGATGTCGACTGATGAAGTCTACGCTCCGACCAGCGCCCATCCAGCTCCAAAACCCCGAGAGCTTTCAGCTCGAGTTGCACAATCGTTTCGAATGCCTAGGAGACTGCGAGAATGTGGACGATCATAATGACAGGTTCGTGGAAATTGTTCAAACGGTCGGGTCTTAGATTTTTAAAACTCGCCGTTCAAACAGAACCAAAAAAATCTCCAACTTCACCAGCAACCTCATGGAAGAAAGACGCAGATTGGTTTTGTAGTCCTCTGAAGACGCTACTCAGTATCGGCAACTAAACAGGCAGATCTCTAAGTCCCTAACTCGCGATTTACGCCAATATAAAACAAATTGTATTAAAGAGGCGATTGAGCACAACAAAGGCTCAAAAGTGTTCGCGAGAGATCTGTCTGTTGGACAAAGCCAACTGACCAAGCTGAAGACTGAGGATGACAGGACCATATCGTCTAAGACTGAGTTGCTGGAAGAAGTTGAGAAGTTCTATGGACAATTGTACAAGACCACACGTTTGCCTGTCAGCGATCTGGCTGAAGACCCAAGAGCCAAACTTACCCGACACTATACCGAAGATATCCCGGACGTCAGCCTGTACGAGATTAGAATGGCTCTCAAACAGCTCAAGAACAACAAGGCACCGGGTGATGATGGAATTACGGCTGAACTTCTGAAAGCAGGTGGATCACCGGTACTAAAAGCTCTTCAGAAGTTATTTTATTCCGTTATACTCGAGGGACAAACGCCTAAGGCATGGCACAGAAGTATGTTCGTGCTTTTCTTCAAAAAGGGTGACAACACCCTGCTGAAGAACTACAGACCCATATCACTTCTGAGCCATGTCTACAAGCTGTTTTCGAGAGTCATTACGAATCGTCTCGCACGCAGGTTTGACGACTTTCAGCCTCCCGAACAAGCCGGTTTCCGAAAAGGCTTTAGTACCATAGACCACATACATACGCTGCGGCAGATTATACAGAAGACCGAAGAGTACAATCAACCACTATGCTTGGCGTTTGTGGACTATGAGAAGGCCTTTGATTCAGTCGAAACCTGGGCTGTGCTACAGTCTCTCCAGCGGTGCCAAATTGACCATCGATACATCGAGGTGTTGAAGTGTCTGTATGAAAACGCCACCATGTCAGTTCGCCTCCAGGACCAGAACTCATAACCTATCCAGTTGCAGCGAGGGGTGAGACAGGGAGACGTTATATCTCCGAAACTGTTCACTGAAGATGTTTTTAAGCTTCTGGACTGGGGTGGACTCGGCATCAATATCAACGGCGAGTACATATCCCACCTCCGATTCGCTGACGCTATCGTGGTCATGGCTGAGACTATGGAAGACCTAAGCACAATGCTCGATGGCCTCAGTAAGGTATCTTAACAATTGGGTCTTAAAATGAACATGGTCAAGACGAAAATAATGTTAAATGTCCGTGTCGCACCCACTCCTCTAAAGGTTGGAGACTCTACACTGGAAGTTGTTGACGAATATGTATACCTGGGACAAACAGTCCAGCTAGGTAGTTCCAACTTCAAGAAAGAGATCAATCGACGAATCCAACTCGGCTGGGCAGCGTTCGGGAAGCTTCGCAATATCTTCACGTCCCAAATACCGCAGTGTCTCAAGACTAAGGTCTTTGACCAGTGTGTGTTGCCAGTGATGACTTACGGAACTGAGACATGGTCGCTTACTATGGGTCTCATAAGAAGGCTCAAGGTCACCCAAAGTGCAATGGAGCGTGCTATGCTCGGAGTTTCTCTGCGTGATCGAATCAGAAACGAGGAGATACGCAGGAGAACTAAAGTATACTAAGTACCGACATAGCTCACAGAATCGCTAAACTTAAGTAGCAGTGGGCATCGTAGAACGGATGACCGATGGGGCAGCAACGTTCTCGAGTGGCACCGCGCACCGGAAAACGTAGCATAGGCAGGCCTCCCACGCGGTGGACCGAGGACCTGGTGAAGATTGCGGGAGGCCGATGGATGCGGGCAGCGCAGGACCGGTCGTCGTGGAAATCCTTGGGTGAGGCCTTTGTCCAGCAGTGGACGATTTGTGGCTGATATGGTGATGATGATGATTTATTTATTTAATTGTATGGCGATTTGTCGAACAGGTAATTCTCAAATGTCAATGCTCAGGCCACACAGCCATGTATATGCATCAGGACTGAAGTCGAAGAAATAAAGCTTAAATATTATTATTAGATCTATGGCTATTGACGTAGTACATCTTTTCGCTTCAAGATGTAATGCGTTTATGTTTATGCTGTTACGAATTTTTAGGCTCAGGTTTAAATCTTAAAGGTCAATTAACTATACTCTGTGGGTCAAATGGAGAGATGAGTGTGATTTTCCCTTAGGATTTTCCTTATGTTCTTCAATGCTCTTGTCGGCGGAGTAATCTCCAATTTCCAAAGGGTGAAATAAAAAATACAAGATTTAAGGATTTTCCGCTTTTATCAGCAGATAGTATGTAAGCGAAAAGGAAATCCTTTACGAAAACTGGCCAGCTTATGTATAAACTTAAGTAAATATATATATATATAGCACAGTAAAAGCAAGCAAGAAACGAATCCGAATTCTTCGAATCAATCAATGTTTTATCCATAAAATTCTAAATGGTATAGTAATATGTATATTAAGTGAAAAGGAAAATGTTGACGAAAACTGGCCAGCGTATGAATATACTAATGTAAATTTATATAGCACCGTAAAAGCAAGCTTGAAATGAATCTGAATTCTTCAATTAATCACTGTTTTATCCATAAAATTCTAAATGGTATATATGTAATATGTATATTAAGTGAAAAGGAAAATCTTGACGAAAACTGGCCAGCTTATGAATATACTAATGTCAATTTATATAGCACAGTAAAAGCAAACATGACACGAATCATCCGAAAGCTTCGAATCAATCACTGTTTAATCCATAATATTCTAAATGGTATATATGTAATATGTATATTAAGTGAAAAGGAAAGTCTTGACGAAAACTGGCCAGCTTATGAAATATACTAATGTAAATTTATATAGCACCGTAAAAGCAAGCATGAAATGAATCCGAATTCTTCGAATCAATCACTGTTTAATCCATAAAATTCTAAATGGTATATATGTAATATGTATATTAAGTGAAAAAGAAAATCTTGACGAAAACTGGCCAGCTTATGAATATACTAATGTCAATTTATATAGCACAGTAAAAGCAAACAAGAAACGAATCCGAATTCTTCGAATCAATTCTGTTTTATCCATAATATTCTAAATGGTATATATATAATATGTATATTTATTAAGTAAAAAGGAAAATCTTGACGAAAACTGGCCAGCTTATGAATACAGTTATGTCAATTTTTAAAGCACAGTAAAAGCAAGCAAGAAACGAATCCGAATTCTTCGAATCAATCACTGCTTAATACATAAAATTCTACATAATATACAGGGTGTAACATACAGGTGCAGTGACCTTAAGGTGGGATTCTATTCATCAAACTGAACAACTTTGCTGTTTTGTACGAAAAATCGCAATCGCAGCGATTTCGGTAAAGTTGAAAACAAAAGTTCTTCAGTTCTATCATAGTACAAACCCACCTTAAAGTATCACTGCACCTTTATGTTACAACCTGTATTTTATTTACATTTCTATGGTTTTAACAGTAGTCGTAGTACGTATAAAATATGATAAAAAGACGTGTGACACTCGGGGACTGGCGCTTTAAACCTATTTTTTATCAACTGATGCAATTATAATTATTTATTTATTTTTATTTAAGCAGTATTTACCAGTACCATATAGTCCTTGGGGCGCGGGATGTTTATGTAATAAATTAACACTAAGAAAGTTAATAATAATCATCATCATTATCATCGTCATCATGATGGATAGATAGATGGCACAGTAAGTTTTTTAGAACTCAATAATACATTTTTTTGGGGTGTTTAGTTTTATTTTCGTTACAAAATTTCTTGATTCGGTCCCCTCAAAGCTCGCGATAAAAGCTATACAATAGCTTTAAAACCGGCCAGGTAAGAGACCCACTCGCATGTGTTCCAAAGCGATAGTTCTCACCATTTCGAAGCTGAATATTTTGTAAGCTATTAAAAAAAGTATTTCAGAAACTTTAAATACATATTATGAGACCTCAATAATTACTTCACACGATGGGTAATGAAAAAATCATCCCTCCTTTACTTTCGAGCGACTGAGGAGCGAGCGACAGTGAGAACGATCTTAATTTATCTTATCTTAGTAAGCGGGGGCTGCATTGCAGCAACACCCCCTATAGACTTTGCACCCCAAACCTACTCGAAAATGTGCTGCATCAATGCAGCAATTCCGCTGATTGGAAGGTGCTTGCAGTCCTCCGGTTTTGGGTAGCCATCTCCTAGGAGATATATGCGCTTGCTAGCCAGGACATCGCAGTGATACAGTAAGTGTTCCATTCATTCTATATCTTCACTACAGGCCCTGCAGGTCGGGTCATTCGTCAGGCCGATCTTTTGCAGGTGTGCGTTTGTGACAAAGTGGCCCGTTAACGCTCCTGTTACCGCCCTGACTCGCGTCCTGCTGTGAGAACGATGCAGGTATGTTTGTATGTATCTAGGTGCGTGCGGGCGTGTTTAGGGTTAATTCTGATACATTTTTATATTATTAAATACTAGCTTTTGCCCGCGGCTTCACCTGCATCGTTTTTATAACTGTTCTTGAGAGTGAGTGGTATGCGAGCCGCAAGCATCTTTTTATCCCTGAAAATTCAAGAGTTCCTGTAGAGGAATTCAAACACAGCTAGTTTATTAATAAGGATGAAGTTTTAAACTGGTGATTTTTGTTAGAGTTGCATCTTCACCATCCCCTTCCAGCTAAACCGCTATTTCTGGAAATCTGAAAGTATTGAAAGTAGTAGGTATGGCATATAATCTTTTTCTTCTTTGGCCTCACCTTCTCCCGCTACACGGGGTCGGCTTTTCCAATCATGTGACGCCACGTGGTCCGTCGCTGTGCGTCCTCTTCCCTTAGACCCAGTTTCTTCATGTCCCTCTGGATATTCGTCAACCAGGTGGTCTGAGGTCTTTCTCTTCCCCTCTTTATAGGAGCCATAGAAAGGCATTTCCTCACTACCTAGGTTCTACCGTACCATCTCAGCCTGGACTCGCTCAGTTTGTCCGTTATCTTTGCAAATTTGAAGCTCCCCCTGATATACTCCTTGCGGACCTTGTCTTTGAGTGTAACTCCTCCTGCCCATCGTAGTATAAGCATTTCTGATGTGAGGTGCTTTTGCTCATGCGTCTTTTTTGATGCCCAGACTTCGCTACCATAAAGTAGCGTCGGTCTAACAGCCGTTTTATAAACCTTTCCCTAAGTTCTTTTTGGCATTTTAGTGTCACACAATACTCCAGTCAATGTACGCCACTTATTCCACCCTGCCGTGTCCTTATAAATTACATCCGCTTCAATTAATCCATCATCTGAGAGCAGTGGTCTTAAGTATTTAAAGGATTTCGCTCTTGTTAGTTCAGTATTATCAAGCTAGTTATCGGTGCTAGCGCAATCATTTGGGTTGAAATTGCTGAATATTGGTGTAACAAAATTAGCTGAAACTATTTTAGCTGGTGCTTCTACCCATTAAACTGAACAACTTTCCCCATGGAACCCCTACTCAAATCACAAAAAAAATTGGCTCTCCCATACTTATTCGATCAGCTGATCAGCCAACTTAGTATGGGAAGTTCAAAATTTTTTTAAAAAAAGATTTGATTATGGTTTTCATGGGAAACTTTGTTCAGTTTCATGGGTAGAAGCACCAGTTAAAATAGTTTCAGCGAATTTTGTTAAACCTTATATATTCAGTCTTAGTTCTGCTGATGCGTAGACTATTCAGTTCTAATGACTTTCTCCACTGCTCCAAGTCTAATATGGCAATAACAGTATGGTATATAATATTATAGGGAAATTTATCACAACCAATATAAGGTCTTATCAAATGTGCATTATAAAAAAACCAAGCCATTTTAGTTTACGAGTTATAGTCGAACAACTTAAGATGTGTAGTTGGATTTGTAATAAGTTCCCAGATTTTCCATACAAAATGTTCTATACCAACTGCTAAAATAACTTTTTTTAAAACATATTTATTCATTATAAAGTCTACGGAACCCTACTTTTTGCGTTGTCCGCCACTTTTTATTCTAGAGATAAATCATGCACGGAAAATTATTCTAAATATATTAAGTATTTTGTTTTTACGAATCTGACATTGTGCAAATTAGACAATTTGCCTTTCATACTTTATGCGACTGAGCTCATTGCGGCTTTCACGAAAACACAGCAGGAATAGTAAATGGAAATGGGAAATAAAAGTAAAAGGGATTTTTTTTTAAATCCGGGTTGAGAATAAGTGAAATGTAGTTACCTGCGAAACATATTGTTGCGGATTGTAGGGGTTAAACCGGTTTGTGACAATGCCTTTTTCATTTGTACGAAAACACATTTCTTTTTCGTTGTTGATGGTATTGTGTAGTTTGTATAGAAATGGGGCGGTTCGTGGTGGCTGTAGGAAGGTCGAAGAAAAAAAAAGTGTTGGTTGTATAATGCTCGAGTAATCTGTATTATAATCTAAATGCTTATTGATGTAGGTAAGTGACGGACATGTTACAATGAGGTCTACATAAACAGCACTATTATTTCATAACAGGGTGTTGTTTTGCCGACAATTCCAGCAAAGTTAGACAACAAGAATTGTTCAATTTCATGAGTGGAAGTCTTAATAGAAAGGGCAAACAACAGCCAGTAAATAAAAATTAAATTGTTAAAAAAAAACAATTTTAGCGCTGTTAATTTAGATCTTTTTCTTACGTCTTAGGCATAGGTAACTTGAAGGCTGCTTTTAAGATCTTGGCAAAAGGTAAATAATGTGTTGGAAAATGACGTGCTCACCAAAACCAAAATATCCGAAACTAATTTCTTCTTCTTATTATTCTTCTTCCATCTCCTAATTCAAGTAGGTACTATCTGGGGTCAGGTCTTCTTGTGCAGTTGTCAAATGAGTCGGGTTCTGCGCTTTCATCTACTTCTCGATAATGGAACACCATGTAGCGGGGGGCCCACCAAATATCCGAAACTTATTTCTTCTTCCATCTCCTAATTCAAGTACTATCTGGGGTCAGGTCTTCTTGTACAGTTGTCATGTGTCGGGTTCTGCGCTTCTCTATAATGGAACACCATGTGGCGGGGGGCCCCACCAAATATCCGAAATTTATCGTGTAACAAGTAACATAATCGAATAACTCATAGAAAAATGTTTCAGTTTTTCATCCAAGAGACGGTGTCAGGAGTTAGGTGGAACAGACCATCAGGGTACCATTATAGGCCGTTTGGGAGCAGCGCTGGGTTATGTACTTCATGGTCTGTTCCTCTTCACCGCACTTACACATTGCAGACTCCCTCCATCCCCATTTATACAGGGAGTAACAAAATTGGTGTAGGTCCCGTTATCAGATTAGGAATAACAATATAAAAAATGAGTTTGTATATAAAAAAAAATTATATAAAAAATGAGTCACACGTCCCCATTCTTTATTCATGTTTTCCTACATATTATAACGAAACCAGTAATTAATTATCAATTTTTTTGAACAAATCTCTTCTCAGAAATTAGAAGGTTTGGTCAATTTTCAGTACTTTGAAGGCCATTTTCTCGTAAAAGGTTGAGTTTGGGCAGCTAAAAAAAATACGTGTCCTTTATTTCAGACTACTCTATAACACATATCAAAATAAATCAAATCGGAGTCGGACAGTTGGGTACCCTTCCTTGTAAGTACAATTTTGCATTAGCGTTTTTGGTTTTTGTTAATTTTCTAATAGAGTAGTGCATTGATCTTGATAAAATTTATACGGGAGCATACTCGGGAGCATATTCTATTGAATACAAAAATAATCGTGTAAATGGAAAAAATGTTTTTTCTATAGTCCCGGACAACCCAACCGTACCACGGGTGAGGAGCGGTAAATTTGTATGGGAGCATACTCGGGAGCATATTCTATTGAATACAAAAAGAATCGTGTAAATTTATATGGGAGCATACTCGGGAGCATATTCTATTGAATACAAAAAGAATCGTGTAAATTGGTTTACAATCTGCGAAGATATCGGGTAACACACATACAAAACCGGCCAAGTGCGAGCCAGAACCGCACACAAAGGCTTCCGTACAATCATACTAGATAACGCTAGTTTTTTCACGTTTTAATAGGAACAAGTTTTTTTGTATGGAGAACCCCTTTATTTTTTATTATTAGTTATAGCGGCAACAGAAATACATCATCTGTGAAAATTTCAACTGTCTACCTATTACGGTTCATACTGTATAATACAGCCTGGTGACAGACGGTCGGACAGCGGAGTCTTAGTAATAGCAAAGTATATAATATATTAGTACTAACATATAGTTGGACACTTCCTGCCGCTCTCTAGATTGCGACCTCACCCCTTCGTCTCCCAGATTGATTCATATTGGTTACAGTTTGATTGTCGAACGTATAGGATTTCGCCGCCATTTTGTTTGTTTCGTCATTGGTTTTTGAAATGTCATTTCTGGCTCGTTGTATGAAGTGTCCAGGATGTGGTAATAGAGTCCCATTTCACCCTTTGGGAACAGAAACTTAAAAACACATTCAGTCGAATTGTAAACCTCCTCCTTTTTGGAAGTCGGTTAAAAACTAGGTGCGCTCATTATTTCGCAACTGATTCGGATGATACAGTTAATTGCGAATATAAATATCATAATTTGATTTTATCAATTCATACTGAATATGAACACTGCTGCTGTTATCGGGTTTAAAGTCCAATTATTTGTTTTATCACGCATGATTTATTTTATTCCATTTTGAATTGAAAAGCAATCGCCGTTGGCGTGATTTTGCTGTTTTGTAGGTACCTAATACAGGGTGTAACAAAATTGGTGTAGGACCGTTAACTGGCAGTTCTACTCATAATACTGAACAAATTTCCCCAAAAAACCAATCATCATCATCATCATATCAGCCGAAAAACGTCCACTGCTGGACAAAGGCCTCCCCCAAGGATTTCCACGACGACCGGTCCTGAGCGGCCCGCATCCTTCAGCTTCCCGCGATCTTCACAAGGTCGTCGGTCCACCGCGTGGGAGCCCTGCCTACGTTACGTTTTCCGGTGTCGCCACTCGAGAACTTTACTGTCCAACGGCAATCTGTTCTACGAGCTATGTGCCCTGCCCACTGCCACTTCATTTTAGCGATTCTGTGAGCTATGTTGGTTACTTTGGTTCTTCTGTGGATCTCCTCGTTTCTGATTCGATCACGCAGAGAAAATCCGAGCATAGCACTAATAAACAATCTCAAAAAAATATTTGGACCTTTCATACAAAAATTCACAAAATTGGTCGATCAGCTGATCGATTTGTATGAAGAGTTGAAATATTATTTTTTTGCGATTGCAGCAAAGTGAGTTGTGGGGTTCTTCCAAGTAATGAAACGACAGCTGCTCTTCATAGTTACGTTCAATTATTGTACGAAGTTGACACACTAGCTCTTCAATTAATACTGATTGAAAAGAATACTTGCGTCGGTGGCTCAACCGGTTACGACTCGGTCCTCCTAACCAGAGGTGCCGGGTTCAAATCCGGACGGCCAATGTACCAATGAGTTTTTCGAAACGTACGTACATGTAATGTAAAATCGTGAGGAAACCTGCACACACCTGCGAAGAAACTCGAAGGTTGTGTGTGAAGTCGACCAACCTGCACTGGGCCCGCGTGTTCGACTAAGCCCCGATCACCCACCCTAATTTAGGGTAGGCTTGAGCTTCTCGGTGGGGACGTAATATATGAGCTACTATAATGATGATATGATGAAAATAATTAAGAATTATCTATATCCTGTATCAAACATTGCTGAAGGCTTTCAAGTCTAGCTGAAGCGAGAAAAATATAAACGTGAGCCTGTTTATGCTTAATAACGGGGTTGCCATATAAAACTACAGTTTGCGCATGAACTTTTAGTACTGTGTTTTAGTACTTGCTCGGCAATATGTGAAAACGAATATATTATGCAGCTCTGTACTTCATTGGAATAAATTATTACCAATTTCACAAAGGCAAGGTATTGTTAAGAACAGTTGTCTCCTTTTTTTTCTTTACGTGTAAAGAGTAAAGAAAATAACCACACTTTTATGCACTTTTTCAGTGTTTTATTTTATTAACTTAGATATAGGCATTTTTGAAAAAAAATTAGTCCGACAATATGTCAGGATTTTGTTGGAATAAGAGTGAAAAAAATAAGGTGCTATGTCTAACTGTAGTGAAGTAAATCTGGGCTAAAACAGCAAAAATTGACAAAATTTAAGCGAATTTAGCAATTTTTTCTATCGAGAAAGTTTAATCAATAAATAATTATATTGTCATAATTATATAACTTCAAAGTGCCCCAACGGCCATCCGTTCTACGAAATGAAGGTTACTTTCAAAAATGTGTAAGTAATCATATTATTTTAAATCTTGGAAAAAATAATTTTAACCACATCCGTGGCGTAATGGTTAAGGCCATTAGCTTCACATCACGAGGTCGCGGGTTCGATTCTCATCAGAGTCTATTTTTGTAGGACTCGGTTTGGTATATAGAAGTGGAGGGTATTTTTCTAAGCCCGCCTGGCTAGCTACCACCATCGTATGTAAGTCTTGCCGCCAAACATCAATGCTAATAACATTGCGTTGGGGAATCTTGGTAAGCCCGCTTCCATCTTCAGCATCATTGTCACTTACTATTAGGTGAGATGATACCAAGGGCTTGCTAATTTTGAAAAAGAAAAAATGTGTTCGTTTGTCATGTAAGGTACTTACTGTACACTTTGTTAATTCATGAACTTTCATCATCATCATAAAATAAAATAAAATCATATCAGCTCCATATACGTCCCCACCGAGGGGCCCGAGCCTACTCTGAATTAGGGCGATTGGGCCTTAGTCGACCACGTAAGCCCTGTGCGGGTTGGTCGACTTCACACACACCCTTCGAGTTTCTTCGCAGGTGTGTGCAGGTTTCCTCATGATGTTTTCCTCCACCGTTAAAGCAATCGGTGAGTATATGTACTTAAGTTTTGTAAAACTCATTGGTACATTGGCCGTCCGGATTTGAACCCGGCACCTCTGGTTAGGGGGACCGAGTCGTTACCGATTGAGCCACCGACGCTTTTATGAACTTTACTCGTAGTTAACGATCACTTTGTTTGTTGGTATAACAAATAAAAATAAATAAATAACAAGGGGAGTTTATTTTCAGCCAGCCATGAAACTATTAACTACCAACTACAGTTTCTGTCGGTTCTGCGGCACCGGTAATTGTAGTTATAGCTTTCCTAAGGGGGGTCTAGGGACCACTAAAAGAGGTCATGAACACTTGCAGCAGTTATACCCAGCTCTAGTTCGGTCATATAGTGGAGTACTGCTCTCACTTGTCGGACGGATTGTATTATTATTATTTATCGGTATTGTACATCATTTGTTTCGGAGAGAGTGCCCATCAGCTTCACGACCTTATACCCCCTTCTCCATAATTTCATCATCCGACGACCAGGTTCCACGCTTTTGTTGTTAATGTTCCATCTATACTTACGAAGAGTTTTGCTTCATCATTCATCATGGGAACAGCAAGGAGTGAATCTCCCTGATGGCATCTGTGTTCAACGATCCGTATAAATTGGGAATCTTCGAGGCGAGAGTGAATACGGACTATTTGCATTATCCATGCAATTTTATCAGCTGATAATCCAAATCTGTAAGATTTCAGAAACGGAATCGAACAAAGGTAAGGTAAGCTCCACAAATTTCAGAACATTGTCCAAAGCTTCCTGGTCGGTTGATAAAAAAAATTGTTTGATTTAATCGACCAGGATTTTCATCTACTTTAATTCCTAATGAAGGAATTGTTCAAGAATTAATTACATCAGTAGCAACAATTAAAATTCGAATTTGTTTTTTTATTGGTAAAATAATTCTCCGATTCGTATAATTTAGGAATTTTCAAGACGAGAGTGAATAGGCACTATTTGAGCTTGCGTGTGACATCCTCGGCTGCATCGGCACTTACCATAAGGTGAGGTGCAGCCAAACGCACAAATTTTTTTAATCATAAAAAGTTATTAGGTTTTATTATTAAAATCACTAGAGTAGAATAACCAGCTATATTGAATCAGAGGTTTGCAGTTAAGTATTATCCTGATACATGGTGACAAAAAGATTGTCAAAATTTTAACAGACTGTAAGTTCTACTTGTAGTACGTACTGCGAAGTAGACGCATCATCAAAATGCCCGCACGTTTCAGGTAAGAAACTGGCAAAGTATATTGGTGGCAATTATATATGCAAAATAACATCTGTCAAATGTCTAACACTCACAGCATAACAAATGCGAGTTCTTTTTATCGCGTTTGTCATCAAATTTTCGCACACTTCCAGTAAAATCCCCCTAACAGCGTCTCGAATATTTTGTTTTAAGTTTTCAAGATTCATCGGCCTCTTAGCATAGACACGTCCCTTTAGATAGTCCCACAGAAAATAGTCAATTGCTGTTAAATCCAGTGATATTGGGGGCCAATCGATGTCACCATTACTCGAGACCAATCGACCTGGAAACAATCTACCTATAATTGGATTGTTTCTCGCGCCATGTGACGTGTGGCTCTGTCTTGTTGAAACCACATGTTTTCGAGATCTATATCATTGATTTAAGGTAACAAAATTTTTCACTTAACGAGTAAATGTCTTTCGCGAAGGTAAGTTGTTTTTCCCGAATGTAGGGCGCCATTTTCTCAGCGTATCTGCAACAGAAGATTGAAACTAAAATAAAATTTGCCATATCTATTTTAAATAATCGCTACAAAAAATGACAAATTTGGCGCCGAAATAAAATGGCGGCAAAAAAGTTGTATACCTCTAAGTTGGCCACCCTATATAAGTAAACCACCTTTTACTTAATTCTCAATAAATTCGGAGTTTTGTGATCTGCAAACTTGGTCACTTTTCATTATCTCCACGCAACCTTAAAATACCGTTTTGACCGCCTCCAGTTAAGTCCATTAGCTTCAGGAGGGCGCGAGTTCGATTCCCCGCGGAGTCTTACTTTGTATGACTCAGTTTGGTTGGTGAAAAGACATTTTCTAAGCCCGCCTGGCTAACTACCACCGTCTTATCTAAATCTTGCCGCCAAGCATCAATTTTAACAGCATTGTTGTGTTCCGGTTTGAGGATAAAATAGCCAGTTCCCCAATGCGTTAGGGAATCTCGATAAGTCCGCTTCCATCTTCGGCATCATCGTCACTGACCATCATATGAGATGATGCCAAGGGTTTACCAATTGTGGATAACAAAACCGCACATTGGTGACCATGTACATTCTCATGATACTGAAATTTAACTTTTTATAAAAACTATTTTAAAGAATCTTATGGTAAACATTTGGACATCCCATAAAAAGAGGGCTTATCAGCTAGTCAATTTATATGAGAAGTCCAAAAAATTCTAGGGATGATGACTGCTAGTCATTTGAGTTGCTTTTTATCATTTGTCAAAAACTAAAGTTTTTTATAGAAATGTTTGATACTTATGTGTGACGTTATATTTTAGCAGCGTCATTTTCGTACCCATTTTGTATTTTTTATGAAATAATTAAAAATTTAAGACTTGATGGAAAATAAAGCAGTAAAAAATAATATTATTGCTATCCGATCTATGGGAAAAACTGATCGGACCACGTGGCCGAAACGAGTTTAGTCGGGGGAAAGTTTAGTGATCAATTGTTTATAATTATTTTTTATGCAATCATCATCCCAATTGAATAATGGGTTTATTGAAAATGAATGGAATAGAATAGAAAATAAATAGAATTGGGTTTATTGGAAATGAATAGAAGCCACAGTCAAAACTTTTACAAAATTATTTTTATTCCCGGTAACATTGAATTCCACACCTCTTAGCAGTCACGTGCAAGGAGCAAGGAGCCTTTATTCTGGCTCTTAACTACAGCTCTATCGTCAGATCCTCAGATCAGAGAAGTCTCCATTTAAAGATCATACGTGCTTCAGTAATCGATATTTTTTGCGTCACTGGCCTCAGTTCTTGAGTACCTACCTACTTCAAATGTTAAGATTCTATAAGTGGTTATCTGCGCAAAAATTCTTTATACTTACTTACTTTCTCCGCTTGCTCGACCGAAAGTGTGTCCTGCCCTTTTTGACGTGATAACGTCTTATAAATTGATGACACGGGGTGCATACACGAAAAAGAGTGACGTCATTGTCACGTTACGCCAGTGTGACGTCATTTTCACGTTACTCCTGAGCCGAGCTTGCAAGCGAGAGTTGTACTTATAAAAGTACTTCTACTAGTACTTGTACTTGGACTTGGACGGACGGACAAACGAACCGTCAAACAAGTGTGTAAATGGACTAAAAGTACTAGGCTGCCAGGAACTTACAAGAGGTGTTCCAATGCGGTCGTTTCTCTGTCAGGAAAACCGTCATACTAAAAAGAGGCGTTCCTTATACGTAATATCAGTGTGTCAATAGAAGCCCTCCCCCCGGGCAGCGACTTGCCATGGTCTATTTGGAAATCTCTGAATAGACTGCGGACCCAGGTTGGCCGATGTAGGGAGAATATGTGTCGTTGGGGTTTCTGTGACGGAGAAGAGTGCCCATGTGGAGTCACCCCACAAATTATGACTCACTTATTGGCTTGCCCCGAGTGCCCGGACACCTGCACAATGGTAGACCTCTGGGGGGCCACTGATAATGGCATACGCGTGGCTACCTATTGGGCCATTAAGATATAAAATAACAAGTGTCAATATTCAAACCATCGATTCGAAAAGAAGAAGCAGAAGTGTGTCAATAGATTAAAAGTACTAGTCTTCCAAGAAGCTTACAAGAGGTGTTTCAACTGTGAGATATTTTGTAGTTGTACTTTTTTTTTGTATTTCTTGCAATTCACGGATGGACGAACCGTCAAACAAGTGTATCAATGGATAAAAACTACTAGGCTTCCAGGAGCTTACAAGAGGTGTTCCAATGCGGTCGATTCTCTGTGAGAAAACACAAAAGAGTACTTGGACGGAGACTTGGACCGGCACTTGGACGGGGACTCAATCGGGGACTCGGACGGGGAATCGGATGGGGACTTGGACGGGTACTTGTTATCACGTAAAATTGTCGTCCGTAAACTGACTTTACAGTTCGTTACACGAAATCTGAGAAAAAATCGAACGGATTCAATAGTTTTGCCTTTATTTATTTATTTATTATTGTTACATAAAAAGTATGTACACATTTACCATAAAGGGTGCCTTTATCGAATCTGATCGACGATTTTGACGATTCCGTGTAACGAATCGAACTCGAAGCTTTTGGAATCACTGGGCTTGCCTTCGTTACGAGAACTCGTCACTTGATCTGGTCTTGTGCGGTTTCTCGTCAGTCGCTACCTAGCTAAATCTAGGTAGCTTGTGTAAAATAGCAGTTCAAGAAACTGTTGCATATACTTTATCTAATCTCATACATTGGGATTGAACCTACTGAACAGAAGACAAAGTTAAAGGAGTAAGAAAAAAAACCACGAAATTCAGTACAACAAAACGTATGAAATCGGGCCCTCTCACAGGTAAAAATTAGAATCAAAACTTTATTGCAATGATATAAAAATGGCGCGCCCCGCATATTCGTTCATGCTACTGCTCAACCTGCGTCTTAATGCGTTAATTACCGCGGTAATTAACTAATTTACTAAAAGCATTCTTAATGTCGTTAGACCTTAGTCGATAATCCAGGTGGCGGTTTTTTTGGCACATGAAAGAGTTTTAGCACGATATATAACTCAACAACTCTTTTTAACCGCTTCCGTGGCGTAATGGTTAGTCCATTCGCTTCACACCAGGAGGTCGCGGTGTGAAGTGGGTCCTTCCATGCAGTAAAACAACAGCTTCTTTTAATAGTAATTGGTATAATTGTATCAAGTCAATACAACCATTCTTCAGATGTTAATGAATCTTTACTAAAAACTATCTACTTTATATACTAGAACTTGAACATAGCTTATCTCCTACATGGTTTATCTACAATCTTATAATATGTGATTTATCTTACATTTGTAACAAATTGCTTATTAAGATATTATTAAGGTTGCTACACACTAAATATTTAAAGTTAGCTACACACTACATCTTCCCCTTTTTTAATTCAAATAATATTATTTCTAATTGTATTATTTTAACACTTTTACACACTACATCTTCCTCTAAACATTAAACAATTTTGTTCTATTTTTATGTACAATCGAAATCTTACCATTTACTAAAATCTTAACATTAGGACTAAAATCCTCTAATACTTTGTAAGGTCCTAAATAAATTTTATCTTATTTATTACCCATTTTATTTTTAACCAAAACATAATCGTCCCTATTGTATTTAATTAAACTCTTATCATATTTTATTTTTCTTATACATTTACTATTTAAAAGATTATTTTTTGCATCATTTTGTGCTCTTTGTAATCTAAATTTGAAATTTAATGGCCAATCATCATAGTTATACAATGGTTCTAAATCTGCACCTTTAAGATTGTTGTTGATTGATTGTTGATTGTTGTTTTCATTGGATATGCTTCTACATATTTAGTAAGTTCACACTGAATTGTCAAAACATACGAGTATCCATTATCATCTCTGTCTAATGTCAAATGGTCCTGGCTACATCTAAATATACTTTTTCAAAAGATTTTGAAGCGGTTGTCGTTATACTCATTGGTTCCTTAACATTTCTATGGTGTTTTTATTTTTGGCAATCAGGACATTTTTTAACATAATCTGTAACATCTTTCTCAATTAATGACCAATAATAATATTTCTTTATTTTATTTATCATTCTGCGAATACCTGCATGTCTACTGGAGGGCATAAATGAAAATCATTCATAATGACCTTCTTTTCGTTTATACAACTTATTTTTTGCACATCATTTATGACGCAAAGACGAGGACCTACTATGTTTGTTTTTGCAAGATATTTAGCTAGATATTTAATTATATCATTTGTAACATAACTCTTGAATATCACTACTTCTTTAATGCCATTATTATTACAAAAAGAAACTATATCTTTCGAAGATTCATAGTTTATAAATATATTTGATTCCTCTGGCACATATAAAATTCTTTGTTTAGAATCTATTATTTTATCAACATTTTTTAAGTTATTATTTTTATTACGTGTATTGTGTAATAACCTATTCCATTTATCTTGGTTAACCAATTTTAGTTCTATGGCATCTATCAGCTCCTTGGTAACTGATCCGTTACCGTTCATTTTCGGTAACAAGGTAACTGCTGTTTTTAAACTAAATATTTCGACGGCCATTTTAGAAGTAGAATTAACTGATTCTCTGGTATTTTCGTATTGAATTGTTTTTGTAAATTTCCTTAATTTTCGTAATCAAATCTATAATTTCTTCAGAGAAATTTTCCTTTGAACGAATCAACTGCTCAAATCTGGCATAAAGCGCCTTCACCTCCAATATTTAAAAAAAAAATACCAGTTCGTCTTGACGGACCCTATTTAACTATATTTTCTCGCAAGACTTTTAACTGTATAAAAATAGAAGTTAATTCTACCTCCACTTAATATAATTACTTAAATACCTAGTATACACATAATATCTAAAAAATTGACATACATCTTAACACATACTATAAACAATAAGTTCACCAAATGTCAAATACACTTAGAAGTTACACACGCACATAATTAGCTCTTCTATACAACATTGCCATCAATGACTCTGCGCACATTGTTTTTATTGATTGCCTGCTGTATCCATTGTCCGTGGCAACGTTTATAGAAATAAATTATCAGTCCCTACATAAAAATCTGTGACGCATGTATACATGTGAAATGAAATCTGTAAAAACAGTTTTTTTTATTTCGATATGTATTTGCATTACCATCGAAATACGAGTATATAGGCTGACTTTTAAATAGTTTTTGATAGCAAAGGATATGAATGTACTCGTGATAACAAACAACTTTCCCAAAGAGACTTACTTTACTTTTTTTTTC
This sequence comes from Coleophora flavipennella, assembly GCA_947284805.1. Taxonomy (NCBI): domain Eukaryota; kingdom Metazoa; phylum Arthropoda; class Insecta; order Lepidoptera; family Coleophoridae; genus Coleophora; species Coleophora flavipennella. The sequence continues at coordinate 7,062,702 of OX369280.1, read as the reverse complement.
ATATCTGGCATATACTTTGTTTGGGAAAGTTGTTTGTAATCACGATTACATGCATATCCTTCGCTATCAAGAACTAATTAAAAGTCAGCCTATATACTCGTATTTCGATGGTAATGCAAATACATATCGAAATAAAAAAAACTGTTTTTACAGATTTCATTTCACATGTATACATGCGTCACAGATTTTTATGTAGGGACTGATAATTTATTTCTATAAACGTTGCCACGGACAATGGATACAGCAGGCAATCAATAAAAACAATGTGCGCAGAGTCATTGATGGCAATGTTGTATAGAAGAGCTAATTATGTGCGTGTGTAACTTCTAAGTGTATTTGACATTTGGTGAACTTATTGTTTATAGTATGTGTTAAGATGTATGTCAATTTTTTAGATATTATGTGTATACTAGGTATTTAAGTAATTATATTAAGTGGAGGTAGAATTAACTTCTATTTTTATACAGTTAAAAGTCTATAATAGGTTCATATATTATTCGTGGTAACATCGAAATACGAGTATATAATATAATCTATATATTATAACTAGCTGTCCCGGCGAACTTCGTACCGCCTTACATTACATTACACTGCCTTGCCCTACCCTACACTACCCTACACTACACTACACTACCCTACACTACCCTACACTACCCTACCCTACCCTACATACACTACACTACACTACCCTACCCTACACTACTCTACACTACCCTACACTACACTACCCTACCCTACCCTACACTACCCTACCCTACACTACCCTACCCTACCCTATCCTATCTCTCAAGTTGGATCGAACTGCACATGGTGTGCGAATTTTATTATAATCGGTTAGGTGGTTTAGGAGTCCATTGAGGACAAACATTGTGACACGAGATTTATATATATTAAGAAGATAAAACTGTAACGGGGCCGCATCTGTACATGAAATATTGTTGGAAAAAAATAACTGTGGTGGACATAACTAACGATATAGATGCCAAAACAACAACTATTGGAATTTTGTCTGTTTGTCTGTCTGTATGTTCGCGCATCATGCAAAAACTACCCGGTCGATGCTGATGAAATTTTGTATGGTGGTTTATTATAGCCTGGGTTAACATATTGGATACTGTTTATCCAAGAAAATTCAAGAGTTCCCGTGGGAAAATCAAAAGTATGCTTTTCTAGAATGGCTCATCAGGCAAATGTTGCTTGACCTATTGCAATTAAGTTTAACACGTTGATACCTTATATCGCCAACTAAATGTGGGATAATGTAAATCCAAAAAACAATAAGGGTTCCTGCAGGAATGTAAAAAAAATGTATCTTTAGAATGGCTCAACGTAACAATATGAGACCTTTACATTGAGATGTGGTGTTTTGACCATAATTACTTAGTTGGGTATTCTTTATCCCGGAAAACTAATTAGGCCCCGTGGGAAATGAGATCTCTCAATATATACATAATAGTATAGATTTAAAATTTCATACTTTTGAGTGAATTTCTTTTAAGTATTTTTCAGCATTTGCTACTTTACACAACTCGAACTCTGGAACTATGGCACGTAGCGATATGTTTCATAGACTAACAGATAGGTATATTTTTTAAGATTCCAATCGTATAAAAAAACGCATAAGTCGATTTGTGCATCTTAAAACAATAGGCACAGATATGGGTACTCTTTTGATGGCTACTATTTGCGTGTGGCAGTTGCTCTCCGCCTGGGCTGCAATGTTTGTGAACCTCGTCAATGTATTTGCGAATCCAGGGTTGTTTGTGAAGATTCCCACGTCACCATGCCCTTTATGACCTCACTCGGAGGGTGCTGGTCTCGGCCAGATGGAATATTCCATCTTTGATGCAGCCGCCGGGCTTTAGTCGATCTGGTAGCAAAAGCCCGGACATTTTAAACAGGTGCCATAGCAGACAGGCACTTTTTGTGCCTCACACCTCACGCGTCCGTCTTGCAGGAAAATACTGCTTTGTGCCGCTGGTCTGTGAGACAACCGGCTGCTGAACCCTCTAAGGTTTTTTCCTTCATTATGGAGATTGGTCGTCGCCTTCAAGAGAGGGGATGTGACGCCCGCTCCGGGTCCTACCTGCTGCTAAGATTGTCTATTGCCATCCAACGCGGCAACAAGAAGTGCGTTATGGGCTCCTTCGGAGCTGATAAGACTCATTTAACTTATTGATTTAACCCATATTTATAATTTTAGGAAATTTTATTACTAAACTAGCTTTTGCCCGCGACTTCACCCGCTTGGTCATAGCTTTTACGACTCTTTTTCATGGGGAGTGGTGCGCGAGCCGCAATCGGCTTGCAAGCGTGAACATGAGTTTTCTCTAGGTACCAACTATATCGGGCTATTCTGATTAGCAGTCTTTGTCACTTCCCACCCCTCAACAAATTCTATACAAAAAAATCACTTTAATCCGTTGCTCCGTTGCGACGCTGCCGAACGTGCGCTAGCGTAGAAAATAGTTTTCCCCAGATCCTTCGGGAACTATGTCAGGATTTACTTATTAGAAAATTATATCGTTTTCCACCTCATCTACCATCTCTGTGCTAAAAATTACACCAATCCATTTTTCCGTTGCGATTTTAAAGAAATTAACCAAAAAAGAGTATTGTTAGGAACTGCATCGGGCTATGCTAATTTCAAGAGATAAAAAGTAGACTACTCCCTTCCCAGTGACACAGGCTACCTGCATGCCAAATTTTATGAAGATTGGTAGAGGTTTAGAAGTGTGAATAGGTAACAAAAAACAAACACATTTTCACATCTTCAGCCGATTGCGGCTCGCGCACCACTCACCCTCAAAAAGAGTCATAAAAGTTATGTCCACACGGGCGAAGCCGCGGGCAAAAGCTAGTAGGTTCATATATTTAATCGTCGTAACATCGAAATACGAGTTTAAACAATAGGTTCAAGATTAAAAGACGGACTGACAGACAGAGCGTAGGCTTAGTAATTGGGTCCCGTCACCTGGTACTAGACTCTGAAAATAAAGTTAAATAAGTTAACCGCCTCCGTGGCGTAATGGTTTGGTCCATTAGCTTCACATCAGGAGGTGGCGGGTTTGATTTCTGGTGGAGTCAACTTGTAAGACTCGGTTTGGTTGGTGGTAGAGCACCCTCGAAAAGTCATAGAAACGATGTCCAAGCGGGTGAAGCCGCGGGAAACAGCTAGTACAATATAAAGCTTAAAACTATGAGGCCTTGCCCCGCTGTATCAAAACATTTTCTGAACAAAATTCTGCTTTTGACAGATGATAAAAAGTTATACTCAAATGACTAGCAATCAACTACTCTTTTGTAAAATATTGAGTGTCTGAGGATTTTGAAACGCGTGCCAAAGGTTGAGGCACCTGTCACAGTATACAGAGAGTAACGAAATTGGTGTATAAAAATGTTCTATGACTTTGCTAATTTTTCTATGACTTTGGCAAGGCCTCATTGTTTTAAGCGTTGTTTTGTACTAGCTGTTTTCCGCGGCTTCACCCGCGTGGACAACGTTTCTATGACTTTTCGAGGGTGCGCAGTGCGAGAGTCACAAGCGGCTCGCGAGCGTGAAAAAAAGTAGCATATGTGTTAATACAGGTCCTAATCTGTCTACCTACCAAATTTCAGCCAGATCCGTTCAGTAGTTTTTGCGTGAAATAGTAACAAACATACATCCATACATCTATACATTCAGAATCGCAAAAAAAAAACTCTTTATACAAATCATTGAACTGATCGACTAATTTTGTGCACTTTTGTATGGAAGGTAATTTTTTTTAAGTATTAACTATGAGTTCTTTGGGGAATCGGGTCCTCACCTATTCTGTCACATCCTGTATATTTAGTACTGGCGCCTCAGTTGAAAGAACAATGCCCTGTACGTAATAAACTTATAGTACACTAGCTGTCCCGGCGAACTTTGTACTGCCTTATACTACACTACATTGCAATACACGACACTACACTGCACTACACTACACTAAAGTAAACTGCACTATACTACACTACACTACACTTTACTGCAATACACTACACTACACTGCACTGCACTACACTAAACTACACTACACTACACTACACTGCACTGGACTGCGCTGCGCTGCGCTACGCTACACTACACTACACTACACTAAACTAAACTACAATTCACTACACTAAACTAAACTAAAATACACTACACTAAACTACAATTCACTACACTAAACTAAACTAAAATACACTACACTACACTACACTAATCTACACTACACTACACTACACTACACTGCACTGCACTACACTAAACTACACTGCACTACACTACACTGCACTGGACTACACTAAACTACACTGCCCTGGACTGCGCTGCGCTGCGCTACGCTACGCTACACTACACTACACTACACTACACTACACTTCACTTCACTACACTACACTTAACTAAACAACACTACACTACACTGCACTGCACTACACTAAACTACACTGCACTACACTACACTTCACTGCACTGGACTGCGCTGCGCTGCGCTACGCTACGCTACACTACACTACACTTCACTTCACTACACTACACTACACTACACTACACTACACTACACTAAACTAAACTACACTACACTACACTGCACTGCACTGCACTGCACTACACTAAACTCCACTGCACTACACTACACTACACTACATTATACTGCACTACACAGCAGTACACTACGCTGCACTGACTGGAATGCGCTGCGCTGCGCTACGGTACACTACACTTTACTACACTACACTTAACTAAACTACACTTCACTACACTAAACTAAACTAAAATACACTACACCTACACTATACTACACTACACTACACTGCACTGCACTGCACTACAATGCACTATTCTACACTACACTTCAATACACTACACACTATACACTACACACTACATACTACACACTTCATACTACACTACACTACTTTTTGTTAATAATGCCAGAATTTTTAGGTATTTTTTTTACAGCTTGGGTTACAGGATCCCTATTTGAAAATATCATATAGCCTATAGCAACCGCAAATAGTTTAGCTTAACAGTAAAATAATTTTTCGATACAGTCCAGTAGTTTCGGAGCTTGTTCAATCCAAACAAACAAATATTTCTTCTTTATAATATTATTACTACGCTACTCTGCATTGCTTGGGGCCACACTGGTTATTGCGCGGCGGCGGTGTTTATTTTCCTAAATTCGTAATATCTTCTAAATGAAATGTCCGATATATGTAATTCAAAAGGTTATTTATAGGTATCTAAACATTTTTGATTATGAAATGATTTATGTTAATACGAAAGTATGGATATCGTTGTCTGATTTTGGTCAGTTTATTTATTAATTTTTAAAATGTAAAAAGTGGTTATAGTGAAATAACTACAATAGTTAGACACATAAAACTGCAAAGTTTTTTGTAGCTATTGTATGTTCTCTAATATTGTAGAACATTTTTTGTGTATCATTACATAGGATTTATTTGATGACAAAACTTGTCTGAAATCTGACCATTTTTTTAAATAAATAATTTCCATTCAAAATAGATGATCCCTAACCTAGTCAAATCATATGCTAATTTTATGTCTATCAAACACCCACTAGCTTCTTAAATTAGATAACTTTTGAAGGAGTCGACTTAGCAAAAAATCATCTCAGAGCTTTTTTGTAGATCGTTAAATTCCCTACAAAAATAAGTATTTGTCGTCACTAGAGGATTATTTGTTTAAATGCATTAAAAATCCAAACAAAATAAAAATAACATTCCTGTGTTATTTAAATGGGAAATCAAAAATTATGAATCGTCACCTGTTAATATTAAAATTAAGAGCTCATACGTTACCAGAATTTTTTATTCGTCATTTCGGACGATATTTTCATGGTATCTAAGGAAAAAAAAATTAAAATTTTTTTTTGGCGCACCCTACTAAATATGAAATCAAGTTGAATAATGTTCATTGACGCCGAACGAAGGGACTGACGTGGGTTTTATGATTTTATATCGTAACTGCAGTGAAATACATGATAATAATACATGTGTTCGCGTGGTGACTATTCATTATCTCGACTGAAGGTTATTGGAGTTTGTTATGAGGTATCAGTTTTTACTGTATTGATGAAAAATTAAAGAAAGTGGTAGCCCTAGTTTTGATAAGCATTGCTATTTAAACGGAGACGGAGGGTCGAAATGATTCATATTGTTGCAACCATTCCGAGCAAATGGAGTCCCAAAAAAAAACTTGTTGTAATTGTGGCCGAGTGTACGATTTCAGCCCATTTTGGAGGTGGTGCAGAGACTGTGGACTGAATAAGTTTATAGAGGAGCAGAAACAAAAAAAAAAAAATAAGGGTTTAAATCTTCAGTTCACTCTTCAGAAATTTCTTGTCTAACATTTTTTTTGGTGTTTGTCTAAACGTACTATCCTCATAGATAGCAGTGAGAAGCCACTGTTGTCGTTAGCTGGTGAAGATATTGAGTAAGTTAGTATTCTCAAGAACCTGGAAGCTATTATCGATCCGACTCTGCAATGATCTGAGAACAACCGGACTATACGCTGTTATCGCCGATTCCGGGTACATCAATGTACAAGAGCTCTTTTCTTGTCCTTGGAGTTGCTTCCTGGAACTTTGTGCCACCTGCTGTTTCAACTGCTGCTTCCCTGGATGAATTCAAGACGATGCTACAACCACTTACTTGCTATTGAGCAAGCTAAGTCGCGAGTGCATAGTTTCTGGTGTGTGATGTGCTGGTAGGGCTGTCAAGTGTTATATGATACAATACTTTTTGTAAATCGTTTTGTTTCTGTTTTTTTAAATGCCATGAGTTTTATATTATTTTTGTCTTTATTTTAAAAAAAAGGTTGAGCTAAAGCTTTTGTATTTTGTAATGATAAAGCCTACTCGAGGGTAAGCAGGCTAAAATCTTAAAATATTAAAAATTTTAAATACAGAACATAATTATAAAAAGCGTCTGATTATGGAATCTATGTAAATGGAGAGGCATCAAGATTTAATTAATAAAAGGAAAAATACAGAAACCATAGATAAGATCTACCATGATTTAATTAAATTAAAATAATCTTTAAAAAGTACCGTTGTTACCCTTTCTTGGTTAATTAGTTGGAAATTTAAATTTGCGTTTGTATTCATGTAATTTCAAAATTTGTAATTGTAAGTGTCTTTTAAACTTTATGATTATATTTATGTAGTTCAAAATTGACAACCCTGGTTATCTGGGTAGGTGATTTGAATGACTGACTGTATAATTTGTAATATTACCAACTGTACATAAGACCAGTGTTAGCACACGGTTTTGGCTGTCAGTTGACCAATAATAAGATTTATGAACGCATTGTTCATGTGACTTTATAATTTCTTAATATTATAGTGTTTTTTAACTAACGTTAAGATAATTAAAGTTAATGAATTAATTAATTAAGTTACATAGTTGGACTCACATGAGTTTATTTATTTTAATATGGTTCCAAATTTAACGGACAAAACAGGTTATAAGTATTCACCGCTATAACCTGTCCTCAGAACATTTTTTTTTGTTTAAAGTTTATTTACTTAAATAAACGATACATATTTTTATTACTTAAGCTAAGTAAACAAATAAGAAAACCTTATAATCTCTTTTTTAGTTATTTTAATCACAGCCCTGATTAAACAAAATCATTAAAAAGGATTAAAAATGATTTGATTTGTAATCATTTTGAATAATTTTTAATCGTTCAAATCATTTCTAATTCTTATGAGCGTTTAACATGTGATTTACATTCAAATCCTTTTATTATATCAGGGAGGCTGTAGTTATTAGCACTTGAATCCAGTCTATCTCTGTGCTATGTGAAGGAAAAAAAAATGTTCCTTATAGACTCCAAAACGGCTGGACCGATTTCGATGAAATTTTCAGACAATCTTCAGATTCCAAGTAGGTCCTCTCTCTCGCTTATCTTTTCTTTCTCCATTGGCCCGACTGACCTAGGGTGCTTTTTACTTTTAAATTGCATATTTTTAAGACCGTTTTTCAAACAACTATCAAATGTCCACGTAAGTTGTTTATCTCTTGTTATTGAAGTCTGGTTTTCCTTAATAAATGCGATGTACCTATGCTGACCACTCTTATCTAAAAAGTTTTATGTTTACATATTTTTAGTTCGGGAATTCCATTATTAATAATACGTATGTTGCAGTCGTTATCTAACAGGACAAAGTATTATTTTGAGAGTAGGGAAATTCCGACGGAAGTACGGTACTGCTATTAGTATCTGGCAATTGCATGACACCACCTCGTGGTCAAATAATATAAGTAAAATAGTCTTTTTCTTTCTAATTTAGAGGTAAGGGTTAATTTTAAGGGTCTTAGGAAATGAAAATGTAAAAAAAAATACATAAAAGTTATGCAAATTTAAAATATGCGACATTAATACCGTAGATAAGTTTATATAGTTCAGGATCGTGTATAAAGATATGCATAGAGCTACTGTTTCGTAATTAATGTTTTACTTAAGAAGAAATAGGTCATAGATATAATTATAGAGTAATTTAGGTTTCTTCTTTGTTTGCTAGTGAAAACTGCCAATGTTTTTATGTTATTATTTATTATCTCGAGTTGTAAAAGGATGTCTTTGTTTCTGAAACTTTATATGTGTAATTAGACATTATCTTCATTAAGTTTTTATAGAGTGTATAGACTTCATTTGTGACATTTGATGTGTATTTTCGTTCATTCTCTAAAAAGCTACAAAATTTGCGAACTAGTCACAGATTTGTAAGCTCTCAGATACCATAAAATTCACTATTTATCAACCATTATGATTCAGCATAGAACCATAGCCATCCAACTCAATAAATGGTCATTCTTTAGCGCCTACATGTTTTAGAATATCAAAATCCACTGAATATATGTTATGAACCTGATGTGATGTCTTGTTTACGAAAATGCCATTACTCAGCCATAATAAATCATTTCGGATAACATCTGTTTTTCATTTAACGCTCCCTGTACAATTATAAACAGTGCGCATGGTTAAATTTTTTATAAGAATTTTCTAGTTGTTTTCTTCTAATCTTTTGATGCGCACTCACAGAAAATCTCGTCGAGTTTAGTTAAGTCCTTACTTTTGGATCCGAATAAATTCTGAGTTAATAGTTTCCGTAGCGTATGCGATGAAAGAAATTTTGACGCAAACTTTTTACATCTTGGTTCACGTTACTGAAGTTTTAGCAAGGATCCCTTATTTTTGCTACTAATAAATATAGCAATGATGAAGCTCTCTAATGGAGAAAGAATTTTTGAAATTAGCACAGCAGTTTTTGAGTTTATTCATTGCAAACATACACACACACGCACAAAAATACAAATCTTTTCTCTTTATAATATTATATTAGTGTAGATTATTGCAAAATAGGACAAAATGAAGCAAGAAAACAAAAGACGAAATTAACCACCTCCGTGGCGTAATGGTTAGACCATTCGCTTCACACCAGGAGGTCGCGGGTTCGATTCCCGCCGGGGTCAATTTGTAAGACTCGGTTAGGTTGGTGGTAAAGCATTTTCTAAGCCCGCCTGGCTAGCTACCACCATCTTATCTAAGTTTTTCCGCCGAACATCAGTGTTACCAACATTGGTGTGTTCCAGCTTGAAGATAAGACAGCCAGTTCTCCATTGCGTTGGTAAATCTTGGTCAGCCCGCTTCCACTTCGGGATCATCGTCACTTACCATCAGGTGAGATGATGCCAAGGATTTACCAATTATTGTGAAAAAAAAATGTTGAGTATGAGTTTGAAACTCGAGCTGCAGGTGAGGGCTATAATTTTTTTGTTCACTGTTGATAACCCATTGGCAACATCTCACCTGATGGTAAGTAACGATGATGCCTAAGATCGAAGCGGGTAGTACAAGATTTCCCCATTGCAATGGGGAGCTGGCTATCTTATCTTCAAGCCGGAACACATAAATGTTGTGAGGATTGGTTTTTGGCTGCAAGAATTAGATAAGATGGTGGTAGCTATCAAGGCGGGCGTAGAGAATGCCCTTCTAGCAACCATATCGTATCTTACCAAGTTTTACACCACCGGGAATCGAACCCGCGACATTCTTATGTAAAGCTAATGAACTTTACCATTACACCACGGAAGTGGTAAAATTAATCTATATAATATATAAAAATGAATTGCTGTTCGTTAGTCTCGCTAAAACTCGAGAACGGCTGGACCGATTTGGCTAATTTTGGTATTGAATTATTTTTGGAAGTCCAGAGAAGGTTTAAAAGGTGAATAAATATGAAAATGCTCGGAATTAAATAAAAAAAATCGAAAAATAAAAATCAGTCAAAAAATAATTGGTTTTAGGGTAGGGTAGTGTAGTGTAGGTGTAGGGTAGTGTAGGGTAGTGTAGGGTAGGGTAGGGTAGGGTTGGTTAGTGTAGTGTAGGGTTGGGTAGGGTAGTGTAGTGTAGGGTAGGGTAGTGTAGAGTAGTGTATGTTAGGGTAGTGTAATGTTGGATAGGGTAGTGTAGGGTAGGGTAGTGTAGTGTAGGGTATTGTAGTGTTGGTTAGGGTAGTGTAGGGTAGGGTAGTGTAGTGTAGGGTAGGGTAGCGTAGGGTAGGGTAGGGTAGGGTAGTGTAGGGTAGTGTACGGTAGGGTAGTGTCACACCCCGGACACTCCATACAAATGAGCGAGAAATGATATACATATATATAACTGACGTATCTATAGGCAAGAATGCAGGTAGGGTTGAATCACACCGGGGGTATTGGTCACGAAATGTTTGTTAGTTATTGTATGCTTGATATAGTAGGTTCTTGGTGGAACACTGAACTGAACATATTTAGGTTTTTTCTTGCACTATTCCACAATTAATGTAAGTAAAACAAAATTTGTTTATACTGCAACCGGTTTCGTGATCATCTACTGCCTGAAGATGATCACGAAACCGGTTGCAGTATAAACAAATTTTGTTTTATTTACATTAATTGTGGAATAGTGCAAGAAAAAACCTAAATATGTTTGTTAGTTATTTACTGAATGCAACAGTGTGAATACTAAACTCTTTTTTTTTCATACTTTTCGTTGTAAACAAACACCGCTCGAACAAAAAACGCCACTTTCCGAATACACCATACACATTATGTGACTAAAAAACATTGTAAATGGTAACTGCGATGTGAACGTATGAATTAACACTGAAAACTGCTATTATTTTGTACATCTTTAAACACTTTTTCCATAAAATTGCGAAATTGATAAAGGATTTTGTCACAGATCAAAAATCGACATGATAGTTTTGTTGCTTTGGTGTAGAGATGGGACGAAGTGAATGACTGAATGAATGATTTTGAACTGTTGTTGCGAGGCAAAAATTGGGTCATCTTTGGGCTCAACTGTTCTATAGGGTACATCGATTTGGCAGTCCGCGATTTTTTGGTAAGAGATAGGCTTTAGCTGAACATCCATACCAAATTTCAAGGTTAGGAAACCAGCGGTTTTTGAGTTATGAATTTTTAAAAATTGTATTTTTAGGTACTCTTTGGTCTTTGTTTTGTGAGTTTATGTAGGACCAAAGATGACTTATTACTGATTGTATAATTTGATTCCAAAGATTCATAAAATGGGGTCCGCGAAGCCGGAAAAGCACGCGGGACCGACTTGAGGGCGGGCAAACTTGAGGGTGACAAATCGAAAAATAGGGGGTAATCTTTTTTGTTAGGTAGTCTTTGACCGACAAATCGCTACCGCTTATTTAAAAAAAAGGTCATCTACTTCTATGACGCCGAAAATCGCTGCCGCTTAGTAAAAAAAAAGGTCATCCACTTCTCTGACGGCGAAAATCGCTACCGCTTATTCCAAAAAAAGGTGTAAGTCAATTTGATCACCCAGATTCATGATATGGGGTCCAGGGGGCCCAGCCCCCGCCACACATTTAAAGCCCCCAACAAACCTTCGGGATCCGAAGGGGATGTGGGAGTATCAGGGCGGAGAAAGCACGCGGGGCCCGGACCCCTAACGGGGGCGTAGCCCCCGCCACCCATTTAAAACCCCCAACAAACCTTCGGGATCCGAGGGAGATGTGGGAGTATCAGGGCGGGGAAATCACGCGGGGCCCGGACTCCTAACGGGGCGTAGCCCCCGCCACCCATTTAAAATCCCCAACAAACCTTCGGGATCCGAGGGGGATGTGGGAGTATCAGGGCGGGGAAAGCACGTGGGGCCGACAAACTCGGGGCTCCTACTTCTGCATTCTCATGTTAAACCTAACACTACGACTGTGCGGGGAGGCAAGCTAAGCTCGCCTCCCCGCACAGTCTCCGAACCTAACGGATCCGAGTCGGGGTGCTCCTAAAGTCCGAGCTCGCTTCGCTCGCTCCCGCTTCTATTTAGAACTCCCCGTACCTCACTCGCGGACCCCATATTATGAATCTTTGGGATCAAATTGACTTAGACCTTGACCTTAACAGATTACCCCCTGGTTTTCGATTTGTTACCCCCAAGTACCGTCTATATACCGTCTATAAACGTCACTATATGAGCCTAAAAATAGAATATTGTAGGTTGCTAAATGAGATTGTTTCACGGACAAAAGCAAACTCCTGTGTTTGAAGAACAATTTTATTTATGTTATTTACTTATTCATGTTAGATATCTACCAAGTAGCTACTGTTGATTGGTTCATGCAGTAAATAACTAACAAAAATTTCTTGACCAATGCCGCCGCGCCGGTGCAGTGTTTCAGCCCTAACTGCATTCACGGCTATATATACGTCAGTTGTATATATGTATATTTTTTCTCGCTCGTATGTATGAAGTGTCCGGGGTGTGCTTCTGCCCCCTTGCACACCATTTCATTCAACATTCTTGGATACCTACATATCGCATACAACTTTGCTAGAGCGGTTTAATAACAAAACGTGACAATCTGTCTTAGTGATTTGCGATCTATAACATCGAGTGCAATGCCTTGCTAGGACAAAAGAGGATTTTTATCGTCTACAAATAAGTGTTTTTTTTTTTCGTCTCGAGAGCAGGAGTAGTTGTTACCTTCATTTTCGTCGCCTGGAGTGTAGTAATGTAAGGTGTCGCTGGATACAATGCATAAACTTAATAAAGAAAGGTATTTGACAAATCAAACGAACTAGTCCATTGGAGCTTGCAAAAGCAAGTCAGATTTTATTAACCTGGTCACCTTCTGTATCTAATAAAAAGGCCTAAGGCAAACCACAAATCGTGCTAAAACTCAGATTTGGTATCATGTACGAAACTGGTAGAAAAAATTGAATCCCGAATCTTATGAGAAATAGACCAGTGATTAATTATTCTTAATATTCCTCTTTACTGGAATTTTGGTAACAAATGGGATGATGAAAGTGAAACTTTTTTAAGTTTGGTTCATATATGAATACTAGTGGGTGCCCGCGACTTCGCTAGCGCAATCCCGTTTTTTGCCGTTCCCGTGGGAATTTCTCAAAATTCTTTATTAGCGGATGCTCACGTCCTAATTGCTATCTGTATTCCAAATTTAAACGAAATCCGTTCAGTGGTTTCGGCTGTGCGTTGAGTCACCTTTTTCTTTTTGTATACAGATTAGAAATCGACCGATTTCAATGTCTTTTTGATGTGTAACATCTTTGCTCTCGCTTTCCTGCAATTTGTGGGAGTGATTTCGTGAAATGGGACGGAAATGTGTCCCATGTGTAACAGGAATTCGCGTTTTTCCAGGCTTTAAAAGCGCGGAAAAGGCAAAGGTATCTATGACCATACAGCCTAGTCTGCCGTATCTTTGCCGTCCTTTTTTCAGGCTTTAAAAGCGCGGAAAAGGCAAAGGTATCTATGACCATACAGCCTAGTCTGCCGTATCTTTGCCGTCCTTTTCTCAGGCTTTAAAAGCGCGGAAAAGGCAAAGGTATCTATGACCATACAGCCTAGTCTGCCGTATCTTTGCCGTCCTTTTATAAAGTATTTTGTCACATGTTACACATCATATGCGAGTACTGTAGGTCTCGCTCGAATTTTTTTATGTGTATTTGGTAGGTATAGGAATAGTTTGTAAAGTATATTTCATTTTATACTAGTTATCGTGACAAAAAAACGATTAGGGAAATGACTGAGTAGGATATAAATTAAAGTACTAGATGCAGAAACTGATCAAATATTCGGTTGCATTATGGAGCAATAATATTATATTATTATATTTTTTATATTAACCTCAACTTTTGTTACGTATTACATATTTTGGTGTGGTGTTACTGAAACCAATAAACGTATTTCTTTCTTTCTTTCAATGCCCGTTAGTAGTAGAAATTCTGGAACAGGCCCCACCCCCCTGCCATAGCGTGAAAGTTGGAAATGGCGGACATTAATTCCAAAAAAAAGGATTAAAAATAATTTAAACTGTTTGCGCGTGGTGCCATTTCGCTATCTTCAAGCATTTCCGAGATAGGAATTCCAGGCAACTTTAGGGATCCGGCAGGGGGGTGGGATCCTGGTCCAGTACTCTCGCTGTTCCTACTACTAACGGTCATTGCTTCATAACGCAACCGAATATTTGGTCAGTTTTTGCATAATTGTCATGAGTACAACTAGTACTTTCATTTTATATCTAACTCAACCCTTTCCCTTATCGTTTTTTTTTCGTCACAATGTAACGCGGTACGTTTTTCTTTCATTCGACCTCTTTTCATTCCATATATTTGTTTTTTCACGATTGCGCTGACATAATTATGTGATTAAAACTCTATTCATTTTGCCATCTTTCAATTAATTTTAACATTTTGTTCTTAAAATAATTATTCAATACCTTAATTTTTGTATTTTAAATTTAATTATATTGCGTTTTTGCTATTTTTATGTTCTTTTTAGGTCTTTTACTTTTAATATTAAATTCTAGTCAACTGTAAGCACGCTTCACTTTAAACCCACGCCCTTACAAAACCATACCTACCTGCCGTGCTACAACGATAACTTTTTTTTTTTTTTTTTTTTTTTTATTAAAAATTTGAGTGCGTTTGACTGCAACTCACCTGATGGTAGTTTTTCAGGCGCTATAAGTACATAACGCAACTACTTTGCACAGGCAGACCGACATATTTAACATCAGAGGATTGTAATTTTTTGTGTTTGTTACGCGATATCTTCGCAGATTGTGTACCGATTTTCATGATTTTTTTTTCAGTAGGGTATGCTGCTAGGTTGGTCATCAACCATTTTTAGTGTCACCAAATAAAAGAAACAGATCCAAGTAAGTACTTTAAAAAGCTTATGTCAGACATGCGGTGAAACACAGTTAAGTACTGTCGAAAAATGTCCAAGACTCAATATGAACGCTTACAGTTGTAACATTTTAATCAATGCTGCGGTACAGATGAGATACTAGTTACTACTGCGGTATAGGATGAAAGCAGCAATAGGGCTGCCAACCGTCCCGCATTAGGGGAGAAAGTCCCGCATTTTCTGGTCTTTTTTTGTTTCCCTTTTTGAAATCGTCCCACTTTGTCCCACAAACATCAAATTTGTCCCCTACTGTCCCGCATTTAATTCTTGGTGAAGAAATAAGATTTAGGAAATAAGTGACAGTATAATTAATTATTAAATAGTAGATATTCTTGTGAACAGATGGCCGTTGGGGAAGTAAAGTTCTCGAGAGGCGATCACGCACCGGAAAGCGTAGTGTAGGCAGGCCTCCCACTCGGTGGACCGATGACCTGGTGAAGGTCGCGGGAAGCCGCTAGATGCGGGCAGTGCAGAACCGTTCGTCGTGGAGATCCTTGGGGGAAGCCTATGTCCAGTAGTGGATTTCCTTCGGCTGATATGATGAGGTATTCTTGTATGACAGGACTAGGAGATCAAATCCCGTAATACCGAGATCCCGCGTCATTATCCAATACCGCTCAGAGCTAATCAACCGCAAGTTTATCTCGTCAGTCATCGTCTCCTCCAATAATTCAAAAACCAATGAAGATATCAGATCATTTTTCTGTCCAAAATAATAGTTCTATAGAAGAAAGAGTACGGTCCACGGGTGCTTTTCGTGAATTTTATACATCACCTTTTAAAACATTCTTTCATAGACTATTTATTAATTAGTTCATTGATTTTGATTGATTTTGTCTTGACAAAGTATTATGAATTACTATAATATTATTTATAATTAATAATAATAATTAACTAACATAGGCTAAGTCTTTCTAACAAGCTATAGATTACTATTTTCTGAAAATAAATTAAATGAATGAATAATAAATGTATGTTGATTTTAATTTGTACCGTATCAAATCCTTCATAAACTACAATCCTTAGTAATATTATAAATGTGAAAATGTGTTTGTTTGTTACCTTTTCCAATCGTTATGAAATTTGGCATGCAGGTAGCCTGAGTCACGGGGAAGGACATAGGCTACTTTTTATCCCGGGAAAATCGCATAATCTGATGCAGTTCTTGAGGGAACTAAAAAAATATTCGATTTTTGTGATTTTTTGCACAGAGATGGTTGAGTAGGTGGGAAACGACATAATTTACTAATCACCCTTAAAGACAGTCATAAAAACGATGTCCATGCGGGCGGAGCCGCGGGAAAAAGCTAGTTACAAATACGCAGTCAGTTTAATGTGCCGCATACTCACAAACGAATACCGAGATCCTGCGGGATTGAAAATCGTCGATCCCGCAAATACCGAGATCACAAAAAATCTACGGAATTGGATGACCTAAACAGGACTACTCATCTATATTTATGTTATGTCTTACCATAAAATATTTAATTAATAATACTACATTTTAAATAAACAAATACCCTTACTTAATATTATAAATGTGAAAATTTGTTTGTTTGTTACCTTTTCACGCTTCAACACCTCAACCTCATCATCATCATCATATCAGCCGAAAATCGTCCACTGCTGGACAAAGGCCTCCCCCCAAGGATTTCCACGACGACCGATCATGCGCTGTCCGCATCCATCGACTTCCCGCGATCTTCACCAGGTCGTCGGTCCACCGCGTGGGAGGCCTGCCTACGCTACGTTTTCCGGTGCGCGGTCGCCATTCCAGAACTTTACTGCCCCATCGGCCGTAGTAGCGACCATGTCTCAGTTCCGTAAGTCATCACTGGTAACCTCAACCTATCTTAATGAAATCTAGCATGCAGGTAACCTGTGTTACTGGGAAGGATATAAGATATTTTGATCCCGTGAAAATAGCATAGTCTGATGCAGTTCCTAAGGAAAATGAAAAAATAGGTACTCTTTTTTTAGTTAATTTCTATAACATCGCAAAGGAACAATGGATTGTTGTGATTTTTTGCACAGAGATGGTTGACTGGTTGGATAATGCCATAATTTACTAATTAGCATATCCTGGCATAGTTACCGAGGGATCTGTGGAAAACTCATTTCCACGCTTACACACTTTGGTGTTGCAACGCGGCACCACTCAGCCTCAAAGACAGTCATAAAAACGACGTCCATGCGGGCGAAGCCAGAGGCATAAGCTGGTATGTTATATGCATTATTTTATTCATTACTCATTGCTTCTAAAAACTTCGTCCCGTCCCCCATTTCAATTTAAGAAAGTTGGCAGCCTTTGGCAGCAGCAATCAAGATTAAGAGGATTGTGAACCTGCGACTTTTTATAAAAACGGCGAGAGCTATTTTCACCATACAAAAGATAACTGATTTTGACCAATTTTTGATAGGTTGTCAATCACAGCAAAAGCTGGCTTTATTAGGTGTTCATTTTTATTTTTCGTTCAGTTTTTATTTTATAAAAACCTAATTTTAGCCGTTATGTGTTTATTTTTAATCATAAATTTATAAAACAGAACCTAAAAACCTAGTTTTTGTTCTGACAAAACTTAATGTGAAAATCTCTATCGCCGTTTGTATGAAAAGTTTAATTCTCAACATAGGTGAACAATCCTCTTAAAAGGCATGAATAACCTTCAAAGATCAGTATTTAGGAGAAATTTAAATTAAATTCAGCTCTTAATGTCTACCGATACATAAACTAAAATATAATCGGATTCGCAGAAGAGGCGCAATTCCAGAATTCACTCTGATCTACCGATGGTTGTATTCTTAACACAATTTCCAATGTTGAATCTCGACTGGCTCCGTCCAAGACTGTCGTGAAACGCTACAATTTAATAATGTTGGCACTCGCCACTTGAAGGATTTATTCTGGATGACCTGTTTTAAGTTTAGACTGGAGAGAACGGAGTTTCGAGTGGTCTTTAGAAATGTTTTGAGAATAAAGTTCATCTTTATCCAGTTAAGTAAACAATTAGTTGTCAGCTCCTTACCTACTTAGGTAAATTGTGCTAAACATTTGACACAATTAGTTTATAAATCTCAATTTATAAGCACCTTAAAATCTTATCGTTTTTCGCACATCATATCTCTCAAATTTAGTTTTTTTTTTTATTAAGTAATCTATACTTTATACAATCGTTTGTCCTGGCTGATATATGGCATACTAGCTGTTTCCCGCGGCTCCACCCGCGTGGACTTTTCTATGACTTTTCGAGGGTGCGCAGTGGGCGAGCTGCAAGCGGCTCGCGAGCTTAGAAAAAAGTAGCCTATGTGTTAATCCAGGTCCTAATCTATCTACCTACCTATAAATTTCAGCCAGATCAGTTCAGTAGTTTTTGCGTGAAAGAGTAACAAACATACATCAATGCACTCTTACAAACTTTTGCGTTTATAATATTAGTAGGACTAGTAGGATCTACATATAGAAATTATGACGTAGGCATCCGCAAAGAAAACATTTTGGGAAATTCTCACGGGAACGGCAAAAAACGAGCTTTGCGCAGGCAACGCCGCTGGGCATCCGCGACCGCTAGTATAGTATAGATAAATTATTTTTCTATATACAATTGATAAGCCCTTGGCATCATCTAACCTGATGGTAAGTGACTATAACGTCAAAGGTGGGAGCGGACTTACCAAAATTCCCCAACGCAATGGGGAACTGGCTACCTTATCTTCAAGCCGGAACACATCAATATTATTGGCATTGATGTTTGGCGGCAAGATTTAGATAAGATGGTGGTAGCTAGCCAGGCGGGCTTAGAAAATGCCTTTCAACCAACCAAAACGACTCTCACAAAGTTAGACTCCGCCGGGAATTGAACCCGCGACCTCTTGATGTGAAGCTAATGGACTAAACTATTACGCCACGGAGCTGATGGAGTTATACATTATTTTATAAAAATTATTATGATTATTATGTCTTCTCCGACGTATCCATCGATGATGGCGACAACTTAGACTCTATCTCCTAGAGTGTGCACGGAGGTATTATAATTTTCGAAAAATCTAAAAGCTTTTTGGTACAAGCTTTTATTTGCCATACTCAGATCAAAAATAAAGGGTAGATTTAAGATGCATACGTAGGTATCAAAATTTTGCCATCTATTCTGTGGTATAGGAATATAATGGAAGAAGCGTTACCTTAATTTTTGTTATGATTGTTGTATGAAACTCAATACACGCATTATTTTTAAACTGAGGTTTTATACGTTTCTGTTAAAAATGTAAGACGATTCTGGGACCTTGATTCCAACTCCAAAGTTCATCATCAGATCAACTTCAAAATACACACGTATCATCATTCATCATCATCATTACAGCTCATATACGTCCCCACCGAGGGGCTCGAGCCTACCCTGAATCTACCTACGTATATTAAAACATTACTATATAATGACTTTAAGGAATTTAACACAAACAACAAAACATTAAAAACCCAAAAAAGTGAAGAAAATAAATTTCAAAACTGAAAAACAACAAAACCAATATGCATAACAATTAAAGAAACCAAAAGCTATAGATAAACGAAAACCTAAAAAACAAAACCAGCAGACAGAAGAAGACGATGCACGATACTACTACAGATAAACCACGACAAAGAAAAGGATCAAATCTCTGACGCAGTGTGAATACAGGATCGCAAAGAGAATCCTTATTCAATTTTAATAAAAAACTGATCATATATTCATTAAATTAATTTCATTGAATTAAAATTAAAGGCAAAAAGTAGGGATTGTTACAAGGAAAAGTAAAAGCCGAAAGAAAAGGACTGAGCGGCAATATTTGCCCAAGTCAATTTACAAAGACAGACTGCCGATTTCACAAGCTAAAAAAGAGATCTTTGGAATTATGCCAAGGGCTCCAGATACCAAGAGCTTACTACAATTTTTATTAAAAAGCCTACCAACCTCCTATATAGTTATAGATAGCTTACCGGAACCTCATTTCGACGAAAACGAAGCTAATACATTCATAATAATCATGTTTTTTTTCCATAGTAATAAGAGGTAGTTGGCATACTTTTTTTAGCTACCTCTTACTTCATCAATCTTTTTATACACTTTTGTTGGTTTTACTTTAAATACCTTAAACCTAACCTTTAAGGTATTTAAACGTTCGTTTAGGCCCTTAAAACGTTACTATTTACTCTATGTTTTCCTTTCTTTCAAACCCTAGCCTATTAAATTTATCGAGTCAATCTTTTTTACTATTGTGTACTACATTTGTCCATCTTTGCATACACTCTCGCCGGTTGTACGTACCTTTAACCTAACCTACGTTAATCTAGGAATTCTACCTTGTTAAAATTATCTTGTTTATCTTGTTGCATAAAATCTTCATTTATATCACAATCATTGTCACACAATTATTAATTGCATAACTCGGTTTTACACCTATAATAATTTCTCAATGATCTCATCTCTACTGCATTTATTTTAGTTTCATGTTCTGTTTTCAGAAAAGTCCAGCACAACTGATATACAACAAGCCTCATCACTTACCTTACCATCAGGTGAGTTGCAGTCAAACGCACTCAAATTTTTAATACAAAAAAAAAAGCTTCGCTCCAGATTGGGGGAACGAATAGGAAAATAAAGGATGGGGAAGGAGTATGAGTTTATAACAAAAATCACTAAATAGTTATGTACAAATAACCGGTAATACTCCTTTTGTATCGATTGTAAAATACTCTACACGTATAAGAAATACTAATAACAAATAAATAAAAATCATTATTGATTTTTTTGATATTTCTATTAACCTTACATATTTCTGCCAACGCTTTTCGCACCATTACTATTTGAGATAACACAAATTCAGTTCTTGTTTCGTTACATCCCCGCGAATCTGGCAGTTGCGTGATTTGAACGAGCTAAAAAACAAAAAAAAATAGGATTTTTTAACGAGAAGTAATCTTGGGAATGTGCAATAACTTGCTACTCAATAGCTATATTGCAAAAATGGTTCATTAATAACATACAAATATTAAAATAAAAACAATAGGACTTATTTGTAAAACTCAAAAATTTGGTTTCTAAAACTTTTTTTTTGCTCTTCTCTAAAGTTAGAAAAAATCAGATTCGCATGTTCACCAAAATGTGACGATACAAACATTGTAAGTTAAATAAGAGCTTTTAGAATAAACTATTCAGGTTATAACATACATTTCACAAATTCGCTGTGATAAAAGATTTATTGACACGTAATGTTAAAGTGCAGAGTCTTGTTGTGTCACCACTAGCTTGTCGTCTCTATTTATTACGTTCCGTTTCACTTTACCTTTAGTTACTATACTAAAGATTTCACGATAAGAGAGTGCCTTTGAGTTTCGTATAGCGACCATTAAGATTATTCTTACCCAACTGCGCTAGAAGGAGGTTATGTATATCATATAGCTCATATACGTCCCCACAGAGAGGCTAGAGCGTACCGTGAATTATGGCGATCGATCGGGCCTTAGTCGACCAGTGTTGGTCGACTTCACACACAACCTTCGAGTTTCTCTGCAGGCATGTGCAGGTTCCTCACGATGTTTTCCTTTACTGTAAGAGCGTCGGATAATACACATGAAATCGAAATTCCAAAAAAACATTGGTACGTGGCTTTTTGTATGCTTATTTATTTATTTATTTGGCACACACTTTAGCCTAAACGGCTTGATGGATTTGGGAGTCCGAGATGTCGTTAGATTCGTCTTGATCCCGTGAATGACATACATTATTATCAGAATGGCCAAAAAAGGAAGGTAAAGTATTTATGCGGTCGGGTTTTTTTCAGTGGCACTTAATAATTTTCAGGGTCATACAATACCTACAAGTTCCAGATAAAATTTTTCTCAATCACCATAAATTCAATTTGAGTCGTAAAAACCTTAGGTATTGCATAAGTTCTGCTACGTAATTATATAATCACAGGTACCTATTGTTATTCGAATAGTATAGAATATCAGATAAGTACATTCCAGAAGCGAACAGCTGACTAATAAAGTTACCCGTTCCAATGCGATTCCTAGTTTGTGGTAAACTCCTACCGCGATATCACAATCAACGCCCCACATGAGGTGACTTGAGATACAAATCTATACTTATAATAAAACTAGCTGTTTCTCGCGTGAACATCGTTTCTATGACTTTTCGAGGGTGCGCAGTGCGCGAGCCGCAAGCTGCTCGCGAAAGTAGAAAGAGAAGCCTGTGTGTTAATCCAGGTCCTAATCTGTGTACCTACCAAATTTCAGCCAGATCCGTTTAGTAGTTTTTGCTTGAAAGAGTAACAAACATACATCCTTACATTCTTACAAACTTTTGCGTTTATAATATTAGTAGGATTGATTGTCTTGACTGACTAACAACGTGCAGCTCAAACTCATGCAGATAACAATAATATACTTAATTTTGTACTTTTAATGGCTTCCTCGGTATGTCGTTGATTAATTATTTACGAATTTGATTTTATTTATGACTAGCGGGTGCCCCGCGGATCCCGTGTTTTGCCATTCCCGTGAAAATTCCCCAAAATCGTTTCTTAGCGGATGCCTACGTAATTATGACGTCGTAGGCATAAAAAATATACTATTGAGTATAACGTCACAAATGTGTAAAGTTTTTGACGAACTAATTTTGTGATTTGTTCTAATTTAATGTTAAAAATGTGGAAATGTGTTTGTTTGTTTGATTGCTACCTTTTCACGCTTCAACACCTCGACCAATCTTGATGAAATTTGGCATGCACATAGCCTGTGTCACTGGAAAGGACGTAGGCTACATTTAATCTCGTGAAAATAGCATAGTCCGTTGTCGCAGCGCATGATTTTTGAATAGAGATAGTTGAGAGATGGAAGGTGATCTTTAAAATGCATCACTTTTTGAAACAAAACTCTATCAGAAAACAATGCAAAAACAATAAAGTAAAACTACGAATGCGTTCACCAAAATCCCGTCAAAAAACTCTATATTTAAAGGAATGAAAAGTGTTCAAGACTAATAAAAAGTTTAGCCCGATATACATACTGTAGAGATCGTATATCCCTGCGTTCGCGCACTTGCACCTCCTTTGCAATCCTGCTATCCGTGGGTCGTATTAAAAAAAGCTAAGTTTAAATAATTACTAAATTCAAACTAGTAGGTCGTTTGAAAGCTTTTCTGAAACAATTGAGTGGCATTCTAATCGTCACCGCGAGCCAGGACAGAGGTCTCTTTATCCGTGGTCGACGTGTACATTTTAAATCAAGAGTGCAGCACTAGCTTAGTCTGGTAATCTGAGCCTAATAATCAGCCAGAGCCCCATTTTCGATGTGAATAATGATTGCTCTATGTCTTTCTACACAACCTAGAAACTACATTTTCAATCATCGAAGTGATCTCTGAATTTACTCCCCCTGATGACTCGGTATTGCGTCATAATACCGAGGAATCACAAAGACAGTCATAAAAACGATATCCATGCGGGTAATCACAGCCCAATAATCAGCCAGCCGGCGGAGCCCCATTTTCGTTGTGAATAATGATTGCTCTATGTCTTACTACAGAACCTAGAAACTGCATTTTCAATCATCGAAGTGATCCCTGTGAGCTTACTCCCCCTGACGACTCGTTGGTGCGTCATAATACCGAGGAATATCAAAGACAGTCATAGAAACGATATCCATGCGGGTAATCACAGCCCAATAATCAGCCAGCCGGCGAAGCCCCATTTTCGATGTGAATAAAGATTACTATGTCTTACTACAGCACCTAGAAACTGCATTTTCAATCATCGAAGTTATCCCTCTGAGCTTACTCCCCCTGACGACTCGTTGGTGCGTCATAATACCGAGGAATATCAAAGACAGTCATAGAAACGATATCCATGCGGGTAATCACAGCCCAATAATCAGCCAGCCGGCGGAGCCCCATTTTCGATGTGAATAATGATTGCTCTATGTCTTACTACAGCACCTAGAAACTGCATTTTCAATCATCGAAGTGATCCCTCTGAGCTTACTCCCCCTGACGACTCGTTGGTGCGTCATAATACCAAAGAATCTCAAAGACAGTCATAAAAACGATATCCATGCGGGCGGAGCCGTAGGCAAAAGCTGGTAAATTATAAAATGTATCGAAATCATATCGTATCTTATTTTAAACCCTAGGTTCGATCCTTTCCCTCTAATATGGTTGAGAGGAGCGATGGCTAACTCTCGCGTTATACTCGTGACCGGGTGCTGTCCGTGTGAACTGGCCTACACTTGTCAAAGGCATTAATGATATTCAATGATTTTAATGTATAAATTCTCGTGTCATATTGTTTTCATGTTCTTATGACATAATTTGTTTTTTTTTATATCAAGGATTGGATTTTGACGTTTTTAACGAATGATTGTTTATTTCTTGATTTTTTTACAAATGAAATTAAGTAATTACTATTTTATTACTATCAGAAAGAGTGTAATTTGCACCTATTTTGAATAAATATCTTGAACTCTTGAAGGTTTCCTTCTCTCTGTCCTCCACATGTTAGTCCTTAGTGATCTGACTGTACCGCAACTGCTAAGATAGTAAACAGCACGAAGGAGATAGATGGTAAGTTCAACAGACTTGTGCCGATCCAGACACTCTAATTACCTAACTGTTTGTACTATCAGATCTGGAGCGCCAGCAAATTCGCTTATCTGTGAGCTCTACAGTATGTACTTTCAGTCAAACTTTCTCTATAATATTGTTCTTTTACTTTATTATGGTGCTCTTTAGGTCTTTGATTGTCTGGGTCAAACATTTTAGAAATAGGGGGGAACACTGTGACGAGGACTTTGGTTATAGCGAGGTGCTATACTTCGCTACGGAATTCTTCCGTTTTGTATATCAAACTTCGTTTTAATTTCTCTTTTTTCGGCTTCTCATCACCCAAATTTAAAAATTTCCCCCATTTCATCTATCCATCACATTTTTGACACCTTTAGATTTCAATCTTCAATGATCAACTTGTAATTCTTTACTAAAACCACCATTAAAACTACCTTTAAATCTTATCGTTGCACCTTTATTCAATACTAGCTTTTGCCCGCGGCTTTACCCGCGTGGAGTTTGCGTTTATGACTGTCCTTGTGGGTAATTGGTGCGCGAGCCGCGTGGAAATGAGTTTTCTCCAGATCCTTCAGAAACTATATCGGGCTATTATAATTAGTAGTCTATGTCATTTCCCACCCCCTCAATCAATTCTATGCAAAAAATTACTTCAATCAAGTTTTACCCCAGATCCCTCGGGAATTATGTCAGGATATACTAATTAGAAAAACATATCATTTCCCACCTCCTCAACCACCTCTGTGCAAAAAATCATAATAATCCATTGTTTCCTTGCGATGTTAAAGAAATCTACCAAAAAAATGTGTTTTTTTCAGTTCCTTCGGGGACTGCATCGGACTACGCTATTTTCACGGGATAAAATATGTCCTACCCCGTGACACAGGCTACCTGCATACCAAATTTCATTAAGATTGGTGAAGGTGTTGAAGCGTGAAAAGGTAACAAACAAATAAACAAACACCTTTTTACATTTATAATATCAAGTAAGGATTCTGCAGTAACTAAAAGGATTCTACAGTAACTAAATCACCCACCCTTCCATTTTCTGGCCGAAGATCCACGCCTCCAGCTCTATCCTGTTTCGTTCTTCCTTTCTCTGGCTGGTACGAATCCCCTGGTCCGGACTTCTAGGGATGTCAGGGTAAAACGTAGCACATGGTGGCCTATGTCTAGCTTGAAATGAAATGAAATGATAAATGATAATTTATTTGCATCAAACATGGTAGTAGGATGTTTAATATAATTTTATATTGCAATCATGTTTCGCCTGTGCAAGGCATACAAATGTTTAACATAGATTAAAATTATAATTATAATGTCACGCAAATTTAAAAAAAAATAATTCAAATGTCAACAAGTTTGTTTTTGTCAGAGAGATATTCAACAACACTATAATATTTTTTGTCACTAAGCCATTTAAACAATTTTGTCTTGAAGGTTTTAGATTCTAGCATTCTTAGTTCAATCGGTAAGTTGTTATATATTCGAACGCTTATACATATACAATTTCGGCTATACATTTCAGTCTAGCCTGTATGGATCTCTAAGGGTTCTTGTGGTTTTGTCGATGGCTTTTTTAAATAATTGCAGATGTTGCTTCAGCAACACAAAAGCTCAAATATATAAAGCGCGGGTAGTGGCAACAGACCAAGCTCCTTAAAAAGTGGCCTGCAGAAGTCTCATGACGACTTTCCAGCTATACTTGCATGCTATACCTTGCAAACAGTTCACACCTGAACCGTATGTTCTTTAAAAACTCTGCTTCATTTTTAAAGACCAATTTTATGATACGAAGGGGTTCACTGGTTTTTCAATTATTTTAATTTACAAATTTTAGTGTTGGTTGTGTAACGAGCAAAGAATATAAGTGAAAAATTTCGGCCATACAAAATACATCAACGAGTCTTGCAATAAGAGTCAGTCAGTGAGTGAATCGAGATTTTTCTATAAATATACAGGGTGTCACAAAATTGGTGAAAGTCCCTTTAACTGTAGCCTCTACTCATCATACTGAACAATTTTTGTTCTGTGACTTTTATAAAATGGCAATTATAAATTTTAACTCTTCATACAAATCGATCAGGTGATCCTGATCGACCAATTTTGTGCATTTTTGTATGGAGGATGCATTTTTTTTGAGAATTGACTATGGGTTCCTTGTGGAAAGGTGTTCAGTATGATGAGTTCAAGCCCCAGTTAACGGGGCCTACACCTACACCATCATCATCACATCACAAAAAAAGCGTCGATGGCTCAAACGGTAACGACTCGGTCCTCCTCGAGCCTACCCTGAATTAGGGCGATCGAGCCTTAGTCGACCACGCGGGTTGGTCGACTTCACACACAACCTTCGAGTTTCTTCGCAGCCGAGCCGTGTGCAGGTTTCCTCACACCGTTTTCCTTTACCGTAAGAGCGTCGGGTAAACGTACATATGAAATGGAAATTCGAAAACACATTGGTACGTGGCAGGATTCGAACCAGGACCTCCCGGACAGGAGGCAGCGGTATCCAATTTCTGTTGCTCTTGTTGTATGGGTTTCTTAGTAAAAGTTATGTCCTTAAAGTTTGTCCTTAAAGTTTGGTTCACGATTTCAATTTCAACCCTTGTAAGTCGTGCGTGACTCTGAAACCACCCTAACAGATCCTTTATTCTATTCAGACCCCGTCTTAAGTATCACGTACCGAGCGAAACATCTGACCACTCATCCGAAAGACTTAGTGCGTACGTGCCGTTACACAATCGCAGATTTTTTCACTTGACCAGCTAAGAAGGAGACAAAGTTTAAGTTTTTATGTCATCACTAGCTTTTATCCGCGGCTTTGCCCGCGTGGATATCGTTTTTATAACTGTCTTTTAAGGTGAGTGGTGCGCTAGCCACAAGCAAGCGGCTCGGCCTACGCAGGAGTTTACTCCAGATCCCTGGGGCACTACATATTATATCGGATTAGCAGTCTATGTCACTTCTCACCCCAAAAAATCACGTCAATCCGTTGCTCCGTTGCAACGCGGACATGCGCGAGCCTGGAAATGAGTATTCCCTAAACCCCTAGGTAATTATCTCGTGCTATGCTAAATAGTATTCTATGTCATTCCTCAAATAGTAAATAGTATTCTATGTCATACTTTTACTCATCTTTGTGCAAAAAATCACGTCAATCCGTTGCTCCGTTGCGACGCGGACATGCGCGAGCCTGGAAATGAGTATTCCCTAAACCCCTTAAGTAAGTATCTCGTGCTATGCTAAATAGCATTCTATGTCATTCCTCATACTTTTACTCATCTTTGTGCAAAAAATCACGTCAATCCGTTGCTCCGTTGCAACGCGGACATGCGCGAGCCTGGAAATGAGTATTCCCTAAACCCCTTAAGTAAGTATCTCGTGCTATGCTAAATAGTATTCTATGTAGTTCCTCATACTTTTACTCATCTTTGTGCAAAAAATCACGTCAATCCGTTGCTCCGTTGCAACGCGGACATGCGCGAGCCTGGAAATGAGTATTCCCTAAACCACTAGGTAATTATCTCGTGCTTTGCTAAATAGTATTCTATGTCATTCCTCATAATTTTACTCATCTTTGTGCAAAAAATCACGTCAATCCGTTGCTCCGTTGCAACGCGGACATGCGCGAGCCTGGAAATGAGTATTCCCTAAACCCCTAGGTAATTATCTCGTGCTTTGCTAAATAGTATTCTATGTCATTCCTCATACTTTTACTCATCTTTGTGCAAAAAATCACGTCAATCCGTTGCTCCGTTGCAACGCGGACATGCGCGAGCCTGGAAATGAGTATTCCCTAAACCCCTAGGTAATTATCTCGTGCTTTGCTAAATAGTATTCTATGTCATTCCTCATACTTTTACTCATCTTTGTGCAAAAAAATCACGTCAATCCGTTGCTCCGTTGCTCCGTTGCGACGCGTACATACGCGATCCTGGAAAGGAGTATTCCCTAAACCCCTAGGTAATTATCTCGTGCTATGCTAAATAGTATTCTATGTCATTCCTCACACTTTTACTCATCTTTGTGCAAAAAATCACAACAATCTGTTGCTCCGTTGATAAAGAAATTAGAGTATTGTTTCAGTTCCCTCAGGAACTGTATCGGACTATGCTATTTCACTGGATAAAAAGTAGCCTATGTCCTTCCCAATGACACAGGCTACCGCCATGCCAAATTTCGTCGTGATTGGTCGAGGTGTTCAAGTGAGAAGAGGTAACAAACAAACACATTTCCACATTTATAATATTGGTAGGTAAGAACAAGTTGATTAGAGGCCCACAATCCACAACAAATGCTCTATTTGTGATTGGAATACATCTATTGATTGTTAAGACCATCTATTTTTAGGGTTCCGTACCTCCAAAGGAATAAACGAAACGCTTATAGAGTCACTCGTGTGTCTGTCTGTCCGTCCGTCGGTTCCGTAATTTGCTAAGAACTACTGGACCGATTGAGTTGAACTTTGGTACACATATTATGTAAGTCGGTGACCCAAAGACGGACATGAAACTTACATAAATAAATAAATTTAAAACATGGGGGCAAATAAAATAAAACACTTTTGCGGGGTAAATTAGAAAATATAAAGAAGAAGTTTTGCAAACTCTATCGTGTGATAAATCAATTGAAAGGGATTGTTATGAAGATCTCGAATATTTTTTTTAACAATTTTACGATAAATAGTTTTGAAGTTATTTGTGATAATAGGCGAAAATGGAACATTTCCCCCTTATCTCTGAAACTACTGGGCCTAAAATTTTGAAAAAATCACAGTAAATGAGGTTAAACGCAGAGATTAAAGGCAAATCTATGAGAAAATCTAAAGTTTTCAAAATCCATTCTTACAGGAAAAATGAAATTTCCAAAGTCCGATTGTGTAGAAACTAGCGACACCTAGGAGATCTAGTGGTATCTTCTGCATAGTTAATTTACGTACGACTACAGCAATTAATTCCCTTTTACCTATATAAGGTCTAACAAAATTAGCTGAAACTATTTTAACTAGTGCTTCTACCCATGAAACTGAACAACTTTCCCCATGGAACCCATAGCCAAATCTCAAAAATAAAATTGAACTTCCCATACTAAGTTGGCTGATCAGCTGATCGAGTTAGTATGGGAGGGTGTTTTTTTTTTTTGCGATTTGACTATGGGTACCATGGGGAAAGTTGTTCAGTTTCATGGGTAGAAGCAGCAGTTAAAATAGTTTCAGCTAATTTTGTTAGACCATATATATCTATAGCTGGCGCTGTAGATGAAAATTAGTTAATGGTACGGAACCCTTTGTGCGCGAGTTTGACTCGCACTTGGCCTGTTCTTTTTATAAAAGAAAAGATTTTCCGCTCGGCTTTGCTCACATGGATATCGTTTTTAAAGTTCCGTGCACCCAAAGCATGACCAACTCACTTTTTTAATGGTTTTTCGTTTCAATCAAAAACTACAGTAAAAATATAAACCGCCTCCGTAGCTCAGAGGCAAAGTTCACTGGCTTTACACAGGAGGTCGCGGGTTCGATTCCCGGCGGGGTCAATTGTGAGACTCGGTTTGGTTGGTGGTAGGGCATTTTCTAAGCCCGCCTGGCTAGCTACCACCATCTTATCTAAGTCTTGCCGCCAAATATCAATGTTGATATCATCGGTGTGTTCCGGCATGAAGATAAGATAGCCAGTTCCCCATTGCGTTGGGGAATCTTGGTAAGCCCGCTTCCATCTTCGGCAACATCGTCACTTACCACCAGGTGAGATGTTGTCAAGGGTTTACCAATTGTGAATAAAAAAAAAACTATGCATTAACATTACTCACTTTGTATTATTATAACAAATATTGTTGTATATTTATTTTAAATTTATACTTAAAAATATTAGTCATACTGTTAACAAGAGTTAAAAGTAACAGTGTAGACCAATTTTTTTTAGGATTTTTTCTATCGAGCCAAAATTCCCTGAATCGTGTTTCTAATAGCTTTTGAGGTATTTTTATATTAGGGTATTTTTTGATGTGAAACATCTATAGCTGCACGTAAAACCGTAAAAGTGATGCATGCGTCGCCACGCTATATGATGGTATATATGTCGTAGGCGTATTGTATGTTTAGTCATATTACATTACCTCTAGCTGTTTTACAATACGGAGCTGCATTGCAATTCAGCGGGTCGACGATAAGGCAGATTGCATTACCTTATTTTATCGCAGGCATACTGTTTACATATGGTCAGGCAAATTATTTAATGGCGAGGGCTCCCCTCCTTTGACAGTTAAATCAATCAAACCTGACCGAAGCCAACATCGCTCGCTTCGCGAGCTCATTTACAATCTTCCGTACGGCATTTTGGCAATTTGCCTGGCTCGGCATTTTGCAATCTGCGTACAGAATTTTACAATTTGCCTGACCGTTTACATATGGAAGAATTATAAATAATTTGCCTGACCGTATGTAAAATGACTAATCATACAATTTGCCTGCCACATATGTCGAGATGACGATGCAGCGTATCGTCGACACGCTGTATCGCAATGTGCCTCCGTATTGTAAAACAGCTAGCGGTATTGTAATATGACTAAATATGCAATCCGCCTACGACATATATATATATATATATATTTACAGTCTATATGTAGTAGTGTGTATTTCACATCTGCCAGGCGTCCCGTGACGGCTCACAATTTGTTTTCCATCGTATAGGAGTTATTGACGTCAAAAATAACGAAAATCTGTAATATTACCGCTTTAACTGTAATTGATCTTGACCTTGCATTGGGGTCACATGAAGAGTTCGGTCGCACATAAAATCAATTAACTTACACCTACCACGTAAATAAGTAATCAACAACTTACTGAGAAAGCCATAATAAAGTATTCGAAGAAATGTTCGTACGCAACTCACGCTTCAAGTGTAGGGACTTAATTAAGAACTTACGTAAGAGACACCTTCGCCGTAAATTGAAATGGAGATGTTTTAGACTATAGCGGCTCATCTGAGTACACCCGCACAGAATTCGGAATTGTTTACGTTCTTGTATAAATGAGATATACATGGTGTAATAAAGCGTCGAAGGCGAAATGGCAAGGGCCGCTACCTCAATCACATTGGTACGTGGCAGAATTCGAACCACCACCACCCGGACAGGAGGCGGCGGCCCTAGCCGTTACGCCACCGACGCTCACTTTATCACTTACCTACCCCGCCTTAACAAGCTGCTTGCAACGGTAATGAAATAATCCTATAAGATCAATCAGTTATTAATTAATCCGATTTATGTGGAATAATCTTCAGTTTTATACGTTACAGATGTATCATCCATCAAAGCAATTTATTGTGTATCCATACATATATTATTTAAACGTAAATACAGATACACTTTATACCATCTATTTTGTTATATGAGTAATATACATACAGCCATGCGCCGTTCTGTTGTCTTGATTCGACAAATCTGATTAATTATCTCCCGTTGTTAATTTTTCTAGAAAAGGATTAAATCGCTATATAGTTCTACAGATAAAACACTTTTATTGGAATATGGTAAGCTTTAATCCCAAAATAGAGGGAATAAATGCCATATCATCGTAGTTAAGTGGATATTTCGCCAGCGTATAAAGTGTGTAACAATAACGAAGCCGGCCAAGTGCGAGTCAGAACCGCACACAAAGGGTTCCGTACTATCATACTAGAGAGCTAGTACAAATGGTTCCGTACCTTCATACTAGATGGCGCTAGTACAAATGGTTACGTACCGTCATACTAGATGGCGCTAGTTTCTTCGTGTTTAAAACAAACACGTTTTTTTGTATGGAGACCCCCCATTTTTTAACTTTTTAAATATTTTTAGTATTTGCTGTTATAGCTGCAACAGAAATACATCATCTGTTAAAATTTCAACTGTCTAGATAACACGGTTCATGAAATACAGTCTGGTTACAGACGGAAAATGAATTGTTAGTAACAGGGTCCCGTTTTTACCCTTTGGGTATGGAACCCTAAAAATTAAAACATACAGTGGAACATAGAAGTAGAACATAGTCCTTTTTTTAAGTCGGTGAAAAAAAATAGAGATGATGATTGCTAGTCATTTGAATTACTTTTTACCATCTGTCAAAAACGACATGTTTGAAATACTAAGTGACGCCACAGTTTATCAGTGTAATTTATGTACCCATTTGCTTATTGGGGTTTAGTATACCCCAAGGGTGACCAACGGGACCCTATTACCACAATAGAATTAATTCTATTGTGCTATTACTAAGCCTCCGCTGTTTATCCGTCTGTCAGCGGACGGTATTTCATGAACCGTAATAAGTAGACAGTTGAAATTTTCACATAATATGTATTTCTGTTGACGCTATAAAAAAAAATTCAAAAATTAAAAATTAAGGGGTCTCCATACAAAAAACGTGTTTTTTTATAGGTCATTAGAAGTATTTTTCATTTAAAGTAGTTCTATCGTAAAATCAGTAAACATACAAGCATGAAACTTGGGGTGATTATAGTACTAACACTGAGAAAAAATAAAATATACTAAAAATCGGCCAATTGTGAGTCGCAGGAGTCCAAACTGAATGACAAAAAAGAACATTTTTGTAGCTCGCGTTGATGTCTTTTGTTTGTAATGTGAATAGGTATCATTGTCATTATTACGAGTACTATGTAACAGTTGTGTCGAGAGGACGTGTGGTGTAACTCGTACTTGGCCGGTTTTTTTAGAATTAAAATTTAAGACTTGTTGAAAGTTATGTGTGCGTGTGCGCGCGTGTGTGTGTGTGTGCGTGTGCGCGTGTGTGTGTGTGTGTGTGTGTGTGTGTGTGTGTGTGTGTGTATGTGTTATAAGTGTATCAACGACTACAACAAATGTTGACTGCTACTCGAGAAAGTATTCACAGATTGGATGTACAGTTTATTTTCATGTCCCTAAAGAGCTATATAGTTCTCATCAGGAAGGAAAATTATCTTATACATATTCCCTTTGCACTTGCTCTGCCAAATATTAGCAAAATCGGTTCAGTAGTTTAAAACATATACATATTCTATTCATCGTAATGATTCTATTGTACCAAAAACAAACTTATAACCAGTGCACAGTAAGTAATCATGGTACAAACACTAGGATTCTCTGTGTTGCCCTAATTTAACAATCCCAAAGTAAGTAATAAGTGCTCTTAATCTTATCTATAAAATAATAAAATGTGGGTAGATACAAATAATTAGAGTACAGTCTTTTGTTCACTTACATGCCTACGTGATTTTGACGTCAAAGAATAATATACAGATAGGCAGACAGACTTATTGACGTCAAAGAGTAATATAGTAGGCAGACACACTTATTGACGTCAAAGAGTAATAATTATACAGATAGACAGACACGCTTATTGACGTCAAAGTGTAATTTTACTGATAGGCAGACACACTTTCGTATTTTTTTGATCCACAATCGGTAATAATAATAATATACTAGTTGTTTGCATCCAGGCATCCTTTCCGCGTACTGTGTGCTACCACATTGCACAGTGCGATAGCCAACCCGTTTGCCAAGCGTGGCGTTTACGACAAATCCCCCAATTTGGGGGGGGGGGGGATACACGTCGGTCAAAGCAGGCTGATAAGCATACTAGCTTTTGACCGCGACTTCGTTCGCATGGATATCGTTTTTATGACTATCTTTGTATCATCATAATCATCAGCCCATGTTAGTTCATTGCTGAACATGAGCCTACCCCAAGGCTCTTTAGCTCTAAGCTCCACGCTGAGCAGGTGGGTTGGCCTGCTTGTTTCTTGTCTGTGAATATTTTTGAATTTGGTTTTTATTTAGGTAACGGAACCTTATTACTAAACCTACGCCATCTGTGTGTGCATCTGTCTGTCTGTCGGACTTTGATAGGTATCTTTTGAACTGTAATAGGTAGCCGGCTGAAGTTTTCACGTTTCACGTTTATATATATATATATATATATATATATATATATATATATATATATATATATATATCTATTAAATAACAAATATATATATATATATATATATATATATATATATATATATATATTTGTTATTTAATATATATATACTTGGTTTTTGTTCTGCGTACGTCCCTACCGAGGGGCTCGAGCCTACCCTGAATTAGGGCGATCGAGCCCTATGCGGGCTGGTCGACTTCACATATAACCTTCGAGTTTTTTCGTAGGCGTGTGCAGGTCACCTAAAGAGCGTCGGATAAAAGTACATTTGAAATATAAATTCGAAAACACATTGGCACGTGGCAGGATTCGAACCACAACCTTCCTGACAGGAGGCAGCAGCCCTAATCGTTACGCCACCGACGCTCTTAGAGATGCGATTACAGTAGCTACCTACTAGTCTTAATAAAAACCAGCTAAGCGTGAGTCGTACTCGCGCTAAAGAATCCAAACTGAATAAAAAAGCATTCATATTTCTGTCGCTCTCGTAGATGTATTTTGTTTGAAATTAATAGGTATCATTGTTGTACTCGTGTGGTGGTACCGAAGTTACGGAACCCACGGTGCGCGATTCCAACTCGCAATTTGCTGTTTTTCCTGCCATCAGTCGATCGCCATTTAGGCCATTTGGAACTGAGTTTCTTGTTCTACTCATGGTGTTTAAATATTTTTTTCAATACAGTTGGTCGAATAGTGGTACTTTTTATGTTAGTTTACTGTGCGCAAAATTGATTTTACCGCACACGTGCTTTTTACTTTGCCAGTTTACTTTCAATTTGTAGCTCTAAGAAACAAAACATTCAAACAAAAAATATAATAACTAAAGATACAGAATCTTCATAAAGACTTGAAGGGAGAATTTTAAAAGAGATTGGTTGTTACTCCGTGAGGTTAGTTCATAACGCCAGCTGGTTAGGTTCTCTTTGGGTTATATCTTTGTAAAGAAAAGAGAATAAATATGAATGAAGCGTATAGGTTACAGGAAGGAATAGGTTATAAGATAAGATAAATACTCTTTATTGTACACACTAGTTATTAAAAATATAATCAAATTATAAAAAGTTATTAAAAATATAATCAAGTTATGTTATCTTTTTCCAAGGAGGTTTTAATGCTTACATTAGTAATCTATTTATTGGTAATATTTAAAAAAAACTTATGCATGCGTACGTGTGCCTAACTAAATTAAATATGGCGCAATTCGTAAAACTGATTTAAATGGTTTTAGTTGTGAATACGAATAAAATTCTGAGGAGTACTAAAAAATATACTTATGTGTATGTATAGGAAAAAACAAAGTGAGATTACCCCCCGGACATTTAAAATGAGCCACAAGTCGCATAAAATGAACGTTGGTTGCCGAAACTTTGATTGTCTTTTGTTTTTCTGTCACGGTCGTTTTTAATTTTACCTGTTTTCTCACAACTGTATTGAAGAATGTCGTATGTTAGACGGGTGTAAAAAGAAATAACAAACTCGTGACGATGGTAAACCCTCGCCTGCGGCTCGGGCTCGCATAATATGTCACGCGTTTATTAGTTTTTTACCATCCTTGTATCATAAATAACTATTAGCTACTTATACAAGTAAATAGTAGCCTTAACCTGGGGAGAATGTGGTGAAATAAGTTACGTTGTGGTTGTGGAGGGGTGGCTGGGTATATTCTGACCCTGTATACCTATTGCATTTTTAATGGCTAAATTTATATTGTATAACAAAGAATTGGAGTAGGATATTAGTGTATGGATCTTGTTTGATAAAAAAAACGTAACAGTACAAAATGTTGTTTTATCAATTTTAGCAGAGGTCTGAAACAATTAACTTTAGGAAGAGACTGGTATAGGTTGAACTGCACTGGTTTTGGTAAGGTGGTATTTACTCTTTTTACAAGCTTCTAATTAACTTGCAATGTATGTATGTTCGGGTGGAATCTTGCAGGTGCAATTTGATCCACTTCTCGGTTTCCGATTGAGCTGAAATTTCGCATGCATATGTATATCGCGTGACAATGTAATATTAAAAGCTTGTACCTAAAAGTTTATAGGTTTTTCGAAAATTATTTGAATTTGGAAATTTTATACCATCTGTATTTACATTTGGCACACTGAAGATTTGGCTTCTTGAGCATAAAAAATTATACCTAAAAGTTTTGGTTTTTCAAAAATTTATTGACTTTGCAGACGTGTGACTCCGGTCGCATGCGAGTCCGGAGTCACTATCTGAGTAAAATTCGTTCGCTGAATTAGCTGTACCTTTGATAAATGCCGCTCGCCGCTGCCGGCTCGCGTCAAACGGTTGTGTCAAATGGGCCGCCCGCACGGGGTCGCACGAATCTTGTTCAATGTTTAATAATTAATGTAGGCGTTGATTCCAAATATACTTCGTACAGCAGTGAAATTTATTAAAATTAATAATAAATTCTATATTAACAAATACCTCTTTAATTTAAGATTTTAGTCAAATTATTTTATCCTTCAACACATTTCCAGAACTCCGTTCGGGTGTACTACAGCAGCTAATTCCCCGAAGTACTATAAGTCACTACTTACACACCACTGTGTGTAAACTGCAACGTGTGGGTGAGTTCTTAAACAACAGCTGCTGAGACGTCCATCATCCTACGACCGCGGGAAATAAAACTTTTTTTTCCAACTAAATAAACTACACTAAAAATTGCCAGGGTCAAAATGACCCCTCTACATCCTCGATGGGTTAACTGCTAACATAAACAAAATTGGCATGCACGTCTCGTCTAAGGACCTAATTCTTTGTTCGTCGTATGCAAACATGAAAGGATTGCCCTCCGACCCTTAGGTAGCGACCGGACAAAACAAATAATGCCCGGAAAGGAAACCTTTTTAAGGTTTTTACTGCTTTTTTTTCCAACAAAAATCATGTAAATACCTTTCACTGGACCGGGGTGGACCTTTCTCCCACCGTTGAGTCGTGGTCAGTATTTTTTTGAGTTGCTTTTACTGAAATTGAATGTTGGTTTCCCGGATTTTTTCAAGTGAAATTTTAACATTCAACATTTACTTAGCCACTATACCATCTAACATTACTTTGAAGTTTCACTTGGGTAAAGTTCTCTGCGTGATCGAATCAGAAACGAGGAGATCCGTAGAAGAACCAAAGTAACCGACATAGCTCACAGACTCGCTAAACTGAAGTGGCAGTGGGCAGGGCACATAGCTCGTAGAAAGGATGGCCGATGGGGCAGTAAAGTTCTCGAGTGGCGACCACGCACCGGAAAAGGTAGCGTAGACGGGACTTCCACTCGGTGGACCGATGACCTGGTGAAGGTCGTGGGAAGCCGCTGGATGCGGGCAGCGCAGAACCGGTCGTCGTGGAAATCCTTGGAAGAGGCCTATGTCTAGCAGTGGACGTCCTTCTATGATGAATTAGGGGAAAAAATAAAAGTAACGTATAGAAAGTGAGTACAAAATCAGCTGTTATTGATTTAACCTATTAGGTATCCAAAAAGAGACGCCTTGTGTTATTAGTAGCCAATGTAACTAAGACCACACCCCGGACACTGCATACAACGGTCATGAAATGTTTCTTAAAACAATTGACGGAGCAAACAGAATCACGGCGAAATCCCATAAGTTCGAGAATCAAACTATAACCAATGTGTATCAATCTGTGGATTTCTGGTGACGAGGGGGTGAGTACGGAATCTAGAGAGCGGCAGGGAGTGTCCATACTATATGTTAGTACTAATATATTATATACTTTGCGAAGACACTATGGATTGTTATTGGCACCAATAGTAGAAAGTAGAAACCACAAGTTAATTAAATTCTTAACACTTTTACATACATGCACACTCAATGAAATTGGATAGGTAGGGAGTTAGGTTTTTGGATTATTTTGTTATTCCGTTTTTATTACATTTAGTTGGCCCACGTTCCAACAAGCATTCATTAGTCTTTGAAAAGTAGTTCCATTTCTGTTACATTTTTTTATTCCATGTCCAAAAAATCAAACAAATTACCTACAATAAAAATCTTGAAGTCACCATTTTATTTCCGTCACATTTTTGGTCCACCTTCCAAAAAACAAAGATAAAAAAATTAAATGAAAGTAGTTAAAACCATTTTTCTTTTTTTTTAACGTTTCAACCGCTTACTTAACGTAATGGTTAAGTCGATTAGCTTCACATCTGGAGGTCGCGGGTTCGATTCCCAGCGGAATCTAACTTTGCTAGACTCAGTTTGGTTAATAGAAGAGCATTTTCTAAGCCCGCCTTTCTAAGATTTAACGCACATCCAAATAAAAATTGTAAAAAATAATAATTTAAAAACAAAAAAATAATAATTTAAAGCACCTTAAACTAAAAAGCGAAAAATAACTCTTAATATAAGCTGAAAACAATAATGAACGAAAAATACGAGCATTAAAAACCGCGGGTTCCTCGATATACGAAAAATATGGCACAAAGCGCCCCACGCTTTTTTCACAATAATACCAATAATACTAGTATTTTTTGTGTTCAGCTTATATTAAGAATAATTTTTCACTTTTTAGTTTGATGTGCTCCTAGCTATTAATATTCATAAAAATCCTACGAAAAACTCACCTGATGAAGATATTTTGTGGTTTTCATCATCAATGCAAAAAAAATCTTCATCCTTGCACTTTTAGACACTGAATGCAACCACTTATCACTAAAATGTTACACTTTTTCACAAAAACTAACACTATCATAGCGTAATACACTTTCACAGGTGTATATAAACTATTTTTTTAACTTTGAAACACAATAGTTTTACTACAAAATTAGGATAATTTTCCAACGACAAAAAACCGAGTTTATCACTGTGCCGTTTTGCACAGTACTTCGTATTTTTCAAAAATTATTTTTGCAAGCATTTCAAAAACTAGTCACTTCCACTTAAAATCTAAATTGTTTTCCGAGTAATTTGTTAAAAAATTTATAGAACAAAACGTACTATTCAAGTCTGAAATTAATATTTCAATTCTTCAAAAAATTAAAATTCGCCGTTTTGCCATTACCAAAAGTTGGTCCCAGTTTTAACTAACTATTTTGCAAGTGTTTCAAAAACTAATCATTTAAACATAATCTTCAATTTTTTCCCAGTAATTTGATATGAGATTTATATAACAAAATTAACCGTTTACGTCCGAAACTCATTTTTACACTTTACGAATCTCACAAAACAAACGACACGGCAAAACAATATGGCTGACTATGGCCGTCCGGCTTGGAAATTATTTATTTTTGAATGAATTTCGAATGGCTGAACGATAAAAAGAGGATAAAACAGGTCACAACATCTGATTGGTGGATTAGTAAAATATTGCACGGTTGGTAAGCGTATTAAGGGCTACTGGTAGGCCTAAAAGTTATTTAGACCTACCAGTAATCCTAAAAACGCTCAACGGAGACATTTTTTCAGGCCTAACAGTAGCCCTAAAAACGCTTCAGGGGTGAAAAGCGTGTTTTTTTTGTTTTTAAATTATTATTTTTTACAATTTTTAGTTGGATGTGCGTTTAATCCTGACGACCCTGATCAAGGTGATGAGATTAACTTATAAAATGATTGTCACTGATTCTTGATAAATGTACGAAGTTTGGATTAAATCTATCCCTTTAAAGTGGGTCAAAATCAAGTGCAAAGAAGTCGGTTACAAACATACAGACATACATATTAACATACAGACATACATAAAAACATGCAGACATACATACATACAGGTGAAGCTAATAAAAGCGTGATATAAACTGCTACACGAACGATTTGGGTGTAGGCGTTTATAATAAAAGTTCAGAGCAGCGCTTACAAACCTCACCATTTACGTGTTACGATAAAAATAAAAGCATCACCGTTGTATTCTAGGATATAGCTATGAACACATCACGTTTTATCTGAATTGTTTACCTAAACCTTCAGAATGACTAAATCGCATCTAAAAGGTTCAACGTATAGCGGACTAAATTTTTGGGTCTGAGATTTGCTTTTTTTTTCATGAAAAATCAGGGCCGTTAATCCGTACGGTCTA
This sequence comes from Coleophora flavipennella, assembly GCA_947284805.1. Classification (NCBI taxonomy): domain Eukaryota; kingdom Metazoa; phylum Arthropoda; class Insecta; order Lepidoptera; family Coleophoridae; genus Coleophora; species Coleophora flavipennella. The sequence goes on along the minus strand of OX369280.1, from coordinate 7,021,862 downwards.
TCCCAACTTTTTCGCGAACCTTTTCATTCGTCATTTAGGTACGTGTTGTCTATCAAAGAGAGTTGTACATCCGAACCGCGTCCGGATCTATTTCCAGCTGCGTGGATCTGCTTCCAGGTACCGGATCTGAGTCAGCCAGGATAGAGAGCGGCACGCTTAGAAATAAACGCGCCGTGACCCGGAGTAGCAAGATTCATGATTTAAGATTCAAGATATTTATTCAAAACAGGTGCAAATCACACTCTATCCGATAGTCATAAAATAGTAATTACATAATTTTATTTGTGAAAAATAAATAAATAAATAATAATTGGTTAATAACGTCAAAATCCAATCCTTAATATAATAGTAGTTTATGAAACTGTTGCCCTCTCCCGCGCTCTGACCATACCGCTCCAACGGTACATAACATAACCGACTGGCAATAAGAGCTAAATCCATCAATTTCGCGAAAGATAGAGGTCCGGTGATTCCACAGATCAGATAAATAAGGTTGGATTGGAAATGTGCGCTAAGCAGGCGCGCCACAAGTATGATTAGATAATCATACTTAACCGAAGCACGCGTTCAAACTTTTTATTTGCGTGTGGTTGTGTGTAACGTACAGACTCTCGAAATGGTGTGAGACACAATTGCAGCCCTGTGTTCTAAGTGTGTTTTGTTTATTAGTGTGCGCTATGTGTATGTATTATATTGCTTGTGTAGTGGAGTTAATGGGTGGGAGACAGGCGGAGACGCTGGTTTTCAAACAGAAGTGTGACTATTGCCAATCCAACCTTATTTATCTTATCCGTGGGTGATTCAGTTCCGACCGGACCCACCCATACCACAGATTACTAATTAGTTACTACCCATACCTACTATCGATAAATAAATAAATTGTACAGCCACGCTGTGCATACTTTTGCTTCAGTTACCGTCTGGCATACACAAATCAACAATAAACATTAAGTTGCTATGGCGTTACGTAGGCAAACAATATTAAGAATTCATAAGAAAAACGCAAACAAAAATTGCAGTTGTATGGGGTCTGTCTTTAACGTTTTTTTTTCGGAATCACCAATACTGCCACTTGACAGTAATCAATAACTGTTAGTGTTATAATTGCAAAGTGAAACTTTACATACAATTTAGTGATTTTTGCATTTTTTATTTTTTGAGTATGGCAAATTTTACTTAAAACTTCTTTATACACTTTCTCGTCTCCTCCATTCACCAAAGGTTGGCTGGACGAAATCGCATACAGTGATCAGTCCGCGCTTGCATATCATTGTGTACTTTGCTACTTAACAAGTTTTTTCATTTTTGTATATTTGGTGTGCAATAAAGTATATTTATCCTATCTTTATCTTATGACTCGGGGAGTAAGCTGGTGAATGCGTTACGCGAACGGTGATTAAGTTTTACTACAGTCGTGTGGTCTAAAGCACTCATTCTTTTTTTTTAAGGCAAGTTTTCCATTAAACCTTTTGGAACATACTGAACACTGATTTAATGTAATACTCTTAATTTTATAATTTCTTGTAAGTAACCATTGGTTTAGCTGCTACGGTAAGCATGATGTACGCATGGACGGACGTTTTTAGCACACATATATTTTTGTTTAAATACTAAACATATTTTTGATAAAAATTATAAAATGTTATTGTTAGGGTTCCGTCCCTCAAAAGGTAAAAATTGAACCATTATAGAATTACTCGTGTGTCTGTCTGTCCGTCCGTTCGTCTGTCACAGCCGAATTTGCTCCGAAACTGTTAAAGTCAGATCAATCTGTTTAAATTTGGTACACGTATGTAAATCGGTGGCTCAGCCGGTAACGTCTCGGTCCATCTAACCAGAGGTACCGGGTTCAAATGTGGACGGCCAATGTAACAATGAGTTTTTCAAAAACTTACGTACATACTCACCGATTGCTTTAACGGTGAAGGAAAACATCGTGAGGAAACCTGCACACGCCTGCGAAGAAACTCGAGGTTGTGTGTGAAGTCGACCAACCCGCACTGGGCCCGCGTGGTCGACTAAGGCCTAATCGCCATGATTCAGGGTAGGCTCGAGACCCTTGGTGGGGACGTATATGAGCTCATATAATAAAAAAAAATGTAAATCGGTGACTCAAAGACGGAAATGTAACGTAAATAAATTAAGTAAGAGAAAGAATTAGTCAGCATGGTGTATTTCAGGCTTTACATTTTTACGAGTGACCCGCATTATACACGTAACAGTAAAAAGGGACAGGATCCTGTATTTATACCCATAAAATATAGAACTCTGTGACTGTTATCTAAGTGTTCATATCATAAAAAGTATGTCTTGGAACGATAAAAACGATTACCTAAGGAGAACTCTCAAAAATTCTTACAATCATGTGAGATGATGACAAGGGCTTACCGAATGTCGATAAAAAACCGCCTCCGTGGCGTAATGGTTACATCCATTACTTTACACGGGTTCGATTCCTGGCGGAGTCTAACTTTGGAAGACTTTGTTTTGGTTGGTGGAAGGGCATTTTCTAAGTCCGCCTGGCTAGCTACCACCATTTTACCTAAGTCTTGGTGCCAAACATTAATGTCAACAGCATTGGTGTGTTCGGGCTTAAAGATAAGATAGCCAGTTCCTCATTGCGTTGGGGGGGTCTTGGTAAGCCCGCTTCCATCTTCGACATCATCGTCACTTACCATCAGGTGAGATCTTCTTCTTAGCGTGTCGATGGCAGACTGTAGTCTCTGTAGCAGCCCAGAATTTGGCCACGTTAACAGCATTATCAGCCGCTGTCATGAGGTCTTCCTGCGTGCAGATGTAGGGGCACGCAGGGCACTATGTCAAATGTGTCATCGTTTGAACTGCATCAGGTGAGATGATGCCAAGGGCTTACTAAATGTGGATAAAAAATATGAAACTCTGATACAAAGCTACTTTATTACCTGAATAATTTGTATAAAAAGTTTAATTCGTTTTTAAGGTTGTACAACCTCCCAATCTGTATAAGTTATCTCGTTATCAACCCACTGCTGGGGTAAAGGGTCTCTTTCCATTTTTTTTTATTATATTCTTAGTGTTCCCTACTAGCTCATATTTTTAGGGTTCTGTACACCCAACTGGTAACCAACGGGACCCTATTATTAAGCCTCCGCTCTCTGTCTGTCCGTCTGTCAGCGGGCTGTATTTCATGAACCGTAATAGGTACACAGTTCAAATTTTCACAGAATGTGTATTTCTGTTACCGTTTATAACAGTAATTATACAAAAAATTTGAAGACGTGGAAATTAAGGGCATTCTATACAAAAACCTGTTTTTAATAGGTTTTAAGAAGTATTTTTGATTTAGCTCTATTGAAAAACGGTATTACATACAAGCGTGAAACTTGGTGTGATTATAGTGCTAATCATCATATCATATCAGCCGAAGGAAGTCCACTGCTGGACATAGGCCTCCCCCAAGGATCTCCACGACGACCGGTTCTGCGCTGCCCGCATCCAGCGGCTTCCCGCGACCTTCACCAGGTCATCGGTCCACCGAGTGGGAGGCCTGCCTACACTACGCTTTACGGTGCGTGGTCGCCACTCTAGAACTTTACTGCCCCAACGGCCATCTGTTCCACGAGCAATGTGCCCCGCCCACTGCCACTTAATGCTAATACTAAATAATAACAATCGGCAACAAGTAAAACAATAAATAATAACAATAAATAATAACAAGTAAAACAATAAATAATAACAATCGGCCAAGTGTGAGTCGCACTCGCGCTAAGTAGTCCGAACTGAATGACGAAACAAGCATACTCGTATCATTGCACGCCCTGTGGCCTAAACGGCTTGATAGATTTTGGAGTTCGAAGTGGCGTTTTAATTTTGTCTTGATCCCGCGAGTGACATAGGTTCCTATTTTACCCGACTGGACAAAAAAGAGGTTATTTGTTATCTGTAGCCTAAACGTGTCGTTAGATTCGTCAATTTCGTGAGTAACATAGAATACATTTTTATCCGATTGGGCAAAAAAATGGGGTTAACTTTGTATGCAGGCGGGTTTACAATTTTTAATTGATTCCTAATTTACGATCTACGAGGGCTGTTTGATAAGTACCCGTTTATGGCAAAAAAAAAATCATTTTTTTATGTATATATGCATTTATTTTTCTACGTAGTCACCTTTTAACTCTATACACTTGTTCCACCCATACTCAAGTTTCAATAAACCATCCAAAAAGTATGATTTTGGAAAGTCATTAAAATAGGCCTCTGTGGCGGCAATGACTTCGTCATTTGATCCAAGTCGCTTACCAAAACAAAAAAAAATCGCATGGGGCCAAATCTGCAGAATATGGGGGATGAGGCACTAGTTCGTAGCGTAACTGTGCTAATTTAGCCGTCACAACTCTGGACGAATGAGCCGGGGCGTTGTCGTGATGAAACAGTACTATTTTCTTTTTTGAATGGGGTCGTTTGTCCTTCAAGACGGCGTCAAATTCATCCAATAAATTGGCATAGTACTGCCCTGTTATCGTTTTCCCCTTTTCTAAGTAGTCAATATGTATAATACCCTGCGAATCCCAAAAACAGTCGCCATGACCTTTCCAGCCGATGGGACGGTTTTTGCTTTCTTTGGAGCAGGTTCACCCGGTAAAATCCACTGCTTCGACTGCTCTTTCATTTCCGGGGTGTAGTGGTGAACCCACGTTTCGCCCACGGTCACGAAACGATGCAGAAACTTTTTCCGGTTACGTTTGAACACGGCCAAACACTGCTCCGAAGTAGTCAGTCGGTTCCATTTTTGCTCCTCCGTGAGTAAACGCGGCACCCACATCGCCGATACTTTCTTCATGCCCAATTTTTCTTCTAATATGTATTGTACCCTCTCAATTGAAACGTTTACACCATCAACGATTTCTCGAAGTTTAATTCAGCGGTCGGCTAAAACGATATTTTTAATTTTCTTAACCATATCGTCTGTAGTCACCTCAATTGACCGGTCTGGGCGATCCTCATCAAAGACGGTTGTTTTCCCCCGCTTAAACTCGTTATACCAATATCTGACGGTTGTTATAGAAGGAGCACATTCATGGTAAACCGCTTGCATTCTTACTTTTATTTCGTCACATGATTTTCCTTCCAAAAACAAGAATCTAATTACAGACCGATACTGTTCATTCTCCATTTTAACAATTTTAAGTTCACGCTTTCACTAAATCGCTGTCAAATGAAAAAAAAAACAAAAGAATGCCATTTTCTTTTTTATTTCCCGCCTCTGAAAAATGGCTTAAAAAGGTGGTATACTTATTTTCGGCCAGTGATATTAATATATTTAGTAAACGGGTACTTATCAAACAGCCTAGGTAGTAGGAAAACGGGTAATAATGCCTGGTATTTTTTTATGAAAAATAATAACTAATAAAATTAACTAAGCAAGAAAAGATAGCAAGAGATTGCTCTTATCAATAAGACCGCCTACTCTACATTATACAGGGTGTAACATAAAGGTGTACTATAAGTGTAAATTTATCTATAATATAATAAAACTGTAACGGGGCCGTGTCTGTACATGAAATATTTTTGGAAAATAATAACTGTGGTGGACATTAGTAACGATACAGAGGCCAAACAACAACTTTTGGAATTTTTGTCTGTCTGTCTGTCTGTCTGTCTGTCTGTCTGTATGTTCGCGCATCACGCAAAAACTACCAGGCCGATTTTGATGAAATTTTGTATGGTGGTTCCTTATAGCCCGGGTTAACATATAGGATACTTTTTATCCCGGTAAATTCAAGAGTTCCCGTGGGAAATTCAAAAGTATTTATTTATAGAATGGCTCACCACGCAAATGCGGCTTGACCTATTACAATCAAATTTTATACGTTGATACCCTTATCGCGAACTAAAACTGGGACATTGTAAATCCCAAAAAAATAAGGATTCCTGCAGGAATGCAAAAAAATGTATCTTTAGAATGGTTCAACGTAACAATATGAAACCATTACATTGGGATGGGGTGTTTTGAACATCATTGTATAGTCGGGTATTCTTTATCCAGGAAAACAAAAGAGGTCCCGTGGGAAATTATCTATCGATACTTACAATAATAAATATAGAGTACTTTTTCAACATATAAGCTACACATACCACACATTATAATCATAGCAGCAAAATGAATAGATGGCACTGCAGGAATAATAAAACGCGCTTAAGTTTTGTTAAAACATTAAAATTAAATTAAAATAATATAATAAAACTGTAACGGGGCCGTGTCTGTACATGAAATATTTTTGGAAAATAATAACTGTGGTGGACATTAGTAACGATACAGAGGCCAAAACAACAACTTTTGGAATTTTTGTCTGTCTGTCTGTATGTTCGCGCATCACGCAAAAACTACCAGGCCGATTTTGATGAAATTTTGTATGGTGGTTCCTTATAGCCCGGGTTAACATATAGGATACTTTTTATCCCAGTAAATTCAAGAGTTCCCGTGAGAAATTCAAAAGTATTTATTTATAGAATGGCTCACCACGCAAATGCGGCTTGACCTATTACAATCAAATTTTATACGTTGATACCCTTATCGCGAACTAAAACTGGGACATTGTAAATCCCAAAAAAATAAGGATTCCTGCAGGAATGCAAAAAAATGTATCTTTAGAATGGTTCAACGTAACAATATGAAACCATTACATTGGGATGGGGTGTTTTGAACATCATTGTATAGTCGGGTATTCTTTATCCAGGAAAACAAAAGAGGTCCCGTGGGAAATTATCTATCGATACTTACAATAATAAATATAGAGTACTTTTTCAACATATAAGCTACACATAACACACATTATAATCATAGCAGCAAAATGAATAGATGGCACTGCAGGAATAATAAAACGCGCTTAAGTTTTGTTAAAACATTAAAATATTATTTCATACTTTTGAGTGGATTTCTTTTATGTATTTTTCAGCATACGCTTTTTACACAACTCTCTGGAATTATGGCACGTAGCGATGTGTTTCATACACGAACAGATAGGTATTTTTTTGTAGATTGCAATCGTGTAAAAAAATTAAAAACACATAAATCGAGTTTAGCTTCTTTTAACAGGAGGCAAATAATGGGAACTCTTCTGACGGCAAATATTTGCGTGTGGCAGTTGCTCTCCGCCTGCAATATCAATATCTGTGAACCTCATCAATGTATTTGCGGGTCCACGGTGGAGGCAATTGGCCATCACTCACTGAGTTGCGGTCGTTGTTTGTGAAGATTCCCACGTCACCAATTCCTTAATGACCTCACTCGGAGGGCACTGGTATCGGCCAGATGGAATATTCCATCTTTGATGCAGCCACTGGGCTTGAATCGATGTGATGGCAAAAGGCCGGAGGGTTTAAACAGGTGCTATGGAAGAGAAGAACGTGCCTGCTTTGGGACTCTACTTTTTCTGCCTCACTTCTCACCAGTACTGTGCTGCTGCTCAATTTGCGGCGAGAAAGAAGCATAATAAGTACTCGGTCTTGAAGGCAAATTACTGCTTTGTGCCGCTGGTCTGTGAGACAACCGGCTGCTGAACCCTCAGAGGCCTTTGCCTTCACAAAGGAGATTGGCCTTCGCCTTCGAGAGAGGAGATGTGACGTGAGGTCCTACCTGCTGCTAAAGTTGTCTATTGCCATCCAGCGCGGTAACGAGAAGTGCGTCATGGGCTACTTTGGAGCTGATACGACTCGAGGATTTAACCCATATTAATATTTTTAGGATGTTTTATTACTAGATTGATGCAATGATTTGAATTAGTTTTTCGATAATATAGGTATATGTGTTATTTCATCATATCAGTTACGTCCCCACCAAGGGGCTCGACCTGCCCTGAGTTAGGGAGATCAGGCCTTAGACGATCACGCAGGCCCATTGCGGGTTGATTGACTTCAAACATAAGCTTCGAGTTTCTTCGCAGGCGTGTGCAGGTTTCCTCACGATGTTTTTGTCACCGTAAGAGCGTCGGATAAACGTACATACCAGTATGAAATCGATATTCGTATAGATTTTATTAAGTGGCAGCATTCGAACCACGGCCTTCCGGACAGGAGATAGTGGCCCTAACCGTTCTGCCACCGACGCTCTATATGTTATTTAAGATTTAGAAATCCTTACTTATTATAAATGTGAAAATGTGTTTGTTTCTTTGTTACCTATTCACACTTCAACACCTCTACCAATCTTGATGAAATTTGGCATGCAAATAGCCTGTATCACTGGAAATGAAACAGTCAACTTTATATTTGTGGAAATTATCATAGCCCGATGCAGTTCCTGAGGAAACTAAAACAATACTCTTTGTTCGTTAAGTTATTTAAAATCGTAACGAAAAAATGAGTTTGTGTGATTTTTAGCACAGAGATGAGGTGGAAAATGATATAATTTACTAATAAGTATATCCTGACATAGTTGCCACGGGATCTGGGGACAACTGTTTTCTACGCTCGCGCACGTCGGTGGCGTCGCAACGGAGCAACGGATTTAACTTATTTTTTGTATAGAATTTGTTGAGGGGGTGGGAAGTGATAAAGACTGCTATTCCGAATAGCCCGATATAGTTCCTGAGGTACCTGGAGAAAACTCATGTCCACGCTTGCGAGCTGATTGCGGCTCGCGCACCACTCACCCTCAAAAAGAGTCATAAAAGCTATGTCCAGGCGGGCGAAGCCGCGGGCAAAAGCTAGTCTATAATATAAAAATGAATTGCAAAATGTGTTGGTAAGCGCATAACTCGAGAACGGCTGCACCGATTTGGCAAATTCTTTTTTTGTCGAGTTCGTTATTGTCAGGAGAAGATTCTTATGTAGGGTAGGGTAGGGTAGTGTAGTGTAGTGTAGGGTAGTGTAGGGTAGGGTAGGGTAGTGTAGTGTAGGGTAGTGTAGGGTAGTTTAGTGTAGTGTATGTAGGGTAGGGTAGGGTAGTGTAGGGTTGGGTAGTGTAGGGTAGGGTAGGGTAGTGTAGTGTAGGGTGGTGTAGAGTAGTGTAGGGTAGGGTAGTGTAGTGTAGGGTAGAGTAGAGTAGTGTAGGGTAGGGTAGGGTAGGGTAGTGTAGTGTAGGGTAGGGTAGGGTAGTGTAATGTAAGGCGGTACGTAGTTCGCCGGGACAGCTAGTAAATAAATAAAAAAATACAATGTCAGGCAAAGAAAATACAAACGATTGAATTGTATTCTTTCGTTTAATAAATTTTAATTTAAAATGGGAAAATTATGATGTAAAAACCGCCTCCGTGGCGTAATGATTAGTCCATTCGCTTCATACCAGGAGGTCACGGGTTCTATTCCCGGTGGGGTCAACTTTGAAAGACTCCGTTTGGTTGGTGATATGGCATTTTAATAGCCCGCCTGGCTAGCTACCCACCATCTTATCTAAGTCTTGCCGCAAAACATCAGTGTTAACAGCATTGATGTGTTCCGGTTTGAATATAAGATAACCAGAACCCCATTGCGTTCGGGAATCTTAATAAGCTGGCTTCCATATTCGGCATCGTCGTCACTTACCATCAGGTGAGATGATGCCAAGGGCTTACCAATTGTGAATAAATTGGCACCAAATTTACTTCTTTTCTTCTCATCATCATATCATCTCATATACGTCCCCACCAAGGGGCTCGAGCCTACCCTGACTTAGGGAGATCGGGCCTTAGTCGACCACGCGGGCCCAGTGCGGGTTGGTCGACTTCACACACGACCTTCCTACGCCACGTCTTCCGGCGCGCAGCCTCCACTCGAGAGCTTTAGTACCCCAACGGCCATCTTTTCTACGAGCTATGTGCCCTGGAAGCGATGAAGCGAGCTTTGCTCGGAATGTCAGCAATGGGGAGCAGCAATGCATCAAAAATTGGGAGATCGTTAGGAGAACCAAAGTAACCGACATAGCTCACAGAATCGCTAAAGTTAAGAGATGTGTATACAGGGGTGTAAAAAGAGCGCTCTTAGAAACTTAAACAGGAGGTTCTACTCATGTAAATACTTAAACATTTTTTTCTTGGGAACACATACTGAATTTTCAAAAAAACTTTGGACTTTATACAAATTTGGCTCATCAGCTGATCAAATATTACGAAAAGTAAATATATATATATATATATATATATATATATATATATATATATATATATATATATATATATATATGGCTCCTTGGGGAAAGTTGTTTAGTTGAAAGTTTAAGTTCCCGGGGGAGGTCTCTTTACACCCTGTATCACAAAATTAAACACCTACCTATTCATTTTTACAACATAACTTCGTATGATCTGTGGTTAACCCTTCGAAACTTTAGGTTAATTTCAGGAAGCCCTTCGCGCCCAAAATTAGATCTTTACCGAATCTTCCGAGCCCTTATTACATTCACGACGTCGTCATGTCCCACCCGTGTCAATCTTCATTTAGAGCGACATAACATTTCGGAGCACGGGACGGCCAATAATAGTATCAACTTTGAGTTTAAAGATATTTTATTCCCATAAAGACAGCAGTCACTTACATGAGAAAAATATAAATATTATATGTATTAAAGTACAATTTGTAAGTTATTAAAAATGTGTTTGCAGGGTCATTCATCCATCACATCGTTATTTGGCTAATAATGTTTAATATCTTCCAATATATATTAGTAAAGTTGACCTTTAAATGTGTTGAATGACTCCGCATTTTTTACATGTGAGGGCAGTTTGTTGTACAACTTTATTTGTAAGAGACGGAACTAAAAAATTTAAGGTCTAATATGAGTTTAAAATACAGTACCTAAAATTGCCATCATAATATGACTAGAATACATTTTTCCAAAAAAAAATGAAAAGAAATAAAAAAACGGCCAAATGAGAGTCAGAACAGCACACATAGGGTTCTGTACCATTATACTAGATGGCGCTAGTTTCTTCACGTTTAAAAAAAAAACAAGTTTTTTGTATGGAGACCACTTTTTAGTATTTGTTGTTATAGCGGTAACAGAAATATATCATCTGTGAAAATTTTAACTGTCTAGCTATCACGGTTCATGAAATACAGCCTGGTGACAGACGGACAGCGAAGTCTTAGTTATAGGGTACCGTTTTAACCTACCGTTTTTAACTAAGTTTGCCTATATAACAGTGAAGTGAAATAGTTATTTGTTATACAAAAGTGCAAAGTTGCTTGTTAACCGCGTGCTCAATTTTGATGACCGAGCAAGCAAAGGACACTAAAACTGATTCACGAGAGCAGCGAGTGATTCAAAAACTAGAATCCTAAGCATTAGCGAGGGATTCAAAAGAGCACTAGGTGAAAAATCTTGCAACACGTAACTTTTCATTCCACCTCAGCGAGGAAATGACTAAATTAAAAAAATAACATTTGCGCATCACAAACAGTTTCAGTCAATTCTGTTGGCGTCAAATAAACTTCCTCGTCGCTATAATCACTCATTTTAGGTATTTCACTTGTTTTCAAGTTTCTGGTTTTTAACCTAAGGTTTTAAAAATGTGACGTGAAAAGAAAATGTCGCATACAAAGCGAATTTAAAAAACAGTACACCAAGAAGGCTCCAAGTCTGAGTTTTTAACAAATTAAAAAAGGTTGTATGATATATTCAGCACCATGGAGGTAGAGTAAATAGGTATAATAATGTTTTGAATTCACAAACTTAGTGCACACGGTGTTCTAAATTCAATTTACTTTATCCTCTAGCGAATAAAAACTGCTTTTGCACTCAGATATTTACTTTATCCTCTAGCGAATAAAAACGGTTTTTGCACTCACATATCGAAGAGCAAAAATACAATTTCCGAGATGGGGGGATGAAAAAGTCTATTACTCAAACACGCTATGTAATATTCGCCTTACATTCTAAAAAGAAGACAGGAAATACATGTTTTCAGAATTGTCAAAAACCTAGAAAAACGAGCCGGGAAATGGCTATGTTATTTCAATAATGGAGAGTAGTATTTTTTTCATCACATCAGCTCATATATACGTCCCCACCTAGGGGCTCGAGCCTACCCTGAATTAGGGCGATCGGGCCTTCGTCGACCACGCTGGCCCAGTGCGGGTTGGTCGACTTCCCACATAACCTTCGAGTTTCTTCGCAGATGTCTAAAGGTTTCCTCACGATGTTTTTCCTTCACCGTAAGAGCGTCGGATAAACGAACATATGAGTCGAAATTCGAAAACACATTGGTACGTGGCAGGACTCGAACCACGACCTCCCGGATAGGAGGTAGCGGCTCTTGACGTTGCGCCACCGACGCTCTATTATTATTTATATAAGTATTTTATTATATAAGTATTTTTAATTGCAACAACTATATCACGCTGTAACGGTTTTAAATATCAAGTGTATTTCACACAATAATCTATCTATTGTTTTAATTTCCTTCCTTTGTTTGATTTAAACACTTACCTACTTACATGCCTCGTCTGGGACGGCAATTGCTGGATTCGAATTCTTACTTTCAAGTCTTGTACTGTTCTGAATCACATTTACATCAAAGATATAGAAACTTCTTACAGAGGATATTACCTGCCGATCAAACAAATACTTTTCACGTCACTGGCACGGATGAGAAAGAAGTATTTATTGCATGTCACTGGTACAGACACAATGCAAAAATATAGAAACTCCTTGTTTCAGAATTGAAACTAACTTTTGTGTTCCCGCTGTTTCTTATAAGGGTTCCCTAGTCAAACTAGGAATCGAAATAGTTTAACCATGTCACTGTCCGTCGGTAAGTCACATCCGTTTTTCTCAAAAACTATTACAGCTATAAAGATACACACACAGCGATAGCCAACCTTTGAGTATAATGATTAAGCCCTAGAGACGCTATTCCAAACAAAAGATGCGCGGAACATTATGACGGCGAGGCACGCGCGGTGCGATCGGGGTGGAAATGGTTGCGTAGATAAGCAAAAATTCGTGTAGCTAGTCATACTGTCTATTCTGCCTACTTGATATTTGGTGTATTAAGAATATTATTGATGTGTTCCGGCTTGAAGATAAGATAACCAGTTCTCCATTGCGTTTGGGAATCTTGGTAAGCCCGCTTCCACCTTCGGCATCATCGTTACTTACCATCAGGTGAAATGATGCCAAGGGCTTACCAATTGTGAATAAAAAATAAATAAAGAAACTCCTTGATAATAAATTATTGTAGTTTCCTTGGAGTAATAAGTTTCTGCCGTTTAAAATAATCTAGTTGTGACGTCTTCTCTCGTGCATAGTAAATTATTACTCAAAATCGCCAACCCGTCTGTCAAGCGTGGCGATAACGACAAAACCCCCTAATTCGGGAAGGCCTATGTTCAGCAGTGGATGTCTTATGGCTAATATGATGTGATAACAACCTATAAAGTATGGAATATCGTGTAGGGTATCTTTGCATAGGTCTTTCAAAGCTGCTGAGGGTTGTCAATTTTTTTTCCAATAATTTATTCAATAAAAAAAATTAGTTAATAGTTTAATAAATGTGTTGAGCGTCGGTGGCGTAACGACTAGGGCTGCCGCCTCCTGTCTTTTTAGTTTAGGAGTAATAGTCGGCCAACTTAAGATGTGCACATTGACTTTGAAAAAGTTAAAGATATTCCATACAAAATGTAAACTGCAAAAATAACTTTGTTTTTAAGTAAACATTTAAAATTTTAAAAAACTACGGGACCCTACTTTACGCGTGGTCCGAGACGCACATAGCCACTTTTCATTAGGGAATCGAGACGTCAGACAAACCTTTTCATTTATGACAATTCTTAAAAAAAAACGGTTTCATTCGACTTGGATGGATACTGCATTGTTCCAAATTCAAAAAAGATACCATTTCATTTAACTAGATAGCAGTGGTTTTTATCTGTACGTAAATGTCTTTCTTTGCTTATTCTTTTTAGGGTTCCGTTCCTCAAAAGGTAAAAAACGAACCATTATAGGATCACTCGTGTGTCTGTCTGTACGTCCGTCTGTCACAGCCAATTTGCTCAGAAACTACTAGATCTATTGAGTTGAAATTTGGTAAACGTATGTATGTCGGTGACACAAAGACGGATATGTAACGTAAAAAATATTTCAAACGTGAGGGCCACTTTTTTGGGGGTTATTAGAAAACTTTAAAAAAAGTTTTGAAAACTATATCGTGTATGATATCAAATTAAAGGGTTTGTTGTGAGAATCTCAAATACATATTTTTTTATAATTTTAAGATATATAGTTTTCAAGTTATTTAAAAAAGTACGCGAAACTACTGGGCCTCAAATCTTGAAAAATCACAGTATATAAGGTTGAATGCATAGATTACAGTAAAATATATGAGAAAATGTAAAGTCTTTCCTTTCCCACAATAAAAATTAAATTTCCAAAGTTCACGTGGACTAGCGTTTTTACTCTAACCTTTAATATGGAATGAACGAGAAGAAAAATCATTCAAAAAGTTAATCAATTTTTCCATACATAATGATAGAACATTTTGTATGGAAAAATCGATTACCAACTGTATAAATAATGATGTTTTTAAAAAAATACATTTATTTTTTTGGAAATACTATGGAATCCCACTTAGCTTGAGTCTGACTCGCACTTTGCTGTTTTTTTCAGAGTTCCTGAAATATCGGTTTTAATAAAACAAGTTTACCTTCAATATTTTTGAACGACCTATCCAACGACACCCAAAATACGGGATAAGCAAAAAAAAGACATCCCCACTTTTCTTTAAAAATTGTAAATAGTAGGACATAATAATAATAAATTTAAAAGGAAAATTAGCCGGGCTAAGTAGGCTTTCTTAATTTATAGTTGGATGTGCAGTTTGGTTGTAAAAAGTTCATAGATTTTCTATACAAAATGTTCTATTACCAACTATAAAAATAAATAAGTTTTACAAAGAAGATATTGATTTTAAAGACTACAGAACACTAGATACTTTGCGCGTGCCCGACTCACACTTGGCAGGTTTTTTTTAGTTTTCCTGAAAAAGCGGTTTTACTATAACACATTAAACTTAAATATTTTAGGACGACCTATCCAACTATAACCCACACCATATGATAGATGAAAGAAAAATTATCCCTGTTTTACGGGTAGGGGATGAAAAAATATAATATTTTCAAGATTTTATTTTACTACTTTGTTACCTTGCTTAATGTATCCATGCCAAATCACAGTTTTCTAGTACTGAGAGTCGCTGAGCTAAGCCGCTGACAGACGGACAGACGGACATGACGAAATTATAAGGATTCCTTGTTGACTACGGAACCCCAAAATCGAAATGCCGTTCGTTAGTAAGCGCAAGCTTGAAAACGGCTGGATCGATTTCGCTAATTTTTGTTTTAAAATTATCGTAATAGTCCGGATAAGGTTTTTAGGAGAAAAAACCCCTTGATATCCACGGGGAAGAAATATCGGGCAACATCTAGTTGTCAATATTGATCAGTCGATTAGCAATTTTTGAATCAAGAGTATTAAACTTATTTGCACCGATTGAACACTCCTTTACTCTTCTGTGTACGTTGTAAAGGCTCCTCAATGAAAGTTTTTCAATTTCATTACTGAAATCTACCATTTCCAACTATACCATTTGTATAACTTACAAACATACCGAACGTGCCTCCACTTCGTTAATTCCAATGCCGGGGAAATTCCGATTTCTGTGGTTAATTACAGCTCGAAACTGCACCGACATTGGCTACAATTACCGACGTGTTTGACAACGATATCTCTTCTCGCACCAGCAGTACGGTTTACACAAATTTACATAATTAATTGAATCGAGACAGCGAACATTCCGTATTCCATATGTGTTACTAGGGTTGGCTGTCGCAGTTTCCATATCTGTATTAGGGCGAGGTATTGATTGGAACAGTTGTCTCTGTCTTTTTCTTTACGTGTAAAGAGTAAAGAACACAACCACACTTTTTCACTTTTTCAATGGTTTTTCGTTTTAATCAAAAACTACAATGAAAAATAATAACATAACTCACTTTGTATTATCATAACAAATATTGTTGTATATTTTTTTTTAAATTTATACTTCAAAATATAAGTCATAGCTAGAGTTGAAAGCAACGGTGTAGATCTATCTTTGGGATTTTTTTCTATCAAGCCAAAACTGCTCAATCGTATTTCTAATGGCTTTTGACTTTAAGGAACATCATCAACAATAAGGGTATTTTTTTTCAACGTTGGGTTTTCTATCGTTTAGGAGTAAATGACGTCAAAAATAACGAAAATCAGTAATGTTACCGCCATTATAAGCTGTTGCCCGCGACTTTGCCCACGCAGATCCATTTCTTCCCGTTCCCGTGAGAATTTCCCAAAATCCTTTCTTAGCGGATGCTTGTGTATTAATTCTTATCTTTATGCTAAATTTCAGTCCAATCGGTCTAGTGGTTTGACCTGTGCGTTGTTAGATCAGTCAGTCAGTCACGGTTTCCTTTCACACCTACAGATTTAGTATTTTCTCAACAATATACAGGGCGTTAAGTAAACTAGAACATATGTTTGGGGGACGGAGGGTAGGGGGAGGGGTTTTACTGACTCATGTAACTGAACATTTTCTAGTTTGATGTTTCTTTGACCCTATTTTTGTGTACAATAAATTGTAAAAAAAATTGCACATTCAATACAAAATTGACGATTCAGTTGATCTATTTGTATGATAAGACTTTTTTTTGCCGAATTCAGAAAATTTGTAGAACAAGTTGTTCATTTTCATAAGTGGAAGCCCTATTCAGAATATGTGTTCTATTTTATCTAACATATTCTATATACAGAGCTTTTTGTAACTTTTCAGTGGCTTTGACTCATAAAGTTGAACAATTTTACCTGACTACGGCAAATCCATAAGGAAGGGTTATGATTCTAGCAGTAAGGTGTGTGTTTATACGTATATTCAACCGTCATAGCGCTTAAACTACTGAGCAGATTTTATTGAATGTTTTTCTACAACTTATCTGAATTAAAAAATTAAATAAGATGTGCAGTTTTGACTTTGAAAAAAGTTATAGATATTCCATACAAAATGTAAACTGCAAAAATAACTTTGTTTTTAAGTAAACATTTATTAATTTGAAAAGACTTTATTGAATTGAATTTTATTTTACGCGACTTGTGGCTCATTTTAAAAGTCCGGGGGAGTAATCTCACTTTGTTTTTCCTATACAAACACCTAAATATGTTTTTATTACACACATATTTACTACTCATAATTTTTTTCTTATTAACAACTAAATTCAGTTTTACAAAAATTGCGTCTTATTTTAGATATACACACATACGGATGCGTAAGTTATTTTTTTAATCTTACCATAAACAGATTAAGGCTTGGTACAATAATATTAAGTATTATTTGGTATAATAGTGTATATGCATTAAAAACTCCTTGGAAAAGATGACTTATTTTTTGGTGTAACTTATGCCGCCCTACATGCATCACAAATTTATCTCCTTCTGATACAGGCCTCCGTGGTAAATATTCTCCTTTCTTTTAAGATATAACTAAAAAGAATCTAAACAACTAGCCTTATGTAATCACTCAGAGGAATAACCTATGTCTATTAAAATTATCCTTTCAAAGAATATTCTGTATATTTGGTTATTCTGTTATTGGCTAGAAATGTCTTGTTAGCTAGAAATTTTTAAAAAGTGACAAAGTTTACTGGCATTTAAAGTACAACTTTTTAAGCAGCTGTATTGAAAAAATATTGAAAAATTTTCCTTGTTTGTTGTGATTTAAGACGATTTGTTTGTAAAGTGTTTATCGTTTCCAATTATCGACATTAATGGAGACTTTATATGATATTTGTGCAACTTATGGTATTATATGAGTTGTTAACGATGATGACGAAAAAGGAAAACCTAAAACAAAGTGTTGATTTTGGTCCGAATGGGAATTCTTAATGGCACGTTAGGAAATTACATCACTGTCTTCTACCGAGCGCGTTAATTTATCATAATGATGACGTAATATCTGAAGTTCCTCAGAAGGACTAATTATACGACGTATTAGCAAATTAGCTTAACTTTGATGTATGATGATAATAAGCTTGAATTGTCGTATCGAGTCCACTATATATCCTCATTATTGTGACATGATGACATCCAGCAATGGTGATTAATCAAGATAGAGCATCAGAGATATAAGGTAAAGTATGAAAAGAAACTGAGCACTAATACTTTAAGGTGAACGTCTACTTACCAAACTGAACAAATTTCCTCAAGGAACACATAGTCCTTTCCATTCAAAAAAAATAATTAGCCTCTCCATACCAAATTGGCCTCTCCATACAAAACTGGCCTAACAGGTGATCGATTTGTATGAAAAGTAATTTTTTTTACGATTTCAGCGAAGTCGTAGAACAATGTTTGTTCAGTTTAATGAGTTTTCCCACCATTAAGTATTAGAACCTACTCAGTTTTTTTAACATCCTGTATAAATCTGTATACATGAGAGCGGAAAAGTCACGTCCCCATTTTACCAAAATTTTCAGGAGGCAAGAAACTTTGATAAGAACTGTAATCATTTTGTATCTTACCTTCGCACCTTATTATTACTATTTGTTATTTTATAATCTTAAGGAAATTCGCCATAATAACACACACTCTGTGAAAATTTCAACTGACTAACATCGACCTAAGAACACTTAAAAATACATAAATTAGTAGGATAAAAAGTCAAATGGTTTAATCCGAACTCATCGCTGTGAGTTACAACAGTTTGTTAACATGGAAATTGCGGCAGTCAAAGCTAATTTTAAACAGAATGCGTCTGCCCATGTTAGCAAAGTAAAAATCGATCAAACTTAAATACTAAGTGCCTATTTGGTTGCCTTTAATTAATTTAAATAATCAGTAAATCAAAGCTTAATTATGAAGTTCAAATATCGTCATTTCAACATTGCTTTATTAAATTATGCTACCTATTTAATTAAATTCAAATATACGTCTTGTAATATTGACGGAGTTAATTAGATGTTGTTTGTTAACAAAAACATCAAACGTTGATTAACTACTGACAATAATGCCATTTTAATCACTATATGACTTTCCAATATACAGAGTGAAATTGAAATCATTGGATAAATTTTGTAGTCAGTATAACCACCTTTTGATAGTCATTTTCATTACTAACACTGTCGAAGAACTGTCTGAGCCGAAGCTCTCTTCAAAAATATGGTATATTTTACCAAAAAATCGTTTTTAGGGTCTCGTAGTCAAACTCCGTTGTTTAACCCTTGTAATTTTGCGATCGCACCTTAGTCGACCACGAGGGCCCAGTGCGGGTTGGTTAACTTCACTCACAACCTTCAAGTTTCTTCGCAGATGTGTGCAGGTTCCTCACGATGTTTTCCTTCACCGTAAGAGCGTCGGATAAACGTACATATGAGATCGAAATTCGAAAACACATTGGTTCGTGACAAGGATTCGAACGACGACTTCCCGGATAGGAGGTAGCGGCCCTTGTCGTTGCGCTACCGACTCTCTAGTGTGGGGTATATTTGAATAAGTATTTAAAAATTACTAAGGGTTTATTTGATGATTTTTTCGATTAATGATTCGTTTACTAAATGTTAAGTTTTAAAGTGGTGATTTTTATTAGAGTTGCATATCCGGTAGGGATACCAGCTAACCCGCTATTTCCGGTAATATGAAAGTATTCGAAATAGTGGGGCATATAATTAATTTATAAAAAAAAAATATCACGGCAAAATAAGCTTTCTTAGTTTAGGAGTAATAGTCGACCAATTTAACATGTGCAGATTTTAAATAGGATTAGTAAAAAAGTTCATACATTTTCCATAGAAAACATTTTACATCAACTGCAAAAGTTACTTTGTTTTATAAAATGTACTACGGAACTCTTGTTTGCGCGTGGTCCGACACACTTTTGGGCCCTTTTTTACTTTCAAGCAACGAAGGAGTGAAATAATATTGGGTAGGCAGTAAAACGAAGTTGATTTTTTTATTTTTTATTAACAATTGGTAAACCCTTGACAACATCTCACCTGGTGGTAAGTGACGATGTTGCCGAAGATGGAAGCGGGCTTACCAAGATTCCCCAACGCAATGGGGAACTGGCTATCTTATCTTCATGCCGGAATACACCAATGATATCAACATTGATATTTGGTGGCAAGACATAGATAAGATGGTGGTAGCTAGCCAAGCGGGCTTAGAAAATGCCCTACCACCAACCAAACCGAGTCTTACAATTGACCCCGCCGGTAATCGAACCCGCGACCTCCTGTGTGAAGCCAGTGAACTTTGCCTCTGAGCTACGGAGGCGATTAAAATGGAATGATAATATGGTCTTACACTAATAGTCCGAAATTTAAATAAATATATATATTTTAAATGGCTCCAACGATTTCATGAAACTTTTTACGTTATTGTAATTTTAGTAAAGTGTACTATACTAAAAAAATAATATTCCAGAAAAGTCCGAAGTAGGTACTTTTTAGGGTTCCGTACCCAAAGGGTAAAAACGGGACTCTATTACTAAGACTTCGCTGTCCGTCTGTCTGTCTGTCACCTATTGTAATATAACTGTCTAGTTATTACGGTTCATGAAATACACCCCATTTCATGAACCGTAATAACTAGACAGTTGAAATTTTTACAGATGATGTAATTAAGTTGCCGCTATAACATCAAATCTGTTCAAATCTGGACGGCCAATGTACCAATGAGTTTTTCAAAAACTTACGTACATATACTTACCGATTGCTTTAACGGTGAAGGAAAACATCGCGAGGAAACCTGCATACGCCTGCGAAGAAACTCGAAGGTTGTGTGTGAAGTCGACGAACCCGCACTGGGTCCACGTGGTCGACTAAGGCCTAATCGCCCTGATTCAGGGTAGGCTCGAGCCCCTCGGTGGGGACGTATATGAGCTGATATAATAATAATAATAACATCAAAAACTAAAAAATAGAAAAAGTTGAAAATAAATTAAAGTTTTTTTAAAACATGAAGAAACTAGCGCCATCGAGTATAAAGGTATGGAACCACTTGGCCGGTTTTTATTAATATTTTCTCTCAAAAATGGGCTCAACGATTTTATTAAAACTTTATGAGTTTATGAGTTACACTACAATTCCTATTACACTGGGCAGTATTTTATAGCAGAAAAGTTGTAAATATCTCTCTTGCAAACCTAGATGAATCGGTAGTATTTACATCAAGTCCGACACTTATCTATAAAACCTCGTTTCTGTGCCAGTTTAAAAACTATAAAAATTTACAAATTACAATTTATAACATTAATATTGGATATAAGTATCGGGGCTGTCCGGTAAGGAAATTTTGTGACATAATATTATCCTTACTAATATTATAAAGGCAAAAGTGTGTATCTAATGAATAATGATGTATATGGCTGTTTGTTACTCTTTCACGCTACAACAGATAAACGGATCTAGATGAAATTCGGTAGGTAGACGCATGGCCGTAGCTAGGGGGGGGGAGGGCATTGTGGGGCAATGCCCTACCTTGAAATCACAAAGACCTACCTTTAAAATACCAAAAAATAAGATAAATTATTATAATTAAATTGTTTGTTCATAGTTTAAGATAAAAAAAATTGTAGCGATAGGTATCTAACCTTTTCCGAACATACCACAGTTTGTCACATTCATTTCATATAATAATAATTCTTTGTTCTCTGTATAAATGGCACTTAAAGCGCCATAACATTAAGCGAGATGGGCCTATTTAATTATAATATCTGTGATGCCCTACCTCAAATTCGACTCTAGCTACAGCCCTGGGTAGACGGATTAGGACTTGAATTAACATATAGGCTAATTTTTTCCACGCTTTTTCATACCCCTGTCTCTGGTTAAAACCAATTTTTTTTTTTTCTATTGGTAAGCCCTTGGCATCATCTCACCTGACGGTAAGTGACGATGATGCCGAAGATGGAAGCGGGCTTACCAAGATTCCCCAGCAATGAGGAACTGGCTATCTAATCTTCAAGCCGGAACACATCAATGTTGTTAACACAGATGTTTGGCGGCAAGACTTAGATAATATAGTGGTAGCTAGCCAGGCAATAATTATAATCTCTTTTTTTTCTTACCCCTGTCTTTGGTTGAAACCACCATACATAAGACCTGAAACAATCATTATACTCCTTTTTTCATACCCCTGCCTCTGGTTGTAACCACCATACATAAGACCTGAAACAATCATTATACTCTTTTTTTCATACCCCTGTCTCTGGTTGAATCCACCATACATAAGACCTGAAACAATCATTATACTCTTTTTTTTCATACCCCTGTCTCTGGTTGTAACCACCATACATAAGCCCTGAAACAATAATTATACTCTTTTTTTTCATACCCCTGTCTCTGGTTGAAACCACCATACATAAGACCTGAAACAGTAATTATACTCTTTTTTTCATACCTCTGTCTCTGGTTGAAACCACCATACATAAGACCTGAAACAATAATTATACTCTTTTTTTTCATACCCCTGTCTCTGGTTGAAACCACCATACATAAGACCTGAAACAATAATTATACTCTTTTTTTTCATACCCCTGTCTCTGGTTGAAACCAGCATACATAAGACCTGAAACAATAATTATACTCTTTTTTTTCATACCTCTGTCTCTGGTTGAAACCACCATACATAAGACCTGAAACAATAATTATGCTCTTTTTTTTCATACCCCTGTCTCTGGTTGAAACCACCATACATAAGACCTGAAACAGTAATTATACTCTTTTTTTCATACCTCTGTCTCTGGTTGAAACCACCATACATAAGACCTGAAACAATAATTATACTCTTTTTTTTCATACCCCTGTCTCTGGTTGAAACCACCATACATAAGACCTGAAACAATAATTATACTCTTTTTTTTCATACCCCTGTCTCTGGTTGAAACCAGCATACATAAGACCTGAAACAATAATTATACTCTTTTTTTTCATACCTCTGTCTCTGGTTGAAACCACCATACATAAGACCTGAAACAATAATTATACTCTTTTTTTTCATACCCCTGTCTCTGGTTGTAACCACCATACATAAGCCCTGAAACAATAATTATACTCTTTTTTTTCATACCCCTGTCTCTGGTTGAAACCACCATATATAAGACCTGAAACAATAATTATACTCTTTTTTTCATACCCCTGTCTCTGGTTGTAACCACCATACATAAGACCTGAAACAATAATTATACTCTTTTTTTTCATACCCCTGTCTCTGGTTGAAACCACCATACATAAGACCTGAAACAATAATTATACTCTTTTTTTCATACCCCTGTCTCTGGTTGTAACCACCATACATAAGACCTGAAACAATAATTATACTCTTTTTTTTCATACCCCTGTCTCTGGTTGTAACCACCATACATAAGACCTGAAACAATAATTATACTCTTTTTTTTCATACCCCTGTCTCTGGTTGTAACCACCATACATAAGACCTGAAACAATAATTATACTCTTTTTTTCATACCCCTGTCTCTGGTTGTAACCACCATACATAAGACCTGAAACAATAATTATACTCTTTTTTTTCATACCCCTGTCTCTGGTTGTAACCACCATACATAAGACCTGAAACAATAATTATACTCTTTTTTTTCATACCCCTGTCTCTGGTTGAAACCACCATACATAAGACCTGAAACAATAATTATACTCTTTATTTTCATACCCCTGTCTCTGGTTGAAACCACCATACATAAGACCTGAAACAATAATTATACTCTTTTTTTTCATACCCCTGTCTCTGGTTGTAACCACCATACATAAGCCCTGAAACAATAATTATACTCTTTTTTTTCATACCCCTGTCTCTGGTTGTAACCACCATACATAAGCCCTGAAACAATAATTATACTCTTTTTTTTCATACCCCTGTCTCTGGTTGAAACCACCATACATAAGACCTGAAACAATAATTATACTCTTTATTTTCATACCCCTGTCTCTGGTTGAAACCACCATACATAAGACCTGAAACAATAATTATACTCTTTTTTTTCATACCCCTGTCTCTGGTTGTAACCACCATACATAAGCCCTGAAACAATAATTATACTCTTTTTTTTCATACCCCTGTCTCTGGTTGTAACCACCATACATAAGCCCTGAAACAATAATTATACTCTTTTTTTTCATACCCCTGTCTCTGGTTGAAACCACCATACATAAGACCTGAAACAATAATTATACTCTTTTTTTTCATACCCCTGTCTCTGGTTGTAACCACCATACATAAGCCCTGAAACAATAATTATACTCTTTTTTTTCATACCCCTGTCTCTGGTTGAAACCACCATATATAAGACCTGAAACAATAATTATACTCTTTTTTTCATACCCCTGTCTTTGGTTGTAACCACCATACATAAGACCTGAAACAATAATTATACTCTTTTTTTCATACCCTTGTCTCTGGTTGTAACCACCATGCATAAGACCTGAAACAATAATTATACTTTTTTTTCGTGGCAGTCGTGTAAAAAAAATGTTTGATGCACAATTATTATATCATTTAAAATGTGTATAATTGATGAAAATAAACTTGCCCCTTCATATCTCCCTAAACATTGATTCCAGCAAAAAGTGTGAAAGATCTTTTTGTAGAGAGCTTTATGTAGATTAATTCTACGTATATATCCGTTTTCGAGCTATTTACTGAAAACTAATAGAAACCGGCCAAGTGCGAGTAAGAACCGCACACGTAGGGTTTTATAAGTTTTGATCCTTCGAGTGTTCCTGTCGGTATCGGTTACAGTTCTGAGGTTACAAGTTACAGTGTCGCGAGTTCAATTGTTTTTCCCATCTCAAAAAAGTTTTATAAGTTTTGACCCTCCGAGTGTTCCTGTCGCAGTTATAGTTCTGAGGTTACAGGTTACAGTGTCGAATTCAATAGTTTTTTTTCCATTTCATAAAACTTCCAAAGCGCCTATAGAAGTTTTCACTTACAAAAATACAGTGAAACCTGGTTTAGTGGAACCTGGATAAGTGAAATACCTCTTTTAGTGGTACAGAATCGCCGGTCCCGGCACCTTCGGACGTAGTTACCTCTATTAATGGAATTCATAAACCTCTTTTAGTGAAATTTAAAATCTAGAATATTTTTGACAGGAACCTCTGTAAATGGAATAGCTAGAATAGATTACCTCTATAAGTGAAACTATTGATAATATTCAAAAAAAAATCGTGTGTTTATTTAAATGTATTAAATAAAAACCTCTGTTAGTGGAACAACTATGAAGATTACCTCTATTAGTGAAACGATAGGTACTTTTAATTGAATATCAAAAAAAAACATTTGTTATTTTAAATGTGGGTATTGGCACATTTTTTCTCGTTCCGTGCTGGATTCGATCACCTCAGAGTGTTTAGTGTATTGGGAGATAACTTTCAAACGAAACGTTACAGTTTTAACAGCTCGTGAAAAACAAAAGATATTACTGGCTTAAGAAAATGGGAAGTCGCGCGATGACATTTTTAAAGAAGTTCACGTGCCAAAGCCCACCCTTTGCCGAATTATCAAAAGCAAAGAAAAGATACAGGCACAGTGCGTTGATGCACAAGGAAAACTAAAATATGTATAAGCTTAAATGTTATTGTAAAGCCTATGTCGATTTTCAATTATTTCAGTTTTGATTTACATACTTACAACTTGTGTTGATTTTATGTAACTATGTATGTGAATACGATTCATTTCTACCTAAAATGTGTCTTTAAAAAAATAATCATACCTCTATTACCGAAATCTGTCATGCTTGAGCCTCTGTTAGTGAAACCCTCTATTAGTGTTTTTTTTTTAACTTGGGTAAGTGGAACCCTGCATTAGTGAAATACCTCTTTATATGAAATTAAATTGCCAGTCCCTTGAAATTCCACTAATCCAGGTTTCACTGTAGATGTTTTATAAATGAATTTTCTGGAAAAATCTTTTTTTCATTAATTTATGTAGCCTATATTATGCACTAGTATGACGACGACCTGGTGAAGATCGTGGGAAGCCGATGGATGCAGGCAGCACAGGACCGGTCGTCGTGGAAATCCTTGGGGAAGGCCTTTGTCCAGCAGTGGACGATTTCCGGCTGATAAGATGATGATGATGATGATGACTACAGGCTATTGTGACACATTGCGGATCACCGAAAATTTAGAGAAACCTAACATTTTGTTTAAATCGGTTCAGTATTTTAAGCTGCACTAAGAGAAAACTTACACATAAATCTTCATAAATATAAAATCATAAATCTTCCTGTTGGCTTTGCTGTAGTTAGGTTTGGAGTCACCAGTATTTACGTAAAATATCCTTTGTTTTCTACCAAACATAAGCAATCTTAAGGCAAACTCGCTATTTTCTTTTGTTTCTACCAAACTTTGCCAAGATGTGCTACAAAAAGTCATGACATACTCTCTGCTTTCTTTATTTAAGGGCTATTTAACGCCTGTCTGATCAGGAGATTAATAACGCTGGTGTGGATAATAAATCACAGGGATCCAAATGACGGGCACAGTTCACAGTTCTCATTCGTAATTTGAGAAACTTTCCTTCAGAAAATATGCAATGTCTCGGCTTGGGCATGTCATTAGTTTTTCTTTTTTTTATATATAAATAATCTAAACAATAAAAAAAACTCAACTCCTTAAAAACATTACCTGTCTTTTTTTTCCCACAGACAACCTTCAAGTTTCTTCGCAGGCAAGAAAACATCGTGAGGAAACCTGTTTCCTTTCACCGTAAGAGCTTCGGATAAACGTACATATAAAATCGAAATACGAAAACAGATTGGCAGGATTCGAACCACGACCTCCCGGACAGGAGGTAACAGCCCTTGCCGTTACGCCACCGACGCTCTGAGGTAAGGTAAAGCAATAGTGGATTTAAAAAAATCCTATTCACTCTCGCCTAGAAGATCCCCTAATTGTAAGAGCCGGAAACAAAGACGCCGCCAAGGAGTTCTACTTCAACATCGTCTGCTTAATAAATGAGGAAGCGTAATGCTTCGTACTGATAGGCAGAATATCAACAACAAAGTGGTGGAATCCCCTTCTTGCATGTCGTTGACCTAAGGTGAAACTGAGCTCGGCGAATGAGATCGTTATACTCGTAGTTTTGGGCACATACTTCGAAATGAATTTTATACATACAGACAAGCGACTTTGCTGTGAAGACTTGCTCGTCGTCGCCAAAGAGTCTCCGGACGCGTAGGTGGAAGGTGTTCCCAGCTGAAAGCAGACTGATCCATCCTACAGGTGTGAACAGTACTCCATACAAAATCGACTTTGTGCTTCATACAAGGTAAGGAGTTGTCCAGGTGTGAAGTATCGTCACGCACAAACACCCAGCATCAAGTAACGGGACCCTATTGGAGTTTACTCCTTAAGAATCGATTTGCATATAAGGCGCCCGGTATGAAAAAAATATGAGGAGTAAAATCTAGTGATCGAAAACGTAGTTTGTTATATTCTCTTTGCGCGTTACGTTTTTACGCGCAACCTATTGTGCGCACCTCTGTCACGTGATACAAAACAGTCAGGCTGAATCTAAGATGACGTTCTGTCATTGTTGCAGTCTTAAGGCGTGTCTCCTGCGCCCGCTTTTTTGAAACATTACACAGAAAACATGAAACAAAAACATTTGTTTTCATACTCAAGCCGTCTCCTGCTACAGGGAAATGTTTCTGAAACAAAAAATGTGCGCGACACGGCAGTTGTAGAAAAATGAAACAAATCCTTCCCCTCTCCACCCGCGCGGGGAGTATAATTGTACTGTATCTGTGTATTTTTTTGCAAAACAGGTCGGAGGAGACGCGCCTTTACTATTTTTGATCTGTATATATAATTTCAGTATATTTATAATATAAAATATAAAATATTTATGATTATAAATATACTGAAAATTTGTGATATTTTACAATCTCCATCGTATAATTTGGTATTCCACTCCATCATGGATGTCAATTTTGTGAAAGCAGATAGCAGAAACTTGCCCAAAGTGTACGCAATCAAGGATTGAATTCAAACACCAGATGGATCATTAGTAGCTGCGATCATGGGAGCTAAAACACCTGACACATCAGCTAAGAAAAGAGGCCGGAAATTGGAATCATACATCAGTTATAAAAACTGTGCAGAGTAAACTTAAAACCAAAGTCAAGCCCTGTTTTGTGCCTGTTTAGACAATCGTACTTATGAAGTAAACTCCAGTCGTGCGTCGGAGCTGACACACACACTTTTTTTTTTAATTCACAATTGGTAAACCCTTGGCATTATCTCAACTGATGGTAAAGTGACGATGATGCCGAAGATGGAAGCGGGCTTACCAAGATTCCCCAACGCAATGGAGAACTGGCTATCTTATCTTCGTGCCGGAACAAATCGATGTTGTTAACATATTATAAGTCTATGCTGTGTGTGTCTGTCTCTGCGACTTTTGAAAAGCTGTATCCTTTAAACCGCATTGGTAGCCGGCGGAAAGGTTTTGACGATTGCCATTGAAGATCATTTCTGGATTTGACCAGTTCTGGTTAAGACAAACTCGTAATATGAACTATCCAGAACATATTTTATGATACCAGATTTACTAAAAAAAAATATAAAAATTCATGAAAGGTGTTTTACAAATATTTTTTTTCTGTATATTGTGAAATCGGTAATAGACTTCGTGTGATTATAGTGCAAAACTTAAAGTAAAGCAAAAAATAATAATAACCGCCTCCGTAGCGTAATGTTTAAGGCCATTAGCTTCACATCAGAAGGTCGCGGGTTCAATTCCCGCGCGGAGGCTATTTTTGTGTGACTCAGTTTGGTTGGTTTCTAAGTGCAGCCGCCAAGCATCAATATTAACAGCTAAAAATGTTGTGTTGCGGCTTGAAGATGATAGCCGGTTGTCCATTGCGTTGAGGAATCTTGGTAAGCCCGCTTCCATCTTCGGCATCATCGTTATCATCAGGTGAGATGGTGTCAGTCTCACCAATTCTTACTAAATTATAAATGTGAAAATGTGTTTGTTTATTTGTTACCTTTTAACGCTTCAACATCTCGACCAATCTTGATGAAATTTGACACGCAGGTAGTAAGTGTCACTTGGAAGTACATAGGCTACTTTTTATCCCGTGAAGATAGCATAGTCCGATGCAGTCCCAAAGATGGTTGATGAGGTGGGAATTGACATAATTTACTAATTAATAAAGCGTCGGTGGCTCAGCCGGTAACGACTCGGTTCTTCTAACCAGAGGTACCGGGTTCAAATCTGGACGGCCAATGTACCAATGAGTTTTTCAAAACTTACGTACATACTTACCGATTGCTTTAACGGTGAAGGAAAAACATCGTGAGGAAACCTGCACACGCCTGCGATGAAACTCGAAGGTTGTGTGTGAAGTTGACCAACCCGCACTGGGCCCGCGTGGTCGACTAAGGCCTGATCGCCCTAATTCAGGGTAGGCTCGAGCCCCTCGGTGGGGACGTATATGAGCTGATATGATGACTAATTAATATCCTGACATAGTTTAAGGAAAACTCATTTACACGCTCGCATACGTCGGCTGCAACGGAGCAACGGATTGAAGTTATTTTTGTACAGAATTGGTTGAGGGGGTAGGACACTTCCTAAAATGTCACTACATTGACTGCTAATCAAAATGGCTTGAGGGGGTAGGACACTTCCTAAAATGTCACTACATTGACTGCTAATCAAAATGGCTTGAGGGGGTAGGACACTTCCTAAAATGTCACTACATTGACTGCTAATCAAAATGGCCCGATATAGTTCAATGTTAAAAACGATGTCCACGCGGGCGAAGCCGCTGGCAAAAGCTAGTAGTGAATAAAAAAAGCTCAGGATACGGAAATTAATAATAAAAAACTGGCCAAGTGTGAGTCGGACTCGCGCATGAAGGGTTCCGTACCATCGTAAAAAAAACACGTTTCTTGTATGGGGCCTCCTTTGTTAATTAAAGTTTCATTATTTATTGTTATAGAGACACCTGTGAAAATTTCCACTGTCTACCTATTACGGTTCATGAAATACAGCCCGCTGACAAACAGAAGGACGGATGGACGGACAGCGGAGGTCACCCTTTAGGATACGGAACCCTACAAACATTATATAATACAAACATAAACAAAGTCGGATCAGTTACACCATCTGCAACTCAAAAACGGCCGGACTGATTTTCATGATCTTTTATTTGTTAGATTAGTCTCCGCCACAAATGGCAGAATAACTATTAAAAAAGTTAAGTGTAGTGCTGAATATTATAGTGCAGCGCAGGGCACGGCATGGCAGGGCAGAGTAGTGCAGTGCAGTGTAGTGTAGTGTAGTTTAATGTGGTGTGGTCTAGAGTTTCGGAGGAAGTACGAAGTTCACCGGGTCAACTTCTTGCGTATAGAAAGGTCATTTTTTTACAACTAACTGTAAAGACAAGACATTTTATTTCGTGTGGATGTTGGCGCAACGGGAGCCAGGTGGTTCCTTTCCTTTTAATATGGTCGAAAGAATGGCTAACTCACGCGTTATACTCGTTAACGGGTGCTGTATGTGTGAACTGGCCTACTCTTGTCAAAAGGCATTAACAAATTCAATAATTTTCATGTATTACTTCTCGTGTCCTGTTGTTTCCATGTCCAAATTACATTATTTGTTTCATATCAATGGTGTTATTGACATTAAAGTGATGATTGTTTGTTTGTAACTTTTTAACAATCTGACATGCAATGTAATCGCCATCTTGTGACTATCAGAAAGAGTATCATATGCACATCTTTTTGAAAAAACATTTTTAACTCTTGAAATCTTGAAATCAGTGTCAAAAATGGAAATGATGAGCATACGTAGGTCACGGCGGAAGTCTTGTCCTATGAAAATAAAATGTAAAGCCAGTCTGTGCATCTTTCTCGCGAAGACTTTAGCGTCTGGCGTAGTCGAACTTATGAAAGAAACAAAAAATTATTACACTTAGGTACATAATTTAATATGTAATTAAGATATTTGTCCTTTAGGACAAAGACGGGTATATCAAACTTGATGAAAAATTTATGATTAATTTAAGTTGAATCGGAACTACCTTATCCAGATTTTTTTCTGGAAAAACTATTCACAAAATTTTATTACCCTTGACTACTTGTGTGCAAGGACAGCTTTATCAAATGTCAAACCTTAAACCGCTATAACTTACGAAGTAACTAGCATCTGTGCTATAACTCGGAAATTATTGATCTTGGACTAATGGTACCCAAAGAAAAATGACAGGTCTCGTCACGATCTTCGTTACACTGTATCTTGAAAACTGTTGATCCTAGATTGTTAGTTCTGAAAGGGATTGTTTGATTTGGTCTCGCTTTCTTGCAATTTGTGGGAGTGATTTCGTGAAATGGGACGGAAAAGTGTCCCATGTGACGGAAATGTGTAACAGGGAGTCGCGTTTTTTCAGGCTTTAAAAGCGCAGAAAAGGCAAAGGTATCTATGACCATACAGCCTAGTCTGCCATATCTTTGCCGTCCTTTTTTCAGGCTTTAAAAGCGCGGAAAAGGCAAAGGTATCTACGACCATACAGCCTAGTCTGCCGTATCTTTGCCGTCCTTTTATAAAGTATTTTGTCACATGATACACATCATATGCGAGTACTGTCGAATTTTTTTTTTTCTTTGAGATCTTTATTTCTGATGACAGCTGTCAAACCTAAAACAGTTTATCTAAAATAATAAAAAAGGCATAAATAGGAATACATGTTGCGCAGATGTCCACAAAAAGGGATCTGCAAATTGTCTCCTTTTTTGGTGCTGCAAGAAAAACAACCTAACAACCTAAGAATTGACGTGGAAGCGACAAGACATGACAAGTCTAATACTTTTTTTAATGATTATTTTTATCTTAGCATTGACATGAGTGGTGCATGCTCGCTTAAATGTTTGAGCGATGGCTGACTCTCGCGTTATACTCGTGACCGGGTGCTGTCCGTGTGAACTGGCCTACTCTTGTCAAAGGTATCAATGACATTCAATGATTTTTATGTATTACTTTCGTTTCTGTTTTTATGTTCTAATGACATAATCTGGTTTATTTCAAGGATTGAATTTTGACATTATAAAGTAATGATTGTTTATTTCTTGATTTTTCACAAATGAAATTATGTTATCATTATTTTATGACTATCAGAAAGAGTGTAAAGTTTGCACTTATTTTGAATAAATACCTTGAATCTTGAAATAAAGGTAGGTATATATTATCATCACATATATTTACAGTATTCAAAAATGATTATCGAAGTAATATAAAAAATAATAACAAAAGAAACCATTGTTGACAAATCTGATATAACTAATATCAAAGGCGAATTGAAAATAGAGCATGTTGAAGCCATAAATCTTGATAGTGTAAACTGCCTTAACAAGTCCGAAGCAAAGCCTATATTTGGGTTTGTCGTTAAGTAAAGGGCACCAACAACCCAAAAAGGGACCAAAACTTGCAACTCTGCCATGTGTGTTCTTCTAAGAAGCCGCATTTGCGCTTTCTCTCGAGTCGGGACGTCATCACTCCTTACCCATTCCATAATTTTCACAGGACCCAAACAAATAAGTTTGCAAGCCAGTATTGCCGCATGTGCCATGTATCTTTGAGTCAGTAAATCATTTAGTGGTATTTCCCACACCATCTCAATTTTCGAAATAGCAATACAACGTCAAACACCTGATGAATCTTCGTTGTGTTCTGGCACACAAAGTTCATAAATTTACACGATACTTTTTTCGCTACAGATACAAAGAATAGTCGTTGTAGGATATGGAGGCCATATAGCATGATATAGCAAAAGACACTGTCGATGTGAAATCGGATAGTGCAAATACAAATGGTTTAGGGAAGAAGAAGAATGCTGTACTAGCTAATATATTGCACACTGTGAATAGTCTAAACAGTGTTGTTGCTATATAGAAATTAGGCCCAGACGTCACGTAGAGCGCTCCGACCACCCAGAAAGGTACTAACGATTTTAGTTCAGCTGTGTACGCTTTTCTTACAATAATAAGATAGGTGACTTTGTCGAAGGTGTTTGGTCGTATCCAGGTGATAGCTATGATTGGGCTCAAGAAGACTAGTTTGAGGGCCAGAAGAGCAGCGTACGCGATAAATGTCCTCACAATAGGTTCATCTAGCGATAGTTTCTGCGTCATCTCATCTGTTTATTGGTTTATATTAATTACACTTGCAGAACATTCTTGATGCCGCCAAAATTATTGCTATATAGGCTGTTGTAAATTTTTAAAAGGTACTTAGTAATCTTGTTAATAGTCTTTAAAAACTGTTATATTAATATGATAAGATCAGCCATCAAATGTTTGTCATAGTTATTTATTGAATAATTCATTTTAAGATTTGCTTATTAATAAATAATAAATATTCTGGGACAAATCACACATGGTCATCTGGCCCCAAAGTAGGATTCCCTGTGTTATGGGAACCAGAGACTGATATAAATACTTATATACGTTTAAATACATACATATATAGATATTTAACACCCAGACACAGAGCAAACAAATCTGTTCATCACACAAATGCTTGCCCTGGGTGGGGATCGAACCCACAACTCTCGGATCAGCAGTCAAGAGCAGGACCACTGAGCCAACGAGTCAGTCATTAAAAATTTCTAGCTTCTATGTTTACATTTAAAGCTTGTGTACGGAGTATGGAGGGGTTAAAAGTTCTATGTTGTGTACGAATAAATATGACAAATGACAGTTACTGTCTTAAGCAATAGATTAAACATAATCATTGATTAATTATTTTTAATAAGGTACTTGTATATGGTCTTTGTACAGAATTCAAAAAGAGTCTTGTAAAGAGGTAGAGTTTATTGTTTTTATATAGGAGATAATCCTTGAATTATTCTTTCACTAATAGTTATTATGGAATTTCAGGACATATATAAGAATATAATATATTTTGCAGTTAATATAGAACATTTAGAATAGAAAAATCTGTGAACTTTTTATGAATCTTATTGTAGAGTCTGTGTACGTTAGATTTGTAAAAAGTTTAATCTTTGTACATGTAAAGTTGGTAGATTATTACTCCTAAACTACTATTTATACTTTGCCTAAACTGAGAAAACCTGCTTGACCGTGGTAATTTTCCTTGCAAATAAATTAATTTAAAATATAAAATATAAAATATAAAATATAAAATATAAAATATAAAATATAAAATATAAAATATAAAATATAAAATATAAAATATAAAATATAAAATATAAAATATAAAATATAAAATATAAAATATAAAATATAAAATATAAAATATAAAATATAAAATATAAAATATAAAATATAAAATATAAAATATAAAATATAAAATATAAAATATAAAATATAAAATATAAAATATAAAATATAAAATATAAAATATAAAATATAAAATATAAAATATAAAATATAAAATATAAAATATAAAATATAAAATATAAAATATAAAATATAAAATATAAAATATAAAATATAAAATATAAAATATAAAATATAAAATATAAAATATAAAATATAAAATATAAAATATAAAATATAAAATATAAAATATAAAATATAAAATATAAAATATAAAATATAAAATATAAAATATAAAATATAAAATATAAAATATAAAATATAAAATATAAAATATAAAATATAAAATATAAAATATAAAATATAAAATATAAAATATAAAATATAAAATATAAAATATAAAATATAAAATATAAAATATAAAATATAAAATATAAAATATAAAATATAAAATATAAAATATAAAATATAAAATATAAAATATAAAATATAAAATATAAAATATAAAATATAAAATATAAAATATAAAATATAAAATATAAAATATAAAATATAAAATATAAAGTATAAAATATAAAATTCATATCAGCCACAAATCGTCCACTGCTGGACAAAGGCCTCCCCCATGGATTTCCACGACGACCGGTCCTGCGCTGCCCGCATCCATCGGCTTCTCGCGATCTTCACCAGGTCATCGGTCCACCGCGTGGGAGGCCTGCCTACGCTACGTTTTCCGGTGCGCGGTTGCCACTCGAGAACTTTACTGCCCCATCGGCCATCTGTTCTACGAGCTATGTGCCCTGCCCACTGCCACTTCAGTTTAGCGATTCTGTGAGCTATGTCGGTTACTTTAGTTCTCCTGCGGATCTCCTCGTTTCTGATTCGATCACGCAGAGAAACTCCGAGCATAGCACGCTCCATTGCCCTTTGGGTGACCTTGAGCCTTCTTATGAGGCGATAGTAAGCGACCATGCTCAGTTCCGTAAGTCATCACTGGCAACACACACTGGTCAAAGATGATTCATTTAGATGATGTATAGTTTTTGTTCTTTCTAATTTCTCACACACCAGCATTCTGATCAGCAAGTCAAAGTATGTTTTACTGGTTCTTTGTAGATCTTACCTTTTAGTTTTACAGGCATTCAGCTGTCACAAAGAATACCCGACAGTGATCCCCAAACATTTTTAAGTAAGTTAAAATAAAGCTGGCGACACCTGCAGTACCCGTCATAAAGAATGGTTCATCTATACTTCGACAGATGGCACTGACGTCATGTTAACATAAATTGTATGGAAAAGAAAACTGCCTTTTATTAAAGTGACCCTTAACACAAGCGACGAGAGCACAAACTATGTATCAACATCTAGAACGATCTATTGACATTTCTTCACTATTAAGCCTTTGTACAACTGTTATCCATCCACGGTTGGTCCACGACCGGACCCTAAGCATACCACCTCGCCTGGTGGAGATATCTCATTTTGCTCTCATCAAGTAAGAACACACCGTTCCTACGGTTTGTGAAAATAAAAAAAAAGAGTTTCGTTACAAAATAAAAGCGCAAAACACATAAAGTGACTGTTAAAAATAAAATGTAATATTATATAATACTAGATGTTGCCCGCGGCTTCGCCCGCGTAGGGGTATGAAAAATAGATAAGAACCTATTCTCAGACCTACCCGATATGCACACAAAATTTCATAAAAATCGGTCGAGCCATTTCGGAGAAGTATGGTTACTAACACTGTGACACGAGAATTATATATTTATATATATATATACTTGCTGTCCCGGCGAACTACGTACCGCCTTACATTACACTACACTACCCTACCCTACACTACCCTACCCTACACTACCCTACCCTACACTACACTACACTACACTACCCTACCCTACACTACCCTACCCTACCCTACACTACACTACACTACCCTACCCTATATATAAGAACCTTCTCCTGACAATAACAAACTCGACAAAAAAAAGAATTAGCCAAATCGGTCCAGCCGTTCTCGAGTTATGCGCTTACCAACACATTTTGCGATTCATTTTTATATATTAGACTAGCGGTCCCGGCGAACTTCGTACCGCCTTACATTACATTACACTGCCCTGCCCTACCCTACACTACCCTACACTACACTACACTACCCTACCCTACACTACCCTACCCTACCCTACATACACTACACTACACTACCCTACCCTACACTACTCTACACTACCCTACACTACACTACCCTACCCTACCCTACACTACCCTACCCTACCCTACACTACCCTACCCTATCCTATCTCTCAAGTTGGATCGAACTGCACATGGTGTGCGAATTTTATTATAATCGGTTAAGTGGTTTAGGAGTCCATTGAGGACAAACATTGTGACACGAGATTTATATATATATTACTAGCTGTCCCGGCGAACTTCGTACCGCCTTACATTACATTACACTGCCCTGCCCTACCCTACACTACCCTACACTACACTACACTACCCTACACTACCCTACACTACCCTACACTACCCTACCCTACCCTACATACACTACACTACACTACCCTACCCTACACTACCCTACCCTACACTACCCTACCCTACCCTACACTACCCTACCCTACACTACCCTACACTACCCTACCCTACCCTATCCTATCTCTCAAGTTGGATCGAACTGCACATGGTGTGCGAATTTTATTATAATCGGTTAAGTGGTTTAGGAGTCCATTGAGGACAAACATTGTGACACGAGATTTATATATATTAAGATATAAGAAGATGTAAGTACTGTATTAGAAATTCAGAATCTAGAGAAAAATAACAAGCCAGTTGTCACCACAGAATATAATATAATTTATTTCGTCCTCGCCTTTGACTTGTTTTTATGTTGACAAAATATACCAGAGCATGTTGGTGAATAAATACATAATTTTAGTGACGTAAGTAACTGATTTAATAAATATGGTTCACAGTTATACAAGTAACTAACAATAGAAATAACCTACTTTGTCTAGGAAATGAAGAGAAAATACAGCACTTTTTTATGGACAACGTTTTCAACTACACTCAGGTGAAATCCACTAGGTAGGTATTTTGAGTTGCAATATACGTATTGTATGGAATATAAAAATGTATTAGTATTTAGAAAGATTCTTGGTTGACTAAAATAACACTGCCGCATTTACCTAAACGGAAGTGAAATCCGCAAGTATTTTAAGTTTCAAAAAACTTTTCTGTAACCTCCATTCCATACAGATTATCCAGAAAGCTTCATTGCATACTAAAATAACACTGCCGCCTTTATCTTAACTCAGGTTAAATCCGATAAATAGGTATATTTAGTTTTCAAAAAATCACTTTTAAAACTTCCATTCCAAATAGATTTTAAAAATCTTGACATCTTTAAAAATAACACTGCCGCTTTTATCTAAAGGCAGGTGAAATCCGCCAGGTATATTGAGTTTCAAAAAAAAGCCCTTTTGAAACCTTCATTCCATACAGATTATCCAGAAAGCTACTTTTTATACCAAAATAACACTGCCGCCTTTATCTAAACTCAGGTGAAATCCAATAGGTAGTTATTTTTAGTTTCAGAAAAATCACTTCTGAAACTTCCATTCCATATAGATTATTTAACAAGATTCTATGTAGGCTGAAATAACACTGCCGCTTTTATCTAAAAGCAGGTAAAATCCACCAGGTATATTGAGTTTCAAAAAAAGCCCTTTTGAAACCTTCATTCCATAAAAATTATCCAGAAAGCTTCTTTTTATACTAAAATAACACTGCCGCCTTTATCTAAACTCAGGTGAAATCCAATAGGTAGTTATTTTTAGTTTCAGAAAAATCACTTCTGAAACTTCCATTCCATATAGATTATTTAACAAGATTCTATGTAGGCTGAAATAACACTGCCGCTTTTATCTAAAAGCAGGTAAAATCCACCAGGTATATTGAGTTTCAAAAAAAGCCCTTTTGAAACCTTCATTCCATAAAAATTATCCAGAAAGCTTCTTTTTATACTAAAATAACACTGCCGCCTTCATCTTAACTCAGGTGAAATCCGATAGGTAGGTATTATTAGTTTCCGAAAAATCACTTCTGATACCTCCATTCCAAAATGATTATTTAAAAAGATTCTTGGTAGGCTAAAATAACACTGCCGCTTTTATTTAAACGCAGGTGAAGTCCGCCAGGTATTTTGAGTTTCAAAAAAAGCCCTTTTGAAACCTCTATTCCATACAGATTATCCAGAAAGCTTCATTGTATACTAAAATAACACTGCCACCTTTATCTTAACTCAGGTGAAATCCAATAGGTAGGTAATTTTATTTTTCAAAAAATCCCTTCTGAAACCTCCATTCCAAACAGATTATTTAAAAAGATTCTTTGTAGGCTAAAATAACACTGCCGCCCATAAAAGCCGTTATAGCAAACGAAAGGAAAAACACAGATTTCTCCAAAGGTTTTGGTACATATTTCGGACAAACGTACGCAGCTACCGCTATGAGTCTTGCAAGAACAAAGGCGCGCAGCAAATTAATTGCTAGCTCAGGATCGGGGCTTGTGGTGGTGAAAAGCGCTGCAACCAACCAGAATGGTGTCAAATGCTTTAGGTCGCTCAAAAACGCTCTGTCCAGTCGGTCGCATTTCATCACCTTAGCGGCTGGCGCTAGGCAAAGCAATTTCAGTGCTAGTATCGCAGCGTAGAAATAGAAGGTGGTGGTCAGATCTCCTGATCCGAATACCATGGTCTCTGTTATGTTCGCTGCCTC
Source organism: Coleophora flavipennella (assembly GCA_947284805.1). Lineage (NCBI taxonomy): Eukaryota > Metazoa > Arthropoda > Insecta > Lepidoptera > Coleophoridae > Coleophora > Coleophora flavipennella. The sequence goes on along the minus strand of OX369280.1, from coordinate 6,982,806 downwards.
ATAGATAATGACTCTTATTGAAAAGGACTGGAATTTAGATTGTAGAGTCTTTTTTTTTGTAATTTTATAGAAATTTTGGGTTTATTGTTTGTTTAATTCTATTCCATTCTATGTTTTGCTGTCAGATGGTCACTTTCAAGTCACTTTAACTAAGACGCAGAAGACAAAGAAGAACGAACCTACTTAGGTTGCGTTCGAAAACGAGTTAAAATTTCCCCCATAATAGTCTGTTCTTTTAAAAGCGTCAGTGGCTCAACCGGTAACGACTCGGTCCATCTAACCAGAGGTACCGGGTTCAAATCTGGACGGCCAATGTACCAATGAGTTTTTTAAAAACTTACGTACATACTTACCGATTGCTTTAACGGTGAAGGAAAACATCGTGAGGAAACCTGCACACGCCTGCGAAGAGACTCGAAGGTTGTGTGTGAAGTCGACCAACCCGCACTGGGCCCGCGTGGTCGACTAAGGCCTAATCGCCCTGATTCAGGGTAGGCTCGAGCCCCTCGGTGGGGACGTATATGAGCTGTAATGATGAATAGTCTGTTCTTTTTACACTTAAGAAATTTACAATAGGCTACTCTCAAGGCAGTGTTTTGAAGGGGGCCTTCTTTTACACATAAGTTTATGACAGTTGTTAGAACCAGAAAGCAACCTGTATTCTACTCAAAGTAAAGTTTGGCAACCTACAAAACATGCAAAACAGAGTTATGTATGTTTTAAAACTTTAAATTTCCTTAGATTTTAATTGTACCAGTGCAAAGCAGTGACGTGAATTTTTTTTTGATATATAATATTATTCCTCTCGCTTTCCTGCAATCTGTGGGAGTGATTTCGTGAAAAAGGACGAAAGTGTGTAGCATGTAATGCGTTTTTTTTTTTCAGTCACAAAGGCTAGAGAAATATCGCCATGCCATCTTTTTTAAGTCACGAAGGCTAACGAAAAATGGCTATGCTACCTTATGCGAGGCGAAAGGTCGATAGGTTTTTACTTATGTCAGATGTTACACATCTTAAGCGACTACTGTAAGGCTCGCTGGTTTTTTAAACTTATTTGGCAAATCTATAGAATTTGTGAATAAATAATTTTAGTAAAGCTATTACCTACTAACTATAATTATATACTAGGTACTATAGGGTCGGTGGCGTAACGGCTAGGGCCGCCGCCTCCTGTCGGGGAGGTCGTGGTTCGAATCCTGCCACGTTCCAATGTGATTTCCAATTTAGATTTCATATGTACGTTTATCTGACGCTCTTACGGTGAAGGAAAACATCGCGAGGATACCTGCACACGCCTGCGGAGAAACTTGTAGGTTGTGTGTGAAGTCGACCAACCCGCACTGGGCCCACGTCGTCGTCGACGAGAGGGTGAGCCCCTCGTCACCCAGATTGATACAGACTGGTTCTGTAGTTATTTTATGTACCAGTCACTAATATAAAACTCTTTTTCTGAAATGAAAATTCATCATCATAACAGCCGAAGGACGGCCACGGCTGGACATAGGCGTCCCCCAAGGATTTCCACGACGACCAAGTGGGAGGCCTGCCTACGCTACGTTTTCCGGTGCGCGGTCGCCACTCGAGAACTTTACTGCCACAACGGCCATCTGTTCGACGAGCTATGTGCTCCGTCCACTGCCACTTAAGTTTAGCAATTCTGAGAGCTATGTCGGTTACTTTGGTTCTCCTACAGATCTACTCGTTTCTGATTTGATCACGAAATATAAGTACCTATGTATATTATATTATCTTGTGTTTGTTTGTTTTTGTTCAAGGAGGTTGTAATTTTCCCTTACAGTAAGGCATTGTTCGTTTTAAAAAGGTCTCTCTAAAATAATAGTACATTACTTACGAGGCCGGAAAAGTAAACAATTGCTCAAACAAAGCAAGGAAATGAAAACAATAATCAATATAATTTTAGTAAAATACACTCGATATTTAAAACCGTGACCAAAAGAGTAGGGAATGCAGTGACGCACACTTTTTATTTATCCGCCGATTTACTATCACAGCGCCGCCGGTCCGCGCTGCCGCCGGTCCGTTCAAAATTTAAAAAAAGCAGCCAGTGAACCTCAGACCAAAGAGCTTTTATTTATCGGACTAAAGTATTGTCATTTGGCTTTATGACAATTGGGTTCTGTGCCTCTCAGTTTGTTATAAGATTGTTGCAAATAAAAAAAATTACACTCTCCAGTAACGAAATTACATATAGCCACTCCCACGAGCCGGGAAGTAGTATTTTTTATTTCTCTTAGACGATCCTGAAATCATGTATTTCCTCTCTTCTTATTAAGAATGTAAAGTGAATGTTACATAGCGTGTTTGAGTAAAAACTTTCTACACCACTAGTTCATAGGTGCACGTGAGGAACGTGAACTCAGACCTCCCCGACCGACTCGTCCATATTTGTATAATGATGATGATGATTGTGGAAGGCACAATAAGAATTACTCCGCCAATGACAACATTGGAGAACAAAATAACAAATACACTTCTGGTCTCCTTACTAAATAATAATTTAGTATATATTATATCTTGCCTTTTTTGGGGGTTTCACAGGTGGTCTAGTTCACATTTGTCTGTGTTCTACAATTCGTCTGGATCCTTTTTATGATTAGCTTATCGTCCGGCAGACGAAACGCGAATTTTTATTTATTTTATTTTTTATTTTTATTTTTACAGTTTGGGAAATCAACAGCTATTCTTTAACACATATAACTAAATGGTATGACTAAATTCTAAAGCCTTTACAGATTTCCACAGTTAGATAATTTAGAAGAACAAACTTGTACATCCAATGTTTAACATCTAATGTTTAATATCAGTTCGTCCGGCAGATGAACCGCGTATTTTTTTTAATAACAGTCCGTCCGGCGAACTATATCATAAGAGGAATTACCATACCTAGAGAAATATATCTTTACCCTTTTCGTAGCAGTGTATAATTTTGATGTTTTTTTTTACAATAGGATTATTATCCTGCACGATAATCATTTCATATTAGCACTGCCAAGTAAAGGGTTAAGGATTAGTGCACATCATATCATCATCATCATATCAGCCAAAAACGTCCACTGCTAGACAAAGACCTCCCTCAAGGATTTCCACGACGACCGGTCCCGCGCTGCCCGCATCCATCGGCTTCCAGCGATCTTCACCAGGTCGTCGGTCCACCGCGTGGGAGGCCTGCCTACGCTACATTTTCCAGTGCGCGGTCGCTACTCGAGAACTTTACTGCCCCAACGGTCATCTGTTCTACGAGGTGCCCTGCCCACTGCCACTTCAGTTTAGCGATTCTGTGAGCTATGTCGGTTACTTTGGTTCTCCTGCGGATCTCCTCGTTTCTGATTCGATGACGCAGAGAAACTCCGAGCATAGCACGATACATTGCACTTTGGGTGACCTTGAGTCTTTTTATGAGACTCATAGTAAGCTACCATGTCTCAGATCCGTAAGTCATCACTGGCAACACACACTGGTCAAAGACCTTAGTCTTGAGACACTGCGGTATTTGGGACGTGAAGATATTGCGAAGCTTTTCGAACGCTGCCCAGCCGAGTTGGATACGTCGATTGATTTCTTTTTTGAAGTTGGACCTACCTAGCTGGACTGTTTGTCCCAGGTATACATATTCGTCAACAACTTCCAGTGTAGAGTCTCCAATCACCCCTCTGGATGCGACACGGACATTTATCATTATTTTCGCCTTGTCCATGTTCATTTTAAGACCCACTTGTTGAGATTTTACTGAGGCCATCGAGCATTGTGCTTAGGTCTTCCATAGTCTCAGCCATTGCCACGATATCGTCAGCGAATCGGAGGTGGGTTATGTACTCGCCGTTGATGTTGATGCCGAATCCACCCCAGTCCAGAAGCTTGAAAACATCTTCCAGGGCGGCGGTATAAAACATTATTTAGCATTAATACGCGGAGAAATGAAAAAAAAAATTTGTTATTCCGATAAAAATTGCCGTTCCGGAATAGGAATCGGGCCAATAGATGGCAGTACAATAAAAAGTGTCAAACGTACAATAAAAATTATAGTGCATAAAATTATAGTGATGAGTTTTGGTGAAAATCGTGGTACGGAATAGTAAAAAAATAGTTCGGTAAAGTAAGTATTATAAAAGTTAAATAAAAGTTTTTTAAATAGTTTAAGAACAGACTTTTTTAAGTTCTCATTAACCGAGACTGAATCACAAATTTATGTTTGTTTATGATTAAATAATAAATAAATTGCTACCATTTTTTGTTTCATTAAACTAATCATCTCCATTTACCTACCCCGTAGTTATGGCCAATTTACCCCGGATATGGGGTATATGATAACATAGAATCTGGGGTTTAAAAAATCGATTAGATAAGTATTATAATGTTAAATATATATTATAAGTTAGTATTTTAGCTATCTGTATATTTCTTCTACATATAACAACAGTTGTTTACCTTATAATAAATCAAACATCAAAGATATACGAGTTTAAGTCAAAAGTTAGTCAACCATTCCCGGTCTCCCCTACCTATGTGCCTAAAAAAATTATAAAATTTACTTAGTGAAGAGAACTAAAGTGAATTGGCCAGAAAGAGTATGCTAGTATACTGACGTTTTCTGTGTAAAAGGTTAAAATACCATAAGTGGGTATCTAAAATAGGGATGACGAATGCTAGTCATCTGATTTACTTTTTATCATCTGTCAAAAACGACATTTTGTTCTAAAAATGTTTGAAATACCTAGGCGTGACGTCGTAGTTTTTCAGCATCATTTATGTACTCATTTTGTGATTAAGATGAATTAAAAATCTAAGATTTTATGGAAAACAAAACGAGTAAGGTTTTTCGAAGTTCAACTAGGAGACCAATTAAGTGATCAAGAGTTCATAATTTATTTGTGATGCTATCGTCATCCCTATTTGTTAACACCCATTAATGTCCCCACTTCTGGAGCACGGGGCTCTTCCAAACTGTGGAAGGTTAATCCATACTCCACGCACGGGAGCCAAGTCCGGGTGGTGGAGGTAGGGCCAGTGGCATACCCCACGTAAGAAGTTTTTCAAGCCTATATCACATCAGCTCATATATACCTCCCCACCGAGGGGCTCAAGCCTACCCTGAATTAGGGCGATCGGGCCTCAGTCGACCACGTGGGCCCAGTGCGGGTTAGTCAACTGCACACACAACCTTCGAGTTTCTTCGCAGATGTATGCAGGTTTCCTTACGATGTTTTCCTTCACAGTAAGAGCGTCGGATAAACGTACATATAAGATTCGAAAACACATTTGTACGTGGCAGGACTCGAACCACGACCTCCCGGATAGGAAGAAGCGGCCCTTGCCGTTGCGCCACCGACAGTCTTATTTAATAACTAGTGGATGCACGCAGCTTCGCCCGCGCAGATCCCGATTTTTGCGGTTCCCGTGGGAATTTCCCAGAATCCTTTCTTATCGGATGCCTACGTCATAACATCTACCTGCATGCCAAATTTCAGCCCGATCCGTCCAGTGGTTTGGACTGTGCGTTGATAGATCACTATGTCAGTCATTCACCTTTGAGTTAATAGTATATTTAGATTATTATTATATTATTACAATAAATGAAACCGCGTATCTATTCTTTATTATGAATATCTTCTAAAAATCATCTTTGTAATGATAGATTACACTGCATCCCATGAAACACATCACAGAAAAAGAGATAAATAAAGCTGTCTTTTCAATGGAACTTGGCACTAAATTGGGGCAAATATAGTACAAGGCAGTTGTTACTCTGGCAAGGGCAAACAAACGAAGCAATAAACCTGTGACTTCGGCCCTCGGGCTTGTGGTGGTGTACACGGCAGCTAGGATCCAAAAGGGTGTTGAGTGCTTTAAATCGCTCAAGTAAGCGCGTTGAGCTCTTTGCGCGGTTTCGCTTCGAGCGAACTTTGCTACTAGTACTAAGATCAACAGCTTTAGAACAAGAAATGCAGCGTAAAAGTAAAATGTTGTCCTTGGTTCACTCTCTATCATATTACAGATGCACACATCATACGAGTAGGTTTCATTTAATAATACAGTAAGTATTTCATGAAGAATAATTACTACAGATTTATATTATTTATTATTTATGTTTCTGTTTCCGACACTTCTATAATTTTATGTCGATGACATTTGATAACATAGAAACCACAGAAAATAAAGACCTCGTAGATAAAATCTAATATTCGTAACAAGAGTATATATAGGTTCCTAACGTATAAAGACATTATTGTAAAATAAGAAAAGATTGGACCATTTATTTGCCTTAAACGTGGTGAAATGACTAGTGAATCTCCCCTCACGTGGGATCTGCCAGCTAATGACAGATTATTGGCTCTTTCATTTTGTACTAGCTGTTTCCCGTGACCTTGTCCGCTTGGATAACTAAACGTGACAAAATTAAGAAAAAGCCTTATGAAAATTAATTATTTGAGATCCTTAATAAAAAAAAACCGTAGTTGGTTGTCATTGCGAAAGAGACACTCAATGGAAACGCTAACGCGCTTGATATGAAACGGGACTTTTTCAGAATAAGGATGATGCCAATAAAACAGAAATTAACAACTAACCACCAAATTTCAGCTTAATAGCTGTAACAATAATTGAGAACATACCGAACGTACAGACAGATGGACATGGCGAAACTATGAGGTTCCTAATTTGAGATAATCAACGTATTACCAAAGAATATTATTACGTATTACGAACTCATGCCCCTCGATCTCACTAAAGATGCGATCATTTAAAGTCGCCATTAGCTCGTTTTTAGGGGTGAGTATAGCCCACTCGCACACAGAAGAGATTTCTTAGTGCGCTATCAGACTATGTTTTTTTTACATTATCTCACCTGACGTTGAATGACGATGATGCCGAAGATGGAAGTGGGCTTACCAATATTTCAAAACGCAATGGGGAACTGGTTATCTTATCTTCAAGCAGGAACACAACAATGCTGTTAACATTGATGTTTGGCAGCAAGACTTAGATAAAATGGTGGTAGCAAGCCAGGCGGACTTAGAAAATAAATAAAATATGTGATTATTTCTTATTTATGTTTTATATTGCTTGCGGCTGCTACTTTTCCTTGAATGTGTATAGGTATTAAGTATATGATAAGCAAAAAAAACGACGGGTTGCACTCCGGGAGTGCCGGCAGAAGTGAAAATTTGAAAATTAACGTTGTGCATTTATATTAAATTAAAAAGTTTATATATCAGAAAAATCAACAAAAAATCAACTCCATCCGTCTTACGAATTTTCGATCAGGTCACGTGTCCTGACGCGAGTTTAAAATTTTTTACCCATTACAAAACAAGTGCACAACGCCGCTAAAGAAGTTTTCACTTCAAAAATCACGCGCTCTCGAAATAGTAGATATTGTAGCAAAAATTAAGCAAGCCGTTTTATTCGAGCTAAGACTGAGTATTTTGTGTTCTCCATAATTTTCTATAAAAAATATTGCATTAATGCAATAAATAATTTAGTCTACTAAAATTCTTTAAGTGTTTAAGGAAAAGGGAAAAGAACAGAGTTAAAAAAATCACTCCCCTCAAAACTTATTACATCGAGCTTATATATAGCACTATATTTATAAGGTAAAGATTGAAAGCTGAGTAATCGAAGCGCTGACGTCATCATCGCCGAAGTCGTTGGTGGGTGGGTGATGTGATGTGACATAGTTCAAGTGTATAAAATATGGAAATTAACCTGTCAAAGTGTCTGTTGAAGCTGTCTACCTCAGACTAATCTAACCGTCTGCACATCTCCATTCTAAAACCCTTACTATATATAATATTATAAATGTGAAAATGTGTATGTTTGTTACCTTTTCACGCTTCAACACCTTGACCAATCTTTATGAAATTTCGCATGCACGTAGCCTGTGTCACGGGAATGGACATAGACTACTTTTTATCCCGGGAAAATAGCATAATCTGATGCAGTTCCTGAGGGAACTAAAAAATACTCGATTGTTGTGATTTTTTGCACAGAGATGTTTGAGTAGGTGGGAAACGACATAATTTACTAATCAACCTTAAGATACCCACCCACCCTTTAAAAACAGTCATAAAAACAAGTAATAATAAGATTTCTATCTAGGCATGCAATATTTCTAAAGTAAGTACTCCGTAGTTCGCGTCGGTGGCGTAACGGCTAGGGCCGCTACCTCCTGTCCTGGAGGTCGTGGTTCGAATCCCGCCACGTACCAATGTGTTTTCGAATTTTGATTTCATAAATACTTTTATCCGACGCTCTTACGTTGAAAAGAAAACATGTTATGTTTTAATTTAATTATAAGTTATTTACGATTATTTTACTAGATTTTCTAAAAATACTTGGCTAACTAAGTTTTTAAGATTACACTTGTCCATGTGCCAAAATAATAACATTGCACTTGATTTGACTAACGCAGTACTTTAAGCGGTGGCATCGCCCCACTTTGGCAGGTGGAAGGGAAAACCTATATAATCCCGTTCTCGGTCGGCCTCGGCCATTACGGATTGGCCATACGGACAGTGAACCTACCTGCGTACGGAGTCACCCAACTTTTTCGCCAACTACCCTCACTATTTTTATAGTGCGGGTAGTCGCGCCCGCGTACTTCGCGCGGAGGGGATCGCCACCTAAGTCGCAGCTGAGGGGCCGGGACTGCCTGGACATCCGGAACCCTGAGTTTTCCTCAAAAGTCTACTCAGGGCGAAGGTTGATCGGGTATGTAACGCCCCTCTTGACTCGCGCACCCCGTATCCCCGCCCGCTGCCCGCGAGTCGCCGTTGCACATGGCTCCGCCAACGTGCAAGAAGCCTCAGCCGCGCCGCCGCAAGATGCCGCGCCACCAAAGCGAGTCGGCCTCCGAGCTCGACTCGGACGACGACGCCGTCACCCAAGAAGCCCCGGCGGAGGACCCCGCCTCCAAGGAGAGTGCGAACGCGCGCCCACCGAAGCCCCTCTCGCCCAGGTCGACGTTGGACGTCGACACCGTGGTCGTCGCACGTATGTGCCGATCACGGATCGGGTCGGAGGAGCTCCTGAGGGCGATGGCGACGCACCTCATGGAACGCGAGCGCCACCTTGTGGAGACCCCCGCCGAGCCACCGCCGTTCGCCGAGACAACATTTGCCGCCACCTACCTCCATGCAGCGTGCTCAGAACTGCAGCACATGCCGCTGGACCTGGAGGCCTGCACTGCAGTCGTCCAAGACACAGTGCCAGGCTTCCAAATGAGGCCCGCCAGACGATTAAGAAGCCCGGAGATGAAAACTCACCCGAGCAGCTGGCGAAGCGCCGCTGCGGGGAGTTTGGAGACCCCATGCCGCCGTGGTCGCAGCGCGACCCGCGCATGCAGTCCCGTCAGCTGCCACCCACACCGGCCCCGAGGCGCTCCATCACCCCTACCGACGCCGTGCCAGCTGCTCGGCCCACATATGCGGACCGAGCCAGGACGCCGCCCCTCCCGGCCCCACCCACCGCTGCCGCCGCGCCGCTCAGCGCCGCCGCACCGTCGCGCGCTACCGCGCCGCCGCGCGCCCCTGCGCCGCCGCGCGCCCCCGCGCCCGCTGCCGCGACCCCGCGCGCCCCCGCGCCCGCTGCCGCGCGCCCCCGCGCGCCCCCGCGCCCGCCGCCGCGCCCCCCGCCGCGCCCCCTGCCGCGCCCCGCGCCGCGCCCCCCGCTGCGGCCCTCGCCGCGCCCTCGTACGCGAGCGCCGCTGCGACCACCGCGCAGCCCCCGCCTGCCGCGCCCGCAGCTGCAGCCGCGGAAGCCAAGAAGCCGAGGCTCCCCCCGCTGGTAGTGGAGACCTTCCCAAACTGGAAGATTCATCTGCGCCAGCTGAAGGAGACGCTCGGCCGCGCACCAAACGCCCGCCCCTACGGGCAAGGCCTCCGTTTTTCGCCCGAGGACGAGGACGAGTTCCGGGTGATCCAAAGATACCTGAGTGAACTGGAAGCCACCGAAAACCTAGTTTGGTTTTCATACTCCCTGCCCACCGAGCGCAATGTGAAGGTGGCGGTGAGGGGACTCCCGGCCGACACGGACCCGCAGGACATCATGGAGGAGCTGTCCGCCCACGGGTTCGAGCCAACTTACGCCCGCCACATCAACGGTCGCAAGGGCAGACCGGGATGCATCTTCTTCGTCGAACTGCGGCCCACTCCAAACACCATCCCGGCGATCTATGGCATCCAGGAGTTCCTGTGCATCCCTGGCATCACAGTGGAAGCATGGCGCTCCAAGAAAGGACCCTCCCAGTGCCACAGGTGCCAGGGCTTCAGGCACTCGAGCCATAACTGCCACCGCCCACCTGCGTGCGTCCGCTGCGGAGAAGCGCACTCTGCCGGCGAATGCCCTCGCCCCCGGGAAGACCTGCCCACGTGCGCCAACTGCAACGGCCCTCACCCAGCCAACCACCGCTCCTGCCCGACATTTCGGCGAGAGGCGAGGAACAAGAGAGCGGGCACCCTCGCCTTCACCACCGCAACAGATCCCGCCAGCACAGACCCCTCCACTGCGAGGAAAAGGAAGACCAGGCGCAGCAAAAAGCACAAGAGAGGCGGCCAACCTCCTGCCGCGGCCCCTCCAGCTGCCTCCGCAGCAACTGCAGCCACTGCAGCCACCGCAGCCCCTACCACAAGCTCAGGGAAACCCGCAGCCCGAAAGAGTGCAGCAGAGGCCCCTAAGTCCAAGCCGGACATGCTGGATGCAGCCGCCGCCCGACTGTTCAAGCAACTCGAGGAGCCGCTCCTGCAACTCCTCAGTCAACACCTCGGCCAAGCCAATTAGACTCCTCCTCTGGAACGCGCAGGGGGACGGCCAACCGGCCCAACCGAAACCACAGGACAGGAGAGCACTACTACGGGAGCTCGCCGACCGACACCAACGCCAGGACGCACCGCAGGAGGCATCAGATGTGCAGCCAGCAGGGAGCGACAGAACAGGGCCTAGGCCCACCACAGTTGCCGGCTCGTAGTTGCGAGCCGCGGAAGATCCCTCCGGCAGGGGACATGGTCCCGAACCGGATTCCTCGGTCGCCGTGAGGCGACAAGAGAAGACCCGAGCGCCTCGGCCATTACGTGCCGATATTTCAAAGAGTAAGTTTAGCTGCGGTCTGAGTTACGTAAAGTGTAAATTTATTTATTAATCGAAGTGATTCTAGTTGATTTAAATATTACGGAAGTGTATTCCTACATTGTATTGGCGAATAAACCCTATAATGAAGTCGACCACGCGGACCCAGTGCGGGTTGGTCAACTTCACACACACAACCTTCTGGTTTCTTCGCAGATGTGTGCAGGTTCCCTCACAATTCAAAAAACATTAAAAGAATTCGAAAAAACATTAGTACATGGCAAGGCTTGAACCACGACCTCCCGGACAGGATGTAGCGGCTCTTGCCGTTGTGCCATCGACGTGCCGTTGTATCACGAAGAGAATATATCAATAAAACCATCCGACACCAGCAATTACAGCAGCAATTTAAGTTATAAAAACAAAAAGAAAGTCCTAACCTAACATTCTTAATTTATTTTTGTATTCATTACCTTAGACATTATTTCGAATGGACACTTACTTAGAAAAATAAATAGGGAACGAAGTGTCGAAGCAAAAAAAGAAACTCTTCGGTGACGTCTGTAACATTAACTCTTTGATCTCTTTAAAGAGCTCACTCAAAGTTTATAATTAAGTATTTCAAACATTATTTAAGCTCCTGCCTTCGACTTGAAATTGTTAATTTTGTAATGGTCAAAATTATTGTCACGCCTTACAGTTTGGTCATATTAAGAATAGAAAGAAATAAAGAAAAAAAAGGAAGAAAAATTATTAATATTAATAGTATTTAAAAGTGGTTACATTGACGAATGAGATCGATGTGCCTGTAATGATAATTTGTTTTTGATCAAATAAATAAACATTAAAAGACTAACCACACACTCTCATCATATCAGCCGAAGGACTTCCACTGCTGGACATAGGCCTCCCCCAAGGATGTCCTCGACGACCGGTTCTGCGCTGCCCGCATCCAGCGGTTTCCCGCGACCATCACCACTCTCATCAGGTCCAAAACTAGGATTTTCTATACTATGAAACTAGGGACTAATTTAGATACTTATAGCGCAGTCTAAGAATTCTTAAACTGTGCTATAGGGTGTCATCGGAGTCGTGATTCTAACTTATTGTTTTTCACTTGGTAAATGATTGCGATTTCAGGTAGAGGTAGTTTTTTAAGGGTTCCATACCTCAAAAGAAAAAAGGAAACCCTTGTAGGATAACTCGTGTGTCTGTCTATCCGTCCGTCTATCACAACCGATTAGCTCATAAACCACTGGACCGATTGAGTTGAAATTTTGTGAACATATGAAGTCTGTGACCCAAAGACTGAAATGTAACAAAAGTAAATTAATTTCAAAAATGGGGGCCACTTTTGAAGGGTAAACTCATCATAATCATCATCATCATATCAGCTGAAAGACGTCCACTGCTGGACAAAGGCCTCCCTCAAGGATTTCCACGACGACTGGTCCTGCTGCCTGCATCCAACGGCTTCCCGGGACCTTCACTAGGTCGTCGGTCCACCGCATGAGAGGTCTACCTACGCTACGTCATCCGGTACGCGGTCACCACTCGAGAATTCCGTATCTCCGTAATATTATCACTGGCAACACACACTTCAATAATTCAATATATTTAATATCTAGGTTAATGATTAAGTTATGTTCTACCTACAATTTATATTAAAAACCTATTTGAAAACAAACTGATTTGACCGTTACCCTAAATAGGATTTATTTATACCTAAAATACCAACCCACGTAGTACAATACAATACAATATTCTTTATTGCATCAGAATATAAAAAAAGAAATGAATAATATAGAAAAAGCCTATACAATAGGCGGCCTTATCGCTAGGTAGCAATTTCTTCCAGGCAACCTTTGGATAGGGAAACAGCGATAGAATAAGTTAAGGAGCGGTGCAATAATTTTAAACAGAAAAATTTGTAAATAAACAGTTACATTAAATACTTAAATATTATAACAATTATATATAAAATAATAAATATATACATAAACAAACAAAAACATATACATAAATAAATTATATATTTTATCTATCCATGGTAAAGAAAGGAAAATGAGATAGTAAGAAAGATGGAGAAAAAAGAATTTAAAAATAGAGAACAGTGATAATTATTAAGTTAAAAATGGGCTTTCACAAGCCTTTTAAAAGATTGTAGCGTTGGAGCACGCCTTAAAGACTCAGGCAGCGAATTCCACAGCCGGATTACTTGAACTGTGAAAGACTTGGAATAAACAGAGGAAGAGTGGATGGGGATATAGAGGATAAGGATGCTGGATGTTCGCAAGGTGCGGTTAAGGGTAAGTAAAGTACCCAATCTAATCTACAGCGTTAAATTCCTAAATTATAGGTAAGTCTTTACTCAGTTGCTACAGGACACCGCAATCACCCTGTAGACGTTTAAAGACATGCATGTATTAGCTACTGGGCACCCAGGACTTAGTGAAGGTCGCAGGAGGCCGCTGGATGGCGGGCAGCGCAGGACCCGTCGTCGTGGAAATCCTTGGGGGGGGGAGGCCTTTGTTTAGCAGTGAACGTTTTTCAGTTGATATGATGATGTTTTACTTTAAAATTAGCAATACTATACTCACGCCAAATTTCACGCTTGTATGTATTACTATTTTAACAATAGAGCAAAAACAACAAAAAATATTTACTTTTTATTAAATACTAAATAATAGGTATTCCCGTATTATATTATAAAGTCAAAATTTCAACCAGCTACCTATCACAGATCAAAAAATTAAAAATAATATACAGACGGACAGATAGGTTCATATATTTTCTTTACCTAAAAAGTTGCCTTCTATGTGTGCATGTATGTCCAACAGTGTACCGGCTACAACAGGCTGTTCAAATCTATACATTTAACTAGCTTTTGCTCGTGGAATCGCCCCCGTAGATATCGTTTTCACAACTGTAATCAAGGGTGCGAGGGGCTCGCAAGCGTGGAATAAAAATTTGCCTTTGTTTTAATCCAGTCTTTGATCAATATATACCTACCAAAGTTATCCAAATTCTTCAGCCATTTAAGCGTAGAACAAATTAACATCCATACTTAGACGTGCGATGCTCGGAGTCTCCTAGACATGTGAACTAAAAACGGATTTTCTGAATTTATATCGCCAAGGGACGTATAATGCTGGAGAAATGGAGTGAAATCGAGTGGTATAATTAATAGTGTTAACTTGAGGGGGTTCGATGAAGCTCCTCAGTGCTCAATTCTAGCTAGATGGCGCCTGCTCAAATTTTTAGTTTTAATTTTTTTTGAAGTCGTGGTTCCACATTTTTACCTTAAAATACGTTGAGCGCACTCTTTACATAAATATTTAACTGTCAGTTAAAAATTGCACATTTAATTGCATTGTAGTATCCAAAAATTTCGATTATGTGTTCCTTCACGCAGTTTTGAACTCGACACTCACACATCCATTGAATATTGCAATCGGCAATCATCGCATTTCCGAATACAAACGAATGCTTATTCCATGTCCATCAATTACAAGATTTAACGTATAACAGAATTTGAATTCAGAACTAAGTACTTTATTGTAGTTTTGTTTAGATTCCCGCACGAACTATATGGAGCTCTAAAATTACCATTATGTATAATATACATACTAACAAAATTCATAAAAATATAAACAAAATAAAATAATTCTTCAACCGATTTCCAATAAAGATAAGGTTAAATGTTCCACAATAGGGTATTGTTTTTAGGTCTCCTTTTTTTCGGAGTGCTGACCTTAATTAGTAATTACACTGGAATGTGTTTCAGTCCTAACTTCATTTAGGATATTGTTCATAATTCTTCTGGAAATTCCAGTGGCATTAGCAACTTTCTTAAAATAATTACTTTCATTATCATCCTAATTTTTTAATATCTGTTGGCTTCGGTTACATAATATTTATAAACATTGAAGATAATTTCGCGTGACTGGCATTGTAAAAAAATTCCCTTTTTTTATAGATATCATCTGAAAACTTTAAATTCTTTCAATTTTAAATTTGGGGTATTAACAACTCTATATCGATTAACATATTTACTTTTTTGAACTGAAAATTTCTCTAGGCGCGTTGGGAAATTTTGAGATGGGAAAAAACCACCGTCACCGATACCTTGAAGTGAAAACTTTTTTGAGATTGAAAAACTATTGAACTTGCACACCGTCACCGTCACCGACACCTTGAATTGAAGACTTTTTGAGATGAGAAAAACCAAAGAACATATTGTCATTACGTTTTTTTTGTAACGAAGACTGAGGCTCTATGGCCATACTGCCTAATGCGAGGTAGAACATAAAATAGAGCAATAACAGGATATTGCCTGTACTGTACATGCTTACATGACATATTTTTGGAAAAAAATAACCGTGGGGACACGTCCATTGATGGAGAGACCAAAAATTTTTTAAGTATTTGTCTGTTGGTATGTCTGTTTGTTCACGCATAACGCAAAAATCGCTGAGTTGATTTGAGTGAAACAAGATTATACTATCCCTTAGATTTCGTGAATAGTCAAGGCATCCCGTAAGAAATTTCTAAAATAATATACAAGGTGTAATAAAATTGGTGTAGGTCCCGTTAACTGGGTCTTTTACTCGTCATACTGAACAACTTTTATAATACGACTTTGCTGAAAACGTAAATTTTTTTTTAGCCTTTATACAAATCGTTCAGCTGATCGACCCGATTTTGTGCATTTTAATATGGAGAGTCCAAATTTTTTTTGAGAATGGACTATGCGTTCCTTGGAGAAAGTTGTTCGGTATGATGAGTAGAACCCTCAGTTAGCGGGACCTACAGCATTTTTTTACAACCTATATATGAAAGTCTTAATCGCGCAAAAACCACTTAACCTATTTTAGTTTTTTATGGCACGATGATACCCTATATCATGAGCTATCATCGTATTTTTTTCGGATAGTCCAATGCTAAGGGTTCTGTGGAAACCCTATAGAAAATCAGTAAAATCACATGTCTAAGAGGCATATATTTAGATAAAAAATCTTCACTGTTAAATTCGGCGTGTCGAATACAATACATTCTTGTTATACAACAACATATTTTTATCCCGGATAATCAATAGGTTCCCATAGAAAGCAAAAAAATATATATCTCTGGAATGGCTTAGTGACTAAAGATAATAATTAAAAGTAGTTAATAAATCGTACTTTTGCTCCCGGAAAATGAAATTCCCGAGAAATTCGAAAGAACCCTTTGATTTTCCCTTGATTGAGTGTATCATAGGTATTTCGCCAAGTCGACGTATAACGGGCATGCTAAAAATCTTTTGAAAAAGTACCGTTTAGCTTTATAACGTTTTTAAAACGTTTTTTTTTTGTTAATTTTAAGTTCAAGTTCAAGATTTATTGTGCAGGAATTTAAGTATATACAGATCGAACATATTTTATTGTAATAAAGTACAGTTAAATTCTACCTGAATCAGGTGTACACAATAGTCAATAAGTATGAATACACAATGTCATACAGTATCATATGTAATATGTAAATAGACAAAAAAAACAAAATAAGCGCAAATAACATACAAAAAGAAAACCTTACTAAATAAATAATGTAAATCATATTATATTAAAAATGTATTAATCATATTTCTTTATCACTTAAAAACTCATCAATCGAATAGTAACATTTGCTTAATAGCCACTCTGTAATTTTCAGCTTGAATTTGTATGTAGACATTTTTTTCTACTACTTTCTACTATTTTTTTCTATTTTTTTCTACTAGGAAGGTTATTATATATTTGGATAGCCATGCAATAAGATCCATTCTTGTAGACGTTTACCCTGACTTTTGGTAGACAAAGTCTATCCTTGTGTCTTGTTTCTCTCTCAAGCGCCTCTCCATGGGTACGAAAATATTCCGGGTGCTCTTTTACAAAGATACAAATTTGTTTGATGTACATGGAAGGTAACATGTCCAACATACACATACATCCCGAGACAACTCACCACAGGATATAAAAAATAAAACGTTAACCGAGAGAACCCAAATTCCACGCAAAGTCGCGGGCCCAGCTATATATACTAATAAAAACGATATCCACGCGGGCGAAGTCCAGTGCATAAGCTAATCAATAATAGAAGGGAAAAAATACTTTTTTGTCTAATATTTTTTAAAGCGATAATATAATGTACAGATTTTCGTTATTTTTGACCTCAATTACTCCTAAACGATAGAAAACTCAAGGTTAAAGAAACCCCAAGTGTTAATGATGATCCTTTAAGTCAAACGCTATTAGAAACACGATTAAGCAGTTTTGACTTGATAAAAAAAATCCCAAAGCTAGGTCTACACCGTTACTTTCAACTCTAGTTATCACTGATATTTTGAAGAATAAATTTAAAAAAATATACAACAATATTTGTTATGATAATACAAAGTGAGTAATGTTATTATTTTTTTATATTTTCATTGTAGTTTTTGATTGAAACGAAAAACCACTGTAAAGTGAAAAAGTGTGGTTATTTTCTTTACTCTTTACACGTAAAGAAAAAGACAGAGAAAACTTTTCCAATCAATACCTCACCTTAAATGCGTTTCTTGGAACGTTCTTTGAAGGGTTCCACAATATGGCCATGTTAGCATTGTAACAACTAAAGTACCTAAATCTTAAAAGTTCTCGTAATGTTGTTGTTTTGTAGGCTTTACGGGTCACGTACAGGATTCATACCGGCACGGCAGCGGCACGTGATGAAATATCATGTCAGAAGTTTCACGATCATTCTCATAAACTTACAAAGACTATTTTGTGTTGTCTGTTGCTTTGTTTTGATATTGAAGTGAAAACTTCTTTTGGTAGGGGAAAATCTTATATGTTCGCTTTACTAACATGCTTGAAGTAAAATCTTCTTTCTTTAATACTACTTCTTTCTTTTCTACTTTATCGAAAATTTTCGACAGTGATTTTAAATTATTTATAAAAAAAAACGGTTTTTATCATCTATATGCAATCTGTAACTGTTCGCTGTAGCAGACTATATTTCACAGAGTTAATAGTTTCTGAATAATCAAAGTTATCGTCGAAAATTTTCAATAAAGTATTTATGTACTATCTACGCTTTCCGGTGCGTGGTCGCTACTCGATAACTTTACTGCCCCAACGGCCATCTGTTCTACGAGCAATGTGTCCCGCCCACTGCCAGTTAAGTTTAGCAATTCTGAGAGCTATGTCGGTTACTTTGGTTCTCCTGCGGATCTCCTCGTTTCTAATTCGATCACGCAGAGAAACTCCGAGCATAGCACGCTCCATTGCCCTTTGGGTGATCTTGAGCCTTCTTATGAGGCCCATAATAAGCGACCATGTCTCAGTTCCGTATGTCATCACTGGCAACACACAGGCCTATGTCCAGCAGTGGACGTCCTTCGGCTGATATGACGATGACTTATTTACTAGGCGAGTAATTATTTTTTAACTGATGGCGGCGCTAGTAAGCTGGGGGAAGGCCCTTAACAATCCATCCTTACTAATATTATAAACTAGCTTTTTCCCACGGCTTCACCCGCGTGGACATCGTTTTAATGACTGTCTTTAAGGGTGATTAGTAAATTATGTCGTTTCCCACCTACTCAACCATCTCTGAGCAAAAAATCACAACAGTCGAGTATTTTTTCAGTTCCCTCAGGAACTGCATCAGATTATGCTATTTTCCCGGGATAAAAAATAGCCTATGTCCTTCCCCGTGACACAGGCTACCTGTATGCCAAATTTCATAAAGATTGGTCAAGGCCTTGAAGCGTGAAAAGGTAACAAACAAACATACAAACACATTTTCACATTTATAATATGTATTAGTACGGATGTGACAAGTCAAGTGAAAGACAGTCATAAAAACGATGTCCATTCGGGCGAAGCCGTTGGCAAAAGCTAGTAACGAGATAAAACTAAGACTAAATTGTTTACTGAGAAGCGAAGCTAACAATTCATTTTGAGTTTGTGACATAATTAATGTCGTGTCTGGTACAAGATAATCACTAGATTAATTCCAGCAATACTATCGCACTGCCCAAGGCGTTAATATACCAGTATTACCTTATATTATTTTCAGTCGTTGATGATATCAATGTAAAGAGTAGCCTTTTCGAACAACCGCTCTTCGATTTATTGACATTCTACAAATCTTAGTCCGAGATTTGAGAACACCAACTTTGTACTTCATGATTGAGGAATGCCACTGGGAACTTTGCCTCTTGTTTTTTTCTAGATGTGGAAGATCCCCGCCCCTCCGCGGTCCCCTATTCCTCCTCCGAAGTGCTCCATGCTGTGGTATCTACTTTGTATGGGAAGCTGACCATACTATATATACTGCACTTCTTTATAGGGTTTCATCATTTATCAGCCGAAAGACATTCACCACTGGACAAAGGCCTTCCCCGATATATATACTTTGCCCGAGTATTCCCATGACGACTCGTTCCGCGATGCCCCCATCCAGCCGCTTCCCGTGACCTTCACCAGGTCGTCGGTCCACCCAGAGGCCTGCCTGCCTACGTCTTCCGGTGCGTGGTCGTCACTCAAGAACTTCACCACCCCAACGGCCATCTGTTTTACGAGCTATGTGCCTCTTCCACTGCCACTTGAGTTTATGAGTTTTCAATTCAATGCAATTCAAAATTATTTATTACATAACAATATTGAAATGAAGAAAATAACATAGAAGAAATATTTCACAATAGGTGGCCTTATTGCTATGTTTTGTGCCGAAAGGGTGCCAACGGGACCCTATAATATTACTAAGCCTACACCGTTCTTTCGTCCATCCGTCCCGTCCATCTGTTCTAAGATTTAAGAGCTTTATCTATTAAACCTTAATGTGTATCTGGTTGAAAGAAGGACGGTGAGCCATCATATATTTTGGGACCTAGTCTTCACGGCAAAGTATATTAATAAAATATAGTATTATATGTGTATTTCAAAATAAATAACAAAAAGTAAATTGCATGTTTTATGCACAAGTTGTGAATCATAACGACAACCAGAGACTGATTAGCAACTACCAAGAGACAGTTTGTGTACAAACACAATGTTTTTGAGTAATATTCCTAAACACCACGCACAGGACACGCCTTCAGATTTAGAAAAATATTAACCACGGTTAGCAGCAAA
Source organism: Coleophora flavipennella (assembly GCA_947284805.1). Lineage (NCBI taxonomy): Eukaryota > Metazoa > Arthropoda > Insecta > Lepidoptera > Coleophoridae > Coleophora > Coleophora flavipennella. The sequence goes on along the minus strand of OX369280.1, from coordinate 6,962,590 downwards.
CCTTCATATAATTATGAATATTTTCGTATGTATTGCAACACTGTTTTGAGGTTATTTGACAGGGTGCGTTCTGAAACACGCAATCTATTGTATGATCCGTGATTTATAGTATTAATAGGTCATTTTCGGCGATTATCCTTACTAATTTAATTAATATGAAAATGTGTTTGTTTGTTTGTTAACTTTTCACACTTCAACATCTCGACTAATCTTGATGATATTTGGCATGCAGGTCACTTGTTTCACTGGAAAAAATATAGGCCTACTTTTTATCCCGTGAAAATAACAGTCCGATGCAGTTCCTGATGGAACTGAAAAAATACTCTTTTTTGTTAATTTCCTGAACATCGCAAAGGGACAATAGAAATTTGTGATTTTTAAAACCGATGTGGTTGAGAAGATGGTCAAGTGACAAAAATAAAAAAATAAAAAAGCGTCGGTGGCTCAACCGGTAACGACTCGGTCCATCTAACCAGAGGTAGGTACCGGGTTCAAATCTGGACGGCCAATGTACCAATGAGTTTTTCAAAAACTTACGTACATACTTACCGATTGCTTTAACGGTGAAGGAAAACATCGTGAGGAAACCTGCACACGCCTGCGAAGAAACTCGAAGGTTGTGTGTGAAGTCGACCAACCCGCATTGGGCCCGCGTGGTCGACTAAGGCCTAATCGCCCTGATTCAGGGTAGGCTCGAGCCCCTCGGTGGGGACGTATATGAGCTGTAATGATGAGAAGATGGGAAATTCTTACTAATTATCATATCCTGACATAGTTCCCGAGGGTTCTACGGTAAATTCATTTCCACGCTTGCGTACGTGGGCGTCGCAACGAAGCAACAGATTGAAATGTTTTTTTGTATAGAATTGGTTGAAGGGGTGGGAAGGGACATAGACTGCTAATCAAAATAGCGAGATGTAGTTCCTGAGGGATCTGGAGAAAACTCATGTCCACGTTCGCGAGTCGCTTGCAGCTCGCGCACTACTCACCCTCAAAAGAGTTATAAAAACGATGTCCACGCTGGCGAAACCGCGGGCAAAAGCTAGTAATTAAATAAAGCCTGATACGTTTGTCACTTGAAAAACTACAAAAATGTGTCAATAACTCATTTAACTAGTTAATAATAAACGTTTTTAATCTCTTACGGATTGTTGGAACGTAAACGTTCGTTCCAGTTTTACATCCTCTTTGTCAAGCTATAGGGTCTTGAAAACAACCGAAACCGTTTTTGAACGTGCCCTTCATTGCAAGATTAAAACGTTACTTATAAAAATATGATGATAGTTTTCGTTGTTTTTACATGATAACTAAAAAAGGAGAGTTATGTTTTTGACAATCTATGTATATATGTACTAGCTGTTTCCCGCAGCTTCACCCGCGTGGAAAACGTTTCCATGACTTTTTGAGGGTGCGCAGTGCAAGCGGCTCACGCGCGTGAAAAAACAGTTGCCTATGTGTTAATCCAGGACCTAATCTGTCTACCCACCAAATTTCAGCAATTCAGTTTTTGCGTGAAGAAATAACAAACATACACACTCACAAACTTTCGCTTTTATAATATTAGTGTGATGTATGGATGTTCATCTGTTCCCTCGTAGTTCCTGAACTTGACAAATGTGGTGTCTTTGGATTCGTGCCATCACTTCGCGTGTCATTATTAATGAATGTTCAGTACTTAATGACTATTATTTTTTATCGTGCTTAACTACACAAGTCTCCAATGTTTTGCAATACTTATAATAAAGATTAATTATAATATAAATAAAGATAAGATAGGATAAGATAAGATAGCCAGTTCCCCATTGCGTTGGGAAATATTGGTAAGCCCGCTTCCATCTTCGGCAACATCGTCACTTACCACCAGGTGAGATGTTGTCAAGGGTTTACCAATTGTGAATAAAAAAAAATAAAAAAAAAGTAACAAAATTAGTCTCAAACTCAAACTCAAAACTCAAAACAATTTATTTCAAATAGGTGTTTACACACACTTTTAAATAGTCAAAACAAAAAAATATTACTGTATATTACAAAGAATGTCATGATTCAGATTACAGTCTCAGGTAATGGTATTTGATATAGAATCAACATATATATCTTTGTCATTTACATAATCTATTATTTTATAATATCCTCTAGAGCACAAAACTTTTTTGACATGAGTCTTGAATTTATTCTCTGACAAACTAGTTACATTTTCTGGAATTTTATTGTAGAATCTTATACACTGCCCCACAAATGACTTCTTAACCTTACTCAGTCTCGAAAAGGCTATATCTATTTTATTTACATTTCTTAAATTCAAATTATGCCTGACACTGTTTTTAGGAAATAAATGCAAATTCTTACGAACGTACATGATGTTTTCATATATAAATTGACTAGCAACAGTTAAAATATTGATTTCTTTAAACTTATTCTGTAACGACTCACGTGATCGCATCTGATAGATTGCGCGGATAGCTCTTTTCTGCAGGATGAAAATAGTTTCTATATCAGCCGCATGCCCCCACAGTAATATGCCATAAGACAATATACTATGGAAGTAACTAATCATAAATAACAGAAATCACTTCGAAAAACGTAACACTTAGAAGTCGATTGCGTTTTTTGTTTGTACATTTATTACTTTGTTAGAAATTTACGTGTAATTAATTGATTCCTTGCTTGTATTCCTAGCATTTTTTTTTATTCTGAAATCTTTTTTTTAATTGGTAATAAATAATTTGATAACTGAACGTTTATTCTTTCCTGTTATTTTTAAATGGGTTCCCACTTGCCCAAGTTCTTTTCACATAACATGTGATATTTTAATCATTTTGGGGGAATTTGCCGGAATCGCCACACTTGGCTAGTGAGTAGGCGATCCCAGTGGCAGTGGGCTGGGCACATAGCTCGTAGAACAGAAGGCGTTAGGATGATTAAGTTCTCGAGTGACAACCGCGCACTGGAATGCCTAGCATAGGAAGGCCTCCCACTCAGTGGACTGGGTGAATCTCGCGGAAAGCCGATTTGGAAATCTTTCAGCGAGGTCTTAGTCCAGCAGTGTATGTCTTTCGACTGATATGATGATGATGTTGGTTTTATTTTGGAGGTAATCCTAAGAAATTCAAACGATATTAGTATTAATTTAAAAAATGATGATGACACAAGTACTATAGACCAGTTCACATGAACAGCACCCGATCACAAAAGTCATCCATCACTTCCCTCAACCATGATAGAGTGAAAGGAACGATTCGCCACCATCTGCAAGAACTTGGCCAGAGCTAAAACCAGGGGCTTTTCTCCTAGGGTCCTAGTACATATCACTTTGTATTAGAAAGTATCGAGGTTTAAACATTCCTCGATAGATGGCGCCACAAGACATTGAGGTTTCCTCTATTTCAACAGTACCGTCGTTTGGGGTGACTTTGTGCCTAGCAGGTGAGAATGTGCAATGGGCTCCTAGACTAAAACTTCAGCCGATTTTTGTTTCTAATGGGATTAACTTCACTTTTTTATTCATTTATTCCATTCTCTATTTGTTATGGTCATTTTGCGATATTTGTAGATACTTTCTGGCAACACTAAATTTCATTCAGCTCAGCACATTTGTGGAGGTGACAGGTCAAGTTTTCTTCATTGTGTGTGAACTTTCTCGTGTGCAGCAAAAACAGTAGAAGTTGTCTATAACAAGATATGTTAGCCTAAAACTACAATATTTTGTTAACTTAATGCGATAATATTAATCCATAATCTTTTTATTTAGATGTAAACATTTCAGAGGTTATAATAAATCAGAACTTCGAAAGTTAAAATGTGCCAACGCCCAAATAGCAGGGCTGTTAAACTTTTTTTCTCGAAATTTTCTAAAAAGTGAAAAATGCTTGTTTTAGCGTTTTTATAATGCCCCTATAGTATAAAAGGCCTTTCGGGAGTAGGCCCTATACAAATTGTACATAAAAAAATCTCCAAAGCACAGATTTGAACAGAAGGATCCGCCCGTCTCCATATTTTAGTCAGATTTTCTTCATACATGCAAAAAGTAGCGCCATCTGACATAACTCGTACGAACTAGCGTGGGCGAGAGTTGACTGACGTGCCGAGTTAAAAGAACCTTGATAGAATTGTCGCTTTAAAAATTCGTTTTTTTTAATTTGTTTACAAGAAAAAATACAATGTAGGGTTACTTATCGATGATACGACATTCCATGTTTCTTTTGATATTTACGGCCTCTTACAACACAATAAGGCATTTTTATATGGAATATTTTTCCACCGCACTGAACAATGTCCCGCAGACGACTGAGTCGCGAGTGTGCGAAACTTTCGATTTTCGCACCAATTCGCTGGGCCCATTAGTCGCGCGCGTTGGCCGGGTCCTTACGCCAGTAATATATAAGTCATTGCTCCAAAGAGTTTTAGCAGAGACTTACTTTAATCGAATTTCAATGCAGCTGAAAAGTATGGGATACATAGAAATACGTTGTCATCAAAATTAAAGGGCAAGGCGCTACTAAAACCTAGAAGACAACTTGTATTCAGTAAACAAGAATAACTTGACTTCATGTCTCGTATAACTGCATTGTGTTCTTTTGGATTTCTAGTCACACCATTGGAACTGCGAAAAGTAAAGTAAAGGCTTTTGTAAACAATTACCCCGGAAAAGAGTGTGTATATTCATTTTTGAAACGTCACGAATTCCGCCTATCTCACAGAGTGGCCAGAAATATCACGCATAGCTGCATAGAGGTAAACAAAAAAGCTGTGAATTACTTTTTTGTCAATTTCTAAAAAGAAACTAAGAACGTTCGAGATACAAATATGGAACTTCGATTAAACCTATTTAGTGGACGATCCTGGTACAGTAAAAGTTTTGGTGAGACGGGGAACCAAATACACTGAGATAAAATAAAACCTCCTCGAAGGCGGCAACATTAATTATGATAAAAACATAAAAAAACGTACATAAAAAAGGGCCCACGGACGCTAGGTATAATCGCACAAAATTTGAGTGGTTTGACGCCCGGTGCATTGTAGACTGGTTTATATTTACTATGCTTTAAAATTCATAAAAATCAGGCTGGTTAGTAACTTAGAGATAACCTCAGCTCACATATTCACCCGCAAGTTATTGCTGAATGTGAAGCTAATAACATATCATTTCGTTGCCTTCCCCCATATGCAACGCACTTAATCCAACCGCTTCACGTAGCGTATTTTCGTCCCTTAAAAATCACTTGGAGGCAGGAATCGCGATACAGTGTTGTAAAGATTGCCGAACAACAAATAGAAGAAAATGTGGCGGTTCGAGAATTATTAAGCGATAGATTTTTAGAGAATCTACGAGCAACGAGGATGCAAGTGACCGCGACAAGACCATGCCAAAGAAGAAGGCGAGTCAACGTTCCAGCTGGAAGAGGCATAACAGCTGCAGATTTAGGGGCTGAAACAGATCATGCTGTCCACGCAATACACTCTGATTCAGACCATTCTGAGTTACAATGGGACGTAACAATAACGGAACATTGAAACTACAAATTTAGAATCAGCAACGGCTCATATTGTTCTCTCATCCTCCTTTCGGCCTAGCGCAACCACTACAGTGAAAACGAACTAGCCTCGGCCCGTACTAGCAGCAGCAAATATTATGGAGCCCTAACCTGACACATCGACGTCTCGAACTAATGCACCGGCAACATCAGGAACACTTAAGAAACGTTAGCCTAGCTCATCAATAACTAATTTAATTGGGAAGCCTACCAAATCAAAAAGAAGTTTAGTCAAATCCCACTCAAAGAAAAAGAAATAAAAACTTACCACCAGGTGAGATGTTGTCAAGGATTTACCAATTGTGAATAAAAAAAAAACATTATATCTCTTCAGGAAAGTGACTGCAGTTATAGGTAATTGGTTTGATTTGGAAGTTTTAGAAGAAGAAAATGATATGGACAATAAGAGTACAGAGAAGGAATTCCAAGAAAATAGTGTTGATTTGACAAAACCGAAGGAAAAAAGTTATGTTCTTAATGTATACGATGGTAACCTATACCAAAGTATATATATTAGTACTAACATACAGAACGGACACTCCCTGCCGCTCTCTAGATTGCGACCTCACCCCCTCGTCACCCAGATTGATTCAGATTGGTTACAGTTTGGTTGTCGAACCTATAGGATTTCGCCGCCATTATGTTTGTTCCGTCATTCCTTTTTGAAATGTCATTTTTGGCCTGTTGTATGAAGTGTCCAGGTTATGCCTAGGGTATAGGCATAGAAGAGTTCTCAGAATATTAGATGACTCGGCCTTCGTTTCGGCCATGCAAAAAGCTGAGTATAATGTCTGAATATGGCCTAAAAATGCTGACATCATTTGGCATCATCATTCCAAAATCATTCGGATGATCGAGGAACCCAAACAAATTTCTTTAAAAGGGCTTTTTAAAATTTAATAGAAATTTTTTTTTCTATTTCATACTACTTTTATGTATATACACCTTTTTGAATTTATATCAGGTTTATACAAAATTGCACCACTAGACACTTAAACTACAAAAATCAACATAAAATCAGTAAAAAAATAAAGCCCTGTAAGACGAAATTTCCACCATTCATTTTTTTATTGTTTTTTGTAGCATTATTTTATTTTTTTAAATTTATTATTAAGCTTCCGTGATATATTTAAAGACAAGGAAGAAGACAGACATTCCTAATATTTCAAGATAAATGACGGGAATTTCGAGTTGGCATATTTTCACCCCAACATATCAGGTGAGAATATGCCACCAAAAAATATTTTTTTGTCAGTATTTACCATAGAGAGACGATTGTTTACTTATTGATCCTCTAAATAAATAGTTGGTGAACATAGACATTTTTTTTAAATGGACAAAATAGCTTTAGTTTTCAAAGACCGAAGACCGAAAAACGAAAGTGGCAGATAGTCACCCCAAACCGTGGTATTAAATCATACTTTTCATATTTTTTTAACTTATGATTTCATGTACAAAACAAATTGATTCCACGCAACTGGACTTGCCCGCGTAATACGATTGATAATATCTTATTCGTTATAGCTCAATGGTTCGAGCATACGTTTAATCATCGGAGGGTTTAAATCCAGTCGAATTTTTAAATTAGTTTTACGTTTACTCGAACACTTGAATTGAGATGACGCTTACAATTTAATCTCACTGACAACTCTATCTCTGGTATGTATAAGTTACTCTATGGATAAAACTGAAGGTTATCATTTTTCAACGCACTTGCTCGTAAAATGAAATAAGTTTCACTGCTATTAGAAATTTATTTTATCTAACATCGTGGCGTCATAATTAAGTCCATTAATTTTACATCAGGAGGTCGCGGGTTCGATTCCCGGCAGAGTCACACTTTTTAATATTCGGTTTGGGTACTGGTAGGGCATTTGTCAAGCCCATCTGGCTAGCGACAGCTATTTTATCTAAGTCTTGCCGCCAAACATCAATGTTAACAGAACTGAAGTGTTCCGACTTGTAGATAAGATAGCCAGTTCCACTATTGCGTTGGGGAATCTAGGTCAGCTCGCTTTCATCTTCATTAAGTCCTGAACTCGAATATCTGTCGACACGAGCAGAGTGTCCTATCCTGTTCTACCACTGGACCATTGCCGCTGTAGGCATGTAACTTAAATAGTATAAGTTAAATGCCTACAGCGGCAACAAAAGACGCGAGCGTTCCACAATCAGGGATCTGGGTAAATATACATAAATACAATATGTATGAATATAATATACAGGTGTAACAAAATTGGTGTAGGACCATTAAAAGGGGGCCTTTACTCATCATACGAACTACTTTCCCCAAGGACCTCATAATCAATTCTCAAAAAACTGCACTCTTCATACAAATATGCACAAAATTGGTAGATCAGGTGATCGTTTTGTATGAATAGTTACATTTATTTTATGCAATTTCAGCAAAGTCATAGAACAAAAGTTGCTCAATGTGACGAGGCCCCCAGTTAACGGGACCTACACCAATTTATTAATTTATTGGCGGGCCCAGATTTATTAAGAGTAAACGCGGGTGCCATTTTTTCATACAAACGTAGTCCCCTGTTTCCTTCCTGGATAATGACAATAGAGCAAAAATGTTTTTTTCCATCAAACCTATATCACCATACGAGGAGATCCGCAGGAGAACTAAAGTAACCGACATAGCTCACAGAATCGCTAAACTGAAGTGGCAGTGGGCAGGGCACATAGCTCGTAGAACAGATGGCCGATGGGGCAGTAAAGTTCTCGAGTGGCGACCGCGCACCGGAAAGCGTAGCGTAGGCAGGCCTCCCACGCGGTGGACCGATGACCTGGTGAAGGTCGCGGGAAGCCGATGGATGCGGGCAGCGCAGGACCGGTCGTCGTGGAAATCCTTGGGGGAGGCCTTTGTTCAGCAGTGGACGATTTGTGGCTGATATGATGATATCACCATGGGCATGCCCCTATTTTTTGTTTTTTCCCATACACTAATTATAATAGGAAGTAGGAGCCTTCAAAAAATTAAAAAATAGACCAATTGAAACGTATTTTTCGAACACCCACCAAAAAAATAACACGCATACTACCAATAAAAATGAAAACATAGAAAAAGCGACAAAGCGTTTTTTAATTATTTTTGATAAAAATTGTATTATTGCTTAAGTTTTGGAGGAGGAAATAGGGGACTACGAAATGCCTTTTTGGTCAATTTTAGTGCCTATTATTGATCTGCGCTGCACATCTCCCTTTCTTGCTGTATACGGAAAGGTTTGGGGGAGGGAGACAGCATCATTTGTTTCAAATACCTATTCTTTAGGCCGCGTATATCTTTATGCTGGTAAAGAGGTACTCCAACCAAACGGTACCATTTTTAAACATTATGGTCCCTTCTGTCTTTGCGATTATGATAAGTCTTTTATTTAGTCACAATCGGGACAATTCCGTTGGAATTATTATTTGTGACAACACAATCACGTCTGTCGTAAGATTATTATTTTTTTGTAGTTAGTTCTATTTATCCAAGAGCTTATTTTAGGTATTGGTATTGTATTGTATTTTCTTAGCAAAAGTCAATAATAAAAGGCATCTATTAGGGTTCCTTAGTCAAAATGGAAATAGAACTACACCCTCATAATTTCATCATGTCCGTACGTCTATCTGTCTGTTCCTATGTCACAGTAAATTTCCTCAGCCACTAATTGACCTACACACATGTTAAATTAATACTCGAAATAGAAAATGTAGTCTATATAATGAAAAAGTCATCATCATATCAGGCGAAGGACGTCCACTGCTGGACAAAGGCCTGCCCCAAGGATTTCCATGACGACCAGATCTGCGATGCCCACATCAAGCGGCTTCTTGCAACCTTGACCAGCAAAAAATACCCGATGTTGTCTGTAAAGTCGTTATACGGACGATAATTTTACGTGATAATGTGTCACAAGCCGAAGTCTTGTTTGCTTTAGACCACACGACTGAAGTAAAACTTCTTCAGCTCCATCTTTAAGGAGATGTAAAATACCGCCCCTAGTCGGGTGAGTTAACTCCTTGGCACTTGTGCTCCTGGTACTTTTTACAACTACAACATATCTTACAGTTGGAAAACCTCTTGTAAGCTCCTGGAAGCCTAGTACTTTTAATTCATTGACACACTTGTTTGACGGTCCGTCCGTCGATCCGTCCGTCCGTCCGTCCGTCCAAGTCCAAGTCCAAGTCCAAGTCCAAGTACAAGTACAAGTGATGAAGATGATGATCTATCCGACCAAGTTCGGTCATGGCGACCACTTCGACTCCTAGTCAATTTGCCGCGCGTGCGTTCGAAGATCGTTTAGGTAGCCAATCTTTGCATCAGCGAAACTCCTCGCGCACTGAGGGCAGTTAAGTATGCCACCCTCGTAATTGTATGAAATGGTCGCAGGTGGTCGGGCCTTAAACTGGTCGCGTTTGGTATCAAGGTCAGCTTTACGCTGATCCTCGAACTCGCGCACTTACCTATTTACAATCCTGCGCCATTCTGGCCGTTCTGCTGCCAAACTCTCCCATTGAGAAAATAAACAATACAATAAACAAGTACAAGTACAACTCTCGCTTGCACGCTCGGCTCAGGCGTAACGTGACAATGACGTCACACTGGCGTAACGCGACAATGGGCGTCACGCGACAATGACGTCACTTTGGCGTAACGTTATAATGACGTCACACTTTTTCGTGAATGCAGCTCGTGTCATCAATTTATAAGATTTTATCACATCAAAAACCTAGATCATACTGGATGGCGCTAGTACAAAGGGTTCCGTACCATTATACTAGATGGCGCTAGTTTCTTCACGTTTAAAAAAACACGTATTTTGTATGGATACCCCGCTTATTTTTTCACTTTTTCTATTTTTTAATAATTGTTGTTATAGCGGCAACAGAAATACATCATCTGTGAAAATTTCAACTGTCTAGCTATCACGGTTCATAAATGAAACACTGCTGACAGACGGACAGCAAAGTCTTAGTAATTTTTATTTTTTTATTTTTATTTACAATTGGTAAACCCTTGACAACATCTCACCTGGTGGTAAGTGACGATGTTGCCGAAGATGTAAGCGGGCTTACCAAGATTCCCCAACGCAATGGGGAACTAACTATATCTTATCTTCATGCCGGAACACACCGATGATATCAACATTGATATTTGGCGGCAAGACTTGGATAAGATGGTGGTAGCTAGCCAGGCGGGCTTAGAAAATGCCCTACCACCAACCAAACCGACTCTTACAAATTACCCCGCCGGGAATCGAACCCGCGACCTCCTGTGTATAGCCAGTGAACTTTGCCTCTGAGCTACGGAGGCGGTTAAATAGTAATAGGGTCCCGTTTTTACCCTCTGGGTACAGAACCCTAAAAAGTAGTTTTATAAAATTGTGTGGTGGAGCAAATCCCTTTGTGCGCCAGACGGACGCGTGCTTGGTCGATTTTGTTTGGGTCACGAGAGCTTAGGGCTGAGTAACAGAATAACAGCGACTGTCAGCTTGGCAGGACTAGGCTCTACACTCGCGCTCCACTCCATTATCAGCTTAGCAAGCGGCAGCGAATTCGCTTATCTATGGCTTAATGTTAAGTTCAATGTCATTGGTATGCGCGGACACACGCTTTCACGCGCCTATATAGGGTGTTACAAAATTGATGTAGGTCCCGTTAACTGAAAGTTCTACTCATCATTCTGAACAGTTTTGGGTTTATGACTTTGCTGAAATCGCAAAATAAAAATTAACTCTTCATAAAAATCGATCAGCTGCTCGACCAACTTTGTATTGCATTTTTGTATTGAGGGTGTAACAAAGTCCATCATTTTGTTTTTTTTTTATTTTCAACCTATATTCTTATAATCTTTTTGTCTATTTTTACTTTTTGTTATTTGTTTGTTTTTTGAAATTGTTATTACGACACTGATCATCTTACATGCGATGGTCTCAGTTTTGAACCGACTTCCAAAAAGGAGGAACTTATGACTGGGTGAACCGATTTTTATGATTCTTTTATTATTTGAAAGCTAGTGCTTTCCGTGTAGTCCCATAAAAATTCTATCAAAATCGGTGTAGTACTTTATTTGAAAATTAACAAAAACCGAAAATAATAATGCAGAAATGTACTAAGTTTTTGCGATGCAAGTCGGTTTTTTAACGTGTTCAGCGTTTTTTATCTATTCGTATGTCATACATTTTATTTATTTTTGGTTGGATTTTTTTTATATCATTAAAAAGTGGTGGTAAAAGTATACTTTTACTAAATTGAACCTTGCCCACTCTCCTTAACCTACTCTTGTGCATGCATCGGGTACGCCCGACGCCGCGAGGGCCCAAACTTTTTTTGAGAATTGACTGTGGGTTCCTTGGGAACGTTGTTCCGGTATGATGTGTAGAACGTCCAGATAACGAGTCCTACACCATTTTTGTAACATCCTGTATACAGGCTGTTGATATAGTCGGTTATTGCAATTTTATCCAGATAATTCTGGAGTGCCCGGATGATGTCCGCGAAGAGGATCTATTATTGAATTTCTCCTTTTACTCCCCTTATTTCGGGCACTAAATAATAACAGTTAAGGTCCTAAAAGTACTCAATCCAAGTAGATTGAAACGTGTTTAAATAATATCGAACGCAAGTCTATTCATTTTAAGTTCTCATTTTTCATCATCATCATCATAATATCAGCCACAAATCGTCCACTGCTGGACAAAGGCCTCCCCCAAGGATTTCCACGACGACCGGTCCTGCGCATTTTCCTGCATGGTTCTCATTTTTACAGGTTTTTTATTCTCGATTTTTACATGTTTTAATTACTTTTCATCACTTTCAAATAAGTTGAAAAAAATGTGTTCAATTAAAATGAAAGGTCTTAAAGTCACCGATTTTGTATGTTGGTTTAATTCAAGATTAACTATTTGTTTTCGAGAAATTTTGCAATTTATGCCAAAAACAGGGTCTATGGTATTCTTTTTACATCAAAAGTTGTAATATTTTGAAAATTGTATTAAATTAAATCGATTTTTTATTACTTTAAGTATGTTATATATTTTTGCCATGATGATAGCTTTACACAGTCTTTCAATAATTTGAATTCAATATTGTCATTTGACCTATCTTAGGGCCTTAAGGCCGCCAGGAGGCTCGAGTTTCCATACAAACGTAGTTCCGATTTAATACAAAAACTACATGCCAGATTGAATCCAAACTTTGCAAATATATTGAGGAGACACATATCAATGTTTGTAATTACTTTTTGATGTACAAATATAAAATGGAAAAAATTAAGAGCAGTTTCTACAAAACTAATTTAAGCCTACGTTTAGTTACCTTAAAATTTACTATGATGAAAACTAATTACAAACATTAATATTACTCAATATATTTACAAAGTTTGGATTAAATTCTGCATGTAGTTTCTGTATTAAAGCGAAACTACAGTTGTATGGAAACTCTAGCCTCCTGGAGACTCTCAAGTCTTATCAAGAACCATTCACTCTTGCAAATAACTTGTACCTTTCGTAATATGCAAATCCTTATACAGAGTGTTGTTTTTGAAGATGAATCCCTTTCTATTAGGAAACTCATGAAATTGAACAACTTTTGTTCTACAATACAATAATTGGACTACATAAAAATTGATCAGCTGTTTGACCAATTTCGTATGACCAGGCCAATTTTTTTTAGGATTGCCTTTTTTTCTTGGGTGAAGTTGTTCAGTTTCACTAGTATAAGCCCTCCTGAAAAGAGTGTTTTTGACACTCTATAGAAATATTTAAATATTACGTAGGTAGGTACTGTTATTTGCAAAAGTGATAGGTTCTTTATAAGACTTAACTGTTATTATTTAGTGCCCAAAATAACCCCACTGTCAGAAGTTTTTCAAACCATCTATACAGGATGTAACAAAATTGGTGAAGGTCCCGTTAACTGAGGCTTCTACTCATCAAACTGAACAACTTATGTTCTACAAGTTAGCTGAAATCGCCAGAAAAAAAAACTCTTTATACAAAACGATCAGCTGATTGACGAATTTTGTGCATTTTTGTATGGAGCGTCGAGTTTTTTTTTTGCGAATTGACTCTCTGTTCCTTGAGGAATTTGTGATTTCAGCAAAGCTGTTTAGTTTCATGAGTAGAAGCCACTGTGTAGTTTAGGCGGAGGAGGGTTAAAAATAACCATGTGTTGTTTGTTGTTCTTTCTACACGAATACAAACACACAGGGTTTAGAACGACTGAGAGTAGGTTAGATGTTATATTGACTCTTTCGAATTAAAAAAAACCGACCAAGTTCGAGGTGGAATAGGGCACCGAAGGTTCTGTACCCTGCAACTTCTCCACACGAAAACAACAATGATACTAATTTTAATCGAGAGACGAAATCGAAAGCGACAGATAAAATATTATTTTTTGTCATTCTTAGGGTTTCTAGCGTGAGTACGACTCACACTTGGCCGGTTTTGTTAATTGTTATTTTACTTAAGGATTTGTAATATGAGTTTGATGTTTGTATGTATTTACTCTTCGTTTTTACCCTTCATTTTTACGGTAAAGCAAAAAAAACCGTGTGGCAATTGACGACCCCCCTTAATTATACAGGATGTAAAAAAATGGTATAGAAGCCGTTAACTGGGGCTTCTATTGATCATACTGAACAACTTTCCCCAAGGAACTCGTAGCAATTCATTAAAAAAAATCGATGCTCCATAGAAAAAATGGACAAAATTGGTCAATGAGCTGATCGTATGAAGAGTTCAAATTTTTTTTTTTGCGATTTCAGCAGACGTGTAGAACGAAAATTGTTCAGTTTGATGAGTAGAAGCCCCAGTTAACGGGACCTACACCAATTTTTTACAACCTGTATATTATTTTATTTTTTATAATTTGTTAGTGATTCTGCCATTCATTACAAAACATATTCTTGTGAAAATTTGAGCTGGCTTCCTATTACAGTTCTAAAAATACAGCCCTTTAGAGTTTAGACCTTTAGGTTAATACCGATATATCATGCGTTCTTTAACAACCGATAAACGTCCCCACTGCTACGGCACGACTCTCTTCCCAAAGTCGGGAAGGTTAGTCCATACTCCACACAGGGGGGCCCAGTCCGGGTTAGTGGAGGCTGTAGGGTTAGTGTCAAACCCCATTGTCAGAAGTTTTTCAAGCCTCCTGTAACCTGTAAAGCATCTGAAACGGCTTGACGACTGCCATCTAATGACACAAATCAGCACCAACGGCTTAGCGAGCCTTAACATCCAATGCATTCTGCAATAAATACCATCGCTGAAGATCGGGCGAGTCTACTTTATACGACGAGTCTAATTTTCGAGTTCCGACCTTTGGGTTAATTCCGATATATCATGCGTTCTTTAACAACCCACAAACGTCCCCACTGCTACGGCACGACTCTCTTCCCAAAGTCGGGAAGGTTAGTCCATACTCCACACAGGGGGGCCCAGTCCGGGTTAGTGGAGGCTGTAGGGTTAGTGTCAAACCCCATTGTCAGAAGTTTTTCAAGCCTCCTGTAACCTGTAAAGCATCTGAAACGGCTTGACGACTGCCATCTAATGACACAAATCAGCACCAACGGCTTAGCGAGCCTTAACATCCAATGCATTCTGCAATAAATACCATCGCTGAAGATCGGGCGAGTCTACTTTATACGACGAGTCTAATTTTCGAGTTCCGACCTTTGGGTTAATTCCGATATATCATGCGTTCTTTAACAACCCACAAACGTCCCCACTGCTACGGCAAAACTCTCTTCTTAAAGTCGGGAAGGTAAGGCCACACAGGGGGACCCAGTCCGGGTTAGTGGAGGCTGTAGGGTTGGTGGCAAACCCCATTCTCAGAAGTTTTTCAAGCCTCCTGTAAGGCATCTGACACGGCTAGACCACTGCCATCTAATGACAGCAACCAGCACCAACGGCTTAACGTGCCTTAACATCCAACACACTCTGGAACAAATGCCAGCTCTGAAGATCGGGCGAGTCTACTTAATACGACAGTAGCTTTTTTCTTCAAGGGTACGAGGGTGGAAATTAGTTTTCTCCTGTTTGGGAACTCTGTCGGGCTAAACTAATTAGTAGTCTATGTCACTTTTTCTCTCGCGTTCCTTCACGTCAATCCGTTACTCCGTTGCGTAAATGAGTTTTCTTCAGATCCCTTGGGAACTAGCCGGGCTATGCTAATTAGTAGTCTATGTCACTTTTTCTCCCGCGTTCCTTCACGTCAATCTGTTACTCCGTTGCGTACGACACGCGCGACCGTGCAAATGAGTTTTCTCCAGATCCCTTGGGGACTATGTCGGGCTATGCTAATTAGTAGTCTATGTCACTTTTTCAGCCGCGTTCCTTCACGTCAAATCGTTACTCCGTTTCGTACAACACGCGCGACCGTGCAAATGAGTTATCTCCAGATCCCTTGGGAACTATGTCGGGCTATGCTAATTAGTAATCTATGTCACTTTTTCTCTTGCGTTCCTTTACGTCCATCCGTTACTCCGTTGCGTACGACTCGCGCGATAGTGCAAATGAGTGTTCTCCAGATCCCTCGGGATAGTTGGCATAGTTTTGACAAGTTATGCTAATTAGTAGTCTTGTCATTTTTGCCTCCTCAACTATCTATTTGCGAAATATCACGTCAATCCTTCGCTTCATTGCAACGTGAAAGAAAATAACAGAAGAGAGAGAGTTAACAAACAGCTATTCCACGGGAAATACTTAAGAAATCGGGATAAAAGATAGCCTTTGTCCTTCTCCATTAGACAACCTACGTGCATGCCAAATTTCATCAAGATTAGTGGAGTCGTTAAACCGTGAAGAGGTTACAAACAAACACAGTTTCAAGTCTATAATATTACTAGCTGTTTCCCGCGGATTCACTCGCGTGGACAACGTTACTACGACTGTGAGGGCGCGCAGTGCGCGAGCCGCAAGCGGCTCGCGAGCGTGGAAAAAGTAGCCTATGTGACTATTTTGACTGATTCGGTGGCTCAATGATTAGTGGCCTTGACTACTGATCCGAGGGTAGTGGGTTCGATCCCCACCCAGGGCAAGCATTTTTGTGATGAGCAGATTTGTTTGCTCTGTGTCTGGGTGTTAAATATATCTATCTATATATGTATGAATTTAAACGTATATAAGTATGAATATCAGTCTCTGGTAACCATAACACAGGGAATCCTACTTTGGGGCCAGATGACCATGTGTGATTTGTCCGAGAATACTTATTTTATGTTAATCCAGGTCCTAATCTGTCTATCTACTAAATTTCAGCCACATCCGTTCTGTATTTTTTGCGTGAAAGAGTAACAAACATACGTCATCCATACATTGTTACAAACTTTTGCGTTTATAATATTAGTAGGATTATAAGGATAACATTATATTTAGTTCGACTGTGTCCTTGCCAAATGCCTTCCTATTAGAATACTCTCTTAGAAGTAAGTGCTTCGCCTATACAGGGTGTTACAAATTGGTGTACGACCCGTTAACCGGGGGTTCTACTCATTATACTGAACAACTTTCCCAAAAAAACCCATAGTCAATTAACAAAAAAAATGGATGCTCCCATATTGGGCGCACAAAATTGGTCGATCAGCTGATCGATTCGTATAAAGAGTAAAAAAAAATGCGACTTCAGCAAAGTCATAGAACAAAAATTGTTCAGTATGATGAGTAGAAGGCCCAGTTATTACCGGGACCTACACCAATTTTGTGTGTTTACATTTGGAATGTATTAAACACACGTAGGTTTTCAGAGAGCTCTGCTGATGCATAGATTAATTAATTCTACACACACAGGCACGTGTCGTCTGCAGCATCTATTTTGGGGATTCCCGAACTATGAATATTAATATATGTACCCTACCACTTACACATACATAATATGCATACCTGAATCACATTATATACTAGCTGTTTCCCGCGGCTTCACCCGCGAGGACAACGTTTCTATGACTTTTCGAGGGTGCGCAGTGCGCGAGCGTGAAAGCAGTCGAGTTGAAAGCTCTCGATGTAAAGCCTAAGCCTAAAATTATAATCGTCCACATTGTCGCAGTCTCCTTGGCATTCGAAGCAATTATGCAACTCGAGTTGAAACCTCTCGACGTTTTGGAGCTGGATAGGCGCTGATCGGAGCGTAGACTTCATTAGTTGACATCTTTATAGCTTGGTTTTTAGATTCAATGTGCCTCTTACCATCCGGTGATCGCTTCTTGTTTTGATTGAATTGATCATAGATACATCTAAATATATATATAACTCAAAGGTGACTGACTGACTGACATAATGATCTATCAACGCACAGCCTAAACCACTGGACCGATCGGGCTGAAATTTGGCATGCAGGTAGATGTTATGACGCAGGCATCCGCTAAGAAAGGATTTTGGGAAATTCCCACGGGAACCGCAAAAATCGTTATCTGCGCGGGCGAAGCTGCGGGCATCCACTAGTCATTGAATATTTGCTTCCTTGTCGACAGTATGAAGTCAATCATATTCTTCGTTACGTCATTGGGATGCAAAAATGCATTTTGGCTTTTTGAAGAAGGAGTGCATCATAAAGAGCCTTACTTCTCCATAAAGTCGGCCAGCAGCTAGCCCCGTGCATTTCTTTCTTCTTAGCCAAATTGCCCCACTCTCAGCTTACCATCACTTTGCCCAGTTTTGCGTTAAAGTCCCCCTTATCAACGGTGTGTTGGGTCTGGGAGCTATGTATAGCTCTAGAGATATCCTCATATAGGATCTCCACTTCATCCTTCGTTCCTGGGGATCTGGTAAAAAACTGGTAAAAAACTTTTTTGTTTGAAACAACTCATTCTTTTATACGTTGCAACGGAGCTACCGACTTAACCCTTTTCTGGGTTAGAATTTGATTTTCTATGGTATTTTTGCCGTCTCCTACGCTGCGCTGACGAACGTCGCAGAACTTTCAATAATTTTTTTTTACATTGAAAATAGACAAATTTATATTTGTAGTTTTTTTATAATTTGCATTAAATAGGCTTCCGGACAGTATTTTTTATAAACCAAGTTTAATACAAACATATTAAACTATACGGGTTTGTTTGCATTGTGTCACTACTTAAAGTTTAGTATTTTAAGGATTGCGTCGTATTTTGCTACGGAACCCTAAAAAACTGGTATCACTGGCTTCACCCGCGTGGACAACGTTTCTATGACTTATCGAGGATGCGCAGTGCGCGAGCCGCAAGCGGCTCGCAAGCGTGAAAAAGATAGCCTATGTGTTCATCCAGGACCTAATCTATCTACCTACCAAATTTCAGCCAGATCCGTTCAGTAGTTTTTGCGTGAAGAAGTAACAAACATACACACTCACAAACTTTCGCCTTTATAATATTAGTGTGATAGTATGGTGTGATGTGATACGGGTTTTTTTGCATTGTCATCATCATCATATCAGCCACAAATCGTCCACTGCTGGAAAAAGGCCTCCCCCAAGGATTTCCACGACGACCGGTCCTGCGCTGCCCGCATCCATCGGCTTCCCGCGACCTTCACCAGGTCATCGGTCCACCGCGTGGGAGGCCTGCCTACGCTACGTGTTCCGGTGCGCGGTCGCCACTCGAGAACTTTACTGCCCCATCGGCCATCTGTTCTACGAGCTATGTGCCCTGCCCACTGCCACTTCAGTTTAGCGATTCTGTGAGCTATGTCGGTTACTTTAGTTCTCCTGCGGATCTCCTCGTTTCTGATTCGATCACGCAGAGAAACTCCGAGCATAGCACGCTCCATTGCCCTTTGGGTGACCTTGAGCCTTCTTATGAGGCCCATAGTAAGCGACCATGTCTCAGTTCCGTAAGTCATCACTGGCAACACACACTGGTCAAAGACCTTAGTCTTGAGACACTGCGGTATTTGGGACGTGAAGATATTGCGAAGCTTCCCGAACGCTGCCCAGCCGAGTTGGATTCGTCGATTGATCTCTTTCTTGAAGTTGGAACTACCTAGCTGGACTGTTTGTCCCAGGTATACATATTCGTCAACAACTTCCAGTGTAGAGTCTCCAACCTTTAGAGGAGTGGGTGCGACACGGACATTTAACATTATTTTCGTCTTGTCCATGTTCATTTTAAGACCCACTTGTTGAGAGACCTTACTGAGGCCATCGAGCATTGTGCTTAGGTCTTCCATAGTCTCAGCCATGACCACGATATCGTCAGCGAATCGGAGGTGGGATATGTACTCGCCGTTGATATTGATGCCGAGTCCACCCCAGTCCAGAAGCTTAAAAACATCTTCCAGGGCGGCGGTGAACAGTTTCGGAGATATAACGTCTCCTTGTCTCACAACTGGATAGGTTTCGAGTTCTGGTCCTGGAGGCGAACCGACATGGTGGCGTTTTCATACAGACACTTCAACACCTCGATGTACCGATGGTCAATTTGGCACCGCTGGAGAGACTGTAGCACAGCCCAGGTTTCGACTGAATCAAAGGCCTTCTCATAGTCCACAAACGCCAAGCATAGTGGCTGATTGTACTCTTCGGTCTTCTGTATAATCTGCCGCAGCGTATGTATGTGGTCTATGGTACTAAAGCCTTTTCGGAAACCGGCTTGTTCGGGAGGCTGGAAGTCGTCAAACCTGCGTGCGAGACGATTCGTAATGACTCTCGAAAACAGCTTGTAGACATGGCTCAGAAGTGAGATGGGTCTGTAGTTCTTCAGCAGGGTGTTGTCGCCCTTTTTGAAGAAAAGCACGACCACACTTCTGTGCCATGCCTTAGGCGTTTGTCCCTCGAGTATAACGGAATTAAATAACTTCTGAAGAGCTTTTAGTACCGGTGATCCACCTGCTTTCAGAAGTTCAGCCGTAATTCCATCATCACCCGGTGCCTTGTTGTTCTTGAGCTGTTTGAGAGCCATTCTAATCTCGTACAGGCTGACGTCCGGGATATCTTCGGTATAGTGTCGGGTTAGTCTGGCTCTTGGGTCTTCTTCAGCCAGATCACTGACAGGCAGACGTGTGGTCGTGTACAATTGTCCGTAGAACTTCTCAACTTCTTCCAGCAACTCAGTCTTAGACGATATGGTCCTGCCGTCCTCAGTCTTCAGCTTGGTCAGTTGGCTTTGTCCAACAGACAGATCTCTCGCGAACACTTTTGAGCCTTTGTTGTGCTCAATCGCCTCTTTAATACAATTTGTATTATATTGACGTAAATCGCGAGTTAGGGACTTAGAGATCTGCCTGTTTAGTTGCCGATACTGAGTAGCGTCTTCAGAGGACTGCAAAACCAATCTGCGTCTTTGTTCCATGAGGTTGCTGGTGAAGTCGGAGATTTTTTGGTTCTGTTTGAACGGCGAGTTTTAAAAAACTTAGACCCGACCGTTTGAACAATTTCCACGAACCTGTCATTATAATCGTCCACATTCTCGCAGTCTCCTAGGCATTCGAAACGATTGTGCAACTCGAGCTGAAATCTCTCGGGGTTTTGAAGCTGGATGGGCGCTGGTCGGAGCGTAGACTTCATCAGTCGACATCTTTCTAGCTTGGTCTTTAGATTCAATGTGCCTCTGACCATCCGGTGATCGCTTCCTGTTTTGACTGAATTGATCACGGAGACATCATTGAATATTTGCCTCCTTGTCGACAAGATGAAGTCTATCTCGTTTTTTGTTACGCCATTGGGATGCAACCATGTCCACTTCCGCTGTTTTGACTTTTTAAAGAAGGAGTTCATCATAAAGAGGCTCTCCTTCTCCATAAAGTCGGCCAGCATCTGGCCACGTGCATTTCTTACTCCATATCCAAATTGCCCCACTCTCAGCTTACCATCGCTTCGTTTGCCCAGTTTCGCGTTAAAGTATAACCCCCATAACAACGGTATAATGGGTCCTGGTGCTATGTAAGGCTGTAGAGATGTCCTCATACATAGTCTCTTGCATTGTGTCACTACTAAAAGTTTATTATTTTAAGGATTGCGTTATATTTTGCTACGGAACCCTAAAAAACTGGTATGAAGAATGAATTAGGCATCATCTAGTTACCTGATAACGAAACCAAACTTGACTGAAAGGTTCAAACTAATACGCAAAATTTTGTTTTTTTGAGCGCCGAAGCTTTGTACTTTGACCTACCTAAATCACGACGACGACGCTAGGTACCTACCATGTTCTGACATTAAGTAGGTAACTATTAATTATATAAAAAAACACATAAATAATACCTGAAATCCTTAATTTACGACGATTAACATAGTAGGTATCTACCCACCATTGATTGATTGATTGATTGATTGAAAACACTTTATTGCACAACATAAGAGAAAATAAAGATACAATGATTAAGGAAGTTGTACATATAGGCGGTCTTATCGCTAACAAGCGATCTCTTCCATTGTTCTAAGTTTAAGGAATAAGTGATGATAATTTGTATGGAAACGAGAAAAGGGAATTCGAAAAAAACAAAAGATTTAATATACTATTAACTAAGGTACCTTTGTTCGTCTCTCGGAAATGAAAAAAAAGACAAATTTTCATTTTTCTTTTGACTGTGACACCCATCCACTGCACAATAATTGCGTGGTTTCGGCATTTCGATAGTCAGACCGGTAAATGTGACGTGCGAGCACTCAGGCGGGCGTGCGGCAACCCACTCACGGTTGTATCATCTCCGATACGCGTATCGGTAGGTATATAACACGTGGCCTTGCGTGTGACGGACGCCTGACTAGACCGGCCAGCGCAAAAAAATCTCTCACGCTCATTGATTCGGTTCATTCTCGCGTAAAAGCGCGATTGTTATGGGGTGTATGTATAGATATGTTGAAATAAAACTGGAGGCACTAAGCGCGGTTGCGAACTAGACTGTTCTTTATTACCGCGTCGCGAGAGTTGCTATTTATTTAAAGCGTCATTGCGAGTACTTCATCTGTACTTGTACTATTATTATCATCTGTGACAACGTCGTCGTTTATCTTGTCAGGTCAAGTTTAGATACACCCTCTAGCTAGTATGTAATGTTAGTGCGTGGTCCATTTGTAATGTGTCGTTTACCCTCCCGTCCGCCATTATGCATTCCGTCTGATGGACTGACAGTAATATTATATCTTGTTCCGGTGTTATTGATGTTTTTACATTGTAATCTGTTACGTGCCGGTGAATGCAAATTGAACTAGTTTATTGCTTATATTTATAGTATAATATCCTAAGTGTGCTGCGGCAAGGTCGCCGGCCGAAAATCAAAGGAGAGAAGTTCTAGCGGGGAGACAAAATTAAAGATTCGAGAATTTTTATATATATAAGTTTAATATACTGAATTTTAAATACTAAGATTAGGTAGATTGGGTTCGACCTGCTTCCAGTCACTCTGAGAAGAAAATTTTGAAAGGGAGAGAGGTACCGGCCTCAAATTGTCCTTCTTTATGTGCAGACTTCACGGATCACATAGCATCTCTGCTTCGTCTTTAATGGAGGTCTAATCACAGCGTGGAGCGGCAGACGGAGGGTAGCGTCACGGCTTCCGTGGTAAATGTAGTCTACGGTGTAGGGTGGAAAACGGAGGGCTGCTCCTCTGTCTGGCTTAGCGTGCAGTGTAGCGGAAGGCAGGCAGGCAGTCAGGTGGGTGATACAATCCCTTGGTAGGAGGAAGAACCTGGCCGTGTAGAGAAAAACGCCATTAATGTTAGCAATAGCTTGAGTATGAATTGAGCTTCGATGTAGGCCACATCCTCCATGTTTCCTTAGAGACCATCTCAGTAAAGCAAGTGCATGAGGTTAGATAGATGAGGTTAGCAAGCATGGTTGTAGCAGGACACGTGGGAACCACATCACAGCAGTTTACAATGATGGATGATAAATATTTAGGTGCGCATTAGTCTATTTTTTCAAGTGAATTTTTTACAATATAAAAAACAGCATGTGACATGGGTGACCACGCCCATAGGTATTTTACTCTAATGTTTTATCTAATAAGTTTTAATTTTGAACACAATTATGTGCAAGAGGTTTAGAGGGGTTTTTTACGTATTTTTTTAGTAAAACGCCTGCTCGCAGAGCGAGCTCAAGAGAAAATTAATTTGACATTTTTTTTAATACGAAGGCTAGTGTTGTCCGTTTTGTAGCTCACACGCACAGCGGAATTCGGAGCACTACAAAAAGCAGCAAATTCACGATGTGACAGTGTGCGAATCCAACTCCTACGGTTTGACAATTAAATAAAAACTAATTAAAATTTAAATAAAAAAAATTCAAAAATTTGTATGTACCGACGTAGCAACTATACTTCTGGACCGATTCGGATGAATTTAAGTTGAGACTGAATGTGCTG
Source organism: Coleophora flavipennella (assembly GCA_947284805.1). Taxonomy (NCBI): domain Eukaryota; kingdom Metazoa; phylum Arthropoda; class Insecta; order Lepidoptera; family Coleophoridae; genus Coleophora; species Coleophora flavipennella. The sequence continues at coordinate 6,938,787 of OX369280.1, read as the reverse complement.
CTCGGGAAGTTTTTGGAGTTTTGTATATTTTGAATTCGAGCCAAGCTGAGGGGAGCAAGCAGGACGAAGACCACCCATGTACATCATTAGGGGAGATCCATTAATAAAATGAGTTAAAAATAGAGGGGACGGGTCCAGCAAAATCTCACTTAATCTCACTTAAAGGGAGGAGGTGGTTAATGAAAGTCTCACGGCATCCGGACATATCAATACTATCGTAACATTTAAAATACACATGATTTTTATTCTCTCTTTCTCTCTCTCTTTCTGTCTATCTTTCCTTTTTATCGTGTCGCAAAATTAACCGTGGGAACAAGGGATAAAAGATTGTTTCCTGATTTTAAACTTTCCATCACCCGCGGTCCAGGGGCACGTGTAGGGCATTTTGGATTTACAACTACGGACGTGATTTTCACTAAATAGTACTTACGTGATATTAATAATTAATTATGTACAGACTTGCTTTTATGTATCTTTTTCGACGACTTTTTGACTATCGTTATTATATCAGATCATACTTCCCCACCGAGAGGCTCCAGCATATCCTGAATTAGGGTGATCGAGTCTTAATCGACCACGCGGGCACAGTGCGGTTTGGTCAACTTCACACACAACCTTCGATTTTCTTTGCAGGCGTGTATAGGTTTCCTCACGATGTTTTCCGTCATCTTTAGAGCGTCGGATAAACGTATATATGAAATCGGAATTCGAAAACACATTGGTACATGGCAGGATTCTAACCGTGACGATGACCTTCACGAGCCGTTACGCCGCCGACGTCTGACTGACTGATGAGGGACTTAACTAAAAAGAAATTCCCACAAATAAGAATTTCTTCTAAAATGTAAATCGTATCAGCATTGTCCTTCCATTCCTGAGAACTTGCCTTTTCTTAACCTTAATTTCCCGGGGATGCTGCATTATTAGCCTTTGGCCTCCTCCTCCAACCCAATTTCGTTCAGGAAATCTCGCCTCTCCCTTTCTTTCTAAGACAAATTGTTCGTCGGTAGGGAATCGCTACCAAAAATTGAAAAACTTGATGAGAAATGGGTGTATCAGAGCGTGAAAATTTGATTCATAATTGCAATAACAATAGGGAGTTCTTTTTTTACAAACGTTTATTTAGTTTCACCTGTCCCGGCTGAGATGGCACCGAGAGAGAATTCTACCACCGAACCCTAATATTTAACTTAAGAACCTTTTGTAACAGACTGGCGCCAGTATTAACTAACCAAATATATAATATTGTGTGTGTAATAATATTTTTGCATGCCCGAAAAGCTTTTCGCGACGCTGCAAGATTTTTGCTGTCGAATGGAATGAAGCACGAGTAAGTCTGACAACGTTTACATGAGTCAATATAGGTGTGAATGTGACGGAGAGTATTTTGAGAGAATGAGGCATGCGTGCTGATACGTGTTTTAGGACAATGGATGCAAAGGCAAAAGGGGCTGAGACTGCGCGGGGGAGACTGGACGTATTGCCTAAACTGAAGTAAAACTAAAAAATAACGTAATTGGTTTTAGGGGTCCGCTGGCGTGGGGCCCGTCAATACAAATTTAAGCAGCTATTTAAAGATAAAATTACTTACCGCTGAATATGGTTAATCGTAATGTATATAACTATTAGCAAGGTGGTTTGAACCTGACTAATTGTACTGAACACTAACCAACTATGTTTTTTTTAACTGTAGCATAAACTCAAATCCGTAAAGCAGTATTTGAATAAAAATACAGAACCTTCTACAATAGTCATAAAAGCATGCAAAAATAAACTTGCACCAGTGTTAAGTTACTTAATAAACTTAAATTTAAATTGGTGTTTTATCACTGTCCGAGAACTACACTATACCAAAATAATTGTTATTATATGTCTATAAAAATTTATAATTGCATACCAAATGCAATTTAAGATCTGCACCTGACATTGTTTAAAAAAAGATAGTTTAACTGGTTAATAGATCAAAATGTTTATGACGTGAATGAATTATTTAATGATTTATATAGAATTGACATTTAAAATTTTAAATTATAATATTGTCAGAATTGCATGCTAGACTAACTTTTTAGCTGAACAGATGAGACTTTAATTATTTTATGTTAGCTTTCAATGTACCTGTTTTATGCAAACAAATAATCTTGAATCTTGAACATATAATAAATCCTCGAAAGACAAAGACTTGTTCTTAATAAGGGTTCCCTTATAATTAACGAACTCATAGCATATACATAAAGTAACTTCATTAAGTCTTTTATTTTACTTCGTAGATAAATGTTATTTATGTTCATTTAAATGTATAATCTAAAATACCACAAGAACTGTGAAGGTAGAAACGTTAAAACTGTTCCGTTTGTTTGTAATCTTGAGTTGTCAATACAAATAATAATAGTACCGTTCATATTACCTAGTAATAATTTAAAAATATAAAGTTTTTCAGTCAGGGCAGGTTTTTTCCTTACATTTTAAGTATTTTCGTTCAACGTGCCCTGGGAAGAATAATTTGGTCAGTCGTACTATCTTAGCTCCATCAAATTTGGGCTCTCCGCATCAATTTTAAGCTTACATAGCATAGCTATAATCGGTTACGATTGACGGATTTCTCGTAATAAAAATAAATAAAATCTAAACCGTTAGAGTCAATTTAGAGACGAATAAATTTAATCATTGGAGCCATTATGACTCTCAAGCGTGGTGTTGCGGGGCGCGCATGCCGATACGGAACCCTTGGTGCGCGATTCCGACTCGCACTTGGTCTATTTTGAATAAACTTGCTGTTAAAAAACTATTTTAACTGTGCCACAACACAATTTGTAACACTATTATCTTAAGTATTCAAACTGTTCACGACGCCGTTAGACACTTTCAGGCCCAAACAAAGACGCGTGTGGGGCCCGTTTAGTTATTTCGAGTCTTGGGCTCACAGGTGTGTCATGAACTCGGATGCGATACGCTTCAGTTCAGTACGGTTCAGTGTTTGAGGCCTGCTAAACGAATACAATTCAAGCCTAGAGTCCACGAACGGAAACACAATCTAGGCTTGTTAACACAGGAACATAAAAGACGCTGTCCTGGGGACACAAATTGACGGCGCTCCTATCGAGCGTGGATTCGCGGCCCTAAACCCTTTTAAGAGTAGGCTTGAGCCCCTCGGTTGGGACGTATATATGAGCTGATATAATGATAAAAAAACACAATACGGAACCCTAGAATGACGATAAGCCACGATGACCTAAGCTTCACTCCGAAGGGCAACATCTGGGGCTTCTTAGGCTAGTCAGCTTGGTGGCTCGCAATAGTCAATTTACATAGTAGGTACATGCATCTATTCGCAGTTCAATGGTACAACACTAATTAGGGCGCTGAGAATTATAACTACAATGCCGGATCAGTTTAAAACGAGATACAGTGTCACTACGGCGCTATAATTGATTCACACAAAACCGCGACACATAGGTTAGGTTAGGTTAGGTAGGTAAAACTTCTTTAGCTCCATCTATATGTAGAAAGTAAATACTTAGTCTTCAGAAAATAATCAAATCTTTTTTGTCATATGGAGGTATAGACAGTTTATGACAAGACTTTTATTATCCTGTGAAAATGATTAAATCTTTTTTTTATCTTTTGTTTGTTTTGATTGTTGTGACAACCGATATTGTTGCCTTGGCAACCGTGTTTTTGGTAAAAAATAATAAATAGTATCTCTCTTTCTATCTTCACTAATTTATATAACCCTCTCAACTTCCGTTCGCCTCGCCTGAACACACTTCCGTAACGCTCTCGTCACGCATCCACCAGCTTACTCCCCAAGTTAAGCGTGCGTAAAGAAGTTTTACTTCAATAAATTCTAACGTTCGTCACACAATACGCTTGCACCAAGCTTATTCAATAGATAGGGTTCAGACACTTCTTAAGCGATCACTCTTACAGCTAAAAGCCGGGTTTGTTTAGTACAACAATTTGACTAAACAATTCACAAAAACTATACATGTTGTTGGCTGATGCAAAACGCTTGTGTCGGTGTGCGTGCACACAAAATTAGAAGGAGCGCGATACAGGCGTCGCTCTCAAAGCTCCGTGGGCGACTGGCTAGCGCCACCGCATGGCCGCGCTGACTCGCCGTGGCGCGGGCGCCGGCTGACGACAACCGAATCAAAGTACAGTGTCAACTCTATATAGCGACACTCAAGGGACCGAGCATTTTGTGACTTTATTGAGAGTTTTCGTAATACAGAGAGAAATTAGCGTCAAAGTAAACAAACTGGAGTCAAAAAATTTTGACGTTTTAGAGAGTGAATCGTTATTTCAAGTGACTTTTTACAGAGTTTAGACTATATATATATATATATAAGTACGTGAGCGAATTCTCATCGCCTCTTGTTGCCATGCGCAGCTTGGGATTTTACTCAATTCTAAACAAAAACTATTACATATTTTGTTTATCAGAAGTAGGTAGCGCTCACAACGAGGACTTTTCCATTGAGTCTATCTTGATTCCACATTTGCTTCATTAAAGTTACACCCAAGAGGTAAAACTTCTTTGGAATAAGCATGAAATAGTTATTTGTTATACAAGAGAGCAAAGTTGCTTTTTAACCGCGTGCTCAATTTTGATGACCGAGCAAGCGAAGGTTTCTTTAGAAGCAAGCGAATCACGAGCGCAGCAAGTGATTCAAAAATTAGAATCCTGAGCGTTAGCGAGGGAATCAAAAGAGCACGAGGTGAAAAATCTTTGCACTCGAGTGCAACACGTAACTTTTCATTCCACCTCAGCGAGGAAATGACAAAATGCAAAAAAAATAACATTTGCGCAATACAAAAAGTTTCAGTCAATTCTGTTAGCGTCAAATAAACTTCCTCGTCGCTATAATCACTCATTTTAGGTTTTTCACTTGTTTTTAAGTTTCTTGTTTTTAACCTTAGGTTTTAACACTATGAAGTGAAAAGAAAATGGCGCGAGCAAAGCAAATTAAAAAAAAGTACACCAAGAAGGTTCCAAGTCTGAATTTTTAAAAAATTAAAAAAGGTTGTATGATAAATTCGGCACCATGGAGGTAGAAGTAAATAGGTCTAATAATGTTTTGAATTCACAAACTTAGTGCACACGATGTTCTAAATTCAATTTACTTTATCCTCTAGCGAATAAAAACGGCTTTTGCACTCAGATATTTACTTTATCCTCTAGCGAATAAAAACGGCTTTTGCACTCAGATATCGAAGAGTAAAAATACAATTTCCGAGATGGGAGGATGAAAAAATCCTTTATTACAAAAAGGGCAATGTAAGTTCTCGTATTTACCTTTGTTTACTTATGAAAAAGGATTCATTCGGTATATAATTTTATTTGTTTATTTAATTTCGCTTGTAATGAAACTTTCTCAAATTATTACGTGACGTACATACACCATGAAGTCAACAAAGAGCCAAATAGCTGAAATTACTGTTTACGACTCTTGAAAATCACGTATTTATATTAAGGCTCCTCCGTCCCTAAAAATTACCAACTTGATTCATGATATTTCAAACATCGAACGAAATATAGCTAATAAATAAAGCTCTATTCAGCTCGTAAGTACTGCAATGTGGCTGTTACGTCAATCGCTTAGACGAATCGTGTGAAAATTTGTGGTTTTTAATTCATTATAAATAAAATAATAATAATTTCCTAAAAGTAAGAAAATATCATTTTATATTATTTTGTTATAAAGTTTACTAATTATCATAACGTTTCGATTAAAATTGCAGCAGTTCTATAGTTACAGTTACAAAAAAAATTCGAGCGAGACCTACAGTACTCGCATAAGATGTGTAACATGTGACAAAATACTTTATAAAAGGACGGCAAAGATACGGCAGACTAGGCTGTATGGTCATAGATACCTTTGCCTTTTCCGCGCTTTTAAAGCCTGAAAAAACGCGACTTCCTGTTACAATGGGACACATTTCCGTCCCATTTCACGAAATCACTCCCACAAATTGCAGGAAAGCGAGAGCAAAGATGTTACACATCAAAAATTATTAGATATTTAATGTTTAGTTCTGAGTATTAAAATATAATTTAAGGAAATTAGAATCACTCCTTATATCCTGTACATTACAAAACAATATTTTTCGATAGGAGAACCAAAGTAACTGACATAGCTCTCAGAATTGCTAAACTTAAGTGGCAGTGGGCGAAGCACATTGCTCGTAGAACAGATGACTGTTGGGGCATTAAAGTTCTCGAGTGGCGACCACGCACCGGAAAACATAGTGTATGCAGGCCTACCACTCAATGGACCGATGACCTGGTGAAGGTCCTGAACCTAAAAAATCCTGAACTGAAGTAAAAAAAAACAGCCAAGTGAGAGTCAGAACCGCACACATAGGGTTCCTTACCATCATATTGGATGGTACTAGTTTCTTCACGTTAAAAAAACATGTTTTTTTTGTATGGAGTCCTCGGTCCTAGTAAGTCTTTGGTCCCTTATTTTTTCACTTTTACTATTTTTTTGCATTTGTTGTTCTAGCAGCAACAGAAATACCTCATCTGTGAAAATTTAAACTGTCTAGCTATCGAGGTTCATGAAATACAGTCTTACAGACGGACAGCGAAGTCTTACCCTTTGGGCACGGAACCCTAAAAAGTGGTTAAAAAGTTGGTCGTTGGAGGCGGTATAAGCCTTAAGAAAACCCTAACATTAACACCTACTCCATTAACGGGTATAGTCATTTGAGTACTTTTCATTAACTATCATAATAAACGAACTTTTAATGTTATCATTATTGAGAAAATTGGATATCTGTGCATTTTGTTCAGTTTGTACCCGACTACAAGACAAAAGGTAAAATAATGTGTCGTTGGATTTGTATGAATGTTCTGCGTAACATAGGATGGACGTCTATTTTTTTTTTTTTACAATTGGTAAGCCCTTGGCATTATCTCACCTGATGGTAAGTGACGATGATGCCGAAGATGGAAGCGGGCTTACCAAGATTCCCCAACGCAAGGGGAAACTGGCTATCTTATCTTCAAGCCGGAACACATCAATATTGTTGGTATTGATGTTTGGCGGAAAAACTTAAATAAGATGGTAGTAGCTAGCCAGGCGGGCTAAGAAAATGCTCTTCTACCAACTAAACCGAGTCTTACCAAATTAGACTCCCTTGGGAATCGAACCCGCAACCTCTTGATCTGAAGCTAATGGAATAAACCATTACGGAGGTGGTTGAAATATAATATAACACAAAAAAACCCAACATACAAAAAAATATTTCATAAGTATCGCGTGAGCGTCGGTGACGTAACGGATAGGGCCGCCGCCTCCTCTCAGTTAGGTCGTCTTTCGAATTCTGCCACGTACCAATGTGATTTCGAATTAAGATTTCACATGTACGTTTATCTGACGCTCTTACGGTGAAGGAAAAACATCGTGAGGAAACCTGCACGCGCCTGCGGAGAAACTCGCAGGTTGTATGTGAAGTCGACCAACCCGCACAACCGCGGGCCGGCGTGGTCGACTAAGGCCCGATCGCCCCTCGGTGAGGACGTATATGAGCTGATATGATTACAGATTTTCGTTATTTTTGACATCAAATACACCTAAACGATGAAAAAAATACCCATATTGTTGATGATGTTCCTTAACCACTCCCCTGGCAAATGCCTGACTATGGTCCGCGGCGAGGACGAATCAGCTGGCGCTGCCAGCTGCGCCATTTTGTTTCAACTGGCGGGGCTCTTCGTGGGTGGCCGCCATTATTGTCAAGGGTTACAAAAACAACACGATTGAGCTCAGCAGTTTTGCCTCGATAAAAAAAACCCAAAGATAAGTCTACATCTCTACTTAAATTTTATTTCATACTTACAGTTACTGCAATAGAGTTGAACTATATTTATGACTAATACATTTATGAAATTTATTTATGAAAAAATACAACAATATTTGTTACGATAATACAAAGTGCTTAATGTTATTATTTTTTATACTTATTTTTTCAGGATCTGATGATGGCGTCCCAGGACAATCGAGGGGAACCTTAGTTTCCTGTTTGATGTCGGTTTTTTGTTCAAAATTATTTTTATTTAAATACAGGTACAAATCCTGAGCACCAAAATGTTGAACTTCAATGATATATTATTATAGCACCACTTTTTATTCGCTGTGGAGCATAAAAATATTCTCAGCTATTCATGTTCGCGCTACATCTGTAATGAATCGGTTATTTCGCCCTTAAATAACCTTTTCAATGGTATAATTTCCAATTTATTCATACTGGTTTAAGGTTTTTACGTATAACTTTGAGTGGCAGTTATGTTAGGACTTAGTGGTTAAGTCTAGATAGAATTTCACACACTCAAATTATGGGGTGTCACAAAATACAGGGTGTCACAAAATACAGATGTCACAAAAAACAGGACGTCACAAAATTAGTCGATGAGATGTAAGTTGAGGTTTCTGCTCACATATTGAAAACAACGTTCCCCAAGTACTTAGTTAAATCGCAAAAAACTACTTCTCATACAAATTTTGGAAATCAAGTACTATACAGGGTGTAAAAAATTCTTCTACTCATCATATTGAACTTCCCCAAGGAACCCACAGTCAATTCTCAAAAAAAAAATTGACCCTCCGTACAAAAACGCTCCATACTGAAATTGATTGATCGGCTGATCGATATGTATAGTTTTTTTTTGCGATTTCAGCAAACCCATAGAACAAAAGTTGTTCAGTATGATGAGTAGAAGCCCCCATGTAGAAGGACCTATACCAGTTTTGTTATGTCCTGAACGAGGTCCTAATTTTTTTTAGCCTTCTCTAATGTTCTCAAGTAGCGACCAAGTGGAAGACCTAGTGTAAGCGGGCCTCCCACTCGGTAGACTGACGACCTGGTGAAGCAGGTCGCGGGAAGCCGCTGGATGCGGGCAGCGCAGGACCAGTCGTTGTAGAAATACTTTGGGGAGGCCTTTGTTCAGCAGTTGACGTTTCTCTGCTTTAACTTGTGTATCTGTGTGTCTGTATGCGCCATCGTAGTTCCTAAATTAATTGACCGATTTAAATGCATTTTGTTTTTGTTAGCAAGTGATCGAGGTGGATCTTAGCTACAATTTATAAAGATCTTCAGCTAGTTTATGAAGGGATATGGACAACTTTTACAGGTCTGATCATTTCGATATTAAGTGTCCTGTTACTTTAATGATATTACAAGAATGTCATAATCTTGACCTGATGCTGCAGCATCTCCTGAAATCTGCAGGATACCAAACACCTCACCAACTTACAGCAGAAGTAACGTGTTTGGGCTCATTGGAAAAGTCTAAATGAATATGTGTTAAATAGAACGTGGTAACCTTGACCTAATACTGCAGTGTGCCTGTTATCTGCAAGATATCCAACTTCTCACCAACTCACGACAGAGCCTTGTTATCGTGTTTGGGCTCATTAGAATAGTTTAAACGAATAGATGTTACATAGAACATGGTAACTTTTACCTGATGCTGCAGCATCTCCTGTAATCTGCAGGATACCCAACTTCTCACCAACTCATAATAGAGGTATCGTGATTGGGCTCATTGGAATAGTTTCAATGAATAGGTGTTAGATAGAAAATGGTAACCTTCACCTGATTCTGCAGCATCTCCTGGAATCTGCAGGATACCCAAATTTTCAACAACTTACAGCAAAATTGTAGGCAGAGGTAAAAAAAAGTAATTATCGTCAGATTAATTTCTAGCCAATTAAATGGTTTCAGAAACATTCACAGGTCCAATTGACATGAAGTTTACGGCTATAACACACATTTAATTGAGCCACTTTCACAGGTGTGATCTATTCAAAATGGCTAGATTTCATTCGTTATTTCGTGTTTCGTCTACGAAAGTATTTGTGTGAATGAGAGAATAGAATTTAGATTTTAGCGTGTCTAATAGTAATATCGGAGCCTCTCGGTGGCGCAATGGCAAGGGCCGTTACCTCCTATCCGGGAGGTCGTGGTTCAAATCCTACCACGTGTTAATGTGTTTTCGAATTTAGATTTCATATATGAACGTTTATCCGACGCTCTTACGGTGAAGGAAAACAACGTGAGAAAACCTGCACACGCCTGCGAAAGAAACTTGAAGATTGTGTGTGAAGTCGACCAACCCGCATTGGGCCCGCATGGTCGACTAAAGCGCGATCGCCCTAATTCAGGGTAGGCTCGAGCCCCTCAATGGGGACGTATATGAGCTGATATGATGAATAGTAATATACAGTTTTAAAAGCATGAAATAAAACTTAAATTAAAAACCCCTGACAAAAAAACCTCTTAAAAGCAAAAAAATAATATTTATGGTCCTTTAAGTTTAATATAAGTAGTAATGTTTTTACCCAAGAGTCATCAAGTAGGGGGACCGCTAAGTAAATAAAATACAAACCGAATACTGATTCACTTAACTACAACTATAATTACATTACCTTATCTAACTAGTAATAATTTCACAACTTAGCGGTCCCCCTACGCCAATACATTTTAAGTTTAATATATAAGTAGTAGTAGTGATATAGTTTTTCCAAGTACTTTGGCTAGAACTACCTATGCACAAAAATTTGATCATTTCCTGGGAAATTTCATCTACAATAGAGTGTCAAAGGATATTGACCTACGATCATTAAGCACATCTAAATTTCGATCTAAATGTATAAAAGCTGTCTTTGAATGGTTAATGACTCGTGATTATGAACAAACCGAAACACTATAACAAGCAGTATCATAATCATACACACACACACACATACACACACACATATTTTTTCATATTATTATTATTTTTAACATTACATTACTTTATTTTTAACAACGTGCAAATAAGAACTATAACCTCACCGGTTTTATTTTTACTAATTTGTGTTTTAATGTCTCAACGTCTGCTACATCGAACCACTAATATATTAATGTCTCAACGCCTGCTACATCGAACCACTAATATATTAATGTCTCAACGTCTGCTACATGGAACCACTAATATTTTAATGTCTCAAGTCTACTACATCGAACCACTAATATATTAATGTCTCAACGTCTGCTACATGGAACCACTAATATATTAATGTCTCAAAGTCTGCTACATCGAACCACTAATATATTTACCTATAAGCCGATGGGGGGCCTGGAGACCTAAAATACAGGAAACTTTATTTTCCTAGTTTAGGCTCCAGTCTGTTACAAACTACGTTATAATATTATGAACGACAAATGTATAAATTAGAGACAAGTTTGTGGTGAGAAAATAAACTAATTGAATTGAATTGAAATTGATTTTTTTATAGAGGTTTTTTGTTAGGGGATTTTTAAATTTATAATTTTCTTCTTTTAATTTGTCCTTTTTCCTTTTTGATTTTTTTTTAAGGTAAGTATGTTATTATAAATTCCTTCTCGTCACTTCCTGTCATTACTTTATTATTTACATTACATTACATTTTCTGTATAACTTGTGCCAGCAAACGTAAAGTAAAGAATGCTCAATTAGTATTGTAAATATTGCTGATTTAACCTTCTTACGATCCCGGGGGACATTTATGAACCATTATACGAAAAAGTAAACAGTTTTATCACCCACAAATATTTACCCAGCATTGGCCACAAAGGGCCGATAATGGGCGTAAGATATCGAATTTCTCGTAGCGGAAGGGATTGGCCCGTCGTATCGGTCAGCCCTCATTCGAGGTTATTGGACAATAAATAACTTAGAACAGGGATTCCCAAACTTTTTCACTGCTTTTTCACTAATAGTAACCTCTTCATCATCATATCAGCCGATGGACGTCCACTGCTGGACGTAGGCCTCCCCCAAGGATTTCCATGACGACCGGTTCTGCGCTGTCCGCATCCAACGGCTTCCCGAGACCTTCACCAGGTCATCGGTACACCGAGTGGGTGGCCTACCAACGCTATGTTTTCCGGTGCGCGGTCGCCACTCGAGAACTTTTCTACCCCAACGGCTATCTGTTCTACGAGCTATGTGCCCCGCACATTGCCACTTAAGTTTAGCAATTCTGAGAGCTATGTCTGTTAATTTGGTTCTCCTACGGATCTCCTCGTTTCTGATTCGATCACGCAGAGAAACTCCGAGCATAGCACGCTTCATTGCCCTTTGGGTAATAGTTACCTTTTATTAGATAACCTGGGCGACAACGCGATGCTCGGAGTCTCCTATGTATGTGAACTAAAAATATTATAACGGATTTTCTGAAATAATTTCAGCCAAGGGACGTCCATTGCTGGACAAATAGGTATTTGGCTTTTTATAGGGAGGTCCCCTGAGGATTTCCACAACGACCGGTCCTGCGCTGCCTGCATCCTGCGGCTTCCTGTGACCCTTACCAGGTCATCGGTCCAATGACTGGGAAGTCCTGCCTTCGCTACTTTTTCCTACTTTTTCCTGTCGCTACTGGAGAACTTTACTGCCCCAACAGCCATTTGTTCTCAGAGCTCTATGCTCCGCCAACTGCCACTTAAAGTTTAGCGATTCTAAAGGGCTATTTCGGTTACTTTGGTCCTCCTACAGATCTCCTCGTTTCTGATTAGATCACGCTGGGAAACTCTGAGCATAGCAAGCTCCACTGCTCTTCGTTTTACCTTGATCCTTCTTATGAGTCCCATAGTAAGTGAACACGACGCTAATTTGTTTGAAATATTTAAGTTTAAAATGTACATTTTATTAAGCCTCTTTAATGACAAATAAAGACAATCATACCTTTAGAGTAGGATAGCATGAGGAAAACTGTAGGTTAATTATTTGTTATGTAAATATTTTAATAACCTTTAGGGCTAATAATCTAGGGTGTTTTAATTTTCCCACAAGAAAATTAATTAGGCTTCTTTTAAAGCTAAAACGAATAAGTAGGCCCAGACAGTTTAGGAGTTATTAATGTTACAAATTTGAAGTTTAAAGCTAGTTTTTTCGTAGTAGGTTTACTGAAATCTCTAAATAAAGTTGCTTATTTTGTAGATGTTGCAAACTAGAATAACATTTAGGCACCAAAAATAGGTACAAATCTAGGGATCTAGTTGTTTAGTTTACAAAAGTCGCAGACCAATTAAAAGGCTCCCCGCCTTGGGCGACATATTTATACAACTAAGGCGGGGGTTGAAGTAATATAAATACGGAAAATATGGAAATTGCGATTCAGTCAAAGACTAGACGTGATAGGGATAAGACCTAGATCTAGGAACACTAGTAATAAGACCTAGAATAAGGATTTGGATGAAAATTGTAAATAAAACTAGGTTTAAGATGTAATTTCAATAAAAACGCACTCCAGGGGGTGAGGGGCTCACCAAGCGAGTTTGCCTATAAAGGGCGAAAATAGGGATCGCTGGCCAGCAAAAATTAGTATAAATACAGGGCCGGTTGCCGGTTCCCGACACAGTTAGCACCCGACCGACCTAGCAGTAAAAAATGAAAAAGAAGAAAATCCAGAAAAAACTCGCTTGGAGAATTACCTCGCTCTTCGGTTGCGGCTCTCATTGTACCAGCAGCTGTTTCATTTGACACCGCCCCTATGTATCGGTTCGCCGTTCCACTGCATCTCACCTAGCGAACCTGCGAGAATCTCTCACTCAACTAGCAAATCATCAACCACCTCGGAACTTGAGGACCACCTCGCAACTTGAGGACCTCCATCTACCTCTCAACTAGTGGATGATCTCCAGATCTGCTCATCGAAGATCTACAGAAGCGGCGGCCACAGTAAGCGAGCATGTCTCAGTTCCGAATGTCATCACTGGCAACACACACTGGTCGAAGACCTTTGTCTTAAGACACTGCGGTATATGGGACGTGAATATATTGTGAAGCTTCCCGAACGCATCCCAGCCGAGTTGGATTCCACGATTGATCTATCTTTCTTGAAGTTAGACCTACCGAACTAGACTGTTTATCCCAAAAGTAGGTACATATTATTCGTCAACAACTGCCAGTGTAGAGCCTCCAACCTTCAGAAGAGTAGGTGCTACACGGATATTTAATATATTTTTGTAGTTTACTCCATAACAATTGATTCAAAATTACAGGCGCCATGCGCGTCGCCGCATTGCAACAATACGCGTTTGGCGTCCTTCCCAGCTACAATCAATTAAAAAAGACGAGTATCCAACTTTACAAGATAAGGTTAACTTTATCTCAAAAAGTCCTAGCCAGATTAATTAGGTTTTTTTTTTTCAATTTCTAGGTTTATCGGTTATCTTCTTAAATAATTTTGATCCATTAAACTGACTACTCTGAAAAATTATGCGTGGTCGTACATGAGAAAAAAAAACGGGTTCACTTGAAAACGTCCTCCGTTTTTTGGTCAATTGAAAAATGTTGATCAATGTTTGAGGAAACTAAAACCTTAAGCTGCGGCCCTGGGTACTTGTCTTAGGTAATCAACTGTAGGGGAAGACGGGGCGGAATGGGAAAGTGGTGCGGTCCTCTCGATAGGCAACCGATACATTTGAACATCGCACACAACGTATACGCCGTACGTTATAGCCGCTGTCAGCGTGAGAATGCGCTGGGTTGGATATTATCGAAGGTCGTTGAAAAAGCTTGTAGTTTCTAATTTTTGACATGAAACATCAAGGTTCTTATACTTTATACTGTACAATTTGTTCAGTTTTTAACCTCATGTGTTTATTTAAACATAATTTTGAGTAACTAAAAGTCAAGTGATAACTCAAGTCCGACAAATACAACTACAGGCCATAAAACTTGCGTTTACCGTCCGCCTCTGATAATTATTGTACTTGTCATATTAATTGGTATTTTTAATTCATCTTCAGATGGTGCGTTCATATGTAAGAAAAAACAACAACACATATGGTGTTTGTTGGTCTAGACAGTGACGACGGTGACAGTGTTGTCATCTGTGAACTAGTGTGCCATTAATGAGTACCCCATCGTGCCCCGGGCGCATTTCCCATTATGCCCCGCAGTATGGGTAAATGTTCCTTTTTATTTCAAACAATGTTTTTTTATATTTATTTTTAATTTAATAAGTTTAGCTTAAGTAACTTTGTAGATAGATAAGTAAATATACATACAAATAGTCAAATAACAGTGTCGTTACATTCAAACCCTCTCAATTGTAACCAAAGTCCAACTTTGTACCCACATCCGTGGCGTATTGATTAACATCAGGAGGTCGCGGGTTCGATTCCCTAGGAGTCTAACTTTATAAGACTCGGTATGGTTGGTGGATGGTCATTTTCTAAGCCCGCCTGGCTATTTACCACCATCTTGCCACCAAACATGCTCCGGCTTGAAGATAAGATAGCCAGTTCCCCATTGCGTTGGGGAATCTTGGTAAGCCCGCTTCCATCTTCGGCATCATCGTCACTTACCATCAGCCTATTCCGCTCCGTTCACCTTTAGACGGACCAGTCCTTTTATCTTTTACGATGGGTTCAATGAGTCACAGGAATAAAGATAACATAATAAATTAATAACTCTTCACACAGAACACTCTAATGTCTCGTGTCTTCCCCAAAACATTGGCGAAACTAGTCAGCAGTAACTCACGGCGTCCCTGACCTGTCTCAATGGTAACTACTTTGAGAACCACTGATTTAGAAGGAATGGGTATCACATCATTTGAGTAAAAGAGGTGTTTTATAAGGATAGGAAAATGTGTTTAGTAATATCGTATAATTTAATGTGGGTCTATATAAAAAATATACTTACTTATTGCTAGTTACTATCATGCTACCTAATAGGGCGCTATATTAATGACCTGCTGACTTCCACAATACTAAGAACATTGCCCAAGTATGTTCAAAGGTCTGCTTATAAACTTTTTATTGTAGAAGGTGGCAGAAGGCTAACGGCCGTAACGCTGCCTTTTAAGTGATCTTAAAAATCAAGGTACCGGCCAATCCTAAAAAAATCAAGATATAGGAAATTTGAAAAAACCGGCCAAGTGCGTGTCGGGTCACGCGCAAGGTAGGGTTCCGTATTTGCCATTATCGCGTCCATATCTAATTTTCGAATTTCCAAATACTGCGGTTTAGTTGTTAGGCGCCAGGGACACTCGACTCCAACAAAATTTAGCACTTTTAAGCCTATTTTTTCAAAAACGGATTCCTAAAGTATAAAATAGTCTTAGAAGACTCGCAACTATTTTTTAAGCTCTAACCAACGATACCCCACACGACTCGGTTTGACGAGAAAAAAACACTTTACTTGTAGGGGAGGTACCCTTAAACAGTTTATTTTCAGAATTTTTTATAGTTCTTTCCGCGTTATTATTATATGTTAGCTTTTTCCCGCGGCCTTATCCGCGTGGACATCGTTTTAATGACTGTATTTAAAAGTGATTAGTAAATTATGTCGTTTCCCACATACTCAACCATCTCAAAAAAAATTATAACAATCGAGTATTTTTTCAGTTCCCTCAGGAACTGCATCGGGTTATGCTATTTTCCCGGGATAAAAAGTAGCATATTTCCTGCCCCGTGACACAGGCTACCAGCATTCCAAATTTCATAAAGATTGGTCAAGGCGTTAAAGCATGAAAAGGTAATAAACAGACAAACACATTTTCACATTTATAATATTAGTAAGGATCATCATCATCATATCAGCCGAAGGACGTCCACTGCTGGACATAGGCCTCCCCCGAGGATCTCCACGACGACCGGTCATCGTTCACCAGGTCATCGGTCCACCGAGTGTAAGTTACCGTTAGTAAGGATATCTTTGCTAAATTTCAGCTCTTAACAGTAACTACTAATAGTCTAGGAGCTAGGCCGCGGACAGAGATGGACAGACAGACATGACGAAACTATAAGGGTTCCTTGTTGTACTATAGATCCCTAAAAAGACTGGAAATATAAAATACTATCTCTCCAACCAAAATTTCACCATTTATCCGTCAAATAGTTTAGGAGCTAGAGCACCGGACGGACGCACACACACATACATGTTTTTTTTTCAGAATCCCCATCAAAATCTCAAAATACCTTTAACACTCCGTCGTCTCTCGAAATTAAAAATTAAAAACAAATCGATGGTATTCTCATTCCTACATCCAAAAATTTAAATTAATTCAATATCGTGCCAATTTTGATTGTTTTCATTCACCTAATCAACTCCAAGAGCTTGTGGAGGTAACCGAGTGTTTATAATCAACTCCAAGAGCGTCTGGAGGTAACCGAGATAAGCTGATATTGTCCCAATCAAATTCCCGACCGTGGAGAAATCCCAAGCTGAGGGTAAACATTAATCAATGTACAATATACTATCCTTAGTCGCTGCAATTGAGACAGCCTCCTTTATGAAACTAATTCCAATCTATATACGTAAATCCATTCAACAATTAACAAGGTGAAATTCATTTTTATTGACATTGGAACGCCATCATTGGTATTAATTAAAACACACTATAAAACTACCAACTTACCTACTTTATCCTTTAACGCTAAACTTAAGTGACAGGAGCAAAAAGCTCGTAGAACAGATGGCTGATGGGGTAGTAAAATTCTCGAGTGAAGATCGCGCACTGGAAGACGTAGCGTAGGCAGGCCTTCCACTCGGTGGTCCGACGTCCTGATGAAGATTGCGGGAAGGCGCTAGTGCAAGCAGCGCAGGATTGGTCGTCGTGGAAATCTGGAATCCTATGTGTAGCAGTGGACGTCTTTCGCCAGACATGATGATTATGATGGTTTTTTTTACTTTATCTTCTGCACTTTACGCATGCAATGCGCAATTATTGAACCCAAACAATAAAACTTATTCCCATTAAATAAATAAAAATATCTATGAATGAAATACACTAAAACTAAAATAAAATTTATTAATAAATATTTATCTACATTAATAATATATAATGAATGCTACCTATATCTAGAGTTCACAGAAAATAATCTCACTACATTCATAACAATTTTTGTTTTGGAAACTGCCTCAGATATTAATATCGATAAAGAAAGAGATTATTATTTTATCACATTCCTTACCGTCGAACACACAAGAAGAAAAATATATTTTTTGGAATTTATTGAAGTTTAGTACTTAAGAATCGATTTTCATATATAAGCCTGAAGTATTAAAATTTATGGGGAGTAAAATCAGGCGTTATGCGTTAGTAAGGAGTAAACTCCAGCCGTGTATTAATATATGAAAAACGAAGAATATAAATTCTATTTTAAGATCTTTCGCTTAGCTCAGAATTCAAACTATCGCCTTCCGGAACAAAGTATTACATTGTCCCCTTGTTACACAAATAACTATTATTTAACCAAACATAAATAAAATCAGGCGTTATGCGTTAGTAAGGAGTAAACTCCAGTCGTGCGTCGGAGCTGACACGCAGACTTTTTTTTAATTACACGTATGCGTAAAACGACAATTAGTTTTAGAGGATAGCGGGATCCCAATTTAAGTTTGTATCCATGGGAGTTTGAGCTTTCTCTTTTCTGATTGATCCGCTGCCGTGCTTCTGACGAACGCGGACCAATCAGAAGCGAGTATGATGTCGGTACATACGAGTTTTTCTTTCTCATAAGTTATGATGAAAAATTATGTGTCTCGCTCAGGGCAAAATATTTTGTTCTGCGGTCTGGATGCCTCGCTAAGCTCAGGATTCTTATTTAGAATCCCTCGTTGCGCTTGGTTCTACTACAGAATCATTCGCTTCACACTAAATTCAATCTAACGCCCTCGAGGAACAAAATATTACTTCGTCCCCTTGTAACACAAATAACTATCGCTATACTATTACCTATAAAACTAAACCTATTATTATATCATTGTACATTTCTATTTTTAATCTTAATCAATGTCTTACAAAGAAGCGTCTAATCCTTTTCCAAAAAGTGTCCCTTTCTTCGGGTAGTCAATTGACAGCAAGGGGTTCGTGAACCCAGGTCCTCCTACCCTCGTTGAACTCGGCAGCAGTGTGGTCCGTACCCTGGAGTATCCACTTGGTTGTCAGGAGTCCTTCTACTCCCACTGGGCCTAGAAAAATCAGAAAATATGCCTGGTTACCTACTGATGCGCTCCAAGTATATTTCCAGATTGAGTTTTTCAATTCAATTCAATTTTCAATTCAATTTTATTCCATTAACAAAATACTTTGTGTAGGAAAACAATATTAAAAATTATCACACATAACGCAATATCACATTTCAATAAATCATAAAACAATCACAAAAGTATAAAATAACAGTACAGTCACTTACTCTCACAAAACTCATCAATACTATAATAGCATTTTTCCAACAAAAAGCGCTTTAAAAGTCTTTGGAATACATGCACATTACTAATCGCCTTCAAGTTGGATGGGAGACAATTGAACATCTTTACCGCCTTATGTCGGGTACAGTGTGTTACTATTCTCAGTCTTGGAATTATTGTGTGGGGAAAGGAAAGTCAAAGGTTCTTGTTCACTTTAGTTCTTGCTTAAGATATCAGTACCTGGGCGACAGAGCTTTGCCCGGAGCATAGTACCCAGAACCGTTAAAAATATTTAAAAATACGCCACTTAAAGCGAGGCATACTGCAGTGCGAAAATCTCAGAAAATAACATTTTTCCAGAGATGAAACCTCTCTAAATCGTTTTTTCGCCCCAAAAAATCCCCGTTTGCAAATTTTTAAAGAAAATCGTTGGAGCCGTTTCCGAGATTAAAATTATATATAAATATACACAAATATACAAGAATTGCTCGTTTAAAAGTTCTATTATAGAAAAATAGATTGTCAAAACATTGATATAGGTATTATTTTACTTTGGTGGTTGTGTCGAACCTATCTCATAATATTAGAAGAGCGCACTGGAAACTTACATAATAAAGACTTTTTCACGTCACTGGCAAGTTAAGAGCACGCTCCAGACGAACCTAGCTCCGACAGCGTATGATTAGAAGAGCGCATTGTCAACTTACATAATAAAGAAACATTTTGGTATCTATCTACACCAATTCCAAGCCAATTCCACATGAAATTTATAAAACTACACTTATAATTTGTCAGCGACCAGTTTCGAACACAATCTTCAGGCAGACTCCGACTCGATATTTTTTTGCCGCCTGCCAGTTTTTTAGCACATCAATTATTTGTTGCCCCGCGGACAGCGATTATTAAACTTTAGTTTAGATAATGATTTACCTCTAGCGTGAATCCTGGCAGTCGAGATGCCGACCTCCGCTCCAAGACCGAACCTGAACCCATCGGCAAATCGAGAGGACACGTTGTGGAAGACACAAGCACCGTCTACGGACTTTAGGAATTTTTCAGCTGCGTTTTCTAGAAATAAAACAAAAGTTTTGACATAACTGTATCTGTAGCAACTTAATGATACCAAAGAATGTCGGTGTAACATGAAAATGCTCTATTTTTCTTCTTTGGCGTTTATTTAATGCACGAGCTAACTTAATGAAGAAGACATTCTTTTACGACTTCAATTTGAACTTTTAATTTTAGAGCATCATTATTCATTAGATATGTTTTGCATCCACAGACTTTGCCTAGATATATAACTAAGAAATATTCATATATTCTTTTCAAAATAGTACCATCACCTAGATATTAGTAGACATCTGCTATAGCTTTGATCCTATAAACTGAAAGAAATACATTCTCGCAAGGCATAAAACGTGTGGTTGTTTACGCTTTTATAAGAGCGGCTTCATAAAATTTTACGCTGTGCTAAAATCACAGTACATGCTCAGCCTTACGCAACTTTGCAACAGTTTTGGTGTCAATCGGGATAACGTTGAGACGATTTTTTATTTTATAATAAACGAGCTTTGGCCCGCAGCTTCGCCCGCGTGGACATAGTTTTTATAACAGCTGTGAGTGTGGATGCATGGTGAAAATTAGATTTTTTCAGATCCCTTGTGAACTATGTCGAGTAGTGCAATATTAACGGGATAAATAGTAGTCTATGTCACTTCTCACCCTTTCATCGGCCCGTTACCAGAGATCTACAACTATATTGTTCTTAATTTCCCATTGGGTCAATGAAAAAATCAAATGTACATTAATTTTCCTTAAATGAATTCCCAAAAGGTCCACGAGGTTGTTCCAAAGTACAGACAGTAAAAACAATTCAAAAGAGAATATTTGGAGTTATATATTAACTGATATAACTATAAGTTCAATGACAATTTGATTATGTTAAATAAGTCTTGTTCAAACAGTTCGGCTATGATTTAACAGATGTTGCTGTTACTATGCAACACTATGACGTCATGTTTCGTGTCGTGTCGGGCGGGCTGCTGTAAACATTAATATTTGGCGGCAAGACTTAGAAAAGATGGTGGTAGCTAGCCAGGCGGGCTTAAAAAATGCCCTTCCACCAACCAAACCGTGTCTTACAAAGTTAGACTTAGCCGGGAATCGAACCCTTGACCTCCTGATGTGACGCTAATGGACTTAATCATAACGCCACAGGGGCGGTTGAAGAAATATTATTAAATAAGGACTTCGAGATAACAAATTCCGTCGTAAAGTTGCGAATAGTGTTACTTTATGATTACTTTCATGGTAAATAACATTTTGTTGTGTGTGAAGTCTACCAACCCGCACTGGGCCCGCATGGTTGACTAAGGCCAGATCCACAGATGAGATACTAGAAGTATTGCACTTCCTTATAAAACGAAAATACCTACGCATTTATTCACCTACTCCTTCCCATACACAGAAACATAGACATTAAGGAGCTCGATTTAGCGGTTATAACTGCGTACATGGGCGGCGAGCGAATTGCGGCGGCGATAATACGGCGTTCTAGCGCTGCACGCTGACGGGCGGAGCGCAGCCTGTAGGCTGCGCCAATGTGTAGGTAGGTACTTATCTCGCCTGTGCGCCTGCTCGACCGAGTGACAGGAGCCTGCCCGATCGCCCTAATTCAGGGTAGGCTCGAGCTCCTCCGTGGGGACATAACATGAGCTGATATGATGATGAAATAAAATATTACTCTCTTCCATGTTGGAAGCAAACAAAGAGAGAGACACTTCACTTCTATTTAACATCCCGTTGTTTGAACAAAGATGCACGTAGAGCGGAGGAAAACTATCCTTTGAACCGAGCTTTGTAACAACAAACTTGTAACAAGCTGTCGTTGAATCAGGACAGGTACAGCTCTGATTATAATCAAAGTTGTCTTTGGAAATTAAACTGTAGTTACAAAGGTTTTCTGTAGAAAAGTGCTTTTAGCTGCTTTCTCTTTAAATAATTTAATAGGTACCTACGCTAGATTCTTTGTTCATTCTTAGCGTATTTTTGAGTTTTTCTTTGTTTATAGACCTCCAAATAAACTAACCAATTTTATTAAAACATTAACCCTCTTTTTTTTAGCAGTCGGGTTAGAATTTATCCTTCGTCACTCACGGGATCAAGACGAATCTAATGACACCTTTCACTCCAAAATCTATCAAGCCGTTCAGGCTACAGGCTCAGCCAAAGAAACAGACATACACATATACTTACCTACATACACACTTACACATACATACATCCATAAAACCCAAAAAAAACCTCTCCTTTTTGGAGAGTTGGGGAAAACATTGAACTTTAAATATATTTCTGTTACCTAAATTGTTATTGTTTTTATTAGTGGCTACGAGAATGTATTGTGATCGTTTTTTTTTTAAAAAAACATAATCGAAAATTTACATTTGGGGTACATAACTATTTAAAGAGCCAAAACTGAGCAACCGGAAATGTCAGTTCAGTCTACGTGATAAAAAACAGACTTAAGTCTTTTTTTTTAATTAATTCCAATATTGTATCAACTGAAATAGACACGGACCTTTGATAAGTTAGAAATAAAGTTATCTATCATGCATAGACTTCCTTGTTTAGAAATATATAAATCATCTAACTATTGTTGATATCAGCGGTTAAAGATCACATACGTGACGTCAATTTAAAACGCACGCATGTATGGGTATATTAATGGTACATAATAAGGCAATAGTAAATTACTCTTACCGTTCTCAGTAACTATGACATCAGTGTGAGAGCTACCAAAGTTGTGAATGTGGTCCACAGCTTCGTCCAAATCCTTCACTACTTCAATAGCACATTCCAAAGCACCATACTCATGACGCATGGTACGCGCAGCTGGAGGGCCAAACGTCAGCTGGCTCGCTAGCTTAGGACCAGCATGTATAATTACACCCTCGTTCTTCAACATATTACATATATCAGTAAACAGAGAGTCGGATATGTGATCTTCATGGATTAGAAGAGTTTCCATAGCATTACATGCGGCTGGGTAGTCACATTTCGCATCCCGGACTATCTTCAAGGCCTTCGCTGGGTCAGCATCTTTATCAACGTACACGTGGCAGACACCCTCAGCGTGACCCAAAACTGGAATATGTTGTGACTGCTTCTGAATGCTCCTAACTAAATCTGAAGACCCTCGAGGTATAATCAAATCTATATGCTTTTCCATTGCTAACAAATCACTGATCTCTTCCCTGGTGGACACAAGAGAAATTGCATCTTCAGCACCGACACCTTTCAGAGATTCTTTAACTAAGTCCATCAGAGCTTTGTTTGAATGAGCAGCCTCCTTTCCACCTTTCAAAAGAAGACCGTTAGCTGAAGCCATTGCTAAGGCGGCTACCTGTGGCAGTGAATCCGGTCTCGATTCAAAAATTACTAGTAGTACTCCAATAGGGACAGTCACTTGTTTGAGAATTAAATTTTCTGCTAGTTTCGTCTTTCTTAAAACTCTTCCGACGTTATCGTAACTTGAGTCAGCTATCTGTTTAAGGCCTACTGAAAGAGTTTTCAGCTTGGAATGGCTTAGGGAAAGGCGACTTAGTAAAGGTTTCGCTAGCCCTCCCTTTGTGGCTTCGTCTAGATCTTTAGAATTCGCTTCCAGTACTTGGTCTTTCTTATCCAATAACAAGTCAGCCAAGCTGTGAATTGCTGATGCTCTTTCACCTGGAGTAAGGTTTTGAAGAGATCTGCTACCGGAACGTGCTGAAAGAATATTTTTTTAATTAGATAATGCTTTGACTTTATATTCATCATCGTAAAGACCACTCCCCAATCAAGTTTTATACAGATTTCACACAACTGAAGTGCACCGTAATGACTTATCATTTTTTTTCTGAACTCACAATCATTTAAAGGATAGCAAAAGTGCTATTTAGGGCCGCTACATCCTGTCTGGGAGGTCGAGGTTCGTATTCTGACCTGCACATTAATATCATCTGCCTCGGTACTCCCCGGTTCGTATTTAAAATGTACGTGTATGCGACGCTCTTTCGGTGAAGAAAAACTTCGTAAGACAACCTTCACAGGCCTGCGAAGAATCTCGACGGTTGTTTGTGAAGTCGACCAACCCGCACTGGGCCGACTAAGGTCCGATCGCCCTAATTCAGGTCAGGTTCGAGCCCCTCGGTAGGGACGTATATAAGCTGATATGATGAAAAGTTTAATACATTAGTTGCCATACTACAGCTTGGGTTTAAGAGTTCACTCGTATTTTTTTACATTTATCTAATCAACGTAAGTATACTACTCATAACTATTATTGTGCATTCCTCCTCCTCGGCGAGACCAAGGCTGTCCAAATATTACGCTGTTGGTATCGTTTCATAATCTTAAATATGTAAGAAATTTAATGCTGTAGAACTACCGCACCCTTCTCAGCCA
The DNA here is from genome assembly GCA_947284805.1 of Coleophora flavipennella. Lineage (NCBI taxonomy): Eukaryota > Metazoa > Arthropoda > Insecta > Lepidoptera > Coleophoridae > Coleophora > Coleophora flavipennella. The sequence continues at coordinate 6,914,171 of OX369280.1, read as the reverse complement.
ATTCATCCACGCTCGCCAAGGGGACTGTAGCGTGGTCCGTGAAGAAAGTGCCGACTTTTCTCCCACTGATGATGGTCTTGATGGCCTTGTCTTGCATGCCATTGCAGATGACCACGCTGACCCCTCTCGCCATTGCCCAGGTAGCCGCATTGACCTTTGAGTCCATGCCTCCTGTACCAACCTACGCAAAGCAATGAGAATATTTATTAAAAATATACCTACTATCCGTTTTTCTATAAAAAAATATTTGAAAATTTTAAAATTTTTCGTAGGATTAAACCTGTTTAGTCAGTAACAAAAAAGAAAATTGCATTCGGTGAAAGTTATGAAGCTTTCGAATTTATTATTTATTATCTATACACCACAATAATAAAAATGCAAAATACAGCGTCTCTTGAATATAAAAAAATTCTTAGGCAGGGTTAGTTTTTAGGACCCAAAGATGGAGGGAAGAAATGAAGGCATCTGGATTTGTGATATTTTTGGGGGGAGGGCGATTTCTAAGGCTTTATCTTTATACCTTTATCAGTTGTGATACTAGACCAAGATTGTTGTAATTTTATTGTAAATCAAGAATGCCGACTTCAATAATGGGATTATATTCACACCATTCTCTGAGTAAAAGCCTTAAAAATATTTTAAATCATTGGATAGAAGGGTTGATTAAAACAAAAACACTAAAATGTTAGATACCATTCAAAGATCAAAACTGATTAACTTGTGTTGTGATTTCGTTTTTACTTTCAAATTAAAATTACGTAATTATCCAAAAATTCGACTTGGAGATTTGATGAAAATGTATCACTTATAGACAGCAAAAAAGTGGTTGAGAAAAATGTGTGTATATGTGTCCGTATCCCTGATTTGCGGAGAAACTACTGTGCTAATTTTAACGAAATTTTGAACTTAAATATTTAAAATTATTTTTCATAGGTAGTTTTTTATTTTCAAAATATTAGGAACAAAAAAACAAAACTCCCATACAAAAAAGCCAAAACATGTGTTTCTCAAAACCGGCTCTAAGGAGGTTTATCAAATTTTTGTCATATGTAACACCTATAAGCACCTAAAATAGGGCATAAGTGGTGTATCCGGGAAAACTCCATTCAAAAAATATTTAAAATATGTTTTTCTCCAAAATGGCACTAAGGATGTCGATCAAATTTTCTCACACATATCAACTCATATATATAAGGTCTAACAAAATTAGCTGAAACAAGATTCTACAATAAAATTCTAGAAAATGTAACTATAGTATGTCAGAGAATAAATTCAAAACTCAATTAAAAAAATGCTTTGTGCTCTAGAGGATAATAAAAAACAATTGCTTATGTAAATGTCAAAGATATAATGTTATATTATGTTGATTCACAAATACCATTACCTGAGATTGTAATCTAAATCATAACATTATTTTTAATAGGCAATAAGTTAATTGACTATTTAAAAGTGTGTGTAATTGAAATTTTACTGGTTCTTTATTTCGTTTCAGGAACGCCGTAATTTGCATGGTACATCTGCCAATAACTGCCCAAGAATGTTATGTAACATGTATGTAACATTTGTCGGAATTATGTACCTATGTATATGATATTCATGTATTTTTGTTTCTTTGGCTGAGCCTTTTACCTCCACGTCTTGATGGAGTTTGGTGTCAGTGAGTATCATAAGTAGGATGGATACATTTTTAGCAGTCGAGTTTTTCAATTTTCATTAAATTTATTATTATTTTTAGTTAGTAGTTGCGAAAGTATCTATAGTTTTATTCAAAAATGAAAAATGTCGAATATCAGTCCTTTTATGTTTTATTTTTGATGTGTAACATTTTTCCTGTCGCTTTTCTGCAATCTGTGGTAGTGGTTTCTGTGAATTATTACTCAATAATTTCGTGAAAAAAGACGAAAGTATGTAACAGAAAATGCGTATTTTTTCAGTCACGAAGGCTTAGGAAACTTTTTGCGTATGCCAGATGTTACACATCATATACAATTACTATAGGGTTCACTAGTTTTTAATTATTTATTTATTTTTGAAGTAAAACTTCTTTACGCTTGACTTGACTTTTATTTATTTTTGTTTAACAAATATCGGTTGCCAAGGCAACAATATCGGTTGTCACAACAATCAAAACAAACATGTAAAAAAGATTTGATCATTTTCAGAGGATAATAAAACTCTTTTCATCAACTGTCTATACCTCAATATGACAAAAAAGATTTGATTATTTTCTGAAGACTAAGTATTTACTTTCATACATATAGATGGAGCTAAAGAAGTTTTACTTCAGTCGTGTAGTCTAAAACACACTCGTATTTTTTTCCTTTTTATCATCAATTACCATTAATGGCATCATAAATTGAAAAATGGATAAAAGAACTGACACGTTATTGGGGAATGTATACACCTTCGTTTGTGAAAATATTTTGTTACAATTCAGCAGCAAATTCCGGGAAAATTTCAGAAGCTTGCAAAATACTTAATAGATCATTATTTATTAATGAAGTCGTTTCGTTACCTGCTGATTGAATGTTTGAGAATTCAATTTAGAATGTAATTGTTATTGGATAGGAATTCCTTAATATAAAATGAATCACTTGATTGATGTTGGCCTACCTCGAGAAATTGATCTTCTAATGATAAAACGTTTCAAGTATTTTTTAATTTCTTTTTTGACGTAATAACGTCTTATAAATTGATGACACGGGCTGCATTCACGAAAAAGTGTGTCTTCACTATCACGTTACACCAGTGTGACGTCATTGAAGCGTTACGCCCATTGTCGCGTTACGCCAGTGTGGCTTCATTTTTGCGTTACGCCTGAGCCGAGCGTATAAGCGAGAGTTGTACTTGTACAAGTACTTCTACTAGTACTTGTATTTAGACTTGGACTTGGACGGACTGACGGACGGACGGACGGACGGACGAACCGTCAAACAAGTGTTTCAATGGATTAAATGTACTAGGCTTCCAGGACCTTATAAGAGGTGTTCCAATGCGGTCGATTCTCTTTGAGGAAAACACGTATCTGTATACGTGTGTGTGTGTGTGAGAGCGCCAACTAGATTTGCCACGGCCGACTAGATTGTACCTAATCGGTTGGTCACGACGACGTGCGTCTGAAAGGCCATAACGCACACAAGTGTTCGGCTTGTGACACATTATCACGTAAAATTATCGTCCGTAAACCAACCTTACAGACAACATCGTTTTTTTAAAAATTATTAGTACTTGTATCCAATGCTCACCTTTGATTTCTTTCCGAACTGTACTTGGTCCCTATCTTTCGAAGTATAAGTGTGCATCATACGAGCCCCATCTTCCCAGGGAGGCTTGTTGTAGATGCCGTCGACGTCTGACATCATGATGAGCAGGTCCGACTGGATCTCGGCCGCCAATAGGGCTGAGAGACTGTCGTTGTCTTTCAGACCAATGCCCTGAAGAAGAAAATTGTTTGTGGACTGCGTGAGCGCACAAAGTTGATAGTTCAGTAAAATGCGGTGAAAATAATTCCCCAATGAAGTCAATCAATGCTAAATTCAAAGAAAGGAGACGTTTTTCCTACCTTACTTACTTTACGTTTATAGCTTTACAAATTTTAAAATAAAAAACAGTTTAAACTTGTTAAAAAATTAAACATGGAATCATGATTCACAAAAACCTTGAAAAATTTAAAATTCGCGCCATATCCAACACAAAACACCTTAAAGAACTTAATTTTAAAAAAAACATCTCATTACTCATTTTAAGCTGGTGTATAATAGGGGATCGGACTGCATCAAAAAATAATTCTAAAATATGATTACCTAAATTGCTCTCGTCTTGAAGTTTCAAAAAACTTACTTGTTTTGTTTTTCCATCACGTCTTTAATTTTTAATTGATCAAATTCACAAAATAAGTCCGTCAATGACGCTAAAAGTCTATGACGTCACTTGTGGGTATTCCAAACATTTTTTGAACAAAATTTATTTTTTGACAGATCAGATCATAAAAAGTAACTCAAATGACTAGCAGTCCGATCCCCTATTGTACGTTGTTACTTCTAGTAGGTAGTTAGAAAGACTATAAATAAGAAATTATGTTAACGAACAAGTTTTAGAAACAGTTTTTCGTAATATTTTATTCAAAGGGCTTTTCCGAAAAGCCATTTGTTGGATTGTCATTTATCCGTTAGATTAATTTCTTCGTTAGACGTTTCTCTGTAAATTGTTTTGGGCAAATAACTGTTTCCTATGAATTTTTAACCGACTATGTTATGGTTTCAATAAAATTTTAGGTTTTTAAGAAATATTACTTTATAAAACAATTAGCTACGAAGTCAACGAAAGTAGGCATTCTGTGGAATTTAATTAAATACGTACGTACCCGCGTCCTTGCCCATTATCGGGATTTTTTCCTCACAAAATATTTTTATTTCATTGGTTCTATAGTAACGCTAATAAAGAACCCGCGTATGGCGATAAAATATATATATATATATATCCTTTATTGTACACAAACATTTAAATGACAAGAACTTAGAGAGGACATGTACAAAGGTGGACAAGATAAAGGTGGTGTAAATAAGATAATGCTTTGACTTTATATTCATCATCGTAAACACCACTCCCCAATCAAGTTTTATACAGATTTCACACAACTGAAGTGCACCGTAATGACTTATCATTTTTTTTCTGAACTCACAATCATTTAAAGGATAGCAAAAGTGCTATTTAGGGCCGCTACATCCTGTCTGGGAGGTCGAGGTTCGTATTCTGACCTGCACATTAATATCATCTGCCTCGGTACTGCCCGGTTCGTATTTCAAATGTACGTGTATGCGACGCTCTTACGGTGAAGAAAAACTTCGTAAGACAACCTGCACAGGCCTGCGAAGAATCTCGACGGTTGTGTGTGAAGTCGACCAACCCGCACTGGGCCGACTAAGGTCTTGTATGAAACTTAAACTTGTATGAAACTACTCTATTTTCTTTATGCTCATTTGTTAAGGCTTTAAGATTTCTCAATCGGAGCAGGTTGATACGTGTTAAAATAATATCGAACGCAAGTCTATTCATTTTAAGTTTAAATCAATGCGGGCTTCAACGCGACTGTTACATTAAACCAAACGCCCAATTTTTGATTTTAACACGTTTTATTATTTTTCTATACTTTCAAATAAGTTTAAAAAAAAGTGTTCAATTAAAATGAAAGGTCTTAGTCACCGATTTTTGTATGTTGGTTTCATTCAACATTAACTGTTTGTTTTCGAGAAATTTTGCAACTAATGCCAAAAAAAAGGTTCTTAAGTATATTTTTTTACAACAAAAGTGGTAATATTCTTAAAATTGTATTTAATTAAATCGTTTTTTATTACTTTTTTTTTATTGACAATTGGTAAACCCTTGACAACATCTCACCTGTTGGTAAATGACGATGTTGCCGAAGATGGAAGCGGGATTACCAAGATTCCCCAACGCAATGGGGAACTTCAAGTATATAATATATTTTTACATAGTGATAGCTTTACACAGTCTTTCAATAATTTGAATTGAATATTGACATTTGACCCATCTTAAGGCCTTAAGGCCTTAAGGCCTTAAGCCCTTGGCATCATCTCACCCGATCGTAATTGATGATGATGCCGAGAATGGAAGCGGGCTTACCAAGTTCCCCATCGCAATGGAGAACTGGCTATCTTATCTTCAAGCCGGAACACATCAATGTTGTTAACACTGATGTTTGGCGGCAAGACTTAGATAAGATGGTGGAAGCTAGCCAGGCGGGCTAAGAAAATGCCCTACCATCAACCAAACCGAGTCTGACAAGTTGGTGTAAATATTTAAAAAAAAAATATTCACAATTGGTAAACCCTTGACAGCCTTTTAAAAGCGTCGGTGGCTCAACCGGTAACGACTCGGTCCTCCTAACCAGAGTTCAAATCCGGACGCCCAATGTACCAATGAGTTTTTCGAAACTTATGTACATTACTCACCAATTGCTTTAACGGTGAAGGAAAACATCGTGAGGAAACCTGCACACACCTGCGAAGAAAACCGTAGGTTGTGTGTGAAGTCGACCAACCCGCACTGGGCCCGCGTGGTCGGCTAAGGCCCGATCGCCCTAATTCAGGGTAGGCTCGAGCCCCTCGGTGGGGATGGGGACATATATGAGCTGTTATAATATCTCACCGAGAGTAGAGATAAAATAGATTAGTTTTAACGTTTTAGTCCTTCTACATCCTGCGTGCAGGTGATATACAAGCAGTGATATTCTAACCAACATAACTCAAAAATTTCACCTAAAATAGCAATATCTCTTGGCATTTCCTACGTGCCATACAGACTTTCTGAGTTTTAGTTTACTCAATTAAAAAGCGACTCAAGGATCATTACTTTAAGCTTTGTCATTACTGAAACTGGCGTGTTTATATATTTATAGTATGTATGTGTATGTATGTATGTTAGTATATTATATTGTATTTTTTTGTTTAGTATTTAAATAAGTTTATAAACTTGTTTTTTTTTACTTTTAGTTATATCAGTTCTATAAGTTATAATAATAAGTTAGATCATTAAAAAGTTGAATTTGCTGTCAGCCCGTACTAGTTTACCTGTCTTTCAATCCCTAACTTAAGGTTGCTTGGTAGAAATCGCTTAAAGCGATAAAGCCGCCTTTGCACTTTATGTATATTACAAATTACAAGTCCTGTATTGTTTTTTTGGAGTGCAATAAAGTATATTTACTTACTTACAATATTTCAGCCAAGGGAAAGAGGGTAGGGGTTCAGTTTTGGCTCGCACCCGCGTCATAGTATTCTCACTGTACGTGGGTTCTGGTTTGTTTTGTAGTATTCTGAGGAATATTTTTTAACCGCCTCCGTAGCTCAGAGGCAAAGTTCACTGGCATAACACAGGAGGTCGCGGGTTCGATTCCCGGCGGGGTCACCTTGTAAGACTCGGTTTGGTTGGTGGTAGGGCATTTTCTATTCCCGGCGGGGTCACCTTGTAAGACTCGGTTTGGTTGGTGGTAGGGCATTTTCTAAGCCCGCCTGGCTAGCTACCACCATCTTATCTAAGTCTTGCCGCCAAACATCACTGTTAAAAAACATTGATGTGTTCCGGCATGAAGATAAGATAGCCAGTTCTCCATCGCGTTGGGGAATCTTGGCAAGCCCGCTTCCATCTTCGGCATCATCGTCACTTACCATCTGGTGAGATGATGCCAAGGGCTTACCAATAAAGAATAAAAAAAATACATGTGGAGGAATGTCCTGAGATGTCCGAATATTCGACTTTTAATACGGGTGGGTGGCTGGTCCATTAAAAAACAACAGCATTCTGAAAACCATTGCGGCCCGTTTTGACTTCCCCATACCAAATCATCGGTGGGGATCATCGCCGGACGATAAAACTTGTAAATAAATTCTGTTTGTGGCGTACTGATTTGAAGTAGTACTATTTCTTTTTTTTTGCAATTGGTAAACCCTTGACAACATCTCACCTGGTGGTAAGTGACGATGTTGCCGAAGATGGAAGCGGGCTTACCAAGATTCCCCAACGCAATGGGGAACTGGCTATCTTATCTCCATGCCGGAACACACCAATGATATCAACATTGATATTTGGCGGCAAGACTTAGATAAGATGGTGGTGGCTAGCCAGGCGGGCTTAGAAAATGCCCTACCACCAACCAAACCGAGTCTTACAATTGACCCCGCCGGGAATCGAAGCCGCGACCTCCTGTGTAAAGCCAGTGAACTTTTGCCTCTGAGCTACGGAGGCGGTTAAGTAACTAACATTTGTAATAGGTGTCGCGGACTGCTACTCATTTTACTTACTTTTTACCCGACTACGAAAAAAGAAGGGTTATATGATCTGTCAAAAACGAAATTTTGTTCTAAAAATGTTTGCAATACCCAAAAGTGACATCATAGACTTTTAGCGTCATTGACGAACTTATTTTGCGAATTCGATCAATTAAAAATTGAAGACGTGGTGGAAAAACAAAACGAGTAAGGTTTTTTAAAAACTTCTGATAATGAGGTTCGCCAATAGTTCTACAACCTCCACCAGTCCGGAACTTGGCCCCCGTGTGTGGGGAATGGCCGTGGAAAGAGACACTTGCCCCAGCAATGGGGACTGTAGGTTGTTAAGAGCAGGCTCCCAAAATTAGTGCATTTTTTCTAGAATTAGTTGAGTCGGTCGCAAGCTTGCTGAACTTAAAACACTTCAAATCTTACTCTTTTAACTTTCTTCTTTCGTATGGCTAAAACAATAACACGATTTGGTTTTCTCTCGATACTTTTTATTTTGTAAAACTATTTAGTTTTGAGAGATTATTGGTTTTTTTTCTTGCATTGCATAAGTTAGGCGCATGAAATAAATACCGACAGTAAGAGAATAAGGGTATTGATAAAACATCTAAGATCAAATTGCAATAAACAAAAAAATGTGCATTTACGTCCAAAGTAAAGGACGTAAGTCATGCGAAATTTAAACTGTAAAGCTGATTCCATAAGATTAAATATCAGGTCGTTAGCCAGTGCCGCGCCGGGAGCCTGCTCTTAACGCCGTAAACCTAGTAAATGTGTCATTTTTATGAATGAATTTTATAGACCTACCTTTTTACCAGTGCCCGGAACTATAGAATCATCCTGTATGTACATCGGCGGGCTGACAGCGTCGTTCGTGTTTATAATTGGCACTATGTTTAATGATATCAGCTCCGAGAGGGTGCAGAACAGATTCTTCCTCGTCTCCTCGTTGTAGAAGTCCGGTTTTGTTACTAGCACCTGAGAAAATTAACAATAAGTATAGCTAGTTAGGAAGATGCGAACTTTAATTCTAACTTCTAAATGACACCAGTTTTTGGACAAATTGTTTTCTTGAACATTCTTGTCTATCGTAGAAAAAATGTCTTTGGTTAAACTAGTTTCTCCTATCAGTCATAGAATGGACCAGTTTAGCCTAGTTTGTACCGGTTTAACCTATCGCATAAAGGATGAACTGGTTTGGCCTAGGAAAAATTAGTTTGTTCTAGAATCGGGTTTGGCCGGTAGCATATAGTAAAGATTGTGAAACTATTTTAATTACTAGCTGTTTCCCGCGGCTTCACCCGCGTGGACCACGTTTCTATGACTTTTCGAGGGTGCGCAGTGCGCGAGCCGCAAGCGGCTCGCGAGCGTGGTAAAAAGTAGCCTATGTCTTAATCCAGGTCCTAATCTGTCTACCTACCAAATTTCAGCCAAATCCGTTCAGTAGTTTTTGCGGGAAAGCGTAACAGACAGACAGAGTTACTTTCGCCTTTATAATATTAATATATAATATAGTAGGGATTATTTTGTGTCAAGTCGGTCTCATTATAATTGTATTTAAAGAGATTCAATACTTTGTTAGGAAATAAAACATAAACTAAACAAATCAAAATTGTAGTTGTTGCTGCGATAGAAATCGGTTGTTTTTAACAGTTTTTTCGTAGTCATTTATTTGTTGTCGTTGTCAATAATTTTGACGTTATTAACTAATTATTGTTTTTTTCTTGATTTTTCACAAATGACATTATTATTATTATTCTACGACTATCAGAAAGAGTGTAATTTGCACCTATTTTGAATAAATATCTTGAATCTTGTACTGCGATCGTAAATTTGGTGATTTTAACAAATCATCAGCAGTCAAAAGGATTTCTACAAAGGCCAGTCCTCTGCTGCTCGCTCCAGCTAGTTTCTATGACTGTCTCCACCCTCGGCACGCGAGCGTGGCAAAAAGTAGCCTGTATGTTAATTCAGGTCCTAATCTGTCTACCTACCAAATTTCAGCCAGATACGTTCAGTAGTTTTTGCGTAAAAGATTAACAAACATCCATACATACAAACTCTGGCGTTTATTAAAATTATCAGGATTATTCAGGCCAGCCGAAAGACGTCCACTGCTGGACAAAGGCTCCAAGTATTTCCATAACGATCAGTTGTGCTGCCCCCAATCAGCAGCTTACCGCAACATTCACAAGGTCGTCGGTCCTCCGAGTGGGAGGCCTGTCTACGCTACATCTTACGGTGCGCGCTAGCCACTAGATAAATTAACTACCCCAAAGGCCATCTTTTTTACGAGCTATGTGCTACGTTTACACACACTGTTCGAGTCGTCAGCGAACTCAGAAATAGTCCCCTCTCAAAACCCAGCCACGCGAAATGCATTGTCAGTGGCCCGCATGAAGTCTATCTCCAGACATTTTTTTTGTTATAGTAAATACGTTTTACGGTGAAGGAAAACATCGTGAGGAAACCTGTACACGCCTGCGAAGAAATTCGAAGGTTGTGTGTGAAGTCGACCAACCAGCACTGCGCCCACGTGGTCGACTAAGGCCCGATCGCCCTAATTCAGGGTAGGCTCGAGCCCCTCGGTGGGGACGTATATGAGCTGATGTGATGAAATACCTAGCTACCTACCTATTTATTTATTTATTTACACTTAGAGTATACCAAAAACAATTTTGTAAAGCTAATACATAGGGATATTGTATTTAATGTACATTCATCATCATCATTACAGCTCATATACGTCCCCACCGAGGGGCTCGAGCCTACCCTGAATCAGGGCGATTAGGCCTTAGTCGACCACGCGGGCCCAGTGCGGGTTGGTCGACTTCACACACAACCTTCGAGTTTCTTCGCAGGCGTGTGCAGGTTTCCTCACGATGTTTTCCTTCACCGTTAAAGCAATCGGTAAGTATATGTACGTAAGTTTTTGAAAAACTCATTGGTACATTGGCCGTCCAGATTTGAACCCGGTACCTCTGGTTAGAAGAACCGAGTCGTTACCGGTTGAGCCACCGACGCTAATTTTAATCAAACTCAATACATCTTTTCAAAGGATTCTAACTATATCTCAGAGTTGCACAAATTTTTTGCGCAATAAATTACAGTGCACAGTGCAACATAAAACATGAAAAATATTGTTTGCTTATGTAAAAAAATGTTGACCAAGATTTGCATTTTGCTTTCTGTATAAAATGGCTCGTTTTTATAATAATAGCGGTAATTTTATGCGTTGCCGTCGGTTTTTCCGTGTTGCGCGCTTAAATTAACCGGTGCAAAACGGTAAAATAACACCACAGTCCGGCAATTCTGTTAAAATGAAACATTTGAACGGATTTATGTTACAAACTTAAAGCATAAAGCGAGGGTGATTTTCGAGGGTGCAAGAATGTTTTAATAAATATAAAAATTTCCACGGAACTGGCCTCCTAAGTCGGGCTTGAACGGTTTCTCTTCGAGCACAGTGAACCGTAAGAAAAGTGCCGTATTTCTGTTGGCCTGACAGTTTTCTTGCTCGCCACAATATGGCGGAGCCCGTTCTAACCGGTAAAGCTTTTGTCTCCTTTCTACACCAGTGTCACAGTATAATAAAGAGTACTACGTACAGTATGGTCACTCCCTGCCTCCCGTTGAAAGTGCCGCCCACCCCCGCTCAGATATCTCACAGCAATCCTAGCACGTCTTATCTCACTCACACAAGCATGATACGCGTTCACCTACACGAGCTTAGACTGTGTGCGTAGGAACGCGTTTGTTTCATACATTTGATCACCAGTGACCGAGGTGTGCCAGTGTAATGGAAAAGCTAGCAAGAGTTTTACCGCTACGAATACTAAAAACCGGCCAAGTGCGAGGCTGACTCGCGTAAATTTTAGCTTAATCGGACCCCTGAAAGTCGCTCTAAAATCGATCGCAAGATTTGAACTAAACAAACATGCTTAAATGCACACATACAAATATTTAAAGTTAACTAAAAGCTTTTAATAAAATAGGTTCACAATAGGTATATACACTTAACGTACATACAAATAACTAAACGAATTAATCCAAAATTAAAAAATCGGCCAAGTGCGAATCGGACCGTAGTCTTTTCAAAAAATAAATGTGTATTTAAAAAAACAAATTTGCCGTTTGTTTTAGAACATTTTGTATGGAAGTTCTATGAACTTTATACATATCCAACTGCACATCTTAAGTTGGTCGCCTATTACTCCTAAACTAAGAAAGCCTACTTAGCCGTGATATTTTTCCTTTTAAATTGATTAGATGTCCTACTATTTATTTATTTTTTTCAGATGTCTTAAAAAGGGGAAACACTTGACTCTAACAAAAAATAGCAATTTAAATCTTAATATTTCCCAACTCGATCCCTGAAACTTAAAACAGTTCTAGTAAACCCTCAGTAGTTTTAAGAGACCTATTCAACGATACCCCACAAAAAAGGGTACGTCAACAAAAAAAAAAATTCGAGCGAGACCTACAGTACTCGCATATGATGTGTAATGTGACAAAATACTTTATAAAAGGACGGCAAATATACGGCAGACTAGGCTGTATGGTCATAGATACCTTTGCCTTTTCCGCGCTTTTAAAGCCTGAAAAAACGCGACTCCCTGTTACACATTTCCGTCCCATGGCACACATTTCCGTCCCATTTCACGAAATCACTCCCACAAATTGCAGGTAAGCGAGAGCAAAGATGTTACACATCAATAAATCTATCCCTCTCTACATGTAGGGGAGGTACCCTAAAAACATTTTTCAAGATTTTGTTGTACCGCTTTGTCGGCGTAATTAATATGTATACTCATGCCAAAATACAGCTTTCTAGTACAAATAGTCCCTGAACTAAGCCGCGGACAGACGGACAGACAGACAATATTGACTTTGGAACCCTAAAATAGCGTTGTACATAGTCTGGCTACCGCAATTACAACGTCTCTTGTCCGCGTGTCTAACGTACATTCACTTGAAAAGAAAACTTCCAAAGAAACTGGTAAAAATACCCGTTCATTTCCACTGGAAGGTCATTTTTGTTCGTGTTAAAACAGCTAAACGGTTTTAATTGTTGTTACGTATCGTACCAGAAGAACTAAAAAGAAATAGGGTTCGAACAAGCGATAAAACTCAACGTTTAAGTACCTACCTACTGATCTATTTCTCTCGCAAACAAAGGAAATCGTGTTTTGTTGTTTAATTTATTGAAGGTCCTATGTATATAACTATAGGCTTTTAATTTGTATGTATAGGTCTGAACAATATTGACCTTAACCTTTGAATGTATAGATCCAAACTTATGCAAGGCACATATTTTTTAACCGACTTCCAAAAAGGAGGAGGTTTTAAATTCGACTGCATGTTTATTTATTTTTATATGTTTGTTACGCGATATCGTCACAGATTCTGAAGCGATTTTCATGATTCTTTTTTTATTCGATAGGGTAGCCAGTCGTAGCCAGGTTGGTCCTATATACATTTAAAAAATCGGTGTTATTCTTTTTTTTAGAAAATTAACAAAAACAAAAATAATAACGCAAATATGTACTAGTTGCTGCGATGGATATGGATAGTTTCCAATGATTTCAGATAAACCTCAAACGGGTTAATCACAATTCTATCGCATTAAGCTATTGACTTAATAGGTAATTAGAAATTAATTGGACCTAGTTAGGCTCTAGAATAGTACCACCCCATGTATTCCTGATAGTATAGTTCGTAAAATTTATCTTGATCGCTGCGACAGCAGGTAAGATAGATGGAAGTTCCATTAGTGTAAAAGAGATACAACATATAAAATGTTCTAAGATGACAGCTGTCGCAGCGATCAAGCTAAATTTCACGAAGGATAACCCGTCGGCCAACGACGTCACCGCTCGCGCGATCTGCAACTTGCGCCTGCGGCGGCGACGAAAATGAAATGCGTAGGAAACAATTTAGGGATCAAACCCCGGAATATGGGCGTTCTTTCTGCGTACTGTACCACCACACTGCATACTGTGATCCCTGCTCGGGACGCCAGAGAACCTGGCTCCCACATATCTGGTGTGGTACCGGTGTGTGTGAAAGCCGCGGGAGGTGAGCGTGCTTACAGCTCCGGGGCCTATCTGGACAGTAGGTAGTGGTTCTCTTCCACGAGGAAATCGCCTTGCAGAGGACCGGGACAATCGTCTTGGCGGCAAGACCTACCGTAAATGGTCCTTGTCTTCACCTTATGGTGTTGGCAGGAATAGCGGGCCTCACTGTTATGCCCAAGGGTAGGTAAATGGGGACGCTATATGATAAACGTGGTAGTCTTAGCGTATCTGGTAGATATACGAGAGGGAATGCACACTGTGATCGCCCCCCCTGCCAAGCGTGGTGATTACGCCAAACCCCAACTTACTCGGGCAGGTCTATGTCCAGCTGTGAACATCGTTTGGCTGATGTGTCTTTCGTTTGGCTAAAGCAGGCTGAATTAAATAGCAAGTGAAAGTCAAATTCACGCACAACCTTACCTCACTTGTTTATGAAATTATAATTTGCCAATAAACATATGGTGAAATTATAATTAGCCAACAAAAGAATGGTGAAATTATAATTTGCCATTGAAAATATGTTAAAATTATGATTTGCCAATAAAAAAATGGTTAAATTATAATTTGCCAATAAAATTATAGTAAAATTATAATTTGCCAAAAAAATGGTTAAATTATAATTTGCCAATAAAACATGGTAAAATTTTAAATTGCCAATAAAAATACGGTAAAATTATATTTTGCCAATAAAAATATGGTAAAATATTATTTTCCAATAAAAAAAATTAAATTATAATTTTCCAATATAAATATGGTGAAATTTTTGCGAAGTAGAAGGTTGGTATTAAAGTTACGGTTGGCTGCACGTTAGTAGTAACACTACTGGTATTAAGCTGAACTGGAGGTCTCACCAGAGGTCACCTCAGGATCAAAGGGTTACCGCTGACGTGCGGCCGATTGTACAAACCTGGGCAATCTTGACGTTGTATTGGGAAAACATGGCGTCATACATTGACATCAGCTCTGACTGTCCCACGGCTGCCGCTGCCCTGGGATCCAATATGCTGCCTGCGTCCTGAAGCAAATGACATAAAATTATTCTTTACAAACAAACATATTATTATGAAAATACATTCATCATGTCAGCCGAAAGACGTCCACAGCTGGACAAAGGTCTCCCCCAAGGATTTCCACAACGACCGCTCTACGCTGCCCGCATCATATATTGATATATGTTTTTGTAGTATATATATTTATATTTATTTATGTATTTGTAATTTATCTTTATTATTATGTATTAATTTTTAGTTGCACATGCACCCACCCGCTATCGTTCCATTTTCTCGTCTCCTCCATTCACCAAAGGTTGGATGGAAGAAATCGCTTAAAGCGATAAGTCCGCCTTTTGTATTTTGCTAGTTAATACGTTTTTTTCATTTTTGTATATTTGGTGTGCAATAAAGGATATTTATCTTATCAAGCGGCTTCCCGCGACCTTAACCAGGTCATTGGTCCATCGAGTTGGAGGCCTGCCTACGCTACGTCTCCCGGTGTTCGGTCGCTGCTGTTTCTACGAACTATGTGCCCTGCCCACCGCAACTTAAGTTTAGCAATTGCTAAAGAAATACATTACCAAGCTTTTATTTTTATTTTTCTAATAGCTACGATTAGCTTGCACGCGCAGCCACGATTCATATTGTTTCCTTTTTAGGGTTCCACACCAGGTAACGGGACCCTACTACTAAGCCTATGCTATCTGTCCGTCCGTCTGTCTGTCTGTCCAACTTTCAAAGGTCTGTCCGTAATAGGTTGGTACCAAACTGAAACTGTCAGAGAAAATGTAATAAATAATAAATATTCCTTCACCGTAAGGAAAACATCGTGAGGAAACCTGCACACGCCTGCGTGGAAACTCGCAGGTTGTGTGTGAAGTCGACCAACCCGCACTGGGCCCGCGTGGTTGACTAAGGCCCGATCGCCCTAATTCAGGGTAGGCTCGAGCCCCTCGGTGGGGACGTATATGAGCTGATATGAATGAATGAAATAAATATTACCAAAAGCAAAAAAAGGGAGGAGGCACCATAAGTACAAGTTACGAAGTAACTAGTATCTCATCTGTGGCACAAGAGATAGTATTTCTTAAGGTTTTTTGTTTTTGCACTAACGTAAAAACTGAAATAACGTGAAACTTGGTGTGATTAGATATAGGTTACAATCATCATTATCATATCAGCTCATATACGTTCCTACCGAGGGCTGGAGCCAACCCTGAATTAGGGCGATCGGGCCTTAGTTGATCACGCGGGCCCAGTGCAGGTTACAATGCCTAAAGTAAAACAACGAGTATGATAAAAACTGTCCAAGTGTGAGTCATACTCGCGCAAAAGGGTCCGAAAACGAGTCAGAACCTTACACATAGAGTTCCGTACCATCTTACTAGATGGTGCTAGTTTCCTAACGTTTAAAAAAACACTTTTTGTGCATGGAGACCCCCCTTATTTTTAATAATTTTTACTATTTGTTGATATAGTGGCAACAGAAATACATCATCTGTGAAAATTTCAACTGTCTAGCTGTCACGGTTCATGAAATACAGCCTGGTGACAGACGGACAGACAAACAGACCGACAGACAGGCAGACAGAGAGACAGACAGACAGACAGACGGACGGAGGGACGGTGACGTCTTAGTAACAGGGTCCCGTTTTTACCCTTTGGGTACGGAAGCCTGAAAAAAATCTGTCCTCGCGTTGATGTCTTTTGTTTGAAATAAATAGATATTATTGTTGTACTTGGAGAAGGTTGGTGGTACGGAACCCTCGGTGCGCGAGTCCAACTCGCACTTGGCCGGTTTTAAGAGTTCCGTACCAGGTAACGGGACCCTTTACTAGCCTACGCTGTCCGTTCAACCGTCTGTATCGGTCCGTCTACCTGTACGCCAGCTGAATTTTTTATGGAATATGTTTTATTATGAGAGATTTATCATCATCATCATATCAGCCAAAAATTTACCACTGCTGGATTTCCCCCAACGATTTCCACGACGACCGGTCCTGCGCTGCCCGCATCCATCGGCTTCCCGCGATCTTTGCCAGGTCGTCGGTCCACCGATGAGAGATTTACTTACAACTTATACAAATTTTAAGAAGGGAGTCACCATAAAGTATTTTAAAGGTTTTTTTTGTTTATGCTCTATGTTAAAAATAGTTATCCGTATTCAAGAGTTACACTTTGTGTGATTAAAGTACTAACCTAAAGTAAAAAGAAATTGTACGGCAATTTTAACCTTCTCGACATTTTTTTATTAATTATTTTAATACAAAAGTTTAACTATTTTTATAAATAATTTTAATGAATCAAACAATCCAACCATATTTTGTGAGTAAATAAAGTAAAGTTTCAATTTCATTTGTAGAAGAACCATACAAACACGATTTTTCTCAGACTAATGGGTATCACGATGTAATAGACAAACACCGACAAGATCAAAATTATTTGAAAAGTTTTTGAGAAAAAAGAAGTTTCAGTTTTTCTTGTATGACAGCTACTCGTCGGTTTAACGGTACAAAGAAACATTTGTTAATCATCCGATGAAATAATTTAAAACACTTAAGGGTCCCCAGAAGGGTCAAGTTTTCACACAAACGTAGTTCAACTTTAATACAAAAACTACATGCTGGATTGAATCTAAACTTTGCAAATATATTGAGCAGATACACATCGATGTTTGTAATTAGTTTTCATCATAGTAAATTGAAACATAACTAAACGAAGGCCTAAATTAGTTTTGTACTCAAAGTTTTAAACTGCTCTTATTTTTTTCATTTTTAAATTAGTACATCGAAAACTAATTACAAACATCGATATTTGTATCTACTCAATATATTCGCAAAGTTTGGATTCAATCCGGCATGTAATTTTTGTATTAAAGCAGAACTACGTTTGTATGGAAACTCGAGCCTCCTTGGAGACCCTTAGGTCTCTGGTCCTAATCGGAATAAACATATTTTTAAGTTTTTTTCAATTTTTTTTAATCACAATTGGTAAGCCCTTGGCATCATCCCACCTGATGGTACGTGACGATGATGCCGAACATGGAAGCGGGCTTATCAAGATTCCCCAACGCAATGAGGACCTGGCTATCTTATTTTCAAGCCGGAAAAAATCAATGTTGTTAACACTGATGTTTGGCGGCAAGACTTAGATAAGATGGTGGTAGCTAGCCAGGCGGGCTATGAAAATGCCCTACCACCAACTAAACTAGTATTACAAAGTTGCCCCGCCGGGAATCGAAGCCGCGACCTCCTGGTGTGAAGCGAATGGACTGAGCATTTACTCCACGGAGGCGGTTAAAAAAAAGTTGAAACAGTAATGACTGTTTAGCCATTTCTTTCTACAATCAGATCCTTTATGTTTGCACCCTATATTTACAAAATATAGGGGTGTGATTGGTAACTAATGGATCTATTTCCTGATAGGGTTGTGATTTCCTTACACATAGAAGGTTCAATAAATATTTAGGTAGGTGTGGAAGTACCCGATACGTCCACCAATTTGTTGGACTCGTGGGAGCCCTAGGGGCTGGGTCACAGCTTAACCCATTCACGAGCATAGGCAATATGTTTTCCAGGGATGCTGTGTCAACATTCATCTTTATTGACCTCAAATAAGGTTAAGTTTGCTCTTTTTCGCCATAGTTGCGTTGCTCGTGGAAGGGTTAAAACTAATATCTTTCTATAAGACTGATATCTTTCTATCTTGAATTTTATTTGATATTTTTTTATTATTTTAGATTTTGTTTGGGAAGCTACTACAAATTTATCGTGCACGCGCACACAGAATACTTAACAAAGAAATGAGGATCTTGAGCTCGATCAGCATCAGGTCCAAAGTCGAAATATGGTCAATAATTAAAAACATGACAATTTTTTTGAAGTGTAAACTTCTCTGGGCGCGTTGGGCGTTTTTTTAAATGAGGAAAAAAGCATTGAACTCGCGACACCGTTACTGTCACCCGTTACCGTAACCGTTTTCACTTCTGTCAGCACTCTCAGAGTGGTTAATTTTTTCAACAAAGTTGGCTATGAACTTAAAAAACTGAATCGGCAATTTCTTAGGTAAAGACCCACAATTTCATCAGCCTATCAGCCAGAAGACGTCCTCTGCTAGACAAAGGCCTCCCCAAAGAATTTCCACAACGACCGGCCCTGCGGTGCCCGCCTCCAGCGACTTCCCGCAACCTTCACCAGGTCGTCGGTCCACCGTGTGGGAGGACTGCCTACGCTACGTCTACCGGTGCGCGGTCGTCGCTCATTAACTTTATTTATAATAGCACATCATCATCGTCATATCACGGGCTCGAGCCTACCCTGAATTAGGGCGATCGGCCCTTAGTCGACCACGCGGGCCCAGTGCTGGTAAATAACACATATTCTGTGCAAAATTTATCCAGCCACCTATTACGATTTAAAAGATACAGGCTTTTAAATGTCGACAGACAAACGGACAGCGTAGGCTTAGTTAAAGGGTTCTGTTACCTGTTACGAATCCCCAAAAATGATACTTAAATAACATACAAACTCTGTATGAACAGTACCATACAGTACCTTACCTACTTAAAGAGCATTTGTAACGCTATAATAAAATCCATATGGAGGCCGAAATCAAATATCGCTAGCTTGAAGGTCGCGCTTTGTGCGCATACTTGATGTAAGCACACCCTGGACACTTCATACAACGGGCCAGAAATGACATTTCAAAAAAGGAATGACGGAACAACCCAATGAACGAATGCCTATGAAATCTTCGTGACGGTAGCAAAACGGCCAAGCCACACGTTTTGACTAAAATGTAGAATTTGTGAAGGTAGGCCTGGTAAAGTTAGGGCGCATAGATGAAAAATCTTGGCTCTACATGACATCTGACCACTTTTTAATATATTTTGAGTAAGGTGTAGGTGTAGTGTGTGAGCTTGTAGGTCAAGAGCGTGCAGTCTTAAGAGCTTGGCTTTATACGGATCTGATAAATTTTTCACAGGGTAAGCTACGTAGACTTGTCTTGGCAACATTTTTACATGAAAATGTTTTTGGTGGGATTTCATTTATTTTTGTAAGTTGGTTAATTGATTTTTTTTTATTAATTTTTTCTTCCTTTTTTTGTGTGTATTTCTTGCACGTCAGCCACACCTTTTTTTATAGCCCACTCTCTTTCTTTGCCTTTTTTATTTGATAATTTATTGTTTAAAATAAGTGATAGGTCAGGAATGAAAGAGGCAGGAACCATCTCCCGGCATGTGTACCACATGATGACGGCGGGGTCCCACCTCTACTTCCAGTACAACAATTTCAGAAACCATGTTAAATTCAGAAGAATACCGATAATACTCAATCTGAAGCAATTAAACCTACACCTTACGACCTTACTATAAACAAAACTAATCCTATACCTAATTCTATTCAAACTTCCAATATTAAATTCTAAGAAAATAACAAAGAAATATTAATAATAATTTGTACCAGTAACCTACTTAACTCGAATTATGGCATTCTATATTGATTTTTTTTTAGCTATTTAGCATCATCCAAAGCAAAGTTATGAGAGTTCAAAATAGGCTACAATGCTTCAACAGTATGAGATATTCGAATATACTTTACCAAAGTTTTACTAGCGCAGAAGAACAATGTCGTAAACGACTGTAAACGATCGAGGAACTACTTCGCTAGATAAGGCTGCCCGATATAAAAGTCGCGCGTTTCAAAATACAGTCAGCGCTATCTAGTGATGCCGGACCGTGTTTAAGCTTTCACCCCCATTTTTAAAGAGTTAGGGGATGAGTTTTGAAAAGTTATGACGTACGTATTTTTTATTTTTTATAAGAAGTATTTTAATTGATTTTCACTTATGTAGCACAAATTGTAGTACAAGTCTCATACAAACTTCCACCGTAGTAGGTACTATTATCGAATCTGTGCTTTCACCTCCTATTCCCAGGGGATAGGTTAGGTTAGGTTTTTTAATTTTTTTGTTGTCTTTGTAGTAATATTAGCTTACGTACCAAATTTCAGCTTTCTAGGACTTCAGGAAGTACCCTAACAATTTTGATGAACAGTGAGTCAGTGTGTCAGTGACGAAATCGAGGGTTTTGAGACATTAATAAAATCTAAAGCGTAATAGCTACGACATTCAAACTTTGTATGTTTAATGATTGTACTGATGGCATTCAATCTTGAAAAAATTTAACTATTTAGCATCATCCAAAGCAAAGTTATGAGAGTTCAAAAAAACGACGAAGCGTTTCGAGAAAAGGTAGGTAGTGCCCTTGCGCTTCGCTTGGCTCTTCTTGGCGGGGGCACTACCGTGCCCCCAGATATGGAGTCGCGCTTTGTGCGCAAAAATTGATGTAAAGCACACCCTGGACACTACATACAACGGGCCAGAAATGACATTTCAAAAAACGAATGACGGAACAAATACAATAACGGCGAAATCCTATACGTTCGACAACCAAACTCTAACCAATCTGTATAAATCTGGGTGACGAGGGGGTGAGGTCGCAATCTAGAAAGCAGCAGGGACTGTCCATACTATATGTTAGTACTAATATAAGTATATAGGATGACTTTTAATTAGTTCTTGATAGCAAAGGATATGAATGTACTCGTGATTACAAACAACTTTCCCTAAGAAACTATATGTCAAATATGAAAAAAAAAATTGGTCCTTCATACATTTTTGTCGATTTGATAACTTGTTATGTACCGAGGACATAAATTTTTTTTCTGATTCGACATATAGTTTCTTTGGGAAAGTTGTTTGTAATCATGAGTACATTCATATCCTTTGCTATCAAGAACTAATTTAAGGTCACCCTATATACAGTGTAAACTCTGTAAAACGTCACTCGATATAACGATTCATTAGTTAAAACGTCAAAAGTTTCTGGCGCCAGTTGGTTTAATTGACGCTAATTTCTCTCTATATAACAAAAACTCTCAATAACGTCACAAAATGCCCGGCCCCTTGAGTGTCGCAATATAGAGTTTACACTGTACTTTGATGTAAGTAAGGTATTACGCAATCACCGCCTTATTTTTACCCAACTGCCCAAAAACGAAAGGTAATGTTTTTTGGGTGTATGTATGTATGTCTTTCTTTGGCTGAGCCTGTAACCTAAACGACTTGATGGATTTTGGAGTGCAAGGTGTCTTTATATTCGTCTTGATCCCGTGAGTGACATAGAATACATTTCAACCGACTACCTAAAAAAAGGGGTAATGTTTTATAAAGTCGGGTAGTTCATTTTTAAACAAAATGGTTACGTTATTATTCCATTTCCAGCTTTAGTGAATTATAAGTATAACTACAGTATGCCATAGACATAAGATAGCCAGTTCCCTTCCCGCGGATCCCCATTTCGTTGGGGAATCTTGGAAAGTCAGTTTTCTTCTTTAGCATCATCAACCATCATTAAATAAAATTATGCCAATGGCTTTACCAAACCAATAGAGGAATCGTCAACAATTTATAATGTGCCCACTAGTGGCTCGGTTCTTCACACACGGTTTGAGCTTATTTTTAAGTCTTAACGACTGCCATGTAGTGACTTTACTTGCAAAGCACGGAAACGGTCAAAACAAATGCCAACTATCAGTAAAACTCATCCAGGTAATAACCGTGATCATGTTTAGTTAACATGCTTAATCGACGCGACCACGTAGTTCGTACTGAGCTATACCGCTTCCTTCTTTCTCTCTTATCCTACGGACTCTCCAAGGAACAGACGGCGGTTGTCTGGTGTTGCACTTAGTATCACCCGGGGTCACGTGTAGGGCATTAGGATTTACACCTACGGACGTGTGCACGCGACCATCATACACATCTGGAATCAGATGTGCAGGTTTCCTCACGATGTTTTCCTTCACTGTTAAAGCAATCAGTAAGTATATGTACATAAGCTTCGAAAAACTCATTGGTACATTAACCAAAGAGTAAAAAATATTACTTTAACATTGGCCGTCCAGATTTGAACCCGGAACCTCTGGTTAGCAGGACCGAGTCGTTACCGGTTAAGCCACCGACGCTTTTTAACTTCCTTAACAAAATTATTATTTAAACCAGTTCCTTTAATAAATAATTTTATAAAATCATATCGGTTATATTTTGAATAACAAAATCAATCTCAATTAATCAGAGTATTTAAAACCGGGAAATCCATCTTTGTTTAGCTTACTACAACAACTCGCGGGATAACATTAATCATTTTGTTTCCAAAACAAACTTCTTGGCTTCATTTACAAACACTAGTGAAACTGAGGGCAATCACCAGTTTCCACACAACACCGGATAATTTTAACACAACATGTCTGTTTCAATCTAATACGTTGTCTATTCACGTGCCAACGTTCATAGTACAGAAGCCGATCTCTATTAAGGCCCTTACATGGGTCAAATAACAACAAAACAATGAAAATAATATTTAATGTACATAAAGTAATAAAAGAATCTATTTAATTAAGTACAATTTTAAAATTAATAATTGCAAATCTTCACGTAAACAAAGAGTTTATGTTGAATCTAACCAACACACAAAATCGGTGACTTTAACACCATTCATTTTAATTTAACGCATTTTCTAAACTTATTTGAAAGTGCAGAAAAGTAATAAAAATTTAGAATTAAACATACAGTTTTAACGTAACAGCCGTGTTGAATAACAACATTCAATTCACATTATTGAAAGACTGCGTAAAGTTATCACTATGGAAAGAATATATAATGTACTTAAAGTAATGAAATAATCTATTTAAATAAGTACAATTTTAAAATTTGTAATTGCAAAATTTCTCGAAAACATAGAGTTTATGTTGAATGAAACCAACATACAAAATCGGTGACTTCTTTTTATTAAATGCAATTTTTAAACCTATTTGAAAATGAAGAGAAGTAATAAAAACACGTTAAAATCGAGAATTGGGCATTCGGTTTTAACGTAACAGCCGTGTTGAAGCCCGAATTGATTTGAACATAAAATAAACTTACGTTTGATATCATTTTATCACTGATCGACCTGCTCGGATTGAGTCGTCTTAAAGTCATAAGTAAATTTTAAAGAAAAATATCCACATTAAGTGTCGTAGGTCATCGCCCGCATCGCCGTCTTGTTTAAAATTTGAGATAAATTCTAATAAAAATAAAGCTAAAATCACAGAATCCTCGTAGAACCCAAAATCAATTTACATTTGACATTTGCAAGCGACGGTACACTTACAAATTAAATTCTATCTTAAACAGCGTTCATTGCTTCAACAACTTTCAATGGTTAATCTAATCTAATAATATCGTCGGATCCTGGTCTATGAAAGGATTCCATCTAACCATCCGAAGGTCTCGTAATTTGCAATATCTATCTTGTGCGACCCCTTCCACTCGAATGAAACTACTGAACATCGTGTAAGTAATATTTTAGTTTAACTTTTTGATCAAGTTTTAGAATTTCTTCAGTTTTGTGGTACATTAACTGTTTTGTTGTGTCCTCTTTCAGTCTAATGAAATATCTGTATTCCGTGTAATTTACAGATACTAAGTTTACCTTTGGGATTATCAATGAGATAAAATATTAGGTCTTTACCTATGAAATTGCCGATTGTATAAAAAGAATTAAACATGAAAATTAATATTAAGAACACTAGTTATTAAAACAAAATTTACTTTCAAAATAGCAATAGACTATTAGAAATTAAATGGTGATAAACATATGCCTATCTAAATATATATAACTCAAAGGTGACTGACTGACTGACTGACATAGTGATCTATCAACGCACAGCCCAAACCACTCGACGGATCGGGCTGAAATTTGGCATGCAGGTAGATGTTATGACGTAGGCATCCGCTAAGAAAGGATTTCGGGAAATTCCCACGGGAACGGGCGAAGCCGCGAGCACCCACTAGTTGTTTAGATATTTTGAGAGCATGGTGGCTTGAACCCCAAGAAGTTAGGTTTTTTTACCTAAAAAATCGCCTTTCTTGAGGCAAAAAATACACAAATTTAATTTTAAAGCTCTTGAGTTATCGTAGCAGTTTCTTCGTTACCAATGTCATATTTGGGAATACCCCGCATAATAGTTCGTCACTTTCAGGAAAATTCAACAAAATTATCTAGTCTAAAAAATTGACCCATCTGACCACTAAGAAAACGCCTTTGTTCAATTCAATGGTACATAGCTCAGGTGATTGGAACATTAAAGACATGCCACTAGTTACTAATAAAAGACCATAAGTAGTGTCACCGTAAGGTCAATAATACAAAACAATAACTTTTTTATTTTCAATAAAAATTGGCATTGAACTTCAAAAACTGAATCGGCAAATTCATAGGTAAAGACCTATTAGATACTAAATACATCAGAGATGACCTTTGTGTAAAGTATTTGAATAAGATAGGTTCCTACTACTAAAGGTAGTTAGCGTAGGCAGGCCTCCCACGCGGTGGACCGATGACCTGGTGAGGCGCAGGACCGGTCGTCGTGAAAATACTTGGGGGAGGCCTTTGTCCAGCAGTGGACGTCTTTCGGTTAATATGAGGTACCTACTCGTATATTTTTATAAATAGGTATGAAGCAAACGGCTGATGGATAGTGGTAACCGCCGTCTATACAGGACAGGGTGTCATAAATTTGGTGCAGGAGCCGTTAACTGGGGCTTCTACTCATCATACTTAACCATTCCAAGGAACCCATAGTCAATTGTCATTTTTATTGTTCATAACTATTTTGAATATTTTTTTTCTTTTTATTCACTGGCTGCTTTTTATGATTTTCTAAATTTTAAACGTTCAAATGTTTGTGATGACGTCATATGCCCAACTCTTATGAAAAAAAGCCCCCGTACTAATTTCAATTGACAATTGTGAATAAAATTAAGTTAAAAAAAACTCAAAGGTTGTGTGTGAATTTGACCAACCCGTACTAGAACCGCGTGGTCGACTAAAGCCCGATCACCCTAATTCAGAGTAGGCTCGAGCCCCTCGATGGGGAGGTATGAGCTGATATGGTGATGACGAGTAAAAGCCCCAGTTAACGGGTCCTACACCAATTTTTTAACACCTGTATATACAACTATTTTGGAGCATATTATTAGAAAAGCATATTTTATTTATTTTATTTGATGCAGAAACAAAATAAAACCTGATTCACTTACATTACAAAATTCTTAGGAATCTATAATACAAGATGTAACAAATTTATCTGAAACTATTTTAACTGGTGCTTCTACCCATGAAACTGAACAACTTTCCCAATGGAACCCATAATTAAAATCGCAAAAAAAAAATTGGCTCTCCCATACTAACTCGATCAGCTGATCAGTCAACTCAGTATGGGAAGTTCAATTTTTTTCTGAGATTTGAATATAAGTTTCATGGGGAAAGTTGTTCAGTTTCAGGGGTAGAAGCACCAGTTAAATTAGTTTCAGATAATTTTGTTAGACCTTATATATAAAAATGAATCCCTATTTCTCTTGGTCACGGCGTCACGCGTGAACGGCTGGACCGATTTCGCTAATTCTTTTTTTGTCGAGTTTGTTATTGTTAGGAGAAGGTTCTTATGTAGAGTAGGGTAGGGTAGCGTAGAGTAGGGTAGTGTAGTTTAGTGTAGTGTAATGTAGGGTAGGGTAGTGTAGTGTAGGGTAGTGTAGTGTAGGGTAGGGTAGTTTAGTGTAGTGTAGGGATAGGGTAGGGAAGGGTAGTGTAGTGTAGTGTAGTTTAGTGTAGTGTAGGGTAGGGTAGGGTAGGGAAGGGAAGGGTAGGGTAGGGTAGTGTAGTGTAGGGTAGTATAGTGTAGTGTAGAGTAGGGTAGGGTAGTAAAGTGTAGTGTAAGGTGGAACGTAGTTCACCGGGACAGCTAGTAAATATATAAATTTGCATTTCGATTTGCAAGAATAGGCCGGTAGAAATCGACACTAAAAAACCCTAAATTCGCAAAGCATGATGTAGTGCTGCATTTTCGGTATGTTGTTTGGATCAGTTAGGGTGATGTAAATCCCAATTTGCAACTTCGAAAAAGTTGTGCTCGCTGCGCACCACGTGATAAACTGCGAAAATTTTCGACTTTTTTCACTTTTTGCTCTAAAAGTCATAAACTATGCGTTTCCGACAAGTAACATTCACTACATAAATGAAGCTAATTAAATTGGCAACAATTTAAGCCTAACCGCAGCTCTCTTAACCTTATAACAACTAAGCTGTGGCCCTTCAAAGATGGTCCGTTTTTCCCGAAAATTTGAAATTTTTAGTTTTGCTCCCGTTTGAAGCAAAATATTGGCAAAACCGCTCGTTCTATGAGAAGGTTGTAAAATACAGTTGTAGTACATTTAATTTTCTTTTATTAGAGCACAACACAATCACTCACAATCTGCATATCAAAACATAAACTGGGAGTACCTCCACGCGGTGAAGGCGGTAACAGTGTAAACTGGCTAAAACTCCCATTAACTAAACAAATGCCTTCAGGCTTATGTTTTGGTTTTAATTTTCGCACAAGATAGTACTTGGAAGTAGCCTACCCGGTAACGCAGGGGAGCAGCCAAAAAAACTATTATCTTATTAACACGAACGAAGTCAGGCTAAACAGTCATAAAAATGTCGGTTCCACCGGGAGTCTGCTTTGTGTGTCGGCTGGCACTCAAGAAAGGTGACAGTACAGTGGTAATTGTAAACAAACGTGGCATCCAAACTCTTATTAACTCGAGTGTGGAGCGTGGCCTCAAAGATGATGAACTGTTTTTGAAAAAGCTAGACGAAGTCAGTGTTCACGATGCTTGCAGAAAGAGATTCACCGCTCGGCATAATATTGAAGCATGTGGGCGTCGTGGAGGCGATCCAATTCCACAACCTCACCCATCAACCTCTAGAACATCGGGCCCTATGAATCTTCAGAGCATTTGTTTCCTTTGTGCGGAGGAAATCTCTGAGGAGTTTCTCCAGCTCCAAAACAAACTTCCCAAGTCACGCAGAAATGACGTGTACAAAGTAGAATCAATGACAGTTAGGGAATCAATGCTCGATGCAGCCAGTCGTCGAGGTGATACATGGGGACGGCAAGTCATTGATCGTCTTACAGCTACTTTTGACCTCGTTGCATCTGATGCCAGGTACCATAAGTTATGCCTTCAACCACCGAGGCTTCCTCTTTTCATGCGTTCCGCACCTACCACCAAGTGCAAAAGTGGCTGGGAGTAGAGATGGACCCCATCGAATGGGGTTGGGAAATGAGCTCTTGCGGCCTTATTCCAATAACAACCCACAAAGAGCCAGCCCCACCACAGCTTCTCAAAATCATAGCCTGCAAATGTAAAAAGGGATGCAGTAGGGCATACACTTGCCTAAAAGCTGGGCTCAAATGCTCGGCTTTATGCTTAAACTGCTCAGGAAAGTCATGCGATAACGTCGCCTTGATTTTGATAGATGAAGATGATAATGATCCCGAGGAAGCTGAGGAAGTACAGTAAAGTGAAGAGCTTAACGAACCAGAGGAACGTGACAAACCTGAGGAGGAAGGAGAAATTGAACCTCAACCAAAAAAAACGCCGAGTGACCGCAGCTTCTTAAACATTCAATTTGCGTATAAACTTTTATTTTACTTTCCCAAATTTTGTACTTTTGTTGATTTACCTAGCCTGCAAATGAAAAAGTATTATCCTTTTTATGATTTTATATGCCTTCTGTTTCAATTCTTTAAAAATCTATTTCTACCCTCTTTTTGTTTTTCAGATATTGTGAGTGAACTATTTGTCTCACAGACTTTGTTCTGTGCTCTAATGAAAGAAAATTAAATGTACTACAACTGTATTTTACGACCTTCTCATAGAACGAGCGGTTTTGTCAATATTTTGCTTCAAACGGGAGCAAAACTAAAAATTTCAAATTTTCGGGAAAAACGGACCATCTTTGAAGGGCCACAGCTTAGTTGTTATAAGGTTTAGAGAGCTGCGGTTAGGCTTAAATTGTTGCCAATTTAATTAGCTTCATTTATGTAGTGAATGTTACTTGTCGGAAACGCATAGTTTATGACTTTTAGAGCAAAAAGTGAAAAAAGTCGAAAATTTTCGCAGTTTATCACGTGGTGCGCAGCGAGCACAACTTTTTCGAAGTTGCAAATTGGGATTTACATCACCCTAACTGATCCAAACAACATACCAAAAATGCAGCACTACATCATGCTTTGCGAATTTAATGTTAATTTCCACCGGCCTAGAAGTTGTTGCCGAATATGTGTACGTGAGACAATCAGTCCAGTTAGGTAGATCCAACTTCGAGAAATATCTTCGCAATATCTTCACGTCCCAAATACCGCAATGTCTTAAGACCAAGTTCTTCGACCAGTGTGTGTTGCCAGTGACGGATGACATACGGAACTGAGACATGGTCGCTTACTATGGGCCTCATAAGAAGGCTCAAGTTCGCCCAAAGGACAACGGAGCATGCTATGCTCGGAGTTTCTCTGCGTGATCGAATCAGCAACGAGGAGATCCGTAGGAGAACCGACATAGCTCTCAGAATTGCTAAACTTAAGTGGCAGTGACCGGGGCACATAGCTCGTAGAACAGATGGCCGTTGGGGTAGTAAAGTTCTCGAGTGGCAACCGCGCATCCGAAAACGTAGCGTAAACAGGCCTCCCACTCGGTGGACCGATGGCCTGGTCGCGGGAAGCCGCTGGATGCGGGCAGCGCAGAACTGGTCGTCGTGGAAATACTCGGGGGAGGCCTATGTCCTGCAGTGGACGCCCTTCGGCTGATATGATGATGATGAGTATATAGCCAGTTCCCCATTGCATTCGGATATCTTGATAAGGTCTCTTCCATCTTCGGCATCATCGTCACTTACCATTAAGTAAGATTATTACATACCAAGGGATTTAAAATATAATAGTAGTGTTGATGGTATATAATCTCTCAAGATTTTATTTCTACGAATCCTCGTGGTGAAGGTCTTGGATCCCTCCAAGACTTTCATCACATCTACGTGCTAGCGTCGGCATGGTGGGACTGGAGGGCACGCCGATGCTGCAACTATACGTAGGTATAGTCTTTATTGTACAGCCTGCAGTACTTTGCCGTATGTCTAGTACCAAAAGTAGACGAATCATTCTTATACGATTTTAGCATCTGTATATTAGTATAAGTTTATATCATAAACCGTTTTACCGTTCGCGACATAGTAACTTATTATACTCGTAATCTGTGGTCCCTGTTCCGCACCCACCACACTGCTCTTCGACCTGAGTAGATTTTGGTCCTAGTGTTAAAACAGACTAACCTCTCGAGTATGATCAGTCGTAGACAATGTCTCCCTCATGGAGAGAGACATGAGCAGTTCCTGGGTTAGTTTCTGTCTCCCGAAGGCCACCGCTCCACTAGACACCATAATGCACTCCCGACCCTCGTGATGACATTCTGCCACCTGTAAAAAAAAACATTTTAATTTGTGCTGGAACACAGCAACTTATGTGGCAATGGGCGGGGCATAGCTCGTAGATCAGATGGCTGAAGTAAAGTTCTTGAGCTTGGACCATGTCCGGTACATGGTACCTACATGGTATAAACATAGTGTAGGCAGGCAGGTGGACCGACGATATGGTGAAGGTCACAGGAAGCTGATGGATGCGAGCAGCGCAGGACCGGCCGCTGTGGATACCTTGAATAAGATTATTTCGATAACACATGGAAGGAGTATCATATGAGGGCTCCGCTAAAGTCTTTGTCAGATGCGTTGACCGAGAAGAAGAATAGGTATTAGCTCAGTAGTGGCACAGTGCACTGATGACTATAAGAAGCTCTTAGCTAGTTGCTCGTTTCACGCATGGATTGGCCCAGAAGAGGAATCTGTGGTGTTAAGTCTTACTTAACCTAGTAGTGGCATGACAATGTCTATGAGAAAATGTAATCCAGCTGGTCGTTTCACCTTGTGGTCTTGCGTAGATAGCTACCGCTGTAGTGCCAAAGACATGGTGTGCGTCTTCGCAACGTATAGATTAGTAGTCCCAGATAAAATTTGATTACATACTACCTTTCAAAATGACTATGATTTCCATCCATTGATCATCATATCAGCTCATGTACGTCCCCATCGAGGTGCTCGAGCATGCCCTGAATTAGGGACATCGACCACGCGGGCCCAGTGCGGGTTGGTCCATCGATTGATAGATCAGGCGATTAACCTCCGTGGCGTAATGTTTAGTCCATTAGCTTCACATCAGTAGGTCGCGGGTTCGGTTCCCGGTGGAGTCTAACTTAGTAAGACTCGTTTTGGCTGGTGATGGAAGGGCATTTTCCGAAATCGCCTGACTGTCTACCACCATTTTATATAAGTCTTGCCGCCAAACATAAATGTTAATGTTGTGTCCCGGCGCCAGTACCCCATCTTCAACATCATCGTTTACCATCAGATGAGATGATGGCAAGGGCTCTTACCAATATGGATTTTCTTTTTGTTCACAATTGGTAAGATGAAAAAAGGAACCAATAGGTTATTTGTATCGAATGTAAAAAAAATGTACTGCCGGCGCTTGCAGTAGCTTATTTTGGCATTGCAAAATTTTCGCATTGCAAAATTTTGGCATGGTAAATATTCGTCATAGCATTATCTCTTCTATCAACATAAAATAAATAAAATAAAAATCCTTTTTATTTCTTTGCAGGAAAGATTACAATTATCGGTAGTAATAAGTATGTAAATAAAGTAATATTTTTCTTTTTGTCCTTCCTTTTTTCTTTTTTATTCTTCTTCTGCAAGAACCCCCCTACGGATAAAGTCCTTCTCCAAAGATAGCCAATCCCCCAGATTGTTCAGTTGAAAGCCAGTTGACGCCGGCGATCTTCTATTATTTTATATTATTCATAGTTGTTAAGCCCTTGGCATCATCTCACCTGATGGTAAGTGACGGTGATGCCGAAGTTGGAAGCTTACCAAGATTCCCCAACGCAATGGAGAACTGGCTATCTTATCTTCAAGACGGAACACATCAATGTTGTTAACACTGATGTGTGACGGCAAGATTTAGATAAGATGGTGATCTTTTTGATGTCGTCCTATTTAGCGTAAGGTCTTCCTTTCTTTCTTTTGCCTTATGGCCCCATTCAAGCTGTTACTAGTCCATCACCATACCACAGATTATTCTAATACCATACGACAAAATCGACGAAAATATTTTCTCACGGCGTTATTTTACCCGGCTGAACTTCTCAGAAAATGAGCATTATGAAATAGGCAAGTTAATAAATTAGTCGTTTGTACCCCAGCAACCTTTCAGGATTTTTTCCCCTGACCATAGAATACAGGGTGCAACAAAATTGGTATAGGACCCATAAACTGTAAATTCTACTCATCATACTGAACAACTTTTTTTGAAAAAAATATTGAACTTTTCATACAAAGTTGGAAAATCAGCTGATCGGTTTGTATAAGTCCAAAAAAAATTGTGAACCAAAAGTTGTTTAGTATGATGCTTGAAAGCTCCAGTTAACGGGTCCTACACAAATTTTGTTACACGTGTAACAACGGGACCTACACCAATTTTGTTACATCCTGTATATAGCTAGGTAATTCTTTTAAAAAGGTAGATTCTTTTTAGCAAGCTTTATTTCTGCGAGCGCAAAGTATTTTCCAAGTAAACGGGTTGAGCATAATGTTCCATGAATAATATTATAACTAATAATAAATGACTTCCCAAAGATATTATTAATAAAATATGAGTTTTAGTCATTTATTATGAATTACCTAATTTATTCCATTAAAAAGATGGTGGCGGGGATACCTCTACGAAGCTGAACTTTAAATTAAAATTCTAAAGTGTAGTCAGGTAAGAGGCATAATATCTCTAAATAACTTTTTTTTTATCAGATTTTACCTGTATTGTAACAAGAATTACTGTCCACGAAAACCTGACTTTAATCAAAACAACAAAATACAACGTTTTTGTTTTCTTTCTAAATAAGTACTTATCCAATTTTGATATAATTTATGTGGCACCACTCTTTTTTTTTTATGCACAATTGGTAAACCCTTGACAACATCTCACCTGGTGGTAAGTGACGATGTTGCCGAAGATGGACTCTGGAAGAATTACTTATCAATTAAAAAAAACCGATTCACAATCATCGAATAAATCGCGCAACATACATACAAAAAACCAGCCAAGTGCGAGTCGGACTCGCGCAAAGTAGGGTTCCGTAGTCTTTTTCAAAAATGAATGTATATTTAAGAGTAAACGCGGGCGTCACTTTTTCCATACAAACGTAGTCCCCTGTTTCCTTCCTGGATAATGACAATAGAGCAAAAATGTTTTTTTCCATTAAACCTATATTTACCATGGCCACGCCCCTATGTTCTGCTTTTTCCCATATTCTTTTCATATTTTTCATAATAGGAAGTTAGGAGCCTTCATAAAACGTCACTTTCCGATACCCACCAAAAAAATAATACGCATATAAACAAAAAAAAACATAGAAGCAAAGGGAAAGCGTTTTTTTAAAGAATTTTTGATAAAAGTTTTTGCAGACGAAATACGGGACACCGAAATGATGTTTTGGTTAATTTTAGTGCCTATTATCGGTCTGCGCTGCAGGTATCCCTTTCTTGCTGTATACAGAGAGGTTTGGGGGAGGGAGACAACAACAGTTTATTCACATATCTATTCTTTAGAACGCGTTTCCTCTTAAAAAACAAAATCGTATTTGCAGTTAGCATTTTGTATGGAAAATCTGTTAACTTTTTACAAATCCAACTGCACATCTTAAATTGGTTGGTCGAATATTACTCGTAAACTAAGAAAGCCTACTTAGCTGTGATAGTTTTCCTTTTAAATTGATTATATATCCTACTATTTACAGTTTTTTTTAGATGTCTTAATAGCAATTTAGCTGGTAGGGAAGGGGCCCTTGACTCTAACAAAAATTAGCACTTTAAAGCTAAATATTTCGCAAAGCAATGCCTGAATTGAAAAATGGTTCAATAAACTCTCAGTAGCTTTAATAAACCTATTTAACGATATCCCTCACTATAGGGTACGTCACCGAAAAAAAAAGTCACCCCCTCATTACATGTAGGGTAGGTACCCTAAAAAAAATATTTTTAAGATTTTATTATACTGCTTTGTCTGCGTGATTAATATGTATACCGATGCTAAATTACAGTTTTCTAGTACTAATAGTACTTTCTGAGCTAAGCCGCGGACAAACGGACAGACAGACAGACAGACATGGCAAAATTATAAGGGTCCCTTGTTGACTACGAAACCCTAAAAAGGGAGAATTGAGAGCCTCCTCCTTTTTGAAGTCTATTAAAAATCTCTAATCTAATAACCAAACCAATTAAATCAAAATTTAAAACCAGACTGCATAAAAAATCACCCCTATTTTTTGGACAACCGGGTTAATACGTGTCCTATTTCTTTTTCCGGATCAAGACGAATTTAACGACACCTCGCACTTCAAAATCCATCACGCCGTTTAAGCTACAGGTTTAGCCAAAGAAACACACAAACATACACATATACATCCAAAAAACTTTACACTCCTTTTTACGCAGTCGGGTGAAAAAGAGGTGAAGCGTAAGAATCAGTGGATACTACGTAACCATTTGATGATGATGATGACGAACTTAACGAACATAACCATTTACTCAAATCCTATACTATTAAACTAGCAAACGGCTCTAACGTTTTCTTGGAAATTTTGAATACAGGAGTTCACGGGGGCGAAACATCGATCTAGCTAGGTTTTACATCCGGGAAATTTCGTTTTCTGCGTATTTTCACGCAAAAAGATTTGACCGCGCAATATGTAAGAAGTGAGCCTAGCTGAGTGGTTAACGGATCTAGCTCACGACCCGGGTACAAATCTCAGTAAAGACGTGGTGATTTGTTTTTTTAAGTTCATATACGGGTTTATTTCAACTTGTTTATACTGATAATCCGTTAAAACACAAAAAAATATTTCTCATGCCTGGGAGACTTAGAGCATCGTTCGGTTGCCCAGTTACTGATATAAATATTGCAAAGGTAAAGTTGAACGCAATAAGCCTTTCAGAGGTAGCAGCCAGTGTTGGATCTAGGCTTTATAAACTTCGCGATGCTTATATGCATATAAAAATAAATATTCTTCATATCAGCTCATAAACGTCCCCACCGAGAGGATAATGTTAGTATTTTTAATCAAAAATTCTCCTTCAGAGTAATTGAACCACAAACTATTGTAAAAACTTTAAAGTGAAAAGAACTGAAGACCTCTGGGGATTATCGGTATGCTTGATCAGAAACGTAATTGATATATACATATTTAGCTTGTCTTTTCAATATTAGCATTGATAGTGGCGTCTTTTCAGATCTCTAGAAGTTTAGTAAAGTGATACCTTTATATAAATCTGGTTCAAAAACTGATCCGGACAACTTCAGATCAGTTTCTATGCTGCCAACTCTTAGTAAAGTGTTTGAAAAGATTATGCTAAATCAAAAACTACAATATTTTACAGAAAACAAACTACTGCATAACCAACAATTTAGTTTAACGAAAGGTCGATCAACAACCGATGCAAGAGTAGCACTTATTCGCAACATCTATGATGCTTTTGAGGAATCGCTGAATCAATTGGAATGTTTTGTGATTTATCTGAGGCATTTGAATGTGTTGAACACCAAATGTTACTTATGAAATTAAAGCATTATGGTGTAGAGGATGGGGCTCTCAGTCTTTTAAATGCATATTTAGACAACATAACACAAAAAGTACAAGCGAATGGCACGAACTCATCTGGATCTAGAGTGAAAATGGGTGTGCTCCAGGGTTCCATATTAGGGCCTTTTTTCCTGTGTTTACGTAGATGATTTGCCTTTTATGGAGCAACATCTGTCAAATATTGTTTTGTTTGCGGATGACACTTCTCTTATTTTTAAATTGAATAGGAAATAAAACGAAATTGACGAAGTAACGCTTTCAAATATACTAAACTGGTTCACTGTGAACAGCTTACCTATTATTAAATGCTAAAAAAACAAAATGTATAAAGTTTTGTTTGCCAAATGTAAAAAAGGTCAGTAATAGTGTTAATATTAGACAGTAATACATTAGAATTTGTAAATACAACGGTGTTCCTTGGTATGTTTCACTTCAATGGGGAGTGTGCTCCGGGTGAAGCGGGAAGGCTTAGTTCAGCTGCTTATGCCGTGAAAAAAAACATTTTACGGATGTATCTACTGCGAGACTAGTATATTTTAGTTACTTCCATAGTATTATGTCTTAAGGCATCTTACTGTGGCGGCTAATATAGAAACTATTTTCATCTTGCAGAAAAGAGCTATCCGCGCAATCTATCAGATGCGAATACGCGTCGTTACAGAATAAGTACAAAGAAATCAATATTTTAACTGTTGCTAGGCAAAACAAACATCATATACATTCGTAAGAATTTACATTTTTTCCTAAAAAAAAGTGACACCGAGTAAGGTTAAATATCATAAATATAAGGTATAGTCATTTGTGGGGCAGTGTACGATTATAAGATTCTACAATAAAATTTCAAAAAATGTAACTAGTTTGTTAGAGAATTAATTCAAGACTCATGTCATTTATTCATTCATCATTCAATCATTCAAATGCTTGTGCTCTAGAGGGTATTATAAAACAATAGATTATGTAAATGACAAAGATATATGTGTTGATGCTATAACAAATACCATTACCTGAGACTGTAATCTGAATCATGACATTATTTGTAATAGACAATAAGTTTTTTTTGACTAATTTAAAAGTGTGTGTTAACACCTATTTAAAATAAATCATTTTGATTTTGTAAGATGAATTCAGAGGTGGAGTCGTCATACTTCATTACTTGAGAAATTACACGACATTAATGTCGCTTTAGATCCGGCACTGGTGAAAACAAGCGCCTGGGTACAAATTTTATTAAATTCCAGAGGGGACAGTTCTGCTAATCCATTACCGTTTAACGTTTTGAGCAATTTAAATGTACGCATTTAAAGGTTCCTCTTTGCGGTGTCGGTTTATAAAACAAAAGTGACCTGGGCTTGAATTTGACAGCTATGAGACTGGGAATACGACCGGTGGCGGTGGCTGCGCGGCGTGACCTTTACATAATTCAAACGGAAAGCTTGTGGACTCGCTTACCAAAAGTTACGTCAAAAGTTCAAAAACATAGGTGAGTAGAGGTCCGGAGCAAACTCCTGTATACGCTCGCGCACCACTCACCCTCGAATCCTACTAATATTATAAATGTGAAAGTGGTATGTATGGATGTATGTATGGATGTATGGATGTTTGTTACTCTTTCACGCAAAAACTACTAAACGTATCTGGCTGAAATTTGGAACGTATATTTATTTCATACAGTTATTGCAAGTCATATTATTTTTACTAGCCTTTGCCCGCGGCTTCGCTCGCGTTCGTTTTTATGACTGTACTAGCTTTTGCCAGTGGCTTCGCTCGCGTGAACATAGTTTCTATGACTGCCTGCGAGGGTGCGCAGTGCGCGAGCCGCATGCGGCTCGCGAGGGTGGAAAAAAGTAGCCTATATGTTAATCCAGGTCCTAATCTGTCTACGTTCCAAATTTCAGCCAGATACGTTTAGTAGTTTTTGCGTTAAAGAGTAACAAACATCCATACATCCATACATACATCCATACATACCACTTTCACATTTATAATATTAGTAGGATTCGAGGGTGAGTGGTGCGCGAGTGTATATTGGAGTTTGCTCCGGACCTCTCGGGAACTATATCGGGTCTGATAAGCAGTTCAAGTCAGATCCCACCCCCTCAACTATTTATATGAAAAAAAAAACACGTCAATCCGAGTCTGGAATCCCTAATTAGTGGTCCATGTCGC
Organism: Coleophora flavipennella; assembly: GCA_947284805.1. Taxonomy (NCBI): domain Eukaryota; kingdom Metazoa; phylum Arthropoda; class Insecta; order Lepidoptera; family Coleophoridae; genus Coleophora; species Coleophora flavipennella. Next base: position 6,876,470 of record OX369280.1, on the reverse strand, counting down.
TTCCCATCCCCACAATCATCTCTGTGCAAAAAATCGCAACGATCTGTTGCTCCGTTGCGATGTTAAATAAATCAAACAAAAAAGAGTATTTTTTCCAGTTCTCTCAGTAACTGTATCGGACTATGCTATTTTTAGAAGGTAAAAAGTAGCCTATTTTCTTTTTCATAACACAGGCTACCTGCATACCAAATTTCGTCAAGATTGATCGAGTTGTTGAAGGTAACAAATAAGCAAACACATTTTCACATTTATAATGTTACTAGCTTTTGCCCGCGTTCGCCCTTGTGGACATTGCTTTTATGACTGGCTTTGAGGGTGAGTGGTGCGCGAGCCGCAAGCGAAGTCTCAAGCCAATTTACTTTTCTTAAAAATATGAAATTAAAAATTCTATAACATTACAAATGAGCAAGTGTTTTAGTTATTCTAGAAGAATTTTTTTATTTATATTGGTAAAACCTTGACATCATTTCACCTGATGGTAAGTGACGATGATGCCGAAGATGGAAGCGGGCTTACCAAGATTCCTCAACGCAATGGGAAACTGTCTATCTTATCTTCAAGCCGGAACACATCAATGCTGTTAACATTGATGCTTGACGGCAAGACTTAGATAGGATGGGCTTAGAAAATGCCCTTCCACCAACCAAACAGAGTCATACAAAGTTAGACTCTGCCGGGAATCAAACCCGCGACTTCCTAGTGTGAAGCTAATGGACTTAAGCATTACGCCACGGAGGCGGTTAAAAATATCTTTTTAATTATAATTTATTCAAAAAATTCAAATGCCTCTGACCTCTCACAGCTCATAGAATAGATATCAACGAGTATTCTTTTAAGTCTGAATACTGAATTTAATTTACTGACCCAGTGGTTTAATGGTAGCGCGCCTGCCTGCTTAGGCGAGGGTTGTGGGCTCGATTCCCATCTAGGGCAAACATTCGTGTGACGGACAGGTTTGTTCGCTATGTGTCTAGGTGTTTAATAGCCAACACTGACACATATTAATATTTACTTGTCGGAGGATTGGTTAGGTATGGATGGCCTTATGGTTCACGTCCTTCACTATTTCGGTCGTGGGCGTCGAAATAACAAAGCAGCTACATCTCAGAGGTCCTCCTTCAATAGTCTTGATCATTCGGCAATCGAAATTGTACAGGATGCCTTGGATAACAATGGATGCAAACGTGGTGATCCCAGCGATGGCTTGACACGTCCGTTCAGCTCGATGCTCCGTGAAAAATTGTGTGCCCCGATACTGACGGCCAGCTAATGTGGCTTCTCAAATCAGTGTTGCCACCTCAATAACAAACAGCCTACCGTTAATAAGTCATCTTTGCTACCACATAATTATGACCGGCTCACGAGTACAAACGATTGTCACGCCACCACCGGTTTCACCCAGGTACTAATACCTGACGTTTGATCTAATAAGTAACGATCTATGTAAACGTATCTCGACCTGGTATTGGTCGCGTTTTCAATGACGCTCCGACATACGCATATTAATATTTTCTTACTTATTAACGATTTTTTAATTAGAAACTGTTTATATATGGATTATTGGTGTTGGTGGTGGTGGTGGCCCTAGCCGTTTTTGACTACAGCGACCGCACGTCCGGCTCAGCTGCAGTCGTCCCGCTGCTCCGCCCTCTCACGCTCCCATATGTGGCTGTTGTAACCACAGATTAGAAAAAAAAACTATTCTGCGGTTGTAGCCAATCTTATTATTACCTGTTCAACAATAGAGGCCAATCGCCCCAAAGCCAGTCCGTTGCCATCTTCCCTGGTGATAACAGCGCTGCCCAACTTTACAACCAATCTCCTTGCGTACTTCAGTTGCGATCTGTCGGTGAAGGTCTGCTGCTTGCGGTCGGCACTGGCCAGAGTGCGTTTGTCTATGTTTTGACTCTGAAAAAAATAATCAATTTAGAACTCTTTTTACTTTCTCGACCGTTCATGGTAGGAAAAAACTTCTAAGGACCAAAATGCTTGATAATCATCATGTCAGCTCATATACGTCCCCACCGATGGACTCGAGCCTACCATGAATTAGGGCCATCGGGCCTTAGTCGACCACGCGAGCCCAGTGCGGGTTGGTCGACTTCACACACAACCTGCGAGTTTCTTCGCAAGCGTGTGCAGGTTTCCTCACGATGTTTTCCTTCACCGTAAGAGCGTCGTATAAACGTACATATGAAATCTAAATTCGAAATCACATTGGTACGTGGCAGGATTCGAACCACGACCTCTCGGGCAGGAGGCGGCTTACCTAGCCATTACACCACCGACGCTCTGCTTGATAATACCTACACGATATTGCTAGTGAAAATCAGATTGTGTAAGTTTTTTTGGGTAAAGTTGTACAGTTTTTTTAGTGAGATTCATTTCGATGTTACAAAAGAAAGAAAGAAATTAAGTTTATTCGGCAAAAAATAAATGGAAAAATAATTACAGTATTTGTTACTTAATATAATTAAACTATAGGGATAGATTAAGACTCAAAACTAAAATGAAGACCCCCCATTTTTATTAGCGCATTAAAAAGGTATTGTCAATGAGATTACTTTGGAAATGTATTTTTTTTAGCAATATGCATCGTTTCTGAAAAAAAAAACTTTTTAGTTTCAGGGTAAATTTTTGAGAACAGCTTGAACAAAAATGCATTCATCCTTTTATCCGGACAGATGAAAGGATGAAAGCATTTTTGTTCAAGCTGAAACGGAGACGCTTCGCTATAATGTTCGTAGGTAGGTATCCTTTGACTAGTAAAAGGCGTAAGTTGTGAGGCGTACGTTAAAATACAATGTTACCGAAAAATGCTAAAGACGTTAAAAAACCGACTTCCATCGCATTTACTTAGTACATTTTTGCATCATTATTTTTAGTTTTTGTTAATTTTCTAATGAAGTACTACACCGATTTTGATAAAATTTATATGGGACCACATGGAAAGCACTAGCTTTCAAATAAAAAAAGGATCATCAAAATCGGCTCACCCAGTCAAAAGTTCTGAGGTAACACATATAAAAAAAAAATATCTGTAACACAAATAGATTGGCAACAATAAGATTTTATCGGGCAAGCTCAGAATACAAAACGGGCAGGATATAACTAGCGAACAAAAATATTTTCAACCGACTTCAAAAGAGAGGAGGTTCTCAATTCGACTGTATGTTTTTTTTTTGTATGTTTGTTACGCGATATCTCCGCCGATTGTGAACTGATTTTCAAAATTCTTTTTTTATTTGAAAGAGTATACTCCCGAGGGGGTCCCATTGTCACCAAGTCAGGATCTGATGGTGGGATCCCATGGAAATCGAGAACAACCATCAAATTTTATAGGCATATATAACGTGTTTCATGTATTTCCTAAAACTATCCAAGTTTTTGCTTCTGGTAGTCATCATGTCATCATCATCATCATCAGATGAGCTAATGAAGGAAGGTACAACTCCTTAACGGTTAGGAGTTGGAGAATAATGCTTTAAAAATTTTAAGTAGACCGATAGTTGTATTCTTTCAGGTTATTCAGATGAGCTGATGATAGAAGATTTAACTCCTTAACTTTCATGCTCTTGAGGTGATGATGATGGAAGCCACAGGAATTTGTATCTGTTAATGAAACACATGCATTATGAATTATGATTTGATGGTTCCTATCGGCGAGTGGCGATTGGGTATAACGTTGTTAGATAGATATTAATAATCACTAAAAATAAATAAAATAAAAATAAAAGTTTAAAAAACTTAAAAACCGACTTCAAAATGAAATTCACTCAAAAATATGAAATAATATTATTATACTTAGATACACGACATTAACCAACAATAACAAAATCAAAGGTGGCTAGAAATTAAATTGATACGTAAGTAACTGTATGCTGATACCGACCTCAAAAAAAAATGTAGGCCCCTAATTTGTATAATATATATAGATGCAGTCCGATCCCCTATTGTAAATAGTTTTAGAGTTAGATTAATAATTTGTATCTCATTGATGAGTAAATATAAAGAAAATAAGATAAATTAGTAGGTTCCGTACATTTGGAAGATTCATTTTCAATGTACCCGAAGGTCGTGGTAGACACGAGATTTGTGGATTTTTTTCGTATTCGGAGGTGTCCTGAATAGTCCCTTCAGTTGCACTACTGGAAATTTCCTTCCCGATAGACCTATTGGGAAGGAAATTTCCAGTAGTGCAACTGAAAGGACTATTCAGTAGACCACTGGGAAGGCGCTGATACCAGTACCTAAGTTTATCAATGAATTCAAGATTCCAGAATACTACCCGTTTGTTGAAATAATATTCAGCGTGATTTTTGGACAAGAAAAATTTCAAATTCATATTTTATTTTCATCATCTTAACAGCCGAAAGACATCCACTGCTTGACAGAGGCCTCCCCAAAGATTTCCACAATGACCTGCGCTGCCCGCATCCAGCGGCTTCCCGCGGCCTTCACCAGGTTATGGGTCCACCGAGAGGGAGGCCTGCTAAGCTACGTCTTATGGTGCGCGCTCATCACTCGATTATTAACTCGATTTATTTTCATCATGGATCTTTATTCTTAATGTTGCATTAACTATTAAAGGGAGCTTTCTCAGAACCTAAGACAATATCAAAAGTTTTTATTACGTTTTCGGTAAATGTAAGACAAATATTATTTAACCTACTCGCCCTTGCTGTTTTGCTCAAAAACAATATGAAGCATTTTCTTGTAAGTTTTAATATGCCTCGAAAGACTGATACCTAACGAAAAACTGACTAGGTATCTGTTATTTATTACATGTAGGTAATATCAAACAAAAATGTTATATTATTAACTTAATATCGCAGAAAATTCTGTGATATTGGAGAGTAATTGAGCAAAGCTCAGCTCAGCTCATATACGTCCCCACTGAGGGGCTCGATCCTACCCTGAATTAGGGCGATCGTGCCTTAGTCGACCACGCGGGACCAGTGTGGGTTGGTCGACCTTACACATCCTTCGAATTTCTTCGTAGGCGTGTGAGGTTTCCTCGCGATGTTTTCCTTCACCTTCTTATAAACGTACATCGTATAAACGAAATTCGTAAACACATTGGTACGTGGCAGGATTTGAACCACGACCTCCCGGACAGGAAGTAGCGGCCCTCGCCGTTACGCCACCGACGCTCGTAGTAAGCAAAGTTTTTAAAGTATTTGTTTACTCTTTGGCAAAGTATGAATCTATAAAAAGCTAGTTCTAAATTATGTAACCTTAATATTTAAAATCTGTATTTTATGTATCCTGTGTACATTAAACAATTAAATAAATAAATGTATTAATTGCACATAATTATGTTAATGTGAGAATGCTGTACATTCTTTTTTAATCTATACTTGTAAAGTCGTTTGTCCTGACTGACTATCAACGTACAGCTCAAACCACTGGACGGATCGAGCTGAAATTGACATACACATATCAATTATTATGACGTAGGCTGAGAAAATATATGTAGAACCCTAGGGATATAATTATTTACCGGTAGATAGTTGCACGAAAAAGGCTCATAGGTCTCACTATGGATATAACTTAGTATGTTTTTTTAATCCACAATTAGTAAGCCCTTGACATCATCTCACCTGATGATAAGTGACGATAATGCCGAAGATGGAAGCGGGCTTACCGAGAATCCCAACGCAATGGGGAACTGGCTATCTTATCTTCAAGCCGGAACACATCAATGCTGTTAACATTGATATTTGGCGGCAAGACTTAGATAAGATGATGGTAGCTGGCCAGGCGGGCTTGGAAAATATCCTTCCACCAACCAAACCGAGTCTTACAAAGTTGGACTCCACCGAAAATCGAAGCCGCGACCATCTGGCATGAAGCTAATGGACTGAACCATTACGCCACGGTTACTCGGTGTTTTCGGAGCCACGCACAACTGGGGCTCCTTTTTTAGCAGTAAAAAAGTATCCTTTAACTAACATAACATCTATTTAGCGGTACATAATTATATCTCGGAGCGTCGGTGGCGTAACGGATAGGGCCGCCGCCTCCTGTCCGGGAGGTTGTGGTTCGAATCTTGCCACGTACCAATGTGATTTCGAATTGAGATTTCATATGTACGTTTATCCAACGCTCTTACGGTGAAGGAAAACATCGTCAGGAAACCTTTACACGCCTGCGAAGAAATTGCCGCATGGGCCCGCGTGGTCGACTACGCCCCGATCACCCTAATTCAGGGTAGGCTGAAGCCCCTCGGTGGGGACGTATATGAGCTGATATGATGAATTATATCTCGAGGGATATATCTATAGCACGGATTTTTCTATCTTACTGCGATCAATACCTACTGTAACCAATGTAATAAAAAATTAAAACCCGACTGCTTAAAGTATGAACAATATTGATGGATCCATGATGTACTCTTGTACGTTTTAACCCTTGTGAAAACTCATGGTCACACTCAGTGACAGTGTATATAGTGGTCACATTAAATTATTAAGTATTTAAACGGTACTAAAGATCCTTTGTCACTCAGGGAATCAAGACAAATCAAAAGACCACTCACGGTTAAAAAATAATTATCCGTTAAGCCGGTTATGCTACAGGCTCGGCCATAGAAAAAGACGTAGGCATTAAACTTTTTTTTAAAGGACATGCTTTTTGCTTGTCGTGGGGGCCTTACAACTTCTCCAGACAGGGGAGGCGAGCGCGGAGAGCACTCAACCTAATAGGTATTTAGCATTTGTATGGGCAGATATCAAAGAGTTAACACTTTCAGCTCAATGGTAAAAATTGTGTTTTCCAATAGCCTTTAGACAACTTTTTTAATATTATTAAAAATTTGTGTGAGTTTGGCTACACCTCGCTTGATGGTAAGTTCCGATGCAGCCGAGGATGTAACACGATAGCTCAAATATAGTGCCTAATCACTGTCGCCTTGAAGATTCCTAAATTATACGAATCGGGGAATACAGACACCGCGGCCGGCAGGGAATTCCACTCCTTAGCCGCTCGTATAATGAACAAAGAAAGAAAAAGTTTCGTGCGTAAAGGTGGAACATTAACGACAGAGGGGTGGAATCGCCCTGCGCGCCTGGTCGTCCGATGATGAAAAGGACAGGGGGGAATGAGGTCGTGAAGCAATAACAACGCAATAACTCCAAAAAATAGTGATGAACACACTAAATAATTATATCAGTAGAAACATAAGGAAGGTCCAGATCACAGCCAAGAAAGTAGAAAGACTAAAACATAAGGAAATATGAAAAATGGCAAAGATCAGCTCACTATTATGAAAGCGCGTGTGACGTGCGACTGGACGTTCTGAATGCCTGTCAATTGTCGAAGTATGTAGATGTGTTGCCTACAGGTACATACAAACATATATAGTTTAGTACGTTCGAGAAATTAAATGCAGTACACCCGAACGGAGTTCTGAAAATGTGAAGAATATAACAATTTAAAAAAATAGATATTATTTTATTTAGAATTATTTTATTATTAAAAATTTGTGTGCGTTTGCCTGCAACTCACCTGATGGTAAGTATTCACTCTCGTCTTGAAGATTCCTAAATTATACGAATCGGGAAATACAGGCGCCGGAAGGGAATTCCACTCCTTGGCTGTTCGCATGATGAACGAAGAAGCAAAACGCTTCGTGCGAAAAGGTGGAAGATTTGGAACATTGGAATTCATCATTATTTTCAATTACTTTCACTGCTGGACGAAGTACCTTCAGAATCGTCGCCTACATTTATAATTAAAGATATACGCGTGACCCCGTGCGAGTGTAACGTCAGCGAGCGGCGCCGCGATTGAACTCAGGGCGGGTCGATTGACACAACCGTTTGACGCGAGCCGGCAGCGGCGAGCGGCATTTGTCAAAGGTGTAGCTAATTCAGCGAAAGAACTTTACCTACATAAACACACCATCCCAAAAACAATATACCCTTCTTCTTTTGCATTTAACAATGTTTTTATAAGTAAATAAATCATGTTATTTCATATCTATCAGTAATTCAACGTCTTTAATAGCTTTTATCAGAGAGTATCACTAGGGAGATGAAAATATAAAATCGCATTGTAAAAAGTACTCCATTTTCTGTTTGCTAAAAGTAAAGTAAATATACTGTCTATTCTCTTGAGAGTAGACAGTAGTACAGACAGACAGTAGTAGACAGTACATCTCTACCATGTTTAGCACGACGTAGGTACGGTAAGGTAGGTAGGCCGTGGGTAAATACGTACGTGCATACAATTATTATTTATTTTGAGACAAAAGATGGAATATAAGACCTAGAAAGAAATACATGCACTTAAATTAAAGCACGAATCACAAAAAAACCACAAATGTATCTTACCCGAGATGGGTCTTTAGGATGAGAATCAGGTTTGGTATAATTATTTTACGTATAAAGTATTTATTTATTTTGATAGCGTTAAGAGATGAAAATATTCAAAGATAGGTCTACACCGTTACTACGTCAGTACACTTTGCCGTTAGTTTCAACTCTAGTTATGACTAATATTTTGAAGTTTAAATTTTAAAAAACATACAACAATATATTTTGTTATGATAATACAAAGTGAGTAATGTTATTTTTTTTTAAACTTTCACTGTAGTTTTTGATTGAAATGAAAAACCATTGAAAAATTGAAAAAGTGTGGTTATTTTCTTCACTCTTTACACGTAAAGAAAAAGCAAAGACAACTGTACCAATCAATACCTCGCCAGTACCATAGCGCTTCGTGTCACAGCTGTTTCAATTAAACCGGTTTTCGCTAATTGATTTTTAACGAATTTAAAAGAACACCAAGTAGAAACAGTGTCAGCTATTTAAAAGTGTCAAGTCATATAAAAGCATGCACCACTATTACGTATGTATGAACGCTTTCTAAAAAATTCAAAATTCATTTGCAAACTGCAATTTTAAATGTCGACATGAGACGGTCATTTTCTGTCACTGATTATTTCGCATGAGACTCGTAATCTACTTGGTAATCTACCTTAATAATGTATTTGTCAGCGGCGGATCGTAAAATTTCGGCAAATCGCTATCTGCCCAGATATTTTCAGGTAGATCGAATAATAGCCGGCCGGATCAGAGTTCAGCGGGCTAAGCGAGTGTTAAAAGGTTCGTTAGGTCTGATGATGATACTGTCGAAGAGCCACCCTGGGAGTCGGAATGCAGTTAGGCTTTGTCCATTTAGCATGATATGCCCAGGCATTTCATGATGTGCCCAATTCAACGATACAGCCACGACATATCAATAGGCTTAAACGTGTACTCACCTAGAAGCCGACCAATATAAAACCATAATTCGTACCATCTCGAACGCTCGTAAATTCGTACAGAAAGAGAGGACCAGACTTTTAATACTTTACTTTACTCAAGATTGAACTCCCTCAGGGTGATGCAGAGAGGGGTGATTAGCATTGGTCTAGGCTAACTGCGAGAAGAGAAACTCTAAAATCAAAGCTGGCATTGGATTTCCGTAAAGGATAACCAGAAAATGCGGCGACGTCTTGCAGACGTGAGAGTAAGTCCAATACGAAAAGAACATGAGCAAAGAACGGAAACTAATAACTATATGGGATCTAGAGGCTATTAAACATATTCAAACACGTTTAAATAACATATAATATAAAACCCGCAGACACAGAGCACACAAACCTGTTTGATTATCAACCTCACAACCCTCGGCCACCAGGCCACTGGAGCACCAAGTCAGTTTACCGGTCAGATTTAAAACTGGCGCAGGTTGATGAGGAAGTTACAAGTTTTAGGTTAGCACAACTCTAAATTAAAAAATTGATGAAAAAACGACTGCATAAAAACATAACCCCTCTTTTTTGAGAAGTCGGGTAAAATTTATAATATGTCAGTTGCGGGTTCAAGATGAGTCTAAAGATACCTCGCACTTTAAAATCCATGAAGCCGTTAGAAGATATCGTGGAATAAAGAAACACAGCAGGGCCTCGATAATCCGAACCCCAGCTAGTCCGAACGCCTCTATAATCCGAACGACACCCCCTTACCCCCGCACTTTCGCCGTTTCTCACAGTTTCTGTCCCGCCAAAGTATACATATTAGTACTAACATACAGTATGGACACTCCCTGTCGCTCTCTAGATTGCGCCTCACCCTCTCGTCCCCCAGATTGATACAGATTGCTTTAAGTTTGGTTCTCGAAAGTATAGAATTTCGCCGTGATTTTTTTTGTTTCGTCATTTGTTTTTAGAAATGTCATTTCGCGCCCGTTGTATGAAGTGTCCGGGGTGTGGGCTCGCAGTGCCACCATATTGGAATTCTTTAAAAACAGTGTGTTCAATAGCATTGTATCTAACGTAGATACTTAAATAAATACATTACAATGTAAAATATTTTAGTTTTATTACGAAAAATGCCTTTTAAAATGTCTACCTACAATCCGAACGCTTCGTACATTCGAACAGGGTATAAATTTTCGGTGTTAGGATTATCAAGGCCCTGCTGTACTTACATCAGACCTGAAAACAATACACTCCAATTTGTGGGCAGTCGTGGAATGAGTTCTACACAAATAGGTTATCATTTTTCATTTAAGGGGTCAAGACACGGCTTTGACAATTCCTTGGCCCCTATATGGAAGAAACAGAACCTTGCTTATCGCTAAACAAAAACATCTAAAAACGTTAATACATTAATTTTCGATCCATCATTGTTTAAAAGCGCGCGAGTTTGAAGTAAAAGTTTTAATTATACGGTGGAGACGATCGTTAACATAAACTTGCGTAAAAGAGCTATCAAGCATGACTCCAAGGAAACATTTTTCATTAATCTTACTTAACTATTTATTAATTGCCCGACAAAACCACACACAATCAGTATAAACAAAATAGTCATGTCATATCAAGGGTTACAATTAAAACTGCATGGTTAAAATTTGCCATGGATGACAGGTGGAACACACATACATTCATTGTGCAATCCTTGAATATTACGATACGGAAAACTTTACTGCGATGACGATGAGATAAAACTTTACAAAAAATATATTACTCGACCAAGAAAATTTTGTTAGCATATTTTAGTTTTGGAGGAGCAGTTAGCATACCGTGCACCAGTTTTATTATTTGTCGTGATAACAGCCTCCTCAGCAAAGTATTTTTTTTTTTATTCACTATTGGTAAACCCTTGACAACATCTCACGTGGTGGTAAGTGACAATGTTGCCGAAGATGGAAGCGGGCTTACCAAGATTCCCCAACGCAATGGGGAACTGGCTATCTTATCTTCATGCCGGAACACACCAATGATATCAACATTGATATTTGGCGGCAAGACTAAGATAAGATGTTAGCTACCCGTAGCTAGCCAGGCGGGCTTAGAAAATGCCCTACCACCAACCAAACCGAGTCTTGCAATTGACCCCGCCGGGAATCGAACCCGCGACCTCCTGTGTAAAGCCAGTGAACTTTGCCTCTGAGCTACGGAGGCGGTTAAAAATATTAATTCATCCCCACAATTGGAAAAGGAGGCTAACTCCCAGTATGGCAGGAAATTACAAAATCACACACAGAAGCCACATTAGTAGATTTACGAAGGGCCAGTTACGAACCAAACAAAATTAATATTTATATGAATACAGTTTACCGCAGCTCTTTTCTACATCATATCAGCTAAAAAGTACCTTATAAATACAGAAATATCAGCCGAACGGCGTCCACTGCTGAAAGAAGGCCTCACTCAAGGATTTCCAAGCTGACCGGTCCTGCGCTGCCCGCATCCAGCGGTTTCCCGTAACTCTTATCTACAATAATCGGTAAAATTAAAAACCCCCGACGAAACAGCCAAATTGGAGCAACTTCATTTTTTGGCATCATGTTTTTGTTAACCACTTTGATAAGCCCTGGTGGTGGACCATGCGGGGGCTAAAAGCGGGCCCACCAAGATTCCCTAACGCAATAGGGAGCTGGCTATCTTGTCCTCAAGCCGGAACATATGAATATTTTTAAAAATGGTGATTGACGGCAAAGACTTGGACAAGATGGTGGTAGCTAGCTAGGTTGGCTAAAAATAACCTACCACAAGCATACCACAAACCAAATCGAGTTTACAAAGTTAACCCCACCAGGAACAAAACCCGTGACCAATTACGCCACGGAGGCGGTTTAAACCGGTTTTCCTCAATTATGATATTTTTATTTTTGTTGTCAAATTACAAAACCACTTATTAAAAAAATTAAAAGCACAATGTGATTGTCAAAATAATAAAACATTCATTGAGAAGTTGCGCGCGACCTTGACACTATGGACCGTTCAGGGATCGATCAGACTGCGCGGTCAAAACATCGGACGAGGCGAGCCAAGAGTTATAAAAACATTTATGATTCCTGAAATACAAAACTCTCCATAAAAAATATAATACCATATATGAGAATAACTTTTCACGCCGCGCTAATATATTAAAATAAAAATTTATATTTCGGACAAGTATTCCATATTTGGCATGTTATTGTTGAAGCAATTTTCGACTATAACAACTTGTCTAAATTTACATATTTTTTAGTTTTCCGCCTTTTTTGGGTCTTTAACTTCGTATATTGTACTAAAGGAATTGTGAAAAAAGGTGTGCTAAACAATTAATTAAAATGTTTAAACTTGGAGCACAACAGAGTAAGTGCAAAAATCGGGTACGACTGGTTTTGGCAAAACATGTATTTTTTTGTAGTTTATATGTTACCAGATATGTCCTTAAAGGCAATAAGGGCTATTCTAGTGCGAAAATTGAATTATTAACGGAAGAAATATCTAACCATAATAGTATGGGTAGCCACGCGATGAGGGGTTAATCTAGCTATCAAATAAAAAACCGCATTGAAATCGGTCCGTTTAGGAACTGTGATAAAATATACAGACAGACAGAAATAGGCTTAACTTAAAACACACCTCTTTTTGCGTCGGGGATTAAAAAAGCTAAATCCGATATTGCATATTCAAATAGGTATACCTGCCTTGGAATCTTGCGTTGGAATATGCCACCTGCTGCCAAACAGTTTCCGATTCCGTCCATATTCTAATATTAATCTAGTTAGCGGATGTGTATTTATTTAAATTGCATCTATTTAGATAAGGGTTAGGAGTTAGGAAGTCTCTATGGGAACTGACCAAAAGTATTTATAGATATTTAAGTATGAAATTGCCGATTGAATAAAAAAAACTAAAGAAAAAAAATATATTAAGAAAAATAGTTAATAAAACAAAATGTATTCTCTAAATAGCATAAGATTATTAGAAATTAATAGCTGGTAAATGTGTGCCTATTGTTTAAATATTTTGAGAGCATGGTGGCTTTAAACCCATGTAGACGATTATTTTTAACACAATAAATCATCATATTTAAAGGCAAAAATAACATTTTTTTAATTTTAAACCGCTAGAGTTATCGTAGCAGTTTCTTTGTTACTAATGATATATTTGAGAATACCCTGCATAAGATTTCGTCACTTTCAGGAAAATTCAAGAAAATTAACTAGTCCAAACAATTGCCCCACTAAGAAAACGCCTTTGTTCCATTCAATGGTACATAGCTCAGGCGTTAGTACTAATACATATACTGTGGCTCAGGGGATTGTAACATGAAAGACATGTCACTAGTTACTGATAAAAGACCATAAGTAGTGTCACTATAAGTTCAATAATAAAAAACAATAACATGGCATTGAACTTCAAAAACTGAATCAGCAACTTGATACTTAAACCCCTATTATGTAATTATAATGTAATTATATGGGATCAATCTGGCAGCATACCCTATCGAATAAAAAAAAAACATGAAAATCGGTCCACAGTTAAAGGAGAAATCGGTGCACAAACATAAAAAAATATTTACAGTCGTACATAGAACGTCCCCCTTTTTTGAAGTCTGTAAAAAGCCGCCTCGGTGGCGTTATTTTCACTCCATTCTCTTACATCAGGAGGTCGCGGGTTCGATTCCTGGAGGTTTCTTACTATCTAAGACTCGGTTTGGTTGATAGCAGGGAATTTCCTCAGCCCGCCTGACTAGTTAATACCATTATGTAAGTCTTGCCGCTAGACATTAATGTTTATGAACAGCGTTAAATTACGTTCTCCTTTGTATTGGGGAACCTTGGTAAGCTCGCTTACATCTTCGGCATCATCGTCACTTACCATCAGGTCAGATAAAACGAAGGGCCTATCATTTAATTGTAAATAAAAAGACCATCAGTCCCGAAAATTAAAATAAGGGGTTCCACTCGTGGAACTGAACAACTATCGATAAAGAACCCGTACTGAATTTGCGTAAAATTTTTGAACTCCATACAAATGTGGCTAATTGAGCTGACCTATTTGTATAAATTAAAAAAAAACAATATTGGAAAAAATTGTTCAGTTTTATATGTAGAAAATCCTCTAATGTTTATTCACAATTAGTAAGCCCTTAGCATCCTGACATCCTGATGGTAAGTTGAATCCGAAGATGGAATCGGGCTTACCAAGATTTCCTGTAACGCAATGGGGAACTGGCTATCTTATCTTCATGCCGGACCACATCAATGCTGTTAACGTTGATTTTAAGCGGCAAGACACAGATAATATGGTGGTAGCTAGTCATACGGGCTTAGAAAAAACCTGCGACCTCCTTATGTAAAGCGAGTGGATTTATCACTACGCCACAGAGGCAGTTACAAAGTTAGTTGTTTCCGGGAGATTTGAAGTCGGAGATTAGACAAGTTTTCTATTTTTTGTTTCAAAATGTGTTCTGTATTACTAGTTTGCTGAAAACGTCCGTCGGTCGCGCTTTCCCTAGCGTCTAAACCAATTGGCTCGTGTTGGTTATGATGCGAATTTTACATTTTTCAAGGTTTTTTGTGAATTATGCCATGTTTAACAAGTTTTGCCAATTTTCCGATAGTCTTACATTATTTTCTACCATATTCAATGACTTTTTCAAATTTTCAATTCAAATTTCAAATTTGGGTTATTTTGGCGATAACCTAAAAAACATGATATTTTGTGATTTGAATTATTTCGGGCCAAAATACCTTTTTTCATTTTTAATCTCTAAAATCATCGCAGCAGTTTCTTCGTTACTAATGCCATATTTAGGAATACCCTGCATACACAGCCTGCAAAAGATTTCGTTTCTTTCAGGAAAGTTGAAGAAGATTAACTAGCAAATAATTTTCAAAAAACCTTAAAGTTTTTTGGTACAAGCTTTTATTTGGAAAGAGTTTTATGCTTAAAAAGCCATTTGCTGGAATGAATATAAGAAAATACACGGTTTCTAATTCAAAAAATGAGAGCACAGTATTTTATTTTCTATGATTCTATAAAAAAAATAAAAGACGATTCTGGGACCTTGATTCCATGCACCTCCAAAGTTCATCATCAGATCAACTTCAAAATAACAAAAGGATCTATTGTCACCAGGAGTACGGCTTCATTTCAAATTTCAGTTTCATTTGACCCCTTGAAGTCTTAAACTTAATAAACATACATATACATACATACATACACATACATACATACACATACATACATACACATACATACATACACATACATACATACACATACATACATACACATACATACATACAAACATTGCAAGTCAAATAAAAGCTTTAAATAATCTAACCGCTAAGAATAAGCCTTTTTTCCATTCAACTATACATAGCTCCGAAGATGGTTGGAGTGGGTCTCCAATAGACGGTGAGTATGTTTTCTCGTTTACTCTAAATGCTTTTACACCTCATAAACATCTAGATTTATAGCCGACAGAGGTTAGGGAACTTCCATAGTGTAGGATTAAACCTAAACTTTAGGCATGTTTATGTTTAGGTCCCAGTGGTGAATCGCAGAATCTCCTTACTTATATTCAAGAAAAGATAGCTGGACCCTTTGAAAATCTTCGTGAGAAAAATACGTAATGTAAATAACGTATCTATACTAGTATTATAAAGAGGTAATGTTTGAATATATTTGCCTAAGGGAGAAAAATACGTAATGTAAATAACGTATCTATATTAGTATTATAAAGAGGTATAGTTTGTTTATACTTGCCTAAGGGAGAAAAATGCGTAATGTATATAACGTATTTATACTATTATTATAAAGAGGTAAAGTTTGAATATACTTGCCTAAGGCAGAAAATGCGTAATGTAAATAAAGTATCTATACTAGCATTATAAAGGGGTATAGTTTGTTTATACTTGCCTAAGGGAGAAAAATGCGTAATGTATATAACGTATTTATACTATTATTATAAAGAGGTAAAGTTTGAATATACTTGCCTAAGGCAGAAAATGCGTAATGTAAATAACGTATCTATACTAGTATTATAAAGTGGTAAAGTGTGAATATACTTGCCTAAGGGAGAAAATGCGTAATGTACCTAAATAACGTATCTATACTAGCATTTTAAAGGGGTATAGTTTGAATATACTAACCCAAGGGAAAAAAAATCGTAATGTAAATAACGTATTTATACTAGTATTATAAAGGGGTATAGTTTAAATATATTTGACAACAGCCTATTTTCTTAAGTAACTTCAAAAATTTTTATACTGAAATTACAAAAAAAAACATATATTTGCAATTTTCACAATAATAAATGTCACGCAATATATTTTGAATTTATTTCTTTTTTTTTCTAATTTACCCCCCAAAAGTTGCCCCCAAGTTTAAAATTCATTTATTTATTATACACGTTCGTCTTATGGTCACCGACTTACATAATTATGTGTACCAAATTTCAACTAAATCCGTCAAGTGGTTTCCTAGCAAATTGGCTGTGACAGACGGACGGACAAACACACGAGTGATCCTATGATGGTTCCGTTTTTACCTTTTTAAGGTACGGAACCCTAAAAACATTAAAGCTTGAAATGTAGCCTAAGTTTCTCTATAAAGCTCCGTCAAAGTAAAAAGTCAAACTTCATAAAGTTTGATTACGTATTTATTACAGCGAAGTTGCAGACTCAATTGCTAGAGCGGAATTTTATTTCGAACATGCCATGAAACCAGTCTGCCATTACAGTGGATCCTTTGAGAGAGAGGAATTTCAAAAGTCCTACAGTCTGGAGAAAATTAAAGCGAACTACTGAACCATATTGTATTGCAATGCTGCAGTAAGGGAACTCCCAAAACGATTTGGGTACATGAGTGGTACGTGCGTGCTTGTGCGCTTGTAAGGATGTGCACCATTTTATGTATTTTGTACAGTCAAATCCCCCCAGAGCTCTTCCATTGTGCAATTGCCTGGTCACCCAGGGCAAGCCTTTTGTAATAAATGACTATAAAATTTATTAAAATTAATAGTCACTAATAGCAGTGGACGATTTTTGGCTGATATGATGATGATGATGAATATTCACTAGCTTTTGCCCGTGGAAATCGTTGTAATGACTGA
This sequence comes from Coleophora flavipennella, assembly GCA_947284805.1. Lineage (NCBI taxonomy): Eukaryota > Metazoa > Arthropoda > Insecta > Lepidoptera > Coleophoridae > Coleophora > Coleophora flavipennella. The sequence goes on along the minus strand of OX369280.1, from coordinate 6,859,077 downwards.
CTTAGAGGGTGCGCGGTGCGCGAGCCGCAAGCGGCTCGCCAGCGTGAATATGATTTCTTTCCAGATGCCTCGGGAACTATGTCAGGATATGCTTATGTCATTTCCCAACCCCTTTACCATCTGTGTGCAAAAAATCACATCAATTCATTGTTCCGTTGCGATGTTTAAATTAACCAAAAAAAGAGTATTTTTTCAGTTCCCTCAGGAACTGCATCGAACTATGCTATTTTCACGAGATAAAAAGTAGCCTATGTCCTTCCTCGTGATACAGGCTACCTGCATGCCAAATTTAATTAAGATTGGTCAAGGCGTTGAAGCGTGAAAAGGTAACAAACAAACAAAAGTAGTAGGTATTCGCGGGCTCTAGACCACTTAATATGCATGGCTGGCTTTTTTTTAATAGTGACTCGTTGTTTTCGCAAAAAACGCCAGCGACGACCCTAATTAAGGGCTCGGCCCGGCAGTAGTAGGTATTCGCGGGCTCTTATGCATGGCTGCCTTTTTTTTAATAGCGACTCGTTGTTTTCGCAAAAAACGCCAGCGACGACCCTAATTAAGGGCTCGGCCCGGCAGTAGTAGGTATTCGCGGGCTCTAGACCACTTAATATGCATGGTTGGCTTTTTTTTAATAGCATGGCTGGCTTTTTTTTAATAGCGACTTGTTGTTTTCGCAAAAAACGCCAGCGACGACCCTAATTAAAGGCTCGGCCCGGCAGTAGTAGGTATTCGCGGGCTCTAGACCACTTAATATGCATGGCTGGCTTTTTTTTAATAGCGACTCGTTGTTTTCGCAAAAAACGCCAGCGACGACCCTAATTAAGGGCTCGGCTTGGCAGTAGTAGGTATTCGCGGGCTCTAGACCACTTAATATGCATGGCTGGCTTTTTTTTAATAGCGACTCGTTGTTTTCGCAAAAAACGCCAGCGACGACCCTAATTAAGGGCTCGGCCCGGCAGTAGTAGGTATTCTAAATAAAAACTCGAAGGTTGTGTGTGAAGTCGACCAACAAATTTTTATAATTTATAATTTCTAATTTTTATATTTTGTAATTTTTATAATTAATAATTTGTAATTTAATATTTTGTAATTTTTATAATATTTAATTTATATTTTTTATAATTTGTAATTTTTATAATATTTAATTTATAATTTGTAATTATTATATTTCGTAATTTTTATAATATTTAATTTATAATTTTTATTATTTGTAATTTTTATAATATAATTTGTAATTTTTATAATTTTTGTAATATTTATTTTATAATTTTTATAATTTGTAATTTTTATAATACTTAATTTATAATTTTTATAATTTGTTATTTTTATAATATTTAATTTAAAATTTTTATAATTTTTATATTTCGTAATTTTTATAATATTTAATTTATAATTTTTATAATTTGTAATTTTTATAATATTAAATTTGTAATTTTTATAATTTTTATAATATTTAATTTATAATTTTTATAAGTTGTAATTTTTAAAATACTTAATTTATTATTTTTATAATTTATATTTTTTATAATTTGTAATTTTTATAATATTTAATTTATAATTTTTATATTTCGTAATATTTAATTTATAATTTTTATAATTTGTAATTATTATATTTTGTAATTTATATAATATTTAATTTATATTTTGTATAATTTGTAATTTTTATAATATTTAATTTGTAATTTTTATAATTTTTATAATATTTAATTTATAATTTTGATAATTTGTAATTTTATAATATTTAATTTGTAATTTTCATAATTTTTATAATATTTAATTTATCATTTTTATAATTTGTAATTTTTATATTTAATTTATAATTTTTATAATTTGTAATTTTTATAATATTTAATTTATAATTTTTATAATTATAATACTTTATTTATAATTTTTATAATTTATATAGTTTGTAATTTTTATAATATTTAATTTGTAATTTTTATAATTTTTATAATATTTAATTTATATTTTTTATAATTTGTAATTTTTATAATACTTAATTTATAATTTTTATAATTTGTAATTTTTATAATATTTAATTTATAATTTTTATAATTTGTAATTTTTATAATATTTAATTTAATAATTTTTATAATATTTAATTTGTAATTTTTATATTTTAATAATATTTAATTTATAATTTTTATAATTTGTAATTTTTATAATATTTAATTTATAATTTTTATAATTTGTAATTTTTATAATATTTAATTTGTATTTTTTATAATATTTAATTTATAATTTTTGTAATTTTTATAATATTTAATTTATAATTTTTATAATTTGTAATTTTTATAATATTTAATTTGTAATTCTTATAATTTGTAATTTTATAATATTTAATTTGTATTTTTTATAATTTTTATAATATTTAATTTATAATTTTTATAATTGTAATTTTTATATTTAATTTATAATTTTTATAATTTGTAATTTTTATAATATTTAATTTATAATTTTTATTATTTGTTATTTTTAAAATACTTAATTTATAATATTTATAATTTATAATTTATATAATTTGTAATTTTTATAATATTTAATTTATAATTTTATATTTTTATTTTTTTTATTTTTTATTTTTATATTGTAATTTTTATATTTTTATAATATCTAATTAATAATTTTTATAATTTGTAATTATTATATTTTGAAATTTATATAATATTTAATTTATATTTTTTATAATTTGTAATTTTTATAATTTTTATAATATTTAATTAATAATTTTAAAATTTGTAATTTTTATAATATTTAATTTATAATTTTTATAATTTGTAATTTTTATAATACTTAATTTATAATTTTTATAATTTGTAATTTTTATAATATTTAATTTGTAATTTTTATAATATTTAATTTGTAATTTTTATAATTTTTATAATATTTAATTTATAATTTTTATAATTTGTAATTTTTTTAATACTTAATTTATAATTTTTATAATTTGTAATTTTTATAATACTTAATTTATAATTTTTATAATTTGTAATTTTTATAATATTAAATTTATAATTTTTATAATTTGTAATATTTAATTTATAATTTTTATAATTTGTAATTTTTATATTTTGTAATTTATATAATATTTAATTTATATTTTGTATAATTTGTAATTTTTATAATATTTAATTTGTAATTTTTATATTTTTTATAATATTTAATTTATAATTTTGTATAATTTGTAATTTTATAATATTTAATTTGTAATTTTTATATTTTTTATAATATTTAATTTATATTTTTTTATAATTTTTAATTTTTATAATACTTAATTTGTAATTTTTATAATATTTAATTTATAATTTTTATAATATTTAATTTATAATTTTTATAATTTGTAATTTTTATAATATTTAATTTATATTGTAATTTTTATAATATTTAATTTACAATTTTTATAATTTATATATATTTTGTAATTTTTATAATTTGTAATTTTTATATTTTGTAATTTTTATAATATTTTTTTTATAATTTTTATATTTTGTAATTTTTAAAATTTGTAATTTTTATAATATTTAATTTATTATTTTTATAATTTGTAATTTTTATAATATTTAATTTATAATTTTTATAATATTTAATTTATAATTTTTATAATTTGTAATTTTTATAATATTTAATTTATATTGTAATTTTTATAATATTTAATTTATAATTTGTAATTTTTATAATTAATAATTTTTATAATTTATAATTTGTAATTTTTATATTTTAATTTTTATAATATTTAAATTATAATTTTTATAATTTGTAATTTTTATATTTTGTAATTTTTATAATATTTAATTTATAATTTGTAATTTTTATATTGTAATTTTTATAATATTTAATTTATAATTTTTATAATTATAAAATTATAATTTGTAATTTTTATATTTAACATTTAACATATTTTATATTTTGCCGGGCCGAGTCCTTAATAAGGGTCGTCCCTGGCGTTTTTTGCGAAAACAACGAGTCGCTATTAAAAAAAATCCAGCCATGCATATTAAGTGGTCTAGAACCCGCGAATACCTACTACTAACAAACACATTTTCACATTTATAATATTATAAGTAAGGATTACATTATATATAAAATTGATTGTATAAAAACAAATACAAATAATTTATTTATAAAGTTAAAAAAAACTACTACTGAAAAGTATGAAACCAAGAGTTTCCCACCTGAAATCATTGTCATTATTTTTCCCTTCATCTAGGGTAATTAACAGATTCATAGATGGCACGAATCCAAAGACACCACATTTGTCAAGATCGTTTAAGGTTTAGGAAATACGAAGGAGCAGGTGAAAAAATAACCCTACATTTTTCCTAGTTGGGTAAAAACAGTAATTTACAGAGTATTTTTACATCGGTATTATGTTTAGTATTTTGAACCAACATCATAAGATTAGACAATACTCGTAAGGTATGAGTCGGTTGAACTAACAAATGAATTTCCAAATATGTATACCTACTTTAGAACTAAAAATAACTATCCACAGTGTCAAGTGGTAAATAGTAAACTCTACTCATTACGCTAAATATTTTTCCCCAGGGAACCTATAGCTAACCTGGTCCGGTGAACTAATTATTTGAATTCCCAAATATGTATACCTACTTTAGAACAAATAACTATCCACAGTGTCAAGTGGTAAATAGTAAACTCTACTCATTACGCTAAATATTTTTCCCCAGGGAACCTATAGCTAACCTGGTCCGGTGAACTAACTATTTGAATTCCCAAATATGTATACCTACTTTAGAACAAATAACTATCCACAGTGTCAAGTGGTAAATATTAAACTCTACTCATTACGCTAAATATTTTTCCCCAAGGAACCTATAGCTAACCTGGTCCGGTGAACTAACAATTTGAATTTCCAAATATGTATACCTACTTTAGAACTAAAAATAACTATCCACAGTGTCCAGTGGTAAATAGTAAACTCTACTCATTACGCTAAATATTTTTCCTCAAGGAACCTATAGCTAACCTGGTCAGGTTCCAACCTGGTCCAGCATGTTTCTGTTCTGTGGCTATTCAGCGCAGCCTAAAAAGCCTCGGTGGCTCAATAGCAATGACTCGGTTTAAATCCGGACGGCCAATGTAGGTACCAATGACTTTTTCGAAACTTACGGACTGCTTGTTTGCCGATTGCTTAACATCGTGAGCAAACCTGCACATCTGATTCAGATGGGTATAAAGGCCGCGTTTCACACATCCGTAGGTTTAAATTTAAATACCCTACACGTGACCGCGGGTAATGCTAAGTGCCACACCAGGCAACCCTCGTCTGGCACACGATAAGAGAGAGAACATCGGAACATTCAGGCCGGGTATATAAGCTGGGCCTGACGAAGCCACTGACTGATTCTTTGAAGACTAAAATGATAGGATGCTAAATTATTCAGATAGGTAATTATTGTTTTTTTATCCAGAATTGGTACAAAGAATACTGAATATATTGGTAAGCCCTTGGTATCATCTCACCTGATGGTAAGTGACGATGGTGCCGAAGATGGAAACGGGCTCACTAAGATTCCCCAACGCAATGGGAAACTGCCTATCTTATCTTCAAATAGAGGCAAGATTTAGATACGAGTAAGATGGTGGTAGCTAGTCAGGCGGGCTTGGAAAATGCCCTTCCACCAACCAAACCGAGTCTTATAAAAGTTAGACTCCACCACGAATCGAACACGCGACCTCGTGATATGAACCTAATGGACTTAACTATTACGCCACGGAGGCGGTTGAAATCAAGTTCATTATCATATCACCCGAAAAACGTCCACAAGCTGGGCCTCCCCCATTAATTTCAACAACGACCGGTCTTGCGTTGCCCGCGTCCGATTTCCTCATTTCCGATTGGATCAAGTAGCACTACAAGTATAACACGCTACATTGCCCCTTGAAAGGTATAAAGGTGTAAAAAATTGGTATAGGACCCGTTAGCTGGGGCTTCTACTCATCATACTGAACAACTTTTCCAAGGAACCCATAGGCAAATCTCAAAAAAACATGCTCCATACAATTGTGAACAAAATTGGTCAATCATCTGACTCGTTTTGTATAGAGTTCAAATATTTTTTTTCAATTTTAGCAAACCTGTTAAACAAAAGTTGTTCATTTTGATGACCAGAAGCCCCAGTTCACGGGACCTACACTAATTTTGTTACACTCTGTATAATTATTATACCTATTTAGTACTAACCCTTTGGGTGACCTTGATTAAATTGTTACTCTATATGCATGTCCTTATCAAAGTATATATATTAATACTATCGTATCCTTACTAATATTATAAACGCGAAAGTTTGTATGTATAGATGTATGGATGTTTGTTACTCTTTCACGCCACATCAGATAAATGGATCTGCATGAAATTTGGTAGGTCGACAGATTAGAACCTGGATTAACATATAGGCAACTATTTTTCCACGCTGCTCCAAGGAGCTATTTCCAAGGATAGTAACTTTCTTGTTTAGACTGTATTGGAATTAGTAATCTGTGGTATTGGTTCCTTTTGGAAAGTAGTTCAGTTTCTTAAGTAGTTTAACATTTCATGAATTTCAGTGAATAAGAAGACACTTTGTTTAATAATATAATATAATAATAATAATAATATTCTTGGACAAATCACACATGGTCATCTGGCCCCAAAGTAGGATTCCCTGTGTTATAGGTTACCAGAGACTGATATACATACTTATATACGTTTAAATACTTACATATATACGTTTAAATACATACGTATATAGATATATTTAACACCCAGACACAGAGCAAACAAATCTACTCATCACACAAATGCTTGCCCTGGGTGGGGATCGAACCCACAACCCTTGGATCAGTAGTCAAGGGCACTAACCACTGAGCCACCGAGTCAGTCAAAATCTCAGTCAGTTTATCTACCAACCTATTACGTACCTTCTAAACCGATTTTGGTACTGAAACTTCGTAAAATTTACAGTGTTACTACTGGTAGTGAGGCTGGTAGTAACACGGACACCGGTAAGTAAGGGTTTGAAGCGACGAAAGCTTCTTTACAAGATTTTATTTTTTAAGGGTTCTGTACACCTAACAGGTGACAAACGGAACCCTATTACTAAGCCTCCGCTGTCTGTCCGTCTGTCAGCGGGCTGTATTTTATGAAACGTAATAGGTAGACAGTTCAAATTTATACAGAATATGTATTTCTGTTAATATAATAACAACAAATACTAAAAATTACAAAAACAAAATATAACAGGGGTCTCCATACAAAAAAAGGTATTTTTTTAAGTCTTTAGAAGTATTTTTGATTTAACTCTATCGTAAAAACAGTAATACATACACGCATGAAACTTGGTGTGATTATAGTACTAACACTGAGGTAAAACAACGAATACTAAAAATCGGCTAAGTGTGAGTCTAACTCGCGCTAAGGAGTCCGAACTGAATGACAAATAAAAAACGGTAATTTAAAAAACTAAAAAACCCGCCTGCATTTCTGGGGACCCATTCTAGAAAGTCAGCCGTCTAGTCAGTATATTGGAGTAATCTGCAATGTAATATAGATATGTGCTCTCAATTTACTAAGCCTCCATTTCTAGAATGGGTCTCGACTGCTACAATTTTTCTTAAGTTAAGTGCAATCGGGTATGACGACTTTCTTGTTTTAGGGTTTTTCATTTCCAAATTACACAGAAATGCAGGCGGGTTTTTTAGTTTTTTAAATTACCGTTTTTTATTTTATTCATTTTTTTAGTTTTATTATTGAATGAGTTCATTTGAATTTGGCGCTAAAAATCCGCCATTAGGTTTTTTTATTTATTTTGATGTACCCAGTGTCATTCTCACAGTAAAAACGTATCTAACGACAACCCTCAAGCTATAACTCATCGGGCCGTTCAGGCTTTAGAGCGTGTCAAACATTTGAATTTGGCGCCAAAAATCCGCCATTTTTTTTTATCTTGATATACCCAGTGTCACTCTCACAGTAAATACGAATCTAACGACACGTCTCAAGCTAAAATCCATCCAGCCGTTCAGGCTGCAGAGCGTGCCAAACAATTATACATACAAACATACATACATACATACATACTCTCGAAAAACATAACCCACCTTCTGGCGCAGTCGGGTAAAAAGCATATTTTTGTAGCTCGCATTGATGTCTTATGTTTGTAAAGTGAATAGGTATCATTGTCATTATTACTATGTAATTGTGTGGTGAGGTGTGGAGGTACGGAACCCTCGGAGTGCTAGTTTGATTCGTACTTGGCCGGTTCTTTAACTTACCTCGCGGGCTAAACATCCAGCTTGCAACTTATCTAGACCCACCACACTGAAACATCTCCTTCCAATAACTTTCTTAACCGCACTGGCACTCAAACGCAACATTACGAAGTTCAAACAAAGATATAATTATGTTTTTTAAATTCCGGTCACCACCATAGAGATTTTATTTTTCCTTAATGCAGAGCTCTACGTTTTCTTTTAAATTATTTGAGGCTAACACAACATAGCGTTGTGCCCGTTTGGTGTACTCTGAGATGATAATAACTTACTAAAATTGTACTTACTGTGGTTGCTTATCAGCTGTTAGTAAGTACGTGTAACAAATAACTATTTAACGTTGTTTACAATTTTTCGTTTGATTTGTGATTAAATTGGCTCGTATTCGCATTTAAAAATGGAACTGACATTTCGAATATGTGAGCACTTTGTGTTTCGAATCCTACCACTTACTAACGTGTTTTCGAATTTCAATGTCAATGTACGTTTATCAGACGCTCTTACGGTGAAGGAAAACATCGTGAGGAAACCTGCACACGCCTGCGAAGAAACCTTATGGTTGTGTGTGAAGTCGACTAACCCGCACTGGGCCCGCGTGATCTAAGGCCCGATCGCCCTAATTCAGGGTAGACTCGAGCCCCTCGGTGGGGTTGTATATGAGTTGTTTGTCATTCAAATCGGTCTCCTTAGCGCGAGTACGACTCAAACTTGGCCAATTTTTATTATTAGTCGTTTTATTTCAGTATTAGTACTATAATCACACCAAGTTTCACGCTTGTATGGATTGTAACGGATCCATATGTATAAATAAATATCTATAGGTATTACAGTAAGTCTTGATAGACTAAAAGGAATCTGTCTATTGGGAAAAACATAACTAAGTTTTATTCAGTCGGGTGAGGATTAACCTCGAGTCGAGTGAATAGACAGTTATTGGAACAAATTAGCTCAGGGATTATTTCCGAGAAGCCAGGCTGCCGCCTGTCGGCCGTCATTCGAACCACGCGGTGCGCACGCTATAACAGTAAGTGTTGCCGCGAAAACTGAGGCCGGAGCGATATTGGCGCCAGTCTGTCTGGCTGCTGGCAGCGACCGACGCTTGCGCGGGCGCCTCGATGTCGGGTGATAATCGCGTGATCGCCGTAGATGTGTGTGTGCAACTGCCCGCGCACCTCCGAGGCTGCATCTGTGTGAAAGCTTTTAAAACCACGGACACGCGGACGCTGGGGCATTCAGTTGAACAGACCACCACAGGAGAAGCACGCATTCAAAGGACAACTGCAAGGACGCCACGCTGCCCGACGACCCCACACATGGGCCGTGTCCATGACCTGCCAGCTAAGTAAGTCAGATGACACAGAAATAGGAAATCTTCATTCTACGAGGCACGTGAGTGTTTAATAGTTTTCAGTCGCTTTAAATTTATAGGTAATTATTGTTTGTTTTCCAGGTTTCATAGCTTATTTAAATGTGTGTTAATTTCCAGTCTATATTTAATAGGTTTTAATGCATTTATTTCAGGGTTTTATATTTATTTGATTAGGATAGGTAGTATGTAGGCCTGCAGTTGGACAAGGGATATGATAACCGTAGCCACGTTTGTAGGATGTGGGAAGAGTATGTCCACTGCTGGGGTATCTGTCCAACAGAGACTGATGGTATAACTGCTGTAGCAACGTTTGTAGGATGTGGGAAGAGACTGTCCACTGCTGGGACATTTGTCCAACAGAGACTGATGATATAACTGCTGTAGCCACGTGCGCAGGAAGTGGGAAGTTCTGAGTCCACTGCTGGGGAGAGATGATATCTATTCTGCAGCGGCTGATATGATGAAATCACTGAGGCCACGTGTGCGGCCAAAGCTTTAGGGTTCCGTGAGCACGAGGTCCACTCAGTTCACTAATCTCATTCGGGATAATACGGCGCTATGCTGCCGAAAGGAAGGCTTATTTTATCGAACTGCCTTCACTGCAAGTGCCACGCGGCATCATAAGTTTTAGGGTTCCGTGAACACGAGGTCCACTCAGTTCACTAATCTCATTCGAGATAATACGGCGCTATGCTGTCGCAGGGGAAGGCCTATGTCATACTTGAGATGGCTGTTTACCAAGCTCCATGCAATATGGGCTAGTTATGTAGTTTAGTGGTTCATAGATATGAACAACTCCTAATTTTACCAAATTTTAGCTAAATCTGTCCACACTTTTATGGGATAAATGTAATGGACTAACAAACAAACTATAGGCGTTCGAGCTTCGCCTATTCTGATGCTAATGTAATTATAGATAGGTAGGTCCTATCTGTAGCTTATCACAAGCATGCCTCGGCAGAATTTCACCCAAATCGGACCGAGCGTTTAGGAAAGTATTGGGCAAACAAACAAATGATTTGGGCGTTCGCGCCTTACTAATAGCGATTATAGTAAGACCGATTATGATGAAGGTAGCCGACCCATCCTGATGGTAACCGTAGCCAGGGTCAGTTAATATGCGCTAGATTTAGAAACTAAATCTATTCTACGGTTTTCGGATATTATGGGCAGTGTTCACGGTGTCCGGGTCCTGTCGGCTCCTATTGCGTCCTGAACTAGCGCCTCGACCAAACACTTGGCTTACACGCCTTCTCGCTTTGACCTGATTGTGATGCCGCGACTATGATTCGCGTGGGTCTCACAGTGGGTTGCGACTGTGATGGTTCGTTGTTCTTCACGTTCAGCCAAACTATTAAACTGACATTACTTTCGCCCTTTATCAAGGGTTTGCTACGTCTAAAGACAGAGCTTTAACACTATGTATTATTTTGGAGCCGGCGGCACGATGGATATCGTGTCCATTTCGCTTTAGTTATATAGACCGCAGGTCTTTATATCATTATATACAACTGTATGGCACAGTTCCAGGTCTAAGAACCATATTAGTAGATTAACTACTTATTTCACATTCCGTAGTGCTCTTCTCACAGGATGAGCGACATTCAAGTCGGAATATATACTTTATTTTAGTACCTAGTGCTAATATGTATTCGCGATCAGTCACTGTTCGAAGGTATTAATCCTACCTGACGAATAGGGATGGACAAGCTATGGCTGTAAAGACTCAGCTATAGTTCACACTATACACGTATAATAAGGCGCCTCACAAGCGTTTTATATACACTAGCTTTGGGATTCGGGTGGAACATGGCATAGTACACTTTACATTGTCGTGTAGCTTAATTAAATTACACTTGAAGGGTGGTGGACTCTGATCATGTACCTTAGTGGCCTGCCAGAGACAGTAGCTAGCGGGGCTCACGTAATAGTAATTATCTGTTTAGAGCTAAAATCGCTCGTTCATTTACTTTGAGTTAGATGTACATTGTTTTAATCACCAAAATAATGCAGTACTGACGTCAGTCAAGTATTACGTTATTCCGAGCACTGGGGGCTAGCTACCCTTCCCAATTTGGGGGGGCCCAAAATAGGGACCAATCACAGTAGGGAAACTAGGGTTCCGCGCGAAATACTTCAAAATTACAGGTTAGACTACATCGTTCGTCCAAACACAACGTGATAGATTAATCTCTTAAAAACAACTTGTCATTCACCTTCAAAAAGACTCTGAGTTACTGCGATCACAAATTAGGGTTCTCTAGACGATCTGGCCAAACGTTTAATCGTATTTTAAAATGCAATAAAAATCAAGTATGGTTTACATACTTCTTATAGGTGGATGGCGGTAGGTTGTATGTTGTATGCACGTATGCGTATTATAGGTAGGTTTAGTTAGTTATATTTATATATTTATATTTATATATATTTATATATTTTAAATAGGCGGGTGGGGTGTTACAATTTGATAAGCCGTGATCAGGATAAGAAGAGGGTTCAAAATATTACATTTGGATAGCCAAAATCAGGGTTCGTGGGCGGAAACGGACTGTTACGATGTGTTACCAAGGAACTTGGATGTCTGACATCTGATTTTCGCGTTCGTAGACTGAATCTTGTAGGTAGTCGTTTTGTATAATAAAACTTTGTGTTCAGTTATTTGTGATAAACATAGATAAATAACTTTAGGTGGCTTCGTTTTAGGCCACAATTTGATGTTCGTGAAATGGAATGAAGTGCGAATGACAATTATAACTGAATGATTAATCTATCAAACAAAGAGAATTATTATTTTTATCCTATGTAGTTTTATAGTTTATAGGTTAATTTAAACCCCAGCTATTGTCTTATATCCGGGGGGTTGAATACAGGAGTCGACGAGTGAGTAAGCGCTCCCGTTGAATTCTTTTATATGACAGCGTATTTGAAGTAGGCATTGATAATATAATTTCTTCTCAATACTCCGTTGGTAAAATTCCGGATTTCAATAATTAAATAAGTTATTTGTTCGAAAGAAATATTTGGTAGGTACATTTTCTAGTTGGTGTATAAGATGGGTAGTTAACGATTTAGTTCAGAGAAAAAGGTCTCTCATAATAATTGATAAATAAGGTAGTTGAACGTTACGAATAGCGTGTACTTATGTAGGCAGACGGGGCTGTGAAGTTGCACTTATTTAATAGGTTAGGTAATTTAAGTAAATTTTAGGTAGGTTATATACTATTTTGAATCAAAATACAAAATATAGTAATATTTAAGTTATTTACATTTCGTTGGAATCGCAAAAGGAGGTCTGTGAGGGATATGTGGTTTGCTCTTGATATTGTTGTAGGAACTTCAAGCTAATGCGTTGTGGCACAATAATATATCCGTAGTCTCGTAATTTACAGTCGCGAGTTCGATCCTGTTAGAGGTAATTTGTTTTAAAGATAAATTATATTTTTATTTTTTGTTAGATTATATATTAGGAGTTTGTAATTAGCCTCGTAACTTGGTGTCGCCAGTTCGAGTCCCGAGGGAGGCAAACCTAGGAAAAAAAAATATTATTTTATTTCTTAATATATCTAGGTTGTAAACTAGAAATAGTCCGTAGCTTCGCATACTAGGGTCGCAGGTTCGGTTCCTGTTGCGGTTAAAAATAATTTTTTTTGTTTTAATTTATTTACGTTATATATTAGGAATACCTAGTAGCTTCGCATACTAGGGTCGCGGGTTCGGTTCCCGTTGCGGTTGAAAAAAATATTTTTTAGTTTTAATTTATTTACGTTATATATTAGGAATAGCCAGTAGCCTCGAGTACTAGGGTCGGGGTTCAACTCCCGTTACGGTTAAGAAAAAAAGATGAATGATAATAATTTTTGTTTAATTTGGTTTGTTTCGTAGTAGGTCAAGGTTTCCAAACGTATATTATGTGCATCTGGGGACATTGGATGTGAGATAGGGTACATAATAAAGATTTAGTTTTAAATATCTACCAGTGACCTTGAGGTATAATGAGGCATGGTCGTGTTACGAGCCTTATGTTCGGATGTTGGGAATTTTAGAGTAACAGGAATAGGTACTGCTCTGAATTTTATTATAGGTACTTTAAGACAGATACAGCTGTTAGGTAATAACTTTCAGTAAGTGAATTGGGTCTTTAGGAACGTATTAGTTCATATGGTGGGTTATTCTAAGAAATTGTTCGTTTTGAAAAAAATACCTTCAAGGTAAATAGGCTAATTTTCATAAGGTGCGTGAGTACGTTTTGGCTGCGATCGAGTGGTATACTTGGGTAGAATGTAACTGGTAGCTGTGGGTACATGCGAAGACTCCTGTCTTTGACGCTTCAACTTACAATTTATTAAGGTGGGTAGGTAGAATAAATGGACTTAAGAGGTTTTATAGTGTTACATATCTATTATACTGGGGGTAGTCAGTGTTATGGTAGACAATATTTAATATTTCGGAAGTTTATTCTAGATCCTATTAGGGTAACTATGGTTTTATAAGTCTATTATGCGGGGGGTTGTGAATATAGGCATCTGAACTTAGTATTTTTACATAGCAGTATAGCGTAAGCGAACCGCAGTGGCATAAAGGATAGTTAAGATACGAGGAAAATATTTTAAATTAGTATCTCGGAATTTAGATATTCAAAATCAACATAAAGTAATTAGTTGAGGTCCACGGTACTCAGTCAATCAGACAAATTAAGGGATAGTCTTTATAAATGATAGATATGTATATGAATGTGGAAATAATAATATTAAATAATACATAATATATGAAATAATAAATATTTAATTTAGTATTTGTAATTTATCCTTGTTCAGTATTAGTTTTCTTATACTTTATTTTGCTCAGCCTTTATTAGTTGCTTGAGTGCCCGCATATAGTTTCACTTTTGTCTCGTCCGATCGACAAAGGATGCCGAAAGAGGTCGTTTGGAGCGATAAGGCCGCCTTGCATCTAGTTGCGTGTTTTGATAGATCATATGTGTTTCCTTCTGTGCGTACAATAGAGAATATTTATCTTATCCTATTTCAAAGATAGAAAATTAAACCTGGGTTTTATTTTAAAATCTTTAAGGTCGGGGGGTTGACGAGTCTTCTACTAGGAATCAAAATAAAATCGGCTTGCGTGGTATGCTAGACGAATATAATATTTTTATAGGGCCACTGTATATACGCGGTAGTTAGGTAACCTTATGGTGCTAAAATGAATGAGTACGTCAGTATGCGCTAAGAATAATTTGTAGGCGTATTTTAAAATAGGTAGCATTTTGTTCTTCGTCATTTAAAAAATGATATAGGTAGGGTACACATAACAAAAATAACTATGGGATCAAATAATATAAACTTATTCGAAAATAGGATGTTTCGAAAAACCAGTTGGATATAATTTTAAATGAAGTAGGTACTTGTTTGATTTAGCCCATTTGAATCTAACTTAATTCTTTTATTCATGTACCTAAGCTATAATGGAATAGGGTTACTTACATATATCTATGTAACTTATTTTAAGTTTAATATCGTTTCACTGTAAGTGTAGGTGACTAGTAGGAAATCTAATTTTACCTATAAATAATGCCTTCACTAGACTAGGCCGCGTCCAAGGTGTAGGTAAATAAATTGAAATGACAATTATGGTAGATGACAATAAATACATAAGTTAGCTAACCTTTAAATTTTAGTTAAAAACATTTTATAGAATATAAGTTTTAGGTGTCTAATACCTATATGCACTCTTTTACGCATTATTAAGTAGTATTTTTAAAAGTGAACAATAGTAGTGTACTTGATTCCTTTTAACGTATCTCGTGGGACTAGTCGGTTAAAAGGCTCGCTAGCGGAAGCAGGTTCCGGGGGTGCGCGAGACGCAAGCGGATCGCGGGTGTGGAGAGAAGGGTGCCGATATGTTAATTCGGATCCTAAGCTATTTGCCTACTAAAGTCATTCAGCTAGGTACGTTAGGTAGCTTTGTGTGAAGGAGTAAAACATACATACATCCGTACATGTAAGGTTTCGCGTGTGTAATATTGGTAATGATTTAAGTAGGTTAGGTGGGTAGAAAAGAAAACGTAAAGTTGTTTTTGGTTTAATTACCTACCTACATTTACCATATGTAAATGTTGGTTATAGATGAGTTTTGGAACATTTTGTTGTTTTGGTAAGGACATCTAGGAAATAGCGCCTAGGATAAGTATATAAGGTACTTAAATAGGTAAATTATTCTAAAGGTGCAGGTACCTTAAACTTGCATATCAATCTAAATTAGAAAAACCTTTTAACGGTAAAAATAAATTATATCCAAACATTTCACATCTCAGTGTGTAAAATAGGTAGATGAGATAAACTTCTAAAATAGGTACATAAATTTTAAGTAATTTAAAACACCATTCCAAACTAATAAATAAGGTCTTATCATTAGTCCAATCTTAAGGATCATTCAGTACGAAACTTTTATTACTAGTAGATAGCTAGTTATTCGTATTATTCGGACAAGTAGGTAATTATTCGGATTATTCGGGCAGAGTACATAAAAAAAAGCATAGGTTATTATTCGGTACGTAGGTAAGTTAGAGAATCTATAGGTTGGTCGGTCCGAATTCTATACTCAAAGGTTTATTTTTTAAGGAAGTCCTCACGAATTTATAGAAGAAACTCAAATAGTATAGACGTACGTAGTTCAAAAGATTTGGAGTGAAGTTGAGACAAACACATAGTCACATTATTAGATACATAGGGAGTACCTACACGCTTCAATTTTGATCTTATTTGTTTAGCGCAATAGATTTGTAAGTCGATCTTACAACAGCGGAAATTTTAGCTGGAACATTCTACTTTCTTTTAATTAAATACTGTACCAATAATTAGTTATTTGTATAATATTATAAAAAAAAAGCAGGTAAATAGGTAGGGCGTGCTAGCACCTACTATTTCCTTCAAATGTTTTGATTGTGGCGCTGTTACAATGACACAGGCAGGTGTGACCTTTCGCCACAGGGAAAGTAAGGAGTTAGTTTGTCCTTTTTTCAATAGGTGGCGCCACGGGTCATACATTTTGTTCAAAACATTTTTACGGTTTCATTGAAAACAATGTTTCGTAGAATTTCTAACTTACTAGGCGATAATAGAATTTATTCAATAGGATAGATATTTTAGTTCAATTCGATCGAATATTGATGCAAGACAAATGTCTTGTAGTTCGGCCTGTTTTCACAAGGTGTCGCTGACCATTTGAGGTTGCACAGTGAGTTTGTCACAGATATAAAAGTCTATCGACTTGCCGCTTATAAGTAGTGGCGCTAGCGTAGTTCAGGTGTCGCGTGCGTTTAGGAATTATTTGCAGTCGGGGACTTATCGCACGAAGAAAAAAAAGGGGGTTAGGTTTTATAAGTTTAAGTTAAAAGGAGACGCCATCGGAATAACAATTGTGATATTTTTGAATTAAATGTTTTAATATCGGTTGAGTTTTATTATCTAGTTTCAATGGAAAATGAAAAAAAAAAAACCCACTTGTCTTTTTATTTTGATAACCCGGTAAAATGTGTAAAGGTATGTTTGAATAACAGGTACAGCGAAGCTATGTTATTTCAACATTAGCATATCTACGCTTTTGGTGAATGGCTGATTTTAGTAATCAAATTAGAAGGTACAGTAGGATTATAATAAAAATATTATAATCTTGCTAAATGTAGTAAAATTACGCATGAATAGGAAAGGTAGGGAGTCGGTATTAGTTTTATAAGGTTGCGGTTAGTTTTAAGTTTGCAATGATGCATGCTGCTTCAATTATTATATATAGGTTGTGCCGGGTTGTGGTGAAAGTAGGTCATCTTTGGTGCATTGAATATTAGCGCTCATTTATTTTCAACTTTCAGATCTGATTTTAGAACGAAGTCACGGTCTGTCATTGGAAGTAAATATTATTTTCTTTTGCAAGATGAGGGTTTTGGTTATAAACTAAAGTGAGAATTGTGTTTAAATACTTGAAAATAGGTCTACATATTCTCTTGTGTTGACTACAATAAGTATCCTGGCTGAAGATGGGGATTTGTTGACCTTTCCAGGATTGGAATACCACAAAAGGCTGTTTGAGAGTGATGTGAAAAGTGGTTTTGAGTGAGTTGCTTTGATATTTTGGGGGTAAATTAAGGGAAAGTGTGGTCTTGAAGAAGAGTCAACAAATACTGGATATCTGAGTCAGCTGTTGGCACACGCTGTCCTACTTCATGAATACAAAAATAGTACGAACCAACAATTTGTTCTTTTGAGTCTTACATTACGTTGGTTTGGGCTAATTACTCTACCAGAAGCTAAGAACTGGACTTATACACTATACATACTTCAAGGTAAGATTCTATTGTCACTTGGGGGAAGCTCTATTCGGAGAACTTGACTGATTGTCACGGGAACCGCTTCAGTTATATCACGGACAGTTTGGAGAGGTAAACTAGATTGACAATTTACTAATGCGCTTATGCCAGTAGAGTTTCCTGGTGCGTGGGGAATTGGAAGCTAGTGGTCCACTCAATGTATACGCCTATGCGCGAAACGTAGCAGTGGCTTCGACTCACAACCGAAATGCCCGTTCGAACTCCTCTGTGATGGCGGGAGCTGGTCCTGTGCTAATCTGGTTTTGTTTATGGTTGAGTGTATCAATCAAGGGACAATAAATGACATGCCTGGTTTAAATACACACCACACTTAGGGGAGAATGTGCCAACAGGAAATTTTAATAGTTATTAGCTATTTTGAAAATTTTAAAAAGACAATTCTCTGAATTCTATTTTTAAAAATTTTCAGGGGGTTGGATTGTAACGGATCCATATGTATAAATAAATATCTATAGGTATTACAGTAAGTCTTGATAGACTAAAAGGAATCTGTCTATTGGGAAAAACATAACTAAGTTTTATTCAGTCGGGTGAGGATTAACCTCGAGTCGAGTGAATAGACAGTTATTGGAACAAATTAGCTCAGGGATTATTTCCGAGAAGCCAGGCTGCCGCCTGTCGGCCGTCATTCGAACCACGCGGTGCGCACGCTATAACAGTAAGTGTTGCCGCGAAAACTGAGGCCGGAGCGATATTGGCGCCAGTCTGTCTGGCTGCTGGCAGCGACCGACGCTTGCGCGGGCGCCTCGATGTCGGGTGATAATCGCGTGATCGCCGTAGATGTGTGTGTGCAACTGCCCGCGCACCTCCGAGGCTGCATCTGTGTGAAAGCTTTTAAAACCACGGACACGCGGACGCTGGGGCATTCAGTTGAACAGACCACCACAGGAGAAGCACGCATTCAAAGGACAACTGCAAGGACGCCACGCTGCCCGACGACCCCACACATGGGCCGTGTCCATGACCTGCCAGCTAAGTAAGTCAGATGACACAGAAATAGGAAATCTTCATTCTACGAGGCACGTGAGTGTTTAATAGTGTTCAGTCGCTTTAAATTTATAGGTAATTATTGTTTGTTTTCCAGGTTTCATAGCTTATTTAAATGTGTGTTAATTTCCAGTCTATATTTAATAGGTTTTAATGCATTTATTTCAGGGTTTTATATTTATTTGATTAGGATAGGTAGTATGTAGGCCTGCAGTTGGACAAGGGATATGATAACCGTAGCCACGTTTGTAGGATGTGGGAAGAGTATGTCCACTGCTGGGGTATCTGTCCAACAGAGACTGATGGTATAACTGCTGTAGCAACGTTTGTAGGATGTGGGAAGAGACTGTCCACTGCTGGGACATTTGTCCAACAGAGACTGATGATATAACTGCTGTAGCCACGTGCGCAGGAAGTGGGAAGTTCTGAGTCCACTGCTGGGGAGAGATGATATCTATTCTGCAGCGGCTGATATGATGAAATCACTGAGGCCACGTGTGCGGCCAAAGCTTTAGGGTTCCGTGAGCACGAGGTCCACTCAGTTCACTAATCTCATTCGGGATAATACGGCGCTATGCTGCCGAAAGGAAGGCTTATTTTATCGAACTGCCTTCACTGCAAGTGCCACGCGGCATCATAAGTTTTAGGGTTCCGTGAACACGAGGTCCACTCAGTTCACTAATCTCATTCGAGATAATACGGCGCTATGCTGTCGCAGGGGAAGGCCTATGTCATACTTGAGATGGCTGTTTACCAAGCTCCATGCAATATGGGCTAGTTATGTAGTTTAGTGGTTCATAGATATGAACAACTCCTAATTTTACCAAATTTTAGCTAAATCTGTCCACACTTTTATGGGATAAATGTAATGGACTAACAAACAAACTATAGGCGTTCGAGCTTCGCCTATTCTGATGCTAATGTAATTATAGATAGGTAGGTCCTATCTGTAGCTTATCACAAGCATGCCTCGGCAGAATTTCACCCAAATCGGACCGAGCGTTTAGGAAAGTATTGGGCAAACAAACAAATGATTTGGGCGTTCGCGCCTTACTAATAGCGATTATAGTAAGACCGATTATGATGAAGGTAGCCGACCCATCCTGATGGTAACCGTAGCCAGGGTCAGTTAATATGCGCTAGATTTAGAAACTAAATCTATTCTACGGTTTTCGGATATTATGGGCAGTGTTCACGGTGTCCGGGTCCTGTCGGCTCCTATTGCGTCCTGAACTAGCGCCTCGACCAAACACTTGGCTTACACGCCTTCTCGCTTTGACCTGATTGTGATGCCGCGACTATGATTCGCGTGGGTCTCACAGTGGGTTGCGACTGTGATGGTTCGTTGTTCTTCACGTTCAGCCAAACTATTAAACTGACATTACTTTCGCCCTTTATCAAGGGTTTGCTACGTCTAAAGACAGAGCTTTAACACTATGTATTATTTTGGAGCCGGCGGCACGATGGATATCGTGTCCATTTCGCTTTAGTTATATAGACCGCAGGTCTTTATATCATTATATACAACTGTATGGCACAGTTCCAGGTCTAAGAACCATATTAGTAGATTAACTACTTATTTCACATTCCGTAGTGCTCTTCTCACAGGATGAGCGACATTCAAGTCGGAATATATACTTTATTTTAGTACCTAGTGCTAATATGTATTCGCGATCAGTCACTGTTCGAAGGTATTAATCCTACCTGACGAATAGGGATGGACAAGCTATGGCTGTAAAGACTCAGCTATAGTTCACACTATACACGTATAATAAGGCGCCTCACAAGCGTTTTATATACACTAGCTTTGGGATTCGGGTGGAACATGGCATAGTACACTTTACATTGTCGTGTAGCTTAATTAAATTACACTTGAAGGGTGGTGGACTCTGATCATGTACCTTAGTGGCCTGCCAGAGACAGTAGCTAGCGGGGCTCACGTAATAGTAATTATCTGTTTAGAGCTAAAATCGCTCGTTCATTTACTTTGAGTTAGATGTACATTGTTTTAATCACCAAAATAATGCAGTACTGACGTCAGTCAAGTATTACGTTATTCCGAGCACTGGGGGCTAGCTACCCTTCCCAATTTGGGGGGGCCCAAAATAGGGACCAATCACAGTAGGGAAACTAGGGTTCCGCGCGAAATACTTCAAAATTACAGGTTAGACTACATCGTTCGTCCAAACACAACGTGATAGATTAATCTCTTAAAAATAACTTGTCATTCACCTTCAAAAAGACTCTGAGTTACTGCGATCACAAATTAGGGTTCTCTAGACGATCTGGCCAAACGTTTAATCGTATTTTAAAATGCAATAAAAATCAAGTATGGTTTACATACTTCTTATAGGTGGATGGCGGTAGGTTGTATGTTGTATGCACGTATGCGTATTATAGGTAGGTTTAGTTAGTTATATTTATATATTTATATTTATATATATTTATATATTTTAAATAGGCGGGTGGGGTGTTACAGTATTACCGTTTTTACGATAGAGGTAAATCAAAAATACTTCTAAAGGCCTATAAAAAAACACGTTTTTTTGTATGGAGCCTACCCCTTATCTTTTCACTTTTTCAGATTTTTGTTAAGTTTATTCTTAAAGCGGCAACAGAAATACTCATTCTGTGTTCACACGTCTACCTATTACGGTTCATGAAATGCCGCCCGCTGAAAGACGGACAGACGAACAGACAGCGGAGGCTTAGTAATAGGGTTGGTCACCCGTTGGAACCCTAAAAAACATTATTTCATAATTATTACAACTAAAAACACCGTGAGGAAACCTGCACACGCCTGCTAAGAAACTCGAAGGTTATATGTGAAGTCGACCAACCCGCACTGGGCCCACGTGGTCGACTAAGGCCCGATCCTAATTCAAGGTAGGCTCGAGCCCCTCGGTGGGGACATATAAGAGCTGATATGATTACAACGTGCACTTTGTATTATGCAGTTTGCGATTCTAATTTATTCACTATCAACAAATAGCGACAAGTGGCATGTTAAACTAGATGCACGTTGCACATCCATTAGCGAGCACTAAATAGGCCTTGATCTGAATCATTCCATGTGGTTCTGTACAGTTGTAGCGAATCACATTCTCGATATGTATTTTGGTAGGTCTAGGTAATAATAAATGAAAAAGCCAAACACGTTAAAAGAACGAATTCCATCGCAATAACTTAGTACAATTTTGAATTATCATTTTTTAATTTGTTAATTAAAAAAAATTGTTTACTTCACTGATTTTCATAACATTTATATGGGACCAACCTGGCAGGCAGCATACTACACCTCGGACACTTCATACAACGGGCGCTAAATGACGAAACATATGAAATCACGGCGAAATTCTATACGTTCGAGAACCAAACTTAAACCAATCTGTATTAACCTGGGAGACGAGAAGGTGAGGTCGTAATCTAGAGAGCGGCAGGGAATGTCCATACTGTATGTTAGTACTTTTTTTTTCTTTTTTACCAATTTCAAAACAAAATACAAAACAATTAATCATCTAGCACCATTAAACCTGAATGGTTTGTCTAGGTGTTATATATGCTTATAATGTATACTTTGATAATACCCTTTTGAATGAAGAAAGAATATTAACTGTTTGGATTAACTTGTAACGTAATGGAAAAAAAAATACTTTATACATTATTTTGTTAGAGAAATAATGTTATAAAATGTGTAATAATAAAGTTGGATAAAAATATTTATAAAACACTAAATTCATGTCATAATCGTCAGTTGAAATTAGTATCTATTACTTCTACAACAATTTGCCCTGTTAGATTGCAACAAATCTTGGAAGCTAAATTACAATCACTTTCCAGTTTCCGATTGAGCTCATATTTTGGAGAACAATGCATGTTTAGCTAAATGTATTCAATATCTATATCCTATATAAAACGACCCTGAAATTACATTACTAAAAACAAATAACGGAGCAAAATCACGGCGAAATCCTATACGTTCGAGAACCAAACTATATCCAATCTGTATCAATCTGGGTGACGATGAGGTGAGATGGGAATATAGAGAGCGGCAGGGGTGTCCATACTGTATGTTAGTACCTACTAATTTAATTTACTTTGATATGGTTATCACATGAAGGGATTTGCTGAAAGGAGAACGAAATAATCAAAATTATTTTCAAATTAAAACTTGTAACTAATGAAAAGTATTTCATACTACTATATGTAGGCCTAGTGTCGTCATCGCTTTTGATCATTTGAAAAAATCGTATAAATATAACCAGTCATCAAAAAGAAAAAATATGCCTATTTTATTACAAGCTTTTATTTAACTTTCAATGTTTGTTCGGGTGTAATCTTGCTACTCAATTTTGAAGCAGATATCTTCAACCGAGTGAGCTGAAATTCACACGTTCAGATTGGATGAAAATGCATGGTTAACAGTGTGACGTCATTCTAAATCCAACATGGCGGCACACCCAAGATGGCGGACTAGTTTTAATGTGCTCCTACAATATGGTAATCAAATGAAAGGATTTGCTGAGAAGAATAAGAAATAATTAAAATTCTTTTGAAATTAAAGCTTCTACCTAACAGTTTTTAGGTTTTTCAATTCTTGTCACAACTGTTTTCCTACTGTAGAGCAATCAAGTTGTTTAATTCCTGTATTAATCAACTTCAGCAAATAGTTTTAAAGTGTTTGTGATATGATAACAGTCAATAGACTCTTGGGTTAGGTATATCTACAATCTACAATGATTGTCGAGTTCAAAGCCAGAAGAATGCCAGCGATACACCAACCCAATCTCATTTATAAGACCTCTAATTAAAGTATAATTTAATTGGTACATAACTAACAGTTAGTTGTTGTTTGTCTTTACTGAGCACAGATAAAATTTAACGATTAAAAATCCTTATCAATGGTTGCGTGTCTTAAAGAAACATGTTTTATAATACCTATGTAGTTAGATTAAAAAAACGTACATATGAAATCGAAATTCGAAAACACATTGGTACGTGGCTGGATTTGAACCACGACCTTTTGGACTGGAGGTAGCGGCCCTTGCCATTACGCCACCGATGAACCTTAAGTAACGTATTATTATAGCCGCTTTCCTAAAAAATATTGAAAATCAGGGATTTCCATATTAAAAAATATGTTTTTGCTCTATCATACAGCATACAAACGGTAATACATATATATACAAGCGTCAAGATGGTGAAATTATACTCAATCCAAATTCCAAAGTAAACCAAAAAATAATAAAAACCTAACAAGTATGAGTCGGATTTGCGATAAAGATCAAGTACTGAATAAAAACAAAGGCATATTTTACGGCCGCTCTCGCTGATGTCCTATATTATATGAACGTCTGATTAAAAAAAATTAAAAGCCAGTCATTCTATAAATACCTGCGCTTGCTACTTTGCCTTTGAAATCCAGTTACGGCTTAAAATCTTTGATTATTAATATTTAGATCTTAGATCATGTACTCAATCATCTCATCATCATACCAGCCGAAAGACGTCCACTGCTGGACAACTTCCCCCCAAGGACTTCCACGACAACCGTTCTTGCGCTGGCCGCATCCAGCGGCTTCCCGCGACATTCATTATGTCATCGGTGCACCGAGTGAAAGTCCTGT
Source organism: Coleophora flavipennella (assembly GCA_947284805.1). Lineage (NCBI taxonomy): Eukaryota > Metazoa > Arthropoda > Insecta > Lepidoptera > Coleophoridae > Coleophora > Coleophora flavipennella. The sequence continues at coordinate 6,834,449 of OX369280.1, read as the reverse complement.
CTGCGCTATGTCTTCCTGTGCACGGTCGCCACTTGAGAACTTTACTACCCTAACAGCCATCTAGCCAACGAGCTATGTGCCCCGCTCACTGCCACTTAAGTTAAGCGATTCTGAGAACTAAGTCGGTTCAGTTACCTTTGTTCTCCTACCTACGAATCTCCACATTTCTGATTCGATTGTGTAGGGAATCTCCAAACATAGCTCGCTCCATTGCGTCTTGGGTGACCTTGAATTTGCTCAATATAAACCAGTAACACATTGGTTGCAAGGAGCGCAAAGGTATTATAAAGGTGACGCATCAGGAGCCGGGTCGTTCCTTACCCTCTAATATGGCTAATAGGAGCGATGGCTGACTCTCGCATTATACTCGTGACCGGGTGCTGTCCGTGTGAACTGGCCTACTCTTGTCAAATGTATCAATGATTTTATGTATAACTCTTCGTGTCATATTGTTTTCATGTTCTAATGACATAATCTGGTTTATTTCAAGTATTGAATTTTGACATTATTAACTAAAGATTGTTTATTTCTTGATTTTTTACAAATTAAATTATGTTATATTTTTTTATGACTATCAGAAAGAGTGTTATTTGCACCTATTTTGAATAAATACCTTGAATCTTGAATCTATGTAATTGGTACCTAAGTTATAAGGTAGGTAGGAGTTACATAAATGAAGTTCAAAGACCAATTCAGAAGTTATACATACCTGCCTAGGTTAATAAGTAGGCTTAGTAACAGGTACAGAGGTTATTCATTATTATAACTAAAGTTATAACAATAGTCCAGACGAGGACGCGAGACGAGACAGCGTAGGCGTTTACCTTAACAAAAATCTTCACTTACATTTAAATCCAGTCCTTTAACACTAAAGTTTCTCGCAAGAATGGCGGCAGATTTTCCAAACGATGTATTTTGTAAACCCTTACCGCTCAGGCGGAGCAAAAATGTTCTATAGCACATTATCCCAGATCACGCTACAATTCTCGTCACAAAAACGGATATAGATAAGTTTTTAGCACAGGTTGAACGTTTTGCTTTACAGTTATTTTATGTCCGAAACAATAGAGAAAACTGCATTTGCAATTTGTCCGTTTATGTTCGTAACTGAGATAGGAATAAAGCTACTTTGCTCTTGTCAATTGCGTTGTAACGCGATAATGATAGGTACGTAGGTATATTATGTATCTAGTACATTGTGTTTATGTTAAATAATTACATATTTATATTATTTATTCAGCGCTTTTATAAACAGGAAATTTATGTTGAGAAAACCTACAGTTGTTATATTTTATCTTCTAACTAACTCTTGCCCGCGGCTTAGCCCGCGTGGACATCGTTTTTATGACTGTCCTTGAGGGTGAGTGGTGCGCGAGCCGCAAGTGGCTCGGGAGCGTGGACATGAGTTTTCTCCACATCCCTATCCCAGATCGAGCTATTCTGATTAGCAGTCTATATCACTTCCCAAATCACTTCAATCCGTTGCTCCAGTGCGACGCCGACGTGCGCGAGCGTGGAAAAAAGTTTTCCCCAGATCCCTCTATATGTCATAAAGTCATAACTATGTCAGGATATGCTTATTTGTAAATTATTTAATTTCCCACTCTCTCAACCATCTCTGTGCAACAAATCACAACAATCCGTGGGTCCATTGCGATGTTAAAGAAATCAACCAAAAAACAGTATATTATAAGGAAGGACACAGGCTACTTTTTATTCTGTGAAAATAGCGAAACTCGATTCCTGAGGGAACTGAAAAATTATTCTTTTTTTGATTAATTTCTTTAACATCGCAACGGAACAATGGATTTGATGTAATTTTTGCACAAAGCTGCTTGTGGAACTGGAAAATGACATAATTTACTAATTAAAATATCCTGACAGTTTCCGAGGGATCTGGGGAAAACTAATTTCCACGCTCGCGCACGTCGGTGTCGCTACGGAGCAACGGATTAAAGTGATTTTTGATGTGTAACATCTTTGCTCTCGCTTTCCTGCAATTGTGGGAGTGATTTCGTGAAATGGGACGGAAATGTGTAACAGGAAATGCGAACTTTTTTAATTCTCGAAAACTAAGGTTGTCATAGCCATGCCGCCTAGTGTGATGGCAAAGGCAAAGATGACATACTACTATTCGAAGGGTCGGCCCGTGAATGTACGACCCGATAATTAATTAATTTCATAAGTATTTTGTCACATGTTACACATCATATGCGAGTACTGTAGGTCTCGTTTTTTTTGTATAGAATTGGTTGAAGGGGTGGGAAGTGACATAGACTGCTAATCAGAATAGCCCGATATAGTTCCTGAGGGATCTGGAGAAAACTCCAAGACTCCAACTCTGGAGACTTAAAACATATATTTTTTTTAAATCAGTCTGTATCTATCCAAATAAGCAGATAATCGTAAATAGAAAAATGCACAACCCATCATAAGTCAATCATCATACTGTAATAGCATTTTTATTGCAATCTAGAAACAAAGGAGCATCGTCAAATATTCTAGCTACATAACTACAATCTAATCAGAAGAATGTAATCCCATTCTCTAGCTACACGTTGTCATTCTCAACTAAAAATGAAAATATCACGCCACAAAAAACTAACACCTCACACCGACATAAACATCTGAGCATCGGTACTGATTTTTCAAGTCGATATTCTATTACATAACTACGCCAGTAATATATAAGGTCTAACAATATTAGCCGAAACTATTATATCTGGTGCTTCTACCCATGAAACTGAACAACTTTTCCCATGGAACCCATAGTCAAATCTCATAAAAAAATTTGAACTTCCCATACTAAGTTGGCTGATCAGCTGATCGAGGTAGTATGGGAGAGCCAAATTTTTTTTGCGATTAGACTATGGGTTCCATGGGGAAAGTTGTTCAGTTTCATGGGTAGAAGCATGAGTTAAAATAGTTTCAGCTAATTTTGTTACACCTTATATATAGCTAACATATGAAATTTGACTTTGACTGCTGATTGGTTGAATCTTTATGTATTTAAGACATTAATTGAAAACAAACTTGTTTAGTGGGAGCAGAATGGTTATTCATCATCACATCACATCAGCTCATATATACGTCCCCACCGAGGGGCTCGAACCTACCCTAAATTAGGGCGATTGGGCCTTAGTCGACCACGCGGGCCCACACCGTAAGAGCGTCGGATAAACGTACATATGAGATCGAAATCGAAAACACATTAGTACGTGGCAGGACTCGAACCACGACCTCCCGGATAGGAGATAGCGGCCTTTGCCGTTGCGCCACCGACGTGCTCATTTACGGTTACACATAAAACGACTAAAACTAGACGAAGAGAACTGAATTACTGTTTTGATCAAAAATGGGTCCTTACCGCTTGCGGGGGTAGGACAAAAATGGGTCCTTGCCGCTTGCGGGGGTAGGACAAAAATGGGTCCTTGCCGCTTGCGGGGGTAGGACAAAAATGGGCGCGTGCCACTTGCAAGGTTAGTTTTTTGACGTCTTGCCACGGGGAGGGCTAATTCCTTGCTAATACTACGCTAGTACTCTTTATTGTACTGCGCTAATACTTACTTAATTGCATATTTTCTAACTCAAGATAACTTGTCACGGTCAAACTTGAAAACATTATTACAGTTCATCATCATATCAGCTCATATACGTCCCCACCGAGGGGCTCGCGCCTACCCTGAATTAGGGCGATCAGGCCTTAGTCGACCACGCGGGCCCAGTCCGGGTTGGTCGACTTCACACACAACCTGTGAGTTTCTCCGCAGGCGTGTGCAGGTTTCCTCACGATGTTTTCCTTCACCGTTAAAGCAACCGGTAAGTATGTTCGTAAGTTTTGAAAAACTCATTGGTACATTGACCGTCCAGATTTGAACCCGGTACCTCTGGTTAGAAGAACCGAGTCGTTACCAGTTGAGCCACCGAGGCTTTATTACAGTTAATAATTATAAAATGGTTAATATACAAAGGTAGTGAGAAATTAGTGGCTGAGACTATGGAAGACCTAAACACAATGCTCGATGGCCTCAGTAAAGTCTCTCAAGAAGTGGGTCTTAAAATGAACATGGACAAGACAAAAATAATGTTAAATGTCCGTGTCGCAGCACATAGCTCGTAGAACAGATGACCGATGGGGCAGTAAAGTTCTCAAGTGGCGACCGCGCACCGGAAAACGTAGCGTAGGCAGGCCTCCCACTCTATGATGATGATGATCTTTGTTTTTCAGAAAAAAAATACAAGTGAATTTACAGATCAGTGGTCCTTACACTAAGGTCGTGAGTAAAGTAAGGACCTTTGTCATCATCATATCAGCCGAAGGTCGTCCACTGCTGGACATCGGCCTAGCCCAAGGATTTCCACGACAACCGGTTCTGTTCTAAGTAGCTTATAGTAATATTATCCTTAAAATGTGTTATTAAAGGTAGAGTGTTTGTAGATGAGTATTATAACTGGTTTCGGATGCAGTTAACCTACACAATGTAGGTAAGACTGACTCGGTGGCTCAGTGGTTAGTGCTCTTGACTGCTGATCTGAGAGTTGTGGGTTCGATCCCCACCCAGGGCAAACATTTGTGTGATGAGCAGATTTGTTTGCTCTGTGTCTGGGTGTTAAATATCTATATATGTATGTATTTAAACGTATATAAGTATGTATATATCAGTCTCTGGCTCCAATAACACAGGGAATCCTACTTTGGGGCCAGATGACCATGTGTGACTTGTCCCAGAATATTTATTTATATTTATTTTATTTATTTATTTAGGTACCTGTACAGGATGTAACAAAATTGGTGTAGGTCCCGTTAACTGGGACTCATCGTACTAAACAACTTTTGTTCTATATGACTTTGCTGAAATCGCAAAAAAACTAACTCTTTATACAAATCGATTAGCTGATCTGTCAATTTTTGGACTTCGCATATAAGTTTTAATAGGTAATCAGCTGATCGATTTGAGTTTAAAGTCCAAAAATGGTTATGCGCTTTCAAACAAGGTTGTAGAACAAAAGTTGTTCATTTAGGTACAAGAGTAAAAGCCCTACTTAAGCCAGATTACCCTATGATCATTAAAACGATCAAAATTCAAAATTGCTAAAAATTTTTTTATTTAAATACTTTTTCCAAGTCAGGAAAAAGATGACAAAGACATGCAAACAAAAAATAAAAAATATATTTCAGGGAAAAGGGAGTAAAAATAAATATGCATTATTGTAGGTAACCTACCCTAACATTCTATACTTACATTAATTAGTTAACTAGAATTTTACTGGTGGAAAATTTTACTGGTCTACTATTAATGATACGACCAATCGAGGTTGATATACTTGATATATTTTTTAAAGAAAATTTAGGCTATTTTAAAGTAGGAACCCTACCTACCTACTTATTTCAATATTAAATTTGTTTAATTTTATTGATTGGTATTTTTTTCATTATTTTTAACTGATGACGTCACAGCATCAAACACTATGAAATAGCAGCCTCAGTGATATTAGAAACCGGCTAAGTGCCAGTCGGGCCCGCGCACCGAGGGTTCCGTACCATAATGTATTTTTTTTTACTGTACATTTGCAAAAAAATATCTCTTGATTGCAGAACAAGCTTAAGAACTACGCTTTTTTTATTTCCAATTATTAATAAGAAACTATTAAAATACCAGTCGGTTAGGTTTTGGCGGCAATGCGCGCTGAAAAAAAAAGATCGGTCGTGTGCATTCTTCTTTCTTTTCATTTCTTTTTCCCATTGGTCGTGATGAAAACGTTTGTCACTCGGGGCCAAAATGTTTTATTTTCGGGCGGCGTATATTGAATTTCTCGGTAAACTATTACTAGGTATTTATGTAGGCAGTTGGTATATTATATAATTATTTAAACGTATTTGCTATAAGTAACATATTACCTACTTATATCTTATATACTTTTTTTTTCATTCAAAATATTACTTTTGTACACGCCTCTACCCGTTCGTATTTCATTTCTTTCTCACTTATTGGTTTGTTGACAGAAAACTCTTGAAGAGTTATCGCATCATCATCATTATATCAGTTCATATACGTCCCCACCGAGGGGTTCGAGCCTACCCTGAATTAGGGCGATCGGGCCTTAGTCGACCGTGCGGGTTGGTCGACTTCACACACAACCTGCGAGTTTCTCCGCAGGCGTGTGCAGGTTCCTCATGATGTTTTCCTTCACCGTAAGATCGTCGGAGAAACGTAGGGGAGACTGGGGAGGTTTGATCCCCCCTTTTCATTTTGGTCTCTAACTTTTTTACTATTCACAGTATTAGGCTTATTTTAAGGTTATTTTATTTAAAATTTATCTATTTACTAAATATATGAAAGAGGGTAAAGCTTGGTTATATTTAAAGTAATAATTTAATTTAATGTGGTATGGTAACTCTATACCATGTGTCCCCTATATAGGGGAGACTTGTTTCCCACCAGTTGGGAGACTTGATCCCCGGGGATCAAGTCTTACACACATAGGGGACACATGGTAACAACTGTAGATTCAGTCTCATATGTCTGTATAGAGTAATATATTTTTAAATATTAAAAAGGAACAGTGTTAGGTACCAAATAATAATACCAAATCTGTTATCAGCTTCTTTAATTTCAACTTTATGCTCATACGTAGCTCAATTTCGAAAAGGGAAACAAAAATGAGATAGTTTTAATCTCTTTACAACTAATTAATATTCGGACTACTCAGTCTTGAAACAAATATCCATTACAAACCTAAACGTAAATAATCATCAAAAATATTATAAACTTTCTTGACTAATAAGGCACATTAAAGTATTTTGCCATATAAAAAATACAATGCAACATCCTGGAAATATTTGCAAATGTAGTAAACTTTAATCTAAAATAAAATTTGTAAACTTAAAGTGCTTAAACTTATTTGACTAATAACAACTATAAAGTGTTAAAAATCTACATTGTCAGTCTTGAAAGTATCTACGTAAACCTTATTTTCTTATACTACTAACTTGACTAATCAGTCTCACAATTTTATCAGACACAGAAAAAAAGATTCTAAAAAATAAATGTATACAAAACAAGACTTATTTTGTTTAGGATTGACAAAAATCTTTCATTTTTTAATTTTAAACTGTTTAAGTGACTTTGGGAATTCAAATGAAATGACGCGTCGAGATGAGGATGTGAACTGAGGAGGAGGAAGTTTTTTTACTACTTGATACTTCCCTATCAAACTAATATCATTCTTTACGGGCCATTTAAATTTCTTTTCAGTGACTTCTTTTGCAAACTTTACATCCAAGCTTGCTAAATGCTCTTTAGTAACCTGGCCTACGTATCGGTGTACCAAATTTTTCTCCGATGTCAAGTTAACCACAATCCAATCTCCTTCATGAACATTGTCATCATTCCCGTCGTCTTCTTCCTCTGATTCACTTTTTTCATCTACGAGTAAGTCATCTTCTATAACGTAAGCGTCAGATTCAGGTGATGGAGGAATTTGTAAGTTTTCTTCATCAGAACTTGTTTCCTCGGTTTTCCTCCTTTTTATTTTCGACTTTGATTTAACCTTTGTTTTTTCTTTACCTAGTTTGCGTTTTATTTTGTTTGCTAATTGTTTTCTTTTCTTTTCTTCCCTGTCACGATACTCTTTTTCAATTGCCTCTTTTTCCGGAGTGTCTGTCAGTATCTTTGTTGCACCTTTCTTTCTTCCCTTTTTGATAGTTTTTCTAGCTCCAGCTTTAGGGTGCGGTCTAATCATTTCTGGACTAAAATACGTTGTTTCTGCATGCATTGTTTCCTAAAAATAAAATCAAATATTAACAAACAGTTATTAAAATTGTCAGAAAATTTTGACATGGGAGATTTGATCCCTTGTAGGGGACACATGATCCCGGGATCATACCACCCCCAAAGAAAAGGACCAAGTCTACCCATACATATTGAGGTTATAAAACGTGTTCCTTTGCGAACCAATTTATCACTTATTTAATGTAAAGAAACGTTAATCTGCGGAAAAATAAACGTCATAAAAGATACAAGCATTCTCAGGACGCATTTTCATAACGTCATATTAAATAAATCTAGTCAAAACTTACCGCAAATTAAATATTTTAACACAACAAATTTTTGGCGGCCACCATTTGTAAACCTTCGACATCTGACAAACGAAACCATGACAGAAAGTTAACATTGCCATAAACAAATAAGTGTTGCTAGCCTAAAAAACTATAAGACGCTTGGTAGATTCGTAAATCAAGGTTACCAACTGTCCCCTAGGGATCAAGTGTACCCAGCTTCCCCTACATATGAAATCTAAAATAGAAACAGAAATTATGTAATTTAATCTAATAGAAATTACATTGATACGTGGCAGGATTCGAACCACGACCTCCCGGACAGGAGGCGGCGGCCCTAGCCGTTACGCCACCGATGCGAAGTTTTGTCTAAAATTTAAAACAGCTGGCAACCTCTAGACATATCGATTAGACGAAAACTATTTATCATATTTGAGGTTTGAATATGGAACATTCTTGGGGCGTAATTTATTTAAGGGTAGCCACCCTTCAGAGGTGACTAAAGCCGTCTATGACGTACGTAAGAAGAATCTCAGAGGAGTAAAATATAGTTTATGTGCTTAGTATTACGACGACGTGACGCCTTATACTGACTGTGGTACAATTAAATAGAATTTAATGAATTTTAATAAGGAGTTTGCGATATTATCTTCCCAATAATGGTGTGAAGCGCCATCTAGGGATGGGGTGAAAAAATAGTTTTCCTCATTGGAGTGGTAATTTATGTATGTCTCATATATAAATTACTCGTTTATTACGAAATTATTTTGTTTTTCTTAATGAGTTGGTTGCACATTATATATTTCGGATCATCAGAAGGGTTTTGGCCGTATCTAAGAAATAAACTCGTCTTTGAGAAGTTTTGGAGTGTACAATCAATATTCACACACGTTTGCAACACGAGGCTTCACGATGATTCGGATGAAAACCGATTATTTTATAGACTGCGATGAGTTTGGCACGGGGCTGGCTTCCCAAGTTGACAGTTCAGCTGCTCGATCAAAAGTGCTCGTAAAATAATTGGCGCCTCTGTCGTAGCCTCTGTAGGAAGGCTGCATTGTCTTTAATGGTTCGATAATCACAACGATTCTGATTGGCTAACAAACAAGTACTTACCAACACTATCAACTTCCGGGTTCCGGTCTCGCACAGACCACGCCTTGGCCAAAGATGACTATTATTACTACCCTAGCTAACCGCTTGAAGTTTCAAGATAAAACACACGGTGCTTCGACGCATGCATAGATGGCGCCACGTCCTTGCGCTCTGACATATAAAATACTTCGATGGATGCCCATACATCGAAGTAATTTATATAATATCGATGGGCTGCTCTGGATGGCTGAGGGAATGGGCATCCATCGAAGTAATTTATATAATGTGCAACCAACTCATTAAGAAAAACAGAATAATTTCGTTTCGCTGTGGGCACAGCTTAGCTCGCATGGACATCGAGAAGGTTTGTTTTTTTAAACCTTCCCTGGCGTGCACACAACAATTCATTAAAGTTTCATTGTAATCGGTAGAGCCGTTTTCAAGTTTTCGCGAGACTAGCGAACAGAAACTCATTTTTAGGGTTTTGTAACCACAAGGTAAAAAACCGGCCAAGTGCGTGTCGGGCCACGCGCAATGTAGGTTTCCGTAGTTGCCATTATCGCGTCCATATCTAATTTTCAAATTTCCAAACACAGCGGTTTAGTTGTTAGGGGGTGGGGACACTCGACTCCAACAAAATTTAGCACTTTCAATCATATTTTTTTCGAAAATCCAACCCTAAATTATAAAATGGTCTTAGAAAACTCACAACTATTTTTTAAGCTCTAACCGACGATACCCCACACGACTGGGTTTGACGAGAAAAAAAAATCATCCCCACTTTACTTGCAGGTACCCTTAAAAAGTTTTTTTTTCCAAAAAATTTTTTAACAGTTCTCTCCGCGTTATTATTATTATTATGCCAAATTTCAGCTCTTAACTACTAATAGTCTAGGAGCTAGGCTGTCTGTCTGTGCGTCATTTCATGAACCTCGATAGCTAGACAGTTAAAATTTTTACAGATGATGTATTTCTGTTGCCGCTAAAAAGTGAAAAAATAAGGGGGGTCTCCATACAAAAAAAACCGTGTTTTTTTTTAAAACATGAAGTAACTAGCGCCTATCTAGTACGGAAACCTTTGTACTAGCGCCATCTAGTATGCCGGTGCAGAACCCTTTGTGTTCGGTTCTGACTCGCACTTTACCGGTTTTACATAAAGAGAAGAAAGAAGATTTAATTTTCCATTTTTAATAAATACGCTACATGACATGCATTTCCTATACTATGTTTAGTTTCCATCGTCTTAACTTGTTTTTCTTTATTTTGATTACTGTTTATAGTTTATATGATCTGTAGAATCGCTGAAATTTCAATGTTAAAGAAAACTACCAAAAAAAGAGTATTTATTCAGTTCCCTCAGGAACTGCATCGGACTATGCTATTTTCACGGGAGAAAAGGAAGCCTAAATCCTTCCCAGTGACATAGGCTACCTGCATGCCAAATTTCATCAAGATTGGTCGAGGTGTTGAAGCGTAAAATGGTAACAAAAAAACAAACACATTTTCATATTTATAATATTAGTGAAGATAGTATTCATAGAATTAGTGAACATATTGTGTTCTGGCTTATAGATAGAGAAGTACGAATATTTAAAGTTTTTTGATTAACGAAACAGGAATCCATTATTAACCAATAAACTAGTTTTCCGTTTTTTACCTTGGAAACAAGTTTATTGGTAATATAGATTCCTGTTTCGGTTTTTCAAAAACTATAATCCAATACCGACACAGATATACGTCATTCGATTATTGATATGAAATTATTTCAAAATCGGTTGTTTGGTTAACAAAAGACTACGTTTGTATGGGATTTATGAACTACGTAAAATCATAAAATCAGTAGGTAGTTATGGTTATAAGTAGTACCTACTCAGGTAGGTATATCCATTGAATACCCACCTATCCTTATTTCGATGTGACCTTTCTTTCCCCTTCCAAAGTCCGGACAATCTCAGGTGTAAACCAGGCCAGTAAGACCCGATAGGCCAAACCGCAGAGAGACAATCCAAATTCCACTTAGACCCAGCTCTCATATTAATATGTAAGCACGTGCCAATTTCCGGAATATTCGAGGATTCCATTCTAATATTATGTATAACTAGGTCAAAGTACATATATTAGAACTAACATACAGTATGGATACTCCTTGCCGCTCCATCCAGATTGCTGTATCCAGATTGATACAGATTGGTTGTAGTTTAGTTTTCGAACGTATGGGATTAGGCAGCGATTTTGATTGCTCCGTCATTTGTTTCTAGAAATGTCATTTTACGACCATATGTATGCAGTGTCCGGGGACTAATATATATACTGTGGTCCGGGGTGTGCCTAGATACTGCAAGATCTATCCCTAACCCGTTCACCTATCCTGTCCTGTCACAAGGAGCTAAAGGACAGAAATCTGGATATGGTTTGTTACTAAAGCGGTAAGAATTCTACATTAGTGGCTAAAACAAAACTTTTTTAATCCATAATTGCTAAGCCCTTGACATCATTTTATCTGATGGTAAGTGACGATGATGTCGAAGATGGGAGCGGGCTTACCAAATGAGGACTGGCAATCTTATCTACAACCAAGCCGGAACACACCAATGCTGTTAACATTGATGCATGGTGGTAACCAAACCTATTCATACAAAGTTTGACTTTTTCGGGAATTGAACCCGCTACCTCCTTATGTGAAGCTATATTCATATTCATCATCCTATCAGCCGAAGGACGTCCACTGCTAGACATAGGCCTCCCTTAAGGATTTCCACGATGACCGGTTCTGCGCTACCAGCATCCAGCGGCTTCCCTCGACCTTTACCACCAAGTGGGAGGCCTGCCTACGGTACGTTTTCCAGTGCGAAGTCACCACTCGAAAACTTTACCGCCCCAACGCCACCCGTTCCACGTGCTATGTGCCCCGCCCACTGCCACTTAAGTTTAGCAATTCTGAGAGATATTTCGGTAACTTTGGTTCTTTTACGGATCTCCTCGTATTCATATTCAATTTATTCATAATATTTTTTATTAATATTACGTAGTGTATTCAAGTTATTATTAGGGCGTCAGCGTCGCAAGGTGGACATCGTTTTTATGACTGTCTTTAAAGGTGATTACTAAATTATGTCGTTTCCCACCTACTCAACCATCTCTGTGCAAAAAATCACAACCATTGAGTATTTTTTTAGTTCCCTCAGGAACTGCATCAGATTATGTTATTTTCCCGGGATAAAAAGTAGCCTATGTCCTTCCCCGTGACACAGGCTACCTGCATGCCAAATTTCATAAAGATTGGTCAAGGCGTTGAAGCGTGAAAAGGTAACAAACAAAAAAACACATTTTCATATTTATAATATTAAGTAAGGTTTATGTATAATAAACATGAAAAACATAGTAAGATTTAACGACAATAAAAAATTAAAATAATAATAGTGGAATCACAAATGTCACAAAAAGTATAATAAATCAAATTGTATTTATTAGTAGTAAGTACTTTAAATCGAAATATAAATAACAAACTCTGTGTAGCTATAGAAGGCGTGCTCAAGTAGCCAGCCTCAGAGTAGGGGCCGCGGTGGACTAATGGACTGAACCATACCACCACGGAGGCGGTTAAAAAACTTATGTTACTGAACACTTGAAAAGGTCCAATTGACGAGTATAACTTCTGACTGATCAATGCCACTACAAAATCTGCACTGACTGAACCACCGACTAAACGAGGAACCTAACTAGGGGAGGATCCCCGTATATTCATATGTCACATTTTCACTCAGCCCGGTGCACGGACTCAGTTTGGGCAGGAAAATGTGCAGGGAAGTGGGCAGCGCGAGTATGTGAACTTCGTCATTTTCTTAAACTTGACCTTTTTTTTAACTTGTCACTTTCCTAACTCGTCACCTTTTTAACTGGTCTCGATTAGTTAGAAAAAGGTCAAGTTTGAGAAAATGACGAAGGGGCACTGAGCTTTTGCGAATGTCAAAGGAATCGGCTGAGTGTGAACACTCACTCGCGTCGATGCTGCCGCAGAAGTTGTTAGGGCAATATTTCCGGTAGTGGCAGGAACAGTGGCAGTCATCATCATATCAGCCGAAAGACGTCCACTGCTGGACAAAGGCCTCCCCCAAGGATTTCCACGACGACCGGTCCTGCGCTGCCCGCATGCAGCGGCTTCCCACGATCTTTACAGTGGCAGTGGCTGAGTGTAAATCCCGGGTTAGTACTCTAGATCTATCAAACCTAATACTTTAGTGCCTAGCTACACAGATACCACCTCCATTTAATAAAGGCTAGAACAAAATAAAGGGGACAAAATAATAACGCTTCCCTCATCAAGCCGGCTGTTCGCTGCGGATCAAATATCAGCAACGCAGTTCCTAGAACTGAACCTTGCCTAATAATTGGCTTTTCGAGACGCACCGCAAGTAAGTAGATATTGCTTGGGTGGGCTCTGCTGGAATATGGCAGGTAAAAGCAGACTTCGACTTTATTCATTCATATACAGGTGTAACAAAATTGGAGTGAGTGCCGTTAACTGGGGCTTCTACTCATCATACTGAACAACTTTAGTTCTAAAAGCTTGCAGAAATTGCAAAAAAAATATTGAACTCTTCATACTAAACAATCAGCTGATTGACCAATTTTGTGCATTTTTTGTATGGAGCGCCGAAATTTCTTTTTGCGACTTGACTATGTGTTCCTTGGTGATAGTTGTTCAGTATGATGAGTAGAAGCCCCAGTTAACAGATCATAAACCAATTTTTTTACACCCTTTATACATACCTATAGTGTGTTTGACACCCTGGACATAGGCGACCTTAGAGCCTTTTTTATCCATGATTGGTAAGCCCTGCATCATCTCACCTGATGGTAAGTGACAATGATACTGAAGTGTAAGCGGGCTTACCAATATTCCTCAACGCAATGGGGATCTGGCTATCTTATCTTCAACTCGGAGCACATCAATGTTGTTAGCATTAATGTTTGGCGGCAAGACTTAGATAATATGATGGTAGCTAGCCAGGCGGACTTAGAAAATGTCCTTCCACCAACCAAAACAAGTCTACAAAGTTAGACTCCGCCGGGAAACGAACCCGCGACCCCCTGATGTGAAGCTAACGTATTGAACCATTACGCCACGGAGGCGGTTAAAAGCCTTTCTCAGTTTTAACCTTTTGTACTATATTTACTACAATCGGTTACACATCATCGTCGAGGTAACACTTGATCTTGATTGGTCTCGCCTGTATGAAGTTTTCTTTGTAGCGTAGTTCAGTTGGTAGTAGGTACGAGTATATAGTCAACCATATATACCTACCTATCTACCATGCAGAATTCAATTAAAATATTCAGTCCGACAAATGCTAAACACAATTCCATACATTTCATTGAAAAATGCAACTCGGGGAGTGTTTCGCCGAGTTGTCGACTGTGCTTAGGCGAAAGTGGATAACATTTCGAAAAAAAATTAAGATAAATTTAGTTTCGTAGGACTAAGGCATAATTGCAATCCATCCTATTTTGAGTAAGAGATAGAGTTTGTGAAGATAGGGCTTGCAGAATTAGGGCTTGTAGAGTTAGAAGCTTGCCTGTACATGCAATCTTATAACTTTTTGACAGTGCGGACCATATGATCTCGTCTTGGTAACATTTTACATGAAAATGGTTTTGGTGGGATTTTACTTCTTTTGTAAGTTGCTTATGATTTTTTTTGATACTGAACTAAATGAACTATTAAACTTAATGAGTGATTCAACTCCTTCCAGGTAGAAGATTCAAATCGCTATGCTCTTCAGAGTGATGCGTTTTCCCGCGACTAGCAGCGATGTGCGCCTTCACTTGTGTGACCGTTCGGGTTGAACGCTGTCTGATATAGATAGATAGATAGATAAGCATTTATTCAGAGCCCACACAAGCAAAAAAAAACAGGTAATACAATGCAAGAAAAAATAATAATAATTAAAACTACTTATTTTAAAATCTTAATAGCTATTATCTGTTATCGACTTTGGGCGTAATGGGCAACACCGGTAACAATAGTTTCTGTTCGGACGGCAAGCTATTCATCACCAATTACCGCGGTTATCTAAACATTAGGCGTTTTGCGCGCGCTTAATTCCATCCCCTAATTAAAGGTGGAGGGTGATTTACTAAAAATCCTGAAATATGTATTTTATTAGTTATAACAAGGAGTCCCTATATCAATTTTCAGACCTCTAGCATCAAATTTGCGGAAGTCTTATACAAACTTCCACCCCTAGTTTAAGCGGTTGGGGGGTAAAATTTCCAAGTTTTAGAATTTTTTGTTGTTTATGTACCGATTCTAGCTTACATACCAAATTTCAGCTTTCTAGGACTTCAGAAAGTACCCTAAGAGTTTTGATGATCATCAGTGATTCAGTAAAGAAATTGGGGTTTTCTAGATATCAATAAAATCTAAAGTATAAAAGCTATGCAATTTAAACTTTATATGTTTAATGAGTCTACTATTGACATCATATCCCGAGAATTTTGTTTATCTGGTATAATCCAAACCCAAGTTATGAGTGTTCAAAAAAACGACGAAGCGCTTCGAGAAAAGGTAGTAGTGCCCTTGCGCTTCGCTTGGCTCGTCTTGGCGGGGGCACTGCCATGCCCCCAGATTATGTAAAATTGCTTGTATCGTGGAAAATAATAAAAATATCGGTATAGATATATTAGACTAGCGGTTAAAGTTTTTTTAGATAATGACGAAGCTGTTAGCTAAGAAGTAAAACTAAAATAAATATATCGTAATCTATCCATTAGTTTTTGCATGATACGCGCACAACAGCAGACCTCTATCATATTCCTGTTTTTTTAATTCTCAAAAAGCTACTTCGTTCAAATACTAAACACTAACCAAACCTTACAACTTACATGCTCTTGCACGTATCCAATGTTGCGAAAACAACGTTGCAAAATGTAATTACCTCTAATGCTCCTTGCAATGAACAAAGAGCACCGATGTCGGTTATCTGTGAAACTGGAACCCAGTCGGATCCAACAGAACTTCTAATAAGCATCTAATCCGTACAAATTGCGAATCAGTGAGCTTACAGTCAGCGGTCGATGTTGCACGTTTCGAATTAAGCAAACTGCTCTTTGTCCGACTATATGATTACCTACGGTACATCTGGTGCGTACCTATAAGTTGAACGCAAATGACAGTCGTTCACGCAAGCAGGGAGCGCGCGGGCACCCTGCCGGTTGATCAGTTGCGACAACACTAGACCGGCCAGCGCAAAAGAATCTCTCACGCGCATTGATTCGGTTCATTCTTGCGTAAAAGCGCGATTGTTATCGGTGTATGTATAGGTATGTTGAAGTAAAACTGGAGGCACTAAGCGCGGTTGCGAACTAGACTGTCCTTTATTACTGCGTAGCGAGAGTTGCTATTTATTTAAAGCGTCATTGCGAGTACTTCATCTGTACTTGTACTATTATTATCATCTGTGGCGCGGGTGTAGGTAGCGCGGATCCCCGCGACCCGCACTTCGATTGAGACCTAAAAATAAGACATTGCGCACTGTTCAACTTGGATGCCGCGATTTATACTAGCACGTCATGCGAATCACAGACTTGGTTTTTCCATTCGTCTGAGTGGACTTCACGTGGAACAGCAGAGGGAGAATGCGGAGAGCCCAGGGCAGAAGCCATCCACACACCACAGTCACCCCGTACACTGCATACAACGGTCGTGAAATGATATTTCTAAAAACAAATGACGGAGCGAACTAAATCACGGCGAAATCCTTTACGTTCGAGAACCAAACTACTGGTTGGCGCAAAAGTAATAGCATAATAGAAAATACCCATATTTTTATAATATGACATCTCCTATCGTTCTGTTGTTAAAAAATTGAGTAGTTAACGAATGTAAAATACACCGAAAATAAACATGGAGCGTTTCACTCCCCCCCAGAACATGGAATAATCGTGTCAATATTTTTACGGAATAATTCATCACTGATAAAAACACAACATGAATTTCGTCGACGATTTCCCCACCGTCCGGCGACCCATTGGTCGCACAATTCGACGCTATGCCACACGCCTCGAAACATCTGGCTCAACATTGGATAGACCTAAGTTTGGCAGACCAAGAACAGACCGTTCAGCCGAAAATATCGAAGCTGTGCGTGAAGATGTGTAAGAGTGTCCAGAAACATCAACAAGGCGACGTGCCCCGCAATTGGGCATTTCCAGGCGGACTCTGTGGCGTATTTTGGGGAAAGACTTGAAGATGTTTTGTTACAAAACTCAGATGGCTCATCAGCCGTTGCTTACTGACCACTGAGCTCGTCTAGAGTACAGCCAGCGCGTCATAAACCTCAACCTTGAAGACGATAATTTTTCTTCAAAATTAATTATGAATGACGAAGCGCATTTCCATCTCTCGTGGCATGACAATAAGCAGAATACTCGGTTCTGGGGCACTGATAATCCGCGCGTTACTTTTCTTTCACCCACTAAAAGTTACTGTATGAGCATATGCGATAACTGTCACTGGCGAACGCTACAGAACCATGTTACGTGAGTTCTTGATACCCAGTTTGTGCGTGACAACCACTGTCTCACACCCGCGCCTATCATACTATTTTTCTCGGTGTGCGTGGATTACCGGACAACAGTGGTCGGGTTTTTTTCGACACATCTGTGCTGCCGCACTATATCTACAGAGTGAATAATCAAAGTAAACAGGGATGGATATATGCATATATATTCTGAAGTTGGGTTTTAAATTTGCGCACAGACTTGTCTTCGCTGAATTTCTATGGCATTTATTTGCTTTTACTGGTCCGCCAATCACGAATAACGAACACTGAAATGTTTGAACTATGAACGGTGTTTATCAATGTTTAACATTCTCTAAGTTTGATTAATTTTTTTGTTGCTAGATTGAACGGGATTTAGAGCTCGACAAAATTAGTAAAGTTGGTAACTACTTAATCTGATCGATCACAGACGACTATGCAAATTTTTAATACAATAGTGCGGCAGTCGAGAGAATGCCGATTTGACATACTATTCTAGATTGACGTAACTACTGATGTCAATAACTACTGAGACATCCATAGTAAATACTTTGTGCCTATCATGTAGATGTAACATATTATAACAAAATAAAATAGCGATTTGCCAAAATAGTGTTACCAAACCTGAAGCTAAAGTGTAGTTTGTTGACCATCGATTTAAGGTGTGGTAGTGGGTGAAGGGGGTGGAAAATAAGAAAAATTGTGTGGCGAGGAACTTATTATTCGTCAAAATTAGCCAATTTTTTTGTATTGCGGTTGAATATTTATTATTTCCTTGCAATCGAAGTGAAAATCTTGTTGTACAATATACTATTCTTATTATTAATTAAACATATCACTTTTATGCATGAAACTTTTATAACCACAAGAAATAATTGCTTGTGTGGTAATGAATTCAGAATACTTTTAACAAATCTATACGTTACAAATACGTTATCAGTGGTTACATGTCGCTGTTATTATGAATAAAAGACCATAGAACGTAACCGTTTCACTAACGTTTCCTAAAATTAGAAAATACACATTCTGTTGTCCTTTTAAGTAAACATAAAACTAAGTATATATTCTGTTACTATTATCACACCCTGGACACTTATACAACGAACCAGAAATGATATTTCAAAAAAGGAATGACGGAACAAACAAAATGGCGGCGAAATCCTATACGTTCGACAACCAAACTGTAACCAATATCTATCAATCTGGGTGACGAGGGGGTGAGGTCGGAATCTAGAGAGCGGCAGGGAGTGTCCATACTGTATGTTAGTACTAATATATACAGGGTGTAAATATGGTGTCTTTACGTGATACTAGCTTTTGCCAGCGGCTTCGCTCGCGTGAACATAGTTTCTATGACTGTCTTCAAGCGTGCGCAGTGCGCGAGCCGTAAGCGGCTCGTGAACGTGGAAACAAGTAGCCAATGTGTTAATCCAGGTCCTTGTCTGCTTACCTACCATTTCATCCACATTCGTTTATCTGTTGTGGCGTGAAACAGTATGTAACAAAAATCCATACATACAAACTTTCGCGTTTATTATATTAGTAAGGATAGCGTGCATTTTCGTCCAAATCTCGTAGTGGGTTATTCAGACGATCACATACTTTTATTATGCTCCTTGGTCGCTCAAAGATAAAAAGTAAATAAAAAAATATTTAATAGTTATCGTCAATAGGGATGACGACAGCATCAGAAATAAATTATAAACTCTTGATCACCAAATTGCCCTTCTACTCAAACTTCGGAAAACCTGACTCATTTTGTTTTCCCTCAAGTCTTCGATTTTTAATTCGCCAAAATCACAAAATGAGCACATAAATGACGCTGCTAAACTATGACGTCACGCCTAGGTATTTCAAACATTTTTAGAACAAAATTCGTTTTTGATAGATGATAAAAAGTAACTCAGATGACTAGCATTCGTCATCCCTATTTCATTGAGGCTATAAGTTATCAGTTTACGAACTTGTTACAAAGTAAAAAAAAACATTAAAATAAATATATCAGTGATTAAAGAAATATAATTATATAGCTGTTTCCCGCGGTTTCACCCGCGTGGACAACGTTTCTATGACTTTTCGAGGGTGCGCAGTGCGCGAGCCGCAAGCGGCTCGCGAGCGTGGTAAACAGTAGCCTATGTCTGAATCCAGGTCCTAATCTGTCTACCTACCAAATTTCAGCCAAATCCGTTCAGTAGTTTTTGCGGGAAAGCGTAACAGACAGACAGAGTTACTTTCACATTTATAATATTAGTAGGTATAGGGATTAGTAGGGACTAGCTGTTTCCCGCGGTTTCACCCGCGTGGACAACGTTTCTATGACTTTTCGAGGGTGCGCAGTGCGCGAGCCGCAAGCGGCTGGCGAGCGTGGTAAACAGTAGCCTATGTCTGAATCCAGGTCCTAATCTGTCTACCTACCAAATTTCAGCCAAATCCGTTCAGTAGTTTTTGCGGGAAAGCGTAACAGACAGACAGAGTTACTTTCACATTTATAATATTAGTAGGGATTAGTATATTATTTTTTTAAACAATGCCAATTTAGGATTGGTAATTTAATATTATATAGTAAGACAACTTTGCTTAAGAAGACCAAAAAATCAATGACAATTATTTAAAAAAAATGAAACGAGGATTCATGCCTTGCATCATGGACGTAGATTCTTTTTGAGTTTGCATTAGGCATATAGGTAATAAACTCATCTTCTTGAATTGCTATCTTTTTATTTTTGGCAGACGTCCGCCTTAGGTCTGTCATTCCACGCTGTGTGAGCTCTAAATCTAAACAAACCGTTAATTTAAATGAATCGCACCTTTTAGTACGTTAAACTCACTTCACCGTGTGCCCCAAAGATGTCTTGAATTGAATCTGTGTAAATCTCAAAGGTAGGCCGCGTGACCGGCCGCCTTCCCCAAGGGAAATTATGTGCAAAGTGCCAGGAAAACAATAAACCACAAGTTTAACATAAAACTACCATCCCGATGAATATCCACATCACACCTAGATACAAATGGTACAACAGCACAGTTGAACCTGTTAATATGATATCTTTACGACCAAAAAGAAAACGGCGAAGAGTCCAGTACGTATAAGTGAAGCTTTAAAATCAAATTGATTTAGATAAGGTGTAGCATTGACCAAGCAAGACAGATACATCACATTACTTTCGTAGGTAGATATGGGAGGTCCAAAAAGTCGGAGAATACAAACTCCAGAACTGATATTGCTATTTGTCAACAGAGCCCTGCACCCTATTAGAATTGAGAAGCCAATAATTGGTCGCCTAAGTTTCATGAGACGACCCCCTAAACTGGACACAAAGGAGAAACCTCAACGACGATGGTCCCACTACAAAACACCAAAAACAGAAATAAAAAGACCAAATATTGTAAGCTTATGGTTCATGGAAAGGAAGTTAGCGAGAGAAAACAAAGATGACTCGTTACAGATTAGGAAAACAATAAAAGAATTTGAAAAATGGAAAAAGAAAGAAGAGAATTTGAAGAAGAAAGATAAAGACAAATCGCTGATGAGAATAGTGCCCCTAATAAGAAACAAGTCGTCCTATATTTCATCTGTGTTCAGCAAAAAAGAGAAAAAGCCGTTTATCATTGAGAAGCCCAAAAAAACAGAGTTTGTGGCAATTTATAGGTTTTCATCCAGCTCATATGATATTTTTATAAGCTCCCGCAAATACTTTTCGTATAAAGGAATAACTTAGTTAACTAGCCTTAGCAATAAGGGTTCCGTACCACTAGATGAGAGGCTCACGCACGCACCGTTATCATAAATAATTTAAAACGCTACAAACCGATTTCAATCGTAATGTCGACCAATGTACAATGTTGCTACATTTTTATGTTAATTTCCTAAAAAGAACTGAAGCGATTTTGATAAAATTTAAATAGAACTAACCACGAGATGTAATTTATTCAGTAAAAAATAATCATTCAACATTCAGCGAAGATATACAAGTGTAACATAAAGGTGCAGTGATACTTTAAGGTGGGCTTGTACTCATCAAACTGAATTTGTTCTATGATTTATTTTTTATATTTCATACAAGTCGGTCGGCAAATCAGCAGATTTTGTATAAGTTTTTTTTTGCGAATTCATAGGTTTTTCAGAGAAAGTTATTCACTTTGACGAGTCGAAGGCCACCTTAAAGTATCACTGCACCTACATGTTACACCCTGTAAAATAAAATACACAAAAATTAAAGTCACTGCCATGATTGCTGTACGATTGCTCTATGAAAAAACTTTGTCAGCTCGTTTTAGGATTTTAAAAATCCTAAGAGGAGCAGCCCGCGCCCCGCGCTCTGTTTGCCCTGATCCAAGTTTACTAATCATGGCTTCGTAATAGATTTTCCTCCATTGGTACGGGACCCCAACTAGGAATTATCTTACATAAGTTATTAACAAAAAAAAATAAGCTACTTCAACACCTACCTACTTATATAGCTTCTTAAAAAATATCCTTGTTTTCGACCGTTTTTAATACAGGATAATTAATTTCATCACTGGAAAACCTCAAATATTAGAAGCTACTTATGAAACTGATCAACTTTCCCAACGGAACCTGTATTATCTGACACTAAAAAAAAATCCAATAATACGACGATTTTTTTCGCTTAATTCCACAGGCTCTTTGGAGACTTGCTCAGTAGCATCCATCATTTATTTACTGTTATAAGGCGTCTAAAAATTTCAAATTCAGATGTTTATTCGTGGACCCGTTAATTCGACCCATTGATGGGTAATTTTATTTCCTTGTAGACCTATAGCAGCTGCACTAGAGTTGAGCGAGCGAAGCGAGCGATAATATAGTCATCAGGTTTTACTACGATACTGTCGAGGAGCCAGGCGAAGCGAGGCTTCCCCCAGTTGATGGCGGATCTTTTATGTCATCCTACTCTAAAAATCCCAAAATCAAAACATTGTCATTACTTTTTTTCGAAAATCAAGCAATACCGAAACAAGTTATGATAATAATTTTACTGTTTTAATTTTAATGTTTTTGTTACATAAAAAGTGGCAAGATTAGACAGACCTTGTAATAGTCCCTACTCTTTGACCAAACCAATGTTTCCATGTTTCAGCACCCGCAAGACGAAGTCGGAGCGTTTCGTGAACTGTTTCTACAAGTGCTGCTGCCAGCTCTACTGCTGGTGCACAATACTTGTCGTTATAATTGGTCTCATCGTCTACTTTGTGTGATATGATTGATTATTATTCTTACATGCGATGCCTAATAAAGTCCATAGTCGGTATTGAAGCATTTTCTTTGCAAGGATTTTTAGCGGCTACGGACAGCGAATAGGATGCTATCCATAGATTCAAGATTCAAGATGTTTATTCAAAATAGGTGCAAATTACACTCTCTAGATAGACAAAAAATAATAATTAATTATACATAATGTGCTTTGTGAAAAAATTACATAATAACATTATTTTGTTAGAGAAATAATGATAAAGTGTTTTTTTTTATTTCGGTATTGTGTTTCTATTGTATTTGTATTTGTGGACGATTTTTGGATGATATAATGATGATGATTATGTTTATAAAGTATGCAAATATAAATTCGTTTTAAAGTTTATAATTCGAACTTTACGATATGAGAGTAGATAAAATCAATGAATGTAATTAATGTCTTTTACAAGAAACTGAATGAAATTCATACATCTTAATTACGCTCTTTATGATGGTTTTAATGGAAAAAAATACTTAATAACATTATTTTGTTAGAGAAATAATGATAGTGTTTTTTTTATTTCGGTATTGTGTTTATAAAGTATGCCAAGAAATTGAATGAAATTCATACCTAACATTTTATAGCAAGGCATCTTATTACTGTGTGTGACGCACTTTATGATGGTTTTACCTTGCACATATTTAATATGTGAATAAAACAAGTGGCTCGCCCCGATATGTGAACTAGTTATTTTTTATTTAATTTTCATAGGGAAGTTTACAGCTTAACCTTTATGCAAAGTATATATATATTAGTACTAACTTTATGTATGGGCGTGGAGTCTCACAGACTCCGCGATATTTTCGTTTTCTTAGTTTCACTCACCTGCCCCCACTCCCCATGTAGCTCAGTAGCTTTAGTTTTAGTGCAGAAATGACCAACTAGGGAGAAACTGGCATCTTTCGATGCATAGTAGATATAAGTAATAAGCATTTAAATATTGATCGGAACCGTTCAGGAGACGCAAGAGGAAACCGTTCTTCTTAGATGCAACTGGCGATTGACTCGCGTCAAGCAATGTGCACCGTCACGAAGGCTCTGTCGAAGCACCACTTATAAAGCTGTTTCTTCCGACATATTATGCATAATACATCTAAACAAGGGAGTGTGTCGGCCAAGCTCGTAAAGAAAAAGACGACACCGGCCGTGGTTTCATCATCATAACAGCTGGACAAAGGCTTTCCAAGGATTTCTACAACGATCAGTCCTGCGCTGCCCTCATCCAGCGGCTTCCCGCGAACCTCACCAGGTCGTAGGTCCACCGAGTGGGAGTGGTACAAGAACCATTTCGGGCCTCTTCCGACTACCCGTGCCTAACTTAAAATCTGTTTGACCTACACACTTCTGAATTTGTGTGTCTAGTAAGACCCATCTCGACCACATAAAATCACAATATTCATAAATAGATTTCCTACCATTCCTGAGATATTTACGTATGAAAATAACAACTTTTATTACTGACTGGTTATTCACTCATCAAAATCATAGAATACTTCCAGGTTACATAGAAACTTTAAATGAGGTATTCCACAGACGGCACCCGCTCAAATGGCACCTGCGCTAATGGCACCTTAAGTATTCCATTCTGGGCACCCACCGTTTTTTTAAGGTGCCGTCAGAGGAATAATTTATAGTTAATTATTTATTCCACATACGGCACCTACGTGCTAGTGTTGGAACGTGTTTATTTTTGGGATGTTTTAAATGAAAGATTTTTGTCAAAATCAGTATAGTTTAAGACGTAAAAAAACATTACTTTTTTAGATTTTAATTATTTTAATATCACAATTTCGTAGTCATTTACTATATTAACTGATTGTTTACGAGATTATTACCGAGGTTATAATTTTTTATTACGTTATTAAGTATGACGTTATATATTTAATATCGACGTAAAAATAAAAATTATAGCACTCAGTGCAGTGCGAAGTCTTTTTTCGATAATTCTTTATTTGCTAGAAATAATGCTGTGATGTTTTGTTTCTTTCAAGTTAATCCAAGAACATTTTCTTTTAAATTATAATAAGAGGCTGAATTTATGTGATTAAGTTAAAGAAACTGATTGTGATAGTAACTGATTCTTTACGGTAGCATTACCACCGTTATAATTTTTATTTTTACCTCGATATTAAATATATAACGTCATACTTAATAACGTTATAAAAATTATAACCTCGGTAATAATCTTGTAAACAATCAGTTATGTATAGTAAATGACTACGAAATTGTTATATTAAAATAATTAAAATCTAAAAAAGTTGTATGTTTTTTTACATAATTAAACTATACTGATTTTGACAAAAATCTTTTATTTAAAACATTCCATAAATAAACACGTTCCAACACTAGCACGTAGGTGCCATATGTGGAATAAAATATTAATCTATAAATTATTCCTCTGACGGCACCTGCAAAAAAAACAATGGGTGCCCAAAGTGGAATACCTAAGGTGCCATTAGCGCAGGTGCCATTTAAGCGGGTGCCGTCTGCGGAATACCTCCTTTAAATTAGGCATCGACCTACTTACTGGGCGAATACAAAGGAAAAACCGAAAAACTGCCAAGTGAAACGTACTCGCGCACCGACGGTACCCACCACTACTCATCAAATATACAGGTGTAACAAAATTGGTGTAGGTCCCGTTAACTGGGGCTTCTATGCATCATACTGAACAACTTTTGTTCTATGGGTTTGCTGAAAACGTAAAAAATCTTTTTTGCCTTCATACAAATCGATCAGCTGATCGACCGATTTTATGCATTTTCGTATGGAGGGTCTAATTAATTTATTTTTGAGAATTGACTATGGGTTCCATGGGGAAAGTTGTACAGTATGATGAGTAGAACCCGCAGGTAACGGTACCTACACCAATTTTGTTACACCCCGTATAAGGTGTAACAAAATTAGCTGAAACTATTTTAACTGATGCTTTTACCCATAAGACTGAACAACTTTCCTCATGGAACCCAGTCAAATCGCAAAAAAAATTGGCTCTCCCATACTAACTCGATCAGCTGATCAGCCGAACAACATTCCCCATGGAACCCAGTCAAATCGCAAAAAAAAATTGGCTCTCCCATACTAACTCGAATGGGAAGTTCAAATTTTTTTTGAGATTTGACTATGGGTTTCATGGGGAAAGTTGTTCAGTTTCATGGGTAGAAGCACCAGTCAAAATAGTTTCAGCTAATTTTGTTAGACCTCATATAGACCACTTCCAGGTGAGTTATAAACTTGAAATTTGGCATCGAGATGTGTTGAAGTGAATTAAAGACATTTTTTATTTTAAGTTCCATTAGAAGTTTGTAGATGGCGCATTTTAAAATTAGAACGCGCTATCAAAGTTATTATTCAATTTCGTCATACCATCGTGTAATTTTGTATTGTCAGTTCAAAACCGGTAATTACTATTAATCGTTCGTTTAGCTCAAAAGTGTTTATTAATAAAGTTTTAGTTCAAATTAGTGTTCATCGGACTTCATCGTGAGACCCATTGCCAGGTCAACTTTATGTTATTAGGCATATAAATAAAAGAATAATAATTGGTTTCTCGGAAACGACTAAAACGAATTAGATAAAATTTTGTATTTAGGTAATATTTTGCTTTCCAAGTGTATCTAGACTGTAGATATATAAGTGTCGTTCCTGAGAAAATCCGCTTTCACACAAAAACATATATTTTTAGTTTATTTATCTAGGAGACTCTGAGCAACGCTCGGTCGCTCATGTTCTATACGTTTAAATACATGTATATTATATAGATATTGAATACCAATAACCTACCTATAAGTTTACAGCATTGCACTTATTTATATGTAACTGAGGAAGAGAGTGGTTTCCCCCAACACAAATGTTTAAAAGATTACACAAATAAACTATTTTGTATTTTGTACCCAGACATAGAGCAAACAAACCTGGTTGTCACACGAATGTTTGTTTGGGTGGGGCTCGAACCCACGACTCAGCCCAGCAAGCAGGCAGGAGCACCTCCACTGGACCAACGTGTCAGTAAATTATTTAGCTTTAAATTGTGGACCTCTTCTATATTGATGGCGGAATTTTAACCCAAAGATTTGACTTTTATCAAAGAATAACTATATTTTATGAAGTTTTTGAAGTTATGGTCTTCCATAAGTAAGGCCATACTGTCGATTCAAAGCTAATTATGGAGATATTTACTGTCGATCAGTATAATTCAGCCCTTAAAAGGAAACATGCATTTTACACATGAAACTGAACAAGTGGTCCTCCTGTGGTACAAAAGCCGTGGTACCACGGTTAAAACACGCTATTTTTCTACTAATTTGCTGAAATATTTTAAAAAAAATTGAGGGGTATAGTTTTAAACCCTGCTAAGTCCAGTTGCATTCATTTAAGAAAACTGTTTATATTTCTAGTAATATTACTGTAATAACTATGAATTTTACATATTTTGTTGATTATTCACGTCTTATACTTTTTATTAATAATTTTTGATTTTATTATGTTCTAAAAAAACAAATAGATGAAAAAGTCACGGACTTAGATGTATTTGAAACTGAAATCTTGGACACAGCTGGTTTTGATACTGACCAACATGGACATTGCTGTTTTTTTTATGAATGCTAGTTTCCGCCATACTCAAATGGCAGCATGTCATTGGCGATACTGGACTTTGCTGCTTGCTGCTTTTCAAACGAACTACTGGGGACTTTGCTGATTTTGCTCCTACCATGCGATTTAAAGGCGACGCATTGGAAACATTTTTTTTTATTCACAATTGGTAAGCCCTTGGCATCATCTCACCTGATGGTAAGAAGTACTTTGGTCGCAGGGATCTCGATTTTTCTTAGCAATTACTAAAAATATAAAAGTGATATAGTGTAACCTGATTTTTCATTTTAATGACTTCATTTTGTCACTAGCAGAAACATGATTCGTTAGCTATTATAAAAGAAAAATATATATTTCGGATCATCAGAAGGGTTTTGGCCGGATCTAAGAAATAAACTCGTCTTTGAGAAGTTTTGGAGTGTACAATCAATATTCACACACGTTTGCAACACGAGGCTTCACGATGATTCGGATGAAAACCGATTATTTTATAGACTGCAATGAGTTCGGCACGGGGCTGGCTTCCCAAGTTGACAGTTCAGCTTCTCGATCAAAAGTGCTCGTAAAATAATTGGCGCCTCTGTCGTAGCCTCTGTAGGTAGGCTGAATTGTCATTTTATGGTTCGATAATCACAACGATTCTGATTGGCTAACAAACAAGTACCAACACTACCAACTTCCGGGTTCCGGTCCCGCACAGACCACGCCTTGGCCAAAGATGACTATTATTACTACCCTAGCTAACCGCTTGACGTTTCAAGATAAAACACACGGTGCTTCGACGCATGCATAGATGGCGCCACGTCCTTGCGATCCGACATATATATATCAAAGAAACCACTTTTAAAACAGAGATTTGCATTCTACAGGCAAACCAGAACGATTAAGTGGCTTAAATTTGCTCAGTCGATTAGTCTAAAAACATATTTCAATTTGCCAATTGGATTTTTAAAATTAATTGTAGTTTTTAATTGAAACGAAAAAACATTGGAAAAGTACAAAAATGTGGTTATTTTCTTTACAGAGACAACTGTTCAAATCAATGCCTCACCTTAAAGTTGATTTACTATGGGACTAAGCTGGATTTGATACGATTTGATTTAAGTAAAAAAAATGCTAAAAAAAGGTGGCCGGAGAAATAAAAAAAAAACGTTGCTACACGGCACTATTGGACTTTGCGGAGTTTGCAACTATACTCCTCAGTTGAACTTTTCAAACAAGAATCGAATATAAACTGTTTAATTGAATTATTTATTTTGGCTAAAGTAGAACAAACCGTTTTAGTTTGGAAGCACACCCATTTTGTTCGACCTATATTTGTGTCACACATAAACTATGGCATTCGCATAACCACTACTCGCTTTGTGGGGTATACTCACAAAATAAAATAAAATTAGTATACATAGTTAAAATAAAGTTTATAATCTCAGTTCGTACACACCAGTACAAAAATGTGATTGTGATAATTATTAAAAATAGGATATAATATTATAATATCGAGCCTTTTCAGAAACTACGTCGTAAGCGCCTTTTTGCCTGTTTGACAGAAGACTTTTCATAGAACTTTTAAAATATTAATAGTCATCATATCAGCCGAAAAACGTCCACTGCTGGAGAAAAGCTTTCCGCACGGTTTTCCAAGAAGACCGTTCCTGCACTGCCCGCATCCAGCGGCTTCCCGTGACCTTCAGGTCGTCGGTCCACCGAGTAAGAGGCCTTCCTACGCTAAGTCTTCTGGTGCGCGGACGCCACTCGAGAACTTCACTGCCTCAACGGCCATCTGTCTACGAGCTATGTATAAAATATTAATAGGTTTTTTTATTTATATTTAATGAACAAGCATAATTTGATTAAAAACTTTTTTTATATATTTTGTCGCTTACGATGTTTTTCCTGAAAATGCACGATATCGATATCGACATAATTCTGGAACATCAATGGCGCATATTTATATAAAGGTACAGTTATTAACAATACAATAATATACTATAAACTTATCA
Source organism: Coleophora flavipennella (assembly GCA_947284805.1). Taxonomy (NCBI): domain Eukaryota; kingdom Metazoa; phylum Arthropoda; class Insecta; order Lepidoptera; family Coleophoridae; genus Coleophora; species Coleophora flavipennella. Next base: position 6,804,910 of record OX369280.1, on the reverse strand, counting down.
CAACTTTAGAGAGGCACTTGAAATCAAGGCATTACCTTTTTCTATTTACATTATCCTAATTATTATGATAACTTATGAAGGTATTCTGGAGATAATTCCAGACTTTATACCACATTAGTACGATAAAAAAACGTTAGGTAATTTTTGTTTATTAAAAAAACAAAAAAAACATGTAAGAAAGAGCCTTCGCTGCCACCGGGCTGCCAAGGCTTGAACCTCTATCCAAAAAAGTTTTACATACAGGGTGTAACTAAATTTGTGTAGGTACCATAAACTAGGGCTTCTACTCATCATACTAAACAAGTTTCGCCTAGGAAATTTACCAAAAAAAAATGGATTCTCTAAATAAAATTGGTCAATCAGCTGATCGATTTGTAAGGAAAGTTCAATTTTTTTTGCAAATTCTCTTGGATAAAGTTGTTCATTATAAAGAGTAGAAGCCCCAACAATTTTGTCACTCTTGTATAATAAGATGTTTAGTTATCTGTGTACACCCAATACTAACCTCACATCTCTTCTGATGAAACCTGATGAAACCTATGGTATGTAAGAGGAAAACTCTTACATAGTTATTAATGCCATTTGTACTTAGAGTTTGTAAGCAACCATCAATAACAATGGGTATGTACAATAAATAAATAAGATCCTTAAAACTCGCCTATATCATAAGCCTCAGTGGTGCCACAGAGGTTGGTACTGTGATTACCAACAATATGAATCATAATAATTTGTTGATTACCACTTTCTTTGGGACACAGATCCCGTCACATAAAAAGAACGCTGAGCTACAGTGGAGGAGATGTTTTTGCGCACGGATACAATCGCGCCAGCCAGTTTCAAAGTTTTAAGAAGGACCTATTATTAATTCTACAATATGCATTACACTTATTGTAAAACAATAGCCAAGTACTTTCGGGCGCAACTGTATCCGCGCGCAAACACTCCCACTGTCGCTCAGCGGTCCTTTTATGTGACGGGAACTATACCTAGATCGAATGTCAGGCCGGCTGATTCAATTGAGCTCTAATTTATATCATAGATGGTGCCACTGTACATCTTTGGCTTTGGTACAGTTCCAGCAGAGGAAAGTGTATACGTTTGTTTTTTCCCAACTTATTCTCAGGTTTAAGACCACTCCGTCTTACGTTAAACTGATTTTTCATTTTAACTCGTTTTCCATACAAACTTTTAGTTAAAATTTCTTCGAAATGGATGGCCCGATTCTAATGAAACTTTACAAACATACTTTAAAAGCAAGACTAGAAATAGTACGAAGTGTATTTATTACTTTTTCTAAATACTATACTAATAATAATAAAACATTAGCGAAAGTATAAAAACCCTTTAAATTACAATAGTTCAGTGACAACACTATTTTTAGAAAAAGCTGTCAATACAATGCAAATCATAGCGATCAGACCGCCTTTGTACACTTAAGTCCGATAAACAATGCTGTAATTATTCCTTATGTGCAATAAAGTGTTTATGCATACGTACATACTCCCTACAATGTTGTGTCTTTCGTGACGGTACTTCTATTTTCTTAATATCTGTCGGTAATCATTGTATTCCCGAATGCAATCGAATATTAATAACCATGTACAATAATTTAAATTTGAACCTTAAAACTACGTACTTTATTGTTTACGAAGTTTGCCGAGAGACGTTAAGAAAATAGAAGCTCTGTATTCATTAGAAAGAATCGGGTCATTCATTTCGAAGAAATTTTAATTCTTCTTTATATGCAAAACGAGTCCTAACACTTAAGTGCGGCCGGGCGGTGATGGTTCTTTCTATAGATTACCAATTATTTTCCGTAAACAACTTGGCTTCCCATACCAGTGTTCTATATAACATATACGTTGAACCTTAGCATATGTATACTGTAAGCGTTGAACTGACGTTAAATGGACACCGAAATCAAACTTACGTCAGAGCGTTTTGGTTTCTGCGTCGGAGGTTTTTACCAAGATTATAACCACGGGAAGAAGCGTTAAAAAAGAATAAGTTGATCGGATTTTAGGCACACACACATATAGTGCCTTCATTTCGTTCTAACAAGGTGTCTATAGATATGTTAGAAAGCGACATAGGGACTATTTTTGTTCTTTATTCAACCTGATTTAATCTTTAAAGCGCGCGCTCCCCTCTACCTTTAGCATTATATATTTAAACATGGAACGCGTCGGTTGTGTCAAGTGTCAACTTGACACCAAGGTATGGAATGGCGTTAGAGCTAACGGTTATTGAAAGATTGTAGGTTCTGAACGCAGATCTTTATCGTTACTTTTTGGTACTGGCGCCGGCAGCGGAGACGCTTCCTAAAATCAGAGATACCGTCAAACCTATTTCAAAAATAATTAATAATTATAAATCGGTTTAATGCAATTCAAAAGCTCTAACGGTTGTTGTAAGATTGTAGGTTCTGAACGCAGCTCTTTATCGTTACTTTTCGGTACTAGCGCCGGCAGCGGAGACGCTTCCAAAAATCAATGATACCGTCAAACCTGTTTCAAAAATAATTATAGATCGGTTTCACGCAATTCAAAGGCTACTCCCTCACATTTTACATTTTCTTTATCAACTAATAACTTCTTACTTTCAGTCACTGATGCTTCTTTAGAGACAGAAGCGCAACGCTTCCTAGGACTTTTCTCTACGTTCACAAAGTTACTCAAACTTTTCAACGGCGATCTCATACTTTGAACACTTGCGTTTTTTTCTACAGCAAGATTACTTATGGACGAAGTAAGATCAGACGGCACGTTCCCATCGAGACAATACATTAGTGAATCTGTTAATATGTCGCCCGTATCATTGGATTTGTTTAGTATGGAAAGATCTATAGGTGTGGCTGTCAGCACAGATCTGCTTAGAAGATATTCTCTAAAAGGTTCAGTAAGGGATTTTTTCACTGTAACTTCGTGGGATATTTTAAAGTTTGGCAGCAGAGGCTCTTCGATTAAGGTCGTGTTAAGATCGTTGACGATGTTGGGTCGTTCATGGGAGATGATGAAGCGAGTGTTTTCGCCGCGGAGTGGACTAACGTCGTTGACGGATAGCGAGCGAGCGTCGAAATGTTTCTGAGGTCGAGTGTTGCCAGATTGGTTGGACCTGTAAAAATTATTTAGCATTAGTAAAATACCAGTTAGGAGTCGAGGGAAGCCGCTGGATGCGGGCAGCGCAGAGCCGGTCGTTGTGGAAATCGTTGAGGGAAGCCTTTGTTAAGCGGCAAACGCCTTTCGGCTAAAATGACGATGATTATGATGAAAATATCAGGGCTTTTATTAAAATTAGTGAACCTTCTAACAGGTTTTTGGAGTTTACTCCTTAAGAATCGATTTTCATATATAAGCCCCCGGTATGAAAATTTATGGGGAGTAAAATCAGGCGTTATGCGTTAGTAAAGAGTAAACTCCAGTCGTGTGTTTATATATGAAAAACTAAAAATATAAATTCTGCTTTAAGATATTTTTCTTAGCTTAGATTTCAAACTATCGCCCTTCGGAACAAATTATTACATTGTCCCCTTGTTAGACAAATAACTATAACCGAACATAAATAAAATCATGCGTTATGCGTTAGTAAGGAGTAAACTCCAGTCGTGCGTCGGAGCTGACATACACACTTTTTTTTTACGCGCGGTACTTCGCGGATCTATGGCCGTAATCTCTTTAATGAGATTTATTTTCTAAATTCATCTAGACAGAAAAAAATAGTTTTCAGTCAATGGTCATCGCTCGTCAAGTCGAAAAGTGAAACTTTGGATAATAATACCTCTAAATTCTGTGTATAATTTTTTTTTCTGTATCAAACAGTGCCCTCGCTGTTTTTCTGAGGTATATGTGGCTTTTTCCTACAAATTTATTAACATTAATTTATTGACAAGATGTTTGTCTGAACATATACTTAGTTATAAGATTTTCCTACGCGCCGACTGGTGTGCCTGAAGAGTCAAAAACCAGTTTTGCATTATACTTCACGACTTGTAGCCAGCAGTAAATCCTCCGGCACTACCTACTCCGAGTCGCCCTGGTGCTGTCCAGCGCATCGTACGCGAGCCTGGTGTCAAGTTCTACCCGACCGCCCTCTGGTCGTGCTGTTTCCCAGGACAGTATCAACTTGTGTTTTTTACATTTTTGTCGCCCCTTGCTGGATCGCTGCGCCAGCTCAATTTTTTTTAAATCCTAGTAGTTTAAAGTTCACCCTTCAATCAAACCGGTTCAATTCAAATCTTTTTTTTTGGCATTCATTACAATTTTTAAACGACACTTGCGGCCACGTACGTACGCGGTTAGCTAATTATTTTTAAAATTCTTATTTACCGATCTACATATTTTAAAATTCCCATTTGTCACTTTTCCATTTTGTTACGTTCCCATTTTGTTACGTTGTACACCTTATCATTACTTATACTACAGTAGAGCGTCGATATTCCGAACTAACAGGAACATATCCCTGTTCGGACTTACGGAGCGTTCGGATTATAGTATGTAAAACACTAATTATTTTTTCGGAAAATCAGTATATTGTGAAATTAATTAACCACAAGATAACTTTACTTAGTCATAAACTGATCTATTTTAGTCTGGCGGGTTTTATTTATAGACCAAGAAAAAGATTTATCTCTTAATTTGCGAAGCAACATTTTTTTGGACAACGAGTGGTTATAAAGTGATTGTAAATTTGCCTACACTATATTTATGAGGAAATGACATTGCAGACATTCCAGCTTTTGAACTATCCAATATGGCACACTTCGGCTCTATAAAAGGCAAAAGTTCTCTCGTAACGAAAGAAATTAGACGTGGTTGGGCAGTTCTGATTATAGCGGCGTTCGGATTATCGAGGCTCTACTGTATTATTATGAGCGATGACAAATTTCAATAATCCAATTCTCTTCGGATTATAATCCTAAACTTTTTTTACCTTTTTTCCTTTTATCTGTAACGATTAGGACCTGAAACAAAATTCCACCGTATTCGTAGCAATCGGGTTCCTTGTTAATGTTATTTCCAACTTTAACTCCTTGAGCGTGTTTTGGACTACCGGTAGGCCAGAAAAAATGTCTCCGTGGAGCGTGTTTTGGACTACCGGTAGGCCAAATAAACTCTTTTGTGATTGGTTGCCGTCTTACCGACCGTATAGGAACGAATCTTTTTATACACAAACTCTATCATGTTGTGACCTGTTTTATCCTCTTTTTATCGTTCAGCCATTCGAAATTCATTCAAAAATAAATTATTTCCAAGCCGGGCGGCCATAGTCAGCCATATTGTTTTGCCGTGTCGTTTGTATTGTGAGAATAGTAAATTGTGAAAATGAGTTTCAGACGTAAACGGTTCGTGTTGTTATATAAATCTCATATCAAATTACTGGGAAAAGAATGAAGATTATGATAAAATGATTAGTTTTTGAAATAATTGCAAAATAATTAGTTAAAACTAAGACCAAGTTTTGGTATTCGGCAAAATGGCGAATTTTATTTTTTTGAATAAATGAAAAATTAATTTCAGACGTAAATAGTATGTTTTGTTATATAAATCTCATATCAAAATACTCGGAAAAAAATGTACATTATGTGGAAGTGATTAGTTTTTCAAATACTTGCAAACATAATTTGTAAAAAATACTAAGTACTGTGCAAAACGGCAAAGTGATGGAATCCGTTTTTTGTCGTTGGAAACTTATCCTAATTTTGTAGTAAAACTATTGTGATTCGAAGTGAAATATTTAGTTTATATACACTTATGAAAGTGTATTATGCTATGATATTTTTAGTTTTTGCGAAAATGTGTAATAAGGTTGTGTAAGTGGGTGCATTCAGCGACTAAAAGTGCAAAAATCAAGTTTTTTTTTGAAAATGATGATGTAAACCACAAAATGTCTTCATCAGGTGAGTTATTTCTAATTATTTTTTACTTTTAATAGCTAGGAAATTTATTAATCTTTACAACGGTATATAACAATAGTATATAACTTAATTATATATTTACAAAAACCTTAAAAAATAGGTCCTAGCCGAGTCTGAATGACGTCATGGATGACTCAACACGCTCAAGGCACTTTAGCGGAAAAAATCGAATTACGAATTATCGAATCGAATTATTAGAAATTGCTACCTAGCAATAAGGCCGCCTATTGTATAGGCTTTCCTCTTTATTACTGATTTCTTTTTTTATGTTGTGATGCAATAAAGAATATTGTATTGTATTATATTGAAGGCTCCAAGGGGTAAACCAATTTTGATACACTACGCCATAATTGCTATCTGTATGCCGAATTTCAACTCGATTCGTCCAGTTGTTTGAGTTGTGCGTTGATAGATCATTTAGTCAGCCAGTCACGGTCAAAACGCTAGTCACAACACAATTCACACTACAAAGAAACGACTCACCTTTCACAAGAAAATGTCGACATTTCGTCGTCGGACGATACAAAATCGCTGTCGTTTTCGAGTCTCGAGATGGAATTTGTTGGCGTCGATGGCGGTGGTTCGGCAGGAGATGTGGAAGGCTTCGAAGATTCCTCTTTGGTGGTCTCAGGTAGACTGTCGCGTTGTTCGGACGTTATTATCAGCGGTTTGCGGGAGCGAGGCGTCATTATTGACTCCTGTTGGAAAAAAAATAAGTAAATACACAATACCACTTGTATCAGCTGGAATACATCTACTGTTTAACATAGCCTCTTGACGCCCAGAATCAGAAAGAATCAAATACCACTGGAACCTTATGTAACATGGACATGAAAGTTAGCAATTCAATTCAATATATTTATTCAAAATAGGCAAATTACACTCTTTCTGATAGTCATAAAATAATAATAACAATGTTATTTGTGAAGAATCTAGAAATAAACAATAATTAGTTATGACTTCAAAATTAAATCCTTGATATAAACCAGATTATGTCATTAGAACATGAAAACAATATGACACGAAAAGTTATAAATAAAAATAATTGAATGCATTTAACAAGAGTAGGCCAGTTCACACAGCCAGCACCCGGTCACGAATATAACGCGAGAGTCAGCCATCGCTCCTATCAACCATATTAGAGGGAATGGAACGACCCGGCTCCCGATACGCCACCATCCGCACGAACATTTAAGACAGCATAGAAAAACAGGAAAAAACTGCCTCCATGGCGTAATGGTTGGTCCATTGGCTTAACACTAGGAGGTAGCGGGTTCGATTCTCGGTGGAATCAACTTGTAAGAGGCCCAGGCGTTTTTTTTTTAAATCAATATTGGTAAGCCCTTGGCATCATCTCAACTGATGGTAAGTGACGATGATGTGGAAGATGGAAGCGGGCTTACCAAGATTCCTTAACGCAATGGACAACTGGATATCTTATCTTCTACACCTGATTTAGGTAGAATTTAACTGAACTTTTTCTATTACTATATGTTCGATCTCTGTAAACTTAAATTCCTGTACACTAAATAATTTGAACTTGAACTTCATGCCGGAACACATCAATGTTGTTAACACTGATGTTTGGCGGCAAGACTTAGATAAGATGGTGATAGCTAGCCAGGCGGGCTTAGAAAATGCCCTTCCACCAACCAAAAAAATCCCAAAATCCGTACTTTTTCAGATCCCAGCATTCAGCCATGTCTATGAGTTTAAGATTTTCGTGTTTAATTATTGAATCATTGTAGCAGTTCACTTGGACAGTCGACATCAGATATATCGTAGCGGTCGACGTGTTAAAAAAATTCTGAGCGGTGTTTAACTTCAATAAATTTGTACACTATGTGTTGCTATTATGTGCTATTATTGTCTGAACATCTAATTTATCATAAATATCACAGCAGCTGATTTTTCAATTTTCAATATATTCTTCACACACAACGAGATAAAAATATCTGAAAGGACAGAATAGCTTCTTTATGCAGAGTTTAGTGTCGACCATTTTCGTTCTATGCGTTCAGATATTTGTGGTTCGTTGTGCGTGAAGAATATATTGTAAAATCAGCAAAAGTACAGATAATAATAGCAACTCATATTGTACATAATTTATTGAAATTCAACACTGCTTAGAAATTTTTGAACACCTCGCCCGCTTCGATATATGTGATGGCGACTGTACATCGTAAGTTTGCTTGCTTTGTGTTATAAACAGGTAAAACACCAGGAGTTAAAAAGATTCGCAGATATTTGAAATATAGTCTTCTAATTCCTGAACATAATAGAAATGCGCTATAAATGTAACATATAAAAAACCGGTAAAGTGCGAATCAGAACCGCGCATAAAGGGTTCTGTACCATCATACTAGATGGCGCTAGTTTCTACACGTTTAATAAAAACAAGCTTTTTGTATCGAGACTTTCACTATTTCTTATTTTTAGTATTTGTTGTTATAGCGGCAACAGAAATACATCATCTGTGTAAATTTCAACAGTCTAGCTATCACAGTTCATTAAATACAGCGTGGTAACGGACAGACAGAGAGACGGACGGACGGAGAGCGTAGTCTTAGTAATAGGGTCCCGTTTTTACCATTTGGGTACGGAACCATAAAAAAATTCTTACAACCCGATCTTGACCTAAAATGCGTAAACTACAACATTTTTTAAACCCGTTTTAATGCAAACAAAAACAAATGTGCGTACAAAACATTAAATGACATCATCCTTCCGGTCATTATTTTCTATTTTTATACTTCCAACCGACTTCCAAAAAGGAGGAGATTTACAATTCGACCGTATGTTTTTTTTGTGTTTGTATGTTACGCGATATAATTCGATAGGGTATACTCCTGAGTTGGTCCCATATAAATTTTATCAAAATTGGTGTACTACTTTATAATAAAATTAACAAAAACCAAAATAATGCAAAATTGTACTAAGTTGTTGCGTTGGAAGTCGGATTTTTTTAACGTGTTTAGCGTTTTTAATTATTCCGACACCGTTAATATTTCATTTAAAATTATCAATACTAACGCATAAAAGTAAATGCCTCTATCCATTCCTAAACTATAGTTTACTATGAGTACAATTATTAAATAAACACGAAATATTTAACTAATATCCAGACATGGCTGAATAATGAGCTCTGAAATGGGATTTTCAAGCACATAATGTAAATACCCTCATTATTAAAATTGTTGAATAAATTAAAGATTAGTTTTAGATTAAATGGTCATTCAAACAATCACACTCACGATTACGATGGAAAAGAAAGTTAGATGGACAATGCGTTAAAGTTATAAAAAATGATATGCACAAAATTCTAAAAACATGCAACAAACACAAACCTGCATAGCTTTAGACAGTTTCTGCGTGGATTTCGTTATAGGAGACATCGATGCCCTTCTGAAGTTTATCGTATACGGCGTCGAACAATCTTCATCTAAATACTCAGCTGATATGCCCGGAGTACTAGTTAGGTACATTTTGAGCTCTATTTCCTCCTTGTTAGACTTTTTTGGTGTTTCCGAGATTGGTGTGTGGTACCCAGTACTTTCTGGGTGTGAAACGTCGTTCTCTGAAGCTGTATCTTGTTCGTCGAAGCAAGAAACGCAAGATGTTGGTGTACCTCGGATTACATTGTTGCGTTTCTGATATTTTTTATTCCCATTTTGTGATGGTAACATTTTTGATCGAAATAGTCTTGTACGTTTTTTAGTCATCTTTGGCGTTTCTTCGCTGTCCAAAACGCTTAGATTTGGCTCGGAAACGAACTTGGGACTCAATTTCTTAGATTTATTCAACGCTCCCTCGGATAAAGTACTTTCGTTGCTAGCATCTGAGTCCGTATCTTCATTTCCATCCAAAGACTCAGTACTAGCTATTTTATTAGCTAAATTCTTTAGTACAATACTCTTGTGAGATACATCTACTTTTCCTTCGTCGAGGAATTTTAGCTTTCCTTTAGCAGTCTTCTGTAAATAACATGCGTTAGCACATGATAAGAACGTTAGACAGAAACAGCTGTATGAGTGAAAGAGAAAACAATATTGTTATTCACAATGCATGGTATTGATTAGTTAGTCACACTTTATGCAGACAGGCGAGATTATGTTCACATAATGCTTTGTTTATAAGTTTACATGGAGGTGCGAATTGGACTTTGAAAGTCTAAAAATATCTGATAAGTGATAATATTTACTGAGACACAGATATAAAATTTTTACATAAAAAAATTCTTCCTATGTCTCACTTTTACGTCTTGTTGTTGGAAATACCTAAATTAATTTATTCCTAACGCGGCAGCTCATTCGCGGCAGCTGATCGTTCTTCAATTAATTGTAGCCTAGTTAGGTAGCTAGGAACTTATTTTCTTGGCAAAATACTCGTAAAGTATCACAGCAAATTATGTAAAAACCATCCAAAACGCACTGAATCTTAATATGCACTAACCAGTTCATAAAAGCAAGCATTTTACATACCTCTTCAACATTATTGATAACGGTACCGGAGCCTTTCTTTGGCGTCTTATTGAGCAAGCCCTTGTTGAAAATATGCCTCTTGATGGAATCGCCGAAGCTTCGAGACCCAGCCACCTTGCCTGTTCTTTGAATCTGTATTGGGGTGCCTGAAACATGTATTAAAAATGCGAATGTCACTTGATTTCTGTGCAACTGTCACAGCTGAATCTGTTCAGTCAAACACCGTGAATTGGAAACCCAGATACGATTGTATAGATATAGGATGTAAGTTCCAGAACTTCAGCCAAACGCCATAAATTGGAAACCCAGATACGATTGTATAGATGTAGATTCCAGAACACTTTGGTTGTGGACGGCGCAAGACTGATCGTAGTGGAAATCCTTGGGGGAGGCCTTTGTCCAGCAGTGAACGTCTTTCGTCTGATATGATGATGGTTTCCCAGCAAAAGTCAATGTCAAAGTTGCAACCATGTTAACAGTGAAGTACGAGTTATAATAACTCCAGCATTTTTTGTAGTACTCCCGCGTTTTTGCCTCGAGATTGCTTCCAGGAATTCCTTTAACTACTATCTTATCTATGGCCCCTACCCCGCACTCATCGCATTTCGCCCTTTTTTCCGTCTCTTAATTGCATATATTCAGTCCTAGAAAGTGCGCAGTGCGAGCGACTCGCGGGTTTTTTTAAACCTTGATTGCTTCCAGGAATTCCTTATCTAATAAGTATTAAGTAATTAGGAAAATTTCGCACAATTATACTCTATGCCGTTCGCCATTGACAGCCCTTTCGGATTGCCCTTTGAAATCGGTGGGAAGCGAAGAGTGTCCGTATTGTATATTCTCTTACGTCAATGATAATGGTGAATTGTGTCTTGTACGGTCTCATACCGTTCTCCATCGTCCTACTTTGATGACGCACTGATTTTATTATAATGAATTAAATATATTATTTTTTACTTTCAGTGCAATTGTAACCGCCGCCTCCCAGGGGCGCGCACATAAGAAACAATCGCCAACTGATAATTGTGTAATTATAAAAAGTTGAACTTTAATCAACTATGAATATTTTGCAACGTGCTCCATCCTATTTAAAGTAACTGCGTATGGTAGTCACCACACCCTACATGTCTTTTAGCACACCCCGGACACTCCATACAAACGAGCGAGAAATGATATACATATAAACAACTGACGTATCTATAGCACTCTATAGCCACAAATGCAGGTAGGGTTGAATCACACTGGCGGCATTGGTCACGAAATGTTTATTAGATATTTACTGCACGTAACAATCAACAGTGGCTACCTATCTACCTAGTAGGTAAGTTACATGTATAAAAATGTTCTTCAAACATAGCTAAATAGGTACGAATACCTACAACTAAATCCCCTGCCCGCTAGTAATAGGTCAATGATCCCCGCACGGAGGGTCCGTATATTCTCGCACAAAATAAAAATAAAACACGTAAGCCATGACGTGACCTGGAGAGCATTGTCCTCGAGGTACTGACCGTTGATAATAATTATCGAGGATAATGTGATATGAAGACGTAGACAAATTACGTAATCTTTGACGTGAATCCGGAGAGCAATGACCTCGTGTTACCGATCGTAGAATCGACTGAGTCTTACAAAGTTGACTCCGCCGGGAATCAAACACGCGACCTCCTGGTGTGAAGCGAATGGACTAACAATTACGCCACGGAGGCGGTTAAAAACCATTCGCTTCACACCAGGAGGCCGCGGGTTTTTTGTGAAGCTTCTTAAATATTTCTTAAGAATTAAATTATTTAATTGATCAGTCTAGTAACCAATCTGCCTGACTGGGGGGGTGAGGTCGACTTTAGAGAGCGGCAAGGAGTGTCCATACTGTATGTTAGTACTAATATGTATACTTTGCTTTTAGTCATCATATCAGCTCATATAAGATACAATTTAGGGCGATCGGGCCACGCCGACCACGCGGGCCAAGTGCGGGTTGGTCGACTTAACACACAACCTGCGAGTTTATTAGCAGGCGTGTGCAGGTTTCCTCACGACGTTTTCCTTCAACGTTAGAGCGTCAGATAAACGTACATATGAAATCGAAACTCGAAAACACATTGGTACGTGGCAGGATTCGAACCACGACCGTCCGGACAAGAGGTAGCGGCCCTTGCCATTACGCCACCGAAGCTCGATACATGTCTTTTAGTCATCATACCAGCTCACATACGTCCCCACCGAGGGGCTCGAGCCTACCCTGAATTAGGGCGATCGGGCCTTAGTCGACCACACGGACCCAGTGCGGGTTGGTCAACTTCACACACAACCTTCGAGTTTCTTCGCGGGTGTGTGCAGGTTTCCTCACGATGTTTTCCTTCGCCGTTGAACCACTCTGCTGGCAAATGCCTGACTATGGTCCGCGGCGACGACGAATCAGCTGGCGCTGCCAGCTGCGCCATTTTGTTTCAACTGGCGGGGCTCTTCGTGGGTGGCCGCCATTATTGTCAAGGGTTACAAAAACAATTATTTCTCAATGTTTTTGTATGGACACTATATATAAAACTTATAACGGTGAAATCGTCATAAACTGACTATCTGACTAAAATATTTGAGTATTAAACTTTGTGAAATATAATTCAACAGTCTCAGCCAAAGATAGGGTAAGTAGGTATTAGTAGGTATTGCACTTGAACGTAAAAAAACGTGAACTGTGAATGCTACAATAACAATAGATAATATAATAACATTGTATTGCTTACCCGGTTTATTGGGAATTTCAACAACACCGAGTTTTTCTATGCAAAACAAAAAAACAATCACTAAACAATCACTTTAAAAACACATACGCGCACCGCCCGGGCGCAGCTAAAAGCACTGACTGATTCGAAGGAGATTTCTATCGAAAATCATTCACCGTTGGCTTTGCACTCATTCCTAACTCTATCCTTGTCTTATCAAGGAGCTTTAGCAAACGTTAGACAAACGCAGCGATAGTTTTCGCTCCATACTCAGGTATGAAGTGAGTCGCTTCCCGCGTAAAGGGATCTGACCCGATTCAGGCGTTACACACAAGCGCCAAATTCCCGCCGCGCCCGATATTGGTACTTACACAGATCCGCATAATCTGCCAAAATGGCGCGCCAGCGGAGTGGTGAAGCAATCGGTGAGTATATGTACGTAAGTTTCGAAAAACTCATTGGTACATTGGCCGTCCGGATTTGAACCCGACACCTCTGGTTAGGAGGACCGAGTCGTTACCGGTTGAGCAACCGACGCTTCACCGTCTTTTAGTATTTAAAATTAATAGTGACTGACTTACCGTATCCATTTTGCCTATTGAAGTGTTTAATAAGTCTTCTCTTGTGTTGAGTGTCGGGTAACGCGTGTATATGTGCGTACAGCTGCGCTAAGGCCGCGTCCGTAGGGTTGGTGGCGTTTTCGGCTTGCGTGCGACCGCGATCAACGAACGTGTATACAGTGTTAGCTGCCGTTCTGTAAAACAGAAATAATATTGTTAACTATAGTAATTAACTATTTAAAAATTAATATTTCTTATGTTTTTTGTATTCTTATTTTATATTTAAATTTGTTTTATTAGTATATTAATTTTCCCTGACGTTAGTATTTTTTACCAAATCCGTAGACATCGTAATTACCTGGTAACCCTAAAATTTATTTCAAATGTACCCACACATTGTGTAAATAAATAGTCTGCCTGAAGATGGTGTTTTAAACCGGTCGCTGACAAATTAAAAATGGGCAGTTTTATTTATTTTATGTGGAATTCGTGTGTATATATATATATATATATATATATATATATATATATATATATATATATATATATGCACTACGCACACCATGCGCCCACTTCCCGCGCGCTGGCGCTACTTAATGAATTCGTTGATGGGATCCAACTTGTTGACATTTTCGATGACAATATAAACAAAATATACTATCATTGTAGAATATTCCTTAGTTTTAGATAACTATAAGTGTAACAACAATAGCGGTTTGGGTATACTGTAAGCTCTTGTTGTATTTTAAATAAATAAATAAATAAATATATTAATATATATACCAATATGTGTGATATAAAGTTCCACCAAGAACCTACAAACAAAAGTATCAACTAACTATTTGAAATGTTTAATTCTTTTTTTTATTATTTCACTAATTATAGTATTTATTTTCACATAATATAAATAAAAGTACATTGTTTTAGACAATTTAGACATCATCTTCAATTCTTCAAGCGGACTAAAGATCATGTACGATACTGGTTGCTGACAGATTATAAATGTAGCCATTTTGTAATTGTGTTATGTGGAATTCGTGGGAATAAAGTGATATAATGTTCCACCAAGAACCTATGATCAATCATCATCATCATATCAGCCGAAAAACGTCCACTGCTGGAAAAAGGCCTCCCCCAAGGATTTCCACGACGATCGGTCCTGCGCTACGATGTCCTACCTGTCCTACGATCAATATTATCAACAAAATAAATAAATAAATAAATAATAAAGGATAATTTAGTTTATTAACAAAAAAAACAAATGAATTCATCACATTAATACATTGATCCCACACTAGGCTACGCCCGTTTTGTGGAGACCAATAATACGATTTACAAGTTGAAATGCGGCGTATACACTAAAAAAAATAATTTAAATATTTAATTATTTCATTGTTCAATTCATTTTTCAATTATTATTGTTATTTTTAAATTATTTTTGTTTTTGCTACTAACGCTATTGCTTGTTAGTTCAATAAACAGTGTCTGTGCTAGTTCCCAAATTACAGGCTGTATCTATATTAAGACCTTTGTAAGTATGTGGGAGACTTTTGTAAGTATGTGGGAGGCCTATGTCCAGCAGTGGACGTCCTTCGGCTGATATGATGATGATGATGAAGTATGTAATGCTTCTTTGTAACTTTTACTCCGACTGCCTCAGAGAGGGTTAATTTAAAAAATAAGCTATTTGTATTATTCAGTTGATTTATACGAAAAAACGCTAAATCACGCATAGCGTCGCTTGGCCAGCTTATGCTGACAGTGTCTAACCTCATGTGGTCTCTAGTGTACATTGTATTTATAGTAACAAAAACATATAGTAACATATAGTAAGTTATAGTAACAAAAATTTTACAGGTAATTCCGCCATAAAGTTTGAGCAAAAATGCTGCCTGAATGGGATTGTAAACAATAAAACAAAAGGCAATAATAATCTCTGAAAAGGAAGATCTAGTAGCAAAAATATCGCGTCTGTTTTCAATATTATTATTACTCTGAAGTACCATTGTCGGTAGTATCATTGTCTGTAGGTACTATCCGTGTGGTAGTACTATCCTGTACTATCTCGCGTTATACTCGTGACGTGTGTGCTGTGCGTGTGAATTGGCCTACTCTTGCCAAAGGCAGTAATGACATTCAATAATTTTATTGTATTACTTCTCGTGTCATATTGTTTTCATGTTCTAATGTCATAATTTGTTTTATATCAAGGATTGGATTTTGACGTTATTAACTAATGATTGTTTATTTCTCGATTTTATTTATTTATTTAGTTTATTTCTTCGAATTACTATTTTATGACTATCAGAAAAAGTGTAATTTGCACCTCATCGTCATCATATCTTCTTATATACGTCCCCACCGAGGGGCTCGAGCCTACCCTGAATTAGGGCGATCGGGCCTTAGTCGACTACGTGGGCCCAGTGCGGGTTGGTCGACTTCACACACAACCTGCGAGTTTCTCCGCAGGCGTGTGCAGGTTTCCTCACGATGTTTTCCATCACCGTAAGAGCGTCTGATAAACGTACATATGAAATCTAAATTCGAAATCACATTGGTACGTGACAGGATTCGATCCACGACCTGCCAGATAGGAGGCGGCGGCCCTAGCCGTTACACCACCGACGCTCATCAATTTGCACCTATTTTGAATAAATATCTTGAATCCTAGAATAGCGCCATCCTATCTCTTCCCGTGGGTGTCGTAATAGACACTAAGGGACTAAACCGGAGAATGGGCAGCAGCGTCCTTTTCGCGTACTGTGCGATCGTAACCCGCCTGCCAAGCGTGGCGATTAAGGCAGAAGCCCCCAACTCGGGGAGCCCTATGTCCAGCAGAGGACGACTTTTGGCTGATGTGAGGATTATCATCATCATCATCACATGCCAAAGCAGAATGATTAGTAGTAGGTACTTACTAGGTACCTAAATAATAGACGAGCAGCTTATAGGTAGCGGATATATCTGTGTATCTTATCAAAATATTTCAAGTCCACACTGAGAAAACGCTGCACTAAATTAAATAATGCACTAAGTAGAACAAGGCATGCGAACGGTTTGCGGTGACCCATTTGTATCTTAAGAGAAAGAATAAACTATTGGGTCTGGAATTATAGTAGCAGATGAGTAAAATGACATAAAATGTACATAAGGCCAATTTATGTTCATAGGTGTTATCCGCAATACCCTATGTTAATATGACTGCACTTACAATGCTATACACACAAACTTGTGTTGGCATAACCACTGGATGCAAGTTTTACGAACTTTATTATCACTCTATTACACAAACGTGATACTTCCACCTTAATACGATGATGATGATGCTTACCCTATGATACGACCCTTTTATGTAGGGTGACAGCGGCAAGTTCACGCCACATCTTACGATATCTAAAGACATAATATGAGTGTCCGTACTCGTGAGTTATAATAATAAATTACTATGAAATAAATAAATAAAATATAGTTAATTTAAAAACAAATCGAAGACAAAAAAAGAGGTAGGTGCGCTAAAGATATTTCGAAAAATTATAGCCCGCAGAGCGAAAATCTAAAATATCGGTCACGAGTTGAGTTGACAATACTCACTTATCACTTATACTCTCATCCAGATCCACATCACGTGACAGCAGCCGTTTCTTCTTTCTGTTAGTGGAGTACGCAGCTGCATCGGTCACGAGTTGAGTTGGTGCATTAACAAATAATGACAATACTCACTTATCACTAATACTCTTATCCAGATCCACATCAGGTGACAGCAGCCGTTTCTTCTCCCTGTTAGTGAAGTACGCAGCTGCATCGGTCACGAGTTGAGTTGGTGTATTAGCAAATAATGACAATACTCACTTATCACTAATACTCTCATCCAGATCCATATCAGATGACAGCAACCGTTTTTTCTCCCTGTTAGTGAAGTACGCAGCTGCATCGGTCACGAGTTGAGTTGGTGGATTGGCAAATAATGAAAATACTCACTTATCACTAATACTCTCATCCAGATCCACATCAGGTGACATCAGGCAGGCCCCCCACGCGGTGAACCGATGACCTGGTGAAGATCGCGGGAAGCCGATGGATGCGGGCAGCGCAGGACCGGTCGTCGTGGAAATCCTTGGGGGAGGCCTTTGTCCAGCAGTGGACGATTTTTTGGCTGATATGATGATGATGATGACTCACTTATCACTAAAACTCTCATCCAGATCCACATCAGATGACAGCAACCGTTTTTTACCCCTGTTCGTGAAGTACGCAGCTGCATCGGTCACGAGTTGTGTTGTTGTGTTAGCAAATAATGACAATAGTCACTTATGACTAATACTCTCATCCAGATCCACATCAGATGACAGCAACCGTTTTTTCCTGTTCCTGAAGTACGCAGCTGCATCGGTCACGAGTTGAGTTGGTGTATTAGCAAATAATGACAATACTCACTTATCACTAATACTCTCATCCAGATCCACATAAGATGACAGCAGCCGTTTCTTCTCCCTGTTAGTGAAGTACGCGGCTGCATCAGTCACGAGTTGAGTTGGTGTATTAGCAAATAATGACAATACTCACTTATCACTGATACTCTCATCCAGATCCACATCAGGTGACAGCAGCCGTTTTTTCTCTCTGTTAGTGAAGTACGCGGCTGCATCGGTCACGAGTTGAGTTGGTGCAGTAAAAAGCTTCGGGCATTGGCGGATCATGAAGCTTATCACAGGAGAAAGAGCTACCGCTTCAGTGTGGAAGACTTCTGGAGATAGCTGGAAATGCAATAACATCTTACGTGGTACAGTGACTTCTTGGAAAATAACAGGGGAGAATTTGGGAATGATCTAAAATAAAGTCTTCACAGAATGAAATGTGTCCATTTTTGTTCTACCTTTTTTTAAATAAACGTCAAATACTCTATAATATACAATGGTCAATGAGCTTAAGTACTAAAATTTGATCAGAAAGAAAAAAAATAAGTTTTTTAAAAAGTTACAGACTAAAGGTGACCCGGTGCCTTTTTGTTTTACACTATTTGAGAGCCATTCTAGTCCTGTACAGGCTGACGTCCGGTATATCTTCGGTATAGTGTCGAGTTAGTCTGGTTCGTGGGTCTTTTTTGTTTGTAAACTCTTTATTATAAAACAGATTATACAGTTATAGGTACAGAATACGAATAACGGGAATAACAGTCTTTAACCAGCTCGCTGACAGGTAAACGTGTGGTCGTGTACAATTGTCCTTAGATCTTCTCAACTTCTTCCAAATCCTAATTTTAGACGATATGATCCTGCCATCCTCAGTCTTCAGCTCTGTCAGTTGGCTCTTTCAAGAGACAGATTTCTTACGAATACTATTGAGCCTTTGTTGTGCTCGATCGCCTTTTTAATACAATTCGTATTATTATCGTAAATCGTGTGATTGTTTCAGGGCACATTTACACTACACACAGGCAAAGTATATAATAATATACTTTGCCTATAGGCAAAATATATTAGTACTAACATACAGTATGGACACTCCGTGCCGCTCTCTAGATTGCGACCTCACCCAGATTGGTTACAGTTTGGTTGTCGAACGTATAGGATTTCGCCGCCATTTTGTTTGATCCGTCATTCCTTTTTTGAAATGTCATTTCTGGCCCGTTGTATGAAGGGTCCAGGGTGTGTCACAGGTTCAAAATCCATTTTTTATTTTTTTATATTTGGCGCGTCGTGCGACATCAAAGGTGTTGCGCTACTGTAAGCCATATCGTAATACTGTGCTATATGTCCCTTGGGGAAAGTTGTTCAGTAAGACGAGTAGAAAGCCCAGTTGACAAGTTCTTCACCAATTTTGTTACACAATGTTTGAAGTTCCTTTGCTGAGTTAGCTGCACCTGTGACGGCTCGCGTCAAACACTTTATCAAAACGGCCGCCCTGAGTTAAATCTCGCCGCTGTCGACGTTGCCGACGCCGCGATTGACCTTAGGGCAGCCCCTTTCGCGGAGTTTTTGAGGCGAGCCGGCAGCGGCGAGCGGCATTTATCAAACGTGCAGCTAATTCAGCGAACGAACTATAACAGCATTTATTGACTATCTGCGATTACACATAAAATGTAATAAAATTCACGAAAATAAATTAAATAACAGCGAAAACACAAAACAGACAAGTGTGTTTACTTACCTTTCTCGGGCACAGTAGGTGCGGTGTGAACATAGTTGCCAAAGTATCCGGAGACATTCGGTTCGAGGCTTCATTGTCCGCTACCAATCGGAGAAGCGTCAGTAGCCGCTGCAGAAAACTACGGTGCGCGGGAGTCAACAGCAGCAGGAGGAGTTGCAGTGCCGTTAGCAGTTTGGTCTCTGACGATTCGGCGTTTGGTGGGTATTGCGCTGGGAACAAATTTTAAGTATCTATACACATAATAAAATCGTAGTAATATTATAAAGAGGAAAGATTTGATTGTTTGTTTGTCCTGAATAGGCTCCGAAACTACTGGTCCGATTTGAAAAATTATTTCACCGTTGGGAAGCTACACTATCCGCGGATGTTAATATTATATTTTCAAAAAATTAGGGATCCTTTCTATAACTTAAAAAATGTAACCCAAGGTGTAAAAAATTACCTAAAAATACCTGCAATATCTACAAAAAGTAGTGTAGTGTAGTGGTAGTGGTAGCGGAAGTGGTAGTAGTGGTTGTGGTGGTGGTGGTGGTGGTGGTGGTGGTTGTGGTGGTGGTATTGGTAGTGATAGAGGTAGTGATAGTGGTCGTGATAGTGGTAGTGGAAGTGGTAGTTTTGTGGTAGGGTAGTGGTAGTGGTAATGTAGTAGTAGTGTTTGTGGTAGTGTTAGTGGTGGTGGTAGTGTTAGTGTAGTGGAAGTGGTAGTGTATTGGTAATGGTAGTAATAGTTTAGTGGTAGTAGTAGATCACTACTATCAAGTTTTAGTAGTAGTGGTAGTGGTAGTGATAATGTTAGTGGTAGTGGTAATGGTAGTTTAGTGGTGGTAGTGGTAGTGTAGTGTTAGTGGCAATGGTAGTGTAGTGATAGTGGTAGTGGTAATGTAGTGTAAGTGTTATTGGTAGCGGTGTTGGTAGTGGTAGTGTAATGATAGTGTAGTAGTAGTGGTTGTGGTAATGGTAGTGGTAGTGTATTGGTAGTGGTAGTGTAGTGGCAGTGGTGGTGGTAGTTGTAGTGGTACTGGTAGTGGTAGTGTAGTGGTACTGGTAGTGTAGTGGTAGTAGAAATGGTACTTTTAGTGGTAGTGGTAGTTTAGTGGTAGTGGTAGTTAAGTGGTAGTGGTAATGGTAGTGGTAAAGTAGTGGTAGTGTAGTGGTAGTAGTAGTGGTAGTGTAGTGGTAGTAGTAGTGGTAGTGTAGTTTTAGTGGTAGTATAGTAGGAGTAGTAGTGTATTGGTAATGTAGTGGTAGAGTAGTATTAGTGTAATTGTAGTGGTAGTGGTAGTGTAGTGGTAGTGTGGCGGTAGCGGTAGTGTAGTGAAGTGTACTGTAGTGTAGTGTAGTGCGAGGCGGTTCGAACGAAGTTCGCCGGGACAGCTATACATAGATAAGATTCTCAGTTTAAAAGGTAGTATTTTGTACTTCATCCTACTAATATTATAAACGCGAAAGTTTGTAAGAATGTATGGATGTATGTATGTTATTCTTTATCGCAAACAACTACTGAATGGAAATGGCTGAAATTTGGTAGGTAGAGATTAGGACCTGGAATAATACATAGACTACTTTTTTCCACGCTCGCGAGCCGCATGAGGCTCGCTGCGCACCCTAGAAAAGTCATAGATAGAAACGTTGTCCATGCGAGTGAAGCCGCGGGAAACAGCTAGTAATATATATTGAAACGCTAACTATCGTTTCGAGCCGATCTCTTTTGTCGCGTTTCATAATTAAATTCTTTTTTGATGTCGTTGCTCTATGGTATTTGAATTTGAAAATAGTTGTTATTTTTTGACAAGAGAAAAACAAAGGTTGATCGTGATCCCGTCTACAGTGATGCGAATTTAAATTTTTTGGATAAATTGTTTTATAAGTTGTTGTTGAGGCCCACAATTTTATTCTGTGGTAAGTAATTTGTATAAGGAAACCGCTTTGCGTGTATTTTTGGTACTGCGGCGAACTACATTTATATATCTCCGTAGGGTTTCATCCACCCCCCTGCGAGGTTGACGTCCCGACGGTTTTCCTCAATAAGGATTAATCCTGAGATGGAGCTGTGCTGACCACCAGCCAGTCCTTTCACTGCCCACCCAGCTGCTTGCCAAGGGAAGTGAATATTATTTTATCTTTTGTCCCGAGCGTCTCTCTAACTCTTTGACTTTTCTGCCTTCCTAGAAGATTTCCTGCTTCCAGTTTCTAACCATTAATTATTTATTTTAAATTTTAAAGGTGTTTTGTATCTGATACGTGTTATGTTAGAAAAATAGGGTAATTCAGACCAAAGCGAAATTTAATTATTTTAGAGCTTAGTAATTTATTTAAGTACCAAAGGGGCGGTAACGATCGTTGCCAACCGGCATTCTATAAAATAACCTTTTTATATACTAATAAAATTGTAACTTTAAATTAATGTCCGGGAATTGCCCATAATTAAAGTAGGTCATTGTTTTAAATTTTCAACACGGTCAACCAACGTAATCGCACCTTTTTTTTTATACTCATATTGTTTATTGTTCCTTCCTTTTAAAATAATCATAAAATACATATATTCTAATTTACCCCATAACATTTTTTTTTCTTAAAACTCCGTTTAGGCCCGAACCTCTAAATCTTACGTATCATATGTGGCAAACTCCGTAAGGGTTTTTATCCCCAGTTCCCTTTATTTTTGTCACATATTTATGGCGCCCGAACTAATGTTTTATCCCCTTTTCTGCCTTTAATCTTTCCCTAAAGAACCCGTTTTTTTGTCGTTCGTGGGTGTATCCGTTTTCCGGATATTATGGTTCAAGTTTTAATACCTCAAGATCCTTACTTAATTTAATCGTGCAGTTTTAAAGTATGCACGGTATTTTTTTGCTTCTCTTCGCACGGGTCGTTTTTTCCCGGCTTAATGGCATTATACCTCTTTCGGATAATTGCTTACGTGTTGTTGAGTTGTTTTTGCCTGTGTATTCCCTTACGATTCCAAGAGAATTTTTAATTTAAGTAGTCAATGGCCAGACTCTAGATTTCTTTCAGTCGAAAGTCGGGACAGACTTACTTTTAGTTCACGATTATTTAACGTTGTTTTAAGGGAAAAATCTTTAAGGGTTACTGTTTGGAATATTTTTACGCGTTGCTTTGCGAGGTACTCCTTAAATTTTTGGCGTACCCTGTTCACTTTTATGTGACAACGTTTCTGTATTCCGCAGTATTGTTTAGATTTCTTGAGGTCTTATAACAATTTCCCATTTTTCAAATTTCTTTCATTAATCTTGCCCTTGTCTTACCTCAAATGGCCTTTTTTTCGGTAGTGTTGTCCCTTTAGACTCTTGCGTATCGCGTTTCAGACTTCCGGTGTTGATTTTATCCGTGAGTCGGATTTTCACGCATCCGCCTTTACCGCTTTTGTCCATATTTTCGTTAAGGTAACTAATAACGTTTTGCAAGTTTTTCAGTTTTTGACAACCCTACTGGTCTTTAATGTTTTACTAGTTCTGGGGTTTTTTCCCTCGAGATGTGTTAAGCTTGACAGCCCTACTTGCCTATTGTGCGGAGTGCTCCTTTTTTCCTTCTTCGTTCTCTCTTTATACTATCTAGTTTTAATTAGTTGTTTAGTTATGCTCTTTCGGCATTAGTTGACTATTTTAGGCTGTGCATAGCGATCCCTTAACACTAGTGTGTTATTGGGGTTATTAAGTTGGTTCACTTTTAGATGGAGTTTTTGCCGTTTGTATGTGTACGTTCGTGTATAAATGTCAACTTCTACCAGCTTCAAGTAAACGTTCGTAGTTAACTAGTTACTTAGAGAGTTTTTATTTTTTTCTTCTTCAGGGCTGTCCAACGTCTATAGGGTTGTCCAAATTTCAAAAATTTTTTGGACTTCTCGCCTTTTTTTTTGTGAGTTTGAGGGTATTTTGAAACGCTAACTATCGTTTCGAGCCGATCTCTTTTGTCGCGTTTCATAATTAAATTCTTTTTTGATGTCGTTGCTCTATGGTATTTGAATTTGAAAATAGTTGTTATTTTTTGACAAGAGAAAAACAAAGGTTGATCGTGATCCCGTCTACAGTGATGCGAATTTAAATTTTTTGGATAAATTGTTTTATAAGTTGTTGTTGAGGCCCACAATTTTATTCTGTGGTAAGTAATTTGTATAAGGAAACCGCTTTGCGTGTATTTTTGGTACTGCGGCGAACTACATTTATATATCTCCGTAGGGTTTCATCCACCCCCCTGCGAGGTTGACGTCCCGACGGTTTTCCTCAATAAGGATTAATCCTGAGATGGAGCTGTGCTGACCACCAGCCAGTCCTTTCACTGCCCGCCCAGCTGCTTGCCAAGGGAAGTGAATATTATTTTATCTTTTGTCCCGAGCGTCTCTCTAACTCTTTGACTTTTCTGCCTTCCTAGAAGATTTCCTGCTTCCAGTTTCTAACCATTAATTATTTATTTTAAATTTTAAAGGTGTTTTGTATCTGATACGTGTTATGTTAGAAAAATAGGGTAATTCAGACCAAAGCGAAATTTAATTATTTTAGAGCTTAGTAATTTATTTAAGTACCAAAGGGGCGGTAACGATCGTTGCCAACCGGCATTCTATAAAATAACCTTTTTATATACTAATAAAATTGTAACTTTAAATTAATGTCCGGGAATTGCCCATAATTAAAGTAGGTCATTGTTTTAAATTTTCAACACGGTCAACCAACGTAATCGCACCTTTTTTTTATACTCATATTGTTTATTGTTCCTTCCTTTTAAAATAATCATAAAATACATATATTCTAATTTACCCCATAACATTTTTTTTTCTTAAAACTCCGTTTAGGCCCGAACCTCTAAATCTTACGTATCATATGTGGCAAACTCCGTAAGGGTTTTTATCCCCAGTTCCCTTTATTTTTGTCACAATATATATAAAGAATCACGCAAATTTACCAAGAAATAAAAACAAATACAAAGTTCATATACTTCAGAGGTCCATTACAACTGGACGTGGGTATCTGATGTACGGATAGTAAACTACTTATTCCGAAGATGGAAGCGGGTTTATGAATATTCCCCAAATCAATAGAATTGGATATCTTTCTTCATGCCGCAACACATCATTGTTTTAAGGCGGTAATATCAAAGATTTTCGTTATTTTTGACGTCTCAATTACTCCTAAACGATGAAATACCCAAGGTTGAAAAAAACCCTTATTGTTGATGATGTTCCTTAAAGTCAAAAGCTATTAGAAACACGATTGAGCAGTTTTGGCTCGATAGAAAAAAAATAGAAAAAGATAAGTAGGTCTACACTGTTACTTTCAACTCTAGTTATTTGTTATCATAATACAAAGTGAGTAATGTTATTATTTTTATACTTTCATGTTTACTTTTACGATAATAGCCATTGACCATTATACTGTGCCTGGTGTGGATACTGTTACCTATTCAAATTGTTTAAAATACAGCTGAGCTGGTCGTTCTACAGATATAATTCTCCAAAGACATTAGTCAAATGTGGTCGCTCAATGCGGTATGTCGTAGTAAGCAATGCTGTAAAAAGCAATGTTTTTGATACTGTAACTACATCAGTTAATGTCACGCCACTAATTGATCCCTTTCGCAATTGTTAACCTTTTCAACAGCGCATCAGGGCTGCCATTTTGTTTTTGGAGGAGAATGTACAAAAGGGGCAAAAAAACCGTATTCCCATACAAAACACAGCAAAAAAATTCGTAGGCCTATACAAAACATAAAAACCATTTCATTTAAAAAATTGTAATCCTATACAAATCAACCAAAATTGAAATAGTACGAACTGCTACATAATCGTACGAATACGATTTAAGTCGTACATCTGGCAGTCGTACATCTGGCAGCCCTGCATGCGCAGCGCATTGATTGAAACGAAAAACCATTGAAAAAGTATGGTTATTTTCTTTACTCTTTACACGTAAAGAAAAAGACAGAGGCAACTGTTCCAATCAATAACTCGCCTTAACATTCATATTTGGCGGCAAGATTCTAAATTATCTATAACATGCTGAAAAATTGTTCTTGATGCACCGGGAGGCGACGAAAAAAAAATGTCTCACTGGTTTACTTCTAGCGGAAATCAGGCGACAACAGCGGGAAAATCTTTCTCCCGTAAAACGTGCCAAGTATCCCACCTGGCTGAATTTATTTTAACACAATATTTAACCCATTCGCTTCACACCAGTAGGTCGCGGGTTCTATTCTCAGCGAATCTTACTTTGTAATACTCAGTTTGGTTGATGGTAGGGCATTTTATAAGACTGCTTGGCTAGCTAGTCTTGCCGCCAAAACATCTATGTTAACAACAGTGACGTTTACCGAAATGAAAGCCAGTTCCACGTTGCATTGGGCAATCTTAGTAAGTATGCTTCCATCTTCTGCATCATCGTCACTTACCATCAAAGGCCTCCCCCAAAGTTTCCACGACGACCGGTTCTGCGCTGCCCGCATCCAGCGGCGTCCCGAGACCTTTAGCAGGTCAATGGTCTACCGAGTGGGAGGCCTGCCTACGCTACGTTTTCCGGTGCGCGGTTGCCACTTAAGAACTTTACTGCCCTAAATCATCTGGCCATCTGTTCTACGAGCTATCTGTGTGCACACTCAAACAAATTCAAAGCTGAGCATAGGCCACGAGGAGACTGTACGTAGGTTTTTTTTATTTTTAGCTAGGTATTTTTAAAGATAAGTTTAACTTTGGGTGTCAATTAAATGGTTAGCATAGTATTGTTATTTCTGTGAGCAGAAAAATATAATCGGTCAGCAGAAATAGCTAATTGGTCAGCAACTCATGGTCAGCAAACATTTCAAAATCAATCAGCAATTTATGTCATTCTGGATGGCTGTAATTATTTTAAACATCCCCGTACTACACTCTTCCTACAGTGTTGAGTGGTCGACGGAGCCCCTTCGGGGCTCCTACTTCTGTGTTCTCATGTTAAACCTAACACTACGACTGATCCGAGTCGGGGTGCTCCGCAAGTCCGAGCTCGCTTCGCTCGCTCCCGCTTCCATTTAGAACTCCCCGTACCACACTCTTCCTACAGTGTTGAGTTGCTGCTTATAGACATGTTTTTCTGCCGCTCAATCATGAAATCTTGCCGCTCATGTAGTTATTTTGCGGACCGAATGTTTATTATGCCTTTAAAAAATATATATTTCTTTAACTTTTATATCTATGTGTCTGTCTGTAGCCTTGTAGTTCTTAAGAGGATTGTGAAGCAGCGATTTTTCATACAAACGGCGTTAATGATTTTCACCTCTTAAATATTAACCGACTTGGACAAATTTTTGATAGGTTGGCAGTCAGAACAAAAGCTAGGCTTATACGTTTTTCTTTTTTCGATACAGTTAAAAAGTTTAATTTTATTGTCGTTCACGTGTTTTCATACAAAACTAATTTCAGCCATTTTTGTTTATTTATAATCAGTAATTTAAAAAACGAAACATATAAGCCTAGCTTTTGTTCTGACTGACAACCTCAAAAATTGGTATTTGGACCAATTTTTGATAGGTTGTCAGTCAGTTAATGGTTAACATTTAAGAGGTGAAATTTGTTAACGCCATTTGTATGAAAAGTCGCAGCTTCACAATGCTCTTTAACGAACGAACCAATTTCTTTGGTTCTCCTACGGATCTCCTCATTTCTGATTCAATCGCGTACGGAATTTTACTAACAGGGAAACCCATCAAGGTAATGGCCATGCTTTCGACAATGGGGTTCGCCACTAGCCCTACAACCTCCTCCAGCCGGAGTTGTGACCCCTGTGTGTGGAATATAGCCTAATCTTCCCCAGTTTGGAAGAGATCCATGCCCAGCAGTGGGGACGTTTATGGGTTGTTAACAATAAATCGGTGACCTTATCTCGTTGAGAATGTTCACATGGTGTTTGGTCAAGCTAGTGCATTCCAATATCATGTGACTAAATGTTGCTTCTCTCTTAAGACATAGCCTCTGCAGAGCGGACTGTCTGTATTATTTATTAACTGCTTTCTCAAACTCAATTATACATACCAGCTAGAGTACAATAAGTTTGATAATACTGATCCATTAGTAATGGCTGAGGCAGCTCTGCTAGGAAACCCTTCAGGACCGAAGCACAGTCGTGGACTGAAAACTTGCTGTCATCCAGGCCAAGATTGGAGCCTGTTAGTAGCAGTTGTCGGAGCTCCTGTTGGCGGCTAAGCGAGCCTGTGCGCCGGAATATGCCTTCTTGTGTTACATCTGAAATAAGAAATAGTGGATGGTGATGGTGGATTATCTTACAGATGATGAATGAAGCAGACAATGAGTTATTTTCGTGGGGTAGAAAAGAGCCTCTCTTACTGTACATACAAAAACATAGATCATAGAAGAATAAATGGTAGAAAAGCTTTTAAGTTTTTCCATTTACAATAATTTTGATGTTCCATACTTAAGGGGGACGTGACGCTATTACTAAGCCTACGCAATATACTCTCTATCCAACCATTAAAAAGCTGTACCTGCAGATAGTAGAAATCACTAAGTATCTTTAACAGAGGCGGACTAGCAGTCTTGGCCACCCTATTAACAGCCTTATAATAACAGCCGCCCCCTTCTCAGTGCTTTAGTTTATTTTTTGCCATGATTAGCCAGCATGCAGGTAACCTGTGTTATAGGGAAGGGCATAGGCCACTCTTTATGCCGTGAAAATAGCATATTCTGATAGGGAACTAAAAAAAGACTAAATTTTTGGTTGATTTCTTTAACAACACAATGGAACAACTAATTGTTGTGATATTTTTTTAGCATAACCCAAGATAGTTCCCGATGGAAAGTCATTTCCAGTCTCGAGCATGTCAGCATCGCAAGGGAGCAACAGATAGACATGATTTTTTCCATACGAATAGTTGAAGGGGTGGATAGTGACATAGGCTGCTAATCAAAATAGCCTGATAAGAGTTCTCGAGGGATCTGAGGCAAACTCCTGATAATGCTCACAAGCCCGTAAATCTTGATAAATACTCAAGACTACCAGTCATAGAGTGTAATGGATTATTGATATCCAGTTGAGTTGTACAGTTCTTTTGTCTGAAATAAATTATTTATTGTTATTATTCTTGCCAAGGGTGTACTCAGAGGCGACTGAGGCATCAAAAACTGGAGGATGGGCAGCAGCGTTCTGTCAGCTTAATGTGCCACCACACTGTACACTGAAATCGCCAAGCCGTCTGCCAACTGTGGCAATTACGGGAAAAACCCTCAACTTGGGGGAGGCCAATGTCCAGCAATGGATACTTACTTGTTTTAAACAATGCGTATGTGCATAGCTTAGGTAAGTACCTAGATAGGTATTTTAATCTTCTTTTTAAGAGCCAATAATACCATAAAAAAATTATATTATATTGTGCTGAGGTACAGAACCCTCGATGCAAGAGCCCGACTCACACTTGGCCACTTTTGTAATGTTTTCATCAGATGAGTTATTTACATTGACTCATATATAAGGTGTAACAAAATTAGCTGAAACTATTTGAACTGGTGCTTCTACCCATGAAACTGAACAGCTTTCCCCATGGAACCCATAGTCAAATCGCAAAAAAAATTTGGCGCTCCCATACTAACTTGATCAGCTGATCAGTCAACTTAGTATGGGAAGTACAATTTTTTTTTTTGAGATTTGACTATGGGTTTCATGGGGAAAGTTGTTCAGTTTCATGGGTAGAAGCAGCAGTTAAAATAGTTTCAGCTAATTTTGTTAGACCTTATATAAATAAATAAAATAAGGCTTATTGTTATATTGCTGTTATTTCTTACAACACAAAAGTGCATAATTACTAAAACTTATGTAGATGTAATGTTATCCTTTTAATTCTTGAATGTTGGCAGTTTAACAGGTTGCCTGCCCCACAAAGGCCTTCTCAAAGATTTCCAATTAGTCCTATCCTTTGCTGCACGAGTCCATAGTGGGCCAGCCATTTTCCTGATGTCATCTTCTCATATGCAACTAAGTAATTTTCCACCAAATACCTATAAACATTAAGTCCAGGGAAAAACCACACATCTCTGCGGGGGGAGGAGGGTGTCATTTGAAAGGGGCAACCAACCCCTATAAAATACACCCCTTAATATCCCCAAAGTCGGGATGAGAATTTCAAATGCCAACTCAAAGAAGAGCCGTATCCATACTAAATTAGCCTTCTCTATCAATGACCCTCAATCACCCTACCCATTGGATATTACTAGTTATTACTTACTCTCAGTCTTAGAAAGAAAATCTATAAGCTCATTCAGCCTCAAAATACCATCCTCAGTAATAGAATGAGCTTCGATAATGCTCCTTGAAGAGTTTGTGTTGTTTTGACTAGTAATCTTTGTTTTCTTGTGGAAATTCCATCGGAACTGCTTTGGTTTGTCTGTTGAGCTATCAACACTGAAAATGAATAAATAAATCAATGATACAAGTTTTATTTTCAAATGGCTGCAAACTTTGATTTAAAAATGTTACTCACTCGTCAGTATTTACATCCACAAGAAACGATAAATGCATACGCACAAGCGTATAATATTGATCCAAATTCTCGTTTCTAAGTCTTTCTATCAGTAATAAATCGGGAGAAGTCATTTTTTAACGGCAAATAGGCAGGAAGTGGAGCAAAAACTATATTTTACTACATGCTAGGTAAAACTAAATTATGTATCACATTTTTATTTATTAAAAGACTGTCCAAATCGTAATATTTATGAAACCAATTAAACACAATTTAATCGAAGTGAAACAGGAATTCTATTGCATCACGGAGCATGTATCACTACGTTTTCAAACGAATGCATTCAAAGAATCAAAGAATGCATGCATTAAATGCATTTTGATTTCATTGTTTTTAAATCAAACGTCACTGTCAAATTCACAACGGTCGGTCAGACTAACTTAAAACTACGCATTCGGAATTCGGATACACTTGCCGCGACCAAAGCTAAAGATGACCCATTGGTCATGACCTATGACACTCCGTACTTTGGACCAGAGCAAAGAGTAAAAATATTTACTTTAAGGTAATTTAATTATTCTAAATATTTTTAGATATTTAAAATTACTTACAACTTAGTTTTAATAAAAAGAAATACCATACAAATTGTTTAGATAATTTAACAACAGAAATTGTTGTGGGTAAGTCATTGTGTTTTTGAATTTACCTTGTGAAGCATAGATCAGTTTTTATCGTAGATTAATTTTACAATGAATGGTTTTTTAGTTGCAAATCAGCATTTTGTTTCTACTTATTATACTGAACAACTTTTTCCAAGGAACTCGGTTCACTCTCCTATACAAAGTTGGCTGATGAACTCTGATCGATTCATTTCGAGTCTATGCTTTCTTTCTGCAAAGTTGTACATACAACAGAAGGTTTACTAGTAGTAGAGTACCTTTAAAATATCACCTTTTTCTTTCCCGCTGGTAACCCCAATCCCAACATTAACATTTTGAAAATTGGCAACTTAGCCATTCATTCATCAATTCACTCCACTCGTCTGTCTTTTACCGCCAGGCAGCAAAATAAAAAAACCCCCGAAAAAAATTTGCTCCTTAACTAAATCAAAGGTTGCTTATAGTTTTTATCATTATCTACACAATTTTGTCAATCTCTTATAATATTTCTTTTGTGCGTAGTTCTTTGGTTCTTTTGTGCGTAGTTAGATTATTTCGTACGTATTTGAACTTTTCTAAAATTGAATGGCCCAGTTCAAGAAGTCCCTATGTCCACTTAGGGACTTTATGCACTAGCAACACTGCTAGGTTGTGCACGTCATTGTCTATGGTTTTCTGTATGTAAGTCATTTATAAGATGTTCCTAAGTGTGTTTTTTGTATTCTTTGTTTATGCCCAAGTCCAGTGACTTGAGTTCAAAAAATCCTTATGTCCAAAGAAAACCCTAAGTCCAAGTTTTTTTTCTTTAATATGCCTAAGTCCATTCTTTTTTTAAAAAAATCCTTATGTCAACAGAAAACTGTCAAATATTTCAAAAATGATTCTTTCTGCTAACCGAAATTTGCTGTGATTGAAGTGAAAAGTTAAAAAATACTGAAGTTTTGTGATTGTTCTTTATAGAAATGAGCAATGAATGCAGGAATGAAATGCAGGAATATGGAGATTATACAGCAGAAGATGAAGCAGAAGAATTAGAATAGTAACTAAGAGAAGGTTTAGATTATGCAGCAGAAGAATTAAAATAGTAATTAAGAGAAGGTTTATATTATGCAGCAGAAGAATTAGAATAGTAACTAATAGAAGGTTTAGATTTAAGTGTAATTTTTTTCTAATAGTCATTTAATTTTTACTGTTGCAATGATTAAACATACTTTGCTTACTTACATGATTGTTTTGTCCTTTCTCCATACCCAAAAACAGAAGTTATAAGGAAACCTGTGTTTTTTACAGTCATGTTAGGATGTATTTCTCTAAGTCCTAAAACTTTTGGAGTAAAATCCCTAAGTCCAACCAAAAGACCCTAAGTCCCCTAAAGAAATCCCTAAGTCCAAAAGATTTTCGTTTAAGTCCAATCAAATTTTCAATACTTTTCTTCTATGAACTTTATTAGAATTTCAAAATCAGATATTATTGTGTAAGTGTATGCGTAAAAATGAGATTTTGTAGCTGTTGTAGATTTTGTAGATTGTGTAGTGACAATAATCATTTTCGCATTTGTGTTTGTGCATGTCTATGTAGTTTTACCTCGCTCCCCGTGAGATTTGGCAGATAATTTTGTTTAGGGAATCGCGCCGATGAAGGCGGTTCCGGTTCTAACTTGGATATCAGGTCTCAATTTACTGGCAACACTGCACCTACCTACCTACTATATGGAGTTTTTTGGCGGTATTTGTGGTGGACGCATTCGTAGTTTTATTTTGTTGTTTTTTCATTGTTTTCTGCTGGGATTTTGTTCAAGAAGTGGTGCATTTTGAAGAAAATCGACTGATGCACGTGAGCAATGTGGAGAACAAGAAAATAAAATGAAGAAGGACGTGAAGACCCGACTTGCACTGGATGCAGTTTTATAGACGCCCTAATGTGACCGGGTGTTCCAACTCAGAATGAGGCTACTGCAAATACTGTCAAGACCTCCAGAGTTTATTTATTTATTTATTTATTTGGGAAAGCAAACAGTTATGCACAAAGTAACATACAATCAGTGTTAAACATTACATAAGTTACATAACCCACAACGCAATCCACGGGTATATTAAACATAAGGCACAAATAGTGAATGGAAACATTAACAAAATAAAAATACAACTACAACTACAACACATCTCACAAAAATGAAATACTTAATGACTTATTTTTATCAGGCAACATTAGTTAGTAGGTAAAATAAAAATAAGAACACACCTAAATATAAGAAAAGTATTAAAAGATAAATGGTTATTAATGGACATGAGGCTTTTATAGTGATTATTTTAAACACTCTATTATCAAATTCCTAAATCTACCAGGAGATAAAACAAATATGTCAATATGTGAGAAATCTTCATTGTATGCACTGACAATACGTCTAAGAGGAGACCGAACACCAGCATTGGTCCTACAAGCAGGGGTGAAAAATAGTTTTCCGTGCTTAACTAAGCGTGGTTTACTACAAGGTACTTGATACGCAAGGTATTTTGTAAGCTTAGGACAGTCAAATTTATGGTTACAGATATTATAAAGCGTCATCATATTAATGAGTTTACGTCGGGCAACAAGCGGTAGAATTGAGTATTTATCGAGCAATTTGGCGTAAGACATTTTATTCCTGGAGCACCGATAAAGTGTACCACGAAGAAATCTTTGCACTGATTCAAGTTGATCACTGTATTTGTTATACAATGGATTCCAGATTTGAGCAGCATATTCAAGATGAGGGCGAACTAGGGTATTATATAGATGTAAGTAGGTGGATGGGCGTTTAAAATCTCGAGTTGAACGCATCACAAAACCGTATATTTGAAAGGCACTATTAATAATTTTATCGATATGGCTATTGAGGTGAAGCTGATGATCAAAAAGTACACCCAGGTCCCGCACCATCTGTGTAGAAGATAGACAAACACCACCTAAGTGGTAGGGGTATGTAATGTTTTTTTTTTTTTTTGTAAATGTTATTTTAAGACATTTTGAAAAACTGAGTTGTAATTTATTATAAGTAAGGCAATATGTGTGAAGTCTGTCAGGTCTTCCTGAAGTTTATAACAGTCAGATATAGAGCGAATACCTGAGTATACCTTTAGATCATCGGCATATAGAAGAAAGTTACTATGCAGAAAACAAGTATCAACGTCATTAATAAAAATAGAAAAAAGTAAAGGTCCCTGTGGCACGCCAGAAGATACAATGAATGTTTCAGATTCATAGCCATTTACTACTACTCTTTGAGTTCTAGACGTGATATAGGAGGTAAACCACCGAAGCAGGTTACCTTTAATGCCATTATATGCAATCTTGTTTAATAGAAGCTTATGGTCCACCTTGTCAAAAGCCTTCTTGAAATCCGTGTACACGGTGTCCACCTGTATACGGTTGTCCATATTCTCAAAAAGATAGGTTGAGAAAACTAGAAGGTTAGTGACTGTTGAGCGGTACTTAACAAATCCATGTTGGGAAGGTATTATAATATTATGGAGTAAGGATAAATAGCATTGTGAACTAGTCTTTCAAAAAGCTTCGACAAGGCGGACAAAATTGAAATGGGACGATAATTCTCAACATTACATTTAGAACCACTTTTAAAGACAGGTGTTATATTAGCCAGCTTCCATATGCTAGGAAATACACCTTCAGACATACATTTATTATATAATATGCAGAGAGGAAAGCATATGCTCTCAGCAGTAGATTTCAAGAACGAGGGGGGAATACAATCTGGACCAGAGCCTTTGGTGGTATCAAGTGATTTAAGTTCATTGGTTACGTCAGCAAGTGAAAAAATAATTGTATTAACATGAACATCATGATTGGCGTTATGATAATCGGGTGGATATGACCAGCCATCGTTATCAAGCGTTGACGATTCATAGACAGATTGGAAAAAAATGGATAGCATGTTGCAAATAGATTTAGGATTATTCGCAATGTCGTTGTTATACGACATTGTGGTCGGTATTCCCTGCTTGGTCCTACGGATTGAGACATATTTCCAAAAGAGTCTCATGTTATTATGAATACCATCTTCAACTTAATTTATGTAAGATTGATAACATTGTGTGCACTGGTCCTTAAAACGATCGCGATAGAGAGAAAAATAAAAGACGTGTGGCACTCGGGGATAGCTATTACATAGCATTTTTTATCAACTTATGCAATTATAATTATTTACCATCGCGACCACCATCACGAGCACCATTGCGATCACCATCGCGACCATCATTGCGACCAACATCGCGACCACCATCGCGTCCACCATCGCGACCACCATCGCAACCACCATCACCACCACCATCACCATCATCATGATGGATAGATAGATGGCATTGTAAGTTTTTTAGAACTCAATATTTTTTTTTTTGGGGTGTCTGGTTTTTTTCAGTCCCCTCAAAGCCCGCGACAAAAGCTATACTTACAATAGCTTAAAATACGAGTGTGCTTTAGACCACACGACTGAAGTAAAACTTCTTTAGCTCCATCAATATATGTTTGAAAGTAAATACTTAGTCTTCAGAAAATAATCAAATCTTTTTTGTCATATGGAGGTATATACAGTTTATGAAAAGAGTTTTATTATTCTCCGAAAATGATCAAATCTTCTTATATGTTTGTTTTGACAACCGATATTGTTGCCATGGCAACCATTCTTATATGTTTGTTTTGACAACCGATATTGTGCCATGGCAACCGAGCGTGAGGTTTTTCTTCGTTACGGAATTTCTGGATTCGGTCCCCGCGCTCAAAGCCTGCGATAAAATCTATGCAATAGCTTAAAAATCTCATAGTCACTAATATTTTTGTATTTTTTCCATTTAGTCCAGTATTTAGATTTAGATTTAAAAATACGGATTAATGAAGGTGTAAACCAAATAGGAAAATCACTAATTTTAAACTGAGTTAAGGGCACATGGAGTTTTATAAGCGCATAAATTCGTCCGTAGAATACCTTCACAGCATCTTCAGCAATTAAACCATCAAATAATGTAGTCCAATCTGTTTCTAAAATATCAGAATTTAATCGACTGTAATCTGCCTTACGGAAACAGTATTTGGTACGTTTGTTTTGTTTAATACAATCATATTCAATACTCAGTTGAGTTAGAACAGTAAGAGGGGGGTGGTGACGATCGGGGGGTAGAACCGGGGTTAGGGAGCTCGAAAGATGGCAATCTACATTCGAAATGAAAAGGTCCAAGGTACGGTCATTGTCATTTTTTAAGTAATTAAATTGGTAAGAATTAGTAACTGAAAGGAAATTAAGTAAATGCTTACTAGCAAGGTTAATAGTACTATGTGCGATGGGAGTGCAGTGGCGTCCCTCAGAATTGTCCCATAGTAGGTCTTAACTCTTGCTTATCGCCCGCACCTGTTCCGGCTAACAAATAAATAATGTTTATTCAAAGAGTTATCTTCATTATAGCTATTATACATAATTGTATTATTATATATGTCGGAGCGCAAGGACGTGGCGCCATCTATGCATGCGTCGAAGCACCGTGTGTTTTATCTTGAAATGTCAAGCGGTTAGCTAGGGTAGTCATAATAGTCACTTTTGCCAAGGCGTGGTCGGTGCGGGACCGGAAACCGGAAGTTGGTAGTGTTGGTACTTGTTTGTTAGCCAATCAGAATCGTTGTGAATATCGAACCATCAAAGACAATGCAGCCTACCTACAGAGGCTACGACAGAGGCGCACATTATTTTACGAGCACTTTTGATCGAGCAGCTGAACTGTCAACTTGGGAAGCCAGCCCCGTGCCGAACTCATCGCAGTCTATAAAATAATCGGTTTTCATCCGAATCATCGTTAAGCCTCGTGCTGCAAACGTGTGTGAATATTGATTGTACACTCCAAAACTTCTCAAAGACGAGTTTATTTCTTAGATACGGCCAAAACCCTTCTGATGATCCGAAATCAGAATTGGGATAGGACACGGACGCCCCACGAGTTCCAGATAGGATGTGTGCAAGACAAAATAGAAAGTGCTTCTGGAACAACGAAATCAGAATTTTCTGACGCTGATACTAGCCACGCGGACGCCATCATCGTCCCATGAATTGAGGTTACCCAATTTCAACCCCGATAGATCGGATGTGAATGCACGTGCATGGATTGCTACTACGGATCTGTGTATTTACGACCCATATCGGCAAGGGGCAGGGCCACTACATGTCTAGCTGCTTGAAGTAATGCAGCCAAGAGGGAAGCACCTGCGAAGCTGCCCCAGTGATGGAGAAGAGAGTCGACCTTTGCGTGGTTGATGCACAATACTGGAATTCCATCGGGTGAGCAGTTTTCATTAAAGAGAAATCTGTTGTTATCTGTTGTGTCAGTGCAAGTTAAGAGGCACTGATTAGGTACACGACTACCATTGACAATGCTACAGACTGACGACAGCTGCTTGTCCGACTCTTTAGTCTGACGACTCAATTTCGGCACGGAGCCGACACGACACCTTGGTTCTGAACCATCATAGACTAACTGACCATAAACTAACTAATCATAAGCTACAACAAAGAATAACATGGTGCCGACCATATGATTTGGTCGTTTCCGTGTAGATTTGTTTACAGCCAGTGTTGTTTGGTCAGGTTTCCTGATGATACTTGTAGTGACGACTGCAAACTATTTCTCATTTTTACCGTCATTCCTTTTCCCCTGTGTACCACGGCGTACAAGACCGCCCAGAGCACAGCATCGACCTTTCCTTTTTTTTTAGGGCCCCTGTGTACCACGGCGCATATGGACATATGCGCCTAGAGCACAGCATCGACCTGACCTTTATCATTTTAGAGCCTCTGTGTGTCACACAGCATCGACCTCTACGTATTCCCTTTATTTTTATGAGCTTTGCCATGTGGAAGGGGAGTTCAAGTACCTACCTTTTTTTTCGTGAGCTTTGCCCTGTGGAAGGGGAGTTCAAGTACCTACACAGCTCATCGTCATCATATCAGCCAGGCAACGTTCACTGCTGTACAAAGGCGCAATCGCTTGGCAGGCAGGTGGGCGATCGTGGTGTGTGGCATGGTACGCAGAAAAGACGCTGCTGCCCATCCTCCGGTCTTTGATCCCTCTTACCACACCCTCGAGAGGAGATGGGTGGTTGGGTGATTCTAGGGCCATACCACAGGCCTACTTATCTGTAGTAGATTTATGATAAGTTAGGTAATCTGAATACCTAACTTAAACACACATCCACTCCTCATTACAGATTATGGCAGCTGCTGGGCACGCATCGCCGTCAGGATGGCCGTGTCGGAGCGCAAGGACGTGGCGCCATCTATGCATGCGTCGAAGCACCGTGTGTTTTATCTTGAAATGTCAAGCGGTTAGCTAGGGTAGTCATAATAGTCACTTTTGCCAAGGCGTGGTCGGTGCGGGACCGGAAACCGGAAGTTGGTAGTGTTGGTACTTGTTTGTTAGCCAATCAGAATCGTTGTGAATATCGAACCATCAAAGACAATGCAGCCTACCTACAGAGGCTACGACAGAGGCGCACATTATTTTACGAGCACTTTTGATCGAGCAGCTGAACTATCAACTTGGGAAGCCAGCCCCGTGCCGAACTCATCGCAGTCTATAAAATAATCGGTTTTCATCCGAATCATCGTTAAGCCTCGTGCTGCAAACGTGTGTGAATATTGATTGTACACTCCGAAACTTCTCAAAGACGAGTTTATTTCTTAGATACGGCCAAAACCCTTCTGATGATCCGAAATATATAACAAGGTAACGAATAATTAATAATGGCAGCGAGTATGGCATTGTTCGGAATAAATCGTATTTGAATGAGTAGGTAGTTCTCATATTATAGACAATACGCGTCAATAATTCATTTTCAACCACATAACAACAACGCAACAATAAAGTGACCTGGAAGCATATTATGTACATAGTAATAAAATATTGGTACTGATTTAGTAAGTTTACACCAGTGATACAAAGTTGATAATATTTGAGGGTAGGAGTGACCGTCAGAGCGTATGGTATAATCAAATTATGTGAGAAACAAGCAAATCGTAAGTTACAAAGTATAATCCAACTGTCATTAAATAGTAGTAAGAACAGAAGTTTCAGGTTAGGTTTAATTTTTATTTTATTTTTTTGGAATTTTTTATAATATTTTTGTAATGAGGAGCAATGCTGGCAAATTGAACACATTTTATATGTATAGGTTGGTATTCTTATTATGTAACCAGAAACAATGCAAGCTAAATATTTGTAAAGTAATAAGCATCGAGAATTTTTACATATTACATAATTATGTGGACGCAAGTCAGTTGCAAACATAGAGTAGATCAGAAAACAGAGTAACTGTACTAAGTAAGATTTAGGAATCTTTACATTATATAATATAGGTTGATTACGAAGGTTGTATAAAATGTAGTTTTTATAAATACCAGGAAATCCAGATCGATAACGATTAACATCTGATACGGTGAGACACAAACACCAAGATAAGAGACCATCATTACAGCTCATATACGTCCCCACCGAGGGGCTCGAGCCTACCCTGAATCAGGGCGATTAGGCCTTAGTCGACCACGCGGGCCCAGTGCGGGTTGGTCGACTTCACACACAACCTTCGAGTTTCTTCGCAGGCGTGTGCAGGTTTCCTCACGATGTTTTCTTTCACCGTTAAAGCAATCGGTAAGTATGTACGTAAGTTTTTGAAAAACTCATTGGTACATTGGCCGTCCAGATTTGAACCCGGTACCTCTGGTTAGATGGACCGAGTCGTTACCGGTTGAGCCACCGACGCTTAGGCCATATGTTAAGTATTTTAACCAGTAATCAAGCTGGTTTAGGTACAATTTTAGAAACGTCACTAGCAGAGCGAATTGCAATAACAGGGGAGGTGTCATTTTCACTTTTCACGTGCGAGCACTGTTCCGTATTTGACCCACACGTAGCGATAGCCGCTCTTCCTTGCAGCCTCGCGGGTTTCCCGAAACAGATTTTTATTAGTATACCTTCCACGGTTCACCAGTGATATTTAGTTGGTCCGTGGTAACTCCCTTGGTCAATCGGAAGGCAGCCAGCACGTTATCCCGCTTGATGCGTGAGTGAAATTTCACAATGATGTTCTTAGGGTGTGTGCTCGACGCATTCGCGTGGGGTACGCGATGAACAGCTGCAATGTCACTCAGCATGACATTATGTTTTATCACCTTTCCCAGGTTCTCAAGTAGAGTAACGAGATTTTCACCCCGACGGTCCGGTATATTCCCAATTTCAATATTACACTGCCTTGCCTGTTGTTCCATTGATTCAATTTTCTTTTCCAGTCTTTTGAAATGAATTATTTGTGTTTCAAGGGACTTCACCTTTTCGTCCAACTTGAAACTCCCTGGCAGGCATTTTCTGTTTTTTTATTAATATCATCACACATTTCATACACGGAGTTTTTGAACTCATCAAAGTCGTGGGATATTTTGGAGATCTTTTTGTCCTGTCTGTCACACCACTTGTCTAGCAGATCAAGCATTCTGTCCTGAAATATCTTGAAATCGCGTCGATAAGAAGCATTTTCCACCTCAGTAGTATCATCTGCATCATTCCGCAGGGATTGTTCTCTTTCAGGTGAAGATAGCCGGGCCTCATTACGTCCGCCACGGGTACCGGCATTCAATGCTCATAATCTCGGTGCTGGTCGTGGAAACGTTGATACCATCGATGGACATCTCAGCATTGAAAGTCGAGTTCATGTTGTAGCACAGTATTTCTCTATTCCGTTCACTACTCTATGCACAGCGCGGGAAATAACGGACGGGTGGCAGTCGAAGCGGTATGCGTACGCGGTGCGGCAAGCGATGTGCGCGGATTCGACCGGTTTCCTCGGTTGCGCGAGACGGAATTTTAATGCACTGGCACTAGCATTTCAAGTCCAAAAATAAATGATGATTGTCTCAAAAGGGCTCAGAGACGTAATGATTTGTAATGCACTGGCACTAGCATTTCAAGTCCAAAAATAAATGATGATTGTCTCAAAAGGGCTCAGAGACGTTAATAAATTTCAACCCAAAATACGTTGGTTGATTGCAACCAAGTTTTTGGCGGGATTTGTGGTGAACGCATTCGTGGTTTTCAACCGACTTCAAAAAGGAGGAGGTTCTCAATTCGAATGTATGTTTTTTATGTATGTTTGTTACGCGATATCTCCGCCGATTGTGGACCGATTTCCAAAATTATTTTTTATTCGAAAGAGTATACTCCAGAGGGGTCCCATTGTCACCAAGTCAGGATTTGATGATTGGATCCCAGGCAAATCGAGAACAACCCTCAAATTTTGTAGGCACATATTACGTGTTGCATGTATTTCCTAAAACTATTCAAGTTTCGGCGTCTATTAGTCATCATCTCATGTTGATGAGCTGATGAAGGAAGGTACAACTCCTTAACGGTTAGAAGTTAGAGGATAATTCTTCAAATATTTAGCGTAAATACATAGGAAAGTATAGACCGATAGTTGTATTCTTTCAGGTTATTCAGATGAGCTGATGATGGAAGATTTAACTCCTTAACTTATATTCTGTTAAGATGATGATGGAAACTACAGGAATCCGTATTTGTTAATGAAACACATGCTTTATGATTTAATGGTTTCTATTGGCGAGTAGGTGATTGGGTATAACGTTGTTAGATATTAAGTTAGGCATTATCACTAAAAATTCATAAAATAAAAATAAAAGTTTAAAAAACTTAAAAATCGACTTCAAAATGAAATTCACTCAAAAGTATAAAATAATATTATTATACTTAGATACACGACATTTACCAACAATAACGAAATCAAAGGTAGGTGCTAATTAAATTAGGGGCCTAAAATTTTTTTAGAGGTCGGTGTCAGCAATGCCATCGAATCTAAAACATTTTTTACGTAAGTTGCTGTGTGCTGGTACCGACCTTAAAAATAAATTTAGGCCCCTAATTTAATTCATACCTACCTTTGATTTCGTTATTGTTGGTTAATGTCGTTTATCTAAGAATAATATTATTTTATACTTTTGAGTGAATTTCATTTTGAAGTCGGTTTTTAAGTTTTTTAAACTTTTATTTTATTTTTTTGTTTTTGCATTGTTTATTGCTAGGATTTTGTTCAAGAAGTGGTTCATTTTGGAGAAAATCGTCTAAAGTCGACGCCATAATTCGAGAGACAAGTTTGACAAGTAAGTGACAGATAAAGGGTTACCAGGGTTAGACGAAATTAAATAGTGATGTGGCCGATATCGATAGACAGTATCGACTCGACTATATGGTTTGTTAAGTTGGAATTTTTGATCAAATTCGGGAATATTGTTGTTGCAATTGGCGTTTTTCGTAGTAAAACGCCATCCTCAGTATAGATTACTCAAACACAAACTTGTTCCACAAAATCAATTAGTTTCGACAACCGGTTTCGCTTAGAAACCGGTTTCGCTTAGAGCCTGTGATATAGATCTATACTCGGGAATATAATGGGGGGTTTAAAATTTGATATTTCTAAAAAAGCACAAACATGTCAAGGTCATATTATGACCTATGCCGCGTTTCAAAACACGAGAATTTCGTTCACAATAAGTTCAAAATAATTGTTTCGGGACGCGGCATAGATTGCATAATATTGACTTAATAGTTGTACTGGGCGGACTGTAGAAAAACTCAGGGATCCAGTGAAGTCTTCTTTTATTTTCTATTTTTTCTTCTTATTGGTATAATTTCAACTGAACGACTACCGGTAACAATTTCCCGAGGGCCTTGTCTTAGAGCAATACCACAAAGAAAGCCATAGCATTTTCGACTGGCTTTGCATGTTATTTTCATTTTGAAGTTTACATATATTTGCCCCTATCTCAGAAACTACTTAACCAATTACAATGAATCTTTTACGATTATAAACTTAATGTTATTGTCTTACTTAATAAGTCTTTAGTTACAATGACGAATATGGCATCCTATCCATAAATCTAGGCGGAAACTTAAATTAGTACCTATTTTTGACTAATTTCAATCTTTGACAATTTTTATCATATTAGTTTCTAGCTGCTAGACTAGGAACCCTATCTTAACGGTTAGATCACCTAATGATCTAAATAAATCACACAAAGAAACAAATCATTTAATCGAGAAAACATAGGAAAAACAAAGGAAAACCTAATTTCGATAAAACTATATCTATCTTATTCTGACTTGGTGCTATC
Source organism: Coleophora flavipennella (assembly GCA_947284805.1). NCBI lineage: Eukaryota > Metazoa > Arthropoda > Insecta > Lepidoptera > Coleophoridae > Coleophora > Coleophora flavipennella. The sequence goes on along the minus strand of OX369280.1, from coordinate 6,761,766 downwards.
TCGTTCTATCGAGTTTCCTAATTACCTATCCTACTCTATCCTAGTGCTATCTTGTTCTATCGAAAAGAGCTGCCTGTTTTGGCAGCTTATCTAAGTAAAACACAAACAAGTTAATTATTTATTCAAGAAAACTTATAAAAATCAATGAAATTAACTTATTATCTATACAGTTAACCTAAGGGTCGTGATCATTCTCCCGCCGTCGCGCGAGCGATTACTCTTGTATCACGACGATCTTCTTGGTCGGTCTCCGAAGGATGTGCCCGCCGTTGGTGACGACGTCGACGACTCTGGTCTCGCCATCCTTGCCCGGGAACACCTTGCTGATTCGTCCTCGCGGCCATGTGTTGCGAGGCAGGTTGGAGTCGCAGATGATAACCAGATCTCCTTCTTTCGGTGGCACGCCGATCGTTCTGGGCTCCCGCCGGTGCTGGAGCAGAGGGACATACTCGCGCACCCACCGACGCCAGAAGACGTCAGCGAGCATCTGGGCGCGCTTCCATTGCTGCTTCGGCGTGATGTCCCTTTCTTCGTAGCGTGTGAAGGTGGGAAGTCTGCTGTTCGGCCCAATGAGAATGAGGTTGGGCGTGATTCCTTCTGGGTCTTCTGGATCGTCTTTTTCTTTTGTCGCCAGTCGGGGTCCTTCTCCTGGTTTTTCATTGTCCTCTTCTTTTTTGCTGCAGCGACTGTTGCCTTCTGAGGACGACAGAGGTCGATGAACTGGAGAACTCGTGCAGTGGTTCTGATTAGTCTCAACCACCTCGAGAACCTGGTGATGTCTGGAAGATGACTGTGTTCGTGACGATCTTGAACGACGTGGCATCTCTCTTTTTCTTCTCCGGTTTCGACTTCTCGCGTGCTTTTCTCTTCCTGTGGCCATTCTTCTTCGGAGAGGTACAGGAAATCTGGCCCATTGAACCATCTGTGACAGAAGTCGAAGTTGTGAGGAGTTGCTCTGGTGGCGTCGTCAGCGACGTTCTCACTGGATTGCAGCCATCTCCATTCATTCTTTTTTGTTGTATCTTCGATCTCGGCCAGTCTGTGAGCCACGAAGGTTTTGAAGGTTCTCGGCTCTGCTCTTATCCAGGTTAGCGCGGTCCTTGAATCTGACCAGTAGGTTTTGCTGGTCGCCTCGAAGTCGTGCTCCAACAGGACGGTGCGTGCCAGTCTTGCGCCAAGAAGAGCCGCTTGGAGTTCTAGCCTTGGTATCGATATCGGCTTCAGGGGAGTCACTCGGCTCTTTGCTGCTGCGAGTGCCACGTGCACGCTGCCATCACTTCTTATGGTGCGCCAATACACCGCTGCTGCATACGCTTCTTCGCTGGCGTCCACAAAGGTGTGAAGCTGACGCTGGTGACAGGCAGGTCCGTAGTCGTAGCATCGAGGGATTCTCAGATGCTCCACAGCGCAAAGAGAGGTGATCCAGGCGCTCCATTTCGGCTGCAGTTCTTCTGGAAGGTCTTCATCCCAGTCTGTCTGGTATCGCCATGTGTCTTGTAGGATGCGTTTCGCAGGTGTTGTGACGGGCGAAATCAATCCTAGTGGGTCGAAGAGCGACATGACCACACTTAGGGCTTCTCGTTTCGTCGGTGGCCTCAGGTCTTCTAACAATTCTGTTGGAGTCTTCCGCTTGTTCACGTGGAATGCAAAACAGTCTTCTTTGACGATCCATTGGAGGCCCAGCGCTTTCTCAATTTCGCTCGCTCCAATGTTGACTGCAGTGGCTCCCTGGTTCACTCCGTTGAACTCTTCTATGACCTGTCTCTCATTGGAGGTCCATCCATTCAATACGAAACCAGCCTTCTTGTGGATGCGGTCAACCTCTTCGGTGATCTTTTGGGCTTCTTCTACTGTGTTGAAGCTTTGGAGATAATCATCCATGTAGTGATTTTTCTTAATCGCAGCTGCCGCTTCTGGGTAGTATGATGCGTAGTCTTCGGCGTTGCGATTCTTGATGTAGAGGGCAGTGCAAGGTGATGATGATGCACCGAAGATGACTGATGTCATTTGGAACTCTTCTGGCGGTCCCTCCCGCCGGTCGCCTCTCCACAGGAATCTCAGTGCGTCCCGATCTTCTTTTTTGATTTTGATCTGCATAAACATTTCTTTTATGTCTGCAGACACGGCGACTGGATACTGGCGGAACTTCATTATGACGCCTGGCAGTGACTGTAGAAGATCTGGACCAGGAAGCAGCAGATCATTTAGGCTGACTCCTTCATACTTCGCCGCTGCATCGTGAACTAATCTCGGCGGCTTGTGTGGTTTGGCAGGATTTACCACCGGGAAATGGGGCAGGTACCAGGTTCGGTCTTCTGCTGGTGATTCTGTTGTTTTCTCTGCGTAACCTGATTTGAAAAGATTGTCCATGCGTTCGACGTACTGGGTCTTCAGTGCTTCGTCTTTGTCCAGCCTCTTCTCTAGACTGATGAGTCTCTTCTCAGCATCCCTGAAGTTGTTAGGGATCTTCACATTATCTTCCTTCCAGAGGAGTCCAGTTTCGTATCTTCCATTGGGAAGTCGACGGCTTTCTTTCTCGAGTATCTTCACGGCTCTTTCCTCGGGATCGTCTTTGGGTTTGCGGGGCTCAATGCACAGGGACTCGAGCTTGAAGAAGTTCTTCATCTGTTCTTCAATTGGATTATCTTTCTTCTCCATGAGATGCCCGCAAAATGACACGACGTTTGTGAGAGATGAAGCGCAGCCGTGAAGCACCCAGCCCAGTTCGGTTAGGGATGCGACTGGCTGACCACGTCGACCGGAACGGACTTCTCTGGTCACGATGAGATTCCAATTGTCTTGACCAATGAGGATCTTTGGTGTAGCTCGTTCATAGATGAGCTCATGCTTGATATCCTTGAGGTGAGTGCAGGTCTCGAGGTCATCTTCGTTAATGCTCTGGGATGTGAAGTTCAATCTCCCGACTGTTCTGACTTGTTCCAGGTTGAACTCCTTCTTCGCATATTTTCCTCCGATCTTCAAGCAGACCACTTTGCTGGCTTCGTGCTTGACTTCAGTGCCAACGCCTTGGATCCACATGGTGTTTTGTGGTCCATCCACTCCAAGCACATCTGCAATTGAAGCGTCGACTATTGTGATGGTGCTGCCTTCGTCAAGTAAAGCGTAGGTTTCGATGCTGGTGTGTGGCCCCTTGAGAATGACTGGGGCTATCTTGAGGTAGGCACGACGACCGACGAGCTCGTCTGTTGATGCAGCAATTTGAATAGTCGAGGCGATGGAGGCTTTCTCTTGTGTTGATGCAGGCATGGCTTCTGGCTTCTTTGTGTGATGGAGTAGACGGTGGTGTCTCATAGGGCAGCCGTCTTGTCCACAAGGTCGAGCCTTGCACGAGATTCTTCTGTGTTTGCTTCTCAGACATCGGTAGCAGATGTGGTTCTTCTTTGCTATGTCCCAACGTATGTCTACGTCAGAACTCTGGAACCTCTGGCATTCTGGTAGCTTGTGATCTTGCTTGCACAGGGGACAATGAGAGTCATCCCGATGACTTGCTTCTGTTGTTGTGTATGTGCGCTCTATCTTCTTCTTGAAGCGCTCTTTGGGACCTTCTGCAATGTTCTCAGGAACTGCGTATGCCCCACATTTATCTGCTTCTTCATCGAGGAAAAGTGAGATCCTCTTCAGTTCTGGGACGCCATCATACTTGAACGCTGCAAAGTCGTACCATTTGTTTTTCATTATCGGAGTGAGCTTCTCTAGTATGGCTCTTGACATTTCTGGACTGTGAAGGTGCTGCGGTTTCTTGAGAGCTTCTATGGTTCCGACGACGTTGGCGATTTTACTGGCGAAAATGCAGAGATCTCTTGGGTTATCTGTTAGCTTCTGAAGTGTCTTCAGCTTCTCTGTTTCTGCCAGGATCAGGGCTTCAGGACGTCCGAATCTTCTCTCAAGAGCTTCTATAATGGTTGCTGGTTCCGGCTGGCTGATAAGGAGGCAGGAAACTGCTTCCAATGCTGGACCCCGCAGGCTTCTTCTTAGTCTCACTATATTCTCTGTCTTCGCGAAGTAGTGTTTTGTTTCGTTGAAGGTAGACTTGAAGGCCAACCACTCGCTGCTGCGTCCTCCGTAGTAGGGCAGGTCGTGAATGTATTTGGGTGGCTCTTTCGGTGTACTCTTCATAGCTTGAGCAAAGGCTGCTGCTAGCGTAGTAGCGTCGACAGTTGGCTGTTCCCGTACAGGCGGTGCGAAATGATGATCTTCCCATTGCTTGTGTATGGCAGCTCGTTGTTGCACAGGCGGGATGACTTGATGGTCTTCCTGTTTCTGATGTGCCTGTGGTCTTGCTGTCTCTTGTCTTCTTTCTTTTAAGAAGGCAGCAGCTGGTGGAGGAGGTACCGTCGCTTGATTGTTATCTTCTCTGTTGAGCCACTCATTGACCCTAACTGCTGTCAGGTCATCTTCAATTTCTTCTTCTGAAGAGCATGATTCATTTTCTGTTCTTAGTCTTCGTAGACGAGCATGTTCTAGTTCTGCTTCTGCTCGTAGCTGCTTTAGTTTCAGTGCAGCAAGTTTCTCTTCTGCCTGGGCCTCTGCTAGCTTCATTCTTCTTTTCTTCGAAGAACATTTCGACGAGATGCTGTTGGGTCTGATTGTTCTTTCCGAAGTAACTCCGGATTTGTTTCCCGTTTCTTCTGTCGTAATGTTTGACGTAGCACCGTCCGTCGTAGGCATGGCATCTGGTGAGGCAGGCGCGGTATTCCACACGATGGGCACGGTAGGCACCGCTTTTCTTCCCGTAGATGCGGCTTTTTTCGTAGTACGCGTAGCCGTAGCACCCGTAGCATTCGTAGCACCCGTAGCATTCGTAGCACCCGTAGCAGGCGTAGCACCCGTAGCATTCGTAGCACCCGTAGCAGGCGTAGCACCCGTAGCATTCGTAGCACCCGTAGCATTCGTAGTACCCGTAGCATTCGTAGCACCCGTAGCATTCGTAGCACCCGTAGCATTCGTAGCACCCGTAGCATTCGTAGCATTCGTAGCACCCGTAGCATTCGTAGCACCCGTAGCATTCGTAGCACCCGTAGCATTCGTAGCACCCGTAGCATTCGTAGCATTCGTAGCACCCGTAGCATTCGTAGCACCCGTAGCATTCGTAGCACCCGTAGCAGGCGCAGTAGGCGTAGTACCCGTAGCATTCGTAGCACCAGTAGCATTCGTAGCACCCGTAGCAGGCGCAGTAGGCGTAGTACCCGTAGCAGGCGTAGTACCCGTAGTAGGCGTAGTACCCGTAGCAGGCGTAGTAGTCTGGGCACCCCCAGCAGTCATAGGTGCGGGGGGGGTGCCATCGTCGACCACCTCTCTACTTGCTTCAGGTCCCAGGTCTAGGGGCCCGCTCGGCGGTACCTCCCCGCTGCGGCTGCGAGTGACCACCATGATGCTTTCTCGCTTCTTTTCCTGGTTTCTTCTTTATCCGGCTCTCGAAGGACCAAATTGTACTGGGCGGACTGTAGAAAAACTCAGGGATCCAGTGAAGTCTTCTTTTATTTTCTATTTTTTCTTCTTATTGGTATAATTTCAACTGAACGACTACCGGTAACAATTTCCCGAGGGCCTTGTCTTAGAGCAATACCACAAAGAAAGCCATAGCATTTTCGACTGGCTTTGCATGTTATTTTCATTTTGAAGTTTACATATATTTGCCCCTATCTCAGAAACTACTTAACCAATTACAATGAATCTTTTACGATTATAAACTTAATGTTATTGTCTTACTTAATAAGTCTTTAGTTACAATGACGAATATGGCATCCTATCCATAAATCTAGGCGGAAACTTAAATTAGTACCTATTTTTGACTAATTTCAATCTTTGACAATTTTTATCATATTAGTTTCTAGCTGCTAGACTAGGAACCCTATCTTAACGGTTAGATCACCTAATGATCTAAATAAATCACACAAAGAAACAAATCATTTAATCGAGAAAACATAGGAAAAACAAAGGAAAACCTAATTTCGATAAAACTATATCTATCTTATTCTGACTTGGTGCTATCTCGTTCTATCGAGTTTCCTAATTACCTATCCTACTCTATCCTAGTGCTATCTTGTTCTATCGAAAAGAGCTGCCTGTTTTGGCAGCTTATCTAAGTAAAACACAAACAAGTTAATTATTTATTCAAGAAAACTTATAAAAATCAATGAAATTAACTTATTATCTATACAGTTAACCTAAGGGTCGTGATCAATAGTTATTTATAAGTCTATTTCTAGCTCAAAGTTTATGGTTTCACCTGACTTCAAAAAAGGTTGTTTTTTATTTTAATTCGTATGTTTATTGTGTACCGAGAGACGTGGAATCTGCCTGGCTTTGTAATATTGACAGTTTAAAAATCCGTTGCCGTGCCGTCCGGTCGGTGGAGATCGTGCTTTCAAAGATACTACTAATGCTGCTGGCTACCTGCATCCTGCATACTTCACGCCGTCGACAGACTAGCTGATTAATTCTGCCTTAAGAGTTGTATGAAACATTTCCCGGCATCATTTAATAATAAATTTTCTCATTATCTCAATCTACTCCGTACTGCCATTCCAATCTCAATCAGTACTATTGTTGTACACAATACAAGTGTCAACCCTATCAAAAGTTCACGCACACCTATAAACATTTACGGACAGGTTTAAACCGTTAAAATAAAGGTTTAATCCCGTATTTTAACCTTATTTATTTATTATTACGAAATCTATCGCACTATGGTTCACATTGACAAGTACGCACCGCGTTTTGTTTATCTTCAGCTACCTACATACTGCACACTTTGTCCACATCGTCGTCGCGCCGCCGCCGACCGACTAGCTACATAAATTCTGGCTCAAGAATTGTATGAAATATTTCCCGGCATCATTTAATAATAAATTTTCTTAGTATCTCAATCTACTCCGTACTCCTATTTCCATCTCAATCAGTAATATTACATAAGTGTCAACCCTATCAAGGTTAGAAAGAGATGCAATTTGTAATTGCATGTATCTTGTCACTTTGTATGGAGTGTCGTAGTGCTTCCTTGGTTATCGCACTTGATGCCGGCCATACTGTCATTCGCTCAAATATACGTATAGTGGTGAGGCCAATCAAAACAAACGACTTTAATAATCGTTTTTAGGTAGTATTTGCACTTCCTATGTTTATGTCTTATACATTGTAATGTAAAATATTAAATTAATTTGATTATTTCACCGTAACTAATGGATAAATAGCACTGGTATCCAAAGCCGTATTTTTTTAAATATCGATACGAACAGCACTACCCTAACTATGGCAACACTTGTGCAAAACGAATTGTCAAAGTTGTCTCTCGAATTATGGCGTCGACTTTAGTGCACGTGAGCAATGTGGAGAACAAGAAAATAAAACCATGGAGGACGTAAGAATCCTACTTGCACTGGGTGCAGTTAAATAGATAGTATCTGGGTGTTCCACCTCAGAATGAGGTTGCTGCAAATGCTGTCAAGAACTTCATAGAAGATTGTAATGCACTTGGCACTAGCATTACAAATCAAAAAACTAATGAAGATTAATTAAATAGGGATTGTCTTGGAAGGGCTTTTGTACCCGTGAGACGTTAAGATATATAAAAAAAAAACATCATGAAAACCACAGATCTACAATTAGTAGATCTGTGATGACAACTTGACAGAGAACCATCAGTTGTACTAATATAGTAGGTAATCTGTGTCAGTTGTGGAGTGAGTAGTGTTCTGTGACCATCAGAATCAGACAACAAACGCCGGTATGCGTGCAGTGCATGTTTTGTTTAGTACATATTGATTTTTTTCATGAATTTATTATATAAAAACAGCAAATTCACAGATCAAGATGTTAAAACTATCCGCTTTGAACGAGGAATCGGAGGAAGAGAGTCCTTCCGAGGAGGAAGTGACAAGAGAAGCCCTGGAACAGATCGCTTTACAACAATACGCCAAAGCCCTCGAGCTGCAGAGAAAAGGAAACATCACAGACGCTACTCAGCTGTTGAAAGATCTTTTAGAAACAGAATTATTGGACGATATCAAAAAAACAGCTCCAGGAGAGAAACATACTGGACCTTTGTTTAATCTGAAATATTTGTGCTACAAAAATTTAGGCTCAATGTTGAGTTCATCCGGAGACGTGGAAGCAGGAATAGAGGCATATATTGCAGCGTCGGAGTTAGACGACTCAGACATTACGCTCTGGCATCGACTGGGGCAACTCTGCTTGCAAGGTAAACGCTATGAAATGGCTTTGCATGCCTTTCAAAAAGGTACAGAACGTAACCCGAAACATTGGCCCTGTCTTGACAAAATAGTCACATTATTACTTGGGTTAGACTTCAAAGAAGAGTGTATATCAACTATTTATGATACGTTGCAACTGGATCCAGGTTATTTGCGAGGCTTGTCATATAGAAGGCATATCTACACAACTTATCCTTATATTAAGAGATTTATGGAATATCTTAATCCTATGTACAAATGGAATGAAAGTGACGATGAACAAATAGATGAGGAACAAGCTGAAAAATTTCTCAAAGAAGCTGAAAACATTCACAAAACATTTTTAGAACAACAAAGTGCAGAAAAGTTCAAATGCACAATTCCTAATCTTACATTAAATAAACCTATCACGCAGTTGACTTGGGAATCTGTTGGAGACTCATTAGTGCAAATGCATCATTATATAACAGAAAATTATTTCAGTCATGCATGTCACATAAAAATGGTATATAAAAAAGAAACACAAGAAGAGCCAATGGAAATAAGTGAACAAGTACAAGAAATTGAACAAGGTCAGGATAAAACTGAAGAAAATAATGTAGATTCAGAAAGCAATGTTGAAAATGAAGCCGAAAATGGTATCAGTGATATTTCTGATAAAGAAAAAGCAGGTACTGACACAGAGAAAGTGGAAAGTGACATTGAAATAGTGGCTATAGATATGATTGAAAATCTAATAGCCACAACACCCCTTGGCACAACAATGGAAAAATCACCTGAACCATTTGTTGAAAGTACTGAACTAAATGTTGAAATCCTATCTACACCTGTTACTGAAAACCCTATCACAGTTGGGGCCAACCCAACTGCACCTGAAAACCAATCAAAGACATCAATTGAAAATCCAGCTGAACCAGGAGCTGAAAATCCACCTGAAACAAAAAAGAAGCAGACAGTTCGTAGACGAAGTGCCATCAGCTGTTTACAACAATGGGAATGGTGCACTAAAAGACGATCTGGCCGAAAACAATCTGAAAGGAGAAAAGAGCGGATTGATGACAATATCTATGGCACATTAAGAAGAATGGTGCCTATTTGCTTGCATCCAGAGGTGGTTCAAAAGAAAGAAGAAAGAGAAAAAGTGTTAAAAAAACCTACAACATTTGGAGAAAAACATCGAAAGGAGAAAAAAGAGACTTTTCAGTATTTCGGAACGGAGAGTGAACAAAATGATGTAAAAGATTTTATCAAAAAATACACAGAAAACAAAAGAGATGTGATTGAAATGCTTCAAGATTTTTTGATAATTCTTGCTGCAAAATGGAAAATAAAATGGCCCAACTTACTGCCAAAAATATATATTGAAGCCAACAAGTGCTATAATAGCCATATTGATATTCCAGCATGCATAGATGAAAATAAAGAACAACTTCTACACTACACAATGATAAATTTATTAGTTGAAGAGTTGGCTGTCAATGAAAAACTAAATATTACAACAGAAGAAGTAAATACTCAATATGATCTGAGTGTAATTGAAACAGTAGGTATGATTCTAGGTCTAAAACCTCATATCTTTCCTAGTATTGATATATTAGAATTTACTTTACGACATTTGTGGGTCAAATTGCACATTCATGTTCTCAACAAACATGAAGAATTTGGTCTTGACTATCTTTATCAGTTGTCATATGAATTTGAGGCTATGGGGGAATATCACAGTGCTTACAGTTTAGAAGTTATTAACTTTACATTTAAACCAGTCATAAATGAACAAGAAATTTGTGCATACATCAAGTTTTTAGAAAGAAATAAGAAATTGTCTACAGTGATGGAACTATACAAAAATGGAAACTATGAAGATGTGTTGACAATTGTCTTGGACTCTTTCGAACATGGTAAAGATCTGGCAAAAAAACAAGAAGAAATGTCTTTAGATTTTGCAGTTCAATTATCAGTGATTTTGGATACTTACTGGGCATTAGACAAAGTTGATGAATGCTTTAAGTGGTCCTTGGTTTGTCTTCATGTAGCTTTGAAACATTACTTTCGGTATACATCAGGCTCTTCTGATTATGAGAAATGGACATTGACAGTTGTCAAAATTCTATGCTGCATGGAACATATTCTAACAACTGAAGGACTTTCATGCTTAGAAGCGGTTTCGCAAAAAGAGCTTAGCCAAGGTCTTGATGATCTCATTAGGATAATTGGTCACCAAATAGAGACAAATTCTGCTGAAATACCTTTTGGTACAGTTATCCCCTGGATTGTAATGCACTACATACTGCAAAGAGAAGAAGACCAAGGAAGAGGAAGATATGATGATGACAGTTATAAAGCCCCTTGTGATGAAATACCAAACCCATTGGTGGTCCTCTTCATTGGTCATGAACAGTTAGGACTTAGAGGATGGTGTTGCAAATCTGATGGAAAACTTCTCTATTTCATTTTGGACACGGTGGTGCCTCGTCTAAGATCTCCTTCCTTAGCAAAATCCCTCGATCAAGTTTGTCAGTATATGGAGCAATGTGTTTATTGTCTGTTTGGTCATCCAAGTCGAAAAAATAAACTCAAATATTTAATGGACCACAATGTAACTCCTCAGAATTTAGACTGGAAAAGAGCTCAGCAAGTATATGAAATATTCAAACCACCTACTCTACCTGCTTTAGAAGGAAAAAATACAGGTATTACGGCTGATACCGAACAACTATTCCATCGCATTCTTGAACATCTACCACCTGAACAAAATCCTCAAAAATATGTGCCTGATATTGAAAAGTACATAATGGGGGTGGTAAACAAATTACCTTCTATTCCACCACTGTTGCCTTATAAAATGAGAGATATATACTTTCTTCTGGGTGACTACTATTTCAAGAAAGAAGAAGGTAAAATGGCAATCAAATACAATATTTATGATGTGATCATAAACAACAATAGACTTGAATCTTGGGCAGAAATATCTTTGGCTAAAGCAATGAATTTAGAACGATTGTTGAACTCTTGCAAGAATCTGAACAATGAAAGAGAGTTTTTAAATCCTGCCAAAGCAATAATTAGGTGTTTTCAAAGAACTCTCGAATTAGATCCTACTCATTATACCATGTGCATGTGGATTGAATATGGGGTTTTTGTGTACATGGTTCATTCCTTTTGCTCAAGAGCTTTAAAAACGGCAAGTGAGTCATTAAGCATGGAGAATTTTGAATTTTTAGAAAAGCAAAAGGAAGATATGCTGGACATGACACATAAGTGTTTTATGGCAGTTGTAGATGATATGAATAACACCCAAGATACAGATAAATCCAATGAAGATACCTGGTTAAACTTTTACATGCTTGGAAAAGTTGCTGAAAAGCGTAACAAGCCTCCATCTGTTTATATGGATTATTATGCACAAGCTGTCAAAAGCCTTCAAGAAACTAATGCAAAATATCCTTTGAAAATTAATTATAATCAACCAAGCCATTTATCCATTGAAGTTTTAGAGATTCACTACAGAATCCATGCATCAATTCTTAAATATATCGAGCAACATGAAAATAAACCAATACCTGCATCTGTAGGAAAAGTATTTCTTACTTCTATACAAGTATGGAGGAATAGCCTTTTTTCAAAGAAACCCAACAAAGATGTTCCCAGTGAAAATGAAACTGAAAATAAAGTTGCTGAACCAGTCCAGGCTGCTAATATATTGAAAAGATCAATCAGCGATGCGGGTGAAGAAGAAAGCCATGAAGCAAAACGGTTAAAGATAGAATCTGCAGCTGCAAAAGTAAGACGATCCGCTTCTTATGACACTGAGCGATTAGGGAACAAAGATGCCCAGCCTCCTAATGCTGACACTACTATAGAAGGTCACTCAACTCTTAAAGAAAACTTTGAAGAACAAGCTCAGCAAAATGTGCCAATCCCTAATGCTGACGGAAAAAATACTCTTGAAATCCCGAAAGTAATAGAACAGATTGAAGAGAAAATAAGAAGCAACAAAGAGACAAAAAAAGAGAAGAAAAGCGAAACTTCAAGTAGCAGTTCGTCGTCGTCGTCGTCTGATTCTAGCTCTAGTGATTCTTCATCTGATAGCAGCAGTGATTCTTCAAAAGACAGTGACACAGTTTCTGATAATAAACCTCTTACTGATGACGAAATAATGCAAATTGTATCATCTTGCTTAGATGCTATAGAAGATTGTGCCAGTAGATTTCCACCACATTACAAAGCTATCTACAGATTAGCACATTACCACTTTTATTACAAGAAAGGAAAAGATATCGAAAGATGCAGAGACTTAATGCTGTCACATTTTACATCAAGATCTGGTCAGAAGCTGAGTGGATTATTCAACGAAAGAAAACCCTCGAACTTTTTCAATAATATTTGGAAGATTCCTTTATGTGAAGTAGACAGAGCAGGGGGATTCGCATTTCATATGAACAGATCGGTTTTACTCACAATGGAAATTTTAAAAGAAATAGATGATCACAAAACATTGCTTGATCTTAGTTTACATCTTCAAAGGATTCCTGACCCAGATAAAACGTATTTACGTGATTCTGACCGAGAAGAACTAGCACAACAAGCATTTACACTTTGCGTGCAATCTCTAAAAGGACAGTTACTCAAGTTTAGTCAGCAATCAGATTTGAAAATCAATGATGTTGAAAAACAAGCTTTTAAAAGTTTAATGTTAGACATATACAGAGCTTACCTAAGGGTTCAAAAGCAGCCCAACTCAAAACAGTTAACAAATTTACTTGTAGATGCATATAAATTAGTAACTACAGGGCCGATTACTGAATCTATGAATTTAGTTGATTTGAGTATGAAGTATTGTCAGTCTCTGATTCAAGCCTTAAGACAACAAGCTATGCAAGCCAACTTAGACAAAAGTCAAAATGCACAGAAGAAACAAACTACGAAAGTTCCAACTGAGACAGCAAAAGTTTCTGCATCTACAAACACACCACCAAAAACTGATAGTAAAGCACCTACTACTACTGCTACCTCCACTGCCTCAATACCTGGCTTACCAAAGATGTCTCTTCACGAGATGGCAGCTGCTTTCCAATCCTTTCTGCCTATGTTACCAAGCGAAACTCGACAGACTGCCGCCGCGCTTTCTTATTTGAACAACTTAAGCACTTTGACAAGTTACCCACCATCGCTACAAAACACTTTGCAAGCATCATTGCAGAATACACTTCAGAATTCGTTCCAAGCTGAATTCTATCGCCAGTTTCTGGGACAGACGCTTTCGGCGTATAATTTGCCTCCACCGCCGAAAAAAAAGCGTGGCCCGAAACCTGGCTTAACCCGGTCGATCCCCTCTACAGCTTCAGCAAAGACTTTGCAAATTAAAACTTCCAAGTCTTTTCCCAGTACTTCAGTGTCTTCATCCAAGTCATTTCCAAGCACTTCAATCTCCACCTTAGTTAACAAAACTACTACAACTCCAGTTATAACCAGTCTACAAAAAGCTACATCTGCACCTCTAGCCCCAAGTATGGGAACAGTACTACCAACTTTACCAGCATCTTTAACTGCGAACATTGTATCATCGTTAGCAAGTGGTGTTTCTTCTCATTCGGGTATGTATCCCACTCAAACGCTCACGTCTAGTTCATCTCATATAAATACCAGTCTACACTCGAAGTATTCGATGCCACACACTTCAAGTGCTTCAATTTACTCTAAATCAACAATGTCACAACCTTCGAATGCGAATTCCTCTATTTACTCAAAACCATCCATGGCTATGTCCCAGTCTTCCAATATTTATTCTAAATCTTCAATGTCTCAGCAGACTTCAAAATCATCCATGCCCCAGCAGCAATTAAGTCCAGGGAAAACTTTGCAAGAGAAATTAGCTGAAAAACAGAAGACCATACCTTCCACATCTAACACTTCGAGAGACATTACGTCCTCTATTAATAAGCTGCCATCTTCCTTGACGATTACTAAAACTTTAGTGCCAAAGCCTCCAGCAGTGCAAAAGAAACCTGATTCTAATTCTGGACAAAAACCAAAACCTATCTCTTCCGATGAAATCATTGTACTTGATGATGATTAAAAATATTGAAATTTATGTAATAATATTATAACTACTGTTTTTACTGAAATTGTATACATGGTGTTTATTTTAATGATTTGAACTGTGTGTAAGCCGTTATAAGGAGTATCAATACACTTACAGCGGGCTTTACTCATAAAATTGAACAACTTTCGTGGTAAAACCCATGCTAAATTCACAAAAGAAATTTGGACTTACAAACTGATCAGCCGACCTGCCAACTTTGTATGGGGGGTCCAATTTTTTTTCGAATTTAGTATGGGGTAGTCAGGAACTGTTAAATTTCCTGAGTAGAGCTTACGACCTGAACACTTTAAAACACCCTGAATTATTCTAGTATTTAAGTAAGTTGAAATCTAGTAAGAATCAGAAAACCCGTAGGCGTGAATAAAGGGTGTTTTTTTAATAGAGTGCAAACCGTTTAGGGTAAGCTTTACTCATGAAACTGACCGGTTTACATACTGTTAAACACCCTCTATTTTTAGGATATAGAGCCTACTTGAAATTATAATCGATCTGATTCATAATAACTTTTTTGTATTATCGAATAGCAGTACCTAAAATAAAATTATTAGATATTTCCTAAGAAGTTGTGTTTTCTTATTTACACCTACCTTTTATTATTTCCTAAGTATTTTTTAAGATAAGATAAAGCTTTATTCCAAACACATGAAAGCTTTACTTGCTTGGCGGCTTGACTATTTAAATTTGCCAAGTTACACCAAGTCCATTTTTTTGTATCGAACTTCGCTCCCTTTCACATTTATGTTTTGTTGAGATACCATTATTTTTTTAAAAGTAATAATACTTATTTTCTCTCTTTATTGAAGTAATAATAAATAATAAAATCATTTATTTTTTCAAGCAACAACAGACCCATAATTACAAATATATTTTTTTATATTATAGACAAAGAATACACACACAGCAAATAATAGATGTCTATTATGTCTAATTTATGTAATATTTTTATAACACATTATTTAAAGCGTCGGTGGCTCAACTGGTAACGACTCGGTCCTCCTAACCAGAGGTACCGGGTTCAAATCAGGACGGTTAATGTACCAATGAGTTTTTCGAAACTTACGTACATATACGCACCGATTGCTTTAACGGTGCGGTGAAGGAAAACATCGTGAGGAAACCTGCACACACCTGCGAAGAAACTCGAAGGTTGTGTGTGAAGTCGACAAACCCGCACTGGGTCCGCGTGGTCGACTAAGGCCCGATCGCCCTAATTCAGGGTAGGCTCGAGCCCCTCGGTGGGGAGCTACAAAGGTGGTACGGAATTCTCGGTGCGTGAGTCTGACTCGCACTTGGCCAGTTTTTGAATTTCACAATAATACGCCCAATAACCTACTTCGATTCTAAAATTCAAGTTTATAAGTCACCTGGAAGTGGTCTTTATAATTATTTTGATGAGACGTACGGAAACCTAATTTTGCTAGACCGACTCGCGCTTGGCTGGTTTTTATTTTTACTTTGTATACAGCTAAAAGTATTAAATAATATTTTTATATATAAATACACAAAATAAACCAACAATAACGAAATCAAATAATAAGGGGCCTACAACTTTTTTTGAGGTCGGTACCAGCACGCAGCTACATAATTAGTATTTACGAGCACCTAGTTTCGATGGCTTTGCTGGCACCGACCTCAAAAAAAATCATAGGCCCCTAATTAGATTAATACCTACCTTTGATTTCGATATTGTTGGTTAATTTTGTGTTTTTATCACACTAATATTATAAAGGCGAAAGTTTGTGAGTGTGTATGTTTGTCACTTCTTCACACAAAAACTACTGAACGGATCTGGTTAAAATTTGGTAGGTGACAGATTAGGACCTTGATTAACACACAGGCTACCTTTTTTCACGCTCGCGAGCCGCTTGCGGCTCGCGCACTGCGCACCCTCGCAAAGTCAGAAACGTCCACGCGGGTGAAGCCGCGTTATGTATAAAAATATTCTTTCATACTTTTGAGTGAATTTCTTTTTAAGTCGGTTTTTAGTTTTTTTAATTTTATTTTTAGTGATAATGCTGCCTGGCACGGACTAATTTTTGCTCTTTTCGCATCTGGCAAGCAACCGATAGTCGGTCGCGCGGGAATTCGCGCATCTGGCAGCGTCCGGCTGCTGGACGGGGCCCTGTTCGCGGGAAGTGACTCACTTCATACCTGATTATGGAGCGAAAACTATCGCTGCGTGCGTCTAACGTTTGCTAAAGCTCCTTGGTAAGACTAGGATAGAGTTAGGAATGAGTAAAAAGCCAACGGTGAATGATTTTCGATAGAAATCTCCTTCGAATCAGTCAGTGCTTTCCGCTGCGCTCGGGCGGTGCGCGTACGTGGTGTTAAAAGTGATTGTTTAGTGATTGTTTTGTTGTTTTGCATAGAAAACTCTGTGTTGTTAAAATTTCCAATAAACCGGGTAAGCAATACAATGTTATTGTATTAAGAATTGTTATTGTAGCATTCATATTTGACATTTTTTTAGGTTCAAGTGCAATACCTACTTACCCTATCTTTAGCTTAGACTGTTGAATTTTTTCTCACATAATTTCATACACAAATATTTTAGTCAGGCAGTCAGTTAAAGACGATTTCATCGATATAAGTTTTATATATAGTTCCCATACAAAAACATTGCGAAATATTTGTTTTTCTAACCCTTGACAATAATGGCGATCACCCACGAAGGGCCCCGCCACTTAAAACAAAATGGCGCAGCTGGCAGCGCCAGTTTACGTGCGACCAACTGCTGGAGGCGTGCCAGGTGAGTGGGTTAAACTCAATCACATACTCGCCAACAGGAATCATCAAATCAATAAGCATGTGTTTTAGCCGATACAGAGTCATGTGGCTTCCATCATCAACTCACCTGAATAACCCAAAATAATACAACTGTCGGTCTCTACGTACCTAACGTGTCTACGTATAATATTTTAAATACCTAATTATCCTCAAACTCTTAACCGTTAAGGAGTTGTACCTTCCATCATCGACATGAGATGACTACCAGGCGAAAATACTTCAATAAATTTAGAAAATATATGAAACACGTAATACGTGCCTACAAATTATGAGGGTTGCCCTCGATTTCCCTGGGATCCCATCATCAGATCCTGACTTGATGACAATGGGACCACCTCGGAAGTATACTCTTTCGAATAAAAAATATTTTGAAAAGAGGTCCACAATTGACAATGTAATCGGTGAACATACGAGTACATAGGTACAGTGGAACATAGAACCTTCTTTTTTGAAGTCGGTTAAAAAGTCGCTAAGAACATAGGTATCCCTGGTGTTTCAAAACACCTGGACTTAGTAAAACCATTTAGGGCACATCCTGAGATAGTTTTCAAGTAAACCGCCTCCTTGGCGTAATGGTTAAGTCCATTAGCTTTACTTCAGGAGGACGCGGGTTCGATTCCAGAGGGAATCTAACTTTGGAAGACTCGGTTTGGTTGGCGGGAGGGCATTTCTAAGCCCGCCTGGCTAGCTACCACCATCGATATAAATATTGCTATCAAACATCAATGTCTACAGCATTGACGTGTTCCGGCTTGAATATAGCCAGTTCCGCATTGCGTTGGGGAATCTTTGTAAGCCCGCTTCCATATTCGGCGAAATCGTCACTTACCATCACGTGAGATGATGCCAAGTGCTTACCAATTGTGGATTAAAAAAAGTAAAGGCTTCGGAACCCTACATTATGCGTGGTCCGACAAGTACTTTGCCGATTTCTGTAGTTCCTATCTACAAAAAAATTAAGTACCTATATTATTTGTTTTTAATAAGTAAATGCTGTTTAGGGTTCCTTACCAGGAAACGGGACCCCATTATAACTAAACCGAATTATAACTCTCCGTCCGTCCGTGTTTGTTTGTCAGACCTTAACAAGGCTGTATTTTTGGAACCGTAATAGGTTAGGTGGCTGAAATTTTCACAGAATGTGTTATTATTGATTTCCAAAAAAAAGAGATAAATGACGGGGGGTCCCCTTACAAAAAACGTGTTTTTAGAGTTCCGTAGTCAACAAGAAACTGTTATAGTTTCGCCATATATGTTCTTCTGTCTGTCTGGCTGTCCGTCCGCGGGTTAGCTCAAGAGACTCTTAGTATAGTACTAAAACTAGAAAGCTGTAATTTGGCATACCTGGCGGTTCGATCCTCGCTCGGGACGCCAGAGAAGCTGGTTCCCACATATCCGGTGTGGTACCGGAGCTTTAGGCACGCTCACTTCCCGGCGCTTATCCCACATGTCCAGACTTACTCCTACGCGGCTGGATCGGCCGGAGCAGTACTTACTGTCCAGGTAAGTGCCGGAGATGCTTCCCCGCCAGTAAACAAACCAGCAGTTCCGCTTAATGGACAACTCACGTGCCCCGCGTTGTTTTCGCCCAGAGCCCACGTGGCCGGCTACGACAACACTATTTGCGCGCGGGGGAGGACGCCTAGACGCAAAGTGCTTGACAGGCAACGCACTTGCCCAACCCCTGCAACAAACCACATACCACTACGAGTCCTTGATCCAGTCGGGGGACCGACAAACCACAGTGCCAAAGGCGGTCGATCCAACGGCAGGCACAAGCCCTGGCCCCGTAGTACCCTGATCCAAACAGCTGGACCCGTAGTTCCGGCTGCGACCTCCACCTAGCCGGGTAGCTCTAGGCAGAGAGATGGGGCAGTAAAGTTCTCGAGTGGTGACCGCGCACCGGAAGACGTAGCTTGGGCAGGCCGGTGGACCGACGACTTGGTAAAGGTCGCGGGAGGCCGCTGGATATGGGCAGCGCAGGACCGGTCGTCGTGGAAATCCTTGGGGGAGGCCGCTGGATATGGGCAGCGCAGGACCGGTCGTCGTGGAAATCCTTGGGGGAGGCCTTTGTCCAACAGTGACGTGATATGATGATGATGACTGAGTTTTATCAAATCTTGCAAGTTGAATTTGACCCATTTCCCGGATTCCGATTGAGCTGAAATTTTGCGTGCATATGTATATCGCGTGACAATGCAATATTAAAAGCTTGAACCTAAAAGTGTTTAGGTTATTCGAAAATGTAAAAAAAAAAGTGTTTTTACTATGTTTGCAACCCAAAAATGGAAGAAAACGGCTGGAGGAAGATATTAATATAATATTTATCTTACCCAAATTGTGTTCAAATCTGTCGGCTAAAGCACAATCATATGTACAAACACAAGCATTTTATTTATTTTATAGTTTTACCATTTATTTATTAATTTAGTCATAATCGGTTTACAGATTTCTCAAAATCACCAACCTGTCATTCAAAGTTACATAAATGATGTGAGTTGGTTGGTTGACTTCACACACAACCTTCCAGATTCTTATCAGGTGTGTTCCTCACGATGTTTTCGTTCACCGTAATTGTAATATATAAGGTCTAACAAAATTAGCTGAAACTATTTTAACTGGTGCTTCTACCCATGAAACTGAACAACTTTCCCCATGAAACCCAGTCAAATCTCCAAAAAAAATTGAACTTCCCATACTAAGTTGGCTGATCAGCTGATCGAGTTAGTATGGGAGAGCCATTTTTTTTACTATGGGTTCCATGGGGAAAGTTGTTCAGTTTCATGGGTAAAAGCACCAGTTAAAATAGTTTCAGCTAATTTTGTTAGACCTTATACAGAGTGTAACTAAAGTGGTGTAGGTCCCGTTAACTGGGGCTTCTACTCATCATAATGAACAACTTTTGTTCTACGACTTTGCTGAAATCGCAAAAAAAAATTTACTCTTCATACAAATCGATCAGCTGATCGACCAATTTTGTGCATTTTAGTATGGAGGGTCTAATTTTTTTTTTCGAGAATTGACTATGGGTTCCTTGGGGAAAGTTGTTCAGTATGATGAGTAGAACCCCCAATTAACGGGTCCTACAGCAATTTTTTACATGTATATACTGTGGTAAGAGCTTCTAAACGTACATTACGTTCGCCATTGAGTGACGAAGGAGCAAATAGACGGTTAGTTACCGTTATGTAATATATGTAGGTTAATTAGTGGGTTTCGCTACTAGCCCTACAACCCCCACTAACACGGACTTGAGCCTATAAGTCTGTGCTTGAGCCCTTGAGCCCCATGTGTGGAGCATGGCCTGACTTTCCCATGTTTGGGAAGAAGACCCATGCCCCAGCAGTGGGAATGTTTTGGATTGTTAAAGATTTAAAAATTTTTTTTTTCTCATTATATCAGCTCATATACGTCCCCACCGAGGGGCTCGAGCCTACCCTGAATTAGGGCGATTGGGCCTTAGTCGACTACGCGGGCCCAGTGCGGGTTGATCGACTTCACACACATCTGCGAGTTTCTCAGCAGGGGTGTGTAAGTTTCCTCAGGATGTTTTCCTTCACCGTAAGAGCGTCGGATATTTTTTTTCAATTAAAAAGTAAAAACTTAATATGTATATCTAATTTATATATTTTTATCAAGTATACCTATAAATTACAGTCTTAGAAGAAATTAAGAGATGCATTTAATTTGTTTAAGAGATCTTCTAGCTAAAATTAAAACATATCATCATGGCCAAGGTCCGCTAACATGTTAAGGCCTCTATCCTTAAGTGCCTTTGAGAGTAACTTCTGTTGTTCGATCTTGGCGTCCTGTTCGCGTCGCTGTGCGTCAAGGATTTCATCTACTGATACTTCTGTGAGGGGCAAGTTTTCTTCTTTATCTGTATCCTGAAATGGAAACAATGTTTTATTAGTTTAGAATCATATCAGCAGATATATGTCCCCACCGAAGGGGCTCAAGGCTAGACTGAATTGTGGCGATCGGGCCTTAGTCGACCATGCGGGCACAGTGCTGGTTGGTTGACTTCACACACAACCTTCCAAATTCTTCTTTCACCATAAGAGCGTCTAAACGTACATATGAAATCGAAATTCGACATTAGTTTAGTTAGAATAAGGAAATAACTTATTATTACTAATTTATTAGATACAATACAAGTATCACATAATAGGCAAATGAAATGTTAGATAGAAGGTTATCTGGAAGAGATAGCTTTTAGCAATAAGACCGCCTACTGTACACTATATTATAATATGTCTATATATTAGCTTTACGAAATTGTGTTTGGTGTACTATAATTTTATATAAATAAATTAAATAGAAATCCCATCATTCTGTTGATCATTTGATTTTCACATGTTAGATATTCTAATTTTTTTCTGTAATAATAGCAGTTTATATTATTTTTAACTCTTATAAGATCACTCATGTGTCTATCTGTCAGTCTGTCACATCCGATTTTCTCCGAAGCTACTAGATGAAAAAAGTCGAAAGGTACATTATATAAAGTTTGATGACCCAATTGAAGCGTTCGTTGGTGCTCTGTTATGGTCTTATTGTATGGGAAAATAATACCAACTGGAAAAGGGTTTTCATAGGACTCACCCAATCGGAACGTCGATGCTCCATTATGGTCTTATTGTAAGGGAAAATAATACCCACTAGAAAAGGGCTTTCATAGGACAGACCCAATCGGAGCGTCTCGGTGCTCCATTATGGTCTTATTGTATGGGAAAATAATACCCACTGGAAAAGGGCTTTCATAGGACAGACCCAATCGGAGCGTCTCGGTGCTCCATTATGGTCTTATTGTATGGGAAAATAATACCCACTGGAAAAGGGCTTTCATAGGACAGACCCAATCGGAGCGTCTCGGTGCTCCATTATGGTCTTATTGTATGGGAAAATAATACCCACTGGAAAAGGGCTTTCATAGGACAGACCCAATCGGAGCGTCGGTGCTCCATTATGGTCTTATTGTATGGGAAAATAATACCCACTGGAAAAGGGCTTTCATAGGACACACTAAATCGGAGCGACGGTGCTCTGTTATGGTCTTATTGTAAGGGAAAATAATACCCACTCGAAAAGGGCTTTCATAGGACACACCCAATCGGAGCGTCTCGGTGCTCCATTATGGTCTTATTGTATGGGAAAATAATACCCACTGGAAAAGGGCTTTCATAGGACACACTCAATCGGAGCGTCGGTGCTCTATTATGGTCTTACTGTAAGGGAAAATAATACCCACTGGTAAAGGGCTTTCATAGGACACAAAAATGACTAAAAGCTATAGCTGGCAAGTCATTACGAGACTCCTGCACGCCACTATTCAAGGACTCTCATCTGTTGCCACTGCCCACACTTTATGTATTAGTTAGAGCTTTGTATTCTTTGAAGCAACATCTGCAAATACATAAAAAAGACTGATAAAACCACATGGACCCTAAGAGATATGTTGGGCTAGTTTTCTAAAGGAAACCCCATTGACTGAAATGTTTAGCCAAAATTGTGTGTGTGTGCATACTTGCCAAATGAACTATGAAAGCTAGAATCTAAATATTAAAAGTAAAAAATATGAATCACAATTTCTTAATCTTAAAAATATTGTGAATTTCGTCAAAAGTGGCTCTTCCAACATTGATAACCGTCTACTACCAAAAAAAAATACATCTTGCTTTAAATTTTGCTTTACCACAAAAAAACTTTGCTTGATTACTTTCCTATAACAAAAAAAAAAAACCACACACAAATCATTAGTACATCAAAGACACCTATACAAACCAGCTCATCCCATGAAGACGCAATATTTTTTTTCGAGACCCCCATTAAACAGAGTAGCCATAACTTTACGCTTATCCATCAAAATTATTAGAGAGAATAACTTCTGAAGAGCTTTAAGTACCGCTGTTCCACCTGCTTTCATCACCTGGTGCCTATTGTACTTGAGCTGTTTGAGTGCCATTCTAATCTCTACAAAACATTATCCTCCAGGAGTTTCTGCTCGAGAACAATTGCTCAACATTATTGCACTAGGGGGGCGTGGCGGCCACCTCCCCGTGGTGCCCCCTGGAAACGCGCTCTAACGAGCGTGGCCAACGGCCGCCCTCCTCTGCCGTGCATCGTGGGCGCGGCCGGCAGAGTATTTGCGCCCACCTGCGCTAGCCCTGCGCAGTTGATCGCCGTACGCGGGGAGAACGGGATCCTGGTCGGTTGAGCCGAACGTGGGTCGGAGCGAGTTACCCACGGGCGGCAACACGCCTTCTTTGGCCCGGGATTCTCGCTAAACGGCACCCACGTGAATAGCCAGCACGTGGGAACGGGCATGTGTCCCCCTTCAGGGGTCACCGGCGAGATGTGGGGAGGTTGGACTCGGCCATGCTGACGGGGCAAGGCTGTGCGGGAACACCCGGGAGGACTTGGATCTTTCCTACCCGGCCCTACAGTTCGAGTCCTCGATGTCGCGCAGTGAGTTCGATCTCCTTCACATCTATATCCTCCTGATAGCCCTGATGATACTAGTTCTGTACGCTAGTACTCCCCCAAATGTGCGGGCTCCGTGGAGGGTGGGGAGTCAGGAGGATGAATCACTAAACAAGCTACTATGGACAACTCAGATCCCGATAGCTCGCACGCGCCTGACGGCGCCCCTGTGCAGGGGGGCAACCCCCTGCGCCACCCCCCGTCCCTCTGGGACAACCCGTGGAGGCCCCAACCTTCAACCGTCCTCCGCAAGGAAGGCCCAGGAGCAATCCCAGGCCCCCTTGGGTGAAGAGTCGGGGAGGAATGAGACCCCACAACTGGCCACTGGCCAAAAGTCCAAGCGCCAGGCAAAGCGCAGTGCGAGGAGAGCCCGAAAGGCTCTGCTCCGTGCTGATGCTTCAGCCGCGCATCCCGAGGCAGCCGCGGCCTCCTCGGGTGTTCGAAGCGTGATTGCAGAGAAATCTGCACCACCTTCGAGCACCCCTATGGAGGTA
Organism: Coleophora flavipennella; assembly: GCA_947284805.1. NCBI lineage: Eukaryota > Metazoa > Arthropoda > Insecta > Lepidoptera > Coleophoridae > Coleophora > Coleophora flavipennella. Next base: position 6,737,686 of record OX369280.1, on the reverse strand, counting down.
ACCACTGCCGCTGATAGCGAGAACGTGATGTTAGGCCAGATTAACGCTGGCTGGACACTCGTGGACCGCAAGGGCAAAAGCCAGAAGAGGCCTCACCAACCGCCGTCACAAAGTGATGGTGCTGCTTCCTCCCGGCCCAAGCCCCGACCGAATGGCAGGCAGAGGGCAGCTCGTAGAGCTGCAAAGCGCGCCGAGGCCCGAGCCAAGGATCGCGCCATCACTGCCCCCACCACGTCATCCGCGCCGCCTACCGTTGCGCTCACGGGCGGGAGCACCACTGTGGAGGAGACTCCTAGTACAGTGCGCCGGACCCCCGGAAAGCAGCGGAAGAGCGGAGCGGGTACGACGAGTACAGCCGGGACGAGCTCGGCGACCGCACAGTCGGCGAAGAGGGCTCGACTAGACGAGACTCTGTCTCCGCGTGGAGAGCCCAAGAAGCCGAGGATGGGGTCGGCGAGTAAACCTCTACGCGCCACTTACGCGGAGTCCGCATCCGCTGACCTTGCGGTTGCTGTTACGGCAGCATCTGGCAATCTAAGTCAGCAGGACGCGGACTATATCCTGAGCGCCTTTACCGATAGGGTACTGGAACAGTCGCTCACGCAGCTAGGCACCGCCGCTGGCCCAGTCTTCAAGGGCAAACCCGTCTACACGGACGGTGTCCTGAAGATCTGGTGTGGCGACTCAGCAGCACTGGAGTGGCTCCGGGCTGCTGTAACTAGCATCAAGTTACCCCGAGGTGAGGCGCTCGCCGTCAAGCGCCAGAACGAGTTGCCTCGTATGGTGCTTGGTGGTATACTGCTTCCCGGCGTCTGGGAAGCAGTGAAAGCCGGACGGGCCTTGGGCTTCCAGAACTCAGAACCCGTGGGCTCAGGTCCACAGATGGAGGCTGCTCAAGGTCGTGCCACAGGACGCCGGCACCTTTATCGTTGTTGGTTTGCCAGAGGACCTGGTCGGGGTCCTGATGGAACATGGACGCGAGCTCGCCCTAGTGGTAGGCTCGGTCTACATTAAGTTTCAGGGACCCAGGGGAAGGTTCACAGCAACCTCCCTGGATAAGCCAGATCCCACTCGCGCGTCCCCTACAGATGCGGAGCCTATGGATGTGACTGCCGCGCCACTAACTTCCACGGAAGACGTGCGGCCTTCCACGACGGTTGCTCGTTGCGGCTCCTCGGACAACCCTGGGTTGGACGAGAGCGGCGACGAGTACATCGAAGGGTTGGGTGGTCTCACCATCACCTCCGAAGAGAAAGAGGCACTGCTGTCGCAAGACAGCGTGCCCTTTCTCACTCTGTAGGGCCCTCCAAGCGAACCTCCAGCATAGTCAAACCGCTACGGCTCAATTGCGTAAGTGGCTGGAGGTTCACAGCACAGCGATAGCTCTGATCCAAGAGCCGTGGGTCAGAGGAAACAGGATATGCGGACTCTCCAACTTAGGTGGTAAGTTAATTACCTACAATGGGCCGGAGAGCCCAAGAACTGCGATTTATGTAACTAAAAACGTTCCTGTGCAACCTTTAACAGAGTTCTGTTATAGGGACTTGAGCGCCTTAAAGTTGCTCAAAGGAGGAGCAAACTTCAGCCTGCCGGAGATGGTCGTCGCCTCGGTGTACATGCCTGACGGTGACGACCCACCACCACAAGAACTGGCAAGGCTGGTTACGCACTGCGAGGAGAATGGACTGGAGCTGCTCATTGGAGCAGACAGCAACGCACGCCATTCCCTCTGGGGCATGAAGAACTGCAATGAAAGAGGTAAGACTCTGGTGGAATACCTGTTTACAACTGGCCTCCACCTACTGAACGTCGGCTCAGTACCTACCTTCGTCACTAGACGGGGAAGGTCCATAATCGACATAACACTAATCACTGAGGGTATCTCGAACCTTGTGTCCAACTGGCATGTGTCCGAGGAAGCCTCATGCTCGGATCACAGATGGGTAAGGTTCGATTTACAAGTGAATACTCAGGAGGCGCCACCACGCAGGAACCCACGTAAGACCAACAGACCTGCCTATTGTAAATTATTGCAACACACACTAAATAGGCTTAAGGTTCCTGACAGAATGATCGGCGCAGACCTGATTGAAGCACAACTAGAAGTCCTGACAGGCTGATGCATCAGAGACTGCTATCAAGAAACTTGTCCTCTGACTAGCCCACCATCAGCCAGCAGTCCAAAGGTAAACTGGTGGGGACCAGAACTGGAGAGGCTCAGGAAAAAGGTCAGAAAGCTATTCAATAGAGCTATGAACACAAATGATGAACAGGACTGGGATAACTATAAAGTTGCCAAGTCCAAGTACAAGAAAAGGATACGATACCGCAGCACTGCATCGTGGAGAAGCTTCTGCGATGGGGTTGAATCGTGTCAACAAGCAAACAGGGTAAGAAAAGTCCTCTCCAACGGGCCCAGCCAAGGCTTGGGTTCGCTTAAAAAACCCGACGACACTCTCACCAGCACGCCAGATGAGGCGGAAGATGTTCTACTGCGGACACACTTCCCCGATTGTCGTATTATATCGACGTTAAGCTGGAATGATGACCCAACAGAAGCAACTGAGGAGGACTGGCTTGTTGCAGACAGGGTGGTCTCCACAGACAAGGTAAAATGGGCGCTAAACAGCTTTCAACCCTTTAAGTCAGCGGGCTGCGATGGCATTTTCTCAGCACTACTACAGTGGGGGGGAGATGCAATGGTAGTACCCGTGACCAGGGTCCTCAGGGCGTGCCTAGCCCACAAGTACGTGCCACACGCTTGGAGAGAGGTGAAAGTGGTATTCATACCTAAACCAGGTAAGTCCGACTATACGGACCCAAAATCCTTCAGGCCCATAAGTCTAACCTCCTTCCTACTGAAGGCGTTGGAGAGACTGTGTGACAGGGAACTGAGGGAAAACGCACTGAAGGACGTACCGCTGCACCGCAACCAGCATGCGTACAGCCAGGGTAAGTCCACGGAATCGGCTTTGCATGCTGTTGTTAGCAAGATAGCAGCAATACAGAACAAGTCTATGTGCCTAGGCACCTTCATAGATATCGAGGGCGAATTTGATAAAACCAACTTCAGCAGCATGAGGGCGGCACTTCTGAAACATGGAGCTAACGTCACCATGACTGACTGGATTGAAAACATGCTCCGACAACGGGTCGTCAGACTGGCGAGGGAGGAGACTAGAGCTGCAATGGTGGCAAAGGGATGCCCTCAAGGAGGAGTCCTATCACCGCTACTGTGGAACTTGGTGGTAAATGACCTGATTACCACCCTAAACGGTAAGCACTTCTATACGATCGGATATGCGGACGACTTGGCTATTCTTGTATCAGGTAACTTAACCAATGTTGTCTGCGACGCAACCCGGGCTGCACTGCGAATCGTGGAATGCTGGTGCACCGAGTACGAACTATCCGTGAACCCGAAGAAAACTGAACTAGTTTTGTTCACCAATAAACGAAACTTAGGTAACTACCTACTACCTAAACTTTTCAAAACAGAACTTCACCTGTCAACGGAGGTCAAGTACCTAGGTGTTACACTCGACAGTAAACTAAACTGGAGTTGCCATCTCAACAAGAAAATAGACAAAGCAACTACTGCCCTGTGGCAGTGCCGTAGAATGGTAGGTAGGAAATGGGGTCTTACCCCAAAGATAATGCTATGGCTCTACACAGCGGTGATATGTTCAATGGTAAGCTACGGCGCGGTAGTCTGGTGGCCACGAACCAAGCTATCTACGGTCGTGAGTAAGCTACAACGCTTCCAAAGAATGGCATGCATGGCTGTGACGGGCTGCATGCGGACAACTCCCACTGCAGCCCTCGAGACCCTTCTGGACCTGCCGCCTCTGCACCTGTTTATCCAACAGGAAGCAGCAAGTGCGGCAGCCCGTCTAAAACTGCTATCCCTTTGGAGCACTAACAGGATCCCGCACACTGAGCTCCTGTACGATATCATCGCAGAGGAGCCTTTGTTCGCAGCTACTAACGATAGAATCCCCAAACGGTATGTTTTTGATAAAAAATACATGGTGCAACTGTATGAAGAGCCCTGGGAGGGCCAGAACCTGAAAGAGCTTCGAGTATTCACCGATGGCTCCAAAACAGGCTCTGGCACTGGGTATGGGGTCTTCTCCGAGGATCTGAACATCAGGATAGCCAATCTTCTTGGTGCACATAACACGGTCTTTCAGGCTGAGTGTATGGGCATCATCAAGGCAGCTGAAGTGATTGCTGCAAGGGAGGTGCGTGATTACCCCATCCGCATCCTGTCTGACAGCAGAGCTGTACTACAGGCCCTGCAGAGCAACACGATTACATCGGGGCTTATACTGGAGTGCCAACAAAAATTGACAGAGGTATGTAACCACGGCGCCGCCGTAACTCTGCAATGGATTAAAGGGCACAGCAACTCGCGCGGCAACGATGCGGCGGACGAGCTTGCCAGGAGAGGGTCAGAGCATATGGCCGTGGGACCGGAACCTATAATACCCCTCCCACCTGGCTGGCAGCGGTCCACCCTGAGGCAACGCACAAGAAACGAACACAATTTGTACTGGTCCGGTTTGGAAACCTGCAGGCAAGCAAGGTTGGTCCTGCCGACAACTAACCCTGGCCTATCTAGGAAGCTCCTGAGACTTGGGAGAGCTCAACTCCGCAAGGTAACAGCCGCTATTACTGGACATGGCCATTTCAATAAACACTTATTCGCTCTAGGTATCACCGACAGCCCACTATGCAGAGCTTGCATGGAGGCTGAGGAGACTGCTGCCCACATCCTACTGGATTGCAAGGAGCTAGCACAGTACAGGGTCGTGCACCTCGGTGAGCCGAGGTCGCTTCAGGAAGTCGTCAGCAACCTTCGGGGGCTACTGGGCTTCTTGGAGGAGCTGGGCTGGCAGTGATGCCGGCCAAACACGCAAAATGGGCGCAGTGGTCGCCTGGTTGCGGAAACCAGCCCGCCCCTAACTAACTAACTATTATTGCACTACAATATTCAAATCAACATTCTACTATCAGTTTGGTGCAAATAAATTATGATTTTATTTAATAAGATCGGATGTATAGCATATTTATGTAAACAAATATTGATTTTGGGGGAAAAATAAGATACTTGTTTTTTTTTTGTCAAGTGCATCATGTGACAAATCAAATGAGAGGGCTCATTATAAGAAATACAAAGATTTTTTACAATTTTAAACTGCATACTGCAAAAGATATATGAGAAAATAGATCATTCCACCCTTATCTCCAAAACTACTGTCTAACATTTAAAAAAATAGGAAATACAGGGCCTCTCCTATAGTTTACAGGAAAACCTAACTGAAAATGCAGTCTTATAGAATGGTATGAAACCCAAGTCTGCACTTGTAAAAGCAGTCAATGTTTTAATAGAATGTTAGACCATTTAAACATTTCCTAGGCATAATAAGTGAAACTTGTAGGTACTTGTAATATTATATTTAAGTTTAAGACATTCTGCAACCAGAGGAAAAAAGAAAGTTATGTTGTTAGCAACCTATGACATTGTAATAATTAATTATTGTTTTTTTTTTTTTATACTTTATTGTACACAAAGGGTACAGCTTATTTCTAAAGAAATTTCTTCCAATACTTATTGTTTACTGATCAAAAGGTGATTTTATCAGTTTATTCAGCAATAATGGGGACAACTGGCGACAAATAGAATATTTTTCCCATTCATCACCAATGTGGATTAAGCCAGTATTGAGGACTTAGAACAAACCCACTAAAAGGTAAGTTATTAATTAACACAAAGAAGTCTCAATTATTATGTGAATGGGGCACTGTACAGATGACAACTGGCAGCACACAAGTATAGCCCTATTCAGCAAAACTTCGAAACCCATGACATTGTAATAATTATTGTTCTATTATATTGATTTCAGATTGAAAGATTAGCGATCAACCAGCGTCCCTACAATGTCCATAGTGCTGGGGCAACTGTCCCTTTGGCCTCGATCTAGATCACATCTTTAAAAAAAATTGTCTCACTAAATTATTCAAACACGGTAAGATTAGGCCTTAGGTATTACATGGTTGTTATAGGAACTGATTTACTTACAATTTCACCTAACAGCACAACATTTTCTCCCCTCACTATAAATATTCCTCTTGGGATATCGCCATACTCCTTCCCCACGTGAATTCTCTCAATAGTTTTGTGCAAAACCAGATTTGCGAATTGATCAACGCAGCGGAGGTATCCAATCAGTGTCCTCCCGTCTCGCAAGAGCACCATAAGCTTCTCTTCATGAAAAAAGGAATAAAAGGTAGCAAAACATACGTTTGTATCAAGAAATTTAACAATGTGAATGGAGAACACATACTGTCCAATTCGTCCAACAAATGTGCGGTGCCCGCTAAGGGATTGATATTGTTAGACATGGTTGGTCAGGTCGAAAATTTATGAGCTTTGTTGTACAAATATTTATCAAATTATCACGAAAGCTACATAACCAGAAAAGTTCAACTTGACATTTAAAACGTAGTGATTACATGCTCAGTGTTGACATTGACGTATGATGATGTACCTACAGCACAGAGTACCTTACTCGGAAAATGGTACAGTTTTACCGTTTTACCTATAAACTTCTTGGTATGTACAGAATCAAATCAAAGCGGGCAAAAGTATGTTACCACAGATCACTGCCGAAGATGATATACATAATAACAAGCGAGCGTATCATTCATTACTATTGACAAAGATGACCTATTAGACTGTATAACGATCGACGGTGAGTGCGTATCGTCAGCGCTGACGGTAGGCACTGAGCGTTAAAACTGACGCAGCTGTGAATTTGTGTTTACGGCGAGCGTGTGCAGCTATAAAGAAAAATGAATACATTTAAATAAAAAATCAATAAACTTAATTTCAATTTAATAATTCACAAGAGAGTCTCAGAACGGCGGACGTAAGAGTATCTCAGTTATTACACGCTCTGTAGTGATATTTATTTCCTTACGCTCGTATCAGTTCATCAAGGTGGCACTAAATTCGTTAATAATACATTTTCATTTATATAGCTACCGACCGATGTCAGCGCTGACCGTCAGTCAAGCACTAAATACACACTTAATCTATTGTTTGTATGTATGTAGCTAAGCCAAAGATGACCTTTGTTACTGCTTAGCCTATCGGTGTATAATAGTAGGTCACTTTGGCCGGACGTTGTCGAAACCGGTTTTGTTTTTAAAAAAAGCATGTATCCGATTTAAAACTGAAAAATATTTAAAAAATGGCAGCAGCAGTTGCTATAACAGATTTATCGGTATCCATAGAGATTTTTAATATGCTATATTGATTTCATTGACGATAGTTTATGCAGATTTTAGATTTACCTTGTTATGGAGTTGGTACAAGTACCATAAAACACACTGAACAGTAGGAAAAATGTACTAACCAAATTATATTTGATAATGACAGACAGTGCGCAGTTGGTTACAAGAACGCAGCCCAGCTACGGTCACTAAACCACTATTTCAGGAAATCTAAAAAGTAGTATGTACTTACCTAATAATTGTGGGGATAATGAATTTATAAGGGAAACTAGTCATTAACCCTTCGCATACAAGGTGACAAAAAGTTACGTGCCATACAAGGTGGGGTCTAAATGTCTCGAACATAAGTTACTCCTGTGTTACTTTAAAAAATACATTCAAAAATGTGTTTTTATCAATTTAGAGGAGTCTTTTTTTAAAATATTAGATTTCCAAACAGTTGGGGTCTAAAAGACCCCACCTTGTATGCAAAGGGTTAATATTAAGTCATTTAATGCAATAAAACGCAAAACATTATAATATAAATGTTCAAAAATAGAAATCATACAGAAAATATATGAACAAACAGAATATATACAGATTAAATGATGTCTTTGCGTACAGATTCTTTAATATGAACATCTGGCAACACTGAGCAGTAGAAAGATTAATTAAAGTTATTAAAGTGTATGGATTGCCGCAAGCGGCAACTTATTACGATCGGTTACGATATGCCGTAAGCTTACGGCACTCTAGTACATAATTTTAAATAGCCGTAAATGGTAACATAGTGCAGTCAGTTACAGTGCCGTAAGCTTGCGGCTTACTAGCCGCGCTCAGTTCGACTTCGTCATTTTCTTAAATTTGTCCTTTTTCTAAATTGTCACTTTCCTAACTCGTCACCTTTTTAACTCGCCTTTTTCTGCTACTCATTTGACTGTATAATCAATCCAACCTGACCGAACCTAATATTCGCTCGCTCATTTACAGTTTTTTACTCAAGTTTTATCTTAAAAAACTATAAATTAGCGAGCGAAGCGAGCGTTATTAGGTTCGGTCAGGTTTGATTGATTATACAGTCAAAGAGCCTCGCGAAGCTTCCCCCGATGGGCAGCAGACTGCTTCGCAGAGGAAGAAATCAGCAATCAAGAATATGATGACGAGTTAGGAAAGTGACAATTTAGAAAAAGGACAAGTTTAAGAAAATGACTAAGTCGAACTGAGCGACTAGCCAGCCCGACAATTTATATAGCCGCACGGAAATCACGTTATACTGTAGTATTGTAATTCTGGATTACAATTGATCATTTTATGCGGACATACCTTTTTCATTGTTTCAATGTTACGTGCATCACGCTTCCACAACTGTATGAGATGTTTCTTTCATAATTTTCAATATATGAATCTAAATCCTTTAACGACATAAATTCAGTAATTATAGTGTTTTTCTAACCACACATTCAAAACAACGCTAATCAAGCCGGTAACCTAACTGCAACAAGTCAACACACGAGCACAAAATAACAAATGATAGTGCTATGCAATACAAAATTTACGGCTCTTTAAACGGTGGCGCTATTTCGCCATGCATACTCCTTACGACAGATTAGACGGTGTTACTATTATGCCGTAAAACTTACGGTTCTAGAACCGAGTGCGATACAATGCCGCTTGCGGCACTCTATACACTTCCAAGATTGATCGGGAGTTTTTTGGCGGGGTTTGTCGTGAACGCATTCGTAGTTATATTTTATTGTTTTCTACCAGTTTTGTGGTGCGATTTGAAGAAAATTGTCTGGTGCACGTGAGCAATGTGGAGAACAAGAAAATAAATGAAGAAGGACGTGAAGACACGACTTGCACTGGATGTTATACTGTGACCGCGTGTTCCAACTCAGAATGAGGCTGCTGCAAATTTATTGTTAAGAAGGCCGGAGAAGATTTTTAATTCACTGGCATTTCAAATCAAAAAAGAAATGAAAACTAAAAATTTTAATGAAGATTCTCAAAAGGGCTTGTACCCAGAGACATTAATATATTTAAACCAACAAGAAAGAAATATCAAAATGAATACATTATTACCTACACTACACTATTTGTTGAAGAATTTGGGTTTTAGTCGCTCATCTTTCGTTTTGGTGAAGTTTTGTATTTTTTAATTTATGTCTTTTGTAGTGTTCTAACTGTTTGATATGATAAACAGTGTTATTAATTGGTTAAGAAATTCTAAAATATCTTCAAACTCAAGAGCATGATGGAACAGGACGACGAAATCAAGTCCGGTTATTTACTATTTCCTCCTGCCGGGGGGAACATGTTCAGTAAATTTCCCAAAAAGGTAAAAAACGTACCCACTCTATGCGTTATTTATTAATAAGTAGGTAGTTATAGTTAAAGGCTTCTAATCTAAATGTTGCTATGGAACAGAGCACGCGTAAACTTTCGACATTAGGAATGAGTCACACAGGTAAACGCAAAGTTGTTTTGATATAGCTGATTGCCTTTTACTTTCTGATAATGTGCTTGGTTTCTAATAGCGTTGAATTATTACACAATCTACCTAACTTACCTTACTTCTTACCTACCTTAATTCATTGAAAATTTTTCTTCTACAGAAAAACTGGCAACAAAAATTCTGCATACTCTTCAATGCAAGCAAACAAGGCATAGAGCGGCTTGAAATCTATGATCATAAAGAGGAGGTATCTACTGGTGCTATCCCCAAAATTATTACACTTGAAAACTGTATAAAAATAACACATTCTAGTCCAAATATGATTACTATACTTACCAAGTCACACACACAGCAACTGAGTGCTCAGTCTGAGGTGGAGACGCTGGAGTGGGTGACTGCGCTTCAGTCTGTGGCTTTCAAGAACACAGATTCAAGTCCAATATCCTGTGATGAAGACAATGATCTATACTGTTCATCGGGTGAAGGAGTGTTCTCTGTTAAAATGTGTTCCTCCGAAGCATCAACTAGATGTGGATTAGAGCCTATAAGATACCTCCTGCTCCTAACAGCAACTGCAATAGAGTTGAGAGACTTAAACGACAATAAACTATATGCCACATGGCCTTATAGATACATAAGACGCTATGGTTATAGACAGGGTCAATTCACTTTTGAAGCAGGAAGGAAATGTGATACAGGGGAAGGTATGTTCCACTTGGAACATCCAAACCAGTCAGAAATATTCAAGTGTTTATCATTAAAAATGAAGGCCATGAAACAGATGATTGGGAATGACAATATGAATAGTCCTGAACATGCCGAGTTCAACATACAACCAGCTGCTGCAAATTGTATGTTTCCTGGATCAAGAAGCCCACTAGTGGCAGCGAGGCCTGATGATCTGAATTTGAATTCACTATCATTCAAATCTTCTTCAGTAACAAGTCAACAGAGTTCAGTCACCGAAAGAGATACAGCTCCATTGCTGATGCCTAAGCCAGCTTTGAAGCCAAAACCACAGAAGCCTCCAAGGAAAGTGATCAATCTTCCTAAAGGAATAATAAAAGACCTGCTTAGTTCAACAGACGAGAGCATTGATTTTGGCCGATACAAGAAACTTGAAAATTACAAAGATGTACCATGTTCAACAGATGAAAGTATCGATTTTGGTAGGTATAAGAAACTAGATAACTATGAACCAATAGACCAAGTCAAGAGAGAAAGTCCAGTGCCATATGACAAGGTGGAGATTCGCAGTGAAGCATGGAAAACTTTTGGCATAGATGATCCTGATCACATAGAGTTTACTCCTAACTTGGGTGACAATCCAAATTGCATGAAACTTATATCTAGATCTCAGGATAACCTAAATAGTAGTGGACCAGAATCTTCAAGAATCATTCTTTTGCCAAGTCCGGTGGTTGATCCTGAGGATAAGAATTATGACAGGTTACAGTACTTTGGATCTACGAGCAAGCTAAACAGGTCAGCTAAATATAAGAAGATTGAGGCTAGACCTACAACATTGGCACTGAGTGATTCAAAAAGTAAAGACACTTGGAATGATTACGATGAAGTTGAGAATGTGATGCAAACGGCCAGGTTGGCTGATGATTCCCACTTAGGGTATGGGATGATACGGAAGCCTAATACACCTGGACCACAAGTGCCAACAGCAGCTCAAGCTCAAGCATTGCAGAATCAAGTGGGGCTAGAAGAAATCAATCACAACAACTGCAATGGTACTGACTATGCTATTGTAAGCCGCCCCAAGAGAGTTTAAAGTGTTAACTTTGGATATTGTAAGACTGAATTAGTCAATAATTGGTTCCATACTTAAGTGGTTCTAAATTTTAAACAAGTCTGACAGATTGAAAAGTTAGAGCAAGCTCAAGGATCAATATGAGACTGTTGTGCATTCCTTACTTTACAGTATATGTATTTTGTTTATTTTAGTTTCATACCAGTGTATATTGCTTAATATGTAAAATTAATGCACAAGTATTCTATGATAGAGATTATGTCTAAGTATTATGCACAAGTATTCTATGATAGAGATTATGTCTAAGTATCATAATGTGATTTTAAAGTGCCTTATATTTTCCAAGTATGTTTCGAGTATAAAATATATTTTGCTTACCAGATTGTGCCAATTTGATGAAGGATAAGAATAGCACATAAGTAGATATAATTTGTATTTGTAAGACTACAACAATAAAAGTAATTTATGAGTTTTTGTTACATCAGAATTGCATTCATTGTCCTAAGATTTTGTATGTATTTAGGGAGAGAAGAAAGTGGTGCCTTACCTAACTATGATAGTTGGCCATATTTTGTGATTATTTTATTTCAAATAATAATAATTTTGTACAATGAATACTAAATATTATAAGTAAAAATCATATAATCATACTCATAATGTTTTTAATTTTCAACCAATTTCCAGAAGGAAGGTTCAAGTGTGTTTTTTTTGTGTGTTTATTATGCGATATCTTTGCAGATTGTAAACTGATTTTCATGATTATTTTTTTATTTGATAAGGATATGCTCCCGAGTTGGTCGGCCATTAATTTTATAAAAATCAGTATAGTACTTTTTTAGAAAATTTACAAACAATAAAAAATAATGCAAAATTATTGCAATGGAAATCGGTTTTTTAACAAGTTTGGCATTTCTAACTGTCCATAATTATTTTTATTTATGACTACTGATATAGGAGAAAATTTAGTAACACTTAAATAATTTTGAACTATATCTACCTCCCTGCTAATGTGTGTCTATGTTTTTTACTTTTGAGCAACGAAGGAGTGAAGAAAGTATTGTGATGGCAAAAAAAATTCAAAGTTGAGATTTTGATAGGGATTGATTGTTAGTTTATAACAGAGTCTAAAAAGTAAAAAAATGTATGTCTGTAGGTACGCCCGGTACTCTAGTTCTAACTACTGGACTAATTTGGGTTACGGCAATATTATTTTCATATCTCCAGCCGTTTTTTAAAATTTCCCCTATCTTGATTTTTTTTAGAATAGCCACCATAGTAAAAAATCATTTTTTTTTACTCAAAAATACCTATACCTCCCGTAAAAACCCATATTATTTGTAAATTTTTTATCAAGTCTGATATACCTAGCTTTATTCTTTGCTACTAAAAGTGTAATGTTTATTGTATATTTGTTTATGCCTGACTATGACACGGTGAAGGCTTCGCGAGAAAATATGCACAGCGTGGCTGTTCAATTTATTTTATCTACATTATCAAATGGCATTATATCACCGACTCGGCCATGTTACTGTTAATGTTGAACTGTGATAACATCTGATGGTTAGTGACAATGCTGAAGATGGGAGCAGGCTTACTAAGATTCCCCAGTGTAATAGGAACTGGCTATCTTATCTTCAAGCTGAAACACATCAATGCTGCTATCATTGATGTTAGGCAGTAAAACTTAGATAAAATGAAAAGACCTTCCACGAACCAAACAAAGTTTTACAAAGTTACTCTGCTGGGAATCGAAACCAGGACCTCCTGATGTGATGCTAATGAACTAACCATTACGCGACAGAGGCAGTAAACAATAATACATGCATGCCCCATACATGGGCTATTTGAGCAATACTTATTAATGGTCCTACCGTTCTAAAGCTGGGTTACCTAAAAAACGGTTGCAAATGATCATGGTTGTAAATAAAATTGATATTTATCTAGTTAAGATGAAGTATAACAAAACAAGAAATATTGTGTTCGAATTTATGAGCACATCAAAAAATGCTTGAGAAATTCATAAAAACTACCAAATAGCAATTTGCAACATAGAATTTTGCCTTATTTAAAAATTTAACATTATACCATAATCTTTCTTTTTTACTACATCTCTTTCTCTAGCGATAGGTACCAATTTTATATAGAACCATAAACATTTGCTATTATTTTTTCATGGAATTCTGAAACCATTGACCCTTAACTACTAGAGTAAATACATTATAAGTATTATATATAACACATGAACAGTATATCATCCATTTCTTTTCAAACTGCTTTGTCTAAGGGTCCAGACACAGGCTGCATTTTGACTGCAAGCCAGCTTCAAATTCCCAGTTTTCCTAGTTAGTTGCTCTTTAACAGTCCATGTGTCTGGACCCTAAAGTTTTGAATTAAATAGACATCAGATGTGAGGTGTTCAGATCACATGGTTTTGCTAATTGTCATGGGAGTAAATGATAAGGTGATTTTAAGATTTATTTCTATGCTTCAATGGAACAAAAGGCTTCATATGGTTAGGTTGTAGAGTTTTTACTAATTACTGGGATTTATGAGCACACTACACTAGAATTTAGTAATATTATTAAATTTTCCAACATCTTGCATCATTCTGAATTGGGTATCTTACCATAGGAAATATAGATTTTAAACATTGATAGATTACTTCTATTTACAACTGTAACTAAATTTTAATGAGCACATGACACTTCAATGTTAACAAATAGTTTAAAAAAAAACAGAAAAACATACACTTAAATATCACAGTCATCTAAAAAAACAATTTATATGAAATACTAAAACACAATTCTCAGCCCTTTAGTAAGACACTTTCTTCCTCTTTATTATTACTCATCATCTCTTTGGCAATGAACTCCAAATCTGGAGACAAAATTTTCTGTACCGTTTCACCTTTTTCTGCCATAATGTCCTCTATATTCTTTTTCCCATTCATATCGGAGAACCAGTCAAGATTATCAGCAATTAAATGCTTGTTATTACATCCATCACATATTACTATAACAACCCCCTTGTAGTAGGCCAGCTTAGTGATGAACTTGGAATTTCTAGTGTCACATTTCTTGCAGGTGAACATTAGTTGGAACTTTCCTTTTAGTTGTGCGATTTCGCTTGGTACCTCATTGAACTTTGTCAGAGTGGTGCTAAAACTTCTTGAAAACGACACTGTTGGAGTCTTCGTGGACACAGAAGCAGCTGGCACAAAAAGGCGCCTCCCGAAATATGAGTTCCCATGACTGGGGAAAAACACCAGGTTATTCAGCAGGCGTGGAGTGTGATATTTCACCACAAAATCGATTAAGGTTTTATGCGACATATTGAACACGACTTAATAAATTTCATCAATTCACTGAGTGTAGGTATCTCTTGCACAATATTATTTAGAAGTCACTCACTGAATCAGAGTAATTTACAATAATTAATTTTTTTTTTTTTTTGTTTCTTCGCCCTTTTAGGGCAGGCTAAGGCTCATTGGCCATACCGCCTAGTCTTCAGTATATGTTTTTCAGCAGTATTATTTTGTAGAATTCACGTCTTCAGTAATTTTTAGTATATTTTTCAGATTATGTAGTATTTTTCTTCTTTTCAGTCATCAAGGTCACTATTTCTGCACGTTCACATCATATCATTGTCTATAAACTACCTAACCTACATACTCTAGCAAAATGATAGCACTTTTGCTAAAGCTTGCACGGACTTCTTGTGGGAACTCGAAACACAGTATACACACTTTTATTTCATTATCCTACACAAGAAACACGTAAATGATACTTCGCTGATAAATACACTATCAATATTACACATCGAAAACCACTAAATGTATTTTTTCGGATAATAAAAGAAAAATGACAAACTGAACGCTACAAATTCCCGCCAAAAAGTCACAATAATTAATTTATTATTGCATGGATAAAATTAAAAATATATTAACGTCTCTGGGTACTAGCCTTTTAGAGACGGTCTTCATTTCTTTTTACATTTGAAATGCTAGTGCCAGTGCATTACAAATTTTCTCTAGAGTAAGAACTGAGGTGGAACACCCAGTTGCTGTTGGGCGTCTATAAAACTGCACCCAGAGCAAGTTGGGTTCTCACGTCCTCCTTCGTTTTATTTTCTTGTTCTCCACATTGCTCACGTGCACTAGACGATTTTCTCCAAAATGCACCACTTCTTGAACAAAATCCCAGGAGAAAACAATGAAAAAACAACAAAATGAAACTAAGAATGCGTCCACCACAAATCCCGCCAAAAAACTCCTCTGCATTATGTACTCATTCAGTGTTGCTTGCTGCTGTGCGGGATATATTTAGTTTTAAGATATTTTTAAGAATGTATTTACGTCTCTAGGTACAAAAGCCCTTTTGAGACAGTCTTTAACCTCCTGGGACCATGCGGCCTCACTTGAAGACATAAACACGAAAAAAATGTATCATGTCAAATCAAACTTTCTTTCTAATTTCGCGCGCATTAAATGTCAGTCTACGTTACTACCAACACAAAAAATATAATTTTGAATGATGTCCGACCAATCGGGGATCGGTGTGATGCCAACAAGTGAGAACGGAGCTTACAAACATGGTAACTGCACGTGGTAAGTTAATCGACTTGAATCATATAAAAAACTTAATAATATATTTTTGATTAGCTTTATTTACAATGTAAAATTATTACTTGATATGATAACTGCATGATTTGTGTAATTAAAATTTAAAACATGACTAAAATCTACTATGGATTTTTATGTTCTTGTGTGAGGACTTCTGGTACACCCTGGACACTTCATACAACGGGCCAGAAATGAAATTTCAAAAAACAAATGACGGAACAAACAAAATGGTGGCGAAATCCTATACGTTTGACAACCAAACGGTAACCGATCTGCATCAATCTGAGTTCGCAATCTAGACAGCGGCATGAAGTGTCCATGCTGTATGTTAGTACTAATATATATACTTTGCTTTTGGTCTCAGTTTGGTCGTGTTAATTTGTACTCATTCTCATATAAAACACCTACATTTTCTGCATCTTTTCAACCTTGAAAGACAGTTAAATAGAAAAACATTGTTTTGAAGGTGAAACGTACTGTTTGATGTTGATAGGCTGGAGTTAACGTCTGAAAGCGAGTCTGAAAACATCGATGAACTCCATAGTATATAGATTAGCAATACAGAATACTTGGATGAAGAGCTTTTAAACGAAAGAGAAGGTATTGAACCTTTGGAGTTCCAACCTGAGGAAGGTCCTGCTCCAGACGACCCATGGTTCCCACCACCAGAAATAAGCACTGCCTGTAATGACAGAAAAACAAAGCAGAAGCCGTTTAATAGGTAGCAACAAAAAAAGTAGGACTAAATGTTGCAAATGCAATATTTATATTTGTCTGACCATTAATAGGAACTGTTACTTCCAATTTCATACTCCAAACGTTTAAAACAACCTTGAAGTTGTTCTAGGAATAAGTTGATTGATGATCTGTGATTTTATAAAAAAATCAAAGAATATGAAAATTATTTTCTAATATTGTTACTTACTCGTACTTATAAATAGAAGACTAAGGTATATTATAAGTTTCTAAAACACCTATTTTAATTAATAATTATTAGGTATTAGCTAGTAATTATGATACAATAATACGATAAACCTGCGAAACTAGGCTTTTATTAGCTTAGAAGTAAACATACAGCGAGAAAATATAGACATCTCTGACATTTGTCACATATTACATTTTTAATCTTAAAGAATGTAAAGAAGCTTCCAGTTGTGGAAGGAGATTATATATCATTCATCCCGTCTACGGTTTCTTCACCAAGGATGAAGTCGTTCAGACGACTTGGGGTTCTTCGAGTTCTTGTCGACCTTCGAAGTGGAAGGTCGCGAAGTGCATCTACTAGAGGTTCTAAATTTTCTTCATTATTTGAAAGTTGCACTACGTTTTCTTCGTCATCGTCATCCGAGCGTAACGAACTCCCGTTTCTTATTTCCTCATTTCTTGCATTTTCTATGATATCTTCGAAATCATCTGTTATTGGTGGCTCTTCGTCTCCTGGTAACGGGGCCAGTTGCCTGTTAGACACAGTTGACTCCCGGCCATCTGCGCGTCTAACATGTGAATACGTTGGATTACTGTGAAGGAGCTCTACCTCCTCAACGTAAGGGTCATTCTTAGAGCGGACATTCTTCCTCATCAGGATCGGGCCTGGCACGAGCCACGAAGGAATGGACTGTCCGACCGGAGTTCTTCTGGGGAAATTGAAAATTCTCTCATGAGGTGTCGTGTTAATTGAAGTACACAGGAGAGAGCGGATACAATGCAGAGCAGGTTTTAAAGCAAGTTCCCAGTTTTCAATAGTCAGGTTCTTAGATCGAAGATTTAACTGTATAGTCCGCCACAGTGTTCCATTTAACCTTTCTACCTGTCCGTTTCCTTCAGGATTATAGGGCGTTGTGCGCGAAGATGCTATGCCTTGATTTCTTAGGAATATTTGTACTTCTTCTGACATGAAGGATGAACCTCTGTCACTGTGTATGTACAATGGCTGACCAAAAGTGAAAAAAAATTCCTTCAGGCATTCGATTACTGTTGCTGCAGTCATATCCTTGCATGGAAATGCGAATGGGTAGCGTGAAAATTCGTCAATCACGGTTAAAATATATCTGTTAGTTGTGTTCGATGGCAACGGCCCTTTAAAATCTATGTTTAGCCTTTCGAATGGAGCGATAGCCTTTATTAAGGTTCCTTTACTTTTAGCAAAGCGAGGTTTGATTTCAGCACATACTCGGCAAGAAGCCGTCATTTGTTTGGTATTATCTAAGGAGTAAGGTAAATTCTTCGCCTTTATATAGTGGTACATTCGCGTGATCCCTGGATGCGATGATGCGTCGTGGAGTTCTAAGAGTTTATTTGTACCCATATAAGCACATACTCTTGATAGAGCGTCAGCAGCAACATTTTCGACACCAGACCTGTATATGATATCGTAGTTGTAGCAAGATAATTCAAGGCGCCATCTTTCGAATTTTTCGTTCTTGATTTTCGATGCATGCTTTTGGTCGAAAACGTAGCTGACCGACCGCTGGTCAGTAATTAGGATAAAATGTCGAGAAATCAGTAAGTGTCGCCATTTCCGTAAGCTCTCAACTATAGCGCACGCCTCCTTTTCCACGGATGCATGCTTACGCTCGCAATCTGATAATGTCCTGGAGAAAAATGCAATCGGTCGGCCTCTTTGGGAAAGCGTAGCGGCGATAGCGTACTCAGAAGCATCAGTCTCCACTGTCAAGATCTCTTTATCATCGATGACAACAAGCGCTGCCTTTTGTATGTCAGACTTTAGAAGCTCGAAGCAGGCTTGTGCTTTATCATCCAGTGGAAAGTTACGATAGTTGATAAGGGGTTGTAGTTTAGCTGAGAAGTTTTGGATCCATTTTGCGTAATGTGCAAACAGTCCGAGTGCTCGCCTGAGTTCAGCAGCGTTAGTTGGCAGTGGTAACTTTAAGAGTGGTTCAAGGCGATCTTTATCAGGTTCTATTTTGTTGTTGGCGACAGTGCACCCCAGCAGACTAATAGAGGATTTATTGAAATTACATTTGCTCTCATTGAGCGTCAGTTTATATTTTGTCGCTACCTCCATAAATTTTCTGAGATTGTCATCATGCTCCTTCCGGTCCTTTCCACATACTGTTACATCATCAAGATATGCGAAAGTTCCTTCAAGCCTTTCTTGATCGATCACAAATTCTAGAGTACGCTGGAAAGCGGCCACGCCATTTGTCACACCGAATGGAATTCTGGTAAACTGATACAGTTTTCCACATGCTTCAAATGCAGTATAAATTTTTTCCCTTTCAAGAATAGGTACCTGGTGGTAGGCACTTTTGAGGTCAATTTGGCTGAATACGTTGAATTTTGCAACCTTAGATACGATAAGTTCAACGTTTGGTAAAGGGTAGGCGTCCAGATAAGTGAACTTATTTATCGTTCGTGAATAATCTACTACCAAACGTTTTCGGTGCATTCCGCCACCAGCGACAAGTACTTGAGCACGCCACGGCGATATACTTGGTTCGATAACTCCATCTTCTAAGAGTTTGGAGATCTCTTCTTTAATGAATGTTTCTTCATCTTCAGTGCGTCTTCTTGATCTTACTGCAATCGGCGTGATGTCAGCAGATAAATGAGTGAAGACAGACGCCGGTGAGACTGTGGCTTCCATAACACAGACCTGCAGCGGTTCCTTTGAGCCACCGAATTGCAATTCCAACTTCGAATGGTCCTTAAGCAGATCGTGGCCAACGATGACGTCCGCACACAGGTTGTTTATAACAAGAAGGGGCATTTGCTTGTAGATATGTTTGTCAATGACGAGAGTAGCGAAGCAAATACCATCCACAAAGGATGTTTGGTTAAACGAAGCGAGAGAGATAGCTTGTCTATAGGGTTTCAGTTTAAGTTTCATCATTTGGGCTACGTTCTTGTCTATAAAACTCATGGAACTGCCTGTGTCGATTAAGGCTTCAGCACGAATATTATTTACAGTAATTTGAACTGTTGCTTTCTTGAGGCTGGACGGTGAAGCGGCCGAAAATATTGTTGCTGAGTTGGATTGAAAAGAAACAGCCTTGCTAGTCGAGGTCTTACTGGCAGATCGGCAGACCTTGGAGAAGTGACCTATCTTTCCACAGTTTATGCACTCCTCGCGGAAAGCAGGGCATTTAATTCTTCGGTGTACTTTGCCTCCACAAAAAAAGCATTTAAGTGGCGGCGGCGGAGCCGCTGCTATCACTTCCGAGGTACTCGGTGAGAGATCCGGCTGAGATTTTGGTCGTGGAGTCGGTAGAGCACTTAGAAATCGTTCATTGTGACTTCCCATTATTTGAGAGTCCTTTTGGGCTGTTTCGAGAACAAGAGCTTGTTTTATAGCTTCATCCAGTGGCAAGGATGAGTTTTCCAAAAGCCGTTCTTTTATTTTTGTCGAAGTTATGCCCGCAATAAAGGTGCCCCGTATAGCTTGACTCTCATGTTCACTTGCAGAAACAGCTTTGAAGTTACAATCTTGTGCTAAGAGGCGCAGCTCTCGACTGTAATCAGAGATACTTTCACCAGATTTCTGTTTTCTTGAAGCCAGTATGTGACGAGCCAGTATTTCGTTTTTAGGCCTAGTAAATGCGTCCCTCAGTACATTTATGGCATCAGTATAGGTCTGACATCCTTTTATGTAAGCGTAAATACTTGCGGATAGATGATTCGCCAACAGCCTTAACTTCATCGAGTCAAACGTGGTGGTTCCTGGTGAAGCCTCCGCCTCCAAGAAGTTCTCAAAGGTCAAGAGCCAGTGTGTCCACTTAGCGTCAGCACCGACGCTGCTCGGTTCAACATCGAATTTGTCAGGCCGTAAATATCGAGCAAGAGAACTCCCCGTGTTTGGCTTTTCGGTAGACATTTTATAAGCTAATAAAATTGATACAATAATACGATAAACCTGCGAAACTAGGCTTTTATTAGCTTAGAAGTAAACATACAGCGAGAAAATATAGACATCTCTGACACTTGTCACATATTACATTTTTAATCTTAAAGAATGTAAAGAAGCTTCCAGTTGTGGAAGGAGATTATATATATCAAATTACAAATGCACAATTTAATTTTGAGACCGTTTATTACAAGACTGACACATAAACGTAATTTTTTCTATGAAGTTAAACTTTTATTAAAAACTTTATTAGTGTTCTAGATAATGGAAACTAGCTTCATTTACACTTACAATTTGTAAGAAAACTATGTTCTCATACGAGTACGCGATCCCCATTAGTGATGTGAACCGATTAAAAATTTCGAAACCGGTTTTTAATGATTACTTTTAGAAAAAACCGGTTTTTATCGTATTTTTTTCGGTTTTTCAAAATTAATAGCATTTTGAGTAAATAAGATTTTTTAACATACTAAATGTAATAATTAGTAGCATATTAATACTAGGACATATATATCCCTTCATAATTCAAAGGGAAATTACAAAAAAAAAACATGCATATCCGAATTTATTAATAAATGATTAATGAATTATTTTTATTCATTTTTCATAATTAAAATATTGTCTTCTGAAACAGGCAAAGTCTATCCTATTTGTGGCTACATGATGGGGTACACCACGTTCATTTATTTACACTTACTGTGGGAATCTTGAAACTGATTGTTAGTATAGTTGTTTTTTACGTTTGTAGGAAGTAGGATTTTGTTAGTTGTAGTGACAAAAGGTAAATTATCGATAAGTTGACCTTTTGAATTTTACCTGTGCATATTATATGGTGTAACAAAAAAAATGACCTCTTAAATGTTGCCCGACTCAGATGATTGATTTTTATGAAAGATTTTAAACAGTTTTCCCAATTTTAATAATTATCCTTGGGAATAGTTGATAATTTTTATGAAAAGAAAGTATAAATCCCAGTTTAAATAGTCTCAACTACAAAAACAAGTAAAAAAATACTTTGGAGCTTAGTTGTTGACTGGTGCGCTGCGACGCGGCCTCCCGTACCGGAACTAAGATGGAGACTAGTACGGACGCTGGAGGGGTGTAAGAGGGGCAACGTCGCAGATACGCGCGCGTCTCTGTGTAATGCAAGCTAAGCTGTGAGTATCTATTCACTGTGACCCACGATCCACTGTTACCCATGCTCCCCTAGTGATTATATGCTCTTTGGAGGTTAAGGGACTGTCTGGCTCCGTCGGTTTTCGTGCAAGTTTCCGAGACTAAATCTAAGGAAAATGTAAGTACATAATTAGTTATTTCATAATAAAACACTAATAAAACACAAAAAATCTATAAACAGTCACTAGAAGTTTGTCGACACCTCAAGGGGGTGCCGATATATATGTCTTCAATCAAACGTCTAAATAAGCCTATTCCGGTGCGTTCATGCTCGGCACGAGATAAAAATTTCTACACACTCTCTAAAAATGACAGATGAGAGCGAGACCAGTCTTATCTCGCGAGGGCCATGCTCAGTGTCGAGATACAACCGTTTTGTCGCGCTTCGAAGTCTACATTAAAACATTAGTGGGTAGACAAAACGGACCTCATGCTACGCCTGCTGTAACGGTATGCTCGTACACACGACCAAAACCCGTAGAAAGAGATAATTTTCTCTCGTCGCGCGCGATACATGTCTATGCCCTCATGCTACGCCTGTTGAGCACGAAACGATCATGAATTTTTAATATATGTATAAATATAAAATCGGATACGGCCTCACAGACTAAAACCAGTTTTGCGAGGTTTTTTTGGCGGGATTTGTGGTGGACGCATTCGTAGTTTGATTTTGTTGTTTTTCATTGTTTTCTGCTGGGATTTTGTTAAAGAAGTGGTGCATTTTGGAGAAAATCGTCTAGTGCACGTGAGCAATGTGGAGAACAAGAAAATAAAACGAAGGAGGACGTGAGAACCCAACTTGCTCTGGGTGCAGTTTTATAGACGCCCAACAGCAACTGGGTGTTCCACCTCAGAATGCAGCTGCTGCAAATGCTGTCAAGAACTTCAGAGAAGATTTGTAATGCACCGGCACTAGCATTACAAATCCAAAAACAAATGAAGAAAGTGAAAATTATTAACGAATCCGGCTGGAGGACTAGTTTCCATGGCCAAGAAAAATTCACAACAACAAAACAACCGGTTTTGCGAACTAAATTAAATGGCTACTCTGATAATTATGTCAATGTTTTGCAAAAAAAAAGAAAAAAATATGTTAACCTCAAATTACAAAATTAATTTCAGTTTTTAACTTTTTTTTTGTGTTCCATAGTATCTTCGTTCTTATTAAAATTAAACGTGATGAAAACTGAATACACACTATAAATAAACTAACAGTATGTAATGATTAGGTACATTTAACTCCATGCAGGGCGATTATTTCTGAGGTCAATTGAACAAAGTAGCCAACAAAATGGAATCTGTTTGGTATACTCCGCAACTATCTTCAGAAATAATGCAAAATGATGCCATATTTGATCAAATCCAGAGCGTTATATCAGGTATGCTGGCTATGCAATACATTTTATTTTAATACGATTTTGAGGTTAAGTCCGTTCAGGCTTATTGAACTATGTAACAAGATTAATTTAAAATATAAACTGAAACTTTAGCTTATTATAATAATTCTCTTATAAATATGTTTGTTGTGCAGCTAATAGGTACTAGTGCTGCCATTTAGTCTGCACTGCTGTAGGAACTGGAACATATATCAGCAATATGTAGTACAAAAAAATTCTAATGGTATAACGTCAGAATTAAGTAGTCTAAAATTTTTCTATTGGTAAAACATTGTTTAATTATTAATTAATAGCGTTAAGACATAGACATAGTTTATAGTAGCATAGTTTTTATGACTGCCTTTATGGAGTGTTGTAGAAATGAGTCTTCTCCACATCCATCTGAAATATGTCTATCCTAACTAGTAGTCTATGTCACTTTGCACACCCTCAACCATCTGTGAAAAAAAACATATAAGCTGTTTTTCTGTTGTGACATCAAAGGAGGACAAATAAACAATCATCCTTACTAATATTATAAATGTGAAAATGTGTTTGTTTGTTTGTTACCTTTTCACGATTCAACAGCTTAACCTTGATGAAATTTGGAATGCCAAAATAGCATAGTCTGATGCAGTTCCTGTGGGAACTGGAAATATACTCTTTTTTTTGGTTTGTTTCTTTAATATTGCAACGGAACAATGGATTGCTGTAATTTTTTGCACAGCGATGGCTGAGGGGGCGGGAAATGGCATAATTTACTAATTAGCATATCCTTACATGGTTCCCGAGGGATCTGGGGAAAACTCATTTCCGAGCTCTCGCACGTCAGTGTCGCAACAGAGCTACGGACTGAAGTGGTTTTTTGTTTGGGGTGGGATGTGACATAGACTTCTGATCAGAATAGCCCGATATCGTTCCTGAGGGATCTGAGGAAAACTCATGTCCGTGCACCACACACCCTAAAAGACAGTCATAAAAACAATGTCACCGCGGGAAAAGCCGCAGGCAAAAGTTAGTTTATAATATTAGTAAAAATTATATGGAAAATGCCAGGAACCTTAAAATTAAAGTTCTTTGACCTTCAAGCTCCCAATATAGAAATTTTGTGACTCACTTTTTTATCCTTTTTTAGGAGATGTAAGTGCTTATACAGTGACTTTGGGATGTTACTAGTGAAAATTAAGAGATGCTTCTCACGACCTCTCTTAAACCACTCTCCCAAATGGGGTGCACCCCTCACCCCCTCCCCCATCAGCTATTTAAGTTTGAATTGAATAACAAAATAACTCTATTTGACTATATAGCTCTGTCTGTTGTCTGTTCCAAGCAATTATGCAAGTTATGCCATGTCAAGGGTCCACATTCCCTTCTGGTTATGAGCCAATCTCATATCGTTGGCACGTCTAGCATGGTGTTCAAGAGTTCTTGAAGTTATATAAAACTTAAATAGCTGCCTCGGGGGGGGGGGGGGGGGGGGTGCACCATTTGGGAGTGGTTTTAGAGGGGTAGTTATTTTCGCTAGTAACATCCTAGACATACTGTATACTTAATATATCTATAAGTTTTAATATATATCATTTCATAAAATTGGTTTAATTTTTGTTTACTTACTTTAAATACTTTTTCTTTCTTAGTAATATCACAGATGAGATACTAGTTACTTCGTAAGTAATATCCTTTTATCTTCAACATTACGATACCCTGGTGACAATGGACTAACAGCGACAGTTACCGCAAAAAAATCAGCATCTTATATTTGGGGTCAATGACCTTAAATTTTAATGAACCTGGCATTAACCATAACTATAGCTATACTTAGGCTTTTTTGTTGGAGAAGTATTTTTATGGTATACTCCTATAATTATAAGTAACAATAATAGATTTATTAAGAATCAATACTTAATCATAAATTTTGAAGAAAGTATTTGAATCAGACTATAAAGAATTTTAATGAAATGTAATTTTTTAAACTATGCATTATTTAAGTAACACAAAATTTAGTACTTAATAAAAAATCGTATTTTCCCATTTTAATCTATACTATTTATACTAATATTATAAAGAGTTTAAGTTTGTATGTAGGAGGTAATCTTTGAAAAAACTCATCCAATTTAAAAAAATCTCACCTATACTTAGAATAGAATTTCTGGAGAGACATAGGCTAAAAAACCTAGCTCACTCTCGATATCCACAGGGGCGAAGCTGCGGGTAACAGCTAGTTACCTATATTTATATTTGTGAATTTCCAACACAATTGATAAATATTGTATAGAATAAAAAAAAGAGAGTGCACATGCAATACACCTGCATACCATCGGGCGCTCGGCGCTTGTGACGATTAAAATAAAGAAAGTTTGGCTTCACGACTGAAAGATTTAAAAAGTAGTATTAAAAGTTTATTTTTCATTTTGTTTTTTTGGTTCAAGCTCTTATTTGAAATAAAATAACATTACATCTTGTATATTACATTTTTTCATTAACTATTACATCAATAACACCAGTTTGAAACAAACTATTTTTTAATCAACTTCAAAAAAAGGAGGAGGTTTCTCAAATCGACCATATATTTTTTTTATGTGTGTTCTCGGATATCTTCGTCGTTTATGAACCGATTTTGATGATTAATTTTTGTTGGAAAGGAGATATCCCAAGGGTGGTACCATGATAAAGAAACCAGGATCTGATGATGGCATCCCAGAGAAATGGGGGGAACCTTAGTTTCCTGTTTGAAGTCGGTTTTATTTTGTTTACTCTTAAATAATGCCATTTAAAACAAACATTTATGCTTTTATTTTTTAGAAGCTAGGATCTTTTTCATCATCATCATATCAGCCACAAATCGTCCACTGCTGGACAAAGGCCTCCCCCAAGGATTTCCACGACGACCGGTCCTGCGCTGCCCGCATCCATCGGCTTCCCGCGACCTTCACCAGGTCATCGGTCCACCGCGTGGGAGGCCTGCCTATGCTACGTTTTCCGGTGCGCGGTCGCCACTCGAGAACTTTACTGCCCCATCGGCCATCTGTTCTACGAGCTATGTGCCCTGCCCACTGCCACTTCAGTTTAGCGATTCTGTGAGCTATGTCGGTTACTTTAGTTCTCCTGCGGATCTCCTCGTTTCTGATTCGATCACGCAGAGAAACTCCGAGCATAGCACGCTCCATTGCCCTTTGGGTGACCTTGAGCCTTCTTATGAGGCCCATAGTAAGCGACCATGTCTCAGTTCCGTAAGTCATCACTGGCAACACACATTGGTCAAAGACCTTAGTCTTGAGACACTGCGGTATTTGGGACGTGAAGATATTGCGAAGCTTCCCGAACGCTGCCCAGCCGAGTTGGATTCGTCGATTGATCTCTTTCTTGAAGTTGGAACTACCTAGCTGGACTGTTTGTCCCAGGTATACATATTCGTCAACAACTTCCAGTGTAGAGTCTCCAACCTTTAGAGGAGTGGGTGCGACACGGACATTTAACATTATTTTCGTCTTGTCCATGTTCATTTTAAGACCCACTTGTTGAGAGACCTTACTGAGGCCATCGAGCATTGTGCTTAGGTCTTCCATAGTCTCAGCCATGACCACGATATCGTCAGCGAATCGGAGGTGGGATATGTACTCGCCGTTGATATTGATGCCGAGTCCACCCCAGTCCAGAAGCTTAAAAACATCTTCCAGGGCGGCGGTGAACAGTTTCGGAGATATAACGTCTCCCTGTCTCACTCCTCGCTGCAACTGGATAGGTTTCGAGTTCTGGTCCTAGAGGCGAACCGACATGGTGGCGTTTTCATACAGACACTTCAAAACCTCGGTGTATCGATGGTCAATTTGGCACCGCTGGAGAGACTGTAGCACAGCCCAGGTTTCGACTGAATCAAAGGCCTTCTCATAGTCCACAAACGCCAAGCATAGTGGCCGATTGTACTCTTCGGCCTTCTGTATAATCTGCCGCAGCGTATGTATGTGGTCTATGGTACTAAAGCCTTTTCGGAAACCGGCTTGTTCGGGAGGCTGGAAGTCGTCAAACCTGCGTGCGAGACGATTCGTAATGACTCTCGAAAACAGCTTGTAGACATGGCTCAGAAGTGAGATGCGTCTGTAGTTCTTCAGCAGGGTGTTGTCACCCTTTTTGAAGAAAAGCACGACCACACTTCTGTGCTATGCCTTAGGCGTTTGTCCCTCGAGTATAATGGAATTAAATAACTTCTGAAGAGCTTTTAGTACCGGTGATCCACCTGCTTTCAGAAGTTCAGCCGTAATTCCATCATCACCCGGTGCCTTGTTGTTCTTGAGCTGTTTGAGAGCCATTCTAATCTCGTACAGGCTGACGTCCGGGATATCTTCGGTATAGTGTCGGGTTAGTCTGGCTCTTGGGTCTTCATCCAGATCGCTGACAGGCAAACGTGTGGTCTTGTACAATTGTCCATAGAACTTCTCAACTTCTTCCAGCAACTCAGTCTTAGACGATATGGTCCTGCCGTCCTCAGTCTTCAGCTTGGTCAGTTGGCTTTGTCCAACAGACATATCTCTCGCGAACACTTTTAAGCCTTTGTTGTGCTCAATCGCCTCTTTAATACAATTTGTATTATATTGGCGTAAATCGCGAGTTACGGACTTAGAGATCTGCCTGTTTAGTTGCCGATACTGAGTAGCGTCTTCAGAGGACTGCAAAACCAATCTGCGTCTTTTTTCCATGAGGTTGCTGGTGAAGTCGGAGATTTTTTTGGTTCTGTTTGAACGGCGAGTTTTAAAAATCTTAGACCCGACCGTTTGAACAATTTCCACGAACCTGTCATTATAATCGTCCACATTCTCGCAGTCTCCTAGGCATTCGAAACGATTGTGCAACTCGAGCTGAAAGCTCTCGGGGTTTTGGAGCTGGATGGGCGCTGGTCGGAGCGTAGACTTCATCAGTCGACATCTTTCTAGCTTGGTCTTTAGATTCAATGTGCCTCTGACCATCCGGTGATCGCTTCCTGTTTTGACTGAATTGATCACGGAGACATCATTGAATATTTGCTTCCTTGTCGACAAGATGAAGTCTATCTCGTTTTTTGTTACGCCATTGGGATGCAACCATGTCCACTTCCGCTGTTTTGACTTTTTAAAGAAGGAGTTCATCATAAAGAGGCTCTCCTTCTCCATAAAGTCGGCCAGCATCTGGCCACGTGCATTTCTTACTCCATATCCAAATTGCCCCACTCTCAGCTCACCATCGTTTCGTTTGCCCAGTTTCGCGTTAAAGTCCCCCATAACAACGGTATAATGGGTCCTGGTGCTATGTAAGGCTGTAGAGATGTCCTCATACATAGTCTCTACCTCTGGATCTTTTTATTTAAATACTATTTGAAAACAATTTTTAATCTAGAACACAACACCTCAAAATAAATAGTTATAATTCTTTCCAGATATTCTTGCAGAACGTATAGACATCACAGGCATTGTAGAAAATATGGCTGGTGTCCTTACCAACACGGATCCGGAGAACAGGGAGAAAGGAATGAAATTCTTCACCAAAATATTAATCAACATACCTAAAATATACTTGAGTGAAAAGCAGGTTGGATTCATAGCAAACTTCTATATTGACCGGTTGAAAGATAACCATCGAGTGTTACCTCATGTGTTAGAAGGCTATTTAGCTATAATAGACATGAAAAACTATGATGTGCAACTCAGCAGTAAATTCTTCTCCACTTTGTTTAGAGAGGTTAATTGTCAGTCGCAACTGAGACATGATAGATATAACATTTATTTGATTTTGAATCGTTTGATGGAGAAAGATATTGAGTGTAAGTATTTAATTCCAAATTTCGTAGTCATTATCATTCATTTCGTATTTTAAATTGATTTGTAGGCAAGCGTGAAATAACTAAAGAGTAAATCATAACTGTTTAATAAATTTATTTTTTTAAAAAATTTTAGTGCATTTTACTGCATATCACCTGATGGTAAGTGACGATGTAGTCGAGGATGGTACACGCAAACTGAAATAATGCCTATTCACTCTCGCCTGAAAATTGTGTATATGAGCAACCTTGTCAGCTTTCCTTTTGATATAGGGCCCCCTTGATTTTATAAAAGAGGTTTCTTCTAGCTGCTTTTCATATGTTATCCTCTCATCTCATTATCCGTTTTTTTTCCATCAAATGCCTAACGTGTAAGACTAAATACATCATTTGGTAAATTCAATAAAATGTTCACAAGAAAACATTATGCTAGTGTTGATAAATCTTTATTTTTTGTTTTACAGATATAAAGACACTAGGCCCAGACTTTGTTTATGGAGTAATATCCTCAATAGATGGAGAGCGAGACCCACGCAACTTGCTGTACCTCTTCTCAATTCTACCAAAATTCCTGGCGAATATTCCACTAGGCCACTTAGTAGAGGAGATGTTTGATGTCATAGCATGCTACTATCCCGTTGACTTCCATCCATCACCGGATGATCCAGCAGCTGTGACAAGGCAGGATTTATCTAATGCATTGACACCTTGTTTGTGTGCTGTGCCAGAGTTTGGACAACATTGTCTTGTGTTGCTCATTGAGAAACTGGACTCCAATTTGCGTTTGGCTAAGATTGACTCTTTGAAATTGTTGGTGAGTAAATAAATACTTTAAAGAAGAAATAATAAGGCCGACAAATGTTAGTCATCTGATTTACTTTTTATCATCTGTCAAAAACGACATTTTGTTCTAAAAATGTTTGAAATACCTAGGCGTGACGTCATAGTTCTGCAGCGTCAATTATGTACTCATTTTGTGATTTTGATGAATTAAAAACCGAAGACAACATTGTCTTGTGTTGCTCATTGAGAAACTGGACTCCAATTTGCGTTTGGCTAAGATTGACTCTTTGAAATTGTTGGTGAGTAAATAAATACTTTAAAGAAGAAATAATAAGGCCGACAAATGTTAGTCATCTGATGTATGTATGTATGTATAAATTCTTTATTGCACACAAGGAATAATCACAAAATGGTTTCATCAGACTTAAGTGTACAAAGGCGGTCTTATCGCTAAAAGCGATCTCTTCCAGACAACCCTTGGCAGATGAGATATATATATCTATATCTAATATATATATCTGATTTACTTTTTATCATCTGTCGAAAACGACATTTTGTTCTAAAAATGTTTGAAATACCTAGGCGTGACGTCATAGTTCTGTAGCGTCAATTATGTACTCATTTTGTGATTTTGATGAATTAAAAATTGAAGACTTTATGGAAAACAAAACGAGTAAGGTTTTCCGAAGTTTAAGTAGGAGGGCAATTTAGCGATCAAGAGTTCATAATTTATTTCTAATGCACAACACACACATTTTAGGTTGGTAAGTAAGTAAGTAAGTAAGTAACTATACTTTATTGCACGCCAAAAAACAATACAGGACTTATAATTTGTAAATATACATAGAGTGCAAAGGCATACTTACATCTAATTTACCATCGACATGTTGTATGATCGTTACATCAATATTCTTGCAAAAAATCGGCTGGAACATGTCCACTGCTAAACAAAGAATTTTCACGATGACCGGTCATGAGCTGCCCACATCCAGCAGATTCATGCGATCTTCACCAGTTTATCGGTCCACCGAGTGGAAGGCCTGGCTACGCTATAACTTACGATGCGCGGTCGGTCGCCACTCGATAGTTTTATTGCCTTAATGGCCGTCCGTTCCATAGAAGTATGTGCTATGAACTAGGAGATATGTACCTCGCCCAAGAGTGAATAGGCATTATTTAAATTTGCGAGTACCATCATCGACTGCAACATCATTTGCCATCAGGTGAGTTGCATTCAGATAAACTCAAATAAAAAAAAAACCCACTATAGTTAGGTGAGTTATGACGGTTACTGTAGTTCTGTTAAATCTAATCACTAAATCGAAATGCATGTAACTTGTATTTTTAACAGACTTTCAAAGAGGAAGAGGTTCTCAATTCGACTGTATGTTTTTTGCGTGTTTGTTACGTGATATCTTTGCCAATTGGGTATGCTGAATTTTTTATAAGCCATGAAAATAAAAAAAAACATTTCGAGATATTTTTATTTAAAGCCATATTTTTTCATTTTCCACTCGAAAAAGTAAAAGATTGCGTAAAAAAATCGGAAAAGGACAATAACCTTCATTTGACCCCTATGACGTCACGAGTTTACAATAAAACCTTATTTCACCACTGAACGGAACGTGCACTCTTACTTGTCATATCAATTACGGACCTTGCATTTGAGGACGAGCTTTCGTCGAGCACTGAAAAAGGCACTATTTATTTATCATCCACCAAAAACTACGTTTGAAACAATCAAATATTATTAGAACGTCATTCAAATTAAATACTTAAATGGGTAAGATATTCATTAGAGGTCCAATTTTTATTGTGGTTCTAAAAAACATTTAAACTCTGAAGGCCTTGTCCATACATAGATTATGATGTTTGATGACAAGTAAATTTTGACTTTGACGTTTCGTTGTTGGCTTTGTGATAGTTTCGTTTCGGAAAAGGCAAAGGTTACTAAGACCATACAGCCAGGTCTGACGTATTTAGGCTTCCTTAGCTGTTGGATTTGTAATGCTAGTGCCGGTGCAATGAAAAAACAACAAAATAAAACTACGAATGCGTCTACCACAAATCCCGCCAAAAAACCTTTGGGAATGATTGACTTGAGTGACTTGACAGTTGACGTCAAGGCCTATTCATTTCATCGTCATAGAAATAGGGCTGTTCGTTTCATAGTAATGTGAACCGATGACGTCATCAAGGTTTCAAAATTTAAAAAAATATTTAAAAATATCTAGAGGCTTAAAAAATGAAATATTCAAATTAGTTTTTCAAAATGGTCTAAACCATCAGAAAAAAAATTTAAAAAAATACATTTTTTTTAGCATACCCAATTGTGAACCGATTTTAATGATTATTTTTTTATTATTCGATAGCCTATGTCTCCTAGTTAATCCTTCCTTACTTACATTAATATTATAAATATTAAATGTGTTTGTTTGTTACCTTTTCACGCTTCAACACCTCGCCCAATCTTGATGAAATTTTGCATGCAGGTAGCTTGTGTCACTGGGAAGGACATAGGCTACTTTTTATCCCGTAAAAATAGCATAGTCCGATGCAGTTCTTGACGGAATTGAAAAAAATACTCTTTTTTTGGTTAATTTCTATAACCAAAAAAATACTCTTTTTTGGTTAATTTCTTTAACATTGCAATGGAACAATAAATTGTGATATTTTGCACACAGATGGTAGAGAAGGTAGGAAATGACATAATTTACTAAGTAGCATATCGTGACAGTTACTGGGGATCTGGGGAGCTATTTTCCATGCTCGCGCAAGTCGGCGTCGCAACGATGCAACGAATCGAAGTGATTTTTTGTATAGAATTGGTGGGAAGTTTTTTTTTTAATTTTTTTTATTCACAATTGGTAAACCCTTGACAACATCTCACCTGGTGGTAAGTGATATAGATTGCTAATCATAATAGCCCAATATAGTTCCTGAGAGATCTGGAGAAAACTTCACGCTCGCGAGCCTCGCGCACCACTCACCCTCAAAGACAGTCATATAAACGATGTCCACGCAGGCGAAGTCGCGTGAAAAAGCTAGTCCTATGTAAATTTTATCTAAATCTGTTTAGTACCTTTTTAAAAAACTATTAAAAAAAATGCAATATTTTAATTAGTTGCGATAGAAGTCGGTTTTTAAAGTGTTTGTTCAAATGTCAATTATTTTCCTTGTACGTAAAAAATAATAATAAAACTTTAGTTATGAAATTCGGGGCTCTAGCAAACTTTACTCGTCAATTTCCACACGTAGTGGCTTTGCCTTTGGTTAACACAGCGAAACTTATTTCTGGTAGAAGTTCCTATTTTGGACAATAAATATTCCGATAGTTACTTAGAATTAATATAGTTATGTTACAACAATATCAAAACAACTTAAATTATTTCATTGACGCAGCCTTTAACATAGCACTGGTAGTAATTTTATCTACAGGTCAAAGTTACAAAAACATTGTAATGAAAACAAGCTACTTTAGATGTTGTATGTTGTATTATCTAGTATATAAACAAGGACGTTTTCTCCCTCCGAGTATATAAAATGTTTTTTTCAGACTGCCTGTTGCAAGAATTTCAAAGCTGACACTTTTGCTCCGTTCTTGAAAGCACTTTGGTCGTCGATTTATAGAGAAATATTCCACAAGACAGACGAGGAGCTAGTCAGAAACTCTCATGAAGCTTTATCAGCTCTTGTTGCCAAATTATCAACCACTGCTAACACCGATCAGGCATTTGAAAACTTCGTGAAGACTATTTTAATAGCAATACAAACATCAATAGCTGAGTCAACTACAGGTGTGCAGTTCGTACAAGCGTGCAGAATACTACTTACGACTGCAAACGCTTCAAAAGAATCCTGTATAGTTATCACTACAATGATGATACCGTCGACAATAGCGTTTTACGAATTCAAAACAACATCGCATAAACTACAAATAGCTAGCTTGGCTTTCCTAGGTGACTTGTATGATATAGCAAAGAAATGGGAGGTGATGAATTTACTGGAGACGCAAGCGAAGGAGATTCCACAACAATGTTTGACAGCTGTTAGTCAGCCCGCAAAGGAATATCAAATAGCTGGGTTTAAGCTACTGAATAGAGTAATAAATTCCTTAGAAACGGATCTCGTCGTGCCATTTGTTGAAGTACTTATGTATAACATCCAGCATTCCCAAGATAGTGATCTGTTGAGCATAAGTGTTGAAACTATCAATTGTATAGCGCGCAAATACCCAGAGTTAATAATGTCATTGGTAGTAAAAGGCAAATGCAATTTGGAAAATCTGATGCAAGACCAAGAGGCTTTACACAAGAGATTGAATTTGCTATCGAGTTTAGCAAGCGTAGATGAGTTCACTAAGATTATTATAGAAGATATGTTAAATTATATAAATGGAAACGATAAAGATGCTGTCAAAGTAGTGGAAGCTCTCAGTGATTCAATATCAAATTCTAGTTTGTATTCAGAACAGAAAGTTACACAGATTGAGAGCGATCATGGTTTAGTCGAGTCTGTATTGACGTGGCTAAACAAAGAAATACAAAGTAACGCTATAGAATCATTGTCCCATGGTTTCACATTAGTGTCAAATACAATAGCTAGCTTACCTGCAGAGAAACAAATCAAACTTTTAAATGGACATACAGTTAAACTGATAGAATCATGCAAGACTGACGAAAACCACTATTTGATACTAGAAAGTCTTTACAACTCTGTGCATCAAAGCGTTTATGATGAAAATTTCCATGAGATTCTTAGGATATCACTGAATATGTCTTTGAATAGTAAAGATGAGTTGATAAGGTTGAAATCCTGTGCCTTAGCTGCCCATATTTTGAACAAAGCTGACTTTGGCTCCAAGTTTGAACTACTCTATGAGACATTGAAGAATTATCTGACTACTTGTCGTAGAGATGAAACATTGTGTCCAAGACTGATTCAGTTGTATGGATGGATAGCAAAAGCTTTAGTCATGAGAGGATGTGACCTATTCCTGTTTTGGCTGCAAAAGGTAAATAATTTGATTATCAAGTTAATGAAAATTCCTTGCCTGCGTCAGTGATTCCGTATGCCTTATCATTTGGGGGCCTAAAGGCGAGAGTAAATAGGCATTATTAACATCCTCGACCGCATCATCACTTCCAATCATGAGTGCGTGTCTGACGACACGTAAAGTAGGGTTCCGTTGTATTTTCAATATTGGTATATTTTAAAAAACAAAGTTATTTTTGCACTTGTTATACAACATTTTGTAAGGAAAACCTATGAAATTTTCACAAATCCATCTGCACATCTTAAGGGTCTTCCACCACCTAAATAGCGCCGCCATCTGTTAAAAAAATATTACTCGCTGTTGTACATACTTTATCGAAAATTTTAAACGATAAATTTGAAGAATTGGTACTGTAATTTATTTATAAACTCTCAACTCTGTGAAATATAGTACTTAATTACAGAAAACATAAGTGCCAAAAGCGCCACTTATTCCAATAGTTTCACATCATGAGGTCGCGGGTTCGATTCCCGGTAACTTTTGTAAGACTCTGTTTGGTTGGTGGAAGGTCATTTTCTAAGCCCGCCTGGATAGCTACCACCATCTTATCTAAGTCTTGCCACTGACCATCAATGTAAACAACATTGATGTGTTCCGGCTCGAAGATAAGATAGCCAGTTCCCTATTAAATTGGGGATTCTTGGTAAGTCCGCTTTCATCTTCGGCATCATTGTTACTTACCATCAGGTGAGATGATGCCAAGGACTTACCAATTATGGATAAAAAAACTTAACTACAGTGAACTATATTCATCGTCGAAAATTTTCGATTAAGCAGTATATTCTTGCGAGTAATATTCTGAGTAAACTGATGGCGGCGCTAACTGAAGTTAGTAGACACTATTTCTCCTAAAGGAAAGCTTACTTGGCCGTGATAATTCCCCTTTTAAATTACACAAGTATCTAAAACAATAAATTCCACATAAAACAATATATAAAATGTGATATAATGTTCCACCAAGAACCTACAATGAAAAGTATCAACCCTTTTAAATTGATTACATTTTGTATACTACTTCCAAATATTTTGAATAGTTTTCAGATTTACTGAAATAGCAGTTTAGGTTCTATCTTGTCACTCTATTTTCTACTTCATCTAATTATTTTGTAGTTTGGTCCAGGCATAATATCTATACTGTGGTCCAGGTAAGTATTTACTGTTTAGGTATAGGCGAATCTTTACGTGGGGTCCAGTATAATTTATTAGGCTTTTTTAGCATTTTCTGTTCAACTGAAAGGGATTCATTCCACCACAAATCTAAAACTACCTATACCTCTCACGTTTGAATCTTAAGGCGCTAAGATCACTCAATCCGAGCAGGCTGATACGTGTTTCAATAATATCGAACGTAATTCTATTAATTTTAAGTTCAAATCAATGCGGGCTTCAACGCGGCTGTTACGTTGAAACCGAACACCCAATTGTCGATTTTTTGTTTTTATTACTTTTCATCACTTTAAAATAAGTTAAAAAAAATGTGTTTAATTAACATGAAAGGTCTTAAAGTCATCGATTTTTGTGTGTTGGTTTCATTCAATATTAACTATTTGTTTCTGAGAAATTTTGCAAATAATGCCAAAGACAGGGTCTACAGTTTATTTTTTTACATCAAAAGTGGTAATATTTTTAAAATTGTATTCAATTAAATCGATTTTTTATAACTTTAAGAATATAACATATTTTTCCCATGGTGATAGCAGAGCTATACACAGTCTTTCAATAATTTAAATTGAATATTGTCATTTGACCCATCTTAAGTCTTAAATCACCTTTGCATTATAAAAGATAGCTTCTGATACCGCATACAGATACTCATTGTAAGCTCTAAAACTATCTATTCATAAGATGAAAAGACAAGTGTGAGTTAAACCTGCGTGGATATTGAGAATGTTCCCAATGTTACTTTAAAATACCATAGACTTCTTGGTTTTCCTGTCATCTGTAGCTGGTAAAAATAAATTTTCTGTATTTTTAGGGTTCCGTCCCCATAGGTTAGACACGGGGCCCTATTACTAAGACATCACTGTCCGTCCGTCTGTCTGTCTGTGTGTTCGTCACACACCAGGCTGTATTTCATGAACAATGATAGCTAGACAGTTGAAATTTTCACAGATGATGTATTTCTGTTGCCGCTATAACAAATACTAAAAAAACCGGTAATTTAAAAAACTAAAAAACCCGCCTGCGTTTCTGTGTAATTTGGAAATGAAAAACCCTAAAACAAGAAAGTCGTCATACCCGATTGCACTTAACTCAAGAAAAATTGCAGCAGTCGGGACCCATTCTAGAAAGTCAGCCGTCTAGTCAGTATATTGGAGTAATCTGCAATGTAATATAGGTATGTGCTCTCAATTCACTATGCCTTCATTTCTAGAATGGGTCCCGACTGCTACAATTTTTCTTGAGTTAAGTGCAATCGGGTATGACGACTTTCTTGTTTTAGGGTTTTTCATTTCCAAATTACACAGAAACGCAGTCGGGTTTTTAGTTTTTTTTAAATTACCGGTTTTTATTTTATTCATTTTTTTAGTTTTATTATTGGATGAGTTTGTATAGTAACCTATATATACATGACACACATTAAGATTACGCAGATTATTAACTTATCAGTTGATAAAATAATATTCTCGTAAACGTTGAACCTCTATAAAAGAATTCTGATCGTGTGGCCGATTCAAAAGTTTTTTAGGATCAAGTGAACAGATGACCAGTCCAGCTAATGTTTTAACTCGACTAAGAGCTACATATGCTTGACTTTGAGCAAATATATGTGAGCCGAGGTCCACAAGTGTCAAATCGAGTGTAGCACCCTGAAGTTTGTGGACAGTTACAGCCCAACTTAGGATTAAGGGCAACATCCTGCGTTCAATTTTTCCTTGTCCTCGAAGTGCGTGAAAATCAATCGTACATGGTTCAATCCATATACGAACTCCTGGTTGATAATTTTTTTATAGTGCGGTCGTCAACAAATACAGCTTGCTGCAATTCTCCGGAAAATCTGCTATTTGTTTTTTTTTAATTTTGATATACCCAGTGTCACTCTCACAGTAAATACGTATCTAACGACACCCCTCAAGCTAAAATCCATCAAGCCGGTCTGGCTGCAGAGCGTGCCAAACATTTGAATTTGGCGCCAAAAATCCGCCATTTTGTTTTTTTTATTTTGATATACCCAGTGTCACTCTCACAGTAAATACGAATCTAACGACACGTCTCAAGCTAAAATCCATCCAGCCGTTCAGGCTGCAGAGCGTGCCAAACAATTATACATACAAACATACATACATACATACATACATACTCTCGAAAAACATAACCCTCCTTCTGGCGCAGTCGGGTAAAAATTAGAAAAAGGGAAAGTCTTCATACAAAAAACGTGTTTTTTTTAATGTGAAGAAACTAGCGCCATCTAGTATGATGGTACAAAACCCTTTGTGCGCGGTTCTGACTCGCACTTTACCTTTTTTTTTAAATTTAGACCCCGTAGTTTCGGAGATAAGGGGAGGAATGGTCAATTTAGACCCCGTAGTTTCGGAGATAAGGGGAGGAATGGTCAATTTAGACCCCGTAGTTTCGGAGATAAGGGGAGGAATGGTCAATTTAGACCCCGTAGTTTCGGAGATAAGGGGAGGAATGGTCAATTTTCGCCTGTTTTTTTAAATAACTTCAAAACAAAAAAATATATATATTTGAGATTCTCACAACAAGCCCTTTCATTTCAAATATCAATAGTTAAGTTTTGGTTTACTGTACAGGGTGTAACAAAATTGGTGTAGCTCCCGTTAACTGGGGCTTACTGAACAACTTTTGTTCTACGACTTTGCAGAAATCGCAAAAAAAAATTTTTACTGTTCATACAAATCGATCAGCTGATCGACTAATTTTGTGCATTTTAGTTACGAGGGTCCAATTTTTTTTTGAGAATTGACTATGGGTTCCATGGGGAAAATTGTATGAAGAGTAGAACCCCCAGTTAACGGCTCCTACACCAATTTTTTTACACCCTGTATTTTCTTATTAAAGTGTCCCCCATGTGTAAAATTCATTTATTTACGTTACACGTCGGTCTTTGGGTCACCGACTTACATATGTGTACTAAATTTCAACTCAATCGGTTCAGTAGTTTCGGCGCAAATTGGCTGTGACAGACGGACAGACAGGCAAACACACGAGTTATTCTATAATGGTTTCGTTTTTTCCTTTTGAGCTTTTTAAAATGTTTTTGCACAGAAAATTAATGAACCACGCAACCGCCTCCGCGGTCTAATGGTTAGTTCATTTGCTTTACACTAGAAGGTCGTGGTTTCGAATCCCGGTGAGGTCTAACTTTGTGAAACTTGCTTTAGTTGGTGGTAGGGCATTTTCTAAGCTCGCCTGGCTAAGCTACCGCCATCTTGCTGTCAAAAATCCATGTTAACAGTATTGATTTGTTCTGGCATAAAGATAGCCAGTTCCCCATTGCGTAGCCAGTTTGCATTGCTTCCGTCTTCGGCATCATGAGATAATGTCAAGGGCTTACCAACTGAACATTAAAAAAAAAACTTAAAAATTCTGTGTCAATTGAGTTAAACAAAGATTAGTGTTTAAAATCTCCTTTAAAAGATATAGATCGTTTATATTTCCCGTTCCAGGTAACAGTAGCGCTATCAAGCCCCGAATACAGCTCGCACGCGTCAGAATCTATCCGCCTCATTATGGCTGACTGTCCTGACTATCTCACAACACGCCAGCACTGTCGCGTCAGCCTGTTATACAAACAGAGAATGTTCCTCACATTCTCCAGTTTGACGGAGAAGATACAAGTGACTGAGGCAATAAGGGAGAATTATCTGTTGAGCTGGGCTTATGTTATGAGGAAAGCGCCGCAGAGTGTTCTCAGTAATGAGGCGCAAAAGGTATGTTATTGTATAGAAAAGTAAAAATTATACATTAAAAAAAATCACATTATAAGCTAAGATTCCCTGTGTTAAGGGTAACCAATTTCTCCCGTAGTTTTTATAACAATAGTAAAAAGTGGCTAGTAATACCACAGATGATATACTAGTTACTACGTAACAGATATTGCACTTCCTCAAACGAAAACACCTACGCAATTATTCACCTACTCCTTCCCATACACGGAAACATGGGTATTACGGCGCTCGACTTAGCGGTTATAACTGCGTACACGGGCGGCGCGCGAATTGCGGCGACGATAGTACGCGTTCTAGCGCTGACGAGCGGAGCGCGGTCTGTTGGCCGTACTACTTGTCTCGCCTGCTCGACTAAGTGACGGGGGCCGTAATATTTACAACATAACCAACGAAATCGGAGAGCGTCCATGAAGTCGTAGTTCGAATCCTGCCACGTACCAATCAGCATCATATCAGCCGACAAAGTCCACTGCTGGACAAAGGCCTCCCCCAAGGATTTCCACGATGACCGATTCTGTACCAATGTGTTTTCTAATTTCGATTTCATATGTACGTTTATCCGACGCTCTTACGGTGAAGGAAAACAGCGTGAGGAAACCTGCACACGCCTGCGAAGACACTCTGAGGTTGTGTGTGAAGTCAACCAACTCGCACTGGCTCGCGTGGTCGACTAAGGCCCAGTCGCCCTAATCCACGGTAGGCTCGAGTACCTCGGTGGGGACGTGTATGAGGTGATATGATGATCTTGAACTAACAAAATCTAGAATTAAAAGAATTTTAAATAATCTTAGAGCAAAAAACCGGCCAAGTGTGAGTCGAACTTGAACACGAAGGATTTCGTATCATAGTTTTAATTTAGTTGTCCCTCTATTTTAATGTCTAATAAAAAAAAAATGTTTTCTTCCTTACAGTTAACTCCACTACTAATAGACTCATTGGACATAGACAATCCAGAACTGCTACTAGTAATGTTGGAAGTGCTATGCAACTTCGCCCGGACCGGTCATATGGCCGTATCTGACAGCTTCCAAACCATCCTGCCAAGACTTGTGAAGCTGTCTACCTATGTGAAGAGTATGGTGAGTGGGGTATTCTTATACTGCATCAGAAATGAGGAGATCCGTAGGAGAACCAAAGTATGGTTACTTGAATCACTAAACTGAAGTGGCTGTGGGCAGGCACATAGCTTGTAGAACAGAAACCGTTGGGTCGTAGTGTTGGATGGGCCTTCTATACCGTTATTTGAAGACCTGGTAATGGTAATGTGCACATCAACTAGATAATCTGAATATTCCCTAATATGGACCGTTAAAGTGCAAATAACCTTAAACTAACAGCGGATCAACAAATTAGGCCTCCATTGATTCAGTTTATATTGTACGCGAACGGAGCGCGGCTACTTCTTACGGTGGCACCAGAAATGTCACTGGTTATCCGCAGAACAATAGTTATTTGTGTTACAAGGGGACAAAGTAATATTTTGTCCCCTGAGGACGTTATGTTGAATTCAAAGCGCAGCGAAGGATTCTATATTAGAATCACGAGCGTAGCGTGGTATTCAATATACGCCATCAGGGAGTAAAATATTTTGACCCCGAGAGATAAACACAATATTTCATCACAACCTATGAGAAAAAGAAAAAAAGCAAAGCTGTGAGCTGTTCCAAAAATAGGTAGTGAAATCAAAAATAGTTAGAATATGAAAAAAAAAATATTTGGAGCTTTTCGAAATATTCTCCTCCATCCCCTATGCACTTATGCATTCGG
Organism: Coleophora flavipennella; assembly: GCA_947284805.1. Classification (NCBI taxonomy): domain Eukaryota; kingdom Metazoa; phylum Arthropoda; class Insecta; order Lepidoptera; family Coleophoridae; genus Coleophora; species Coleophora flavipennella. The sequence goes on along the minus strand of OX369280.1, from coordinate 6,695,844 downwards.
GTGAACCAGCTTTCAAAACATTTAAAAAACGTATGTTGCGGTAGGTCGAAAAATAACCGCCGATATCCTTCGACGGCCTCTTTCTTCAGTGTTGAATTTTCGCCCACGCAGCATTTTTTTTAACGTGGTAAATAAAAAAAAAATCGCATGGAGCTAAATCTGGGCTTTACGGAGGATGGGGTAACATTTGTACCCCCGAAGTTGTCAAATTGTCCATGGTTCTAACAGCTCTAACCGCCTTCGGGCCTAATGGTTAAGTCCATTAGCTTTACTGGTACTTAGGAGTTCACGGGTCCGATTCCCGGCAGTGAATCTAACTTTGAAAGACACTGTTTGGTTTGCATTTTCTACGCCCGCCTGGATAGCTTCAACTATCTTATCTAAGTCTTGCCACCTCTAGCCGCCTCCGTGACGTAATGGTTAAGTCCATTAGCTTTACTGGTTCTTAGCTTTACTGGTACTTAGGAGTTCACGGGTCCGATTCCGCGCAGTGAGTCTAACTTTGAAAGACACTGTTTGGTTTGCATTTTCTACGCCCGCCTGGATAGCTTCAACTATCTTATCTAAGTCTTGCCACCTCTAGCCGCCTCCGTGACGTAATGGTTAAGTCCATTAGCTTTACTGGTACTTAGGAGTTCACGGGTCCGATTCCGCGCACTGAGTCTAACTTTGAAAGACACTGTTTGGTTTGCACTTTCTACGCCCGCCTGGATAGCTTCAACTATCTTATCTAAGTCTTGCCACCTCTAGCCGCCTCCGTGACGTAATGGTTAAGTCCATTAGCTTTACTGGTACTTAGGAGTTCACGGGTCCGATTCCGCGCAGTGAGTCTAACTTTGAAAGACACTGTTTGGTTTGCATTTTCTACGCCCGCCTGGATAGCTTCAACTATCTTATCTAAGTCTTGCCACCTCTAGCCGCCTCCGTGACGTAATGGTTAAGTCCATTAGCTTTACTGGTACTTAGGAGTTCACGGGTCCGATTCCGCGCACTGAGTCTAACTTTGAAAGACACTGTTTGGTTTGCATTTTCTACGCCCGCCTGGATAGCTTCAACTATCTTATCTAAGTCTTGCCACCTCTAGCCGCCTCCGTGACGTAATGGTTAAGTCCATTAGCTTTACTGGTACTTAGGAGTTCACGGGTCCGATTCCGCGCAGTGAGTCTAACTTTGAAAGACACTGTTTGGTTTGCATTTTCTACGCCCGCCTGGATAGCTTCAACTATCTTATCTAAGTCTTGCCACCTCTAGCCGCCTCCGTGACGTAATGGTTAACTCCATTAGCTTTACTGGTACTTAGGAGTTCACGAGTCCGATTCCGCGCAGTGAGTCTAACTTTGAAAGACACTGTTTGGTTTGCATTTTCTACGCCCGCCTGGATAGCTTCAACTATCTTATCTAAGTCTTGCCACCTCTAGCCGCCTCCGTGACGTAATGGTTAAGTCCATTAGCTTTACTGGTCCTTAGCTTTACTGGTACTTAGGAGTTCACGGGTCCGATTCCCGGCAGTGAATCTAACTTTGAAAGACTCTGTTTGGTTTGCATTTTCTACGCCCGCCTGGATAGCTTCAACTATCTTATCTAAGTCTTGCCACCTCTAGCCGCCTCCGTGACGTAATGGTTAAGTCCATTAGCTTTACTGGTTTTTAGCTTTACTTGTACCTAAGAGTTAACGTGTCCGATTCCCTGTAAAGAGTCTAGCTTTGTAAGACTCAGTTTGGTTGTCATTTTCTACGCCCGCCTGACTAGTTACAACTGTCTTATCTGAGTATTGCCGCCAAAGATGAATGTTAACAGCATTGATGTGTTCAGATTTGAAGATAAGATAGCCAGTTCCTCATTGCGTTGGGGAATCTTGGTAAGCTCGCTTTCATCTTCGGCACCATCGTCACTTACCATCAGGTGAGATGATGCCAAGGGCGTACAAATTGTCAATATTAAAAAAACTTGGGGAGCTCTATATCCAGCAGTGGACGTCTTTAGGCTGATTTAACATCATATCAGCCGAAAAATCGTCCACTGCTGGACAAAGGCCTCCCCCAAGCATTTCCACGACGACCGGTCCTGCGCTGCCCGCATCCATCGGCTTTCCGCGATCTTCACCAGGTCGTCGGTCCACCGCGTGGGACGCCTGCCTACGCTACGTTTTCCGGTGCGCGGTTGCCACTCAAGAACTTTACCGCCCCATCGGCCATCTGTTCTACGAGCTATGTGCCCTGCCCACTGCCACTTCAGTTTAGCGATTCTGTGAGCTATGTCGGTTACTATAGTTCTCCCGCGGATCTCCTCGTTTCTGATTCAATCACGCAGAGAAACTCCGAACATAGCACGCTCCATTGCCCTTTGGCTGATTAGTGGTAACTTATTTTTACATTTTTTTCAGGATGTCAGAATAAAGAGCCTCGCATGTTTATACGAGATAGCCAACTCATACAGCACAATGCTTCTCCTACCCCACAAACAGGACATCCTATTGGAAGTAGCGGCGGCTCTTGACGACAAGAAGAGACTAGTACGAAACATGGCGGTCAAAGCGAGGACCAGATGGTTTGTGGTTGGTGCGCCCGGCGAATCTAAAGAGGATTGAACCAATACGAATCCAAATTTGAATTTTTATATTCTGACAAGTAAACATAAATAATAGTCCTTCAAGACTGGGTGTTTATACAGATTTAACAAATTAGTGTAGAATCCCGTTAACTGGGGCTTCTACTTAGCATACTGAACAGCTTCTTTAAGAGAGACACAGTAAATTATCTTTTTTTGTGGAGTAGAAACAATTTTATTTAGGGCACAAATGCACAGGTACAAACAATAGAAATATTGAAATAAACTAAGAAAATGGCAACGCTACTGGATCAGCATATATATGCCGCAGTACACTCTGCCGCTGTGAAACTTCGTCATTTTATTAAACTTGTCATTATTTAAAATTGACACTTTCCTAACTTGTCATCTTTTTCTAAAGAAGGGGATGGCCCATACCGGCAATCCAGAGGGCTATCCCGTGGTCGGTGGCCATTAGGATTGTCTCGACGAATATTGTTCTGTTATTTTCCAATTCTTATAATATAAGAATTATTCAATAACAGAAAAAAACAAGAAGATTATTGAAGTTTATTGTTTATCCTCAGACGAAATAATTTAGAAGTATTAGCTATAGGTAGGCGATGCAATCCTGCAAGATAATTTTAATCTCGGTATTTGCGGAACTGAGCATTCTTAATCGCACTGGATCCAGGTATTTGCGAGAAGAAACCCTTGTAGTTTTGCCATGTCAGTCTGTCTGTCATGTATATCACAGCCGGTTTACTCGAATACACCCAGAGTTTCCATAGTATTTCCAGAAGGAACGTAAATTGCCCCACGTTTGAGTACCTATGCCATATTCTTCTCATAGGTAACATTTAGTATTCTTTGTTCCTAGCTTTTTAGGGTTTTGCCTAAGCCTATCGGTCAAACATAATATTATTATTAGGAAAGTGTCAAGTTTGAAAAAGAGACCAACTAAGAAAAAGTCGATGTGGGAAAATGACAATTTAAAACGAAGACAAATTAAAAGTGAAACGAGATAAGAAGGTGTTAAGTTTGAAAAAGGACAAATTTAAGAAAATTACGAAAATTAGGCGAACGAACGCACGCTCTTTTCACTAGACATTTAAAAAACAAATCACAACAATAGAGGATCGGACTGCTAGTCATTTTAGTAACTTTTTATGATCTGTCAAAAAGAAATTTTGTTCTAAAAATGTTTGAAATACCCCAAGTGACGTCATAGATTTTAAGCGTCATTGACGAACTTATTTTGTCAATTTGAACAATTAAAAATTGAAGACGTGATGGAAAAACAAAACAAATAAGATTTTTTGAAAATTGAGAGGAGAACTATTTAGGAAATTATATTTCAGATTTTATTTTTGATGCAGTCCGATCCCATTACAAAATATAGATTTACGACTCGAAAAAATACATCGTTGTAGAACTTGCTACAACAACTGTGTACGATTGTATGTATGCTTAGTATTTTCATTGTACTCTTCATTCATCAGCTGTTCGGCCAACTTTGTGTTTTTTTATATGGATTTTCCAAATTGTATAAAAAAATAATTTAATACGAGGTTCTTTTTGAAAAATTGTTCAGTATGATGAGAAGCCTCAATTAACGGGTCCCACATCAATTTTGTTACACCCTGTTGAAAACACTACGTTTTCACAAATAATAATTACGCTAGAAAACAAATAAAACATTCAAAATGTACTTAGCTATAAATTGTACTTAGCAGAAAAATACGCGCTTGATAATAAAATAAGATGATCTGATTTCTACGACGCAAACTTAGATTCCTGCAGTTTGTTGATAATAAGTTAAGTAATTGTTGTTTTGTTATCAATATTTGTAACAATATTGAAGTGACTTTTAAATAAATAAAAATATTATTTTTAGAACTCATACCGTTTTATTAACCTATTATATCAATATGTTTCCGCGGATTTAAGAGGCCTTAAAAACAATTATCCCATGTATACTTTTTTTAATCCACCAGAAGGGGTTGGAACATTTTTGTATGGGAGTGTGGCATAGTGACAATAGCACATACATTTTTTCAAAATCTTTCGGTGCACGAAATAACCTATATTTTTCGATAGGGATTGCAAATAAAAACCGAAAATGTACTAGGACATTTTGGCTTAAGCGTCACGTTGCTGAGACATTTGGAGTTAAAGGTTGTCATAACACTAGTTTCCTTCTCTATCTCTCTCTATATATAAAATTCTCGTGTCACAGTGTTAGTTGCCATACTCCTCCGAAACGGCTGGACGGATTTCCACGAAATTTTCTGTGTATTGTATATTCAGTAGGTCTGAGAATAAGTATAGAATTTTTTTCAGCGGTATCTGAGCGGGCGAAGCCGCGGGAATCAGCTAGTCTCTATATATTTTCTGTTTGTATTTGAATTCTCTATTCAATCGTGCGCACAATAGTTTCGAAAAAAGGTATCTATGGGTACATAGATAATATATTGTCATTTATTACTAAACCAAAAATGATATTGCTCTTTAAATATCTCGAAAACGGATGGGTCGCTTCTAATGAAACTTTAGACACGTAAGCTGAAGATAAAATTCTAGGAAGTGTATTGACAAGTTTTGACTACTTTTCCAAAGACATTGGATTTCTCTGGAGCGAAATATTGTATTTAAAAAAGATAAGCTATACGAACCTTAAAATCACTAACTAAGTGACAAAACTTTTTTTCAAAAAAGTTATCAATACACTCCCTACAATTTCGTGTCTTGCTTAAAAACTTTTATTAGAATCAGCCCATCCATTTTCAAGAAATAACATTTTTAGTTTTTATAGAAATACGTTTCGGTAAGGCCTGTTAACCTATACAGGGTGTAACAAAATTGGTGTAGGTCCCGTTAACTGGGGCTTCTACTCATCAAACTGAACAACTATTGTTCTACAAGTTTGCTGAAATCGCAAATTTTTTTTGAACTCTTTCTACAAAACGATCAGCTGATTGACCAATTTTGTGCATTTTTGTATGGAGCGTCGATTTTTTTTGCGAATTGACTACGGGTTCCTTGGGGAAAGTTGTTCAGTATGATGAGAAAAAGCTCCAGTTTAAGGGTCCTACACCATTTTTTACACCTGTATAGGGTGTAACATAAAGGTGCAGTCATACTTTTAAGAGGAAACGCGGTCTAAAGAATAGGTATTTGAATAAAATGTTGCTGTCTCCCTCCCCCAAACCCCTCCGTATACAGCAAGAAAGGGACTGCAGCGCAGACCGATAATAGGCACTAAATTGACCAAAACAGCATTTCGCAGTCCCTGACTTCCTCCTCCAAAAATTTAGTAATAATAATATTTTTTTCAAAAACAATTGAAAGAACGTTTTACTTATGGCCCTATGTTTTTATTTTTTTAATATGCGTATGGTGGGTGTCTAAAAATTTATTGTGGGTGTCTAAAAATGACGTTTCAATTGGGCAATTTTCTTAGTTTTTGAAGGCTCCTTCCTATTATAATGAGAATAAGGGAAAAAACAAAACATAGGGGCATGGCCATGGTAGTTATAGGTTTGATGGAAAAAACATTTTTGCTCTATTGTCATTATCGAGGGGGGAAACAGGGGACTACGTTTGTATGGAAAAAATGGCGCCCGCGTTTCCTCTTAAGGCGGGCATGTATTCATCTAACTGAAAAATAATTGTTCTACAACTTTGCTTAAATCGCGATTTTTTTTTCGGATTTTTCATACAAAACAATCAGCTGACTGATTTGTACGAAAAGTTAAAAAAAAAATGCGATTTCAGCAAAGTTGTCGAACAAAAGTTGTTCAGTTTGATGAGTACAACCCACCTTAAAGTATCACCCTGTATATTTGGAAAATTGATAGCTCCTACGTACACATGGGTAAAGTGGCTTGTGAAAGGATATTATGTCCTGTCTGAATGGTTATTTCAAGGGTCCAAGCGCTACAATTGCCTAGATTAGCCGTACAAATCTCTGCCCACTAACAATTTGATGTGGATTTGCATAAGCCGTTATCGCTTCAACCATCCCCACTTTAAATGTTAATGAAGGGACGGTTGAAACCTACTTTTTTGGATCGTGAGGAGTGACGATTGGATGGCTGCCGGGATTAGATAAGGGCACTATTTCGGATTGGATTGCATCGTGTTCTGTTTCGCGTAGAAGGGTTAAGAATATTCTTTTTATCACTTTAGGTAGGAGTAGGTTTTAGATGTTAGTATCTAAAAAAAATAAACAAATGTAAGTTTTTGTGTGTCTGTGCGTCCATCCGGTGCTCTAGTTCCCAAACTACTGGACGGATTTGGGTTAGGGCAATATTAGATTTTTGAGATATATGGTTTGTGCCCCCGCCCTATCTTAAAATTTAAGGGTTTCCAGTTGCCACCACTGTAAAAATCACATTATATTTTTGCTCAAAAATGGCTCTAACAATTTTGATAAAACTGGGTAAGTTACTACTTATAATTCTACTGGCACGCAGTAATTCGTTATTCCAAGAAAAATCGGAGTAACGTATCTCCTATGCTAATCCAGTTTGTTAGTTACTTTTTGGAGTTTACTCCATTATGATTGTTATTTGTTTAATTAATTATATTATTATAAAACTAATTATTATATGAGGGGTGAAATCGAGTGTCAATCGGAAACGTGTTACCGATAATTTCAGTGTCATTAAAATTTTTTCAGTCATGAAGGCTATGGAAACATGGCCTTGCCGTCTAATTCGAGGCTGGAGGCCAAGGCAGAAAAAAATTTTTTTCATGAGTAAACTCCTGTCGCGCGTCTAAGTTGACAAGCACACTTTTTTTTCTCAAAAATGGCTCTAACGATTTGAATGAAACTTTGTGAATAACTAGGACTTAGTGAGGCCTACTGCACTGTGTAGATATTTATTAAACGAAAAATCCGAGTAAGGTACATCCCACACAAATCTAAATTATTAAAAGCTTTTAATTAACTTGCAATGTATGTATGTTTGTTCGGGCGAAATCTTTCAAGTTAATTTTGACCCACTTCCTGGTTTCCGATTGAGCTGAATATGCAATATTAAAAGCTTGTACCTAAAGGATTTTCAAAAATTATTTGTAATCTCAAATTAAATTTAATCTTTGTAATCTTAATTTAAATTCTCATATCACCCGGCAAGGTTGGCTTGAAGAGATCTCTTATAGAGAGAGATAAGTCCACCTTGGTACATGTCCTTTCCAAGTGTTTTTCATGTAAATATTTGTGTGCAATAAAGAAAATATATAATCTTTTAAGTCTGATATACCTACGCAACTTTATTCTTTGCTACTATTAATTGTAATGATTTATCGTTGATTTGTGTATGCCCGACTACCAAGACGACCTGTCCTGTGCTGCACGCATCCAGCAGTGGCTTTCCGCGCCCTTCGCCAGGTCCTCGGTCCACCGAGTGGGAGTCCTGCCTACGCTTCGTCTTCCGGTCGGCCGCTGTAGCCTCAAGAACTTACTATAGGGATTGACAATTTTCTTGTAAATGTTACTTGGCAATCCTAACCTTTGTGGTCAGTAATACCTGCCGGGCCGAGGGTCGCGAACTTCGTGGGTTCGATTCCCGCCCAGAGCAAACATTTGTATGAAGAACAGGTTTGTTTGAACTGTGTTCTAAAATCTATATATGTACCTATGTATCTAAGCGTGTACTATATACCTATATATCAGTCTCTGTTTCCCGTGGTAATTACAGGTACCTAATTCTAGTTTGGTGCCAGAGGACCGTATGCGATTTGTTCCTGAATTATTTATTTATTCTTAAATTCCAAGTCCCCGAACTAGCCCTTCATTCCCTTTCAAACGCACATTCAACATTCATTGTCCCCAAACTCATCTCTCACCCAGAATGGAATTACCGCCCATTTAGGCCCCCCAAACAAAAATACACTTTACATTTTTTCGCCAAACAACGCCCATCAATCTCCGCTGCGGTTGTGTTTGTATTTGTTCCGTTAAATGCCTGACAGGGTATGCAAATTTAAATTGAATCATCCGCAGATAGGATTTGTGGAGCCAGGGTCGTATTTAGTTTGGGCAACAAGGATTTGTTCTAGGTACCCAGGTATATCTAGCTGTACTCAGATTTGTTCCATTTCAGATTCAATTTCAACAGCGCATACCTTTTGGCGACCGCGCGCCAAGCTCCCACTTGGTGGACCGACGAACTAGTGAGGATCGCGGGAAGCTGCTGGATGCGGGCAGCGCAGGACTGGTCCTTCGGGGAGGTTTTTGCCCAGCAGTGGACGTCTTTTGGCTGATATGATGATGAAAAGGTTTTGCCTCATTGCATGTGTCACTCCCTCTCTGTATTTTCTATGAGAGAGAAAAAGAGAAAAGGTAGTGCATTTTTGGTTAAGAGGCATGAGCTGTTGAAATAGAAACTGAATATAAAACGGAACAAGTCTTATAGCTTATGATTATAGCTTATTTTGTACTGAACATTTTGGTCGCTTCCTAGAACAACTCCTACCGGACTCGTGGTCCCGCCGTGATGGCCTACTTGTGGGCCCACGAGTATTTTTGAGTTTACTAGTGGTCCCACTCTGCTGCCTGCTAATTTTCAGGAGTTGTATATTGAATTATGGACATCAATGAAAGACGATATGGATTTATATAAAATTAGGTATTTTTTTAAATTAAATATATTTGAAAGGACCACAGTGAACACACAGTGTTGGTGCACAGTCAAACAATACAGGAGCCGAGAAAGAAATAACATATATTGGAGTCAGACTCACAAAAAAAGGATTATTATGTGAAGTTAATATAAACCAATTTCGTGAAAGAGAAACACCTCCTATAGCTAGAAAGAACGCAAATTTTTTTTTTGTATATTCCAACACGCTCCCTCAAAAATAAATCCTAAAAATAAAATTATATAAGAATCTTTGACCTATCACAATATGTCACACACTTTCCTTAGTCTGGAAGTACCTACTGCAGCAAAATTAATTTAAAATTATTAAAATAACCTAGGAAAAGCTTCTGCTACATCATACGTAGAATTTTGGGAGTTTGTACCGAAAATTTGCAATCTAGAAAAGGAAAAAGATGATCAGGTAAGTAAAGTATATATTTAAGATTTAAATATAAATGTAGAATAGATTATCATTGCCAGAATATATATATATAAAAAGGAAATTAGACCGAATAGAGTTAGACCGAAATTGAAAGTATAGTTCCTGAGTGTGGTTACACTATTGTAAATTAGAATAACATCATTTCTTTGGAAGGCAGTGACAACCTCGTACCGCAGTTACCTTAACATACACTTAAACTAAACACTTCTTAATATTTATTAATAGGTATTACCACGCTGCTGGCGTAAAAAAATCTTTAAAGGCACTGGATACTAAAGCTGTCGCACGGCGAGTGTTTCACGTATGTCTCGACTTAAGGAGCACAATCCATCATCAGTCACCCGCAAGTGGTGATCAATTTGGTGAACCCTCGAAATATTGGTGGACCCTAGAACGTGTAACGGAACAAGATATCACCACCAGGCTACAAAACGGAAGGCGAAAGAATTAAGAAGAACACATACATCGAAATATCCGGCAAGGGCACTGAAAAACAGGAAATAATTATTTTTTGCTTAAGAGTCTCCAGGAGGCTCGAGTTTCCATATAAACGTAGTTCTGCTTTAATACATCAACTACATGCCAGATTGAATCCAAACTTTTAAAATATATTGAGTAGATATATATTGATGTTTGTAATTAGTTGATTCGCAAAAGCTAATATGAACCTCAAGCTTGCAGTACTTGCAGCAGGTGCTAAAGTATCATTAAAGTCAGTCAAGTACTCCTGACTATAACCGCGAGCCACTAAACGAGCTATGTATAAGGGGCTTTTTCCGATCTCGTTATTTTTGATAGTAAATATCCATTTACAATCGATTATATTTCTGTCAAGAGGTTTCGAAACCAGTGTCCACGTTTTATTATCAGTTAATAATTTGATTTCCTCTTTGATAGAATATTCCCACAAAAGTGGATCGCTGGATTCGATGTAAATGTTGTAGGTATTTTGCATACAAAAGAATCAGCGTATAATAGTTGACGGAATCATCTTCATTTCCGTTATAAGTTTTAGTGGGTAAATTTTTAATTCTATCACTTATCCTAAGATTGTGTGAAACTGATTCGCTCAGAGATATAGTCAACTCATTTTGCGATCTATTTTCTGTGCGTAAATAAAAAATACAGACAGCAAGTTCTATGGTATGTCGGCACAATAAAGTACATCCTCCCTTTCTTTGAACCTTTTACATATGAACGAGCCATTTTTCGCGATAGAAATATTAATTGGCTCTTTAGGTAAATTAAGTTCTTTTTTGGAGTTTATTGGAGTTTACTCCATAAGAATCGATTTTCATATATAAGATCGGGGTATAAAAATTTATGGGGAGTAAAATCAGGCGTTATGCGTTATGCATTAGTAAGGAGTAAACTCCAGTCGTGTGTTTATATATGAAAAACGAAAAATATAAATTCTACTCTAAGATCTTTTGCTTAGCTCAGAATTCAAACTATCGCCCTTCGGAACAAAGTATTACATTGTCCCCTTGTCACACAAATACCTATTATTTAAACAAACATAAATAAAATCAGGCGTTTTGCGTTAGTAAGGAGTAAACTCCAGTCGTGCGTAGGAGCTGTCAAGTTTTCTCTATTTATTTAACGATCGGATGCTCCGGAATCCAAGATAAATGTAATGTTATCCAGTGAATTTTCGCGTTCTTATTCTTCACCCCAACCATAAAAGCAAATTCCGATATATTCGAATTTTCTAGGCAGCTTATCGTTTGGATTGTTCTTAGATTTTCTTGACATTGGCGTTCTTTTGCCATTTAAGCGTAGCACTTTTTCTGAAAATGACCTTTTCTTTTATTTATTTTTTATTATTTATTTATTTATTATTTGATCTTTTGAAACTTTGATTCATCTTTTTATTCCGTTTATAATTTTTGAATTTCGTTTTTGACTTTTCCGATTGAAGTTGTGTCACGGCCTGAATCATCATATCAGCCTCAGGACGTCCACTACTGGACATAGGCCTCCCCCAAGGATTTACACGACGACTGTTGTTTAAATTATTGGGAGGTGTGTAATACTTTCATTGAAGTATCATGTCTTTCATTGATTTTCGAGTTTAACTTCGTGATCTAGAAGTATTGTTTTCACAAAGGTCAAAGTTAAATCGTCATCTGTCAAAGTTTCAATCGCAGAAAAGATGAATTAATTTATCTGCCTCTTCGAGCTTAGCTCAAGCAGCAATTAATTCACATATCAAATCGTCGAAAATTTGATAATGTTTTATCAGGGGCTCGCCGTCTTCTAATTTAAATTCAATAAACTTTTTCGTAATGCAAGTTGCGTAGCAATACTTTTTCTGGCATATATGAAATTGAGTTTCAGTATTTTTTCTTTTGCACTGTTGTTCTCACTTGTGAGACCTAGCAAAGAGCCTGAAAAAAACTCAATGATAGTGTTTTTCGCTTAACGCTCTTTCTTCATCTATTCACTGTCGGGCACAGTAGGAGTGTTTCCATCGAGCAATTGTAACACATCTAGTTCATTTATTAAATTTCTCAGTATTAATTTCCACACACTGTATTTGTCCCCGTCAAATGGTTTAATGTTCCTTTTAGAACTAATATATATTTTTAAATAATTCACAGTCCACGAGCTGTCTTTGCAGTCACTAACAACTTATAGATAACACGCACTTATGTATCGCGCATTTATAAGTAAACTTTTATTTCACTGGGCCCATAACCTATAGGAATTATGGACATCAATGAAACTCATGGATTTATATAAAATTATGCAAAGATTATTTATTTTAATATATTTGAAAGGTGTGTGTTGGGTCGCAAGACGCGATGCAGTAGCAAACTTTGGGTGTTTGTTAGTAGGACTAAAGGTACCTATTACTTGGTTATACCGGTGCAGTAAGCACTGGCATCACAGTTTGGATCAGTAATACAGTTTGGCGCAAGCTATATTTCCTCAAAACTTGTAGTAGGTACTTAAAGGCTCAGAGCTCAGATTAAAATAATGTAGATAATGAGTTTTGTACAACCATCATAACAAAAAATTGTTCTATTACATACGTATGCATTTTTACCTTAAGACGAAGTAACTAGTATCTGATCTGTGCCTTAAGTGGTGACCTCGAATAATGTTTCGACATGTGATAGGTCCTATCCTTCACTGTAATTGAGACAGGTGCATTTGAGACATGTAACAGCACGTTTCGGCATATTGACGGTAGTCTGCCAACGCTCGACTGTAAGCAAAACTCTGCTCCGACGTGATTGGAACACTAAATATACCTTTTATTTTTGATCTGAGGCTCAGAGTCAAGCTACTATTATAAGTATGGTTTGCTGTGAATAGTGTGATTGCTATTCCTTACAACTATTAATTTTAGCAATATCTTCCAAGGCTTACTTAACTTTACCACTTTTTATTTGTGGCTGATAAATAAAAAAAGCGAATCCTATCGAACAACCAACATACGAACTTCTGTAGCATAGTAACAACTTCATCATCATCATTATTAAGAGGGCCCAGCCCTCTGTCGTTGCAGCATTCTCCACTTCAGCCTGTCACGAGCTGTAGTCTTTGTTTCCTGGTACGTATGACTACGGCACCATTCATTCACTTGGGTCATATATTGTTTCCTGGGGCGCCCTCTTCCTCTCGTTCCTTCGATCTTGCCCTCCAGTATGGCTATGTTCAACTCTCCGTGTCTGAAGATGTGGCCCAAGCATCTAGCCCTTCTGTTCTCAATGGCGGACAATATCTGTCTTTTCTCCTTCGCTCTTTCTAGCACTTCAACATTGGAGCGCCTTTCCGTCCAGCTGATTTTAAGCATTCTCCGCCAGCACCACATCTCAAACGCTTCTAGGCGTTGTCGGTCTTGGGTGGTGATATTCCAGCACTCACATCCATAGAGAGCTATACTCCAGATATATGTCTTGATCAGGTTTTTTCTGATGTTGATGTGCACTTTACTATTGTATACAATTCTATTTGTTGTGAAGGCCCTCTTGGCTATTGCTATCCTAGTTCTTATCTCTTTCTCGCTTCTGCCCTTCTCCTCTATAATGCTTCCCAGATATGTAAACGCTTTTACCTGCTCTAGTGGTTTCGAGTAAAGTGTGATATTGAGTTTAGGACTCATGGTTTTGTTTGTTGCCATGACTTTGGTTTTCTTGACATTAATTTTCAAGTTGTATTTCCGAAAGATTTCGTCCATTCTTGTTAGGTTTGCTTGGAGCTCTGTATCAGTTTCTGCTACTAAGGCAATATCATCGGCGAAACGAATCCAGTGTATGTCAATCCCATTGAATTTTGTACCTCTAATGTGTTCTTTGATCTCATTCATTGCTTCTTCTATATAAAGGTTAAATAGCAATGGAGACAGGCTGCAACCTTGTCTCACCCCTTTCTTTATCTTTGCAGTCTTAGTTGTGTCATCCATTGTTATTTCTGTATGTTGGTTTTTGTACAGTTCCAAAATTATTCTCCTATCTCGCCAGTCGATGTTTTTGCGTTTTAAGACTCCAAACAGTTGATTCCATTCTACATTATCGAAGGCTTTCTCTAGATCCACAAAGCCGAGGTAGGTGTTCTTACTTAGATCTAGCCTTCTTTCGATGAGGTTACGTAGAGCAAGTATAGCTTCTCGCGTCCCTATAATGTAACAACATATGTACATTAATCTAAGTTATTCGTAGACATTAATTTTTGAAGTGGAACTTCTGTATAGTAACATACCCCCCGTATTAGGATTTTTCTATAGGGGTGGGGGGGGGGCACTTGACTAACAATATTGTATTCCTATCAGCTCATATACGTCCCCACCGAGGGGCTCGAGCCTACCCTGAATTAGGGCGTATATTGTATTTATTTTACAATATTGTATACCAATGCCAAATTACGTACAGCTTCCTAGTCCTCATGCCGCATACAGACAGACAGACATACTATAAGGATTCCTTGTTGACTACGGAACCTTAAAAAAAGAATAAAAGAGACAATGAAAACTAGTTTGATATAAAATATTAATAAAACTCTGCACGTTTTGATTGAGAGCTAAATATAAGTTTACATTTTAAAGACGATTTAGTTGAGTCTAATTGCGTTTTTGTAGATTTAGATGGGCAAAAAAATGACAAAATGTCAAAGAAGTAGGCGAAACTGCCATATACGATTAGATTCACCCCAACGTGGACAATCTTTAACTCAAAATATCTCAGTAACGTTACGTTTTAGGTCGACATGTCCATACTTTTGGTAGTTATACATTTGAATCCCTATAGAAATACTAGTATATATAGGTTTATTGGTGTGTGAGAGTTCAAAAAAATTAAGGAAATCATTATGTTAACAACCCATAAACGCTTCTTCTGCTAGGGCACGGGTCTCTTCCAAACTGGGGAAGGTTAGGCCATACTCGACCCACGGGGGCCAACTCCGAGTTGTTGGAGGTAGTAGGGCTAGTGGTGAAGCCCACTGACAGATTTTTAAAAACCATCTATAAGGCATCTGACACTGCTTAACGACTGTCATCTAGTGACAGCAAGCGGCCCCAGCGGGTTAACGAGCCTTGCGAAGCATGGAAACGGTCGAGAAAAATGCCACTAAAAGTCGAAACTCATCTAGGTAATGACCGTGCTTCAGGTCAGTTAATAGTGATCGACCAAAAACGCAAATTTCATTGAGCTACGATCGATTTGTTATATCGGTGACATAATACTGGGAGGGGCAAAAAATATGCATCGGTTTTGAAGGGCCATAGAAAGAAAAGTATTAGATTTATATAAGTGCGGTTTATTTTATTCTAGTCACTATGGAATGCCATTTGTTAAATAAGTTTGAAAAAATTACATCAGCAAGATGGGACCATCAACAGTGATGCACTGATGAAGAACAGCAAATGCTGAACATTACGTTTTGATGTTGGATTTTTTTTAACCAGATTTGGAACCACATTGCTTATGCTTATATTTCAATGGTGAAATTGAAAAAAAATCCGGTGCGACTGGTTTCTCTTAGAGATGTCGTGGGGTGGCCTGCATGCTCGCCAGATTTTCCAGTGACTTCCTTTGGGTTAACCTGAAGGAAAAAGTTCTCAAACATCGTCCTCACACCTTAGATGAAGGTAAGATGAGAATTAGGGAGGAAATAAGGAGGTATGGTCATTAAATGTAAATTGTAATTGTTTATTTCATTCAAATGTATGGGAAAGTTGTATAAAATTTCAGAAATCACCTTCATCAATGCGTCGCTGCTGATGGCCGCCATCTTGTTGATGTAATTTTAGAAACTTGATGTAAAAAATGGCATTCCATAATGACTTGAATAAAATAAACCGCACTTATATTAATCGAATACTTACTTTTTTTTTCTGTGGCTCTTCAAAACCGATGCATATCTTTTGCCCCAGCCTGTATTATGCCACTCTCCATACAAAAATATTTCAACCACTCTTCGACATTTTCTTTGACCACTCTAGGAAACACAAATACCAAACCACCTAGGTCTTACATACAAATGCTCAAATTAGCACACTATTCTGTGTAGTTGCGCCCTAGCGCCCACTGACTCCATCCCTGTGACTAATCCTTAGAGAGGTCCGTCGCGTAATTTCGCAGCATTAGCTGCCCCAGACCCATCTTCGGGCTTACGCCTACTCCAACCTTTGAATACAAATTCCTAATGAGGTCTGCGTGAAAATGAAGAAATTAGTCTCTATAGCCTCGTGGCTCGTAGGTGAGGAGGACTTAACGGGTTTGTGGAATTAAAGGTTTCTGGAGCCTATTACATGTTTTCGTCGCGTAGGCTTAAGTCTTGGAAAAGGCTTTCAATTTTCTAGGACTTTCAGTCAACTGGTGTGAACGAGGTAATTATTCTGCGAATTACTTTTTAACAAGTTAAATACGTCAGATAGTCACATATAAACAGTTAACCGAATTATTTGGCGGAATGTTAAGAAATCTCTTAGCGAACACTAGAGAAATTATGTATTTTTCAATACAGTGGCTCGAAAAGTGGTCCTTTATATGCCAGTCAAGTGTGCGCAAAATTGATTTTACCGCACACGTGCTTTTACTTTACCACTTTTTTTTTATTTCTAGCTCGGAGGAACAAAACATTTCTAGCAAAAAAAAATTATAAATAGCCAAAGATACAAATTCTTCTTTAAGACTTTTGAAAGAAGAATTTTAAGAGATAGGTAGTTCTTCCGAGGTTAGTACATAACGCAAACTGTTTAGATTCTCTTTGTGAAGAAAAGAGAAAAAATATGAATGAAGTGGAACCCGTTACACCAAGGGATAAGTCATCTTTACCAAACAGGTTAAGTATCCCAAGCCTTATTGTAGTCCATTAATGATAATAAAAAAAAACTTACGCATGCGTACGTGTGCTAGCTAAAATATGGCGCAATTTGCGCAAAACTGAATTGAGATGTTTTAGTTGTGAAAACTAATAAAATTAAGAATAGTTAAAATATATGTAAAAAAAAATATACTTAAGTGTATGTATAAGAAAAAACAAAGTGAGATTACTCCCCGGACATTTAAAATAAGCCACAAGTCGTGTAAAATGAACTTTGGTTGCTGAAACCTTGATAGGTATATACCTACCTACCCTATCAAGTATTTTGTTTTTGTGTCACGGTCGTTTTTTTATTTTATCTATTTTCTCACAACTGTATTGAAAAACTTCGTATGATACATGGGTGTAAAAGGAAATAACAAACTCTTGACGATGGTAAACCCTCGCCTGCGGCTCGGGCTCACAAATGTCACTCCTTTATTATTGACCTTTTTACAACCCTTGTATCATAAATAACTACTTATTGTGAAATTATCACTTTTAAAAATATTGTTTTAGCAGTCGCACAACATTTCAAATGATGTTTTAGGTATATGAAAAGTCTAGTAAAGGGATCGATTTCCCTATTAATGAAGTCGGTAAAACACTGAGCAAGACAAAATAGATCTAAGGAGACCTAGTTTCCACTGAACAAGGCTCATTTTGGATGTAGTTTCGAGACAATGCTTGTGAACAAAGATGTTAACCAAACAGTCCTGATATTAATTTGAAAGTTTCTCATTTCCACGTTGAAAACAAATTGAAATGTCAATGGGTAGGTCATGTAGCTCGCAGAACCGATAACCTATGCGAGGGGAAAAATGTTCTCTTCCCGCCCGATGGACTGTTGATCTAGTGAGGCTCGCAGAAAGTCTCTGAATGCATGTGCTTCAAAATTGTGCTGAGTGGAAGTCTATGGGAAAAGCTTTGTTCAACAGCGGCGGTCTTCCGGCTAAAAAGAAATAAAAAAATCTACCATTTTTAATATACACGATGTAACAAAATTGGTGTACATCCCGTTTGTTGTGCCTCCTACTTATTAACAAGTTTTGTTCTACGACTTTGCTAAAATCGCAAAAAAAAGTCTTCATACAAATCTATCAGCTGATCGACTCATTTCTTGTTTTTTTGTATGGGGTGGAAGGGGAGGGGGGGGGGGGGTTCCAAAAACTTTTTGGAGAACCCTCCTTGGGGAAAGTTGTTCAGTATGATAAGAGAACTCCCAGTTAACGGGTTCTACACCAATTTTGTTATAGCCTGTATATGTAAGTTTTTTTAAATCAAAATGAACACAACAGCCCATACCGTTCCCACTCGCATTTCTTCCCAGACCCGACAAGGTTAGGTTAAGTCATACCTTCAAACGGAAGCCAGATCCTCATTGCTTGTAGCGTGGCGAACCCCACTGTCAAAAATTTTTAAGGCACTCTAAGACCTCTCATACAGCTTAACGATTGTCGACTAGTAATAACAACTGGCACCCATTGTCGTACGTTGCGAAGTACAGAAATGCCAAAGCAGTCAAATTCATCCTGATTATAACCTTGCCTATGGTCGGTTAACATGCGTTATCAACCACGCAAGATATTATACCTATTACATAATCATCATCATATTAGCTCATATACGTCCCCATCGAGCCTATCCTGAATTACTTTTTATAGTAATATTCTTTATTGTCTGAATTTAGGCCGATCGAGCCTTAGTCGACCACGCGGGCCCAGTGCGGGTTGAACGACTTCACCGTATTTTAACCGTGGTACCACGGCTTTTGTACCACAGGGGACCACGGGTATTTTTTTCCCCATAGACCCACTGCACCAGTATGGGACTACGGGTAATTAAAAAGAACTGTATTTTACCCGTTGACCACCGCTGTCATTATTTGCAGATTAGAAGATTATGGGTTGTTATATTAGATATACAATCTCTTAGCACATTATGATTTATGCCCTGCGTCACTACCCATGTCATGTCAAAGTCATTAGTCTAGATGTTCTGTTAATTATTGTGTGTTCGTAAAGATTTATGTAAGTTAATACATAATTGCAATATGAATGAAGAACACGTTAAACTAATAAGAAGAAAAGGAGGAAATATCTTGCTATATAACGGACACCAATTTTACAAACATAAAGATCACAAAAAAAATCCAACATCTTTATGGATTTGCAGCAAAAAACGAAAAGAGAAATGCAGTGGTTCTGTTACTGTAAATAATGATGTAAGTTAATATGCTATAAACACTTCTGCCGATTGGTAGTTATTAACAGTTAACGTCAAAAGTAAGTGATCACTTTTGCAATTTGTCGCTCTTACCGTACTTGACGTAGCGACATGATACAAAAGTGATCACTTACTTTTGACGTTGACTACGTTTTTACATAGAAAATATGCGGCGTAGGCAAACTAAGCAGATGAGGGTTTGGTATCATAAAACCAAGATCAAGATCATCACGATTTTTAACCCCCGACGCCAAAACGAATGTGACACACAGCCTTCGAGTTTCCTCATGATGTTTTCCTTCACCGTAAGAGCGTCGGATAAACGTACATATAAAATCAAAATCCGAAACCCGACCTCGCGGATCAAAGGTAGCGGCCCTGGCCGTTACGCCACCGACGCTCTTACGTACTAATACATATTGGCACAGATTACTAATTAGTTACTACGATATTGGAGCCACTTTGTTTATCGCGGGAAGCTGATGGATGCGGGCAGTGCAGGACCAGTCGTCGTGGAAATCCTTGGAGGAGGCCCTTGTCCAGCAGTGGACGTTTTTCGCCTGATATAATGATGATGATGAAATGTTTATTTGTTAACAACCCATTACAAGAAGCAGTCGTAGCTCAGTACGACTTGTTAACTGCAGATAAGCACGGTTATTACTTGGATGGGTTTGACTGTTAGTGGCAACCTATACGAGCTTACAAAAGAGCCATTAGTTCTACACCCCTGAAACTTGCCGCCGTTCATACCTGGGCCAGACAATACTGTGTGAACGAACGGAGCTGCACGCAATTTAGCTCTAAGCCTAGTCGGCTACATAGATGGGATGGCGCGCTATCCGGTTACTGTCATCGTAAAATTTTAATAAACACGCTAAAAACCGACAACTTCGAACAATTTTGAATTATTATTTTTGGTTTTTGTTAATTTTCTAATAAAGTACTACACGGATTTTGATAAAATTTATATGGGAGCACACTGATAGCACTAGCTTTTAAAAAAAAATCATCAAAATCGGTTCACCCAGTCAAAAGTTCAGTCAAAAAACACATAAAAAATAAATAAAAAATAACATACAGTCGCATTGAGAACCTCCTCCTTTTTGGAAGACGCTTGAACAGAAAAAACCCGTAGAACCGACTTACCGTGATTAATCCAAAATGAAATGTGGTAGCGCACAGTGTAAGGTATTAGGTATTAGTCACAGTTAGGTTATTCAATAGTCTGTCAAACGAATTTAAAGTGTTACATGATCATAAACAATTCAGGACTCAGCTTAAGGCTTTTTTGTTGGAGAGGTGTTTCTATAGTATAGACGAGTTTATAAACTGTAGGGATAAGTAGACGCAATCTATATCTATTATCTATAATATAATAAAACTGTAACGGGGCCGTGTCTGTACATGAAATATTTTTGGAAAATAATAACTGTGGTGGACATTACTAACGATACAGAGGCCAAAACAACAACTTTTGGAATTTTTGTCTGTCTGTCTGTCTGTCTGTCTGTATGTTCGCGCATCACGCAAAAACTACCGGGCCGATTTTGATGAAATTTTGTATGGTGGTTCCTTATAGCCCGGGTTAACATATAGGATACTTTTTATCCCAGAAAATTCAAGAGTTCCCGTGGGAAAATCAAAAGTTTTCATTAATAGAATGGCTCACCACGCAAATGTGGCTTGACCTATTACAATCAAATTTTACACGTTGATACCCTTATCGCGAACTAAAACTGGGACATTGTGAATCCCAAAAAAATTAGGGTTCCTACAGGAATGCAAAAAATTGTATCTTTAGAATGACTCAACGTAACAATATGAAACCTTTACATTGGGATGGGGTGTTTTTGACCATCATTGTATAGTCGGGTATTCTTTATCCCGGAAAACTAAAGAGGTCCCGTGGGAAATTATCTATCGATACTTACAATAATATCACTAGAGTACTTTTTTCTATATATTAGCTACACATACCAAACATTATAATAATAGTAGCAGAATGTCAATAGATTGCACTGCAGGGATAATAAAACGCGCTTAAGATGTATTAAAACATTAAAATATTATTTCATACTTTTGAGTGGATTTCTTTTATGTATTTTTCAGTATACGCTACTTTAAACTCTGGACCTATGGTACGATAGCGATGAGTATCATAGACAAACAGAGAGGTATTTTTTTACAGATTCCAATCGTGTAAAAAAATAAAAACACATAAATCGAGTTTAGCATCTTTTAACAGGAGGCACAGATATGGGAACTCTTCTGACGGCGACTATTTGCGTGTGGCAGTTGCTCTCCGCCTGCAATATCAATATCTGTGAACCTCATCAATGTATTTGCGGGTCCACGGCGGAGGCAATTGGCCATCACTTACTGAGTTGCAGTCGTGTTTGTGATGATTCCCACGTCACCAATTCCTTAACGACCTCACTCGGAGGGCACTGGTCTCGGCTAGATGGAATTGATTCCAGACAGAATGGAATATTCCATCTTTGATGCAGCCGCCGGCCGGGCTTTAGTCGATCTGATGGCAAAAGGCCAGAGGGTTTAAACAGGTGCTATGGCAGAGAGGAACGCGTCTGCTTTGGGAAGCCAGTTTTTCTGCCTCACTCCTCACCCGTACGGTACTGCTGCTCAATTTGCGGTGAGAAAGAAGCATAATAAGTGCTCGGTCTTGGAGGCAAATTACTGTTTTGTGCCGCTGGTCTGTGAGACAACCGGCTGCTGAACCCTCAGAGGCCTTTGCCTTCTCAAAGGAGATTGGCCTTCGCCTTCGAGAGAGGAGATGTGACGTGAGGTCCTACCTGCTGCTAAGGTTGTCTATTGCCATCCAGCGCGGCAACGAGAAGTGCGTCTTGGGCTCCTTTCGAGCTGATACGACTCGAGGATTTGACCCATATTAATATTGTTAGGAAATTTTATTACTAGATTGATACCTATAATGATTTGAATTAGTTTTTTATAATATAGGTATGTGTTATTTCATCATATCAGTTTATATACGTCCCCACCAAGGGGCTCGACCTGCCCTGAGTTAGGGCGATCTGGCCTTAGACGATCACGCGGGTCAATTGCGGGTTGATTGACTTCACACATAAGCTTCGAATTTCTTCGCAGGCGTGTGCAGGTTTCCTCACGATGTTTTTCTCACCGTAAGAGCGTTGGATAAACGTACATACCAGTATGAAATCGATATTCGTATAGATATAAGTAAGTGGCAGGATTCGAACTACGGCCTTCCGGACAGGAGGTAGTGGCCCTAACCGTTTTGCCACCGACGCTCTATATTTTATTTAAGATTTAGAAATCCTTACTTAATATTATAAATGTGAAAATGCGTTTGTTTGACCTATTCACACTTCAACACCTCTACCAACCTTGATGAAATTTGGCATGCAGGTAGCCTGTATCACTGGGAATGAAATAGTCAACCTTTTATCTGTGGAAATTATCATTGCCCGATGCAGTTCCTGAAAAAAATTAAAACAATACTCTTTGTTCGTTTTATTTAAAATCGTAACGAAAAAATGGATTGGTGTGATTTTTAGCACAGAGATGAGGTGGAAAATGATATAATTTACTAATAAGAATATCCTGACACAGTTCCCGAGGGATCTGGGGACAACTGTTTACTTCGCTCGCGCACGTTGGTGGCACGTTAAAGTGATTTTTTGTATTGAATTTGTTGAGGGGGTGGGAAGTGACAAAGACAGCTAATCCGAATAGCCCGATACAGTTCCTGAGGTACCTGGAAAAAACTCATGTCCACGCTTGCGAGGTGATTGCGGCTGGCGCACCACTCACCCTCAAAAAGAGTCATAAAAGCTATGTCCACGTGGGCGAAGCCGCGGGCAAAAGCTAGTAATATATATTTATTAAGAATCATTAAAGGCTAAAGGCTATCATTATTAAGGCTAAAAAGCGTCGGTGGCTCAACCGGTAATTGTAATTGTAATTGTAAGGACGGGCTGATTTCCGCAACCAGGCGCCTGAGCGCCCATTTTGCGTGGTTGGCCGGCATCACTGCCAGCCCAGCTCCTCCAGGAAGCCCAGTAGCCCCCTCAGGTTGCCGACGACTTCCGGGAGTGTCCTCTGGTCGCCGAGATGCTCGGCCCTGTACGCCGCCACCTCTCTGCAATCCAGGAGGATGTGGGCGGCTGTTTCCTCGGCCGCCATGCACGCGCGGCACAGCGGGCTGTCTGTAATCCCCAGGGTAAAAAGATGTTTGTTAAAGTAACCGTGACCGGTAATGGTCGCTGTTACCTTACGGAGCTGGAGTCTCCCGAGTTTCAGGAGCTTCCTAGTCAGGCCAGCGTTTGGCGACGGTAGCGCCTGTCTGGCCTGGCGACATGCTTCCAGTCCTGTCCAATATCGGTTATGTTCTGACCTTGTACGCAGCCGTAAGGTGGATCTGAACCAGCCCGAGGGGAGGGGTAAAATAGGTTCCGGTCCCACAGCTACAAGTTCCGACCCTCTCCTGGCCAGTTCGTCGGCTGCGTCGTTTCCACGCGAGTTACTGTGTCCCTTGATCCACTGTAGAGTTACATTGCTGTGGTAACATACCTCTGTTAGTCTTTGGTGACACTCGTGTATTAGCCCCGAAGTGATGACATTACTTTTGAGGGCCAGTAGAACCGCTCGACTGTCTGAAAGGATACGAATGGAGTAGCCCTGTACCCTTCTAGCAGTGATTGCATTATTATTTTTTTAATATATTAATCCGTTGTGGTTTTATTACAATATTTTTCTATTAACATTAGTAGACATTACTTATATTAATAGAATAGACGTCGATGCTACAACGCTTAAGGCCGCTACTTCATATCCGGGAGGTCATGGTTCGAATCCTGGCACGTACCAATGTGTTTTCGGATTTCGATTTCATATGTACGTTTATCCCACGCTCTTACGGTGAAGGAAAACATCGAGAGGAAATCTGCACACGCCTGCGAAAAACTCGAAGGTTGTGTGTGAAGTCGACCAACCCACACTTAGCCCGCGTGGTTGACTAAGGCTGGGATTGCCCATTAGGGTAGGCTCAAGCCCCTCGATGGGGACGTATATAAGCTGATATGATGACTACTTATAATATTTAATGTGTTTTTCTTGCACCCAAAAATTTTACTCGCTGTAGTGAGTGAGGTTAAAAATTTCGTGTTTTACTTGGCAGCAAAGTTATTTTACGCCTCGTACCTTTGAAAAGCGTCTGTGGCTCAACCGGTAACGACTCGGTACATCTAACCAGAGGTACCGGGTTCAAATCTGGACGGCCAATGTACCAATGAGTTTTTCAAAAACTTACGTACATACTTACCGATTGCTTTAACGGTGAAGGAAAACATCGTGAGGAAACCTGCACACGCCTGCGAAGAAACTCGAAGGTTGTGTGTGAAGTCGACCAACCCGCACTGGGCCCGCGTGGTCGACTAAGGCCTAATCGCCCTGATTCAGGGTAGGCTCGAGCCCCTCGGTGGGGACGTATATGAGCTGTAATGATGAAGAATCATTAATTAGCATCATAAATAAATTTTGAACAATGCATTTAATATAGACTATTTTGAATTTTAACGAATCTCGTTTTCAATAAACGTTTTTATTTTGTAAATTTCCGACACAATTGTAAAATATTGTATGGAATAAAAAAAAACGAAATATGTGTAGTTATTACTTTGATCACTAATATCATCACAACTACATTGATAGGTATGCACATAGAGGAGGACAAGTGAGCATATTTTTAAAGAATTGGTCCTCATAAGACGTCATAGCTGTTATGTACATCCAAATCACTGACACGCTTTAGGGGAGCAAGCCCACGCATATTGCACACCAATAGGGCAAGAACAAATGAAAATCACGCCGAAATTCTATACGTTCGAGAACCAAACTTAAACCAATCTGTATCAACCTGGGAGACGAGGGGGTGAGGTCGCAATCTAGAGACTGTATGCTAGTACTAATATGTATACTTTGCCGATAGTCTAAAATGGCAACGTTTATGTGGCGTGTTCTATAGTAACTGACTACCCATGTTAGGCTATGTTTTACACACACGGGCTATGTCCGGGTTGGTGGAGGTTGTAGGGCTAGCGACGAACCCTGCTGTCAGAAGTTTTCAACATGCCGACAAGGCGTGACACGGCCACACCCTGGACACTTCATACAACGGGCCAGAAATGACATTTCAAAAAAGGAATGACGGAATGAAAAAATGGCGGCGAAATCCTATACGTTCGACAACTAAACTGTAACCAATCTGTATCTAACTGGGTGACGAGGGGGTGAGGTCGCAATCTAGAGAGCGGTAGGGAGTGTACATACTTGTATGTTAGTACTAAAATATATACTTTGACACGGCTTAACGACTGACAATAAAGTAAATGAAATGATGACAAAACATCAGGAGGTCGTGGGTTCGGTTCCCAGCGGAGTCTAACTTTTAAGACTCGGTTTGTTTGGTGTAAGGGCATTGTCTAAGCTCACCTGGCTAGCTACCACCATCTTATCTAAGTCTTGCCACCAAACATCAATGTTAATAGCATTGATGTGTTCCGGCTTGAAGATAAGATAGACAGTTCCCCATTGCGTTGGGGAATCTTGGTAAGTTCGTTCATATTCGGCATCAATGTCACTTACCATCAGGTGAGATGATGCCAAGGGCTTACCAATTGTGTATGAAAAAAACATTTTGTACATGTAAGCTCGTGATTCAAGTGTTAGAAATCCTGAACGACGCGAGTGATTCATGGCCCTCGATATAAATAAGTTTTATTCAAGAGTTGCATTGTATACGTCATCATACCATGACTACGAGAAAAAGAAAGATTTAAGCTAGAAAAGACATTTTATGAAAAAAAGGAAGGTTCAATTAATTTTTAGGAACTCATTAAAAATCAAAATCCCGACGGCATAAAAACTTAACCCCTCTTTTTGGTCAGTTGGGTAAAAATGTATCCTATATGTGAAGGGATCAAGACGAATCTAAAAATACCTCATACGTTAAAATCCTTCAAGCCGTTCAGGCTGTAGCAGGGAACATAGAAATCTAAATGTACATACATACGTATGTATATACATACATACACTCGAAAACATAACCCACCTTCTGAGGCAGTCGGGTAATTAGGAGTTTGTATCGAGTAGTATCGGAGGTTGTAAAGCATTGAGATGCAGGTCGAATGTATTGATGTGTTCTAAATTCAAACACCAAAATCGTGATTGAAAATTATTTTTATTCACTGTTTTCAGTGAATAAAATAGTCTTTTTAGAGGAGCAATGGTATAATAGTTATTTTCTGAAACAAGGGTGATAGATAACGCCCATGTATCATGCGAAGTTTTTTCAATACATTTGTGAGAAAACAGGAAAAACAAAAAACGACCGTGAAAGAAAAACAAAATACATAGATACATATATATGAAAGTTTCGGCACCAAAAGTTCCTTTTACGCGACTAAACTTGTGGCTAATTTTAAATGTCCGAGGAGTAATCTCGCTTTGTTTTTTCCTATACATACACATAATAAAATTTTATCACACATGACATTCATAATTTTATTCGTAATTCACAGCTAAATTATTTTTTTTTGCCTAACTAAATATGGCGATTTTTTTTGAACTGAATTGAGACAACTCAATTCAGTTTAAAAAATTTCGCCATATTTACCTAGGCACACATACGCATGCGTAAGTTTTTTTATATTACCAAAAATAGATTGCAATAAGGCTTGGGATAATAGTAGCATTAAAACTTCCTCGGAAAAGATGACATATTCCTTGGCGTAACTATGCGCTTTATTCATATTTATTCTCCTTTCTTCACAAAGATATAACTTAAAAAGAAACTAATCAGCTAGCGTTATGTACTAACCTCTCGTAGGAACAACCTATCTCTTTTAAAATTCTCATATCAAAAGTCTTAAAGAAGATTCTGTGTCTTTGGTTACTATATTTTTTTATTGGCTAGAAATGTGTTGTTGTTCTGAGCTAGAAATTAAAAAAAGTGGCAAAGTAAAAAGCACGTGTGTGGTAAAATAAATTTTGCGCACAGTCTAGCATAGAAAGTACACTTTTCGAGCAACTGTATTGAAAAATAATTTATTAGGTAACTATGATTAGTATCTATTATGTAGTTTACCGATTGCTTTAACGGTGAAGGAAAACATCGTGAGGAAACCTGCACACGCCTAAGATGAAACTCAAAGGTTGTGTGTGAAGTCGACCAACCCGCACTGGGCCCGCGTGGTCGACTAAGGCCTGATCGCCCTGATTTTCAGGGTAGGCTCGAACCCCTCGGTGGGGATGTATATATATAATATAATAATGTAGTTTATGTTACGATTGACATCAGTGTCTACTTTTGTTTCGAGCAACATTTTTTTATATTATTTGGCAATGAGAATGTCGAAAACGTGCGGTGACGTTGAACTCGATCCATGAATCACGTGTAAAAATTAGAAAATACAGATGGAAGACAGGAACCGAAGAAAATATAAGAGCGTTAACGGTATTGCGTGCCGGCAGACGCATAAAGAACAATGAAAAGGGGATTTTCTTTATTATACCAGCGGCGGCCGCCATTTTGCTGGACTCTGGACTATTCAGTCATTCGGTCCCTTGTTAGTGGTATCGCACCTTTATGATGCGGCTGAGTTAAAATTTGTGGTCGTTTTTATAATAAAATTAGTTTTTTGTCAGCCTGTGAGTAGGAATAAGTATTTTATTCGTGAATATATGGTTTTTAATATATGGTTTTTTAAACGCCCATAGGGTACTGAAAGAGCAAAACCATGTTTGGACTTTTCATAAAAAAAGTCAAATCAGCCAAATTTGTATGGAGAGTAATTTTTTTGCGAATTCTGTATGGGTTCCTTAGAAAAAAGGTTCATTTCAAGCTCAAGGAACTGAACAACTTTCTCCGAGGATCATAATCTGATTTAAAAAAAAACAATTATTGGCCCTGCCGTACAAAGATTGCTATCAGCTGATTTTATAAGACAAGTGCATAAACTATTTTGCGAATTGAGCATAGGTCCTTGGGGAAAGTTGTTCAGTTTCGTGTGCAGATCCTTTCAGTAATTATTAAATTAATTCAGTTGTTAAATTAATTCAGTTATTTCTCTTCTGTACATATTACTGTATTTTGTTGTACATTAAAGAGAGTTCACAAACAAACAACCCCTTTTGAATTATTTTCAGGTATTTCAGAACGATCCAAAATTTTAGTTTTTTTTCAAAACCGGCCAAGTGCGAGTCGGACTAGCACTCCGAGGGTTCCGTACCCGTACACAACTACATAGTATAATGACAATGATACCTATTCACATTATAAACAAAAGGCGTCAACGCGAGCGAAAAAATCAAGTACCAATATAAACACATTTGAATCAAGTACCAATATAAACAATAGCCTTTTCTTGTTGCCATGTACGACTGATGAATTAATAAGAACTGTTCAATCACTGAATAATACCAAAGCAGTAGGTTTTGACCACATTACAACAGAAATTTTAAAAATATGTATAAGATTAATTGCCCCAATATTAACACACATCATCAACTTATCTTTTACCCAAGGATGTTTTCCAGAACGCTTGAAACGATCCGTAGTAAAACCAATGCTTAAAAAAGGAAATCCTGAGAATGTCCAAAATTACCGCCCAATAACACTGATCTCAATCTTCTCAAAAATTTTTGAAAAAGTTTTTTACACTAGAGTATCATCATTCATTGATAAACATAATATTATAACTGCAGAACAAAACGGCTATCAAAAACAAAAATCAACTACTCATGCAGCATATATGTTGATGCGTTCAGTCACAGAATATATTGAAAAGGGAATTACTGTACCAGTAACACTATTTGATATGAAAAGTGCCTTTGATTTTGTTAACCACGAAATGTTACTAAAAAAGTGCGAGAGGATTGGGATCAGAGGAAACCCTTTAGAGTGGATTAAAAGTTATTTGCATAACCGTCTACAATGCGTGGAAATTGAAAAAATTAACGATCTTAACGAAAAGGTAACTTACCGCTCTTCTTATCAATATAATAAGACAGGAGTCCCACAGGGAAGTATACTCGGCCCTTTGTTATTCATTATATATATTAATCACCTCCCAAAAGTAACAAACTATAAAATGATACTATTCGCAGATGATATATCCCTGGTAATTCCAGACAACGATAAATCGGTTCCCTTTGAAAATAAAGTCAATAGATCTATAAATTGTATAAATGAATGGCTTACAGATAATAACCTAAAACTTAACATTTCGAAAACCCATTATTTACAATTCTCTAATTACAAAACAAAAAAGGAAAACATATCACTAGAAATTGAAGGACAACCTATTAAGCGTATAAAACAAGTAAAGTTCTTGGGTATCATGCTAGACGAATACTGTACATGGAAACAACATGTTCAACTAGTTTGCAGTAAATTGGATCGGTTCGTGTATGCATTGGGGAGGCTAAGAAGAGAGGCCGGAAGGAGCACTGCGTTAACTGCTTACCATGGGTATGTTGTCTCAGTCCTTAGGTACGGTCTCCTGATATGGGGAAATTCTACTGATATAAAAAGAGTATTCATAGTACAAAAGAAATGTGTAAGGGCAGTGTCCGGAATAGGCCCCAGAGATTCATGTCTACCTCTTTTCCGAGAACTCAAATATTAACACTTACAAGTCTTTACATTCTGGAAGTTGGGATTTTTGTAAGGAAATACCCTGGATATTTCAGTCATCCTGTATCAAATCATAGACTGAGGAATAGAGACCTCACTAAAATTGTAATACCAACGTATAGAACTACGCTCTATGAAAAAAATTGCCATCTTAATACTATTAGAGTATACAACAAAATCCCTACTGTATTAAGGCAGCTTACAACTAAGATTTTCATCAACAGGTTACGTGAATGGCTAATTGATAAATGTTATTACTCGCTTAGTGAATATTTCATGGATTCTGGATAAGACTATGACTGACGTAATGGGTAACCAAATATTTGCATGCCATTTTGTGGTAGAATGTACTGAGACTGTAATTATAAATAAGGACAATATCTGTTAAATAACGTATGTTCTCAGCAAATAAATATATTGTATTGTATTGTAAAATATGCTTATTTGTCATTCAGTTTCGACTCCTTAGCACGGTTACGACTCACACTTAGCCG
The DNA here is from genome assembly GCA_947284805.1 of Coleophora flavipennella. Taxonomy (NCBI): domain Eukaryota; kingdom Metazoa; phylum Arthropoda; class Insecta; order Lepidoptera; family Coleophoridae; genus Coleophora; species Coleophora flavipennella. The sequence continues at coordinate 6,665,472 of OX369280.1, read as the reverse complement.
ATTTTCATTATTTGTTTTTTTACTTCAGTATTAGTGCTATAGTCACACCGTTTTTACGATAGAGCTAAATCAAAAATACTTTAAGACATAAAAAACATGTTTTTGCGTAAAGACCAACTATTTTTTCACTTTTTCTAATTTTTAGTATTTGTAATATTTTTTTTTGAGGATTTTTTTTTTAATTTATTTAACCAACATACATCTACCATTACAGGCTTAGCCTAATGCGATAGTGTACATAATATAAATTTACAAATCTTACACTAATTTAAATTTCATTTCTTAATTTAATCTTCGTTACAAACTGTATATAATCCCACCCTCGTGAATTCACTCAGAGTGCAAGAAAACAAATCAATCTGTTCAGCCATTCGGTTAAGAGTACGCAGTGCTCGCGTCAACGGTGCCTTCTCCAGAAGGTTTGTGCGCGCCCGCGGCACGGCCAGCAGCTGCGGCCGACGCCGTCGCCACACGTACCTGTCTGGGACATTCAGTCCAATCTGCGCCAATATGTTGCCATTATATATTTGTCCCCGCAGTAATTTAAAAATATAAAAGATGAGAGCAAGGTCTCTTCTCACTCTAAGCTCGTTGTACCCAACCATACCAAGAATGAATAAAGTTGGATACATTAATGGATAAAATGGGTAAACACCATAGTACCTCATATACAAATACCTCAGAAATTTATTTTGTATACGTTCCAACATTGTAATATATTTTTCCGCATGCGGGGACCAGACTACAGCATTATGTTCGAGGTTACTCCTACCCAAGGTGTTGTATAGAGCAATGATCGCTTTGATATTTGTGAAACCTCGAACTGTACGAAGAATGAAGCCTAAATTTCTAAAAGCCTTTTTACAGCTGTTTACAATATTATCTCTAAAAGTTAATTTGCTATCTATTGTACCCCGTCCACCGCTATTCCGTCCACTTGATAATCATGCATAATTTTATTATTATAGGGGCAACAGAAATACAAAACTGAAAATTAAAACTGTCTCCCTATTACGGTTCATGAAATACAGTCCGCTGACGGACGGTCAGACGGATGGACAGACAGCGGAGGCTTAGTAATAAGGTCCCGTTGGTCACCCGTTGGGTGTACGGAATCCTAAAAATGGTTTAGGATTGGTTACTTGGGGTTTTATTCATCATACTGAACTACTTTCTCAATATGCACAAAATGGGTGGATCAGCTGATACATTTGTATAAGAGTTAATTAAGCTATTGCATAGCTTCTATCGCGGGCCTTGAGCGCGGGGACCGAATCCAGAAATTCCGTAACGAAAAAACCTCACGCTCGTGGTTGCCAAGGCAACAATATCGGTTGTTAAAACAATTAAAACAAACATACCTATAAGATAAAAAAGATTTGATCATTTTCGAAGAATAATAAAACTCTTTTGATAAACTGTATATACCTCCATATGACAAAAAAGATTTGATTATTTTCTGAAGATTAAGTATTTACTTTCAAACATATATTGATGGAGCTAAAGAAGTTTTACTTCAGTCATGTGGTCTAAAGCACACTCGTATTTTAAGCTATTGTAAGTATAGCTTTTATCGCGGGCTTTGAGGGGACTGAAAAAAACCAGACACCCCAAAAAAAAAATATTGAGTTCTAAAAAACTTACAGTGCCATCTATCTATCCATCATGATGATGGTGATGGTGGTTGCTATGGTGGTCGCGATGGTGGTCGCGATGGTAAATAATTATAATTGCATAAGTTGATAAAAAATGCTATGCAATAGCTTTACCGCGGCAGTCCCCGAGTGCCACACATCTTTTTTTTTTTAGCGATTTCAGAAAAGTCAAAAGTTATTTAGTATGATATGTAGACGCCCCAGTTAACGGAACCTACACATTTTTTTTAATTTTTTTTTTACATTTTAAAGTTGAATTCTAAAGTTTCATCTCACGATATCTTCTTTTCCCCATATTAAAAGAACTATTTTTTATATATAAGATCGATGCTTAAAACATTATTTTCTAAAACCATCATGCCGTAAACTAACTACTGAGGCTTTAAGATGCCTCAATCCGAGCAGGTTGATACGTGTTAAAATCCCTCCGGCCGTTTTGGCAACCAAGTTTCGTAACCAGTTGTCAAAATAAGAATATATCATCGTGTTAGGCAACTAGTTGCCTAAAAAGAAATTCTATTCCTGTTTGACATCCAGTTGCCAACGAAGAATAGAGCTCAGACACTTAGAGAAAATGTGGCTAGTTTCCAAGGCTTCAAAAACAAATGTATACATATAAAAGTACTTACATACAGTGTTGGGCATTCAAGAATAAAATCATTATTTGAATAAGAATTTGCAAGAATAAAATCACGGTGATTTTATTCTGGAATAATTCGTCCGGAATAATTTTGTCTGGAATAATTCGTAGATGAGAAAATTTTATGGGAATAAGTTATTGTTATGCAGTAAAGCGGTAGGTAGACTGTTTGTACTTTGAAGCGTTTAATTTGACCATAAAATTGTGCACAGTGCAATTGACCAAAGACCAACCTGTATTCACCCTTCGCTCGCGCATCGTTGGCTTTGCAAAAATCGTATGTTACCCTTGCCTGAATGACTCACGAGCACGGGTAACCTACCTGCTCATTGCGCTGGAAAACTTTGAACACGAAGTTGATTTTCGAAATGTTTTTGGTTCCAAATAAATCTTTTTTTTTTTAATTATTCGCTGAAAAGCTTACTGAAAAGCCGCTTTTTTTCCGCATTAATGAAAACGAACTCTTTTTTATTATTTATTCATTCTGTTATTAGTAAATATAATATACACCTAACATTGCAACAATTATTAAAACTTATTGACTGTAAAGTAACTTCTTTTATTTACAATTGGTAAGCCCTTGGCATCACCTCACCAGATGGTAAGGGACGAATAGGCTTAAGATGGATGCGGGTTTACCAAGATTCCCCGACGCAATGGGGAACTGGTTATCTGATCTTTAAGCCGAAACACCCCAATTCTGTTAACATCCAGGCGTGCTAAGTAAATGCCCTACCACCAACCAAACCGAGTCTTACAAAGTTAGACTCCGTGGGGAATTGAACGCGCGACTTCCCGATGTGTAGTTAATAGACTAACTATTACGCCACGGAGGCAGATTTATACATTTAAGACCTTTTAAACCGACTTCCAAAAAGGAGGAGGTGTGTTTGTTACGAGACATCTTTTCATATTGTGAACCGATTTTCGTGATTCTTTTTTTATTTGATAGGGTATACTCAAGATTTGGTCCCATATAAATTGTATCAAAATCGGCATAGAATTTTTTTAAATAACAAAAACCAAAAATTATAATGCAAAATTGTACTAAGTTATTGCCACAGATAAGAAAAAAAAATTGCCGCGTTGTTGCGATGGGTTTTCGAAATTTTTTAACGTGTTTATCGTTTCCAATAATGATGTACATGAATGCAATATATAAATAAATAATGTTTTTTTTAACTCCCATCAAACAACAAGATACCTTCAATGAATAAATAAAAACAATGAAATGTGCTAAAACAAAAAGCCCACACAGAAACGTGTTTTTTAAAGTGTTTAGGGTTCCGTACCCAAAGGGTTAAAACGGGACCCTATTACTAAGACTCCACTGTCCGTCCGTCTGTCTGTCTATCACCAGGCTGTATTTCATGAACCATGATAACTAGACAGTTTAAATTCTCACAGATGATGTATTTCTGTTGCCGCTATAACAACAAATACTAAAAATTAGAAAAAGTGAAAGTCTCGATACAAAAAACGTGTTGAATGAAACGTGAAGAAGCTAGCGCCATCTAGTCTGATGGTACGTAACCCTTTGTGCGCGGTTCTGACTCGCACTTTACCGCTTTTTTGTTTTCCTCTGTTGTAAAACGGTGCCTAATACATATAGCGAGAAATTTGGTGCGATTATCATCATCATATCAGCTCATATAATTATGTCCCCACCGAGAGGCTCGAGCCTATCATGAATTAGGGCGATCGGGCCTTAGTCGACCACGCGGGCCCAATGCTGGTTGGTCGACTTCACACGTTGGAGTTTCTCCGCAGGCGTGTGTAGGTTTCTTCACGATGTTTTCCTTCACCGTAAGAGCATCGGATAAACGTACATATGAAATCTAAATTCGAACCACGATTATAGTAGGTACTAATTGTGAAAATAAATAGACAGATAATAAAATCTGGCCAAGAGTAAGTCCTACTCATGCAAAGAAGTCCGAACTGAATGAAAAACGTTTCCGTACCACCACAGTCACCACACCTCTCCACATAAGTAATAAAAATGATACCTATTCATTTAAAACAAAAGACATAAACGCGAGCGACAGAAAAAGGCGTTTTTTTAAATTCAGTTTGGATTTCTTACCACGAGTGTGAGTGGCTGGTTTTTATTGTTGGTTGTTTCAATTTGAAGATTAGTTCTATAATCAATTACACCAAGCTGAACGCTTGTATGTATTACCCTTTTTACGATAGAGCATAAAAAAAAAATTGTACAGCCACGATGTACATACTTTCTCGCGAAGCCTTCATCGTTTGTCGTATACGGACATTAACAAATCAACAATGAACATTGCACTTACTCAGTAGCAAAGATTAAATTTGCGTATATCAGACTTGACGAAAAATGTATAAATTATTTGGGTTTGCATGGGAGGTTCCTTATTCTGAATTTTTATGGATAATAACTACCCCGTGCAGATAGCCTTATTAAGTTCTAGTTATCCACAAAGTTTCATTAAAATCGTTTGAGCCATTTTTAAGAAAACGTAACATAAAACCTGGTAAGGGGGGTTAAGTACCTTATTTAAATTTTTAATGAAATAACAATAGTAATAGTAACTTACCGAGTTTCATCCAACTCGTTAGAGCCATTTTTGAATGAAAAATAATAAGTGTTTTTACTATGGTGGCAACCCTAAAAATAAAGAGGGAAATTAAAGAAAACGGCTTTACAAAAATAATATTGCGTTAATCCAAATTTTATTCAAATCTTTCCAGTAGTTTGGGACCTAGAGCACCGGACGTACGCACATACGTACGCACACACACACACACACACACACACACTCACAAAAGTAATAATCCTCCAAAAAACACGTTGCTTGTATGGGGACCCTTTTTAAATTTTCACACTTTTTTATTTTTTGTTAGCAAGTCCAATATTCAGTTTGAGCGGGCTAATTACGGTTTAAGATACAGGCTTTAAAATTCGGCCAGACGGACAGACGGACAGATCGAAGGACGATCAGCGTATGCTTAGTATCAGGATCCCGTTACCTGGTACGGAACACTAAAAATATTTTTTCTGCCGCTCTCGTTGATGCTTCTTAATAGAACTTAATAGAAATTTTTCTTCATTACTTTTCCATCGGGAGTATAATATGCCATAACCTTCGCCGCCAGCGCTGCCAAGGTTTTTTTTTGAATCGGTGACCATTCTGTATCTTAGGACGCGTAGACCATGTTCCTTAGTCTTTTCAAAAAAATAATGTATATTTTAAAAACCGGCCAAGTGTGAGTCGTACTTGCGCTGAGGAGTCCGTATTGAAAAAAATAATTACTGTCGCTTGCGTTGATGTCTTTTGTTTGTAATGTGAATAGGTATCATTGTCATAGTAGTGTGAAGATGTGCGGTGTTACGGAACACTCGGAGCGCGAGTCCAACTCGCACTTGACCGGTTTTTGGACACTTAAGAGTCCCCAGGAGGCTTAAGTCTCTATACAAACGTAGTTACGCTTTAATATGAACTGTACATGCTGAATTGAATCCACACTTTGCGAATATATTGAGTAGACACATATCGATGTTTGTAATTAGTTTTCATTGTAGTAAATTGAAACTTAACTCAACAAAGGCTTAAATAAGTTTTGTATTGAAAGTTTGAAGCTGCTCTTATTTTTTTCCGTTTTATATTAGTAAATCGAAAACTAATTACAAACATCGATATGTGTCTACTCATTATATTCGGAAAGTTTGGATTCAATCCAGCATGTTGTTTTTATATTAGAGCGGAACTACGTTTGTATGGAAACTCGTGCCTCCTGGGGATCCATAAGAAGACTTTGAAGTTATTGGACGTTTCTGAAACTTATGGGATGTCCCATATGAAAACACCTCTCAATGGCTAAACTCATTTATCATTAGATAGTTATCTACGTGTGACAATACTAACGGCGTATTCAGAGTTACAGGTACCCAGGGGTGGTCCAGATAGTACCGTCCTAATCTACGTCTAGGGTAGGATTTACGGGTACCGGTGTTTGGTGCTTAATATCTTAATTACTTTACAGCTGCCCGGACTGTTGGGTTGGACCCATGCCGGACGAATTGTAAACTGATTTGCATGGAGATATATGGGCGGGTACCTAAATCACTTAGGAAAGGTTGGATTTAAGTGTTAGTTTATGGTTGTAAAGATTGTTTTGTCTTTTATTATTTAATTGATAACCCTCAACTTCCATGGGGGGCTTTTGGAATAAGGTAAACGAGAAACTTTTTCATTATATTTTCTCTTTTCGAACATTATTAATTATAGTAAATTAAAAATTCGATTCCCGTAGGGATTGAATAAAGAACCCTATAAAAAGGGGGAAAGTCAATGTCATCAGGTGAGATGATCAGGGCTTATCAATTGTGGAAAAAATAAATAATAATAAAAAAGAACCGTAGAAGTACCAAAGTAACTGACATAAGTGGTAGTGTGTGGTGCACTGCTTGTAGAAAGAACGGCGGTTGAGACAGTAAAGTTCTCGCAAGATGAAGCGAGAGAGGCCTTCCACTCTCTGAATCGCCAACCTGGTGAAGGTCGTAGGAAGCCGCTGGCGGTAGTAGAAGATGGTGGACGGAAATCCTTGGAAGAGGCCTTTATTTAGCAGTGGATGCCTTTTGGTTGATATAATGATGTAATGATTTACAATGGAGATTGTGCAAGGGCTAGTGGTAAACTCTATTCTCGAAGGTTGGCAAGCCACACTTCATTGCATTTTACGTAAAACTGTAAAGTGTAAACTCATGGAGCAAAAACAATGGAATAGATAGAAACACAACAGACGCACATTACCTACCTCTGGATGAATTTAATATTGGACGTTTTTAAATATTTTTAAAAATTAAATATTTAAGTGTAATTTTTAAGTGCCGATGCAGCCAAGGATATATCACGCAATCTTAAATAGTGCATATTCACTCTCGTCTTGAAGATTCCTAAATTATACGAATCGACACAGACGCGCGCCAGCAGGAAATTGCACTCTGACCGTTCGCATGGTGAACAATGAAGCAAAACTCATTTTGGTATATATTTACACTAATTCCACGGAAATTAAATAAAACTACACGTTTGTCAGCGACCGGTTTCGAACACCATCTTCAGGCAGACTCAATAATGAAGCAAAACGCGTATAAGTGGAACATTAACGACAAAGAGGTGATATCGCCCACTGCGCCTGGTCTTCCGACGAGACTTAGCTGAGATACGAAGATGTGCCATAAGTTACGTTCTAACCCTCGTCGGTTGGCGCCGTGCGGGGAGATAAAATGATGCTAGTTGCTAGTTATTCAATAAAATTTTGAATTCATCCTGTTCCTATGTCCTTAAAAATAAGTGGGCGTTAAAATAATTAAGTTCAAAATGTTAGAATTGACGAATCTCTAGCATATACGATATGTTTTTATTCGATAATTTTGGAAGGCGGTATCTTTGAATATGGTGATGATGATCTTCCGCCTGGTACACTTATCCCTCCCAAGATATCCCTTGTTGGGATAAGTACGCGTTTTAGTAGATTTATTTCTACCGGTAGTTACCGAAAAAAATAATTCTTTATTATAAAAAAGAACAATGAAAATGATTGATTGTCAGTAAATAATGATCAGCTGAAGAAAAAAAATGCACCGTGAAACTGCGGTTAGAATGCAGGTAAATAGCCTTTTTAAAATATACATATAACTACGCATGAATTGATAACTTATCTTTCGTGAAGTTCAATCGTTAATATATTTACATAAAAATAATATGTTTATGCACTACAGATAATTAGAATTGCTGATAAAAATTGGGCTTTTTTATATTTTTTAATGAAATTTTGAGTTAGTGCTTACTTCTTCTTCCTATCATGGGGCACAATTAACCGTGCTATCCAAGGGATAGCACGGTGGTTGCCTGATGTTGCACTTAGCTGCGGTCACGTGTAGGGTATTTAGATTAACACCTACGGACGTGTGCAACGCGACCTTCGTACACATCTGGAATCAGATGTGTAGGTTTCCTCACGATGTTTTCCTTTACTGAGAGTGCTTACTAACGCGCCATCTTTTGAATAGCACTTTTGCCTTCTAAAATACTAAGTCGTTCTCTAAATTACTAGATTAGCGACCATTCAAAAGCATCTAAAAGTACTGTCTTGCTGACCATACATTATGAAAAAAAGCTTCAGTTAATATGACTGAACTGAGACATGGTCGCTTACTGTGAGCCTCATAAGAAGGCTCATGCTATGCTAAGGTGCTAATGCTCGAAGTTTCTCTGCGTGATCGTATCAGAAACGAGAAGATCCGTAGGAGAACCAAAGTAACCGACATAGCTTTTAGAATTGCTAAACTTAAGTAGCAGTGGGTGGGGCACATAGCTCTTAGAACGGATGACCGTTAGGGCAGTAAAGTTCTCGAGTGGCGACCGCACACCGGAAAACGTAGCGTAGGAAGGCCTCCCACTCGGTGGACCGATGACCTGGTGAAGGTCGCGGGAAGCGGCTGGATGCAGGTAGCGCAGAACTTTTGGGGAGGCCTATGTCCAGCGGTGGACGTCCTTCGGCTGATATGATGAATATAACTCAGCGACGTAACCCAGGACAAGGAGCGAAGTTAGTTCCGGCGCTTCGTTGGCCGCTGCCCCGGCAAGCTCGCTCGCTCGCTTGGCTCGCGCGTTGCCCTAAAAATCAAACCTAACATCTCGTCGCTTTGCTCCCCGCTACGTAACCCAGCCGACCTTGCCCCACCTTGACCCTACCTTGACCTAATATACTCATGTATCTCACCTAAACATCAAGAATGACATGTTTACTTCGGATCGGAATCATTGCTCTATGTTGCGTTGTTAATTGATATTAACTGAAGCTTGTTTTCACAGTTATAGTCAGCAAAACAGTATAAACGTCGGCAAAACAGAATACTTTTTGATGTCCGCAAACAGTCGCTAACCTAGTAATTTAGAGGACAACTTACTAATTTATAAGACAAAAACTTCTATTTAAAAGAAGATGATTCAAAGTTTCGGTGGCTCAACCGGTAACGACTCTGTCCTCCTAACCAGAGGTGCCGGGTTCACATGAGCCAATCTACCAATGAGTTTTTCGAAACTTACGTACAGATACTCACCGATTGCTTTAACGGTGAAGAAAAACGTCGTGAGGAAACCTGCACACACCTGCGAAGAAACTCGCAGGTTGTGTGTGAAGTCGACCAACCCGCACTGGGCCCGCGTGGTCAAGTAAGGCTCGATCGCCCTAATTCAGGGTAAGCTCGAGCCCCTCGGTGGGGACATATATGAGCAGATATGATGATGATTCAAGGTTTATAATTTCTCATTTTTTAGGGTACCTCCTCTATGTGTAAAGTGAATTGTTTTAGTTCATGTACCCTATCGTGTGGTACTCTACAACGACATCTCGTTGAATAGGTTTTTCGAAATTACTCAGGGTTTGCTAAGATTATTTTTCTGATAAATGATTAGTTTACTATGTATGTATTAAGTTTTAATTGGTAATTTTTGTGAGAAGTTGGTAATATTTCTCCACCGCCTACCAGCTAAACCACTTTTACAAAATATCTGAAAGTATTGAAAATAGTAGGGTATAACTTAAATATTACGCTAAGTAGGTATGGCGGAAGATTTCTGGCTGCTTGGGAACTGCAGTAAAACCACTCTGGACCGCGTAAATCTTGTTTCCTTTTATTTTTCGTAATAAATATATTTTTGTTTCATGTCATCGACTCCATCTTTCTTTGACAAGTGACTAAGTGCAGTTTTGCCAATACTAATAAAAATAAGGTCATCTTTGGCTATTTATGCCAATAATAGGTCATCTTTATACTACATACTGTAACAGTAGGCTTTCTTAGATTCATAGATTTTCCATAGAAAATGTAAACTAACAAAACAATCTAAACCAACTGCAAAATTAACTTTATTTTTTAAAATATGCATTTATAAAAAAAAAATAACTAAGGAACCCTATTTTGACAAGCACTTGACCACTTTTTTTTCATAAACTTCCCCAAAGTAATGGTAACGCTATGAATCAGCAAAGTTATTTAGTTGACTTTTTGGCGGGAATTTGTAGCGTTCAGTTTGTCATTTTTCTATTATTATCCGAAAAATTACTATTATAGTATATTTATCAGCGAAGTATCAGTTATGTGTTTCTTGTGTAGGATAATGAAATAAAAGTGTGTATACTGTGTTTCGAGTTCCCACAAGAAGTCCGAGCAAGCTTTAGCAAAAGTGCTATCGTTTTGCTAGAGTATGTAGGTTAGGTTAGTTTATAGACAATGATATGTTGTGAACGTGAAGAAACAGTGATGTTGAAGACTGAAAAGGAGAAAAATGTGTGGAAACAATGATATTGAAAACAAAAAAATGGACTGGACATCTGGATTTGAACAATATAATGAGCTTTTAACTACATAATCTGAAAAAATATAGTGAAAATTACTGAAAACGTGAATTCTACAAATTAATACTACTCAAAAAACATATACTGAAGACTAGGCGGTATGGCCAATGAGCCTTAGCCTGCCCTAACAGGGCGAAGGGGAAAAAAAAAGGTTATTTAGTTACAAGAAATAGTAAAAAACCTCCTTTTCTGTAAGCCACTAAAATTACGAGTGTTGATGACGAAACATACATAACCTCTGGACTACTTACCTTTCTCACGGATGAGGGTAAATTCCGCAAAATCCAAGCGTTCGCAGCATTATACCAAACTTCCAACTATAAAGTCTCTTATTCTGACAAGATGGATTCCCACGTGCCTGCACCCAGCATCATTTTATAGCTCACGTCAGAGCCACGTGTGCAAGTCTTTATTAGCGCGGTTTCAACAAATAGCCTGAGTTTGCCAGTTGACACCCGTACCAGTACCTTACTGTATTAGGTTTATTCCTAACGTGACCATTTATTTTATTCCTCAGAGCGGGACACCAGCGGAATTATGTAAAAAAAACTATTTATATATTTTACTAGCGTTTATTAGAAAATGGATAACTGGGCCCGCGTGGTCGACTAAAGCCTGATCGCTTGAGCCTCTTGGTGGGGACGTATAATATGAGCTGATATGATGAACACTGAATAATAAGTAGGTTTGTTTTAGTAGAAATATGTACATTTTGATTAAATTACTAAGCCTCAGTCACGTGACTTCTAATGTCTAAGCAGTTGTTTGCGAGTGCAAAATTTATAGGTATACACTTAAATTAATTTATCGTTTGGTTTGTTTGCGAAAGCGGGACGTTTTTCCCCTCGGTGGGGACAGCGGGACAGACAGCCTGAAAGCGGGACTGTCCTGCCCAAAGCGGGACGTATGGTCACGTTATTTATTCCGCATTTGCCACATAAAATGTTGTACAATACAAAAACCCGTTTATCCTAGTGTACTAAGTATAGCTTTTTTAATATTTTAAAATCTCTTTTTACACCTTTTCCCCCCCGTACATTATTTGTCACATGTACATAATAAATCGTATTAAAATACAATAAAATAAGTGGAAATCAGGCTATACAAAACAAGAATCTACTTTCATTAACAGACGTATCAAGAAAGGAACATGAACCACTTTGGCATAGCTAGGTACTTAACGACGACGTACTTAGTTTTTTTTCCAAAATCGTAATTTGTACTTATTTTTAAAAATTTTATACCTAGTTGGTATGGTAATAAAATAAGGAAGTTTTTTCTGTATTTTGCACGCTTACCACAGTATGAGTTTTTTTTAATAAAATCACGAGAAATACACGCTTATGAAATTTTCATATAGTAACTGATGCTCCAGGTTAAAATTTTATATATTTTCTGTATGTATTAGCATCCCCAATCGTAGTAGTTTTATAAGTTTTGACCCTCCGAGTGTTGACAGGTTGACAAAATTTTGACCCTGCAAGTGTTCCTGGCAAGGTGTCGGTAACGCTAACAGTGTCGCGAGTTCAATGGTTTTTTTCCCATCTCAAAAAATGCCCAACGCGCCTAAAGAAGTTTTCACTTGAAAAAAAATGTTCGTATGTTTATTTAGTAATATTCCAGCTATTCAAATAATATACTAAACTTCTAACCCCTTTTTAGCCGCCTGCGCCAAAAGGAGCTTTATGTCTTTCGAGTGTATTTATGTATTTATGTTTATTTATTTCTTTGGCACGCTCTCTAGCTTAAACGGCTTGATGGATTTTGGAGTGCGAGGTGTTGTAAGATTCGTCATGATCCCGTAAGTAACATAGCCGGCTGGTCGAAACAGAGGGGTTAATTCGTGTAGTTATTGATATGTGGGACGAAAGCGGAACAGATAGTTTCGTGCTGTACCATCCCCGCATCCTTATACTATCGGCAGCAAGCTCGTACCAAGCACGCTACTTTCACGCGAACCATCCATTAAATTAGTTAGAACATTAGTTAACTACACGTACCAACGTACGATGCAGCTTCCAATGGAAGTTCATTCTGAGTCTGAGTGAGTAGGTAGAGGAAGGAAGAATGAATGAAACTCGATCATGGTTAGCACGAAGTCGGGGATTGACTAAACTTTTCTTTGTAGTTTACAGAAGCACCTCCGTGGCGTAGTGGTTAAGTTCATTAGCTTCACATCAGGAGGTCGCGGGTTCGATTCCCGGCGGAGTAAAACTTTGTTTGATTGGTGGAAGGGCATTTTCTTCGTCCGCTTGCAAGGCAAGCCCTTTACAGAAGCCCCTCCATGGCGTAATGGTAAAGTCCATTAGCTTCACGTTAGGAGGTCGCGGTTTCGATTCCCGGCGGAGTCTAACTTTCCAAGACTCGGTTTGATTGGTGGAAGGGCATTTTCTAAGCCCGCTTTGTTAGCTACCACCATCTTATCAAAGTCTTGCTGCCAAACATGAATGTTGACAACAATAATGTATTCCGGCTTGAAGATAAGATAGACAGTTCCCCATTGCGTTGGGGAATCTGGTGAGTCCGCTTACCATCAGGTGAGATGATGCCAAAGGCTTACCAATGTGAATGAAAAAAACAGTCATTTTTTTTTCAAGATTTTATTATACAACTTTTTTGACGTAATTAATATGTAAACCCATTACAAATTACGGCTTTCTAGTACTAATAGGTCTCTGAGCTATGCCGTGGACAGACAGAAAGATAGACAGACATGGCGAAACTATAAGGGTTTCGTGTTGACTACGGAACCCTAAAATGGCATGAGAGGTTATGCAGAAATTGACCAGATAGGCACCTCTTCATTCTTTTTAGGGTTCCGTACACGCAAAGGGTGACCAACGGGACCCTATTACTGTCCTTTTGTCTGGTTGTCAGAGTAATAGATAAATAGCTGAAATTTTCACACAGTGTTTATTTGTTTGTATTGCCCCTTTATCAATAACTAGCTGTTTCCCGCGGTTTCCCCCGCGTGGACCACGTTTCTATGACTTTTCGAGGGTGCGCAGTGCGCGAGACGCAAGCGGCTCGCGAGCGTGGTAAAAAGTAGCCTATGTCTTAATCCAGGTCCTAATCTGTCTACCTACCAAATTTCAGCCAAATCCGTTTAGTAGTTTTTGCGTGAAAGCGTAACAGACAGACAGAGTTACTTTCGCATTTATAATATTAGTAGGGATAGTACGGAACGGATTATCCTTTGTTTAGCACGGTTAATTGTGCCACACGATAAGAGAGAAAGACAACAAAAACTAGAATAAAGTAAACAAAACCGGCCAAGTGCGAGTTGAACTCGCGTGGAGGGGGTTCCGTACAATGCCAAAGTTAAATACAAAATATCACATTTGTAATCCTCACGGTAAGACGCGACAATTTTGTTTTAAATAAAAAAATTGAGTATGTTTGGCTGCACCTCACCTGATAGTAAGTGCCGATGCAGCCGAGGAGTAACACGCAAACTCAAATAGTGCGTATTCACTCTCGTCTTGAAGCTTCCTAAATTATACGAATCGGGGAATACAGACAACGGAAGGGAATTCCACCCCTTGGTCGTTCGCATAATGAACGAAGAAGCAAAACGCTTGCAGCCGAGGATGTAACACGCAAACTCAGATAGTGCCTATTCACTCTCGTCTTGAAGATTCCTATATATTATACGATTCGGGGAATAAAGACGCCGGCAGGAATTCCACTCCTTGGCCGTTCACATAATGAACGAAGAAGCAAAACTCTTCGTGCGTATGAAATAATACTTAAATTTAAAAATTCAAAAACCCCTGACAAAAACCTCTAAAAAGTAATTAGATTTTAAGTTTAAGTTTTATCTACGTATACAAAATGTTCCATACCAACTGCAAAAATAACTTCATTTTTAGGGTTCCACACCACACAAGTTAAAAACGTAACCATTATGTGTCTGTCTGTTCGTCTGCTCGTCCGTCGCGTCACAGCCAATTTGCTCCTAAACTACTGGACCGATTGATTTGATATTTGGTACACATATGTAAGTCGATGACCTAAAGACGGACGTTAAAATTAAACATGGGGGTCACTTTTGCGGGGTAGAATTCGGGGTAGAGTACAAGTTGCCCACATACCTTCATCACCTAGAAAAGAGCTGATGGTCTTCAAACTGCTGAATTGATTTTTATTTTAACCACCGCAAGGAATCTTGTTTTCACAAAAAAAAAACACATCAAAATCTGTCAATCCGTTCGAGAGCTACGATGCCACAGACAAACACACACACACACACACAAAATGTACTAAGTTGTTGCGATGGAAGTCGGTTTTTTGACGTGTTTTGCGTTTTCAATTATCCCATTATCCATTTCAGGTTTCTATTCTATCTGAATTTCAAGTGAGTTCCTGCAGTACCACTTCGGTTTGGAATATGAGGAGTACTCGGGCTTTTGTTCCTATGCAGCTAATGAAGATTTCATTAATTTTGTCGTTTGCAGCCTCGTGCCAGCTTGCTCTGTGCTTTTCAAAGCCTGCTCTGTACCGTGTACGAAGGGAATTGTGTAGATGTATGTACCTCTATGCTTCTGTGAATGGCAGGGAAATCTCGTATGTATCACAGGTTTTGGTGAACTGCGAATGTGCCTGAATCAACTCAAAAGGATGTGTGTGCCTGTCTATCGTTATTGAAGGAGTGGAACAAACAAACGAGTCGATTTCAGTTTTGATTTAAGGTTCTAAATGGAACATTTTACCACTTTATTTTGTTACTTTGTTCATATAAATATATTTATATAAAAAAATAAAGTTTTATAAAACTAAAAACAGACTTCAAAAAGAAATTCACTCAAAACTATGAAATATTTTTTTTGGAACATTTTACCACTTCAAATATTGATATTTTTTGTTACTTTTTCCAGATAAATATATTTATATAAAAAAATAAAGTTAAAAAAAACCAAAAAACCGTCTTCAAAAAGAAATTCACTCAAAAGTATGAAATTTTTTTTTTATCTAAGTAACAACGTTAAACCTAATCACCATTTCATACATAATGCATGTGTTTCATTAACCGATACAGAGACCAGTGGCTTCCATCATCTCGGCAGCATGAAAGCTAAGGAGTCAAACCTTCCATCATAAGCTCACCTGAATAACCTGAAAGAATATAATTATCGATCTATACATACGAGTATCTATGTATAATATTTAAAGAATTATCCTCCAAATCCTAACCGTTAAAAGGAGTTGCACCTTCCATCATCAATTCATCAACACTAGATGATGACAACCAGATGCAAAAACTTGAATAGCTTTAGAAAATTCATTAAACTCGTGCCTATAAAATTTGAGGGTTGCCCTCGATTTTCCTAGGATCTCATATCAGATCCTGACTTGGTGAAAATGGGACCACCTCAGGAGTTTACTCTTTCGACTAAAAGAATAATTTTGAAAATAGATCCACAATTGACAGAGTAATCGGTGAACATATATAAAAAAATACATATAACCTCCTCCTTTTTTGAAGTCGGTTAATTCGTATTTTTTTTGGAAAACGGAAAAAAAGGTGATTTGAATTATTATGTAGATTTCGAGCCCGTTATTGAGTAGGTACCTGATTCGATCACGCAGAGAAACTCCGACCATAGCACGCTCCATTGCTCTTTGGGTGACCCTGAGCTTTCTTATTATGATGCCCATAGCACAGTATATATATTAGTACTAACGTACCCATAGTAAGCGGCTATGTCTCAATTCCGTATGTCATTATTGGCAAGAAACGAGGAGATCCGTAAAACCAAGCTATTGCTAAGCTAAAGTGGCAGTGGGCAGGGCACGTAATTCGTACAACATATGGCCGTTGTGGCAGTAAAGATCTCAAATGGCGACAGCGCACCGGAAAACCTAGCGTAAGAAGATCTCCCACTAGTTTGACCGATGAGCTGGTAAAGGTCGCGGGAAGCCACTGGATGCGGACAGAGCAGGACCGCTCGTCGTGGAAATTCTTGGGGGAAGCCTTTGTCCAGCGCAGTGGACGCGCTCCGGCTGATATGAATTCCAGTACCTACATCTAATATGTTTTCAGGTACCTACGGTTTTAATTAAATGAAAGTTAGTGTGATTAAAATATAGAGGACTAGATTTTCCCGCGGCTGCGGCCGCATGTATACTATTTTTATGACTTTTTTGAGGGTCCATGATGCGCAAGCCGACTGCGGCTTGCGAGGGTGAAACTAAGTTTAATCCAGATCCCTCGGGAACTATGCATTTTTCGAAAGTTGTTTCGATTCGGTTCTTATTCACCTCTTTAAATGCGTCCGTCGTACATTGAATCACCTTGCGTTATTTCGATTCGTTTTCTTATTCACCTCTTTAAATTCATCCGTCGTACCTTGAATCACCTTGCGTTGTTTCGATTCGTTTTCTTATTCACCTATTTAAATGCGTCCATCGTACATTGAATCACCTTGCGTTGTTTTGCTTAGTTTTCTTATTCACCTCTTTAAATGCGTCCGTCGTACATTGAATCACCTTGCGTTATTTCGATTCGTTTTCTTATTCACCTCTTTAAATTCATCCGTCGTACCTCGAATCACCTTGCGTTGTTTCGATTCGTTTTCTTATTCACCTATTTAAATGCGTCCATCGTACATTGAATCACCTTGCGTTGTTTTGCTTAGTTTTCTTATTCACCTCTTTAAATGCGTCCGTCGTACATTGAATCACCTTGCGTTGTTTCGATTCGTTTTCTTATTCCCCTCTTTAAATGCGTCTGTCGTATCTTGAATCACCTTGGTTGTTTCGATTCGTTTTCTTATTCACCTCTTTAAATGCGTCCGTCATACATTGAATCACCTTGCGTTGTTTTGATTAGTTTTCTTATTCCCCTCTTTAAATGCGTCCGTCGTACATTGAATAACCTTGCGTTGTTTTGATTAGTTTTCTTATTCACCTCTTTAAATGCGTCCGTCATACATTGAATCACCTTGCGTTGTTTCGATTCGTTTTCCTATTCACCTTTTAAAATGCGTCCGTCGTACATTGAATCACCTTGCGTTGTTTCGATTCGTTTTCTTATTCCCCTCTTTTAATGCGTCCGTCGTACCTTGAATCACCTTGCGTTGTTTCGATTCGTTTTCTTATTCACATTTTAAAATGCGTCCGTCGTACATTGAGTCACCTTGCGTTGTTTCGATTCGTTTTCTTATTCACCTCTTTAAATGCGTCCGTCGTACATTGAATCACCTTGCGTTGTTTTGATTAGTTTTCTTATTCACCTCTTTAAATGCGTCCGTCGTACATTGAATCATAGTTATAGTATTCACTACAGAATACTGACGTAGGGTTATCGGGACTCCTACAATAGCTCTAATAAGCATTCTAGGTCGCTGATAAGTCTTAGTTGCTGTTCACGCAATTTCACGCGAGAGGGCGGCGAACATGGAGGAGGGTAATTATATACATACATACATTATGTTCTTGTATTTGATTAAAATAAACGTGTGTTTTTAATAGTATGTATGAGGATGTTATTACAATAAATATAAATACATACAATGTGTACATTGTTCTTTTATTTTAGTCTATGATGGTTTATCTGGATCTTTGATTATAGGGACTACGCCTGGTCTCAATTAGTTCGGATAATTGAATTGAATAACAATTAATTAGTTTTACTGTGTTACGTAAAGAGCTGACACTGCAGTTATAACAGCATTACACAAGACACTAATGTTTTGTAAAAAAATAGTCTGAAGTAAGTAGAATTATTTTCTTACGTTAGCTACAATCGGCGGACTCAAAAAAAAAACTAAACTAATTGTATTTAAAAGTACACAGTTACAAATAGAGCCTGGTCTAATTCACATCGATGGTAGATAAAGAATTAATAAAGAAAGACAACGCTTGAAGGAAACGCTTAAATGCCGATAGGGCGCTTCGTGATCTTTTTTACTAACTGTTTATTAATTTCCATTGTCATTGTAATTCTGTATCTACCTTCGATCTGATTTAGACAAGGCTTTATTTGTAACTCTAATTTTAAATACAATTAGTTTAGAGTATTTTTTTGTTTGGGTCCTCCGATTGTAGCTAACGTAAGAAATTCATTATACTTCAAAGTATTTTTTTTTTACAAAACATGATTAATTTTAGGTTAGGTAACAGGTTAACTATCTAAAGGGTCAAAGTGTTTGTCTTTTGGCCTAAAGTCAGCGTGTCCGCTAAAGCCTTTTGAACCCCCGAAATCCCCAAGAATCCCTTCTATAATGGTTACGCCCTGTGACTAATTTATGTAGCGCACTTAAGCCTTGCTAAAACATCGTATAGATCGCGGAATCTAAGTTGAATAGTGCGCAGTGTCTTATTTTCAGGTCTCTATCGAGTGCTGGACGAGGGAGTCGCGCGCATGAAGGGACGCCAGCCCCCCTAGTAACCCGCGCTACACCCGCGCGTTCCCCCCTACCTGCGCGAACGACCGCTATTTATGTTCAACTTATATGCCGCGAATTATACACACCTTACGGACAGATACCTACAACAGTCAGTTTACCATAATCACTATCTTAACTTACGTTTAAGCATACTCAGAATCTAGACACACGGAAGTGTGTCAGCAAAGTTCAAAAAGAGAAAGGAGACACCGGACGTGGGTTATATTACACGAACCATTTCAGGCTACTTTCGACCTACCCGTAACTTAAAATCTGTTTTTGTGTGTCTAGTGTCAGAGACATATAAAATTGTAATGAATACTGGCAACACTAGTCTCTTGTCTCTATACCGTGCTATAAGTCTTGAACCTTAAGCTTTGTGTTGTGAAATATATTTATAAAATACTGTGTGCGATTTTGAATTTTTATTATATTATTAATTGCGCCTAGCTACCGCTGAGTTTCGAACATGATCCTTCGAGCCGGATAAGACCCCCTCGATCACCTAGAACTCCAGTTCAATGTATCTTTTACCATTCCTGAGATATTGAAAATCACTATATTTATGACTCATTCACTCACTCACTTATCAAAATTATTATAGACCACTTCCAGGATACTTAGAAACTTGAAGTTTGGCATAGTGGTAGGTTATTAGACGTATACAAAGGAAATATTCAAAAAATGGCTAAGTGTGAGTCGTACTCACTCACCAAGGGTTCCGTATCACCACTACTCATCAAAATATATATACCGCTTCCAGGTAACTTATAAAGTTGAATATTTGGCATAGAGATAAGTCATTAGGCGTATACAAAGTAAAAATTCGAAAAACCGGCCAAGTGCGAGTCGGACTTGCGAAACTGGGGTCTCTTTACTACTACCATTTATGAAAATTATAGACCAATTCCAGGTGACTTAAAAACTTGTTTGGCACTACAGTAGATTATTAGCCGTATGCTAATGATGACGATATCAGCTCATATATGTCCTCACCGAGGGGCTCGAGCCTACCCTGAATTGGGCGATCGGGCCTCGCGGGCCTAGTGCGGGTTGGTCGACTTCACACACAACCTGCGAGTTTCTCCGCAGGCGAGTGCAGTGCAGTGCAGGTAATTGCAGGTTCAGCCGTATACAAAGTAAAAATAAAGACCAGCCAAGTGCGAGTCGGACTAGAAAAATAAGGGTTCAGTACTTCAATACTCATTAAAATAATTATATAGACCACTTCCTGGTGACTTATAAACTTAAAATTTAGGATCGAAAAAGGTAATTGGGTGTATTAAAGTACAATTCAAAAACCGGCCAAGTGTGAGTCTGACTCGTGCACCATAGGTTTCGTACCGCCACCGTTGTAATATAAATAATGTGTTATCCTTACTAATATTATAAACGCGAAAGTTTGTATGTATGGATGCGTGGTTGTTTTTTACTCTTTCATGTCACAACAAATAAACGGATCCGGATGAAATTGGTTAAGTAGACAGATAGGACCTGGATTGATAAATAGGCTACCTTTTTCTAAGCTCAGAGCCGCTTGCAGCTCGCGCTCTGCACACCCCGAAGACAGTCATAGAAACTGTGTTCATGTGAGCGAAGCCGCTGGCAAAATCTAGTAAAAATATATTAATTATGTCTATTATACGAAGCCAAGTTCGACTCAAAAAATACAAAGATATGTATGATAACAAGTTCTATAGAGATTTACCCTCTTTTAAAATATTTAACGAACTATGACGCACGATCACTTTTCTATAAATATCTAATTAAAAAGTCTAAGGTACTCGCACCTAGGCGGAAAACAGTTTTTTTAAAAGTAACTAACTGTAAGTGGCAGGTCGTACTAACAAACGGACACTGACATTATACAATAAAGTTTCAAAGTACCCTTTTTAAAGGTAAGCTGCAGAAATAAAAGAACACACAAAAGAAAATCCAGGGACAAAACACGGAGCATATCTCATTAGAGAAGACGTTTGTCCCCTCCCCTCTCTATCTCCCTTTCCCCGTTGCCCCTGCAATTCCTAAGGCTGACTTCATACGATGCTGAAAAGAAGAAAAACCTACGAAATATTGTCTATTGGTCACAAACACAAAATAATAAGGCAAGTAGATACCTAACATGTACCTTAGTGTAAAATAGAGGAATATTTTTTTTAAGTTAGAGCCTCAATGTGCATTGGTTAGAACATGATCTGAATCAAAAGCACTAAAACTTAATATTTTTGCAAAAAATAAAAATGTTGGTTTCTAAATGTTTTTTTTAGGGTTCTGTACCCAAAGGGTAAAAACGGGACCCTATTACTAAGACTTAGCTGTCCGTCCGTCTGTATGTCTGTCTGTCCATCTGTCACCAGACTGTATTTCATGAACCGTGATGTATTTCTGTTGCCGCTATAACAACAAATACCAAAAATTAGAAAAAGTCAATGACTTCTATATTACTGACGTATCTGTGGAAACCACAATTTTCGCACGATACGTCCGCAGCGATTGACGTAATGAGCAATCTTGTTTTCGCTTAGGCCAGCTCTTAATCAGATAGTCCATATTGATACCCATGTCTTTAAAATATTTTTTTTTATAAAATAAGCATGATTCAGATTAATCATTTTTTAAAAGTTTTTTTTTAAATTTATACTTACGCTTTTCTGAGCCCCCAAGAAGCACAGAATTGTAGAATTAAAAACGAAGCATTTGCTTCTTTTCAACCGAATTCCAAATAGGAGGAGTTTCTCAATTTGACTGTATTAAAATTTCTCACTGTTTTTTTGTATATTTGTTACGCGATAACTTCGCAAATTGTGAACCGATTTTCATGTTTTTTTTATTCGATAGAATATGCTTCCGAGTTGGTCCCATATAAATTTTATCAAAATCGGTCTAGTACTTTATTAGAAAATTATCAAAAATCAAAAATAATAATACAAAATTGTACTAAAATGTTGCGATGGAAGTCAGTTTTTTAATGTGTTTATTTTTCTTAAATATCGTCTTTCCTCCAACTCATTTAATAGTTTTTAGCTATCCAGTCAGTTTTAGACATGCAATTTAATGTAATTTAGCTTAGCAATAGTATCGCGAGTTAAAATAAAATTTCACCTTCTTTTGTATCCGGTCTGAAGCCAAGGAAACGACGAGTTCTTTTGTTTGGCCAATGAGTGCAATTTAGTCTCCGGTGTCGGGATAATTCTCGAGATATCCTGCCGTTTGCGCTCTTGAACGCCTTTAGTTAAAATTGTTGGATTGAGCATTGCCCCTGGCCCCTGACTGAAAGACCTTTTTGTTTCTGTTTTGTTCATTTATCTCAGATATATACTGATTACTTTTAGCAGGTAAGTACTAAGTACCTTTTTGTAGTTGGCCTTTGGCGTTGCTCCTGACTGAAAGCCGTTGCAATTTTGTTCAATTATCTCAGAAATGTACCTAATAATTACTTTTAGCAGGTAAGTATTAAGTGAAGCATCTGATTGACCTTTAGCGTTGTTCCTGGGTTGAAATCACGTTTGTTGATATTTTGTTCAGTTATCCCAAAGATATACTGATTAGTTTTAGCAGGTATGTACTAAGTAAAGCATCTCATTACCTATTGTTGCTGTTTTGTTCCAATTCCTCAGAGATATACTGAATCGATCATAGCTCAGTGTGATTTGCGTGGTTAGAGTTACAATTTGGGGATCTTCAAGACGAGAGTGAATATGCATTATTTGAGTTTGCGTGTACCATCCTCGACTACATAGTCACTTACTATCAGGTGATATGTAGTCAAACGCACTCAAATTTTTAATAAAAAAAAGTGATCACGCAGGTTAACTAACCTGAAGCACGGTCATTACCTAGATGGGTTTGACTGTTTGTGGTATTTTTAACCGACTTAAAAAAAGGAGGCGGTTTCTCAATTCGATCGCATGTATTTTTTTTTATGTGTGTTTGCGGATAACTTCGTCGTTTATGAACCGATTTTGATGATTCTTTTTTTGTTGGAAAGGAGATATCCCAAGGCTGGTACCATGATAAGAAAACCATGATATGATGATGGCATCTCAGATAAATCGAGGAGAACCTTAGCTTCCTGTTTGAAGTCGGTTTTTTTTGTTCAAAATTATCCTTGATCTTTTCCGTGCTTTGCTAGGCACGTTAAGCCGTTCGTGCCGGTTGTTATCATTACCTGGCAGTCGTTGCTTAAACTTAGCTGGCCGTATGGCTCCCGGCTTAAAATATGGCCATCCTATTTCATCCAATAGGTGTCGTAAGAGCCGACTAAGGGACTCAAACCGGAGGATGGGCAGCAGCGTCTTTCCGTGACTTGCAGCCAATCTGCAACACTGCGATCGCCAACCCGCCTGCCAAGCGTAGCGATTACGGCAACACCCCCCAAATGACCGACACAAATAAAAAACGGCCCCTAGTCCCCGGCGGCTTCGCTATTCCTGGCTCCAGTAGCGGTCAAGGTAACGGCGGGGCATGGGGTGCGAAGAATCCCCGGCAGATGCCAGGCTACCAAAACAAAAGACCTCTGGCCCTGGCAACCTACAACACGCGCACACTGCGAAACGACGTAAAGTTAATAGAACTCAAGGAAGCATTGAGCAGGTTACGATGGGACATCGTAGGATTGTGTGAAGTCTGAAGAGAGGGGGAGGACACCATAATCCTTAAATCCGGAAACCTGCTCTATTTCCGGGAGGGCGACCAACTGTCCGAGGGTGGTGTCGGGTTTCTAGTCCACAAGTCCCTCATTAACAATGTGGTCCGGATCGAGAGTGTTTCGACGAGGGTAGCGTACCTTATTCTCCGAATTACCAAAAGTTATTCAGGTATATGCACCGACCGCGCAACACTCCGACGACGAAGTGGAGATCCTATATGAGGATATCTCTAGAGCTCTACATAATAGCTCCCGGACCCAATACACCATTGTTATGGGGGACTTTAACGCAAAACTGGGCAAACGAAGTGATGGTGAGCTGAGAGTGGGGCAATTTGGATATGGAGAGAGAAATGCACGTGGCCAGCTGCTGGCCGACTTTATGGAGAAGGAGGGCCTCTTTACGATGAACTCCTTCTTCAAAAAGCCTAAACAGCAAAAATGGACATGGTTGCATCCCAATGGCGTAGTGAAGAACGAGATCGACTTCATCTTGTCGACGAGAAGGCAAATATTCAATGATGTCTCTGTGATCAACTCAGTCAAAACAGGAAGCAATCATCGAATGGTAAGAGGCACATTAAATCTAAAGACCAAGCTAGAAAGATGTCCACTGATGAAGTCCACACTCCGACCAGCGCCCATCCAGCTCTAAAACCCCGAAAACTTTCAGCTCGAGTTGCACAATCGCTTCGAATGCCTAGGAGACTGCGAGAATGTGGACAATTAGAACGACAGGTCCGTGGATAATGTCCAAACGGTTGGGTCTAAGATTATTAAAACTCGCCGTTCAAACAGAACCAAAACAATCTCGGACTTCACCAGCAACCTCATGGAAGAAAGACGCAGATTGGTTTTGCAATCCTCTGAAGACGCTACTCAGTGTCGGCAACTAAACAGGCAGATCTCTTAGTCTCTAACTCGCGATTTGCGCCACTACAATACAAATTGTATTAAAGAGGCGATTGAGAACAACAAAGGCTCAAAAGTGTTCGCGAGAGATCTGTCTGTTGGTCAAAGCCAACTGACCAAGCTGAAGACTAAGGACGGCAGGATCATATCGTTTAAGACTGAGTTGCTGGAAGAAGTTGAGAAGTTCTACGGACAATTGTACACGACCACACGTCTGCCTGGCTAAAGACCCAAGAGCTAGACTTACCCGACACTATACCGAAGATATCCCGGAGATTAGAATGGCACCGGGTGATGATGGAATTACGGCTGAACTTCTGAAAGCAGGTGGAACACCGGTACTTAAAGCTCTTCAGAAATTATTTAATTCCGTTATACTTGAAGGACAAACGCCTAAGGCATGGCACAGAAGTGTGGTCGTGCTTTTCTTCAAAAAGGGCGACAATACCCTGCTGAAGAACTACAGACCCATCTCACTTCTGAGCCATGTCTACAAACTGTTTTCGAGGGTCATTACGAATCGTCTCGCACGCAGGTTTGACGACTTCCAGCCTCCCGAACAAGCCGGTTTCCGAAAAGGATTTAGTACCATAGACCACATACATACGCTGCGGCAGATTATACAGAAGACCGAAGAGTACAATCAGCCACTTTGCCTGGCGTTCGTGGACTATGAGAAAGCCTTCGATTCGGTCGAAACTTGGGCTGTGTTACAATCTCTCCAGAGGTGCCAAATTGACTATCAATATATCGAAGTGCTGGTGCTTGTATAAAAACGCCACCATGTCGGTTCGCCTCCAGGATCAAAACTCGGAACCTATCCAGATGCAGCAAGGGGTGAGACAGGGAGACGTTATATCTCCGAGACTGTTCACCGCCGCCCTGGAAGATGTTTTTAAGCTTTTGGACTGGTTTGCACTCGGCATCAATAACAACGACGAGTACATCACCCACCTTCGAATCGCTGACGATATCGTGGTCATGGCTGAGACTATGGATGACTTAGGCACAATCTCGATGGCTTCAGTAGAGCCTCTCAACAAGTGGGTCTTAGAATGAACATGGACAAGACGAAAATTATGTCAAACCTCCGTGTCATACATACTCCTCTGAAGGTTGGAGGCTCTACACATGAAGTTGTTACCGAATATGTACAAACAGTCCAGTTAGGTAGGTCCAACTTCGAGAAAGAGATCAATCGTCAAATTCAACTCGGCTGGGCAGCGTTCGGAAAGCTTCGCAATATCTTTACGTCCCAGATACCGCAGTGTTTTAAGACCAAGGTCTTCGACCAGTGTGTGTTGCCAGTGATGACATACGGAACTGAGACATGGTCGCTTACTATGGGCCTTATAAGAAGGCTTAAGGCTCAAGGTCACCCAAAGGGCAATGGAGCGTGCTATGCTCGGAGTTTCTCTGCGTGATCGAATCAGAAACGAGGAGAACTTACTTAAGTGGCAGTGGGCGGGGCACATTGCTCGTAGAACAGATGGCCGTTGGGGCAGTAAAGTTCTCGAGTGGTGACCACGCACCGGAAAGCGTAGTGTAGGCAGGCCTCCCACTCGGTGGACCGATGACCTGGTGAAGGTCGCGGGAAGCCGCTGGATGCGGGCAGCGCAGAACCGGTCGTCGTGGAGATCCTTGGGGGAGGCCTATGTCCAGAAGTGGACTTCCTTCGGCTGATATGATGATGATGAAACTTAGCTATCACGTTTTCGTTCAATATACTTGTAGGTACATAGTTATATCCTTTAAAGCCTTGGTTAGTGAGTAATTTAGATCCTGGCCTCGAAACGCAGGAATTCCACTTAAGTAAAGCCTAATCTTATTGAAATAGAAAAGGTTAGTTAGACCCTTATTCAGCTTTTAATACTTTTAAAGCTGATAAAATAATGCGGTAGGTATACCTACCTTCTCAGTCGTTTATTACCAAAGAGGCAATTTGCTTCTAGTGATTTCATCGCTTGCGTACTGAAATACCTTTGAGGCTCGTTTAATGTTACTTGCTTAGTTAAAGTATAATTAAATTGAAGAAGAAATTAACTTTTCTGTAAGCTTTTGTCGTACCAATGCAGGAAAGCCATCGCCAATCTAAAGAATGCTTAATAGATATAATGAACAGTTTTCTGATGTAGATATATTCAACACATCCTTGACAAGATATATAACAAATATTATCTCTATACTTAACAGCGCCTAGAACAGCACTTTTATTGTATTTTATTACTTTTTATCACACTTTTGACTCTAAGTTTTACTGTATATTTTTCTTCTGTAATAGTTTCATTTCATTTCATTCATTTATTTATCGTTTGCAATCATGTACAAAAATAAGTTCTTATAATAATGTTATTATAGCATGGTACACATGGGCCCTGATAAGGTATGGCAAACAGGATAGGTACTAGGTAGGTAAATTGTATAATGTACAGAAAAATGAGGAGAAACCAGAAGATAGTTACGAGATAATTTTAGGTGGTTATTATTTTCGTTAAAAAAATTTTATTTTACTTCAATGTTTTATCGTTAGTTATATCTATTCTGGTCACTGCAACTTTTGTAATTACTGTTGTTTTCTAAATTGCGAAAACCGTGAGTAAATATCTGCATACGCCTGCTAAGAAAATGCGAAGTTTGTGTGTGATGTCAATTAACCCGGTTCTTTTCAAGCGACTTCCAAAAAGGAGGAGGTTCTAAATTCGTCTGTATGTTTTTGTTTTTTTTATGTTTGTTACCTCATAACTTTGGGCTGGGTAAACCGATTTTTATGATTATTTTTTTTATTTGAAAACTAGTGCTTCCCGTGGGGTCCCATATGAATTTTATCAAAATCCGTGTAGTACGTTATTAGAAAATTAACAAAAACTAAAAATAATAATGCAAAAATGTACTAAGTTGTTGCGATGGAAGTCGATTTTTTAACGTGTTTAGCGTTTTTTGTGTCTCTCAGTAAATAAGTCACCATCTGCACCAAGGTAATATAATGCGTTTGCCTAAACATCAAGTTTTTATGAGGACAAGTAAATGCTTCTATTATTTTAAAATTCAAATCGTCTAAACGAGGCACCAACTTTATAGGCCATCACTGGGCTCAGCACTGCACCAACTAATTCTAGAACACATTTATTTAATTATTCTCATTGCAAGGCAATTCTATTAGATACTGCTGTTACGGCAAAAGCTTACGGGATGCACAATTGACTTTATTGCTTCGTTTATATTAAGGGCATTGCATACTAGTATAGTAACAAACAAGTACGCACGCGAGATGACTGCAGTTACGTTAGTACTAATATATATACTTTGCTGCAGTTGTCAGTGACCTCTGTTTTTAAAAGCTTTTATTTAACTTGCAATGTATGTATGTATGTATGTATGTTTGTTTGTATGTATGTTTGTTTAGTTCAAATTTTGCGATCGATTCTAGAGCGACTTCCAGGGGTTTGATTGATCTGAAATTTCGAATGAAGCCATATTCCCAGTGACAATAGATATTTTTGGTATTTTCAAGTAGATCTTAATAAATTCTAAGTAAATTTGGAGGTAGAATGTGGTCCCAGAATCGTCGTTTATTTTCAATAAAATCGTAGGAAATGCAGCCTTTTTAAAATTTGGTTCCGTGTATTTATATTCATTTGAGCATTCGGCTTTTGAGCATAAACACTCTTTTCAAATAAAAAATAGTACCACAAAGCTTGGGACGGTGATCATTTTGGGAAAGTAGTTATTCTGGAATAGTAGTCAATTTAGGAAGATAGTCATTTTGAGACAGTATAGCCATTATGGGAAACTCTACCATACCATAATTTTATGATAGATACTATTTTTTTCAACAGTTACTAATTATTTTTTATACAGGATTTTAATCGGAAAGTGATAAGTTTTTATCCACAATTGGTAAGTCTTTGGCATCATCTCACCTGATGGTAAGTGACGATGATATCACAGATGGAAGCGGGCTTACCAAGGTTCTCTATTGGCTATTAGTGCCCCCGCCAAGACGAGCCAAAGCAACGAGGCACTACTTACCTTTTCTGGAAGCGTTTCGAAATGGGCTACACATGTACCCCGCGCGAGTAACCGCGCGCCAAGTGGAGGCGCGTGTAACGTAGTGTTAAATTGCATATTTGTATGAAGGGTATAATTTTTTTTGAGTATTGACTATGGGTTCTTTGGGGAAAGTTATTCAGTTTGATGATTAGAAGCCCCAGATGCATAAAGTAACTAATTTTAATAAAATTTGTATGGGACGAACCTTACGAGTATAACCTTTCAATTAATTATAGAATCATTAAAATAGATTCACAACCGGCGATAAAATCGCGTAACAAACACTCGAAAAACCAGTAGAATTAAGAACGTAATTTAAACGTAAATTAAAGGTAAAAACAGGACTCTATTACTCCTCCGCTGTCCGTCCGTCTGTCTGTCACCAGGCTGTATTTCATGAACCGTGATAGCTAGACAGCTAATTTTTTTTAATTTTTGCCGCTATATAACAACAAATACTAAAAATTAGAAAAAGTGAGTCTCCATACAAAAAACGTGTTTTTTTTGAAACGTGAAGAAACTAGTGCCATCTAGTATGATGGGTTTCGAAACATGAAACTAGCGCAATCTAGTATGATGGTGCGGAACCCTATGTGTGCGGTTCTGATTCGCACTTAGCCGGTTTTTTTTGTTGCATAAGATGGCGGGCTAGTTATTTTTTTAATGCACTCCCATGATATGGGAAGTAAATAATATCTCATGTTTGATATGGGTATCAAATGAAAGCGTGTGCTGAGAAGGACACGAAATAATTAAAATTCTTTTAAGATAAAGCTTGTACCTAAAAGTATTTAGGTTTTCTTAAAAATTATTGTACACGTCTATTGATCTGGCTTTTTTGTATCACTCTCTCTCTCTCTCTCTCTCTATGAATTCTCGCCTTTATACAGGGTGTAACAAAACTAGTGTAGGAGCCGTTAATTGGGGCTTATACTCATCATACTGAACAACTTTGCCCGAATACCCAATCAATTAAAAAAAAAATTTGGCCCCTCCATACAAAAATGCACTATGGTCAACCAGCTAATCGACTTGTACGAAGAGGTTTTTTTTTTGCATTTCAGCAAAATCATAGAGCAAAAGTTGTTCAGTATGATGAGTAGAAACCCTAGTTAACGGAACCTACACCAATTTTGTTACATCCTGTATAATTTAAGCCTAAGTTTTAGGTGAAATTTCTCGCCTTAAATTGTTTACTTGTTGGTATAATAACATATTTGTCTTTGTCCAGCAGTGGACGTTTTTCGGCTGATATGATGATGATGATGATGATAATATAAACTTTATAACTACTAACCTATCTCCAAAACTTCGTACTTAAGCACTGTAAGAAATTCAACCCACACTAATAACGCTGCTGCTGGCTGCATGTCACATATCACATTAAGCGGGACGTGATAGCACAAATAACACAACAGAACAACTACAAAATCCAACGGTTCCTGACTACAAACTAAATGGCTTTTGTTTTCTGAATATATTCCCGTTTTACATGTGCAATGTGCCGACGCGCCGGGTCTGTGGTGTTTCGTTTCTAAGGGAATTTCGTCCCCGATTATAATATTGACAATCTTAGAAAAGTTTGTTAGACGTATTTACATAATAGGCCGGGGAAAAAGTTTTTTCGTATTTTGTGGGTAGAAATTTGTGATCAAATCTCTTTGCTTGTATTATTTGTAACTGGCTGGTTATAATAAAACTAAAAAGGGGGAACATTCAAGATTTTAATAAAAATAAAAAATAAAAATTCCCGCCATTTTTCAATTGTTTTTCTGTCTATGAAAATAAGTGGTCGTTACGAGATAAGCGCTACGTTTTGAATTTTTATGTAAAAAAAAGGTACAAATGCAACACAGGCCGCGAATAAAAATTGTGTTGTTAATATGGACCTATTGCAGTATCAACCAGTAGCACAAACTTGGTTCAAGCGTTTCCAGTATGGAAATCTTAACGTTCAAGATGCAGCTCGTTTTGTTCGCCCTGTTTGAATCTCCATACAAAATGCGAAGAAACTTTTTCCCCAACCTAATATATAGGTTTACGTCATTAAATATGTTAAATGTAAATTTTTTTTAGTTTCATTGAGTGATTTCGAACAATATTTTGGCATATCATATTTTTGCGAGTAGGTCTTAAATTCTGAGTATCGTAACAATAGTCGAGAGGGCACAGCGTGCACTGTAGCTAATGTCTCGGTTGCTTGTGTATGCAATGCCTGTTGTAGCAGAAGCTTAGTGGTGTTGGTGCGAACATGAGGTCACTTAGATCTCTCTTAATCTTTATCTTTCTCTTCAACATTTGGTATCTCTAGTAGACTATTGGGTTGGCGTACGCTGTGTACAGAAATAATAGGCTGCTAACAGTTTCGTTTTATTTAAACATCAGGAGTTATTGATAAAGAAGTACCTAAACTTTTCTTCTACTACTCGTACAACAGCCTACATAAAAAAGTATCCAAGTGCATGTCGCACCACTCAGAAAGTAGGGTTCCGTAGTATTTTCAAAAATTAAGGTATGTTTGAAAACAAAAAAAATTTTTTGCAGTTAGTAATAGAACACTTTGTATGGCAAATCTATGAACTTCTTACAAAACCAACTACACTACTTAAGATAGTACTAATAAATATACTTTGACTTAAGTTTATCGACTCATTATATCAGCTTATATATGTCCCCACATAGGGGCTGAATGCGATCGGGCCTTAGTCGACCATGCGGGTTGGTCGACTTCACATAAAATTTTCGAGTTTCTAGTCTCATAAAGTTATTCGACTATTACATTTTCCTTTTAAATGGATTATGTGTCCCACTATTTACATTTTTCTTTCAGATATCCTAAAATAGCGGTTTAGATGGCGGGGGATACTTGACTCAAATTAGCACTTTAAAGCTTATTTTTTTGTAAACTGTTAAAAAATGTTATTCACGTACTATTTAGAACCATTCTGGATTTGCGCCATGTATCGGCAAACAGCACGCTGAACGGGTTTTATCTGGTTATGGCCAGCGCAGCCGACGGTGTTACCGCCAAGTCCCGGGCTTCGAATTTAAGTGTGTCACTGGGTCACCGCTAGTGAGCCAAACCGGCTGAGACTCCAGACACGTACATTTAGTACTTACGGGAGTGTCTGTAAGCCCTACCTATCAAAATACGGACGAGAGCTTTAAGTGTAGGCATTGTGATAAAAAACGAAGCGTGAATTGTCTCAATTATAAGTGCCGCGGTTTCGTTCTGTGATATTGTACTTTGTTTAGCACAGAGCCAGCTTTGTACTTATAAAAATGACCGTTTTGTGTTTATCGGACTGTGAATAAATGTATGTATTTCGTGGTTGACTAATTACTCGAGTTATTGTGAACCATACCCACCTGCCGACCAGTCCACGGTGGAGACTGCTTAGCTATTGCAATGGAAGAAGGTCTTGTGGCAAACATAAACATACATACATACACAACACAAACATTTAACACTACCTACATTTGCTACCAAATGAATGACCTAAGAGGAAGTCGCATTGCATCAATATTGGTGAGTAGCTAGATTTAAGTTGGTTTTTTGTTTGTGTAGGTATCTGTTTTATATGTAGATTGTTTGTACCTGATTTATAAGGAACAGTCCACGAGGACTGCATTAGATATAAACATTCCCCTTCAGTGCTTAAAGCTGCGAATAACGCCGGTAGATGGCGTCGTGTCTCCTGGGTTACGGATACTTTGCGTCTCCAGGGTCACGGCTTTTTCGTGTCCCCTTCGTCACCAGGCCAAGCTTGTATCTCCGTTTTCGGAGCCTAGGTTTGAATTTGTATTCGCTTAGCCGTTTTTTTTGATTCAATTGGTAAGCCCTTGGCACCATCTCACCTGAACTTTGCCTCTGAGCTACGGAGGCGGTTAACATAAGCATTGAACTCCTAGCGCTGCGTATCGCAGCCGAGTTTGCGTCCCCACCTGTGGACCTCAAACATGAAACTCAATGGGTCCAGCACACACCCAGCACGTGTCTTTGGTTACGCGTCGTGAACACGTACCAACAGTAATTTTAGCGACTTATCCAACGATACCCCACACCATGGGATAGACAAGAAAAAATATCAATCTCACTTTTAAGTACTAGAATTTTATGACTGATATGAATGATTAAGGTACTCTAAAAATTTTATTTTTGAGATTTTATTTATTTTATTTGTCGGCGTGATTAATACATAAGTAATCACAAAATTTTAGTACTAAGAGTCTCTGAGCTAAACTGCGGATAGATGGACAGACGGACAAACAAACCCTAAAAATGGTACTAAATAACAAAAAGTTTTCAAAAGTTACACGAAAGGCCCTAGGGTACTAAATGTTAGCAACGCGTCGTGTAAAATTTCAACGTGGCACAGACCAGATTAAATATTTCCTGTCCAAAGTTTCAGACATACTCGTACCGGGAACTGTCACGGGTAGTTTTCAAAGCGGTGTGTGAATGACCTGCCGTAGACAGGACAACTTTTCTGTTGTCAGATTACAGTTCGAATCAACGAGGATTATTCTTAAACAAGGCGAGTCGCGTGTTGGACCCACTTATCACGTACCAAAGGTTCCGTCCACGGAACCTTAAAACTTTTCGGGAACATAGATGGGATTTAAAACCGGGCCTTCTAGGTGGGAGTCAGAAAAAGAACTGCCAAACAAAATATCGTTCCGTACCCAAAAGGTAAAAACGGGACCATATTACTAAGACTTCACGGTCCGTCTATCTGTCTATCACTAGGCTGTATTTCATGAACCGTTGACATTAGACAGTTGAAGTTTTCACAGATGATTTATTACTGTTGCCGCTATAACAGCAAATACTAAAAATTAGAAAAAGTAAAAAATAAGGGGGTTCTTCATACAAATGTGTTTTTTTTAAACATGAAGAAACTAGCGACATCTACTATGATGTGTATGTGTATAGTATGGGCGGTTCTGACTCGTACTTGGCTGGTTTTTTTAACCACTAGCGAAGCGGTTCGCACGCTGCGCACGCGTTCTCAGTGTAGGTATTTCTCGTGACACCGGCCATAGCATAGTAACAAGTATTGTGTGAATGTTCCAAGTGGTTAGCTATTTAGCAAAAGTTAAAAAGATACGAACGGACGGCGGCGGCGTGGGCTTAGTAGTATGGTCCCGTTAGGTGCCTTTTGTATACGGATTCCTAATAAATGATAAGTCAAGTAAATTACATCCTTCGACCAATATAACAGTTTAGCACTTAGTATAGTAATTGACATTAGTGTCGATTTGGTTTAACTTATTTGACAGGTCTAAACTAAATTTAAGCATTCTGTCCTTGGTTTTTCGATACAGATTAACTATTGAGAACCTCCTCCTTTTAGAAGTCGGTTAAAAACCAATCACTTCCAGTCCACTTCAGACACAATTCTGCTTATTTTGAACTTAGTATAGGAATTTGCATTGGTGTCGATTGGGTTTAACACGATTTAACTTATTTGACAGGTCTAAACTAAATTTAAGCATTCTGTCCTTGTCTTTTCGATACAGAGTAACTATTGAGAACCTCCTCCTTTTTAGAAGTCGGTTGAAAAACCAATCACTTCCAGTCCACTTTAGACACAATTCTGCTTATTTTGAACTTAGTATAGGAATTTGCATTGGTGTCGATTGGGTTTAACACGATTTAACTTATTTGACAGGTCTAAACTAAATTTAAGCATTCTGTCCTTAGTTTTTCGATACAGATTAACTATTGAGACCCTCCTCCTTCTAGAAATCGGTTAGAAACCAATCACTTCCAGTCCACTTCAGACACAATTCTGCTTATTTTGAACTTAGTATAGTAATTGGAATTGGTGTCGATTGGGTTTAACACGATTTACCTTATTTGACAGGTCTAAACTAAATTTAAGCAATCTTTCCTTGTCTTTACGATACAGATTAACTATTGAGAACCCCCTCCTTTTTAGAAGTCTGTTAAAACCAATCACTTCCAGTCCACTTTAGACACAATTCTGCTTATTTTGAACTTAGTATAGTAATTCGCATTGGTGTCGATTTGGATTAAAACGATTTACCTTATTTGAAAGGACTAAACTAAATTTAAACATTCTGTCCTTTTCTTTTCGATACAAATTATGTATTGAGAACCTCCTCCTTTTTGGAAGTCATATTTTATATCAGCCGAAAAACGTCCACTGCTGGACAAAGGCCTCCCGCAAGGATTTCAACGACGACCAGTCCTGCGCTGCCCACGATCTTCGCCAGGTCGTCGGTCTACCGCGTGGGAGGCCTTCCTACGCTACGTTTTCCGGTGTGCGGTCGCCACTCGAGAACATTACTACCCCAACGGCCATCAGTTCTACGAATTATTTGCCCTGCCCACTGCCATTTCAGTTTAGCTATTCTGTGAGCTATGTCGATGTCGTTTAGTTTGGTTATCGCTATCTATTGTGAAATATTTGATACATTTTCCAAGAATCATAGGTCCAAACACCTTTTCTCCAACATCCAGGTATTAGTTCTCTACTGATTCATGTACACTGGATCACAAAGAAAACGGGTTGGTAATAAAAATGCGATATCTTTTAAAATATTTGAGTAATCCTTTCAAAATATAAACTAAATTAAAGTTTATTTCATTACGAATAAATGAAGGAGTAAAACATTTTTATTTCTATTGGTGATTGTATTACAACCCATAAATAAAAAAATAAAGACGATTTGAAAATCTGCACATCAAATTTGGAACCATACGTTTTACTTTTGTTTGTGTTCTGTCATATAAATAGAGCTTTTCTTGTGCAGAAATTCGTTATTCTGATCAAATTCAGTTAAAAACATGTCACTAAACCCTGAGGAGTGTACCAGAATTCTGACAAATTTTATGACTTATTTATATTTAAGTACTATAATATT
The DNA here is from genome assembly GCA_947284805.1 of Coleophora flavipennella. Taxonomy (NCBI): domain Eukaryota; kingdom Metazoa; phylum Arthropoda; class Insecta; order Lepidoptera; family Coleophoridae; genus Coleophora; species Coleophora flavipennella. The sequence goes on along the minus strand of OX369280.1, from coordinate 6,629,886 downwards.
ATCTATAATACAGTCTTTCAATCAATCAAATCATTTAAAATAATTTATTTTAAATAGGTGTTTACACACACTTAAAAGTCAAAAAAACTTATTGAATATTACAAATAATGTCATGATTCAGATTACAGTCTCAGGTAATTATATTTGTTACAGAATCAACATATATATCTTTCTCATTTACATAGTCTATTATTTTATAATATCCTCTAGAGCACAAGCATTTTTTGACATGATTCTTGAATTTATTCTCTGACAAACCAGTTAAATTTTCGGGATTTTTATTGTAGAATCTTATATAATAAAGCTAGTGACAATATTTAATAGTGTAGTTTATTTAATAAAGCTAGTTACAATATTTTGGAAGTTATCGAGGTTTTTGTTACCGACCCGTTACCTTTGCTGTCGAGTGTACATTCAACACCGGTTTAACCTGCCAACTTGCCTTACGGAACAATCTCGAATATTCTATGAGTAGGTAACTCAGCACCAGGTCTTACAAAGTACTAATGTAACCGAATTCGCATCTAACATCTAGCATCGGTTACCGAATGAAGTAACTTTGTGGCGAACTTGTACTAGTGAAGTAAGTATTCGTTGAGTAGTTTCAGTTTGTGTTGAACGTCGAATGGTTAGTTATTGGCTTTTATAGACAGTGTATTGAAGCAAAGGTTTAGTTTGATGTCGCTTTATTTATTTTTTGTAAGTTTAAACAATTGGCATGATGATTGCATTAAAAATCGTTGTTGCAAGACGATTTTAATAGGTTGCTTGAATGGTGTAATAAAACCAACATGCATCTTAACTCTAAAAGGCGCTTTCATATAAAATTCTCTAGGAAAGTTAATGTAGTTTAATCTCAGTATTTTATCAATAATGATCTCATTGAGGAGGTTGTGACCTGGGTGTGTTTTTTGACAAACTTCGTCCGTATCTCATATTGAAAATACAGTTAATAGAGCATCTAGGATGTTTGGATTTGTGATTTCGTAAATACAGCACAAAAATATTACTTAATACAGCATGGTGCGCAGCATACCTAAGTACTGCAGCGTGGTTCCCACTAATAATTCTTTATTTTTATTTAAAATTTGAGTGCGTTTGACTATATCTCACCTGATGGTAAGTGACTATGTAGTCGAGGAATTCTACACATTCTCTACGCTTAAAACGCTTTCTCTGGCATCTGGCCTTTTCGTCTGGTATAGCAAACAAAAATCTGTCTCGCATAAAACTAGGCTAGAGTTTTTTTTAAATAAAATCGCTGTCAAAGCGTAGAACCCTTCAGGAGTGCATGTTATCACTAAAATGGTTAAAAACGATATTGATGGTCCACAATTATTGCGTCTCCTTAATTTTCGTGCTCCAAGCCGCTTGCCCCGTAACCGTATTATGCCCATCTCAACGTAGATCAGTTTCAGGTTCTAATTCATCTATTTTTGTTAAGTTATTAATAGCTGTAGTGATATTATGAATGTAAATTTAGAGGCCATTGGTAAAATTGATACATTATCATCGGATAGTCTGTCACTTTTTTGCATTATTTTTTACATTTTTGTTTACTTTTCTGCATTTATTGTGATGAGCGTTATCTAATTAAAATTATGTACAATAAGTTAAAAACCATATTTCAATGTCGCACGCTGCGTTAACCTGTAAAAAATGGTTGCACTTAGACAATCACTACAAATTATGCTATTAATTAATGTATTGGTGTAAATTACTGTTGTAGACCTATTAAACAAAATAAATTAATAAAAAATATAAAGTATTAACTCTCGATCACTAAATTAATGAAATTTTAAAAAAACCCTAATCGTTTTGTTTCTACAAAGTCTTCAATTTTTAAATCATCAAATTCACAAAATGACTTGACAAAAAGTAACTCAAATGACTAGCAAACATCATCCCTATTGATAAGCCCTTGGCATCATCTCACCTAATGGAAAGTGACGATGATGCCGAAGACGTAAACAGACTTGCTTTATCAATATTCCTTAAAGCAATAAAGAATTGGCTATCTTATCTTCATGCTGGATGGCACACATCAATGTTGTTAACAAAGATGTTTAGCGGCAAAACTAAGTTAGGAAGGTGGTAACCAAGTCTTACCGACCGAGTCTTACAAAGTGAGACTCTACTGGGAATCGAACCTGCGACCTCCTAGAGTAAAGCGAATGGACTAACCATTACACCACGGAAGTGGTTTTGTCTCAATATTTGCTCATTGATGTCTTTTATACGTAACAGAGAAAGAAAGTCAATTTCATATGACTAGTTCAGAGATATGCTGTATATAAGGGGAGGTAGATAGGTTACATGCGTCCAAAAAGTGAAGCAAATAAAATGATGCCAAATGGCATCTCTTTTCTTAGTAGCATTCGGTGCAACGCAAGCGAACTACCTGTAATATTGTGCGTGTAAATAAAGGGGTTCGATTTTCAAATGTTGTTTGTTAGTAACCCATAACCAGTAATAACCCATTCTGTGGTAACAAAGCTCTGGAGTAGTTACCTATTTTGACCAAGCGAGCGCGATGCGTTTCCGTTTCAGCTTGGGCTACAATGCTTTCGTATTTCTGTCGGCCGTCTGTTTGTCCGGCTGTTCTCCTCTACAGGTCGCATTTTTAACCGATTCTCGTGAAATTTTGTGAGCAGGTTCGATAAATATATAGAATTGTCGATTCACTTTTTGGATTTAGAAAAAAATGGCAATGGGTGTTAAAAACGTAAATAATTTTGAACAAAAAGAAACCAACTTCAAACTGGAAACTAAGGTTCACCTGGATTTCTCTGGGATGCCATCATCAGCTCCTGGTTTCCTTATAAATGTACCACCCTTGGGATATCTCCTTTCCAACAAAAAAAGAATCATCAAAATCAGATCATAAACGACGAAGTTATCCGCAAACACACAAAAAAATATATATGGTCGAATTGAGAAACCTCCTCCGTTCTTTAAAGTCGGTTAAAAATATCATATTTCATCAGTTTCGAAAAACTCGTAAGGTCTACAGCTAACAGATCCACTAGTAACATTATTTTAAAAGTTTGCTTATAACTTACAAAAGCGTCGGTGGCTCAACCGGTAACGACTCGGTCCATCTAACCAAAGGTACCGGGTTCAAATCTCGACGGCCAATGTACCAATGAGTTTTCCAAAAACTTACGTACATACTTACCGATTGTTTTAACGGTGAAGGAAAACATCGTGAGGAAACCTGCACACGCCTGCGAAGAAACTCGAAGGTTGTGTGTGAAGTCGACCAACCCGCACTGGGCCCGCGTGGTCGACTAAGGCCTAATCGCCCTGATTCAGGGTAGGCTCGAGCCCCTCGGTGGGGATGTATATGAGCTGTAATGATGAACTTAAATCATTTCATCGTTTAAATTACTCTTTGGCAAAATTTTGGTATTTACCTTAAGAGTCATCCAGACACGTCCAAAACATTAAGGCGATACAAGACCTCGTTACAATAAGAACATTGCACTTAGTATGCACAGCTTCTGGCTTGCAGCGATAGCAATATGGCTCGGTAAATGTTTACATCGAAGTTGCATGGCTTAGAACGTGTAGCATCCTGTGTTATGGAACTACTACTTTCGGAGCTTATGAAATTCTAAGAAACATGGTTATGAAACCCATTTTTGGAAAACGGGCCGTAATTTTTTTTTCTGTAATATTAGGTCGGGGAAAAAGTTTCTTCGTAATTTGTATTCAAATTCAAACAGGGCCAACATACGTTCCTACTAGACAGTGTTTCGTCCACACTCCACAGAATACCTTACACCTACTTAGAATAGGATTGTTCAATAATAAAATAGTAAGTTTCTTTAAAGCGAAGCATTGATAAAACAGTTGTCTCTGGTTTTTATTTACGTGTAAAGAAAATAACCTCACTTTTGCACTCTTTTCATTGTTTTTTTTAGAAACTACAATTAATAAAAAAAAATACAACTGGCATTTTGAAGTGTGTGTTTAGACTAATCGACTAAGGAAATCTAGATAAATTTTGCCTGTAGAATGCAAATCTCTGTTTTATGGGAGGCTCAAGTTTCCATACAAACGTAGTTCCGCTTTAATTTGAAAACTACATGCTAGATTGAATCCAAACTTTTCGAATATATTGATTAGACACATATCGATGTTTGTAGTTAGTTTTAAATATCTATAGATATATATATATATATATATATATATATATATATATATATATATATATATATATATATATATATATATATATATATATAGATATTTAAAACTAACTACAAACATCGATATGTGTCTAATCAATATATTCGAAAAGTTTGGATTCAATCTTTTCGAATATATTGATTAGACTTATATATATATATATCTATAGATATTTATATATATATATATCTCGAAGGAAGTGAGTGGTTAGGTTATGGTTGGCCTCGTGGTTCACGTCCTTAACTATTTCGGTATTGGGCGTCGAAATAACAATGCAGCTATATCACAGAGGTCCTTCTTCAATAGTCTTGATCATTTGGTAATCGAAATTGTACAGGATGCCTTGGATAACAATGGATGCAAACGCGGTGATCACAGCGATGGCGTGACACGTCCATTTTGCTCACAGATCACCACTACTTGTGTTCTGCTCGACGCTCCGTCAAAAAGTGTCTGCTCCGAGACTGACGTCCAGCTAATGTGGCTTCTCCACAGATCTAATAAATTCTCAACTCAGTGTGGCAGCACAAACAGCCTTCCGTTAATACATCATCTTTGCTACCACAAACGATCGTCTCACGAGTACAAGCGATCGTCACGCCACCACCGGTTTCACCCAGGTACTAATACCTGACGTTTGATCCAAACAAAGTGTAACTATGTAAACTTATCTCGAGCTGGTATTGGTCGCGTTTTCAATGACACTCCGACACGGCCATCCTGCGAGTCACACGTCCTCGGGTGACTAACCTGAAAAAGAAAAGGGTAGCCAGTAGATTCCATTTCGTTCGGCCAATCCTGACCTTCATTAGGAAGGTCCACAGCTCAAGGAATAAAAGCAACGCTAATAATGTGAAGCTTTAATTCAAGACTACAATCATGGTGACAACACATTTTAACAGCCTCAAAAAACCAAAATAATTTCACTCTCGTAAACTAAATAAACCTCAGCATTAGCATCGTAACTCAAACAATCTCAAATCAGTTTAGGTCTCCAAGGTAAATCACAGCTGCAAGGCTTGAAACCTTACAACCATTTACAACTTTTAGGGGCACATAGAACGGAACATAATCATCATCGCAAATCACAAGCGACGGAACACCAGAACTAAACATCACCACATCCGGGTGGCGGGACACCACAAAGAATCATCATCACTAACGCCAAGCGACGGAATACCAATCAGTCATCAT